>CM039675.1:352993497-354365997 GCA_022496015.1 Hordeum marinum
GGAAGGTTATAGATACATAGAGTCACGTGCCAGGTGCTATGATTGCTGCTCTATTCCCCAAAAGGATTAATGCCATCCGCTCTTAAACCAAACCATACATTCCTTGCGTCACCTGCAAACTCCTTCCAGTACTTTCTCTCGATTTTTCTCACTACGACCCGTCAACGGGTGCTCTCAACTTCTCGTCTTTCTTACGGTCCTCTCTGTGCCATCGCATATTCTTGGCATGCTCGTTGTTTCTGAACAGACGTTTCAACTTTGGTATTATAGGAGCATACCACATCACCTTGGCAGCAACCCTCTTCCTGGGGCGCTCGCCCTCAACATCACCACGTCATCGCGTCTGATCTTATAGCGCAATGCATCGCATACTGGGCATGCATTACGTTCCTCGTACTCATCGCGGTACAGGATGTAGTCATTAGGGCATGCATGTATCTTTTGCACCTCCAATCCTAGAGGGCGTACAACCTTCTTTGATGCGTACGAACTGTCGGGCAATTCGTTATCCTTTGGAAGCTTCTTCTTTAATATTTTCAGTAGCTTCTCAAATCCTTTGTCAGGTACATCATTCTCTGCCTTCCACTGCAGCAATTCTAGTGTGGTACTGAGCTTTGTGTTGCCATCTTCGCAATTGGGGTACAACCCTTTTTTGTGATCCTCTAACATGCAATCGAAATTCAGCTTCTCCTTTTCACTTTCGCACTGTCTCTTTGCATCAACAATGACCCGGGAAAGATCATCATCGGGCACATCGTCTGGTTCCTCTTGACCTTCAACTTCCTCGGTTGCAGCATCACCGTATTCAGGGGGCACATAGTTGTCATCATCCTCTTCTTCTTCGCCGTCTTCCATCATAACCCCTATTTATCCGTGCTTGGTCCAAACATTATAGTGTGGCATGAAACCCTTCACAAACAGGTGGTTGTGAAGGATTTTCTAGTCAAAGTAAGACTTCAAATTCCCACATGTGGGGCATGGACAACACATCAAACCATTCTGCTTGTTTGCCTCGGCCACTCCGAGAAAATGATGCACCCCCTTAATGTACTCGTCGGTGCGTCTGTTATCGTACATCCATTGCCGGTCCATCTGCGTGCATTATATATAACTAAGTGTGTCAAAAACCATTACAGAACATCAGGAATATAGAAGTGACCAAATTAATAGAAGTTCATCATCACATTAAAACCAAACCATGGCACTATATAATAAAAAACAATAATAAAAGTAAGAAAATCATACGAGTAAGTATATTTTCTTTTAGAAACAAGATAAGATCAAGAGGCTCACCACACACGGGCGATCGACGGCGGTTTCAGGACGGGGACGAGACAGGACGGACCGCCACACCTAGACAAATCTTGACGAAAATGGAGTTTGGACAAGGAGCTTCGAGAGGAGAAAGCTTAAGTGTGGCTCGGGCATTTCATCGAACACCTCATGTGCATAGGAGGTGAGCTAGAGCACCACAAAGCTCTAACACTGCTATCGTGGAAAAACAGAGCACTCCATGGCTCTGCTAGCGGTGGGCGACGGTTTATATAGACAGATCATTGGTCCCGGTTCGTGGACGGAACCGGGACAATAGGTCTCCCTTTGGTCCCGGTTCCACCCATGAACCGGGACCAATGGTCGTGGGCCAGGAGCGAGGCGCATTGGTCACGGTTCGTGCCTGGAACCGAGACCAAAGGGGCCAGACGTACCGGGACCAATGGCCCACGTGGCCCAGCTGGCCCCTGAGCTCACGACCTGGAACGGTTGCCACCTTTGGTCCCGGTTCGTGAGCGAACCGGGATTAATGGGACTAGGAGGCCCAAACCAATGCCCTGTTTTCTACTAGTGTCTCCTTATGGGGTTTTCAAGTAAGTCACCCGATGTGTTTATGTTGCAACGATTGTATTTATTCGCATTATATACATGGCAGCCCCTGAGCCCTAGGTGAGGTGAAAAAGCTCACCTAGGGTCACATGTGAATCTGATATCGAACTAGACCCACTTTAAGTGTCCGACATGTTAGAATAACTCGACATATGATCGTATTGTCTATAATTCGGGAATTGAGGGCCCATGTAATGTATTGTGGGTTTAATGCAGGCCTCGTCATCGGCGGCGGCCATAAATGGCGCCGAGATGGAAGAGCTAAATCGAAAGCTGAAGCGCTCCAAAGATGAAGCTGAGGCCCTTAACCGAAGGCTCGACGAGGCTCAAGGTATGTCAAAACAGAATCCGAATGCCTTTGTCTGAGATCTATAGTATGAATAATGTCAATGCAGCTTCTTCATATTGTATAATGCATGTGCAGCCTCGGCAAAGGAGGTGGAGAGTCTCAAGGCCGAGCTCCAGCACGCGAAGGACGAGACGGCAGCCGAGAGGTTGGCTGCTAAGGAAACGGATGTCGCCCTTTCCGCCATGCGGGCCACTAGTGGCAAGCATGAAGCTCGTTTGGCAGAGGTCTAGCAGGAGCTCAAGGATGTCAGCGAAAGATTCAAGGCCTTGGAGCAGAAGAATAAGGCGAGCTCAGCCGAACTGTCCACCATGAAAAACGAACTCCAGAAGGAGCGGATGGATAGACGGTTCTACGAGGAGCAAGTGCGCCAGGCCAAGGAAATAGAAGATGGTAAGCCATACTCACTAAAGTGCGTATTCGGGGATAGCAGATTTGAATTGCTTACCCAGGTGTGGTGACCCTCATGCGCATCCTCCGATCTCGAGAAGAGCGTGGCGGATGCCAATCAGCTGTTCGCCTTGCAGGGAGAAGGAAATGAAGCTCAGCTGTTCTGGGCATAGTTCGGAGCCCCCGAGTGCCCTCCTCTTCTGGTGGAGTAGCTGAAACAGATGATGCAGCTGCACCAGATGGCAAAGCCGGCCATGAAGGACCTCTGCATCCGCTTATGGCCCGGCAAGCCGCTACCAAGCAACTACTTTGGCCTGGTGCAGAAGTGGATCGCTGCTTCGCCCTGCCTCGACACCGTCAAGCGCTCCTCCTGCATCGAAGGAGTCCAGATGGCTCTTGCCAAGGCCAAAGTGCACTGGCTGGGGCTAAATCCGATGAAGGTATCCACCGACCCGCCGCCACAGAGGAAGGAGCATCGACGCCGCGAGCTATACTTTGATGGAGTAATGGAGAGTGCTTGGGTGATAGCGTCGTAGTGTTCAGGTGATAAAATGTTTGAATGAGCTTTGTAACGCGTACGAAGACTTGTGTTAACTTTTAATGATATTAGTATTTTCTCTTATATGGTTTTGCATTACTTTATAACTCCTATTTGGCTGTTTAATAGTGAAATATGCGAGTTGTCGGCTTCAGCTCCCACGTAGATACTACATGGGGTGTCTATGCCAATGCACTGTGTCCCTTATCCGTAATATTGGAACCTGGAGGCGGTATAGTGCGGAAGACTAGGCAATCAGACTATAGTGCTTTATTTCTTTCACTTAGCCGGAGGGGCGCGAAAAGGACTACGGGAAGCGTACGATTAGCCACCAAAGTGTTGTGATGTTCGGACGAACCGTGGCCGAAGCCGGCATCACAATGTCTGCACAAAGGGCAAGTTCCTCGTATAACACGGAATAACCGCTTACGAGGATTGAAGTATAATACTTCTAGCTTGGGGTTCACAGATTGGATCGCACATACTATGACAGACCGTTTTCGGCTTTCTCCCCTGAGGTACTTGACCAGGCTATCTGGAAGCACAATCGCATGGCTGCTCCCTTTGCCCTTTTAGCCAAACGAGCGAAACATAAAGGGGCAAGCACAGGAGCCGGGCAACCCAACTTATTGACCAAAGACATAGATCGGAACCGATGCATATAAAAAGAACGCCAAGATGCTGAACACACGATAGATAAAGTGATTTGTGTTTGAATTCGAGCCCTCGGTCTATTAGCCGGTTGCCTCGCGTCATACCGAACAGGTTCACAAGAAGTGGGAGAAAGGAGAAAAAATATGTGCCGAAAAAGGAGAGATGAGGCGAACTTGCCCCACGCAATTTTGCATTTTCTCAACAACTCTTATAACTCAGATTGCCAAAGCAACTGTTTATAGGTATGTGAAGGAAATAAGGAATAAAAATATACGGGAGTTGTTGTACCAGGGGTCTTTGATTGGTAACCTGACGTCCTCGATTTGCCCCCTTTCTAGTTGGCTCCTGCTCTTAGATGCCCCTTGATGGGTGTTAGTGCTTGGTGGGCGGATTTTGCCAACAAAATATTGAGAGGCCGCTGAATTGTAGGTGAGATTTATGCCCTAGGCAGGCTCTTTGAGGAGCGCCTGCATTTTGTCCGAAGACGTGTTCATGGTAACGGTTCGGGGCAGCCAAACACCCATCTTAATTTCCACACCGCTACCCATGGAATCTTCAGTGCAAAGTTGTGCCTCCTCGACACATACTTTGCTGGTCCGGAGGTTATGCGGTGGGGGGCGAGTCCCTATAGGGGGGAGGAGGAAGGATCTGAGTTTTCGGTCTGAAGCCGAACTCACTTCCCAGCCTTATGTGCCTTTATGGCGGAAGTCAAAACTTGCCAATCTTCTTTGTAACTAAACTCGTCCGCTAGGGCCAGTGCATGTTCCTCAGTTCTAAGGGAGCGCTCGGTATTGTCGTTGATAGTAATGACCCCCTTGGAGCCTGGCACCTTGAGCTTGAGTTATGCATAGTGTGGGAATGCATTGAAGCGAGCGAACGCTGTCCAACCAAGCAGCGCGTGGTAGCCGCTATGGAAGGGCACGATGTCGAAGATCAAGTCTTCGATGCGAAAGTTATCGGGCGAGCCGAAAACAACTTCCAGAGTTACAGAGCCTGTGCATCGGGCGTCAACGCCCAGGATTACTCCTTTGAAGGTAGTGCTGTTGGGTTTGATCCTTGACAGATCCATGCCCATCTTTTTCACCGTATCTGAGTAAATCAGGTTGAGGCTACTTCCTCCACCCATTACGACTTTTGTGAGGTGGTACCCATCTATGATGGGGTCTAGGATGAGGGCCACCGAACCCCCATGGCAGATACTAGTCAGATGATCACGCCGATCAAAGGTGATAGGGTATGCCGACCATGGGTTGTACTTCGTGGCTACGGGTTCCACCGCATAGACTTCCCGGAGGGCGCGCTTCCTCTCCTTCTTGGGTATATGGCTGGCGTATATCATGTTTACCGTTTTCACTTTGGGAGGGAATTTCTTCTATCCACCACCAATTGGACCCCGAGGCTCATCTTCGTCCTCACTGCGAGAGCTTTTGCCTTGGTCTTCGGGTGGTATCTTGCTGACCTGTTTAAACACCCAGCAGTTGCGGTGTGTGTGGTTGGTGGGCTTTTCCGAAGTCCCATGGATTTGGCAGGGCCTTGCCATGATCTTCTCGAGCTAAGTGGGTCCGTCACGATTGCCTTTAGGGGGCTTCTTCCGTTGCCTAGGTTGAGTGTTGCAGAATCCGGCATTTACAGCCGTGTCATCGGCATCACTATTATTGTGCTGGCACTTATTCTTATTGCGCTTTTGCTTTGAGTTGACATCTCGGGCCTCAGGTGCCATGGGATCTTCAGAATTGTGGCTGTGTCTTGCCAGCTGGTTGTCTTCGCCCACGCAAAAGTGGGTCATGAGGGAGGTAAGGGCAGACATGGTCCGAGGCTTGTCCTGGCCTAGCTGGCGGGCCAGCCATTCCTCCCAAATATTGTGTTGGAAGGCGGCCACGGCCTCAGCATCCGGACAATCGACGATTTGGTTCTTCTTAGTCAAGAACCGATTCCAGAATTGCCGAGCAGACATGTCGGGCTTCTGGATGATGTTGCTGAGATCGGAGGAGTCTGACAGACAGACATAGGTTCCTTGGAAATTAGAGCGGAACACATCTTCCAGGTCTTCCTAGCATCCCATGGAGTTTTCAGGGAGGCTGTTTAGCCAGTGCCGAGCTGGCCCCTTAAGCTTAAGAGGGAGGTATTTGATGGCATGGAGATCGTATCCTCGCGCCATGTGGATATGGAGGAGGAAGTCCTTAATCCATACAGTTGGGTCAGTGGTCCCATCATACTGTTCAATATTCACGGGTTTAAACCCCTTGGGGAACTGATGCCGCATCTCCTCATCTGTGAAGCACAGTGGGTGAGCGACGCCTCTGTCCCGTGCTATGTCGCTCCTGTATTCGGCGTCTGTATGGGGCTGATTGCGTTCCCGGACTCTATTGTTTTGGTCGAACCATGGTCTGTATCCGTCGCGTCTATCGGGCAAGTACTCTCTAGATCCATAGATGAATCTTGTGCGGCCTGCTCTATGATCCAGGTCATCTCGTACGTCGAATTTTTCATTAGGCTCTAATGTCTCCTTACCCTGTCTTCTGGACACTGCCGGTATATAACCGGTGTTGTCAGCCGTCTTGTCCTGACCACAAGGGGGCGGTCCGGCTTGTCGTACGGAGTACGGTCTGGAGATGGAGTATCA
The DNA here is from genome assembly GCA_022496015.1 of Hordeum marinum. NCBI lineage: Eukaryota > Viridiplantae > Streptophyta > Magnoliopsida > Poales > Poaceae > Hordeum > Hordeum marinum. Next base: position 352,999,930 of record CM039675.1, read on the forward strand.
GTAAGTTCATCATCGAATTGCGGCAGCAACCTTCTCTGAGGGTAGCTTTTGGGCTAGTTTGACAGACCTGTGACATATACTTCCTCGGCTGAGAGGACTTTCGTCCATCAATCATTGAGGTCGGCCTATTCGGCTTTGAGTTGCCGTTCCTTAGCCTTTAGGCTGTGAGCCATTCCTATGAGTAGTTGCCTAATTTCTTCCTGATCTTCCAGGTTATTAGGGATGCTCAAGTTATCGGCATCCGATATATCTTCCTCCTCGGCGGGGGGAAGGTACTCACCGCCTTTGGGGTCACTGATGTTATCGGGGCTGTTTTGGTCCTCGGGCCCTTCCGGACCCTCAAACGGGTGCCCGGGGATATCGGGATTGCCATGATCGGCGGGGGTATTACCATCCCCATTGCCGATAATAGCTTTTCTTCCATTTTTGCTTTTGGACCGCTTATGCGATTTCTGGTGACTTGATGGCGTATCACCCGATTTTTCATCGTTGTTGTGAGGCGTGTTGTCGTCGTTGGTGGTAGGAGTATCCACCATGTAGACGTCATATGTATAAGTGACGGTCCAACTCCTGGTGTTAACGGGGGTGGGAGCATGGTCCTCTTCATCCATGTATTCTGCCTCTTTAGAGGCATAGTCCAACACGTCGGTTAAATCTTCAATGGTGGCTATCAAGTGGGTGGTGGGTGGGTCAAAAAATTCGCCCGTGCACGCACCATAACCGAACCAAGCGTAGGTCAGGGCTGAATCATCGGTGATCTTCATCGACGATAATCGATCCAGGGCCTCATCGACTGCTGAGGGCCCGATCGGATCCAACTGTCCGAAACTCGTGGAGTTAACCTTCACGACGTCCAGACATGGGGAGTGTTCGGCAAGAACACATGTTCGGTCATATGGCTTAATGGTCGGACCGGGATAAGAGATTGGCTCATCGCCGTGGGTGACCCCATCGGCATGTCCGAAGAAGGGGCTCGAGGTTAAAGCCTCAGAGTCCTTGGGGGCTATAGGAGAATTGACGGAGAACTCTAAGTTTCCAAATCTGACCTCTCGATCGGGGGCAAAGTTCTCAATGCGGCCTGGATGGCCAGCGGAATCAGCGTGCAACACAATGTTGCCGAAGGCGAAAGATCTGTCTGGGGACGAGAATGTCCATATTGCGTACCTCTTCGTTGATCACAAGGCGAGGCGTCGATTCCATCTTGCTCATAGAGGAACTCTTAATGAAAGCACCAGTGTCGATGTCAAAACCGGTGCATCTCAGGTAGGGGGTCCCGAACTGTGTGACTATAATCGATGGTAACAGGAGACAAAGGGGACACGGGTTTACCCAGGTTCGGGGCCTCCTATGGAGGTAATACCCTATGTCCTGCTTGGTTGTATTGAAGATATGGGCGGTTGCAAAGTTGATCTACCTCGAGATCGAATAGCTAACCCTAGATGAGTTGTTCTATCCCTATACCCTAAAACCCTCTGACTTATATAGATGCTGATGATGCCTAGGGTTTACACATGGTCGGTTAGATGCCGAAGAGATAAACATGCCTAATTACTACATCAAACATGGAGTGCAAGCCGTGCTTCCCGAAGTTTCCATCTTGGAGACTAGGCCTTCAAATCTTCTTGTGTCCGGTAAGTAGCCCATATAGTCCGGGCCATAAACAATAGGTCGGCTATCCGAGGACCCCTTAATCCGGGACTCCCTCAGACGTGATAGTCACTCGACAGTTAAGTCACTCGGAAGTTTCTCCCAACACTCGATAGTCTCCTGTCACTCGGAAGACCTCACTACCAGTCTACACCAGAAGATCAGCCCAGGGAGGCCAACAGGCAAGCGTTCGGCCAGTCGTCATTAGTAGCATTTATTGTGTACGTTACCAGTAACACACGTCTTTATTCCCATGATGGAACTCTTGGTTTCCTAACATTCATGAGGGGCAGCGTACTCTATATAACACGCCCCTCCCCTCAGGCACAAGGGTTCGCACCCCCTGTAACACATACATTCCACACGACAAGAGCTCCTGAGCACTGACACAAAGGGTTGTTACCTTCATGAGAGGGGCCTGAACTTATACATCTCTATGTACATCCTCGCCGTAGCTAGGACTCTGCCATCTGCCTTCTACTGTCAAACTCGTTCCCATGATAGGAACGAATATTGTGGGTAGAGTACACACCACTCTGTATAGTTAAACCTAATCGATTAGTCGTGTCCCCAGTTATGGACAATTCGAGCCACTGGAATTAGATGTATCTCTGAACTCCCAACACTAGATCGATAAATAATTTGTGTGCAACTTATGATGATTGTTGATTTTGGGCTATGAGACATCGGTTGGCGGAACCATGTCATGATAGGTAACTTCATAGTGCAAATTCCTGATATCTCCGTTGTTGTAGGAAAAAGAAATAAAACCAGGTTTTATGCAAAAATTTAGAGCCAAAGCCTCACAGCTTTATGGCATATAGAATAGTTTTATCATTTGATTTCTCTTATTGTGATCTTGCCAGTACATTCAATGTACTGGCCTACACGGCTGCAACATATCATGTTGTAGGTATATTTCATACGATGAGTAAGAGTATGACATAGGGTTACGGTCTACACTCAACCTGCCATTGGTTTTTATTGGGACTCCACTCCCGTTGGTTGTTTCCGCTGAGATTTATGAGGTATATATCAGTTTTACGTTATTTACATGTGATTACACATTGATATATACATTGATGTACTGTGTGTGCTAGCATACTGATCCAAGGATGGCACAGTTGTTGGAAATATGCCCTAGAGGCAATAATAAAGTGATTATTATATTTCCTTGTTCATGATAATTGTCTATTGTTCATGCTATATTTGTGTTAACCGGAAACCGTAATACATGTGTGAACACATAGACCACAACATGTCCCTAGTGAGCCTCTAGTTGGCTAGCTCATTGATCAATAGATGGTCATGGTTTCATGACCATGGACATTGGATGTCGTTGATAATGGGATCACATCATTAGGAGAATGATGTGATGGACAAGACCCAATCCTAAGAAAACCACAAGATCGTGTAGTTTGTCTGCTAAAGATTTTCTAATGTCAAGTATCATTTCCTTAGACCATGAGATTGTGTAGCTCTCAAACACCGTAGGAATACTTTGGGTGTGCCAAACGTCACAACATAACTGGGTGGCTATAAAGGTACACTGCGGGTATCCCCAAAAGTATTTGTTGGGTTCGCACGAATCGAGACAGGGATTTGTCACTCCGTGTGACAGAGAGGTATCTCTGGGCCCACTCGGTAAAAAATCATCATAATGAGCTCAATGTGACTAAGGAGTTAGCCACGGGATGATGTGTTACGGAACGAGTAAAGAGACTTGCCGGTAACGAGATTGAACAAGGTATATGGATACCAACGATCGAATCTCGGGCAAGTAACATACCGATGGACAAAGGGAATTGTATACGGGATTGATTGAATCCCTGACATCGTGGTTCATCCGATGAGATCGTCGTGGAGCATGTGGTATCCAACATGGGTATCTAGATCCTGCTGTTAGTTATTGACCGGAAAGGTGTTTCGGTCATGTCTACATGTCTCCCGAACCCGTAGGGTCTACACACTTATGGTTCGATGATGCTAGGGTTATATGGAAATAGTATACATGGTTACCGAAGGTTGTTTGTAGTCCCAGATGAGATCCCGGGCGTCACGAGGAGTTCCGAAATGGTCTGGAGGTAAAGATTCATATATAGGAAGTGAGGATTTGGTCATCGGAAGTGTTTCGTGCATCACCGATAATGTACCGGGAACACCGGAAGGGTTCCGAGGGGCCACCGACAGGGGCCACCGGCCCCGGAAGGCTACATGGGCCAAGAGTGGGAGGGAACCAGCCCCTAGGTGGGCTGGTGCACCTCCCACCTCAGCCCATGGCGCAGCAAGGGTGGAGGGGGCCAAACCCTAGGCGTGGAGGCTGCCTTGGGCGCCAAGGCCACCCTAGGGCATCGCCCCTCCTCCCCATCTAGGACGCCGCACCTCCTTGGGTTTCCCTAGGGGTGGCCGGCCCTCCTCCTCCTTCCCCCTATATATACGTGGGGTTTTGGGGGCTGCACACAACAGATCTCTCTCTCTTGGCACAGCCCTACCCCTCCTCGTCCTCGTCCTTCGTAGCGTTTGGCGAAGCCCTGCCAGAGAACCACACAGATCCACTGTCACCATGCCATCGTGCTGCCGGAGCTCTCCCTCAACCTCTCCTTCCTCCTTGCTGGATCAAGGGGTAGGAGACGTCATCGGGCTGCACGTGTGTTGAACACGGAGGCGCCGTTGTTCGGCGCTTAAATCGGAATTGACCGCGATCTGAATCGCTGCGAGTACGACTCCACCAACCACATTCTATTAACGCTTATGCTTAGCGATCTTCAAAGGTATGAAGATGCTCTACCCCTTTGCTCGTTACTGGTTTCTCCATAGATTGATCTTGGTGACACGTAGGAAATTTTTTGATTTACTACTACGTTCCCCAACAGTGGCATCAGAGCTAGGTCTATGCGTAGAATCTATGCACGAGTAGAACACAAGTTCTTGTGGGCATCGATTTTGTCAATTTGCTTGCCGTTACTAGTCTTATCTTGATTCGGCACCATTGTGGGATGAAGCGGCCCGGAGCGACTTTACACGTACGCTTACGTGAGGCTGGTTCCACCGCCTGACATGCACTTGTTGCTTAAGGTGGCTAGCGGGTGTCTGTCTCTCCCACTTTATTCGGATCAGATTCTATGAAAAGGGTCCTTATGAAGGGTAAATAGAAATTGGAATATCACGTTGTGGTTTTTGCGTAGGTAAGAAACGTTCTTGCTAGAAACCTATAGCAGCCACGTAAAAACTTGCAACAACAATTAGAGGACATCTAACTTGTTTTTGCACCATATGTCGTGTGATGTGATATGGCCAAAGGATGTGATGTGATATATGTGATGTATGAGATTGATCATGTTCTTGTAATAGGATTCACGACTTGCATGTCGATGAGTATGACAACTGGCAGGAGCTATAGGAGTTGTCTTAATTTATTGTATGACCTGCGTGTCAATCAAAAACGCCATGTAATTACTTTACTTTATTGCTAACTGTTAGCCATAGTAGTAGAAGTAATAGTTGGTGAGACAACTTCATGAAGACATGATGATGGAGATCATGATGATGGAGATCATGGTGTCGTGCCGGTGACAATGATGATCATGGTGCCCCGAAGATGGAGATCAAAGGAGCAAGATGATATTGGCCATATCATGTCACTATATGATTGCATGTGATGTTTATCATGTTTTACATCTTATTTGCTTAGAACGACGGTAGCTTAAATAAGATGATCTCTCACTAAAATTTTAAGAAATGTGTTCCCCCTAACTGTGCACCGTTGCTAAGGTTCGTTGTTCCGAAGCACCACATCATGATCGGGTGTGATAGGTTCTAACGTTTGCATACAATGGGTGTAAGCCAGTTTTACACACGCAATACACTTAGGTTGACTTGACGATCCTAGCATGTACAGACATGGCCTCGGAACACGGGAGACCGAAAGTTTGAACATGAGTCGTATAGAAGATACGATCAACATGGAGATGTTCACCATTGATGGCCAGTCCATCTCACGTGATGATCAGACACGGGCTAGTTGACGTGGATCATGTGTCACTTGGATGACTAGAGAGATGTCTATCTAAGTGGGAGTTCATTAAATAATTTGATTATGTGAACTTAATTATCATGAACTTAGTCTAAATTGTCTTTACAATCTATATTGTAGATCCAATGGCCCACGCTAATGTTGCCCTCAACTTCAATGCGTTCCTAGAGAAAACCAAGCTGAAAGACGATGGAAGCAACTATACGGACTGGGTCCATAGCTTGAGGATCATCCTCATAGCTTCCAAGAAATTATATGTCCTTGATGCACTGCTAGGTGACGCACCCGTTTTCCCAGCAACTCAAGACGTTATGAATGCCTAGCAGTCGCGTAGTGATGATTACTCCCTGGTTTAGTGCGGCATGCTTTACAGCTTAGAACTGGGGCTCCAAAAGCGTTTTGAGCAACACGGAGCATATGAGATGTTCCAAGAGCTGAGAATGGTTTTCCAAGCCCATGCCCGGGTCTAGAGATATGATGTCTCTGACAAGTTCTTCAGTTGTAAGATCGAGGAGAATAGTTCTGTCAGCGAGCACATACTCAAAATGTCTGGGTTGCACAACCGCTTGTCTCAGCTGGGAGTTAATCTTCCGGATAACTCGGTTATTGACAGAATCCTCCAGTCGCTCCCACCTAGCTACAAGAGCTTTGTGATGAACTACAACATGCAGGGTATGGAGAAGTCCATTCCTGAGTTGTACTCAATGCTGAAATCAGCGGAGGTCGAGATCAAAAAGGAGCATCAAGTGTTGATGGTCAATGAGACCACTAGTTTCAAGAAAGGCAAGGGTAAGAAGAACTTCAAGAAGGCGACAAAGAAGTTGCCGCGCCCGGTAAGCAAGTTGCCAGGAAGAAGAACAAGAATGGACCCAAGCCTGAGACTGAGTTCTTTTATTGCAAGGGTACCGATCACTAGAAGCGAAACTGCCCCAAGTACTTAGTGGATAAGAAGGCCGACAACGTTAATGGTATATGTGATATACTTGTTACTCATGTGTACCTTACCAGCGCTCGTAGTAGATCCTGGGTATATTATATCGGTGCAATTGCTCACATTTGTAACTCCAAGCAGGAGCTGCGGAATAAGCGGAGACTGGCAAAGGACGAGGTGATGATGCGCGTCGGGAATGGTTCCAAGGTCGATGTGATCAACGTCGGCACGCTGTCTCTGCATCTACCTTCTGGATTAGTTTCAAACCTTAATAATTGTTATTTAGTACTAGCTTTCAGCATGACCATTGTATCTGGATCTCGCTTGATGCGAGATGGCTACTCATTTAAATCTGAGAATAATGGTTGTTCTATTTATATGAGAGAATTTTTTTATGGTCATGCCCCGCTGGTCAATGGTTTATTTTTTATGAATCTTGAATGTTATGTTACACATGTTCATACTGTGAGTACCAAAATATGTAAGGTTGATAAGGATAGTCGCACTTACATGTGGCACTGCCGCCTTGGTCATATTGGTGTCAAACGCATGAAGAAACTCCATGCTGATGGACTTTTGGAGTCTCTTGATTTTGAATCATTTGACACGTGCGAACCATGCCTCATGGGCAAGATGATCAAGACTTTATTCTCCGGAACAATAGAGCAAGCAACTGACTTGTTGGAGATAATACATACCGATGTATGCGGTCCAATGAGCGTGGAGGCTCGAGGTGGCTACCATTATGTTCTCACCCTCACTAATGACTTAAGCAGATATGGGTATGTCTACTTAATGAAACACAAGTCTGAAACCTTTGAAAAGTTGAAGGAATTTTAGAGTGAGGCAGAGAATCAATGTGACAAGAAAATAAAGTGCCTACAATCTGATCGTGGCGGAGAATATTTGAGTCATGACTTTGGCACGCACCTAAGGAAATGTGGAATTGTTTCACAACTCATGCCGCCTGGCACACCTCAGCAAAATGGTGTGTACAAACGTCGTAATCGCACTATATTGGATATGGTGCGATCTATGATGTCTCTTACTGACTTACCGCTATCATTTTGGGGACATGCATTAGAGACTATCGCATTCACTTTAAATAGGGCACCGTCTAAGTCCGTTGAGACGACACCATATGAACTATGGTTTGGAAAGAAACCTAAGATGTTGTTTCTGAAAGTTTGGCGATGCGATGCTTATGTTAAGAAACTTCAACCTAAGAAGCTCGAACCCAAAGCGGAAAAGTGTGTCTTCATAGGATACCCTAAAGAAACTATTGGGTATACCTTCTACCTCAGATCCGAAGGCAAAGTCTTTGTTGCCAAGAATGCATCCTTTCTAGAGAAAAAGTTTCTCTCGAAAGAAGTAAGTGGAAGGAAAATAGAACTTTATGAGGTAATTGTACCTCCACTCGAACCGGAGAGTAGCGCAGCACAGGAAGTTGTTTCTATGGAGCCTGCATCGATTGGAGAGGAAGTTAATGATGATGATCATGAAACTTCAGATCAAGTTGCTATTGAACCTCAAAGGTCCACAAGGACACGTTCCGCACCAGAGTGGTATGGCAACCCTGTCCTGGAGATCATGTTGTTGGACAACGGTGAACCTTCGAACTATGAAGAACGATGGCGGTCCCGGATTCCAACAAATGGCTTGAAGCCATGAAATCCGAGATAGGATCCATGTATGAGAACAAAGTATGGACTTTGGTGGACTTGCCCGATGATCGGCGAGCCATAGAAAATAAATGGATCTTTAAGAAGAAGACTGACGTGGATGCTAATGTGACGTCTATAAGGCTCGGCTTGTCGCTAAGGGTTATCAACAAGTTCAAGGAGTTGACTACGATGAAACTTTCTCACCCGTAGCGATGCTAAAGTCCGTCTGAATCATGTTAGCCATTGCCGCATTTTATGATTATGTGATCTGGCAAATGGACATCAAAATGGCATTCCTTAATGGTTTCCTTAAGGAAGAACTGTATATGCTGCAGCCGGAAGGTTTTGTCGATCCTAAAGATGCTAACAAAGTATGCAAGCTTCAGCGCTCCATCTATGGGCTGGTGCAAGCATCTCGGAGTTGGAACATTCACTTTAATGAGGTGATTAAAGCGTTTGGATTTATACAGGTTTATGGAGAACCCTGTATTTACAAGAAAGTTAGGGGAGCTCTATAGCATTTCTCATATTATATGTGGATGACATATTGTTGATGGGAAATGATATAGAACTTTTGGAAAGCATAAAGGCCTACTTGAATAAGTGTTTTTCAATGAAGGACCTTGGAGAAGCTGCTTACATATTAGGCATCAAGATCTACAGAGATAGATCGAGACGCCTCATAGGTCTTTCACAAAGCACATACCTTGACAAGATATTGAAGAAGTTCAATATGGATCAATCCAAGAAGGGGTTCTTGCCTGTGTTACAGGGTGTGAGATTGTGTTACAGAGGATAGAGAAAAGATGAGTGTCATTCTCTATGCTTTAGCCATAGGCTCTATTATGTATGACATGATGTGTACCAGACCTGATGTGAACCTTGCCATAAGTTTGGTAGGGAGGTACCAAAGTGATCCCGGAGCGAAACACTGGACCACAGTCAAGAATATCCTGAAGTACCTGAAAAGGACCAAGGACATATTTCTCGTATATGTAGGTGCCGAAGAGCTCATCGTAAAGGGTTACGTCGATGCTAGCTTCGACATAGATCCGGATGACTCCAAGTCACAAACCTGATACGTGTATATTTTGAATGGAGGGGCAGTCAGCTGGTGCAGCAGCAAGCAAAGCGTCGTGGCAGCATCTACATGTGAAGCGGAATACATAGCTGCTTCGGAAGCAACACAGGAAGGAGTCTGGATGAAGGAATTCATCACCGACCTAGGAGTGATTCCCAATGCGTCGGGCCTGATGACTCTACTCTGTGACAACACTAGAGCTATTGCCCTTGCCAAGGATCCCAGGTTTCACAAGAAGACAAGACACATCAAGCGCCGCTTCAACTCCATTCGTGGATATGTCCAGGATGGAGATATAGACATTTGTAAAGTACATACGGATTTGAATGTCGCAGATCCGTTGACTAAACCTCTCTCACGAGCAAAACATGATCAACACCAGAACTCTATGGGTGTTCGATACATCACAATGTAACTAGATTATTGACTCTAGTGCAAGTGGGAGACTGTTGGAAATATGCCCTAGAGGCAATAATAAAGTGATTATTATATTTCCTTGTTCATGATAATTGTCTATTGTTCATGCTATAATTGTGTTAACTGGAAACTGTAATACATGTGTGAACACATAGACCACAACATGTCTCTAGTGAGCCTCTAGTTGGCTAGCTCGTTGATCAACAGATGGTCACGGTTTCATGACCATGGACATTGGATGTCGTTGATCACAGGATCACATCATTAGGATAATGATGTGATGGATAAGACCCAATCCTAAGCATAGCACAAGATCGTGTAGTTTGTTTGCTAAAGCTTTTCTAATGTCAAGTATCATTTCCTTAGACCATGAGACTGTGCAACTCCCGGATACCGTAGGAATACTTTGGGTGTGCGAAACATCACAACATAATTGGGTGGCTACAAAGGTACACTACGGTTATCCCCGAAAGTATCTGTTGAGTTGGCACGAATCGAGACTGGGATTTGTCACTCTGTGTGACGGAGAGGTATCTCTAGGCCCACTCGGTAAGACATCATCATAATGAGCTCAATGTGACTAAGGAGTTAGCCATGGTATGATGTGTTACGGAATGAGTCAAGAGACTTGCCGGTAACGAGATTGAACAAGGTATAGGGATACCGACGATCGAATCTCGGGCAAGTAACATACCGATGGACAAAGGGAATTGTATACGGGACTGATTGAATCCCCGACATCGTGGTTCATCCGATGAGATCATCATGGAGCATGTGGGAGCCAACATGGGTATCCAGATCCCGCTGTTAGTTATTGACCGGAGAGGTGTCTCGGTCATGTCTACATGCCTCCCGAACCCGTAGGGTCTACACACTTAAGGTTCAATGACACTAGGGTTATATGGGAATAGTGTACGTGGTTATCGAAGGTTGTTCGGAGTCCCGTATGAGATCCCGGACATCACGAGGAGTTCCGGAATGTTTTGGAGGTAAAGATTCATATATAGGAAGTGAGGATTTGGTCACCGGAAGTGTTTCGGGCATCACCGGTAATGTATCGGGGGTCCACCGGGAGGGGCCACCGACCCCGGAAGGCTACATGGGCCAAGAGTGGGAGGGAACCAGCCCCTAGGTGGTCTGGTGCGCCTCCCACCTCAGCCCAAGGTGCATAAAGGGTGGAGGGGGGCCAAACCCTAGGCGTGGAGGCTGCCTTGGGCGCCAAGGCCACCCTAGGGCGCTGCCCCTCCTCCCCATCTAGGCCGCCGCACCTCCTAGGGTTTCCCTAGGGGTGGCCGGCCCTCCTCCTCCTCCCCCCTATATATATGTGGGGTTTGGGGGGCTTCACATAACAGATCTCTCTCTCTCTCTCTCTCTCTCTCTCTCTCTCTCTCAGCACAGCCCTACCCCTCCTCCTCCTCGTCCTCCATAGCGTTTGGCGAAGCCCTGCCGGAGTACCATGCTGATCCACCGTCACCACGCCGTCGTGTTGTCGGAGCTCTCCCTCAACCTCTCCTTCCTCCTTGCTGGATCAAGGCGTAGGAGACATCATTAGGCTGCACGTGTGTTGAACGCGGAGGCACCGTTGTTTGGCGCTTAGATCGGAATCAGACGCAATCTGAATCGCTACGAGTACGACTCCACCAACCGCGTTCTAGTAACGCTTCCGCTTAGCGATCTTCAAAGGTATGAAGATGCTCTACCCCTTTGCTCGTTGCTGGTTTCTCCATAGAATGAGCTCGGTGACACGTAGGATTTTTTTTGATTTACTACTGCGTTCCCCAACAATAGTCACACAGAGGTTTGACTCATTTTGAGTCGGGTCGCTACACTGAATGCAACCCCGGAGAGATCGAATCATAGATTTTCACTTTGAAAGAAGTCTAAGAAAAATCCGAATGTTGTCAACAAGGAAACACCACATGAACATCTTCATTGTTAGGTTCAACCAATGAAAGATATATTTATAGTTCTCATCCTAAAACTCAAGACCCAACACTCAAAGAAGAACCGAAGTTGCCATATGCTGCCACCACCATCAGGTCCATCATCATCGGTTGATAGGAATATCTAATATTGTATCAGAGCTGGGGTCCTGGGTTCAAGTCGCGGTCCTTGCATTGAAATGATGTCCTCGGCATCCTCGATCCCGCCGACAACCCATGCCCTTATACCAGCGGTTCCCACCATCTTCATGACATTGTTAGTTTAGTGGACGAGAGTAAGTAAAAGCTGCACTAATCATTTGCAACTACCATTGATCATTGTCAGTTGCACTTGGGTGGTGCTACAATAAAATCATAACATTTTCCAAGTGCAAATGCCAATGATCACTGATAGTTGCAAATGATGAGCGATACGATCAAAAACACCCAAAATGGATTCAAATTTGTCCTACTACTATTTGTAGCATTCACATTTATCCTACTAATATTTGCAGCATGAACATGCATTGTCCTACTATGACCATACAAGAAAGTAGCACCTACTATATTGTTGGAAATATGCCCTTGAGGCAATAATAAATTGGTTATTATAATATTTCCTTGTTCATGATAATTGTTTATTATCCATGCTATAATTGTATTGACTGGAAATACATTGCATGTGTGGATGAATAGACAACACTTTCTCCCTAGTATGCCTCTAGTGAACTAGCTCGTTGATCAAAGATGGTCAAGGTTTCCTAGCCATTGACATGTGATATCATTTGATAACGGGATCACATCATTAGGAGAATGATGGGATGGACGAGACCCAAACTATAAACGTAGCATATGATCGTGTCAGTTTATTGCTACAGTTTTCTGTATGTCAAGTATATGTTCCTGTGACCATGAGATCATGCAACTCACGGACACCGGAGGAATACCTTGTGTGTATCAAATGTCGCAACGTAACTGGGTGACTATAAAGGTACTCTACAGGTATCTCCGACGGTATCTGTTGAGTTGGCATGGATCAACACTGGGATTTGTTACTCCGTGTGACGGAGAGGTATCTCAGGGCCCACTCGGTAATACAACATCACAATAAGCCTTGCAAGCAATGTGACTATGTGTTAGCCACGGGATCTTGTATTACGGAATGAGTAAAGAGTCTTGCCAGTAACGAGGTTGAACTAGGTATGGAGATGCCGACGATTGAATCTCGGGCAAGTAACATACCGAAGAACAAAGGGAACAACATACGAGATTAACTGAATCCTTGACATAAAAGTTCGACCGATAAAGATCTTCGTAGAATATGTAGGAACCAATATGGTCATCCAGGTCCCACTATTGGTTATTGACCGTGGAGGTGTCTCGGTCATGTCTACATAGTTCTCGAACCCGCAGGGTCTGCACACTTAAAGGTTCGGTGACGTTTTGGTAGTATTGAGTTATGTATGTTGGTGACTGAAGGTTGTTCGGAGTCCCGGATGAGATCCCGGGCGTCACGAGGAGCTTTGGAATGGTCTGAAGGTAAAGATTGATATATAGGAAGTCCTGTTTTGGTCACCGGAAAAGTTTCGGGCTCATCAGTAGTGTACCGGGAGTGCCGGTAGTGTACCGGAGGACCATCGGGAGGGGTATTTCGACCCAAGAGGCTACATGGGCTATGGGAGAAGGAATACCAGCCCTTAGTGGGCTGGCCGAAGTCCCACATAAGTCCCATGCGGCTGGGAAGAAATTCCAAAGTGGAAAAGGTGGAAAAAAGGAAAAAAAATGTGGAAATAAGGAAGGAGTCCTAATCCTACTAGGAGTGGAGGAGGACTCCTCCTCTCCACTTCGGCTGAACCAAAGAGGGGCTGACCCTTGCACCAAGCCTCCTCCTCCTCTCCTCCTATATATACTAGAGGTTTTGAGGGCAGCCCTAACCCTAATTACCACGTGCTGCCCTCTTCTTCCTCTAGATCGTTTTCTCCTCTATATCGGTTTTCAGCTGTGCTTAGGAGAAGCCCTGCTGGAATTCCTCCACCACCATCGCCACAACACCGTCGTGCTGCCGGAGAACTCGTCTACCTCTCTGCTCCCTCTTGCTGGATCAAGAAGGCAGAGATCATGATCGAGCTGTACGTGTGCTGAACGCGAAGGTGCCGTCCGTTCGGTACTAGATCCGAAGGACCGCGATAAAGATCATGGGACGATTCGTGATTGGATTTCGGGATGGATCGCGATGAGATCACGAGATGGATCATGATGAGATCGCGGGACGGATCGTCATGGGATCGCGGGACGCTCGGCGATTTGGATCGTGAAGATGTTCGACTGCATCAACCGCATTTCTTAACGCTTCCCGCTTAGCGATCTACAAGGGTACATAGATCCACTCTCTCTCTCTCTCTCGTAGATTCTCATCACCATGGATAGATCTTGCGTGTGCGTAGGAAATTTTTTGTTTCCCATGCAACGTTACCCAACATATATGATCATGCACACACCCTAAGCAACACCAATTTAGCAAGAACACCACCAATGTCGACAACCTAGCATGAACACCCTAAGCAATAGCAATCTAGCATTGTCATTGTACCAAGAACACCATGAACAACACCAATCTAGCATGAACACACCTAAGAAGTAGCAATGTAGCATTGTCATTGCACCAAGAACACCACCAACATCACTAAACTGGCATGAAGACCCTAAGGAGTGACAATCTAGCATTGTAGTGATTCGGCCAAAATCGATTTGATTGAACTCGAGCCGGATCAAATCCAACCTAATAGGAACTAAGCAAAAAAAACTAACTACTAACAGGAGCACGAGGAACAAATCGATTATCGAAGCGGTTGTCGGTGAAGGGTAAGCCGGCTGCAGAGCAAACTCTAACGAGAACATGGGTCCAATCGACGAGGATGACATGGCCAATCATAGGGTCGTGGTCATTGCGCCCCTGCTCCTTGTGACGCATGGGGGGGAAGAAGAGGGTGCTAATGTCGATGCACCTATCGCTCTCCCCTCTCCTTGCACCAAAGCAAGGGGAGAAAAACCTCGAATAAGGGTAAAAAACACCCTATTAGCCACGGTTGCCGTCGTCATAGCCGTCGGGGTTCTCTCCACTGCCATCATCAAACCCAAAATGACTAGGTCCTAAACTGGACATGAAGCCGAAGCGCACTGTGGGGATGGGACAATGGCTAGTGCCCGCAGCCAGTCGCAGAAAGGGAACAATGCCCGGATTGCCACCATGATGTCAACGCTCGAAAAGGCAAGGCCGACCACCCACCTGTCCTGGATGGCATTGCTGCCAGCAAGGATGTGGATGGGGGTGGCATGGCCGTGTGTGTACCATCGGAGAGACTTAAGAAGCAATGAGGGAGAGAGGAGGGGAATGTAGCATGAATGGGCGAGGGGGAATCATATTCTGATGAGTCGGAGCGCCCCCCCTCGCTCCCGCGGGTGACGGGAGGAACCCTAGCCACCGGTCATGCCCTCTGCCTCCCCCTCTCATCCTCCCCCCACCATCGTCGTAGGGCGTGCCCAGGCAAAGCCCGGCAGTCGACGGTGGCAGCGGGCCTCCTCATCTCCCCGCTCAAGGGGCTTGACGTGGCCCAGGCTCAGTGGGTCAGGGTGTCGCGCTGGGGTGGAGCGCGACGATGCGGCGGATCTCCGTCTAGCGACAACGCCCAACAGGCTCAGCGGCATGATGGGCTTTCTGCTCGGGTGCGTGCCTCCTGGAGCCATGGCGGGCTAAAACCGATATGGCTCCTGGATATGGGTGGCGGCGCGGGCCGGTTGCAGTTGTTGCTCCAGTGAGAGTGGTGGTTGGTGGAGGTAGGCCGACGGCCTTGGGTCGCTCGGGTTGGTGGCGGTGGTGGCGATGGCGCCAAATCTGACTCGTGGAGCCTAACGGTCAGTGGCACGGGTTGGTGGCGGTGCGTGCCGGCTAGATCCACTCTTCTGGCGGGGAACGCGGGTTGGGGCACTAACTCGGCGTGGCTACTGCTCCGGCCGTGGGTAGAGCGCGGGGGTGTCTGGCGCATGGGCGGTGGCCACCTGGTGGCGCGGCGCTACACGGTAGCTCGACGGCTCTAGCGACGGCGACGGTCGGCTTCTCTGGCTTCGGATTGTCTGCAGTCGGACCGTGTCGATCTTCGCTCCATCTCCTCAGCGTTCGGGCTCTACGTCCGTCGAAGGTCTGGCCCTCTCCCAGCGCGGTCCATTGCGCGTCTCGCGTCCGATGCAGCTGGACCGACCTCATCTCACGCATATGTGTAGGATCAAGCTCGTCTCGCGCACACTGCAGTAGGACCGATCGTGAGTCGATGGAGGCCGTTCTTGTCGTCCTATTGGGTCTCGGCGTTGGGGGCTGCCTAGGGGTGGGAAAGGCATGGCCTTTCCACTCGTCTCTTTGATTTGGGTAGCGGTGGATCTCGGGTGAGGAGGTGTCAAGGTCTGGAATTGCGTGGCGACAACCTTGGCGGTGGTTGCGCGATGCTCTTGGGCAGAGCATGTGGCTTGGTGCTGCCCGGTGGCCATGACCGTGTGGGTGTCGTGGCAGTCGGGGTGTGGCGATCGGTGGCGGTGAGTGTTGGCGGCGATCGGACGGACCAGCGACGGCAAAGCTCATTTCCTTCTTGAAGGTGTCGTCGCGGCTCTCACCACCCGTCGTGCTGCTTCAAAGGAATATCTGATCCTCGGATGGGCGGTGGCGGCACTCCGGTGTCGTCCCCTTCCTGAAGGCGCCGCCTTGGAGCCCACGGTTCGTCGTATGCGGCTTCATTTCTTCGCATTGGTGTATCCCGGTTGAGCCCTCAATTGCTCCTGTAGTGCTAGGGGTAGTGTTGCTACGATCAACACCGATGTATCCTGCCTTGGGTGTATGCATGTGTTGGGTTGGCGTGCGTTTGTATCGGGATGTTGTTGATCGTTGCATTATATATAAAACGGGACGAAAGACTTTTTTGATAATGGGCATGGGAAGTGACTGAAGAGAGGTGAGAGCTATGAGTCATCGGGTCGTCTCCTGCACTTCCCAATGCATGCAGGCGACGAGCATTCATTGCTCGAGTGAGTCTAACTTAACCAAAACGGTCGATTCAGCCGTTTCTCAGCATGCGGGTCCAAAGATAAGTTTCTTGTGGACAGGAAAACAGATGCAACTCAGGCAAGCAAACATATCATTTTCTTTCGCGGGGCGCCATGTTAAATAGCATTGACGCACGTCATGCGAAAGTGGAACCCTTTGTGAAATCTATTTGAATTGGGTTCATTTTGTGCCGTAGCTTGAGAAAAAGGGCAAGATTTGTGAATTTGCACACGAGGCCTCACATGCATGACTCGTTTCGTGACTCCAAAAAATTCATGACTCGCTTCGCAGGGACCTCACCTCGTGTAAGGCGTGCAGATGCCATCCGCGCGAAACACGTTAAAGAAGTGCCGCAAGCTCCTACACGCCATGATCGCGTCTAGAAATGTGGACCCGAGATGCCAATGGCATCTGCACGCCGTACTGATGCCCTGCACTCCGTGAATAATTGCACTCGCTTCCCCTTGCTGCCCGTCACCAGTTCACCACTGCCTCCTCCATCTCCCATTCTTCCCTCCCGTCCCCCGCACCGCCGGGACCTCTCCCTGAACCACCGCGCGCCATGGCAGCCGCTGTTCCGCCGGTCATGTGAGTGAGCGATGCAGCAGCGCACGTTGCAGTGATGCAGTCTGGCGCTCTCTGTCCGTTCCGAGTCTCGGCTAAATTATTTCCTAACGTCCTACTCTGGCAGCTCCCCGAAGGAAGATCTCCCCCCTCCACTGAACTCCGCCTCCGAGCCCCCTCCGCTCTTCGACGGCACCACCAGGTAAAATCTAACCACACAGCAAGAAACCAAATTCCCCTGCAGGTGCATCTTGAATTCTTGACTGTGACTTTTCAGCAGTTCTGCACAGATCAAGGGGGTAAATTCTTGGTTTATTTGCTTCGTGTAGGCTGTATCTTGCGTATCACTGCCCGTACGCGCAGCGCGCTTGGATTACCAGGAACTGCAAGGTAGGGCTAGTGGGAGGAGTGTCCTTTGATTTACAGACGCTGCCCATACCTTCAGCTCATCGATCTTGTATTTTTTTTCATAGCTCGTGCTAGTTCTTTTTTAATGCTTTCAGTGCTCTTATGCAAAGTTGAATCTTCTTTCTATATTATTTTGTCCAGGGTTTACAGGACAAGATCAAGGTAGTCGCCATAGATCTGGCAGACAGGCCAGCTTGGTTCAAGGAGAAAGTTTACCCGGACAACAAGGTAGTATGATTGATCTCTTTTACTTCTCATCCGTTGAAGAAGAATCTTGTAACAATGATTGATCCATTTTAATTTAAAATATTGCAAACTTGCAGTTTATTATATTTCTATTCATGCACAGCTCTTTGTATCTTCTTTTCTTATTTTCTAAAAACAAATTGACAGGTGCCTGCCCTGGAGCATAACAACCAGGTGAAAGGAGAGAGCTTGGATTTGGTCAAGTACATCGACATCAGTTTCGATGGCCCGGCATTGCTACCTGATGTAAGGCAGATATATCCAATCAGTCTTCATATGTGCAATGTTTGTAAGACGATGCAAAATTTTGACTGTGGTATTAAAGTTTGTATATTCATATAAATTGGTAGGATTCTGCAAAGAAGCAGTTTGCTGAGGAACTGCTTGCGTTCAGCGATGGGTTTAATAGTGCATTTTTCTCATGCTTACGCTCCAAGGGACATGTATCAGATGAAGCTGGTAAAAAAGAGCAGACCAATATTTGTTTGAGAAAATTTTATATGAATTTATTTTGTACTAGTTTATACTCATAATTTAATTTCTCATGTATGTCTTCGATTAGCTGCTGCTGTGGATAAAATAGAAGCTGCCTTGGGAAAGTTCAGCGACGCACCATTCTTCCTTGGCCAGTTCAGTTTGGTATGTCACTCCAGCTGGGAATCCTTTCCTTCTCCCTTAGCCGTGCCCAAATTTGGTAGAATTATGAAAGAACTGTGGGAATTTTTATTTTTTCTAGGTGGACATTGCATATGTGCCATTCATCGAAAGGTTTCAGATATTCTATTCTGGTATCAAGAAGGATGATATCGCCAAGGGCAGGCCCAACCTTCAGAAATACATTGAGGTAATTTAGGATGATGCTAGATGAGATTATGCATTGTTTGGAAGAGTTGTCCTATCAAGCTTGTATAGTTTAGGGGTGTTCATCAATGGGACCTCCCGTTTGTCTGGTCTTATAGAAAGAGTTGATGAACACCCCTGGTACTCTCTGCTGTAACTCGATCTCATTTGAGTTGTCCAATTCGGCATGTTACAGGAAGTGAACAAGGTCGACGCATATACACAGACCAAACTGGACCCACAGTTTCTGCTTGCTCAAATGAAGGAGAAGTTTGGCGTACGATATTTGCTTATATCTCGGCGTTGGTTTTTGTTATCTTCCAATCCCTTACGCTCCAATTTTAACTTTTCAGATTGCTTGAAGACGTGAGCAAGGATAACCAACATGCCAAGGAACCACCGCGGATGAAGCAATATATATATCGAATAAAAGATGCACGCCATGCGTAGAATAAACAAATAAACTGGGTCCTACTGTAAACTTTTCTTATCACGTCACGTGAAGGAGGATCATCCTGTGGTATGATGAATGCTCGTGAGCTTGAAAATTGGTCTCCTCTCTTATCAATTTTAGTCGTTGGAAGTTGACCGGACAAGTTTACTGCTTGTATACTACATCCTCTGTAACACTATGCTTGAATCTACCCTTAATTGGTGATTAGAGTGTTGTTGTTGCCGGTGACTGATCAACCGTGGTATTTTTTCGTGTTTTTTCTTTTAATCCTTTTTGGATGTGTGTATCATTGATGTCTTTGGACATCTTATTGATACAGAGGCCGAGTGTAATTGATATCTTTGTAATATTAATATATTCCTTTTCTAGAAAAAAGATCTTCAATTGAAATTGGATCATCCGATTTTGATCGGGTCAACAATTTCTTAAAGCTCCCCATTCATTTTTAATACTATATACTATACTTCTTAATTTTTAAGCCACACAACCAAATGGGGTCTTCAATTCAAAATTGAGTCACTCGATTTTGACCGGGTCAGCAATTTCTTAAGAAGCTCACATTCAATCTGTTTAATTCATTATGTTCGTTAATTTTAAAACTCTATCATTCAATTGAAATATTTAATTTTAAATTTGGTTTATGATTTTTTACCGTGCCAACAATTTTCCAAATCAATCATCAACAACCGGTCTCCAAAAACATATCAATCATGTGCACCTTTCCACCACCTAGAAAAGAAAAGGTCTCATCATGTGATACTGTTGCATCAGTATAGTACAAGTGGTCACTCGAGTAGAATTTCCCCTGATAAATATAGGTTAATTACCGGATAGAATCACACTATAAAAGGTCCATCAAATCACCTCATTATAAATAAATAAAAGACACACCTTATCATCTCCCTCATCCAGCAAACTAAATATCCCATCAGTTCCAAAATACAAGGGGTATTACTTTTTAGAAAATCAAATTTCTATAACTTTTACCAAGTGTGGAGATAAAAATATGTTGAATCGATATTTGATATTATGTTGAATCTAATCATGCTGAATTGATATAAAAATAATAATATTAAAATAATAATAATAATATTAAACAATATTAAACAAAATAATAATATAAAATTTTATTTCATGATGAATCTAATCATGCTGATTTGATATTATGTTTTTCTATATATCTCTCTATAAATTTGATCAAACATAATAAATTTAATTTTTCAAAAAAATAATACATCTTATATTTTAAAACAATGTGAATAATTTTTTTTCAAACCTAACAACACCAGCGACGCGGTAAAATGCGCCCAACCCTTCTAGTAAGTATTATTTTAGAACGAAGGGAGCATGTTTGAGTTCGAACTGATTGCATATATTGGGGGATTGCTAGCAGCAATGACTACATACACATGCATTCATTCGCTCTGGCGTGGTGGAAATGACATCCCATGGGATGTTAATCAGTTTATACTCGTTTTATACTTAAATATTTGTTATTGGAAAGAACTAATATAAATTTCCCCAACTACAAGTATTGTGATATAGAGGGAGTATTTGATAATGGTGATACTAAAAACTTGTCCTAATCGCTGCATGTCGGTGCCTCGTAATTTCTTTCCCATACAAGGTTCTGATTGGCTTGCTTGGTTTACATCTTCCCAGGGACAGGGCGACCAAAGTCACGCGAGTTGACTTGGGCTCTACTCCTAATTAGAAAGTTGGTAGCTTTCGTTTCGGATTTATTTTTGGCTAGGTTTATTTTCGTCCGGTTCTTTGTCCTTACTCTTACTATCATCCCTTCACATTGGTTTTTTACCTCTCAATAAAAACTTTTCTAATATTTTTAAATTTTCCTAATCACTCATGTTACAAATGACAGGAACCAATAATACGTTACCAAATAATGAAATTCAATTATATGACAATCAATTTTGCATCCTAACTTTCCTGACACATAGATCTTTCTAACAATTAAATATCTATCATTAAATGACAATTAATGTGTTAGAAAAGTTAGGATTTAAAATTGATTGCTCCATCAATCAGCTCACCTCTCGTGCGCTCCCCTCCCCCACCAATTTTTGTTTTCTCGACCGGTTTCTCTCGCTACCATAGAAAAACCCCTCGCCAACCTCTTCCCTTTCTCTCGTCGCATGATTAGCTCGTACCCCCGATCTCCTTCACGCACTAGGTTTCCTCGCGCCGCCGCCGCATGGTTGTTCATCGATCGGCCCTGCAGATCCCATCGCGTGCGACCTGAGCGCCGCTCTTTCTCCAGCGCCACACGACACCAAGGACTTGGGAGCCACCACCGCCTCCAATCATCCCCATCCCTGATCAGTATCACGGTGCATCGTTGCCGAGTACAGGGCAGCCGCTGCCTCAGGTCCTTCGATCTCTCCCCTCCTCGCCACTCCTCATTGCCAGCCTCAAGAACGCGCAGCTGCGCCCTGCCTCCTCATTGTGAGCCATGATACACATTTCCTTGCTCGATGAAGGCGCCATATTCCGGGATCTGATTTTTATTTTTGTTCCGTGTTAATTTTTGAACAAAAAAACTTTAGTTTGTTAGCTATATTATTCATGCGTGTAGTGTTGATATGCTAGCTCTTGGAACCAATCATCTGTACATCAGTTTGTTATATTTTTAGAAATTAAATGCACGAAAATGGCACTTCTAATTATGTTATCTTGTTATTTCTCGGTTCAGCTCACAAAAATGTCGTCAACTTCATGCATGAAACTCGATACCTTATAGTTGTCGTGGGAATGAGTCTAACAGTAGAAGATAGGAGTATGAAAGGAGAGGACAGCGTCCTAGCTACGGCGAGGGTGCACACACGGATGTATGAGTTCAGGCCCCTCTCGTGGAGGTAACCGCCCTACGTCTTAGTGCTCGGGAGCTCTTGTCGTGTGGGTAGTATGAGTTACAGAAGGTGCGAACCCTTGTGCCAGAGGGGAGGGGCGGCTTATATAGAGTACGCTGCCCCTCATAAGTGCCAGGCATCCAAGGGTTCGATCGTGGGAATAAAGACGAACGTTACTCGTAACGTACATCATAATTGCTACAAATGATGACTGGGCTAACGCGTGCCTATTGGCCTCCCTGGGTTGGCTTCTGGTCTTCTGGCGTCGACTGGAAGCAAGGTCTTCCGAGTAATAGGTGACTGTCGAGTGGAAGGAGAAGTCTCCGAGTGAATTGACTGTCGAGTGACTTGAGCGCCATGGTGAATCCAGTCATAATCTCACTTGTAATCTTAAAGTCCTCCAATATAATGTCCTTGGGTAGGGTATGTAGGTCAGGCCTAGGACCCTACCCTAGGTACATGTCCTCGTCATTAGCCCCCGAATGGATCGGGGTTCGAGTGAGAAAGGGGATCGGTGCCAGTTCTAATAAGGCACCAAACTTCCGAATGTACTTTGGGGCTTCAATGAAATCTGAGTCAATTGAAATCTTTGTCATTCGCCTGGATCGATTCTGCCTTGAAAGTGTCCGAATGAATTCTAAGCATCAGTTATGTTCTGAATAACTTGAAGGGATCTTTGGACGTGACGGGTCGCTCTGTCAGGCCCGGATTTCACGAGATTCAAAAATTCGCGAGGCGCGTGCCTCGTGAAGATGACGCCATGACTGGGGCAAGTGGGAGCACGATGCCTCGATTTACGTGTCGCCCATTTCGCCATGTATTGTGCGACGTCTACGGTTGAGATATATGGAGAGTTAGCGGGCCCACAAGTCAGTGAGACACTCGACAGAGTATAAGATCCCACGACGCTGTGGTCTGCACAATATTCTTCCCCAAATCTCCTCACTTCCTCCGTCTCCCTGCTCTAAGCGCACTTCTCAGCTCCGCCTCGATGACCACTGCCGCCATGATGACGAAGGGCAAGACCGAAAAGCTGGAGCGTGCCAAGAAGGGAATCGCTAAGGGCAAGGCCAAGAAGCCGTCTAGCCGGCAGGGTGGATCCAGGGGGATTTCCTACCGTCGACGGTCACGACTGCGGACGTCGAGAACCTCGTCGTCGATGGACTCATGGCTGAAGGCTTGTGGAGGCTGTCAGAGGGGAAATCGAGCCGGAGCCATGTGAGGGGGAGTGGGTCCTTCTCCTCACCCACGTCGAGAGAGGTTTCTCCATGCCCCCCATCCTTTCCGAGGGTTTCTGAATTTCTTTGGATCCCAACTCCACCATTTTCCTCCGAATGCAATTTCTTATCTTGCTGCTTTCATCACTATGTGTGAATGTTTCTTGGGTTATCCCCCCCATTGGGGCTTGTTCAAGCATATATTCACCATTAGATCTCAATCGGTCAAAAAGGGCAACCCTGAGGATGATAAGACCCATGTCATCCAATTATGTGTTGGCTTAGTGATCCAAAAGAGGTCTAGGAGTGCCTTTCCATCCATGACCTTTCCAGAATCAGTTAGGGGTTGGTAGTCGACTTGGTTCTATTGCAAAGATGTAGCATCTCCCAACACGTCGACTGGTCTTTCCCCTTTCACGTTATATCGACCCACCGTTCCCAAATCCTTGTCAGTGTTAGAAGGGGAGAAAGCCCAAGTGGGGATCTTAGTGGATGTCGTAGTGGCCATTGTCTGTGGCGGAGTGACTGGCAAGGACCTTCTAGAGACATTCCTCAGTCGAAGGACCCAACCCCTCCAAGCAAGGGACCATGCTATGTGGCATTAATCAGGCCTCGAGAATATGACTCAGACGCACCCAAAGGAAGTCCCAATAAAAACTGTCGAGCAATGGCTTCGAAGCATCACTGGAGCCTGCGACAATCCCCTAGGAGCCAAGAGGATCAAGCCTTACTCTGCTAGGAATCCACCAAAGAATCTGGTAAATTATATCTTTGTCGACTGTCGTACTATTATGTCGAGTGTCTGAATCATGGGTCGACTGACTTTGTTGTTTGAATCTTGTAGGAGTGGACGAACATGTACTCGCCCGTGCCAAACGGGAATCAGCCCGAAGATGGAGGGGAGAGCGAGGGCGGCAGCGTGGATTTCGATTATGCAGACGACAGTGAGGATGACTACGGGGGCTCAAACGAGGACGAAGAAGAAGTCGAGTCTCCTCCACGCAATGAGCATCGCTCCAAGCAGCGTCAGGATCCCGCGACTGCCTCAAGCAGGACCTTAGTGTCGAGTGACAAGAACTTGAAGCGGGACCGACCCTCGACAGTTGAGTCGAGTGAACAGGCCGCAAAGCAGCCCAAGTTCGATGCGCCAAAGCCTCGGAAAGCTCTGCCCTGCATGAAAATCGTTGTGCCCGTTGTCTCAACGTATGTGTTCGTTTTCTTATTTTGCTATGTTATAGGACTTCAAATTCTTGCTGACCGAGTGGAATTTGGTCTACCAGAGCCGACCTCAGTAACGTCGTCTCCACAAGACGGAGAGGAGAAAATGGATGTGGATACTACCAACGCGGCCACTTCCCAACGAGGTATAACAAATCTTCAGTCAACTCTGTTTCTTGAAAATGATTTGCCGATTGAATACGCTAATGCTGTCGATTGGCGTTTGCAAAAATCATTCAACTGGAGGACGATGAAGAGCCACCTCGGGGTATAGGGGGTGAATGTGTGACCTCACGCACACCACGCGTACGCGCCCGAAGAACATCATCAGCGCAAACACCTCAAAGGTCGACTGTTGCGTCATCCCATGGGATAGGAGACTCGTCCCGAGATAGAACCAAGCTCGCGGCTCCGTTGTCGAATGCCCCACCAGCTGCTTCAACCATCGTGGCATCAACACCAATCGGACAACTCCAGGACACCTCAGCTACTCCAGCCGCATCATCAATTTAGTTGGCGACTGTCTTTCCTCTGCACCAAGTCCAGGAAGACCAAACTGGAGCTGCTAAGGAAGCCATGATCCAAGCGGAGCAGATGATGTTCCGCACAAAGGAGGCGTATGAAGCTAGCAAGCTGGATTATGATGCCAGCACGATGCTTAGCACCGACGTCCGAGTAAGTGCAATTGTAAATGCATTTCCAATTGAATTCTTGTCTTTCTTGATTTTAAACCTAGTGGGTGTTTTCCTTTTGTAGAATACTTGTATGTTCTCCTCTCGAATAGATCAGGTCTTAGTCTAGTGGGTTTCGGTGCAGTGGGGGCACGCTGAGTGCACCCACTGGGTGTAGTCCTCGAGACCATCGTCAAATGGTGATGACATCGACAGGGGTCTTAGAATTGTTTTGGTAACCACTCGACAGATCGAGTGATAGAAGGTCCAGTGGGGCATGCTGAGTGCACCCATTGGGTGTAGTCCCCGAGACCACCTTCGAGTGCTTGCACTGGCGGGGTCTTAATAGAGACGATATTCACATGCTTGCGCATATTTATTTTTTATTTTCTTGCCAACTCGACAGATCGAGTGTTAGCAGATCCAGTGAGGGCACGCTGAGTGCACCCACTGGGTGTAATCCCCGAGACCGCCGTCGAGTGCTTGCATCGGCGGGGGTCCGATAGAGACCATTTTATGCTCGGATAGGACATGCCTTGTCGAGTAATTTCGAAACCAGTGGGGGCATGCTGAGTGCACCCACTAGGTGTAGTCCCCGAGACTACTGTGGATCGTTAACGCTGAGTGCACCCACTGGGTGTAGTCTTAAGAACTTGAACTCAGGGTCCTTTGTCATACGCGGAGTACTCTTTCCACTCGACGTGTTGAGTGAACTCTTTGCTTTAGTGTTACCACTCTGAAGCTACCTTGCAGGTTTCATGGATATCATTTCCATCAACCATGATATGATGCAGGTTTCATGAACATAATTTCCATCAACCATGATATGATGTTATTTCAGGAGTTTGGGGTGGGGCGGCGGGCCGCCATCCAGTCGGCCATTCTTGATCCTTTCCACTCACGAGTGGAGAAATTTTCATGTCGACTGAACTGATTTTTTGTTGATTTCAAAGAGCTTGCGAACTTGGCACCCAGTAGAAGGACTTGGAGAAGGAAAGAAACCAGCTGCAATTGGATCCGGAGGTCTCTAAGAACAACCTGGAACGTGCGCAGACTGAGTTGAAGACCCTGGGAGGAAATCTTTGCCAACCCAATGCACTCTTACTTTCACCTTCCATCCTTTGAACTGAGTGCTCTCACTCGAACAGACGTGCGTGATGAAAATCGTCGACTCCAAGTGCGACTCAACAATTCTATTTCTTTAGATACCATGAAGAAAGCACTGGAGGACAAGGACAAGGCGCTCGCTGATGCTCAAAAGGTGGCGAGGGAGAAAACTGAAGCCGCTAAGAAGAAGCTTACCGCAGCCAAGAAGATAGAGGAGGAAAACTCCAAGCTGAAACTAGAACGGAGTGAAATTATGAAGAAGACCGAACAGCTGACCAGGAGGAGCAATGGTCTGGAGAAGCACTTGGGAGATTTCGTGAAAACGATGTTCATCATGCTCGACGGTAACTTCCTTCTCGAGTGACTTTCCTTAACTCCCATAGGCTAGCAATGTAACCATCTTTCTATTCCTTCCTCCATATAGAATTCTGCCAGGACTTCAAAAAAGAGACCGAAGAGATTGAGCCCAATTTGGATCCCACTAAGTCGCCTGTTGGAGATGTTGTGGCCATGAACATGTTTCGTCTCAATGTCCGTCTCTAGGGTGTTCAAGCATACATCATTCGACTGAAGGATTCATTGGATAAGATTGACAAGGAACTGTGGCCTGAAGACACCCTCCAGACTAACCTTGCATCCATGATGACTCGCCTCAATGAGATCCCAAGTCGAGTGCAAGCTTGGAAGAAATCAACTGCCCGCTGCGGAGCCGATATGGCGATCTCGCTCATCAGAGTCCATTGCAAGGAGGCGAGAGATGACAAGTTGAAGGAACTCTGAGTGATTAACACGAAGAAACTTCAGTTCAAAGACTTCATGGAGACCTTCATCGACGCAGCCACTCGGATCACAGACGGTATCGATTTGGATACCTTCGTCGAGCCGGCAAGTCCGTCTGGTGCTTGAAAAACTTTATTCGCAGTGAAAACTTTATTCGCCTCGGATGCCGAGTGGAAATGTAATGGCTGTAAAACTTCATTCAGGCCTTAAGCCTGAGTACCTTTGCTTGTGTGCACAACTTTTATTCGTGCTAGAACCTTTGGATTTATCTGCATTTCGCTTTCAATCATTTGTTTGACTGAATTTGTTTTGCCGAGTCCGTGAGTGAGAAGTATATTCATCACTTGGGTAGAGTTTATAACTTAGGTGAAAGTTGGTTCGCAACTAAGTCTCCGAGTGAAGAGAATACTCAATGCTCGGAGAAGTTTTTGAACTTAGGCGAAGACTGATTCGCGGCTAAGTTCCCGAGTGAATATGATGTTATACACCCGGAAGGATTTTTTAACTTAGGCGAAAGCTGGTTTGTAGCTAAGCCCCCGAGTGTGAGGATCGCTCAACACTCGGAGAAGTTTTGAACTTAGACGAACAATGGTTCATAGCTAAGTTTCCGAGTGAATAGAATGTTATCCATTCAGAAAGGTTATTTAACTTAGGCAAAAGCTGGTTCACAGCTAAGTCCCCGAGTGTGAGGATCACTTGACACTCGAAGAAGTTTTGAACTTAGACGAAGACTGGTTCATAGCTAAGTCTCCGAGTGAATGGACTACTATCCACTCGGTAGGATTTAAAACTTAGGCGAAAGCGTGTTTGCAGCTAAGCCCCCGAGTGTGAGGATCGCTCGACACTCGAAGAAGTTTTGAACTTAGATGAAGACGGGTTCACAGCTAAGTCTCCGAGTGAATGGACTGCTATCCACTCGGTAGGGTTTTTAACTTAGGCGAAAGCATGTTCGTGGCTAAGCCCTCGAGTGTGAGGATCACTCGACACTCGGAGAAGTTTTAAACTTAGATGAAGACTGGTTCATAGCTAAGTCTCCGAGTGAATGGACTGCTATCCACTCGGTAGGGTTTTTAACTTAGGCGAAAGTGTGTTTGCAGCTAAGCCCCCGAGTGTGAGGATCGCTCGACACTCGGAGTGTTCCCAAATGTGAAATTGCACGATCGGAATCGATGAAAGACTGCGGAAGTCATACTTGCATAAACGGCATTGTCTGAAATACTTTTATTACATCAACAAAACTCTGTTTTTAGGTATAGAAATGTCGGAGCAGAACTGCATTCCAGGCTCTCAGCTCATCAATCTTCTTCTTGAGGTTGTAGAGGTGATAGGCTCCGTTGTTCAACACCTTAGTAACGACGAAAGGTCCTTCCCATGCCGAAGCGAGCTTGTGAGGTCGCTATTGATCCACTCGAAGCACCAAATCACCTTCATGAAACGACCGACTCTTAATGTGCTTCGAATAGAAGCATCGCAAATCTTGCTGGTATGTGGTCGTCCAAATCAGAGCCATCTCGTGTTCCTCTTCTAGGATATCTACACCATCTTGTCTTGCTTGCTCAGCTTCAGCCTCGGAATAAAGATCCACTCAAGGGGAATTATGAAGCAGGTCACTCAGTAGGACAGCTTCGGCTCCATACACAAAGAAGAAAGGAGTTCGTCCAGTCGGCCGATTGGGAGTTGTTCTCAAGCCCCATAAAACAGATGGCAACTCGGACACCTAGGCTCCGGCTGCATGTTCCAAATCCCGCATGAGACAAGGCTTCAGACCTTGCAGGATGAGGCCATTGGCTCGCTTAGGTTGGCCATTGGTTTGGGTGTGTGCAACGGATGCATAATCCACCCGAGTGACTTGGGAGAAGCAGAAGTGTATGATCTCTTCCGAGTCGAAGTTCGAGCCATTGTCTGTGATAATACTATGGGGAACTCCATATGGTAGATTATCTCTCTCATGAATTTGATCGCAGTGCGAGAGTTTAATTTATTTATAGGCTTGGTCTCAATCCACTTCGTAAACTTGTCGACTGTAACAAGCAAATGAGTAAATCCACTCCCTCCTGTCCGAAAGGGACCAACCATATCCAAACCCCTGACAGCAAACGGCCAAACGAGTGGAATGGTCTTTACGGCAAACGCAGGTTTGTGAGACAAGTTTGCATAGAACTGGCACCCTTCGCAGTGATCAACAATGTCCTTGGCCATCTCATTGGCACGCGGCCAGAAGAAACCAACTCGATACGCTTTAGCGACAATTGTCCAAGAGGACGCATGATGGCCGCAAGTTCCCGAGTGGATCTCCTCCAGGATCATTCGACCTTCTTCAGGGGAGATGCACCACTCTGTCACACCAGTTACACTTTCTCTGTAAAGTTGATCATCCATCACAGTAATAGCTTTGGATTTGTGCACAATATGTCGGGCTTCAACTTCATCCTCAGGGAGTTCTTGCCTCAAAATATATGCAATGTAGGGCACTGTCCAGTCGGGAATGATGACCAGAACCTCCATGACCAGATCAATAAGCATAGGGACATCAACCTCAGTCGAATCAGAGGTGCTCATAGCTTGTGGGGGCTCTTCAATGAAGGGATCTTCCTGCAACGAAGGAGTATGAAGATGCTCTAAGAATACATTGCTGGGGACAGGTCTCCGAGTGGATCCAATCTTTGCCAGCTCATCAGCTGCTTGATTCTTCACTCGGGGAACATGATGGAGCTCCAAACCTTCAAATCTCTTCTCAAGTTTTCTAACAACATTACAATATCCAGTCATAGCGGGGTTCCGAACATCCCACTCTTTCATCACTTGATTGACCACCAAATTCGAGTCGCCGTAAACCATCAAGCGCTTGACGTCGGGTGAGACGGCCATGCAACCCATACAAGAGTGCTTCGTATTCTGCTTCGTTGTTGGAGGAATCAAAGTGAATCTGCAGGACATAACTGAGTTTGTCGCCTTTTGGGGATACCAAAACAACGCTAGCACCGGACCCATTCAACATTTTTGAGCCATCAAAGAAAATGGTCCAGTGCGTCGAGTGAATCTGGATTGGCTGCTGCTCTTCAACCCACTCGGCCAAGAAATCAGCAAGTGCCTGAGACTTGATCGCCTTTTTAGCTTCAAACTTGATGTCAAAGTATAGGAGCTCAATCATCCATTTAGCTACTCGACTAGTCGCATCTCGATTGTTGAGGATCTCAGACAATGGAGCATCACTGACGACTGAAATTGAGTGATCCTGAAAGTAGTGTGCCACCTTCTTCACTAACAGATAGATACCGTAGACAAGCTTCTGGTAATGCGGGTACCTTTGCTTCAAAGGAGTCAACACTTTAGAAATGTAGTAGACTGGATGTCGGACCTTGTAGGTCTTTCCTTCCTCTTCCCGCTCGATAGTCAGAACTGTACTAACGACTTGATTAGTGGCCGCAATGTACATGAGAAAAGTTTCTTTGCTGTGTGGAGCAACAAGCACCGACTGGGTGGAAAGCAGGGCTGTGTGGAGCAACAGCTACGACCTCATGAGTTGAACTATGCCATCCATGATTTGGAACTAGCAGTCGTAGTGCACGCACTCAAGACCTGGAGACATTTCCTTATCGGAAATAGTTGTGATGTTTACACTGATCATAAAAGCCTGAAGTATATCTTCACACAGAAGGAGTTGAACCTCAGACAGAGGAGATGGCTAAAGTTAATCAAGGACTATGACATGAGACTGCATTACCATCCAGGAAAGGCAAACGTTGTAGCAGATGCTTTGAGTCGGAAGAGTTATGTGAACACACTCATAGCCGGAGGATTACCCCAGGAGTTAACCGATGATCTCAGAGAGCTTCGGTTAGAGATAGTTCCAAAAGGACATGTTGCCACACTAGAGATTCAGTCCACCTTGACCGAAAGAATCCGTGAAGCCCAGAAATCGGACAAGGAGATAGCTGAGATAAAGCAGAGAATGGAGGATGGAAAAGCTAAAGACTTTCGTGAAGATGAACAAGGTACTCTATGGTTTGAGAACCGAATCTATGTGCCCAATGACCCAGAGCTCGGGAAGTTGATACTTCAAGAAGCCCATGATTCACCCTACTCGATACACCCAGGCAACACCAAGATGTACCTGGATTTGAAGGAAAGTTACTGGTGGACAGGTATGAAGAAGGATATTGCCGAACATGTTGCGGTATGTGATGTTTATCAGCGAGTAAAGGCAGGACATTAGAAACCAGCAGGGTTACTCCAACCTTTTCTGATACCCGAGTGGAAATGGGATAAGCTTGGTATGGACTTCATCATAGGATTACCCAGGACCCGTTCAGGTTATGATTCCATCTGGGTAGTGGTCGATCGCTTGACCAAGGTGGCTCATTTGATTCCAGTGAAGACCACCTATACCAGTGCTAAGTTAGCCATGATATATATGACCAGGATCGTATGTCTGCATGGAGTTCCGAGGAGTATCGTGTCAGATAGGGGAACACAATTTACCTCAAAGTTTTGGCATCAGTACATGAAACTTTGGGTACAAGGCTGGAATTCAGTACAACTTTTCATCCGTAGACCGATGGACAAACCTAGAGAGTCAACCAGATCTTGGAGGACATGTTGAGAGCTTGTGCGCTAGACTATGGGTCTAGTTGGGATGACAACTTACCTTACGCAGAGTTCTCGTACAACAACAGTTATCAGACTAGTCTGAAGATGGCCCCTTTTGAAGCTTTATATGGAAGGAGGTGCAAAACACCATTGATGTGGGATGGTGTTGGAGACCGAAAACTTTTTGGTCCCGATATTATCCGAGGTTCTGAAGAAAAGGTCAAACTGATTCGAGACCGACTCAAGATAGCCCAATCCAGGCAGAAAAGCTATGCTGATAACAAACACAAGGAGGTGACGTATGAAGTGGGAGACCGAGCATACCTTCGTCTGTCCCCACTTCGAGGAATCAAGAGGTTTGGTGTTAAAGGAAAGTTAGCACCCAGATTCATAGGCCCCTACCAAATTCTTGAACGTAAAGGCGAAGTTGCATACAAGCTGGAATTGTTGGAAGGATTGTCCGGAGTTCATGATGTTTTCCACGTTTCCCAACTGAAGAAATGCAATGCTGAGATGGCTGATATTCCTTTGAGAGACACAGTGCCCCTAGAGGCCATACAACTTGACAGTGACCTGACCTATGAGGAGAAGCCTGTCAGAATCCTCAAGACTACGAACAGAGTTACCCGTAGCAAGACCATCAAGGTTTGTAAGGTTCTGTGGAGTCACCACACCGAGGAAGAAGCCACCTGGGAACACGAAGAAGATCTTCGTAGAGACCACCCGCACCTATTTTCTAGCCAACCCGAATCTCGAGGGCGAGATTCATCTTAAGATGGGTAGGTTTGTAACATCCCAAAATTTCATTTTGAAATGTTATGAAATATAGCTATGCATCATCATCACTTTGTTTGAATGAAATGAATTGTTGAAGTTCTTCTTTTGGATTTCTAAAAGGCCCCTTTCCTTTTCTCCATTTACTTGTTTCACTTATTTAAAAATCTCTGGAATTATTCAAAAAAGAGAGGAGTAACATGACACTCCACACCAGGAGCATCTTGGTGAATTATTTGAACAATAAAACCAGGGGTTTGTTTGAAAGTTTATCTCAAAAGAATTTCAAATCAATTAGGCATTTTCTGAAAAATATTTTTTTAGGTTCATTTTGACAGAGGAAAAATCTTCATTAAATAGCATTTATTCCCCTGATCATTTTGATATATATATTCCCTATGTTTGGAAATGATTTGAATGCATTAAAGGATTTTAAACGTTCTGGAAAATAGAAAAGGAAACGTATTTAAACGTTTTAATTAGCAAACCGGCCGGCCCACAGCCTTTAAGCCCCGAGATCCCTCCGGACCGGTCACTCACGCACTGATCCCGCCCCCTCCCTCACTGACCCGCGGGACCCACCGTCCGACAGCTTCATCAGCGCGCTCATCCCCTTCCCCTCGCCCCCGACCTTGCCGGCGATCCCTTCCTCGCGGATCTCTCTCCTCTCTCCCTCTCCGGACCCCGCACCTGGCCTATAAGTAGCCACTGCCTCGCCGTGCTCCGTTCCACCCTGAGCCCCCCTCTACCCTCGCCAAAACGCCACCGCACCACCTCGCCGGAGTTCTGACTCCAACCGAACCCCCCAGAGCTCCTGGCCGTCGTCTCCGTCGTCCCCAGCCCCGTCTGACGCCACCATTCGACGCCGGATCTTTGTCGCCGTCGTCTGAGCTCTTCGGACGCCTCCCCCGACCACCGCGCGACCCTCTCCGACCACCTCCGACGTCCGGCCGCCGTCGACCTTGCCGGAAACCTCGACACCCCCTCTGTAAGCCATCGCACCCCCTGGACCGTTCGATCTAGATCCGACACGTTAGATTAGATCACTTAAAATCCCGAACCAGTATCCTCTAACGTTCGGTCATCCGCCCGCAAACACCCGCACGTGCGCTCCTTCGACCAATAGGAAGTCGCCACGTAGCCTCTGTCCGTTAGCTATTTTTTTTCTTTTTCTGTTTCTGTTTTAGAAAATAGAATGTGTTCTGATTTTATTTTTGTTATATCTTTTTAACTAATTAGTGTTTTAAATTGATTCTTTTGCATTAGGTCAAATTTCATGTAGTTTCATCCTGTAGTCTTAGATTTCAAATTTGAACTTTAAAATTTGAATCTAACCAAATTTTCTTAAATTACTAAAATTTGTATAACTAGAGTTTAAAAATATATTTTTGTATGAATCTTTTTGAGACTGTTTTGTATTAGTTAGGTCCATCATCCAACACTGTTTGAGATTTTTTTAGATATTTCAAATTAGTGTTTTTAGTAAAAACAGGATCTGTTGAGTTCTTAATAAGAGTTTAGTTAGTTTGATTTTAGTTTAGTTTGAATCTGATTTAGTTTAACTTTTGTTTTTAGTTTTCATTAGGTTCTTTTGTTTCAACATAAGGTGAATTATCTTCTGTTAATAAAAATATGTTTTATTTGTTTTGTGCTCTAGTTTGAATAGGTAAATCTTGTTTTCACCTTTAGTATTGTTTAGAAAAATGCTTTGTAGTAACTCTTTTTGCACAAATTTTTTATAATGAAACACTTTCTGTTTTCTAATAAAAATTTTGTACTTACTTTCTGTTATCTAAATGGCTAGTTGTTCAACACAAATTTTTGACTTGTTATGTCTTAGTAGAGATTTGACACTAAAATTTTTAGAGTCTTATACTTTGAGTGATTCTTCCTTTTGATTGTGATATTTATTTGTTGAAGTATTTGTTTACCTTGCTGTTGTATGAATTGTATTGTGGTTATGCTTATTGTGTGCTTTGTTTGATTCGTTAGATCATCCGGAGTGCGAAGCTTGTTATCTAGAGTCACTTGAGTACGAGGATCGTCAGCAAGGCAAGTCACTTTGACCATGTATACCTATGTCATTAGTTCTACCATCTCCCCAATTGCATGCAAAGTAGGTAATTTGGAAACTTGGTTACTTAATGTAGTATCATGTGGTAGGCACCCCTCAACCCTTTGACACATTGGCCCTAGGAATCATTGATTTAATTTTGCTATGCTATTAGTAGACGGGGTTGGTTGTGTGATTCATGAGAGTTGTGAGACAATAATTTCAAGACCTACAAGATGATCAAGACTTCAAGACTTTGAGTTTTCAACATACCTCTGGGTGGATGATGGTTGAACGGCGCCCTGGAGAAACCAGTGGTTAGCCTAGATGTTGCTCGAGAAGTGCCAGTATTCATGCGGAAAGGTCCACCCAGGCACAAAGAGATGGATGGATGCTTCAAGACCCAAGGCTTACCTGCATAGCCACAAGCCGTTATGGGCTCTGGCTTGGTTGGATATCGTGGTGACCCTGGACAGGCGGTGCTAAGAGATGTAGAAGAACGACAGGAAAGGATGGGCACCGACAGAGTCTCGGGGAAACCCTTTAGAACACCATGTTTTGGTCATCCGTTTCTCAAACACCCTGAAGTGCGAGAAATCCAATGGAGGAGATGAAATCTTGTGGGGAACGTGTGCAAAACTCTGCAGAGTACCCAAACCTAATCGATTAGACGTGTCGACTGTCATGGACAGTTTGAGCCAAAGGAACTGAAACTATCTGGAATTCTCAACACAAATAATTGATGTGGGTATTAATGACAACTTGGGTATGAGAATTGGTTGGTGGAACCATCTCATAAATCAACCAACATTGTAGTAATAACTTTTGCTCTCTCTTGTTGTAGGAAAAAATTGGCTTTATGCAAAAACTTACTACCCCACCTGCCATATATGCATATAGAATAGATGATTACTTTACACCCCCTCTTTTGTGACATTGCCGGCATATTCAATATGCTGACCTACACGGTTGCAACGTATCATGTTGCAGAGTACTTTTCCGACCAGGAGTTAGGATATGCTCTACGCTCGGTGAGATGCCCTTGGAGTCAGATGGACTCAACTACCTTTGAAGCTTCCGCAAGATTAGTTATTCTCATGAGTTGGCCTTCAGCCACTTTATTGTAATTCTTATTGTAATAAAGAACTCGATATGAGATTTTCGATTAATAAGGCTGTGTGATTTCACTTTGATATATACATTGATGTACCGTGTGTGTACCAGCATGATCTTGGGATGGTACAGAAACACCGGAGATTCGACCTTTTAGGTCGGGTCACTACAGATGGTGACTTGGAGAACTATATCAAACACTATCTTATCTGGGAGATCAACTCCCACTCGATTCAAGCGATTGTAGCACCCAGACAATCTAAGCACATGCTCAACGATTGAGCTATTCTCCTTCGTCTTGTAGGCAAAGAATCTTGTTGGAGATCTCATATCTCACAACGCGGGCATGAGCCTGAGATCGCAATTTCAGCTCTTAGAACATCTCATTTGTTCCTTGTCGTTCAAAATGTTTTGGAGCTTCAATTCTAATCTGAAATGCATGACTCTCTAAACTACCAAGTAGTCATCGGAACGTGCCTGTCAGATGTTCACAACATCTAAAAATGACGCTAGAGGCGGTGGTGCACCGAGCGGTGCGTTAAGGACATAAGTCTTCCGTCCAGCAATGAGGACAATCCTCAGATCACAGACCCAGTCCGCATTATTGCTACCATCATCTTTCAACTCTATTTCTCTAGGAACATATAAAAATTCAAGGGAGTTACAGCGCGAGCTATCTACAACATAATTTGCAAAGACACTTTGACTGTGTTCATGATAATGAGTTCAATTAATCATATTACCTAAGAACTCCCACTCAAATTGACATCCCTCCCGTCATCCAAGTGATACATGATCCAAATTTACCAACTCAAGTCCGATCATCACGTGAGTTGAGGAGGTTTCAATGGCGAACAACATCATGTTGACCATATCTACTATATGACTCATGTTCGACCTTGCGGTATCTTGTGTTCCGAGGCCATGTCTATACATGCTTGGCTCGTCAAGTTTAACCCGAGTGTTCTGCATGTGTAACACTGGCTTGCACCCGTTGTATGTGAACATAGAGTCTATCACACCCAATCATCACCTGGTGTCTCGACACGATGAACTTTCGCAACGGTGCACACTCGGGGAGAACACAATTTATTTTGAAATTTAAGTGATGGATCACCTTATTATGCTACCGTCGTCCTAATCAAAATAAGGTGCATAAAATGATTAACATCACATGCAAATAATAAGTGACATGATATGGACATGAACTTGTGCTTTTGATATCCATCTATAAAGCACCGGCATGATCTCTATCGTCACCGGCATGACACCATGATCTCCATCATCTTGATCTCCATCAACGTGTCGCCATCGGGGTTGTCACGCCCACCATGCTTCTAGTACTATTTCTACCGCTTAGAGGTAAAGTAAAGCATTACATAGCGCTTAATGATTGACACGTAGGTCATACAATAATTAAAGATAACCTATGGCTCCTGCCGGTTGCCGTACTCATCGACATGCAAGTCGTGATATTCTATACAAAACATGATCATCTCATACATCACATATATCTCATCATGCAATTGGCCATATAACATCACAACATACCCTGCAAAAACAAGTTAGACGTCCTCTAATTGTTGTTGCAAGTTTTACGTGGCTGCTATGGGTATCTAGCAAGAACAATTCTCACCTACGCAAAACCACAATGGTGATACATAAGTTGCTTTTCAACTTTCTCAAGGACCGCCTTTGTCGAATCCAATCCAACTAAAGTAGGAGAAACAGATACCTGCCAGCCATCTTTGTGCAACGAAGTTACACGTCAGTCGATGGAACCAGTCTCTCGTAAACATACGAGTAAGGTTGGTCCAGGCCGCTTCATCCCACAATACCGCTGAACCAAAACACGACCAAGGGAGGAAGCAATCTAAGCATCAACACCCACAAACTCCTTTGTGTTCTACTTGAGATCTCATCTACACATAGACCTAGCTCATGATGCCACTGTTGAGCATCTATCCATGGTGATGAGCATCTACGAGAGGGAGAGTGGATCTACATACCCTTGTAGATCGCTAAGCGGGAAGCGTTAAGAAACGCGATTGATGTAGTCGAACATCTTCATGATCCAATCACGATCCGTCCCGTGATCTCATCACGAGCCGTCCCGCGATCCCATCGTGGTCCTTCCGATCTAGTATCGAACGAATGACACCTCCACTGTCAACACACGTACAGGTCGATGACAATCTCCACCTCATTGATCCAGCAAGCGAGGGTGAAGAGGTAGATGGGTTCTCCGCCAACACAATGACATGGTGGCGATGGTGGTGGAGCTGTCCCGACAGGGCTTCGCCAAGCGCTAACGCGACAATCTGGAGGAGAAACTGATCTAGAGGGGTAGGGAGAGGCTGCACCGTGGCTCGTGGTGCTCCAACCCTCCCTCCCCTCACATATATATAGGAGGGAGAGGATGAGGGGCGCCCTAGGGTTTCCCCTAGTGTGGGGCGGCGGCCAAGGAGGGAAACTTGGCCCCCAAGGGAAGTGGCCCCCAAGGGAAACTTGGCCCCCAAGGGAATATTGGCCCCCACCTAAGGAGGGAAACCAATGGCGGGACCTGGATGTCCACATTGGTTCCTACATATTCTACAAAGATCTTTATCGGTCGAACCTCTATGTCAAGGATTCAGTTAATCCTGTATGTTGTTCCCTTTGTTCTTCGGTATGTTACTTGCCCGAGATTCGATCGTCGACACCTCTATACCTAGTTGAATCTCGCTACTGGCAAGTCTCTTTACTCGTTCCATAATACAAGATCCCATGGATAACACTTAGTCACATTGCTTTCAAGGCTTGTTGTGATGTTGTATTACCGAGTGGGCCCTGAGATACCTCTCCGTCACATGGAGTAACAAATGCCAGTCTTGATCCATGCCAACCCAATAGACACCCTTGGAGATACCTGTAGAGCACCTTTATAGTCACCCAGTTGCATTGTGACATTTGACACACACAAGGCACTCCTCCGGTGTCAGTGAGTTGCATGATTTCATGGTCATAGAAATAGATACTTGACATGCAAAAAACTGTTGCAATGAACCGACACGACCGTATGCTACGTTTATAGTTTGGGTCTTGTCCATCACATCATTCTCCTAATGATGTGATCCCGTTATCAAATGACATCTCATGTACATGGCTAGGAAAGCTTAACCATCTTTGACCAACAAGCTAGTCTATTAGAGGCATACTAGGGACATGGTGTTGTCTATGTATCCACACATGTATCTGAGTTTCTGATCAATACAATTATAGAATGGATAACAAACAATTATCATGAACAAGGAAATATGATAATAAACAATTTATTATTTCCTCTAGGGCATATTTCCAACAATGTTGTGGCAGTCTGAGACCACTTGAGGTACGTGGGGGTTGTAGGCACAGCCATGTTGATTTCTCTGTTTATAACCTTCAATCGACTCTTGCTTTCAACCTCAGAAAAAATCATCAGAGTGGCATTGACATCAAGAACAGTTTCTTTGTCTTCATCATCCTATTTTTCAGGAGTTTTCTCGCTCGACTGACCTTCCTTGAATTGCTGGATCAGTAGATGGCACTGTCGAGTGGTATGTTTGGGTAATATCAAACTACCATCTTTGTCTTTCCTCGTGTGGATCGCACACGGCAAGTCAAGAACATTTGCTGCCGACTAATTTTTTTCCTTTCTTGGGGGAGAACTGTCCCTTGGACTTCCCCTTATTTTTTTCCTTGTGCCGCTAGGGCGGCTGCCTCTGCCTGAACAGGGCCATCAGCCTTCCGCTTTTGCTTCAGACTGGAATTGTTGCCGACATCATTGTCGACTGATTTTCCTTTGCCGCTGCGGAGGCAGTCTTCTTCTTCGCCATTTGCATACCGAGTGGATATTTCCATCATCTTACTCAGTGAAATATCACCGGTTGCCCCAAACTTCAGGTAAAGCTCCCTATACTTCACTCCGGCCTTGAAAGCACAACCATCCCGATGCTTAGAAACATTCTCCATTGTATGATGCAAAGTGGACCAACGGTGAATGTAATCTCTCAATGACTCATTGGGCTTATGAACACAATGTTGCAAATCAGTCAAACCGACAGGATGCTTGCAAGTGCCCTCGAACGTTCTGATGAACACTTGGGCAAGATCCTCCCAGCAGTGGATGCTAGAAGGAGCCAAACGATTCAGCCATGCACGGGCCGAACCATCCAACATCGAGGACAAATGCTTCATTGCAATGTTGTCATTGCCACCACCAATCTGAACAGCCACTCAGTAATCATCCAACCATGTTTCTAGCTTTGACTCGCAAGAAAACTTGCCTATCCCAGCCGCCAACCTAAAATTGGGGGAATCTCTGTAGAACGAATGGCTCTGCTAAAGCACTCGGGACCAGAAATAATAGCATTGCTGCCACTCGGGTAATCTCTGTCGAAACCATCTCTGTGGGCCCTGCCTCTATTGATTCGCCTCTGAGTGAGGACGTCTCTTGCATCAAACTCTGGATTCCACTCCTGACCAAACGGGCTCCCATTGTTCTGGTGCTAGGGCACGTATGGACCACTCCACAGAGGAGTGGGCACTCGACGGTGGTCATCATGGTGAAACTGATTTCGTCCCTGATTCCTGTATTGATCCTCATGGAAACCTCCGCCCCTGCGATGCAGAGGGGAACCAGGACTATGTGCAGAATGGACAGTATCTGCTCTTGGCAAATTATTGTGTATTCTATTGCACGACTGTGATACAAATGAGTTTTGGCGCTGCACTGCATCAAGCAACGCTCTGATCTGCAGCAAACCTCTGCCAGCCTCTGAACATGACGACTGAATGGAATCATCTATCCTAGCTGTTGATGCAACATTTAAAACAGGAGTGCGGTATACCTCAATGTTGTTCTGCAAACCACTCAGAAATAGCTGTCGTTGACGTCGACTGGGAGGTGGTGGACGCTGGCAAGCGCGCTCATCGAGTTCCCTCTGAAGCTCTTCGAGCTGAATGCGCGTGGCCTCCAAGGCCTGAGCCTTAGCGGTCGCACTAACAATGGGTGTATGCAGGACTTCCTCATCCCGGTGTGGCTGCTCATTGGACGCCCCACCAGCCTCTCACCTGCCACGACCGAAACCAGGCGTCGGGCTCTGATGGGAACTGGCCATAAGAACCTCCGCTGTAGGATCGCAACTCTCACACTTGGAAGGAACGTCAGACTAATCTGACTCCGAGTCGAACACGCCGTGAAGTGACTCAGCGGGCTCGATTGCCGCAATCTGTGGAGACGAAACTTGGCGAGCAACCGCATGCCTTACCCAGCGCTGGAGCTGTGAGCGACCGGATCGCTTGGGACGGAGAACATCAAGGAGGGCCGTAGAGTACAAAGTCGACGACTGCCACAGAAGAACGCCACAGGAGCTCACGCGGAAGTGTGCCGCCCCGCGGATCAGGAGCGCCTCAACGTCGAGAGGCACCTCCTGGACCATGTCGATCGTCGGTGATGAAGGTGAGTGCTCCGAGACGGATCTCATGGACCAAGAACAAACCACCGCCGGAAGACATGACAAGGGGGGAGGCAACCTCGCCGTAAGTCGCTTATACGCCGACCCAACGGTGGGCGCGAACTTTCGTGGGAACGAGTATGACAGTAGAAGATAGGGGTACGAAAGGAGAGGGCAGAGTCCTAGCTATGACAAGGGTGTGCACACATATGTATGAGTTCAGGCCCCTCTCGTGGAGGTAACAACCCTACGTCTCAGTGCTCGAGAGCTCTTGTCGTGTGGGTAGTATGAGTTACAGAAGGTGCGAAACCTTGTGCCAGAGAGGAGGGCGGTTTATATAGAGTACGCTGCCCCTCATAAGTGCTAGGCATCCAAGGGTTTGATTGTGGGAATAAAGACGAGCATTACTAGTAACGTACATCATAATTGCTACTGATGATGACTGGGCTAACGCCTACCTGTTGGCCTCCCTAGGGTGGCTTCTGGTCTTCTGGCGTCGACCGGAAGCGAGGTCTTCCGAGTGACAGGTGACTATCGATGGAGGGAGAAGTCTCCGAGTGGATTGACTGTCAAGTGACTTGAGCGCCATGGTGAATCCAGTTGGAATCTCACTTGTAATATTAAAGTCCTCCAATATAATGTCCTTGGGCAGGGTATGTAGGTAAGGCCTAGGACCCTACCCTAGGTACATATCCTCATCAATAGTCAATTACGGTGATCGGTATTTATTTTGAAGTGAGATCAACCGACACATTCTTTAGTCACTTGGCATTGCCTGCTTTTTTACAATTGCCAGTGACCCTATGATTTCATTTTGCCTTTTACGCACGTCTACTTGGTTGATTACCGAAACAACAGTTACACTGTTTTATTGTTCTCGACGTGAGGTTACTAATGGAGCACCAACTGCAACCATTGTGGAATTGACATCAAAAAATTAGATGGGTTAAAGTGGAGGAACTACACACGCTTCACTGGGCGGGCCAAAGCGAGCTAACTCAAAAATACGCCTGAAATTTTGCTCCCAGAACTCTATGTCAACACCATTCTACACTGAATTCTTACTTGGTTGGGAAGGCCATGGCCTGGTTTGGCCTAGCCATAGCTCCTCCATGGATGGGTTGCACAGAACGACAATTTATTACATTTGTTCATAAGTTAATTGGCTAACTAGAGTGACCCTTTTCACTTCATGATATCATCATAAAAGTTGTGGCACTTTCCTTAAGTAATGCCCCTGAAGCAGATGGTAATATAGTGTTTCAACGTACTTGAGCGACTCATGAGGAGCTATTTGATACATCTCCAACATATCTATAATTTTTGATTGTTTCATGCTATTATATTATATGTTTTGGATGTTTTATATGCATTAATATGCTATTTTATATTATTTTTGGGACTAACCTATTAATCTTGAGCCTAGTGCTAGTTTCTATTTTTCCTTGTTTTTGAGTTTCGTAGATAAGGAATATTAAATGGAGTCCAAACAGAGTCCAAATGGAATAAAATCTCTGGAATGATTTTCTTGGAATAAAAGGAAGCCACAAGACTTGAGAACCAAGGTAGAGGAGCTGCCACGGGGCCACAAGCCCGCTTGCCGCGGCCAGGGGGGTACCCCGCGCGGGGCTGGCTTGTGGGCCCCTGGCACCTCCCCTAAACCTAATCTTCAGCCTACAAATACCCAAATATTCCATCATTATCAGAACGAGCCACAAAAACTCTTTTCCGCCGCACGAAGCCTCCATTCCCGAGAGATCCAATCTTCGAGCCTTTTCCGGTAATCTGCCCGAGGGGGATTTGATCACGGAGGGCATCTACATCAACACTATTTCCCCTCTGATGATGCGTGAGTAGTTCACCACAAACCTACGGGTCCATATCTAGTAGATAGATGGCTTCTTCTCTCTCTTTGCTTCTCAATAGCATGTTCTTCATGATCTTTTGCGGTGTGTTTGTCGAGATCCGATGAATTGTGGGTTTATGTTCAGATTATCCATGAATATTATTTGAGTCTTTCCTGAATTATTATATGCATTATTTCATATCTTTGCAAGTCTCTTCGAGTTATTGATTTGGTTTGGCCAACTAGATTGGTAATTCTTGCAATGGGAGAAGTGCTTAGTTTTGGGTTCAATCTTGCGGTGTTCTCACCCAGTGACAAAGTAGGGGTAGCGAGGCACGTATTGTATTGTTGCCATCAAGGGTAAAAAGGTGGGGTTTTCATCATAATGCTTGAGTTTATCCCTCTACATCATGTCATCTTGCTTATTGTGTTACTCTGTTCATCATGAACTTAATACTCGAGATGCAGGTAGGAGTCGATCGATGTGGGGAGTAACAGTACTAGATGCATAATCATTTTTGTCTACTTGTCATGGACGTGATGCCTATATGCATAATCATTGCCTTGGATACCTTCAAAATTATTCTCTTTTCTATCAATTGCTCGACAGTAACTTGTTCACCCACCGTAATACTTGCCATCATGAGAGAAGCCATCTAGTGAAACCTATGGCCCCCAGGTCTATTTTCCATATTATACTTTCTGATCTAAAACCAAAAACACCAAAAATAATTTCTGCCCTATTTTTACTTTTAGTTTTACTTTCCGTTCAAGCATCCTATTATATCTATCTCTACTAGATCTCATCCTTGCAAATAACCGTGAAGGGATTGACAACCCCTTTATAGCGTTGGGTGCAAGAGTTTGATTCCTTGTGCAGGTATATCTATTGGTGACTCGCTTGTATCTCCTACTGGATTTATACCTTGGTTCTCAAAAATTGAGGGAAATACTTATCTACTTTCCTGCGTCAAACCGTTCCTTTTCACGGGAAACCAACTCATGCTCGAGAAGTAGCAAGAAGGATTTCTAGCGTCGTTGCCGGGGAGATACATAGCAAGTCAAGGATACCAAGTACCCATTAGAAACTCATATCTTTCATTTACATTATTTGCCATTTGCCTCTCGTTTTCCTCTCCTCCACTTCTAAAACGCTTTTCAAAAAGATTTTCCATTCGCCCTTCTTGGTCCTTCTTTTCGTTTGCTTGCTTGAGTGCTTGATTGCTTGCTTTGTCACGATGACTCAAGAGAACACCAAGTTGTGTGACTTTTCCAATACTAATAATAATGATTTTATTAGTACCTTGATTGCTCTCGACACTAGTGCGGAATCTTATGAAATTAATGCCGCTTTGCTCAATCTTGTTATGAAAGAACAATATTCCGGCCTTGCTAATGAAGATGCCGCATCCCATCTAAATACTTTCGTTGAGTTGTGTGACATGCAGAAGAAGAAAGATGTGGATAATGATATTGTTAAATTGAAGCTATTTCCGTTCTCACTACGAGATCGTGCTAAAACTTGGTTTTCATATTGATTCATGGAATAAGTGTAAAGATGCTTTTATTTCCAAGTACTTTCCGCCCGCTAAGATCATCTCCCTTAGGAACGATATAATGAATTTTAAGCAACTTGATCATGAACATGTTGCACAATCTTGGGAGAGGATGAAACTTATGATTAGGAATTGCCCCATGCATGGTTTGAGTTTATGGATGATTATACAAATTTTCTATGTTGGATTGAATTTTGCTTCTAGGAATCCCTTAGATTCCGCCGCGGGTGGCACCTTTATAGAAATCACATTCGGAGAAGCTACTGAACTCCTAGATAATATTATGG
Organism: Hordeum marinum; assembly: GCA_022496015.1. Taxonomy (NCBI): domain Eukaryota; kingdom Viridiplantae; phylum Streptophyta; class Magnoliopsida; order Poales; family Poaceae; genus Hordeum; species Hordeum marinum. The sequence continues at coordinate 353,044,779 of CM039675.1, forward strand.
CAAATTACTCATAATGGCACATCGAAAGATCTCCTACTAGTAAAAAGGTGCATGCTATTGAAGAAATCAATACTTTGAGTGAAAAGATGGATGAACTGATGAAATTGTTTGCTAGTAAGAGTGCTCCTATTGATCCTAATGATATGCCTATGTCATCTTTGATTGGAAATAATAATGAATCTATGGATGTGAATTTTATTGGTAGGAACAATTTTGGTAATATCGCTTATAGAGGTAATTTCAACGCTAGACCATTTCCTAGTAATTCCTCTAATCATTATGGTAATTCCTAAAGCAATTCTTATGTAAATTATAATAAAATACCCTCTGATTTTTAGAGTAATATTAAAGAATTCATTAGTACGCAAAAAGGTTTCAATGCTATGATTGAAGAAAAATTGCTCAAGATTGATCATTTGGCTAGGAATGTCGTAAAAATTTCTCTCGATATTGATTCTTTAAAAATTAGATGTATTCCACCCAAGCATGATATTAATGAGTTTTTAAAATCAATGAGGATTTCTATTGATGAGTGTAAGGAAAGAACCGCTAGAGTTCGTGCTAAGCGTGAATGGCTTGAAAAAGTATGTTCTCATGATAATATTGATGAAGATCTTAAAGTGATTGATGTGACTCCTATTGAATCTTTGTTTTATAATATTAATCTTGATATGGATGTGACTAGAGATGATTCAACTTTAGTTAAAAGGCGTCCCAGTGATTCGGAGTTCATAGATCTTGATGCTAAGATTGATAAAATTGGGATTGAAGAGGTCAAAACTTTAAATAGCAATGAACCCACTCTTTTGGATTTAAAATACTTTAATCATGGTAGCTGCTCTTTGATTGATTGTATTTCCTTGTTGCTATCCATTTTGAACTCTCCTCATGCTTATAATCAAAACAAGGCTTTTACTAAATATATTGTTGATGCTATGATGAATGCTTTTGAAGAAAACTTGAGTTGGAAGTTTCTATACCTAGAAAGCTTTATGATGAGTGGGAACCTACTATTAAGATTAATATGAAATATTATGAGTTCCATGCTTTGTGTTATTTGGGTGCTAGCGTTTCCATGATTCCAAAAACTTTATGTGATGTGTTATGTTTCCGTGAATTTGATGATTGTTCCTTAAATTTGCATCTTCCGGAATCCACTATTAAGAAACCTATGGGAAGAATTAATGATGTTCTTATTGTTTCAAATAGGAATTATGTTCCCGTATATTTCATTGTTCATTGCAATCCTACATGTCCTATTATTCTTGGTAGACCTTTCCTTAGAACGACTGGTGCAATTGTTGATATGAAGGAAGGGAATATTAGATTCCAATTTACATTTAGGAAATGCATGGAACACTTTCCTAGGAAGAAAATACTATTACCTTATGAATCTATCATGAAAACTACTTATGGATTGCATACCAAAGATCATAATACCTAGATCTATTGTGTTTTGCCTAGCTAGGGGCATTAAACAATAGCGCTTGTTGGGAGGCAACCCAATTTTATTTTGCTTTCAGCTTTTTGCTTCTGTTTTGGTGTGTTTGGAACATTATTACTTCTGTATTAATTGTGTTTTTGTGTTTAAATTAGTGTTTGAGCCAAGTAAAACCTTTGGGGTGATCTATGGTAGTTGTTGATTTGATCATGCTGGAAAACAGAAACTCTTGCGCTTTGTCCAGGATTTTTCTGAATTTTTCAGAGAGTCAAATTGATCTAATTTTTTTACACAGGATTTATATACAAATTTCCCTAGTTTTTCTAATTGGTCAGAATTTTTACAGTTCCATAATTATTCGAAGTTTACAGATTTCTACAGACTGTTCTATTTTTACAGATTCTATTTTCTTTGTGTTGTTTGCTTATTTTGATGTATCTATGGGTCATATCGGGGGGTATGAGTCGTCGAAAAGTTAGAATACAGTATTTATTACACAAATATAAATAAAGAATTAGTTCACAACAATACCTAAAGTGGTGATTTATTTTTCTTATACTAGCGGATCCCATGAGTTTTCTGTTGAGTTTTGTGTTGTGAAGTTTTCTAGTTTTGGGTGAAGATTCGATGGACTATGGAATAAAGAGTGGCAAGGGCCTAAGCTTTGGGATGACCAAGGCACACCAAGTCATATTCAAGGATACCAAAAAGCCTAAGCTTGGGGATGCCCCGGAAGGCATCCCCTCTTTCGTCTTCAATCCATTGGTAAATTTACCTTGAGGCTATATTTTTATTCACCACATGATATGTGTTTTGCTTGGAGCGTCTTGTATGATATGAGTCTTTGCTTGTTACTTTGACACAATCATCCTTTCTGCACACATCTTTTGAGAGAGACACGCTGAATCGTGAATTTGTTAGAATACTCTATGTGCTTCACTTATATCTTTTGAGCTAGGCAATGTTGCTCTAGTGCTGCACTTATATCATTTTAGAGCATGGTGGTGTTATATTTTATAGAAATTATTTAACTATAGTTCCTCACTTATATTATTTTGAGAGTTTCTTAAAACAGCATGGTAATTTGTTTAGGTTATGAATTTAGTCCTAATATAATGGCATCCAAGAGGGATATAATAAAAACTTCCATATTAAGTTCATCAAAAACTATGAGAAGTTGGATTCCTTGCATGTAGTTTTGAGATAATAGGGATGGTAAGGTGAGAGTCATGCTAGTGAGTATTTGTGAATTGAAGAGATACATGTGTTAAAGCTTGTGATTCCCGTAGCATGCACGTATGGTGAACTGTTATGTAACGAAGTCGGAGCATGACTTGTCTAATGATTGTCGACCTTTGTGTGAGGGTCGGGAGCGCGCGATGGTTAACTCCTACCAACCTCTCCCCTAGGAGCATCGTCTAATGATTTGTTTGATAACTAATATAATTTTGCAATAAGTATGTGATTTCTTTATGACTAATGTGAGTCCATGGATTATACTCACTCTCACCCTTCCATCTTTGCTCGCCTCTCTATTACCGCACAACTTTCGCCGGTACATCAAACCCTCCTTCCTCAAAACAGCCACCATATATTCCTCAAACAGCCACCATACCTACCTATTATGGCATTTCCATAGCCACTCCGATATATATTGCCATGCAACTTCCACCATGTAGTTTTTCTATGACTTGCATCATCACTTCATATTGCATATAGAGTTATATCTTGTCATAGGAATCGAGTTGTAATTTCTTTTTCTTTGAGTTATAAGTAAATAAAAGTGTGATGATTTTTCATTAATAGAGCATTGTCCCATGAGAGAAAAGGGTGATGGAGGCTATGACTCCCTCACAAATTGGGACGAGTATCCAGACTTTACAAAAAAATAAAAGAGGCCAGCGAAGCCCAAACCAAAAAAATAAAAGAGGCCAAAGAAGCCCACCAAAATAAAAAAAGAGAGAAAGAGAGAAGGGACTATTGCTACTATCTTTTTCCACACTTGTGCTTCACAGTAGCACCATGATCTTCATGATATAGAGTCTCCTATTTTGTCACTTTCATATATCTAGTGGATATTGATTATGCACGACCACTTAGTTTTCTTTTCGAGCTTTCATACACTTATAGCTCTAAGTGCATTTTTTACATGGCAATCCCTACTCACTCACATTGATATCTATTGATGGGCATCTCCATAGCCTGTTGATACGCCTAGTTGATGTTAGACTATCTTCTCCTTTTTCCTTTGCACCTCCTCCATATTCTATTCCACCTATAATGCTATATCCATGGCTCACGCTGATGTATTGCGTGAGAGTTGAAAAGGTTTGAGAACACCAAACGTATCTATAATTTTTGATTGTTCCATGTTATTATATTATTTGTTTTGGATGTTTTATATGCATTAATATGATATTTTATATTATTTTTGGGACTAACCTATTAATCTAGAGCCTAGTGCCGGTTTCTATCTTTTCCTTGTTTTTGAGTTTCGCAGATAAGGAATATTAAGCGGAGTCCAAACGGAATAAAACCTCTGGAATGATTTTTTTTGAATAAATGGAAGCCACGAGACGTGAGAACCAAGGCAGAGGAGCTGCCATGGTACCCCGTCTCGGGCAGGTTTGGGGGCCCCTGGCACCTCCCCTAACCCTAATCTTTGGCCAATAAATACCCAAATATTCCATCATGATCAGAACGAGCCACGAAAACACTTTTCTGCCGCCAGAAGGCTCTGTTCCCGAGAGATCCAATCTTGGAGCCTTTTCCGGTAATCTGCCGGAGCGGGATTCGATCATGGAGGGCATCTACATCAACTCCATTGCCCCTCCGATGATGCGTGAGTAGTTCACCACAGACCTACGGGTCCATATCTAGTATCTAGATGGATTCTTCTCTCTCTTTGCTTATCAATACCATGTTCTTCATGATCTTCATGGAGATCTATCCGATGTAATACTCTTTTGTGGTGTGTTTGTCGAGATCCGATGAATTGTGGGTTTATGTTCAGATTATCCATGAATATTATTTGAGTCTTTCATGAATTCTTATATGCATGATTTCATATCTTTTTCAAGTCTCTTCGAGTTATTGGTTTGGTTTGGCCAACTAGATCGGTAATTCTTGCAATAGGAGAAGTGCTTAGTTTTGGGTTCAATCTTGCGGTTTCCTCACCCAGTGACAAAGTAGGGGTAGCGAGGCACGTATTGTATTGTTGCCATCAAGGGTAAAAAGATGGGGTTTTCATTATATTGCTTGAGTTTATTCCTCTACATCATGTCATCTTGCTTATTGCGTTACTCTCTTCTTCATGAACTGAATACTCTAGATGCAGCCAGGGGTCGGTTGATGTGTGGAGTAATAGTAGTAGTTGCAGAATCGTTTCGGTCTACTTGTCAAGGACATGATGCCTATATGAATAATCATTGCCTTGGATATCTTCATAATTGTTCTCTTTTCTATCAATTGCCCTACAGTAATTTGTTCACCCAATGTAATACTTGCCATCATGAGAGAAGCCATCTAGTGAAACCTATGGCCCGCGGGTCTATTTTACATATTATACTTTCCGATCTAAAGCCAAAAACACCAAAAATACTTGCTTCCCTATTTTTTCTTTTAGTTTTACTTTCCGTTCAAGCATTCTGTTATATCTATCTCTACTAGATCACATCCTTGGAAATAACCGTGAAGCGATTGACGACCCCTTTATAGCGTTAGGTGCAAGAGTTTGATTCCTTGTGCACGTATATCTATTTGTGGCTCGCTTGTATCTCCTACTAGATTGATACCTTGGTTCTCAAAAACCGAGGGAAATACTTATCTACTTTGCTGCATCAAACCGTTCCTCTTCACGGGAAACCAACGCATGCTCGAGAAGTACCAGTATTATATGGAGAATGTCGCATAACTGATAGTGGTGTCCCTAGGGATAATGGTGAATTCTATGATAGAACACTTTTAACAAAAACACGATGATTAGTCCATAAATGTTGCATTGGAGTTTGTCTTTTTCAAAGTATGTGCTCCGATCAAGCACTTACGTGTTCAGTTACATATGCTGAGTTATGTGAAGTACTTTTTTAGTCTCTGCTATTGTAAATCGTGTGACTTTTCAATTGCCAGCATACTGAGACAAATGGGAGGAAGGAGCTCAGAAGTGTGATCGAGTGGATTTATTGATGTTGCTATAGAGAAGGTATGCAATCATCGTACACCAATGTTTGTATCCGCATATTTTGGCGTATGCAATGAGTCCTTACTATTTCTAGGGCATGATAGGCCCTATTAGGAAATGTAGATCATTAGACCATATCAACAATATGTTTCATTTGTTGGAAATATGCCCTAGAGGCAATAAATAAAGTGTTTATTATGATATTACCTTGTTCATGATAATCGTTTATTATCCATGCTATAATTTTATTCGTTGGAAACACATTACATGTGTGGGTAAATAGACAACACTTTGTCCCTAGTATGCCTCTAGTGAACTAGCTCGTTGATCAAAGATGGTCAAGGTTTCCTAGCCATTGACATGTGAAGGATTCCATTCACTCGCCCTCCAGAACCTCAATCGATTTGGGGGCTAATGATGGGGCCACCTACTAATGGTAGGGTCATGAACCTAACATCCAAGGCCCCACCTAGTGTTGGAAATATGCCCTAGAGGCAATAATAAATTAGTTATTATCATATTTCCTTGTTCGTGATAATCGTTTATTATCCATGCTATAATTGTATTGAATGTAAACACATTACATGTGTGGGTAAATAGACAAACACTCTGTCCCTAGTATGCCTCTAATGAACTAGCTTGTTAATCAAAGATGGTCAAGGTTTCCTAGCCATTGACGTGTGATGTCATTTGAAATAACGGGATCACATCATTAGGAGAATGATATGATGGACAAGACCCAAACTACAAACGTAGCATATGATCGTGTTAGTTTATTGCTACTGTTTTCTACATGTCAAAGTATGTGTTCCTATGACCATGAGATCATGCAACTCACTGACATCGGAGGAGTACCTTGTGTGTATCAAACGTCGCAATGTAACTGGGTAACTATAAAGGTGCTCTACAGGTATCTTCAAGGGTGTCTGTTGAGTTGGCATGGATCAAGACTGGGATTTGTTACTCCGTGTGACGGAGAGGTATCTCAGGGCCCACTCGGTAATACAACATCACAATAAGCCTTGCAAGCAATGTGACTAAGTGTTAGTCACGGGATCTTGTATTACGGAACGAGTAAAGAGACTTGCCGGTAACGAGGTTGAACTAGGTATGGAGATACCGACGATCGAATCTCAGGCAAGTAACATACCGAAGAACAAAGGGAACATCATACGGGATTAACTGAATCCTTGACATAGAGGTTCGACCAATAAAGATCTTCGTAGAATATGTAGGAACCAATATGGGCATCCAGGTCCCGCTATTGGTTATTTACCGTAGAGGTGTCTTGGTCATGTCTACATAGTTCTCGAACCCGCAGGGTCTGCACACTTAAGGTTCGGTGACGTTTTGGTAGTATAGAGTTATGTATGGTGGTTGCCGAAGGTTGTTTGGAGTCCCAGATGAGATACCGGACGTCACGAGGAGCTCCGGAATGGTCTGGAGGTAAAGTTTGATATATAGGAAGTCCTATTTTGGTCGCCGGAAAAGTTTCGGGCTCATCGGTAGTGTGCCGGGAGTGCCGGTAGTGTACCGGGAGACCATCGGGAGGGGTATTTCGACCCAAGAGGCTACATGGGCTGTGGGAGAGTGAATACCAGCCCTTAGAGGGCTGGTGGAATTCCCATACAAGGCCCATGCGGCTGGGAGAGAAAAGCCCAAAGAGAAAAGGTGGAAAAAGGTAAAAAAGGCAAAAAAGGAAGGAGTCCTAGTCCTACTAGGATTTGAGGAGGATTCCTCCTCTCCTCCTTGGTTTGGCCGAAGCCTAGGGCAGGCCCCTTGAGGGCCAAGTCTCATCCTCTCTTCCTCTTATATATACTAGAGGTTTTAGGGGTTTTGGCACTAGTTTTTCAGCCACGTGCTGCCCTCTCCTCTAGTGCATAGTTTCTCCTCTAGATCGGTTTTCTGCAGTGCTTAGGCGAAGCCCTGCCGGAATCACTCCACCACCATCGCCGTGGCACCATCACGCTGCCGGAGAACTCATCTACCTATCCGCTCCTTCTTGCTGGATCAAGAAGGCGGAGATCGTCATCAAGTTGTACATGTGCTGAACGCGGAGGTGCCGTCCGTTTGGTGCTTGATCGGGACGGATCGTGATTGGATCACGGGACGCTCGGCGATTTGGATCGCAAAGACGTTTGACTACACCAACCGCATTTCTTAACGCTTCCCGCTTAGCGATCTACAAGGGTATGTAGATCCACTCTCCTTCTCGTAGATGCTCATCACCATGGATAGATCTTGCGTGTGTGTAGGAATTTTTTTGTTTCCCATGCAACGTTCCCCAACATCATTGGTATGACAAAGCTTCTGAACTTTAAGGAGAATTTATTCAGCAGCATGCTTGTAGTGCATCATCAAAGTTGTTTCCATGAAAATCCTACTTTGAACTAGAGTCATGTTTGAATTTGTAAGCACTAAAAATATACATTTCCAAAGGTATGATCTTGCTACAACTATACTAGCTATGCTCCAATAAAAAAAATCATTTTTTTCTTGATGCCAAGTTTTCAGGATGTTGATTTTATGCATATTTTGTAATGTAAAAAACATGTTGACTTGGCACTTGACATACCTTTGTTTTTTAGGAGATTTGGAAGATTGTGGGATGGATGTACCATTGGGGAGATGAAGAAGTGGTTGATGTGCATGAAGATCCTAATTGCATTTTAAAACTTATATGTTTGTAGTTTTGGTCCTTGCCTATATGTATGGGAGTGGGTCCATCTTATTGCAATGATGAAAATTCTGTTTGAACTGATAGTTTTAAACCTAAGTCTTACGGTATATACTATGTTATGCAGAGAACCAAGCCAGATGGTGGTTGCAACTAATGCTACGTTGCTACTACTATTTGCGATGAGATCAGATTGATACTATGTACTCTCTGTTTCTCTTGTTTGCATCATTATTTCTAGCACCAATCTCTTCTGTCTAATTTGCATAAGTGTTTTAAGCATTGGTTCTTTTCTGGTTAGTGTTCGACGGAGGAAGGTGAGAGGAAGGGAGCGAGGGAGAGGTAAATGAAAATCATAGTGTTCTATGTGGCTAAGAGACGGATATGCCACTGAGAGAGGTGTTGAGTTTGGATTTTATGGTGAAGATAGTGGGTGGAGAATGAAGAAGAGGAGGAGGGGATTATTATTGAGCGAATAAATATATTTGTCCGTTGCAACTCATGAGAAACTAACTAGCAGGAATGCACATACAATTGATCGTTGAGTATAACTAATGTGACGCAATGGTGTGAGAACCAAACATAAGAGTGGTGATGTGAAAATCAGTAAATACCAGAATCATGGGATGTATGACCTTTGTATTACCCATAATCATGTTAGTTTCTGAAGAATGTAACATAAAAAATCACAGCTTTCATTGAGGGAACAACATATTGCATAGAGTAGACAGGAAAAACATAACAGGGATCTTGCTCTGGGCAGTAAGGGAGGACTACAAATTAGCACCTCATAGTGTTTTCTACATAGTGGTTCAAACTTAGAAGATCTATGAACACATTAACTTTATGTCATTTTTTGCAGGAAACTTTATGTTATATGCATGTACCTTTCTATAGAGCTCTTTTTGGCACAACCATGCAAACTGAAGTTGCTAACATAATGCGATGATTTCAACACTTCAAAGTAGCTTTCTGAACTAGAGATCAAATCATAAAGGATTTGCAGTGACAATGTTACAACTTCGTATGAACTAGATTCTTCGGCTAGGATGCCAGTGATGTCGTGACTGCCTTTTGGAGAAAACATCCTCGAGGGGGGGGGGGTAGGATAGAGAGCTAGGCAGTTGGCGGGGAGACTCCTCTTTGGCTGTTCGTGGGGAAGTACGATGTGAAGGAGAAAGGGATCCATGGTGAAGGTGAGGTGGACATCATCCGGTTTAAAGGAGAGATCGAGTGAGAAAATGTCCTACTGCAACAGGAAATCAAGCGGGAAGGGCTTCATCAACCTCCTTCTTAAGATCATTGACTGTCTTAGTCAGCCCGTCTACATTGTCATTAAGAGTTTTCACTCTATCATCAATAATTTTCACAAGGCTCTCTTGAGTATCCATGATGTTCTTGATGTCCTTCTTCATATCCATGATAGTGGTGATCAAAAGATCCATCTTCTCGTTCCTGGATCTGGGGACCTAAGCACTAGTGGCTCGAGCTACCTCTGCCGTTGACTCTTCCTCTACCTGAGCTGCAGCTGATGTGGGATGATCTGGGTCCATCGCCACAACATTGTCCTCGAGATCTGGCTGAAGTGGCAAGTGGGGTCATATCCAGAGCAAAGATGTGCTTATCAAGCTTAGAGTTGATAAGCATCTGAATGTAGGGTGCATAGCAGCATGAGCTCTTCTGATCAGCAGCAACCCTCTTCACTGTCTCCACAATCAAATCCATCACTCAGAATCTCTGGTTCCGGTAAATATGAATAAGCAAGTTGATGGAATAGCCTCGGAACATCTTCTCGTCACCTGACTTGGGCATCAAGGTATACCTCAGTATAGTTTTGATTGTGTGTAGACCTGCCTGGAGGTGGTAGATGGATCCAAGCTTGTGGGACTGAAGCTGTGCAACAGGAATGGGATTATACATGTCCTTCATGGCATTGTGGTTTGCCTTGGACTCTGAGTATATGCAAATGTCTCCATCCTATGCCTCTGGGACTCCTAAGATGGTATCCCACTCATCAATGGTTTATTCCTATCTTGCTCCTTCAATCATCCAAACAATCCTCCCATCTCCATAAAAATGAGCAGTGGAATAGAACTGCATGATCATCTCATTGTTCCAAGCTGTGAACTCCTCTCCAACAAATTTATCAATGCCAATGCAGTGGAAACTGTCTGGGACACATGGAAAGTAATCTTCATTATCCTTGATATACTTCCAATCTACATATCTCATGTCACTCACAGCTGGACTCTTGTCAAGCAAAGTTATCTCATAGAAGTCTTGCTGCTCTTTGGTGTCAAATATGTAGTCAACAACAGTCTTCCTCCTCTGGGATATGGATCAATAGCTCTCGATGCCCTCAAGCCTGAATTTTCTTGTTTTTCATGTCCTCAACAATAAGATGGCTGTCATCATGAACTGGAAGGTGAGGTCTGACATTCATCAAAACAAACATAACATCATCATCATCATCTGCTTCTGTGAAAGTGGATTGTGTTGGAAATATGCCCTAGAGGCAATAATTAAAGTGTTTATTATTATATTTCCTTGTTTGTGATAATCGTTTATTGTCCATGCTATAATTGTGTTGATTGGAAACTAAATACATGTGTGGACATATAGACAAACACTGTGTCCCTAGTATGCCTCTAGCAGGCTAGCTCATTGATCAAAGGTGGTTAAGGTTTCTTGGGCATGGACATGAGATGTCATTTGATATCGGGATCACATCATTAGGAGAATGATGTGATGGACAAGACCCAAACTATAAACGTAGCATATGATCGTGTTAGTTTATTGCTATAGTTTTTCTGCATGTCAAGTATATGTTCCTATGACCATGAGATCATGCAACTCACTGACACCGGAGGAGTGCCTTGTGTGTATCAAACGTCGCAACGTAACTGGGTGACTATAAACGTACTCTACAGATACCGACGATCGAATCCCGCGCAAGTAACATACCAAAGGATAAAGGGAACATCATACAAGATTAACTGAATCCTTGACATAGTGGTTCGACCGATAAAGATCTTTGTAGAACATGTAGGAACCAATATGGGCATCCAGGTCTCGCCATTGGTTTTTGACTGTAGAGGTGTCTCGGTCATGTCTACATGGTTCTCGAACCCGTAGGGTCTACACACTTAAGGTTCGGTGATGTTTTGGTATAGATGAGTTATGTGTGTTAGTGATCAAAGGTTGTTCGGAGTCCCGATGAAATGCCGGACGTCACGAGGATTTTCGGAATGGTTCGGAGGTAAAGATTCATATATGGGAAGTTGGTGTTTGAGTTCCGGAAAAGTTCCGTGACCTGCAAGTGGGGTGCCGGAGTGCCGAAAGTGTTCCTGGGGGCCCATCGGGTGGGCTCATCTACTCCAAAGGGCCACATGGGCTGTGAGAGGGTGCGAACCAGCCCCTGGTGGGCTGGCCGCACCTCTCACCTCATGATCCGTGCAGCTAGAGGCTTGGGCTGGGCCAAAAGGGTGGGCTAGCCACCAAACTTGGTGGCCAAGCCACCCTGGCCGCCGGACCAAACCCTAGGGGAATCCCTAGGGCGGCCAGCCCCTCCTCTTCCCCTATATATATGAGAGGGGAGGGTGGGCTGCAAACATAAGTCACAGCACAACCCTTCCTCCCTCCCTGATTACCCCTCCTCTAGTAGATTAGTTTGGCACCGCTTAGCGAAGCTCTGCCGGATCAGCTCCACCACCACCGCCGACACGCCGTTGCGCTGCCGACGAACCGATCTACTTCTCCACTCCCTCTTGCTGGATCAAGAACGATCGGGAGTTTGTGGGACGGATTGCGATTTGGATAGTGGAGACGTACCACTACATCAACTGCGTTCTTTAATGCTTCCGCTTAGCGACCTACAAGGGTACATAGATCCAATCTATCCTCTCATAGATGCTCATCTCCTAGATAGATCTTGGTGAAGCGTAGGAATTTTTTTGTTTCCCATGCAATGTTCCCCAATAGTGGCATCATGAGCCAGGATTATGCGTAGATGAGATCTTGAGTAGAATGCAAAGAGTTTGTGGGCGTTGATATTCAGATCGCTTCCTTCCTTAGTCTTTTCTTGGTTCAGCTGTATTGTGGGATGAAGCGGCTCGGACCGACTTTGCTCGTACGCTTACGAGAGACCGTGTTCCATCAACTGACATGTGACTTCGTCGCATAAAGATGGCTGGCGGGTGTTGTCTCTCCCACTTTAATTGGATCGGATTTGATTAAGGCGGTCCCTGTAGAAGGTTGAAAAGCAATCTTCATATCACAGTTGTGGTTTTGCATAGGTAAGAATCGTTCTTGCTAGATACCCATAGCAGCCACGTGAAACATGCAACAACAATTAGAGGACGTCATGATGTGATATATGTGATGTATGATATGATCCTGTTTTTGTATAGAATATCATGACTTGCATGTCGATGGGTACGACAACCGGAAGGAGCCATAGGGTTGTCTTTGATTATTGTATGACCTGCGTGTCAATATTTAAGCGCTATGTAATGCTTTATTTTATCGCTAAGCGGTAGCAGTAGTGGTAGAAGCATGGTGGGATCGACAACCGCGATGGCGACACAATGATGGAGATCATGGTGTTATGCCGGTGACGATGGAGATCAAGCCGGTGCTTCGGAGATGGAGATAAAAAACACAAGTTCATGGACATATCATGTCACTTATGATTTTCTTGTGATGTTAATCTTTTTTATGCACCTTGTTTTGCTTAGAACAACGGTAGCATTATAAGGTGATCACTCACTTAAATTTCAAGATGAATTGTGTTCTCCCCGAGTGTGCACCGTTGCAAAAGTTCGTTGTGTCGAGACACCACGTGATGATCGGGTGTGATAGACTCTACGTTCACATGCAATGGGTGTAAGCCAGTGTTGCACATGCAGAACACTCGGGTTAAACATGACGAGGCTAGCATGTACAGACATGGCCTTGGAACACAAGAGACCGAAAGGTTGAGCATGAGTCATATAGTAGATATGATCAACATGATGATGTTCACCATTGAAACCACCTTAACTCACATGATGATCGGACTTGAGTTGGTGAATGTGGATCATGTATCACTCAGATGACCCGAGGGATGTCAATTTGAGTGGGAGCTTTAGTAATTTGATTAACTAAATTCGTTATCATGAAACATAGTCTTAATAACCTTTGCTTATTATGTTGTAGATCAATGGCTCGCGCAATTGCACCCCTGAATTTTAATGCGTTCCTAGAGAAATCTAAGTTGAAAGATGATGGAAGTAACTTTGTGAACTGGGCCCGTAATCTGAGGATTATCCTCATGGCTTCCCAGAAGGCATATGTCGTTGATGCACCACTTGGTAACCAACCCGTCGACATGTCGTCCGAAGACGTTAAGAACGCTTGGGAGGCACGTTCTGGAGATTACTCAATAGTTCAGTGTGCAATTTTGTATGGCTTAGAACCGAGACTACAAAGACGTTTGAACATCATGGAGCATATGAGATGTTCCAGGAGTTGGAGTTTATCTTTAAGAAGAATGCCCGGATCGAGAGGTATGAGACCTCCGAGAAGTTTTATGCTTGCAAGATGGAGGAGAACGGGTCTATCAGTGAACATATACTTAGAATGTCTGGGTATTCGACCCGTCTGGCAGAGTTAGGGATGCCCCTTCCACCAGAGGCGATCACTAACAGAGTTCTTCAATCATTGCCACCTAGCTACAAGATCTTCATGATGAACTATAACATGCACGGGATGACCAAGTCAGTCGTCGAGCTATTTACGATGCTGAAAGTCGCTGAGTCTGAAATCCAGAAAGAGCATCAAGTGTTGATGGTCAATAAAACCACTAGTTTCAAGAAACATGGAAAGGGTAAGAAGGGTAACTCCAAGAAGGGTGGCAAACCAGTTGCTCCTCCCGTGAAGAAACCCAAGCCAGAAACTGAGTGCTTTCATTGCAAGGGAACTGGTCACTGGAAGCGGAACTGCCGCAAGTACCTGGCCGACAAGAAGGCGGACAACACCAAACAAGGTATATATGATATACATGTTATTGATGTGTACCTTACTAGCTCTCGTTGTAGTGTGTGGGTATTTGATACCGGTTCGGTTGCTCACATTTGCAACTCAAAGCAGGACCTGCAGAATAGACGGAGGCTGGCTAAGGATGAAGTGACGATGCGCGTGGGAAATGGTTCCAAGGTTGATGTGATCGCCGTCAGCACACTCTTTCTTCGACTACCCGGGATTAGTGATGAACCTGAATAATTGTTATTTAGTGCCTGCATTAAGCATGAACATTATATCTAGATCTTGTTTATTGCGAGATGGTTACTTATTTAAATCATAGAATAATGGTTGTTCTATTTATATGAGTAATATCTTTTATGGTCATGCACCCAATGTGAGGGGTTTATTCTTATTGAATCTCGATAGTGATGATACACATGTTCATAGCATTGATGCCAAAAGATTTAGAGTTGATAATGATAGTACCACTTTCTTGTGGCACTGCCGTTTGGGTCATATTGGTGTAAAACGCATGAGAAAGCTCCATGCTGATGGACTTTTGGAGTCACTTGTTTTTGAATCACTTGACACATGTGAACCATGTCTCATGGGCAAGATGACTAAAACGCTGTTCTCTGGAATAATGGAATGGGTGAGTGATTTGTTGGAAATCATACATACTGATGTGTATGGTCTAATGAACATTGAGGTGCGTGGTGGATATCATTATTTTCTCACCTTCACTGATGACTTGAGTAGATATGAGTATATTTACTTAATGAAATACAAGCCTAAAACATTTGAAAAGTTCAAGCAATTTTAGAGTGAAGTTGAGAATCATCGTAACAAGAAGATTAAATTCCTAAGATGTGATCGAGGAGGAGAATATTTGAGTTATGAGTTTGGCAGTCACTTAAGACAGTGTGGAATTGTTTCACAATTGACACCGCCTGGAACACCACAGCATAATGGTGTGTCCAAACGTCTTAATCGAACCTTATTAGATATGGTGCATTCTATGATGTCTCTTACCAATTTTCCACTATCGTTTTGGGGTTAGGCATTAGAGACAGCTACATTCACTTTAAATAGGGCACCATCAAAATCCGTTGAGACGACACCATATAAATTGTGCTTTGGCAAGAAGCCAAAGTTGTCGTTTCTTAAAGTTTGGGGATGTGATGCTTATGTCAAAATGCTTCAGCCTGAAAAGCTGGAACCCAAAGCGAAGAAATGCGTCTTCATAGGATACCCAAAAGAGACAGTTGGGTATGCCTTCTATCGCAGATCCGAAGGCAAAGTGTTTGTCGCAAAGAATGGAATATTTCTTGAGAAAGAGTTTCTCTCGAAAGAATTGAGTGGGAGGAAAGTAGAGCTTGATGAGGTTGTTGAACCTTCACTTCAACCAGAGAGTATCGCAGCGCATAAAGATGTTTCTGTGGAGCCAACAATGTTTTAAGAGGAAGTTAATGATGATGATCATGAAACTTCGGATCAAGTTGCTATTGAACCTCGTAGGTCGACAAGGACGCATATTCCTCCTGAGTGGTATGGCAACCCTGTCTTGGAAGTCATGTTGTTAGACAACAATGAACCTACGAGCTACGAAGGAGCGATGATGGGCCCGGATTCTGAGAAATGGTTAGAGGACATGAAATCCGAGATGGGATCCATGTATGAAAACAAAGTATGGACTTTGGAAGTAATACCTGAAGGGCGAAAGGCCATTCAGAATAAATGGATATTTAAGAAGAAGACGGACAAGGACGATGATATCACTGTCTATAAAGCTTGACTTGTGGCAAAGGGTTTTTCACAAGTTCAAGGAGTTGACTATGATGACACCTTCTCACCCGTAGCGATGCTTAAGTCCGTTAGAATCATGTTAGCAATAGCTGCATATTTAGACTATGAAATTTGGCAGATGGATGTCAAAACAGCGTCCTTTAATGGTTTCCTTGAGGAAGAGTTGTATATGATGCAACCATAAGGTTTTGCCGATCCAAAGAATGCTAACAAAGTTTGCAAACTCCAGCGATCCATTTATGTACTGGTGTAAGCATCTCAGAGTTGGAATAAGCGCTTTGATGAGGTGATCAAAGCGTTTGGGTTTATACAAGTTTACGGAGAAGCTTGTATTTACAAGAAAGTGAGTGGGACCTCTGTAGCGTTTCTAATATTATATGTGGATGACATTTTGCTGATTGGAAACAATATAGAAATGGTGGAAATCGTGAAGGAATATTTGAACACGAGTTTTTCAATGAAGGACCTAGGAGAAGCCGCTTTCATATTAGGCATTAAGATATATAGAGATAGATTGAGATGCTTGATAGCACTTTCACAAAGCACATACCTTGATAAAGTTTTGAAGAAGTTCAAAATGGATCAGTCTAAGAAAGGGTTCTTACTTGTGTTACAAGGTGTGAAGTTCGGTAAGACTCAATGCCCAGTGACTGCAGAAGATAGAGAAAAGATGAATGTCCTCCGCTATGCTTAAACCATAGGCTCTATCATGTATGCAATGCTGTGCACAAGACCCGATGTCAGCCTTGCCATAAGTATGACACGAAGGTTTCAAAGTGGTCCTGGAATGGAGCACTGGACGGCGGTCAAGAATATCCTTAAGTACCTGAAAAGGACTAAGGAAATGTTTCTCATTTATAGAGGTGATGAAGAGCTCATCGTAAAGGGTTACGTCGATGCAAGCTTTGGCACTGATCCGGATGACTCCAAGTCGCAAACCGGATACATATTTATTCTCAATGGGGGAGAGGTAAGCTAGTGCAGTTCCAAGCAAAGCATGGTAGCCGATTCTACATGCGAAGCGGAGTATATCGCAGTCGTGGAGGCAGCAAAGGATGGTGTCCGGATGAAGCAGTTCATGATAGATTTGGAGTAGTGCATAGTGCATTGAATCCGATGACTCTGTTCTGTGACAACACTGGTGCCATTGCGCTGGCCAAGGAACCAAGGTTTCACAAGAGGACCAGACTCATAAAGCGATGCTTCAATTCCATCCGCGATTACGTTGAGGAGAAGGACATAAATATTTGCAAAGTGCACATGGATCTGAATGTTGCAGACCCGTTGACTAAACCTCTTCTAAGGGCTAAACATGATCAACACCAGAACTGCATGGGTGTTCGATTCATTACAGTGTAAATCACATAGTGATGTGAACTAGATTATTGACTCTAGTGCAAGTGGGAGACTGTTGTAAATATGCCCTAGAGGCAATAAATAAAGTGTTTATTATTATATTTCCATGTTCGTGATAATCATTTATTGTCCATGCTACAATTGTGTTGATTGGAAACTAAATACATGTGTGGACATATAGACAAACATTGTGTCCCTAGTATGCCTCTAGCAGGCTAGCTCGTTGATCCAAGATGGTTAAGGTTTCCTGGCCATGGACATGAGATGTCATTTGATATCAGGATCACATCATTAGGATAATGATGTAATGGACAAGACCCAAACTATAAACGTAGCATATGATCGTGTCAGTTTATTGCTACAGTATTTCTGCATGTCAAGTATATGTTCCTATGACCATGATATCATGCAACTCACTGACACCGAAGGAGTGCCTTGTGTGTATCAAACATCGCAACATAACTGGGTGACTATAAAGGTACTTTACAGGTATCTCCGAAGGTGTCTGTTGAGTTGGCATGGATCAATACTAGGATTTGTTACTCTGTGTGACGGAGAGGTATCTCAGGGCCTACTTGTTAATACAACATCACAACAAGCCTTGCAAGCAATGTGACTAAGTGTTAGTCGTGGATGTATTACGGAACGAGTAAAAGAGACTTGCCGGTAACGAGGTTGAACTAGGTATAGAGATACCGACGATCGAATCTCAGGCAAGTAACATACCGAAGGACAAAGGCAACATCATACGAGATTAACTGAATCCTTGACATAGTGGTTCGACCGATAAAGATCTTCATAGAACATGTAGGAACCAATATGGGCATCCAGGTCCCGCTACTGGTTATTGACCGTAGAGGTGTCTCGGTCATGTGTACATGGTTCTCGAACCCGCAGGGTCTGCACACTTAAGGTTCCGTGACGTTTCGGTATAGATGAGTTATGTGTGTTAGTGACCGAAGGTTGTTCAGAGTCCCGGATGAGATCTCGGATGTCACGAGGAGTTCCAGATTGGTCCGGAGGTAAAGATTCATATATGGCAAGTTGGTGTTTAGATCCGGAAAAGTTCCGTGACCTGCAAGTGGTGTGACGGAGTGCTGGAAGTGTTCCTAGGGGCCCACCGGGTGGGCCCATCTACTCCAAAGGGCCGCATGGGCTGTGAGAGGATGCGAACCAGCCCACCGCACTGTTGGAAATATGCCGTAGAGGTAATAAAAATTAGTTATTATCATATTTCCTTGTTCATGATAATCCTCTATTATAAATGCTAGAATTGTATTGATCGGAAACTCAGATACATGTGTGGATATATAGACAACACCATGTCCCTAGTATGCCTCTGATGGACTAGCTCGTTGATTAACGATGGTTAAGGTTTCCTAGCCATGGACATGAGATGTCATTTGATAACGGGATCACATCATTAGGAGAATCATGTGATGGACAAGACCCAAACTATAAACGTAGCATATGATCGTGTCAATTTATTGCTACTGTTTTCTGCATGTGAAGTATCTGTTCCCATGACCATAAGATCATGCAACTCACTGACACCGGAGGAGTGCCTTGTGTGTATCAAATTTTGCAATGTAACTGTGTGACTATAAAGGTGCTCTACAGGTATCTCCGAGGGTGTCTGTTGGGTTGGCATGGATCAAGACTGGGATTTGTTACTCCGTGTGACAGAGAGGTATCTCAGGGCCCACTTGGTAATACAACATCACAATAAGCCTTGCAAGCACTGTGACTAAGTGTTATCCATGTGATCTTGTATTACGGAATGAGTAAAGAGACTTGCCGGTAACGAGGTTGAACTAGGTATGGAGATGTCGATGATCGAATCTCGGGCAAGTAACATAACGAAGAACAAAGGGAACATCATATAGGATTAATTGAATCCTTAACGTAGAGGTTCAACCGATAAAGATATTCATAGAATATGCAGGAACCAATATGGGCATCCAGGTCCCACTATTGGTTATTGACCATAGAGGTGTCTCGGTCATGTCAACATAATTCTTGAACCCACAGGGTCTGCACACTTAAGGTTCAGTGACGTTTCGATAGTATAGAGTTATGTATGGTGGTGACCGAAGAATGTTCGGAGCCCCGGATGAGATCTCGGAGGTCACGAGGAGCTCCAGAATGGTCCGGAGGTAAAGATTGATATATAGGAAGTCCTGTTTTGGTCACCGGAAAAGTTTCGGGCTCATCGGTAGTGTACCGGGAGTGCCAGGAGGGTGCCGGGGGACCATCGGGAGGGGTGTCTCGACCCAAATGACCTCATGGGCTGTGGGAGGAGTCAAACCAGCCCCAGGTGGGCTGTACTAAGCCCCCACTAAGGCCCATGTGGCTAGGGGTGGGGAAAACCCAGAAGGTGGAGAGGTGGAAAGAGTTTCCAAGTGGAAAGGAGGAATCCTACTCCTAATAGGATTGGGGTAGGACTCCTCCACCTCCAGTTTCGACCAAACCTTGAGGGTTTGAGGCTGCCTCCTCCTCTCCCTCCCTCCTATATACACTAGAGGATTTAGAGGGAAGAGCTAATCCTAATTGCCACGTGCTGCCCTCTTCTTCCCTAGACCAGTTTCTCCTCTAGATTAGTTCTGCGGTGCTTAGGCGAAGCCCTACAGGAATAGTTCCACCACCATCGCCGTCATGCCCTCGCGCTGATGGAGAAATCATCTACCTCTCTGCTCCCTCTTGCTTGATCAAGAAGGCGGAGATCATCATCGAGTTGTACTTGTGGTGAACGCGGAGGTGCCGTCCGTTCGGCGCTAGATCGGAAGGACCGTGATCAAGATCGCGAGACGATTTGTGATTGGATTGCAGGACGAATTATGATGACATCGCAGGACATATCGTGGTTGGATCACGAGATGGATCATGATGGGATTGCAGGACGCTCGTCGATTTGGATCGCGAAGACGTTCGACTACATCAACCGCATTTCTTAACGCTTCCCGCTTAGCGATCTACAAGGGTATGTAGATTCACTCTCCCTCTCGTAGATGCTCATCACCATGGATAGATCTTGCGTGTGCGTAGGAATTTTTTTGTTTTCCATGCAACGTTCCCCAACAGTGGCATCATGAGCTAGGTCTATGTGTAGATGAGATCTCGAGTAGAACACAAAGGAGTTTGTGGGCGTTGATTCTTAGATTGCTTCCTCCCTTGGTCGTGTTTTGGTCCAGCGGTATTGTGGGATGAAGCGGCCCGGACCAACCTTACTTGTACGCTTACGAGAGACCAGTTCCATGGACTGACGTGTAACTTCGTTGCACCAAGATGGCTGGCAGGTGTCTGTTTCTCCTACTTTAGTTGGATCGGATTCGACAAAGGTGGCCCTTGAGAAGGTTGAAAAGCAACTTATGCATCACCGTTGTTGTTTTGCGTAGGTGAGAATTGTTCTTGATAGATACCCGTAGCAGCCACGTAAAACATGCAACAACAATTAGAGGACGTCTAACTTGTTTTTGCAGGGTATGCTGTGATGTGATATGGCCAATTACATGATGAGATATATGTGATGTATGAGATGATCATGTTTTGTACAGAATATCATGACTTGCATGTCGATGAGTATGGCAACCGACAGGAGCCATAGGGTTGTCTCTAATTATTATACGACCTGCGTGTCAATCATTAAGCGCTATGTAATGCTTTACTTTATCGCTAAGCGGTAGCAATAGTAGTAGAAGCATGGTGGACGCGACAACCAAGATGGCGACATGTTGATGGAGATCATGGTGTCATGTCGATGACGATGGAGATCATGTCGGTGCTTTAAGGATGGAGATCAAAAGCACAAGTTCATGGCCATATCATGTCACTTATGATTTGCATGTGATGGTAATCATTTTATGCACCTTGTTATGCTTAGGACGATGGTAGAATTATAAGGTGATCCCTCACTTAAATTTCAAGATAAATTGTGTTCTCCCCGAGTGTGCACTGTTGCGAAAGTTTGTCGGGTCGAGACACCACGTGATGATCGGGTGTGATAGACTCTACATTCACATACAATGGGTGCAAGCCAGTGTTGCACATGCGGAACACTCGGGTTAAACTTGACGAGACTAGCATGTACATACATGGCCTCGGAACACAAGAGACCGAAAGGTCAAACATGAGTCATATAGTAGATATGATCAACATGATGGTGTTCACCATTGAAACCACCTCAACTCACGTGATGATCGGACTTGAGTTGGTGAATTTGGATCATGTATCACTCGAATGACCGGAGGGATGTCAATTTGGGTGGGAGTTCTTAAGTAATATGATTAATTGAACTCATTATCATGAACATAGTTAGTAGTGTTTTTGCAAATTATGTTGTAGATTACTAGCTCATGATGTAGCTCCCTTGAATTTTTATATGTTCCTAGAGAAATATAGTTGAAAGATGATGGTAGAAATATTGCGGAATGGGTCCGTAATTTGAGGATTCTCCTCATTGCTGCACAGAAGGCTTATGTCCTTAATGCACCGCTCGGTGCGCCACCCCGTGTAGCATCGTCTGTAGATGTTGTGAACATCTGACAGGCACGTTCCGATGACTACTTGATAGTTCAGTGTGTCATGTATTACAACTTAGAATTGAGGCTCTAAAACATTTTGAACGTCACAGAACATATGAGATGTTCTAAGAGTTGAAATTGAGATCTCAGGCTCATGCCCGTGTTGTGAGATATGAGATCTCCAACAAGATTCTTTGCCTGCAAGATGAAGGAGAATAGCTCAATCGTTGAGCATGTGCTCAGATTGTCTGGGTACTACAATCACTTGAATCGAGTGGGAGGTGATCTTCCAGGTAAGATAGTGATTGACATAGTTCTCCAAGTCACTGTCACCAAGCTACTAGAGCTTCGTGATGAACTATAAAATGCCAGAGATGGAAATAATGATCCCTCAGCTATTGGCGACGTTTGACACCGCGAAGGTAGAAATCAAGAAGGAGCATCAAGTGTTGATGGTTAGTGAAACCACTAGTTTTGAGAAGGGCAAGAGTTAGGAGGGAAACTTCATGGATGGCAAATCAGTTGCTGATCCAGTGAAGAAACCCAAAGTTGAACCCAAACCCAAGACTAAGTGCTGCTATTATGAGGGGAACGGTCACTGAAGCGGAACAACCTTAGATACTTGGTAGATAAGAAGGCTCGCAACGTCGATAGAAGTATATTTGATATATGTGTTATTGATGGTTACCTTGCTAGTACTCCTAGTAGCACCTGGGTATTGGATACTAGTTCAGTTGCTAAATGTTAGTAACTTGAAATAAAAGCTACAGAATAAACAGAGACTAGCTAAGGGTGAGGTGACGATGTGTGTTGGAAATGTCTCCAAGGTTGATGTGATCAACATCGCACGCTATCTCTACCTTCGGAATTAGTGACGAACCTAAATAAATGTTACTTGGTGTTTGCGTTAAGCATGAACATGATTAGATCGTGTTTATTGCAATACGGTTATTCACTTAAGTTAGAGAATAATGGTTATTCTTTTTACATGAATAAAACCTTCAATTGTCATGCACCCAATGAGAATGGTTTGTTGAATCTTGATCGTAGTAATACACATTTTCATAACATAGATGCCGATAGATACAAAGTTAATAATGATAGTACCGCATACTTGTGGCACTGCGGTTAAATGTCATATTGGTGTAAAGCGCATGAAGAAACTCCATACTGATGGATCTTTGGACTCATTCGATTTCGAATCGGTTGAGACATGCGGACCATGGCTCGTGGGCAAGACGACTAAAACCCAGTTTCCAATATGATGGAGCGGGACAAGTAACTTATTGGAAATGATACATGTTGATGTATACGGTCCAATGAGTGTTGTAGCGTGCGGTGGATATCGTTATTTTCTTACCTTCACTACTGATTTGAGTAGATATGGTGCATATTTACTTAATGAAACACAAGTCTGAATTATTTGAAAAGGTTCAAACAAATTCAAAGTGAAGTTTAAGACCATCGTGACAAGAAGATAAAAATGTCTACGATATGATCGTGGAGGTGAATATCTGAATTACGAGTTTGGCGTAGAACTTTAGACAATGTGAAATTTGTTTCACAACTCATGCCACCTGGAACACCATAGTGTGATGGTGTGTTCGAACGTCATAGTCGTGCTCTATCATATATGGTGCATACTATGATGTCTCTTATCGCTTTGCCACTATCGTTTTGGGGTTATGCATTAGAGACGACTACATTCACTTTAAATAGGGCACCATCTAAATCCGTTGAGATGATACCGTATGAATCATGGTGTGATGGAAACCTAAGCTGTCATTTATTAATGTTTGGGGCTGCGATGCTTATGTGAAAAAGGTTTTCACCTAATGAGCTCGAACCCAAAGTGGACAAATGCATCTTCATAGAATACCCTAAGAACAGTTGGGTAAACCTTCTATCTTAGATCCAAGCATAAAGTGTTTGTTGCTAAAACGGGTCCTTTCTCTAGAAAGAGTTTGTCTCGAAAGAATTGAGTGGGAGAAAGACAAAACATGATGAGGTTTTTGAACATTTGTTTCAACCAGAGAGTAGCACAACACAGGAAGATGTTTCTATGGAGCCTACGTTAGTTGAAGAGGAAGTTAATGATGATGCTCATGAAGCTTCAGATCAAGTTACTATTGAACCTCGTAGGTCGACAAGGACGCGTACTGCTCCTGAGTGGTACGACAACCCTGTCTTAGAGGTCATGTTGTTGGAAAATGATGAATCTACGAGCTATAGTGAAGCAATCATGGGCCCGGATTCCAACAAATGGTTAGAGGCCGTGAAATCCGAGAAAGGATCCATGTATGAAAACCAAGTATGGACTTTGGTAGACTTGCTCGTTGAACGGCAGGTCGTTGAGTACAAATGGTCCTTTAAGATGAAGACAGATGCAAATGGTGAATGTCATCATTTATAAAGCTCGACTTGTTGGAAAGAAGTTTACACCAAGTTCAAGGAGTTGACTACGATGAGACTTTCTCACCCGTAGAGATGCTAAAATTCTGTTGGAATTATGTTAGCAGTTGCTGCGTTTTTCAATTATGAAATCTGGTAGATGGATGTCAAAACATCGTTTCCTATCTTGAGGAAAGGTTGTATGAGATACAACCATAAGGTTTTGTCAGTCCTAAGGATGCTAAAAGGTGTGCAAGCATCTCGGAGTTGGGATATACGCTTTAATGAGGTGATCAAAGTTTTTGGGTTTATACAAAGATTATGAGAAACTTGTATTTACAAGAAAATGAGTGGGAGCACTATATAATTTCTAATAAGCATATGTGGTTGACATATTATTGATCAAAAGCATATAGGGTTGTCTGAAAAGAGTTTTTCAAAGGAAGACCTAGATAAAAGCTACTTAATTGTTGGTCATCGAGATCTATAGAGATAGATCAAGACGTTTGATAAGATTTCCAATGATTACATACCTTGACAAGATTTTGAAAGAGTTCAAAATGGATCAGTCAAAGAAAGAGTTCTTGCCTGATTGGTAAGGTGTGAAGTTGAGTGAGACTCAAAGCTCGACCATGGCATAAGAACAAGAAAGGACGAACATCGTCCTCTATGCCTTAGCCATAGGCTCTATATAGTATGCCATGCTGTGTATTGCACCTGTGTGTGCCTTGCCATGAGTTTGTCAAGGGGTACAAGAGTGATCCAGGAGTGGATCACTGGACAGCGGTCAGGATTATCCTTAGTAACTAAAGGACTAAGGAAATATTTCTCGATTCTGGAGGTGATAAGAGTTCGTCATAAAGGGTTACGTCGATGCAAGCTTTGACACCAATCTGGATGACTCTTAGTAGCAATCTGGAGACGTATAGTGGAGCAGCCATTTGGAATGGCTCCAAGTGGAGTGTGATAGCAGTGTCTACAGTATGCCATAGAGATTTGCAAAGTACACACGGATCTGAATGTCGCAGACCCGTTGACTAAAAGACCTCTCTCACATGCAAAGCATGATCGAGCCCCAGAACTCATTGGGTGTTAGATTCATAACAATGCGAATCACATGGTGATGTGAACTAGATTATTGACTCTAGTGCAAGTGGGAGACTGTTGGAAATATGCCCTAGAGGAAATAATAAATTAGTTATTATCATATTTCCTTGTTCATGATAATCGTTTATTATCCATGCTAGAATTGTATTGATCGGAAACTAAGATACATGTGTGGATATGTAGACAACACCATGTCCCTAGTATGCCTCTGATGGACTAGCTCGTTGATCAACGATGGTTATGGTTTCCTAGCCATGGACATGAGATGTCATTTGATAATGGGATCACATCATTAGGAGAATGATGTGATGGACAAGACCCAAACTATAAACGTAGCATATGATCATGTCAATTTATTGCTACTATTTTCTGCATGTCAAGTATCTATTCCTTTGACCATGAGATCATGCAACTCACTGACACCGAAGGAGTGCCTCGTGTGTATCAAATGTCGCAACGTAACTGGGTGACTATAAAGGTACTCTACAGGTATCTCCGAGGGTGTCTGTTGGGTTGGCGTGGATCAAGACTGGGATTTGTTACTCCGTGTGACGGAGAGGTATCTCAGGGCCCACTCGGTAATACAACATCACAATAAGCCTTGCAAGCAATGTGACTAAGTGTTAGCCACGAGATCTTGTATTACAAAATGAGTAAAGAGACTTCTCGATAACGAGATTGAACTAGGTATGGAGATGTTGACGATCAAATCTCGGGCAAGTAACATACCGAAGAACAAAGGGAACAGCATAGGTGATTAACTGAATCCTTGACATAGAGGTTCAACCGATAAAGATATTCATAGAATATGTAGGAACCGATATGGGCATCCAGGTCCCGCTATTGGTTATTGACCATAGAGGTGTCTCAGTCACGTCTACATAGTTCTCGAACCCGTAGGGTCTGCACACTTAAGGTTCGGTGGCGTTTCGATAGTATAGAGTTATGTATGGTGGTGACCGAAGGTTTTTCAGAGTTCTGGATGAGATCCTGGATATCACGAGGATCTCTGGAATGGTTCGTAGGTAAAGATTGATATATAGGAAGTCCTGTTTTGGTCACCGGAAAAGTTTCGGGCTCATCGGTATTGTACCGGGAGTGCCGGGAGGGTGCCGAGGGACCATCGGGAGGGGTGTCTCGACCCAAAGGACCTTATGGGCTGTGGGAGGAGTCCAAAGTTGTCAAAATTGTGACTCAAGTCTTAGAATCTTACGATCTTACGATCCAAACTGGCCCCTCCGATTCTATGATTTTCCTCATAGAATCTAAGTTTCTACGATCCCGATAGTTAAGATTCTACGATTCACGATCCTAGCAATGGAGTTCCGATCCAATTCAGAATCGCAATTCTGACAACTTTGGAGGAGTCAAAGCAGCCCCTGGTGGGCTGGATTAAGCCCCCACTAAGGCCCATGTGGCTAGGGGTGGGTAAAACCCAAAAGGTGGAGAGGTGGAAAGAGTTTCCAAGTGGAAAGGAGGAATCCTACTCCTAATAGGAATGGAGTAGGACTCCTCCACCTCCAATTTCGACCAAACCTTGAGGGTTTGAGGCTGCGTCCTCCCCTCCCTCCCTCCTATATATACTAGAGGATTTACAGCGAAGAGCTAACCCTAATTGCCACGTGCTGCCCTCTTCTTCCCTAGACCAGTTTCTCCTCTAGATTAGTTCTGCGGTGCTTAGGCGAAGCCCTCCAGGAATAGTTCCACCACCGTTGCGGCCACACTATCGCGCTGCCGAAGAACTCATCTACCTCTCCGCTCCCTCTTGCTGGATCAAGAAGGTAGAGATCGTCATCGAGCTGTACGTGTGGTGAACGTGGAGGTGCCGTCCGTTCGGCGCTAAATTGGAAGGACCGTGATCAAGATCGCGAGACAATTCGTGATTGGATTGTGGAACGGATCGTGATGAGATCGCGGGATGGATCGTGATTGGATCATAGGACAGATCATGGTGGGATCGTGGGACGCTCGGCGATTTGGATCGCGAGGACGTTCGACTACATCAACCGCATTTCTTAACGCTTCCCGCTTAGCGATCTACAAGGGTATGTAGATTCACTCTCCCTCTCGTAGATGCTCATCACCATGGATAGATCTTGCATGTGCGTAGGATTTTTTTCCCATGCAACATTCCTCAACACGCACCTCCCACCTCAAGGCCCATGCGGCTAGAGACTTGGACTGGGCCAAAAGGGTGGGCTAGCCACCAGACTTGGTGGCCAAGCCACCCTGGCCGCCGCCCTACCTCCCTTGGCCGGCAAACCAAACCCTAGGGGAAACCCTAGGGCGGCCAGGCCCTCCTATTCCCCTATATATATGAGAGGGGAGGGAGGGCTACAAACATAAGTCATGGCGTAGCCCTTCCTCCCTCCCCGATTACCCCTCCTCTAGTAGATTGGTTTGGCACCGCTTAGCGAAGCTCTTCCGGATCAGCTCCATCACCACCATTGACATGCTATCGCGCTACTGACGAACCCATCTACCTCTCCTCTCCCTCTTGCTGGATCAAGAAGGCAGAGATCTTCATCGAGCTGCATGTGTGCTGATCTCGGAGGTGCCGTCCGTTTGGTACTTGATCGGGAGTTCGTGGGATGGCTTGCGATTTGGATCGCGGAGACGTACCACTACATCAACCGCGTTCTTTAACGCTTCCGCTTAGCGATCTACAAGGGTACGTAGATCCAATCTCTCCTCTCATAGATGCTCATCTCCTAGATTGATCTTGGTGAAGCGTAGGAATTTTTTTGTTTCCCATGCAATGTTCCCCAATAGATTGCTTGTTCTTCTCTGAAGCAAGTATATCCCTGGTAGTCCTCTTGGACTTCTGTGCAACAACTTTCTTTGAAGTAGCCTTGGTGCTCTTGGGCATAACATCAGACAAAAGTTTCTTGGCGTTCTTCTTAGGGGGGGCCTGAGCAGCATGTTCCTCCTCTTCCTCCTCTGCAGCAGCAGCACCAGCAGCAGCAGCCTGCTCTGGATCCTCATACATAGAGGTAGGCCTGCCCTGCACATGGATGATCCTCTTCCTGGTTGTCTTCTTTGGCAAAGCTTTATTGGGGACCTCAACAAACATTGTTGCCCTAGCACTCTCATGTGCTTTGGAAGTTTCTGCAGGAGCATAAATTTTACTGACCACCCTCCTAGATGAGGTGGCCTCATTGGCAGACTTCCTTGCAGCCTTCTCTTGCTTCTTAGCAAGGACCTGTTCTATAACAAAATCAAAATCCTCTTCCTCTTAGTTGAGTATCTTCCTTGTCCTTGTTGTAGCCTTAGGCAACCCATGAGAACTGGGAGTGCCTGGATCTGAAGAAGAACTGGACTCAGGACTCGTGCCTAAACTCATCTCGACGTTCTGCTCTAGCAAATTTTGACTATCTGACCCTGACATGCTGACCCTATGAATAGAGTATAGAAGAGTAGAATAGGATAAGACATCACAAAATGCAGATGTTTTTGAAAGTTTGAACCAAAGATTTTCCAAGTTTTGCATTCTGTCAAGTGTATTTCGGTACAGCCGAGGCAAACATTTCGGTCACACCAAAACAAACAACCTTCTTTCTAGGAACTTGGCACCATTTTCGGTTGTACTGAAAATGCAAACTCGGTTCCACCGAGGTGTTCTCAGTGTGACAGAAAAGAAAATCGGTGAATCCGATTTCTTTGCACCGGTTCTACTGAGATACTATTGGCGGACGGCAAAACCCTAAAAATCAATCGTTCTCTACTCTATGGGATTTTCTTTTGGATGGAAAGCTCTCAAATTGTGGATAGACTAGAAATAAACCCTAACGCGCAAGAGTCGGAAAGAGGAGCATGAGAGGTGACCGAATCCATACCCTAATGTGGCGATGGATCCGCTACGACGGTGACGTTGGGGAACAAAACATCGACGACAGCGATTCCCAACGGCGGAGGCGCTCGGGGAAGCAAGGAGATGACCAGGGGCCTTCGGGCGGCAGCTAGGGTTGTGGAGGCATGATGTTTAACGAATGAAATTCAAAGTGTTGGGGTCCACCGAATATATACGCATCACTTTCACTGACAAGGATTTGATATTTACGGTGTCACCGAGTTTCACAACTGCCAGCTAACAGGGAAACTCGGTGTAACCGAGAATGTGAAATCGGTCTTACCGAGATAAGAAAACCAGATCTACCCTAGGCATTCGGTGAGACCAAGAATTGTGGGTTGGTTCCACCGAGATGCACTTGGGAGATTTTAATGGTCAGTCCTTGACGACATGGAACTCCGAGTGATCCTCACATAGAGTGATCGAAAAGTACTTGTTCAAATTTTGTGATGCGGCATGAATGGAATATGAGATGAGAAAGCATAGATAGCTAAGAAGTGGTACTAGGCATTCTTGTCCATCCAATTGGAAAAATATAAATCAAAATCCAAATAGCAACAATTGGATGTCCTCGAATGAGAAAATAAATGCAGACCAACATGCTCACACAATAAGATGTCAAATGAATTCATGGCAAACATGCACAAACACAATAACATCTAACAAGCACTTTGGCAATGACGGAGTCATCTATATATGAGTATATTGACTTAGGAGCGAAGTAAGAATACTTGGTCATAGGTCATACTCATCGTTTAAGCACAAGTGGGGTTACCACTTTTACATAAAGCATTTAATGTTGTCACATTGTATGAGATGCTTTGACTCAAGTCTTAGAGTAAAGCTCCCCCTTTATGTGACATCCCCCCAAAAGAGGGATAAACTAACCTTGGGTTTTGTCAATGAAGACTTCATGTTGGTGAGGTAGTGGTGGATGCTCAAGGTTGATGAATATCACCAAGAGTTGGGAGCACCCTTGTTGTTTCCTTACTCTTCTCACCTACATGGGTTAGTCCCAACAAACAAGAGACAAGTACAAGGATATCTATGGACATGGAGTGCAAAGCATGTTTTATGATATCCATTGATATGTTGATTACCTTGTGCCTTACTTACCTTTGAAGAAATGTGTGACTCCTTGAACTATTGCATAAAGTTGATGTTGATTGCAAATAGTTCTTGACAATAAGGAATGTGAATGAATTTCATTGGCGGAGTCACCCCTCAAGAACTCTCTAGTTCTTCTTCTTGGGGACCCACATCAAGTTGATGGGGATCCTCGGTGTTGTAGTAGCCTTTGTAGAAGTTGAGCTTGAAGTAGCCTTGGGAACCCACTCCACCAAATCTAGGGATTCATCTTCATATGAGCCAATGTCCTCTTGAAGCTTGTTCTTGTCCTTGAGCTTGGAGTCTTGTGGTGGAAGTTCATCTTGAGATTTTGTTCCCTTGGGAAGAGTAGTTTGATACTTATCCTTTTGGGGAACAAACTTGGGCTTGGGGTATTGACCTTCTTCCCATTCAATTCCATTAGCGTTGAAGTAGCCAACACCATGGTTCTTTCAGTATCCTCCGTGCTTGCGTACAATTTCCTCAAATTGTTTACACCCGGCAAGACTCTTGTAGATACATTTCTCTATAATTCCTTTCAGTAAAGCATTTTCTTGCTCAAGTGTAACTTGGCTAAGAGAATCATCATTAGCGGAATAAATAGAACTACTAGAAGCAACATCATTAGGTTTAATATTTTTATTGTTGCTACTAGATGAAGAACCTTTCTTGCCTTAATTACTAGCTTGCTTAGACTTAACTTGTGGCATGAATGTGGATAGGATAAGTAGCTTGGCTAGATAAGAGGAAGTGTTCTTTCGAAGATCGTCATTGATAGCTTTTATGAACTCATGCTCTTGCTCTAAATTGAGCTTGTCGAAGCGTAGCTTCTCATGTGTTCTTACAAGCTCTCTATGATCTTCTAGAGCTGACTCCTGAGCTAACTTAAGAGTTTTTAGTTCTTGAGTTAATCGTTCTATTTCTAACTTATCATCATCACACGACTTGTCTATACTAGAGTGAGTACTAGCAAGTTCATTTTGACTAGCATTATTAGATTTTTCAAATAGCAAGTCATCTTCAATTAACAAGTCATCTTCACCACTATTGAAATCAAGATACTCGGGGTGTGATATCTTGGGGCCTTTATCCATGAAGCAACGTCCACTCCCTTCATTTGGTGAATCAAATATGTCGTAGGAGTTGGTTGTCACTAGTGCAAGTCCGGCAACACCTTCATCTTGACTATAGTCGGAGTTGGAGTGATAGCTTCTTTCAGAGTGGTTGTCGGATTCAGAGCCAAAAACCCATTTACCAACATGAGCTTGATGTTTTCTTCTTGAGTAGCTCTTGGTGTAATTCTCCTTCTTCTCTGAGTCCCTACTTCTCCTTGAGGGTCTTCGTTCATAACGATCATCTCTACTCCTTCTCTCTCTTCGAGGTGACTCATCTCTTGAGCTTCGTCTTCTTGGTGACTCTTCTTTCCTCTTGTAAGGAGTCGTGCACTCATTTGAGTAGTGTCTAGGCTTCCTACAATTGTAGTAGTTTCGGTCATGAGTTGACGAACGCTTCCCTTCATATCTTGAGTTGGAGCTTCGATCTTTGCTTCTATTCTTATAGAACTTGTTGAATTTCTTGACCATGAGGCTTATCTCTTCATTTGTGATAAAGTTGTCGCTAGAGGTAGCGGGAGCATCACTTATGGCTTTGTAAGCACCGCTAGACTTGTGGTGAAGCTCTTCCTTGTCCTTGAGTGTCATCTCATGAGAAACAATTCTTCCAATCACTTCCGTTGTCTTGAGATCTTTGTAGTTGGGCATCATTTGGATCAATGTGCAAATGGTGTCATATCGATCATCCAAAGCTCGAAGTATCTTCTTGATGATGAATTTGTCAGTAATTTCTTCGCTTCCTAAGCTGGCAATCTCATTTGTGATGAGAGCTAGCCTAGAGTACATCTCAGCAACTCCTTCACCATCCTTCATCCGGAACTTTTCAAGTTGAGTTTGAAGAACATCCAACTTGGATTCTCTCACAGATTCTGTACCTTCATGCATATCAATCAAAATATCCCAAATCTCTTTTGCATTCTGAAGACGGCTGATTTTTTTGAACTCTTCGGGGCATAGGCAGTTGAAAAGAATGTCACATGCTTGAGAATTGAGTTGTAACATCTTCAATTCATCCACAGTTGCTTCGCGATCCAGTTCCCTTCCTTCCTGTCGGTGCACTACAGTTTTGGGTCCTCTAGTGCCCCTTACTCATGCACGGGCGGTAGTAGCCACTCCCGAGGCAAGGCCCACCAAGGGGCTGTTGGGTGCAAGCTCAAGGAAATCAAGAGAACATCCAAACAAGCAATCGAGATCAAGACCGAAGGCTAGGCCCCCGGCAAGATCGTGCCGGGATGGCCTCCAAACCCCCGGCAAGGCGAAGCCCGAGCAAGGACCCGCCAGTGTAGAGGCCAAGCGTCACCTCACCTAGGTACGTGTCGAGGCGCTGGCGATGGAGGAGGCTAAGCGGTGCCGATGGGACAGGGTCATGTCCCATCTCGTAGACGGTCAGGGACACTTGACGGAGCATTAAATGTGCTCGTCTTACACCGTTAGTGTTAGGTATGATAACACTGTAGCACTGTACACCTCGTGTATGTACTGTATGCCGCTGTTGGGATCCCCTTAGTCATATAAAAGGAGGCCCAAGGCGTTTCAGAAAAGGATCTTTTGAGTAGTCTTCCAACTCACACGCGTAGCGGCTGTGCACCGTTGGACGCACATCGCTCCTGTAGCTGGAACCCAAGAACCCCCATAATACACAAAGCTGGAGTAGGATTTTAAGCTTCTCAGTGGCCCGAACCTGGGTAAAAATCTCCTACATTGCTCATTCGATCTTCTCTTCGCGCACACCCATCTCCCCACCGAACCAAAAGGGCTCCTCTCGATCCCATAGGTGTTCGTTCCCCACGACATCTCTGGCGCGCCAGGTAGGGGGATTGGTTGCGTAAACCTGGTCCAGTGATCAGCAAGTCAGTTCATTAAGCATCTCCATTAAGAGGAAGGGTTTCACGATGGTGGAGCCCTCTGCGTCCGCTACGCCCATAACTACCCAAGCGGGCGACGGAGTGGACGCGGGCGGAGGAAGGGAGACCCTGCACCTCCACGGCGCTCTAGTGATCAAGGCCAAGGAAGCGGCGACGTCCACAGCAGAGACGCCCACGGCGGCATCGGTAATCCATGCACCACTAGATCTCAGGACGGAGCTATAATGCCCATGGGTGGTACAATGAACTCCAGGGACGGAAGGGCGCCCTCCAAGACACCCACACCGGTGCGCGCATCGCGACCTTCTCAGGACGCGCACAAATAGCAGCGCCGTGGCATCGGTGGTTCCCAATGTTCCCATGGGAAAGCTCCTGTGCATCACTCCCAAGTTGCGCGGGACCAGCATGCACGCCAAAATGCAAGTGGGAGTGGCATGCGATCGCGGGACTGCGATGGGGCTCCTTCTAACTTGGTTAGGAGTCAGAGCACCTCGCGTTCTTCATGCCGTTCGCTGCCAACCACGTCGGAGGAAGCGATGGCGCGGGCACAACTGCTCCTGAACTTCCTTCCTGCTGCGGAGAAGCTCGACAAGTGGAGAGCCACTATTTAGAGCCTCCTCGGCCTAGCTGATAAGTTTCAGTCCCCTGAGCCGGCTCGAGCCAGTGGCGAGAAGGCTGGAGTCGGTGTGACCACGGTGTACTCTCCTCAAGAGGAATAATGTTGATCGCTGACTCGTTGGACCGACACTTATGATGGCTACTCGACGGTGTCGTCTGATCCATAGACTCGCCGTGATCAACATCGAGTTCTTTGAGAGCGAAGCAAAGAAGATGCTCGAACTACAATTGAGTGGCGGCGGGAAGCGTGCCATCAATATGATAAGCACGGGGGACCCACTTCAGACAAATCTGTGCTAGGGTATCCTATTGGCCTACCTTACAAAGTGGGTTGTCTAGCGTTTACCCATGAGTTGTGGTGAGACCAGTGGCCCAGCTCCCGAACGTTCAAGCCTGAGGTCCCAGAGAAATATGATGGCAAGACTCACCCATCGGAGTTCTTGAGCATCTACACCATTGCGGTGCAGGCTGCCGGGGGTCGCGACGACAAGATACTCACCAACTACTTCTCGTTGGTACTCAAGCCCAATGTCAGGTCATGGTTGATGCACTGGCCGGAGAATTCCATTACCTCCTGGGCAGGCCTGTGCCATGAGTTTGTTGGCGCCTTTACCGGAGGCCACCGAGCTTCTGGTCAAGAAAGTGACTTGCACATCATTCCCCAAAAAGAAGGCAAGACCTTGCGCAAGTACATTCAAAGGTTCAGCCATGTGCATCACAACATCCCGGACGGTCACCCTGTCACTGTTATTAGCGAGTTCCACCAGAATGTGCGCAACGATAGGATGTGCAAAAAGCTGCAGATGAACAAGGTCAGAGATGTTGCCGAGCTCTATGCCCTGGCTGATAGATGTGCTCGAGCCCAAGAAGGGAGGACACTCCCCAGCGAGAAGGCTGGTGCCGGAGTCGACTCTGGTGACGAAGAAGACACCGCTAGACAAAGAAAGGCCGACGACGGAACAAGAAGCACAAGAGTAAGACCATGCTTGTTGTCGAGGGATCTAGCAACGTCGACACCGCTAAGAAGACTAAGGTTGACAGTCCCGACAAGGAGGTTGCCGGGTGCACCTCGTGTCAAGCCTTGGCGGCTATCGACAAGACAGAAGGCTCCGACAAGCAGTATTGCAAGATCCATCGCACCAAGGGCCACAACCTCCAAAACTGCCGACAGGTCGAGCAACTCGTCGAGAAGCAGAAGGCTGAGTATGTAAGAAGAGATAAGGAAAAAGCCCAAAACAATGCAGAAGTGTCCGACAAGAAACACGTCAACTGGGGTGGTCGCCGCAGCAAGGCCAAGCAACAGAAGGAGAAGCCCACTCGAGTCCACGACAAAGAAGAAGGGATGATGATAGCAATGAAGAGGACGCTGAGTCCAGCGAGCATGAGTTCCATAAGGCTACAAAGATGATGTGCATCGAGGGAGGTGCCTCGTCGCATTCCTCCCACCGCCAACTTTAACATTGGGCGTGCGAGGTTAATGCGGCAGAGCCGTCCATCGGTGCCCAGAATCCTCTGAAGCGGTCCAATACTCCTATCATTTTTGACACCGAGGATCACCCTGATCGCACAATGCTACTTCTCAAGCATGCGTTGGTTTCTCGTGAAGAGGAATGGTTTGATGCAGCAAAGTAGATAAGTATTTCCCTTAGTTTTTGCAAACCAAGGTATCAATCCAGTAGGAGATACAAGCGAGCCACCAATAGATATACCTGCACAAGGAATCAAACTCTTGCACCCAACGCTATAAAGGGGTTGTCAATCCCTTCACGGTTATTTGCAAGGATGAGATCTAGTAGAGATAGATATAATAGGATGCTTGAACGGAAAGTAAAACTAAAAGTAAAAATAGGGCAGGAAGTATTTTTGGTGTTTTTTGTTTTAGATCGGAAAGTATAATATGGAAAATAGACCTGGGGGCCATAGGTTTCACTAGATGGCTTCTCTCATGATGGCAAGTATTACGGTGGGTGAACAAATTACTGTCAAGCAATTGATAGATAAGCGAATAATTATGAAGATATCCAAGGAAATGATTATGCATATAGGCATCATGTACATGACAAGTTGACCAAAACGATTCTACATCTACTACTATTACTCCACACATCGACCTACTCTCGCCTGCATCTAGAGTATTAAGTTCATGAAGAACAAAGTAACGCAATAAGCAAGATGACATGATCTAAAGGGATAAACTCAAGAAATATGATGAAAAACCCATCTTTTTACCCTTGATGGCAACAATACAATACGTGCCTCGCTACCCCTACTTTGTCACTGGGTGTGGACACCGCAAGATTGAACCCAAAACTAAGCACTTCTCCCATTGAAAGAATTACCAATCTAGTTGGCCAAACCAAACCAATAACTCGAAGAGACTTGCAAAGATATGAAATTACGCATATAAGAATTCAGGAAAGACTCAAATAATATTCATGGATAATCTGAACATAAACCCACAATTCATCGGATCTCGACAAACACACAACAAAAGAGTATTACATCGGATAGATCTCCATGAAGATCATGAAGAACATGGTATTGAGAAGCAGAGAGAGAGAAGAAGCCATCTAATTACTAGCTATGGACCCATAGGTCTATGGTGAACTACTCACGCATCATCGAAGGGGCAATGGAGTTGATGTAGATGCCCTCCGTGATCGAATCCCCCTCCGGCAGATTACTGGAAAAGGCTCCAAGATTGGATCTCTGGAGAACGAAGGCTTCTGGCGGCGGAAAAGTGGTTTCGTGGCTCGTTCTAATAATGATGGAATTTTTGGGTATTTATAGGCCAAAGATTAGGGTTAGGGGAGGTGCCAGGGGCCCACAAGCCTTCCCGACGCGGGTGGCCCCCCTGGCCGTGGCAAGCAGGCTTGTGGCCCCATGGCAGCTCCTCTGCCTTGGTTCTCAAGTCTTGTGGCTTCCTTTATTCTAGAAAAAATCATTCCGGAGGTTTTCTTCCGTTTGGACTCCGTTTAATATCCCTTATCTGCGAAACTCAATAACAAGGAAAAAACAAAAACTGGCACTAGGCTCTAGATTAATAGGTTAGTCCCAAAAATAATATAAAATAGCATATTAATGCATATAAAACATCCAAAACAGATAATATAATAGCATGGAACAATTAAAAATTATAGATACATTGGAGACGTATCAGCATCCCAAGCTTAATTCCTGCTCGTCCTCGAGTAGGTAAATGATAAAAATAGAATTTTTGATGTGGATTGCTACTTAACATATTTATCCATGTAATATTCTTTACCATGGCATGAATATTCAGATCCGTTAGATTCAAAAAAATAGTCTAATATTGACATAAAAATAGTAATACTTCGAGCACACCAACAAGGTAGTCGTGTCGTTTCGAAATAACATGGCCGTAGAAAGTTATCCCGACAAATACATATGGTCTGGCTATGCTCCATCTTCCCCACACAAAGTATCTAAATCATGCACAACCCCGATGAACAAGTCAAGCAATTGTTTCACACTTTTGGTGTTCTTAAACCATTTCAACTCTCACACAATACATCAGCGTGAGCCATGGATATAGCATTATAGGTGGAATAGAATATGGAGGAGGTGCAAAGGAAAAAGGAGAAGATAGTCTCACATCAACTAGGCGTATCAACGGGCTATGGAGATGCCCATCAATAGATATCAATGTGAGTGAGTAGGTATTGACATGCAACAAATGCACTTAGAGCAATAAGCGTATGAAAGCTCAAAATGAAAACTAAGTGGTCGTGCATAATTAATATCCACTAGTTATATGAAAGTGACAAAATAGGAGACTCTCTATCATGAAGATCATGGTGCTAATTTGAAGCACAAGTGTGGAAAAATATAGTAGCAACTGTCCCTTCTCTCTTTCTCTCATTTTTTATTTTGGTGGGCTTCTTTGGCCTCTCTTTTTTTGGTTTGGGCTTTGCTGGCCTTTTTTATTTTTTGTAAAGTCCGGATACTCGTCCCAACTTATGAGGGAGTCATAGCCTCCATCATCCTTTTCTCTCATGGGACAATCATTAAACAAGTCATGCTCCGACTTTGTTACATAACGGTTCAGCATACGTGCATGCTACGGGAATCACAAGCTTTAACACACGTATATCTTCAATTCACAACTACTCACTAGCATGGCTCTCATATTACCATCCCTATTATCTCAAAACTATATGCAAGGAATCCAACTTCTCATAGTTGTTAATGCACTTAATATGAAAGTTTTTATTATATGCCTCTTGGATGCCATTATATTAGGACTAAATTCATAACCTAAACAAATTACCATGCTGTTTTAAGAAAATCTCAAAATAATATAAGTGAGGAACGAGAGTTCAATAATTTCTATAAAATTTAACACCACCATGCTCTTTAAATATATAAGTGAAGCACTAGAGCAGCATTGCCTAGCTCAAAAGATATAAGTGAAGCATATAAACTATTCTAACAAATTCACGATTCAGCGTGTCTCTCTCAAAAGATGTGTGCAGCAAGGATGATTGTGGCAAACTAACTAGCAAAGACTCATATCATACAAGACGCCCCAAGCAAAACACATATCATGTGGTGAATAAAAATATAGCCTCAAGTAAATTTATCGATGGATTGAAGACGAAAGAGGGGATGCCTTCCGGGGCATCCCCAAGCGTTGGCTTTTTGGTATCCTTGAATATGACTTTGGGTTCCTTGGGAATCCCCAAGCTTAGGCTCTTGACACTCTTTATTCCATAGTCCATCAAATCTTCACCCAAAACTTGAAAACTTCACAACACAAAACTCAACAGAAAACTCATGAGATCCGTTAGTATAAGAAAAATAAAGAACCACTTTAGGTACTGTTGTGAACTCATTCTTTATTTATATTTGTGTAATACCAAATGTATTCTAACTTTTCCATGACTCATACTGTGATAGCCTAGCTTATTAGGGATGATAGACTACTCATACCAATAAGGAATTCCTTCTTTTCCGGGAGCCCATTCGAACAGAACTCCCAGGCTAAGCGTGCTTGGCTTGGAGTAGTTCTAGGATGGGTGACTGACCGGGAAGTTGGTCTTGGGTGCGCATGAGTGAGGACAAAGTGCGCAGAAAAGACTAGTATTGATCTGTGAGGCCAGTCTAGATCCCGCCAGGAGTAACGACTACCGGTGAGCCGGCCCTCACAGTTACATGGATGTTTGCCGACAGGTGCGCGGTCATGTTGTTCACGAAGTTGGTGACCCGGCGAGGCACAAGGAATGAAACATGTATTGGACTGGAAGCACAGACGTTTGTGCCAAGATGGAACGTTACTATGACCCGACGAGGACGTCGGTTCCTCTGAGTGGTGGTGTATGTGATAGCCTAGCTTATTAGGGATGATAGACTACTCATATCAATAAGGAATTCCTTTTTTTCCGTGAGCCCATTCGAACAGAACTCCCAGGTTAAGCATGCTTGGCTTGGAGTATTTCTAGGATGGGTGACCGACCGGGAAGTTGGTCCCGGGTGCGCATGAGATCAATTTGGCGCTCTGGAAAAGTCAGAAAAATCCTGGACTGAGCACAAAAGTTTCTGTTTTCTAGCAAGATCAAATCAACAACTACCATAGATCACCCCAAAGGTTTTACTTGGCTCAAACACTAATTTAAACACAAAAACACAATTACTACAGAAGTAATAATGTTCCAAACACACCAAAACATAAGCAAAAAGCTGAAAGCAAAATAAAATTGGGTTGCCTCCCAACAAGCGCTATGCCCCTAGCTAGGCAAAACGCAATAGATCTAGGTGTTGTCATCTTTGGTATGCAATCCATAAGTAGCTCTCATGATAGACTCATAAGGTAATTTTATTTTCTTCCTAGGAAAGTGTTCCATGCCTTTCCTTAATGGAAATTGGAATCTAATATTCCCTTCCTTCATATAAATAATTGCACCAATCGTTCTAAGGAAAGGTCTACCAAGAATAATAGGACATGTAGGATTGCAATCTATATCAAGAACAATGAAATATACTGGCACATAATTCCTATTTGCAACAATAAGAACATCATTAATTCTTCCCATAGGTTTATTTATAGTGGAACCCGCAAGATGCAAATTTAAGGAACAATCATGAAATTCACGGAAACCTAACACATCACATAAAGTTTTTGGAATCGTGGAAGCGCTAGCACCCAAATCACACAAAGCATGTCACTCATAATCTTTAATATTCATTTTAATAGTAGGTTCCCACTCATCATAAAGCTTTCTAGGTATAGAAACTTCCAACTCAAGTTTTTCTTCAAAAGCCTTCATCATAGCATAAATAATATGTTTAGTAAAAGCCTTGTTTTGATTATAAGCATGAGGAGAGTTCAACATGGCTTGCAACAAGGAAATACAATCAATCAAAGAGCAGCTACCATGATTAAAGTCTTTTAAATCCAAAAGAGTGGGTTCATTGCTATTTAAAGTTTTGACCTCTTCAACCCCACTTTTAGCATCAAGAACTATAAACTACGAATCATTTGGATGTCTTTTAACTAAACTTGACTCATGTCCAGTCCCATACTTATCAAGATTAACATTAGAAAACAAAGATTCAATAGGAGTCACATCAATCACTTTAAGATTTTCATCAATATTATCACGAGAACATACTTTTTCAAGCCATTCACGCTTAGCATGAACTCTAGCGGTTCTTTCCCTACACTCATCAATAGAAATTCTCATTGATTTTAACGACTCATTAATATCATGCTTGGGTGGAGTAGATCTAATTTTTAAAGAATCAATCTCAAGAGAAATTTTATCAACGTTCCTAGCCAAATCATCAATCTTGAGCAATTTTTCTTCAATCATAGCATTGAAACCTTTTGGCGTACTAATGAATTCTTTAATATTACTCTCAAAACCAGAGGGTATTTTATTGTAATTTCCATAACAATTTCTGTAGGAATTACCATAATTATTAGAGGAATTACTAGGAAACGGTCTAGCGTTGAAATTACCTCTATAAGCGTTATTACCAAAATTGTTCCTACCAAAAAAATTCACATCAATAAATTCATT
This sequence comes from Hordeum marinum, assembly GCA_022496015.1. NCBI lineage: Eukaryota > Viridiplantae > Streptophyta > Magnoliopsida > Poales > Poaceae > Hordeum > Hordeum marinum. The sequence goes on from CM039675.1 coordinate 353,085,855, forward strand.
ATTATTTCCAATCAAAGAAGACAAAGGAATATCGTTAGGATCAATAGGAGCACTCTTACTACCAAACAATTTCATCAATTCATCTATCTTTTCACTCAAAGTATTAACTTCTTCAATAGCATGCACCTTTTTACTAGTAGGAGATCTTTCGGTGTGCCAATGAGAGTAATTTTCCATGATATTATCTAGGAGGTTAGTAGATTCTCCTAATGTGATGTCTATAACGGTGCCACCCGCTGCAGAATCTAAGATATTCCTAGAAGCAAAATTCAATCGAGCATAAAAAAACTGTATTATCATCCATAAGCTCAAACCATGCGCGGGACAATTCCTAATCATAAGTTTCATCCTCTCCCGCGCGGGACAATTCATGATCAAGTTACTTAAAGTTTATTATATTGTTCCTAAGGGAGATGATCTTGGAAATAAAAGCATCTTTACACTTGTTCCATGAATCAATACTATTTTTAGGCAAAGATGAAAACCAAGTTTTAGCACGATCTCGTAGTGAGAACGGAAATAGCTTCAATTTAACAATATCATTATCCTCATCTTTCTTCTTTTGCATGTCACACAACTCAACAAAAGTATTTATATAGGATGCGGCACCTTCATTAGCAAGGCCGGAAAATGGTTCTTTCATAACAAGATTGAGCAAAGCAGCATTAATTTCATAAGATTCCGCACTAGTGGCGGGAGCAATCGGAGTACTAATAAAATCATTATTATTAGTATTGGAAAAGTCACACAACTTGGTGTTCTCTTGAGTCATCGTGACAAAGCAAGCAATCAAGCAATCAAGCAAGCAAACGAAAAGACGAAAGAAGAAGGGCGAATGGCAAATCTTTTTTAAAAGCATTTTAGAAGTGGGGGAGAGGAAAACCAGAGGCAAATGGCAAATAATGTAAATGAAAGAGATGAGTTCGTGATGGGTACTTGGTATCCTTGACTTGCTATGTATCTCCCCGGGAACGGCGCCAGAAATCCTTCTTGCTACTTCTCGAGCATGCGTTGGTTTCCCGTGAAGAGGAACGGTTTGATGCAGCAAAGTAGATAAGTATTTCCCTCAGTTTTTAAGAACCAACATATCAATCCAGTAGGAGATACAAGTGAGCCACCAATAGATATACCTGCACAAGGAATCAAACTCTTGCACCCAATGCTATAAAGGGATTGTCAATCCCTTCATGGCTATTTGCAAGGATGAGATCTAGTAGAGATAGATATAATAGGATGCTTGAACAGAAAGTAAACCTAAAAGTAAAAATAGTGAAACAAGTATTTTTGGTGTTTTTGGTTTTAGATTGGAAAGTATAATATGGAAAATAGACCCGGGGGCCATAGGTTTCACTAGATGGCTTCCTCATGATGGCAAGTATCACAGTGGGTGAACAAATTACTGTCGAGCAATTGATAGAAAAGTGAATAATTATGAAGATATCCAAGGAAATGAATATGCATATAGGCATCACGTCCGTGACAAGTAGACCAAAACGATTCTGCATCCACTACTATTACTCCACACATCGACCGACTCCTGCCTGCATCTAGAGTATTATGTTCATGAAGAACAGAGTAACGCAATAAGAAAGATGACATGATGTAGAGGGATAAACTCAAGAAATATGATGAAAACCCCATATTTCTACCCTTGATGGAAACAATACAATACGTGCCTCGCTACCCCTAATTTGTCACTGGGTGAGGACACCGCAAGATTGAACCCAAAACTAAGCACTTCTCATGTTGCAAGAATTACCAATCTAGTTGGCCAAACCAAACGAATAACTCGAAGAGACTTGAAAGATATGAAATCATGCATATAAGAATTCAGGAAAGACTCAAACAATATTCATGGATAATCTGAACATAAACCCACAATTCATCGGATCTTGACAAACACACCGCAAAAGAGTATTACATCGGATAGATCTCCATGAAGATCATGAAGAACATGGTATTGAGAAGCAAAGAGAGAGAAGAAGCCATCTAGCTACTAGATATGGACCCATAGGTCTGTGGTGAACTACTCACGCATCATCGGAGGAGCAATGGAGTTGATGTAGATGCCCTCCATGATCGAATCCCCCTCTGACAGATAACGGAAAAGGCTCCAAGATTGTATTTCTTAGGGAACGGAGGCTTCTGGCGGTGGAAAAGTGTTTTCGTGACTCGTTCTGATAATGATGGAATATTTGGGTATTTATAGGCCAAGGATTAGGGTTAGGGGAGGTGCCAGGGGCCCACAAGCCTGCCCGACACGAGTGGCCCCCCTGGCCATGTCAAGCAGGCTTGTGGCCCCGTGGTAGCTCCTCTACCTTGGTTCTCAAGTATCGTGGCTTCTTATTCCACAAAAAATCATTCCAGAGGTTTTATTCCATTAGGACTCCGTTTGATATTCCTTATCTGCGAAACTCAAAAACAAGGAAAAACAGAAACTGACACTAGGCTCTAGATTAATAGGTTAGTCCCAAAAATAATATAAAATAGTATATTAATGCATATAAAACATCCAAAAAAGATAATATAATAGCATGGAACAATAAAAAATTAGAGATACATTGGAGACGTATCACACAACCGCGGTCGGGTGTCTGGCATTGTTGGTTTCGCCAACAATTCGCAACCTCAAGGTGAGGAAAATGCTAGTCGACAGTGGGGCCAGCCTAAACCTAATCTCGCCTGATGTCATCGAGAGGCTGCAAATTCCTGATGAGGATCTTGAGCCGACAGACACATTCCAAGGGATCAATTTAGGAAGGACTCAGTCGAAGGGCAAGATCACGTTGCCGGTAACATTCGGTAGTGACATAATTTTCAGAACAGAGAAGATAGTTTTTGATGTCACCACGATCTCGTTGCCATACAACTATATCCTCGGTCGCCCAACGCTGGCCAACTTCATGTCGGCCACCCACTTTGCTTACAATGTGCTGAAGATGTCCGGGCAAATGAGCATCATCACGATCAACTCTGACAGGAGAGGTGCACTCATCTGCACCGACCAACTCTATCGGGAGGTAGTTGCAACGCCTGCCACCAAGGCACTTGCTCCTGTTGCTCAAGCTCCCAGGGGGAAGAAGACCAGCAAGGCCTTTGACACACATTCCGGCAAGCGTGCCTGCTCGGAGTGTTGCGCTCCCGTTGACGATGTGCCAGAGAGATCCACCAGCAAGAACAAGAAGTCCAAGGCCGTCCCATCAGAGACCAAAAAGGTGCCCATCAAGGAGGATGGCACGGGGGGAACTTTCACCATAAGTTCCACCCTCGATGACAAATAGGAAAGCACGCTCCTTGCCTTCCTACGGACGAATGTCGATGTGTTTGCATGGCAACTGTCTGACGTCCCTAGTGTTCCCAGGGAGGTAATTGAGCACCATCTTGCCGGCTGTCCTCACGCGCAGCCCGTCAAGCAGAAAGTGAGGAAGCAAGCCTTGGAGAGACAAGAATTCATTGCCGAGGAAATCAAAAAACAGGAAGCGGTAGGTCTAGTCAGAGGGGTGCTCCATCCAACATGGTTGGCCAATCCAGTCATAGTGTGCAAGGCGAATGGGAAATGGTGGTTGTCCATTGACTATATAGACCTCAATAAAGCATGTACAAAAGATCATTTTACCTTGTCGTGCATCGACCAGATTGTGGACTCCACTGTCAGCTGTGACTTGCTGTCATTCCTCAATGCGTAATAAGGGTACCATCAGATCTTCATGTTGAAGGAAGACGAAGAGAAGACCACATGTATCACGCCATGTGGCACGTACTGCTTCATGCGAATACCTTTCGGGTTGAAAAGTGTTGGTTTAACATTTGCAAGAGCGGTCCAGATTGGTTTTGGACCCTGGCTGCATAGGAATATGGAAGCTTATATGGATGACATAGTGGTTAAAACGAAGGACAAGGTAACGCTCATACAAGATCTAGAAGAGACGTTTACGAATCTACGCAACATCAACTTAAAGCTCAATCCCGAGAAGTGTGTGTTTGGTGTTCCATCCGGCAAGCTTCTTGGGTCCTTCGTGTCTCAGTGCGGGATCGAAGCAAACCCAACAAGATCAAGGCAATTGAGCAGATTGAAGCACCAAAGCGCGTCAAGGATGTGCATCGTCTTGCCGGCTGCGTTGGGCTCTGAGAAGGTTCATCTCGAAGTCTGTTGAGCGTGCCCTACCCTTTTTCAAAATCTTGAAAAAGGCAGGTCCGGTGAAGTGGACTCCGAAAGCGGAGGAAGCACTACAAGATTTGAAGAAGTACCTCTCCTCTCAGCCAACACTGGTCACGCTTAGGCCAGAAGAACCTTTGCTGCTATAACTAGTAGCGACAAATCAAGTGGTTAGCGTAGAGCTAGTGGCATAGAGAGAAGTCGACGAAGAAACGGCAGCAGAGGCAAGAACGCCAAGCAACGAGGCGGGACCACCCTCGACAGAGCCTGGTGTCGACAAGGCAGGATTTGTGCAAATGAGTGCAGCAATACAGAAGAAGAAGATGGTGCAACGCCCAGTTTATTTTGTCAGCTCCCTTATATAGGGACCTAGGTCAAGGTACTCTGGTGTGCAGAAACTGCTTTTTGGTCTCCTTATGGCCTCGAGAAAGTTGCGCCACTACTTCCAAGCACACGAGATCACTGTTGTCACTCGCTTTCCGCTGCAACGGATTTTGCGGAATCCAGATGCTACCCGCAGTATTGTGGAGTGGGCTTTGGAGTTGTCGAGCTTTGGTCTCAAGTTTGAAAGTACTTCAACTATCCAAAGCAGAGCCCTGGCAGAATTAACTACATAATGGACTCCAACGTCAGACGAAGAGATCCAAGAAACAGCTCTTCCCAACAAGGAAACTGAGCAAGTATGGGTTATGTATTTTGATGGAGCTTTCTCCCTGCAAGGGGCTAGTGCTGGCGTGCTGCTTGTCGCACCCACCGGAGAGCACCTCAAGTACATAATTCAGATGCACTTTCCTTGGGAGAGATCAACAAACAATACAACGGAGTATGAAGGGCTGCTTGTCGATCTCGGGATCGCGGCAGACCTTGGAATCAAGAAGCTCATCGACAGAGGTGATTCACAGCTTGTCATCAAGAAAATCAACAAGGATTATCAGAGCCTGTTGATGGAAGACTACGTGGGTGAAGTGAGAAAGCTGGAGGAGTGTTTTGATGGCCTACAAACAGAGCACATTCCTCGTGCAGAGAATAGCATTGCCAACGAGCTATCGAAGCGTGCTGCCCTCAAGTTACCTATGGAACCAGGGACTTTTGTGCTCAAGTTGACTCAACCAACCGTATCACCATCATCAAGGCAAGATAAGAGAAGGAAGTTGAATTTCGGCCAGTACTTTCCCGCAAGGATCCTAGGAGCCACCGACGAGAAAGTTGCCATGAACAACGCCAAGCTTGCTGGGGAGCAACAGGCTCCGGCAGGACCTTGAGTCCTCATCGTAGAGACAAACATTACCGCGGCAGAAGTCCTGCCTTTAGTCCTTGCCGTCGAGCCCCAGGCTCCGGCATGGGCACATCACATTGTTCAATTCCTCCAAACAGGAGAACTCCCTGAGGAACAGGAAGAAGTAGAGAAAGTAGCCCGTCAGTCCAGTATGTACTAGTTTGTGGATGATGTCCTATAAAAAAAGAGACCAAATGGTGTGAAATTGAAGTGCATTCCTAGGAAGGATGGACTAGAGCTGTTGGCAGAGATACATGGAGGCATATGTGGCTCCCACATGGGGTCAAGAGCATTGGTCGGCAAAGCATTCCGGCAAGGTTTCTTTTGGCCCGCCGCCCTCTAGGATGCAACTGCGCTAGTAACCAAGTGTGAAGCATGCCAGTTCCATTCAAAGAAACTACATCAACCAGCTCAAGCTCTTCAAGCAATCGCTCTCTCTTGGCCATTTTTGGTATGGCGGCTCGACATCTTGGGCCCCTTTCCTCGTGGTACCGTGGGCTTTGAGTACTTGTACATTGCAATCGACAAGTTCAGAAAGTGGCCGGAAGTGGAGGTAGTGAGAAACGTGACAACATAGTTAGCCGTGAAGTTCTTCAAAGGACTAGTTTGCCGCTTCGGTGTTCCGAATAGGATCATCACTAACAAAGGCACACAGTTCACAAGCCACACCTTCATACAGTATGTCCAGGACCTTGGCAGCAAAATCTATTTTGCTTTAGTCGCTCACCCGATGAGCAACGGCCAAGTGGAAAGGGCGAATGCTGAAGTTTTGTGAGGGCTTAAGAAGAGAACTTTCGACAAGCTACACAAGTGCTAAAGGCGCTGGATTGATGAGCTGCCGGTGGTTCTTTGGTCAATCAGAATGACACCAAATCGAGCCCTCAGCCAGACAACCTTCTCCCTGGTATACGGGGCGGAAGCGGTTCTCCCCACAGAACTCATATACGGGTCACCTCGAGTGCTCGCTTATGATGATCTTGAGCAAGAGCAGTTGCGATAAGATGACACAACGCTCCTTGAGGAAGACGTCTTTGAGCTATTGTGAGAGCTGCATGCTACCAGCAAGCTTTGTGCCGCTATCATAGCCGCAAGGTTCATGCCCGAAACCTTGAGGAAGGCGACCTTGTTCTTCGGCGTGTTTAGTCGGCCAAGAATTCCAACAAGTTGACGCCAAAGTGGGAAGGCCCTTATCAGGTAGTACGAGACACCAGGCCTGGCGCAGTCCACCTAGAGACCGAAGATAGCATTCCGGTGAGCAACTCCTAGAACATCGAGCATCTTCGTAAGTTCTACCCATAAGGCGCGGTTGTCGGGCCCCCCGGTAACCAACTTTTGTACAAGTCTTGCCGGCAAGGCATGTGATCCTTTGTACAAAGCCAGACATAGATCCTATGCATATTTGAATAAGATCGAGTGTTCTGCAACCCTCGACGATTTTCATGTTTGCTTGTTCTGCATGTTTATCCGAGATGTTGCATTACGCTTATTCCCGGCAAGTACTAATGGACTGCCAATGTTTCATGTCTCTATTTTCTCTTCTTTGTTGTTCCTAAGGGACAGAAGGTTCTCTCACGTGCAAGTTTGCCAAGGTGATGAGACGACATGGACACAAAGCAGGCAATGTCCGAAATTGGCATCTTATTGGAAGGAGTACCGCAACAGAAAAATAAGTTGCAAAACCCGAAGTGAATTTTTTCTGTGATGTTATTTTCCTTGGATGATTTCTACTTTTGTATGGAAAACCTGCACACTAAGGAACCTTGCCGTGATCGGCTGTGCCCTTGCTCTCTTTCGAGCCCACATAATGGCATACGTGGTTCCGATCGTGCCCTTGCTCTGTTTTAAGTCCGCTCAGCGGCTTAAGTGGTTGCGCTCGCGCCCTTACTCTCTTTCGACTCCGCTCAACAGCTTAAGTGGTATCTTGCTAGTAGTAGCACCATAGGCAGGCTGCTAAGGACCCACTCCTCGAAGCGCTCACGGTCGGGCTACACATGCCGGCAAGATTTTTCCGAAAAAGCATAGGGAAAACACCATGCAAAGACGAATCTAACAAGGAGAATAGTGTACAGTCATTCAAATAGGGTAAAATTTACATAAGATGTCGCCTCTTCCTAAGTACATCTTCATTTGACGTTCTCCCCTAGGGGAGATTACAAGAAGAAAAAGATGGAAGGAGGAGGCAGATTACAAGAAGAAAAAGATGGCGAGGGGCCTCCGACGAGAGCCTGGCCCCTCTTGGGCCAGCATTGCACGGAGTAGAAGACCAGCGCTGCGCGAACGAGAGGGGGGGCCAGTTTTGGAAATATGCCCTAGAGGCAATAATAAAATGGTTATTATTATATTTCCTTGTTCATGATAATTGTCTTTTGTTCATGCTATAATTGTGTTAACATGAAACCATAATAGATGTGAATACATAAACCACAACATGTCCCTAGTGAGCTTCTAGTTGGCTAGCTCGTTGATCAATAGATGGTCATGGTTTGATGACCATGGTTATTGGATGTCATTGATAACGGGATCACATCATTGGGAGAATGATGTGATGGACAAGACCCAATCCTAAGAATAGCACAAGATCGTGTAGTTCATCTGCTAGAGCTTTTCTAATGTCAAGTATCGTTTCCTTCGACCATGAGATTGTGCAACTCCCAGATACCGTAGGAATACTTTGGGTGTGCCAAACATCACATCGTAACTGGATGGCTATAAAGGTACACTATAGGTATCTCCGAAAGTATCTGTTGGGTTGGCACGAATCGAGACTGGGATTTGTTACTCCGTGTGATGGAGAGGTATCTTTGGGCCCAATCGGTAAGACATCATCATAATGAGCTCAATGTGACTAAGGAGTTAGCCACGGGATGATGTGTTACAGAACGAGTAAAGAGACTTGCCGGTAACGAGATTGAACAAGGTATAGGGATACCGACGATCGAATCTCGGGCAAGTGTTATACCGGTAGACAGAGGGAATTGTATACGGGATTGATTGAATCCTCGACATCATGGTTCATCCAATGAGATCATCGTGGAGCATGTGGGATCCAACATGGGTATCCATATCCCGCTGTTGGTTATTGACCGGACAGGTGTCTCGGTCATGTCTACATGCCTCCCGAACCCGTAGGGTCTACACACTTAAGGTTCGATGAAGCTAGGGTTATAGGGAAATTATGTACGTGGTTACCGAAGGTTGTTTGCAGTCCCGTATGAGATCCTGGACGTCACGAGGAGTTCCGGAATGGTCCGGAGGTAAATATTCATATATAGAAAGTGAGGTTTTGGTCGTCGAAAGTGTTTCGGGCATCACCGGTAATGTACCGGGAGCACCGGAAGGGTACTGGGGGTCCGCCGTGTGGGGCCACTGGCACCAGAGGGCTGCATGGGCCGCAGGTGGGAGGGAACCAGCCCCTAGGTGGGCTGGTGCGCCTCCCACAAGGGCCCAAGGCTTAGCATAAGGTGGGAGGAGGCAAACCCTAGGGCGAGATGGGCCCTAGGCCGACCTTGAGCGCCGCCCCTCCTCTCCCCTCTCTGGCCGCCGCCCCAAGGGCCATCTAGGACTGCCGCCGTCCCTAGGGTGGGAACCCTAGGGGTTGCACCCTACCTCCTCCTCCTCCTATATATAGTGGGGGTTTTGGGGGGTTGCAACACACAAGTTTCTCTCCTTCTCGACGCAACCCTACCCCTTCTCCTCCTCGTCCTCCATAGTGCTTTGCGAAGCCCTGCCGGAGTACCATGCAGCTCCACCGTCACCACACCATCGTGCTATCGGAGCTCTCCCTAACGTCTCCTTCTTCCTTGCTGGATCAAGGCGTAGGAGACGTCATCGGGTTGCACGTGTGTTGAACACAGAGGCGCCGTTGTTTGGCGCTTATCAGAATCCACCGCGATCTGAATCGCTGCGAGTACGACTCCACCAACCGCCTTCTAGTAACGCTTCTGCTTTGCGATCTTCAAAGGTATGAAGGTGCACTCATGCCACTCGTTGTTGGTTTCTCCATAGATAGATCTTGGTGACACGTAGGATTTTTTTTATTTATTACTACGTCTCCCAACAGTGACATCATGAGCTAGGTCTATGCGTAGAATCTATGCACGAGTAGAACACAAGTTGTTGTGGGCGTCGATTTTGTTAATTTGCTTGTCGTTACTTATATTATCTTGATTCGGCGGTATTGTGGGATGAAGCGGCCCAGACCAACTTTACACGTACGCTTACGTGAGACCAGTTCCACCACCTGACATGGACTTGTTGCATAAGGTGGCTAGTGGATGTCTATCTCTCCCATTCTAGTCGGATCGGATTCGATGAAGAGGGTCCTTATGAAGGGTAAATGGCAATTGGCATATCACGTTGTGGTTTTGGCGTACGTAAGAAATGTTCTTGCTAGAAACCTATAGCAGCCACATAAAAACTTGCAACAACAAGAGGACGTCTAACTTGTTCTTGCAGCATATGTCATGTGATGTGATATGGCCAAAAGAATGTGATGTGATATATGTGATGTATGAGATCAATCATGTTCTTGTAATAGGATTCACGACTTGCATGTCGATGAGTATGACAACCGACAGGAGCCATAGGAGTTGTCTTAATCTATTTTATGACATGTGTGTCAATCATAAATGCCATGTAATTACTTTACTTTATTGCTAACCGTTATCCATAGTAGTAGAAGTAATAGTTGGCGAGACAACTTCATGAAGACACAATGATGGAGATCATGATGATGGAGATCATGGTGTTGTGCCGGTGACAATGATGATCATGGTGCCCCGAAGATGGAGATCAAAGGAGCAAGATGATATTGGCCATATCATGTCACTATATTGATTGCATGTGATGTTTATCATGTTTTACATCTTATTTGCTTAGAACTACGGTAGCTTAAATAAGATGATCTCTCACTAAAATTTCAAGAAATGTGTTCCCCCTAACTGTGCACCGTTGCTAAGGTCCGTTGTTCCGAAGCACCACGTGATGATCGGGTGTGATAGGTTCTAACGTCCGCATAGAATGGGTGTAAGCCAGATTTACACATGCAATACACTTAGGTTGACTTGACGAGCCTAGCATGTACAGACATGGCCTCGGAACACGGGAGACCGAAAGGTCGAACATGAGTCGTATAGAAGATACGATCAACATGGAGATGTTCACCATTGATGACTAGTCCGTCTCACATGATGATCCGACACGGGCTAGTTGACGTGGATCATGTGTCACTTGGATGACTAGAGAGATGTCTATCTAAGTGGGAGTTCATTAAATAATTTGATTATGTGAACTTAATTATCATGAACTTGGTCTAAAATTGTCTTTACAATCTATATTGTAGATCCAATGGCCAATGCTAATGTTTCCCTCAACTTCAACGCGTTCCTAGAGAAAACCAAGCTGAAAGACGATGAAAGCAACTATGCGGACTAGGTCCATAGCTTGAGGATCATCCTCATAGCTTCCGAGAGATTGTATGTCCTTGATGCCCCTCTAGGTGACGCACCCGTTTTCCCAGCGACTCAAGACGTTATGAATGCCTGGCAGTCGCGTTGTGATGATTACTCCCTGGTTCTGTGTGGCATGCTTTACAGCTTAGAACCAGGGCTCCAAACGCGTTTTGAGCAACACGGAGCATATGAGATGTTCCAAGAGCTGAAATTGGTTTTCCAAGCTCATGTCCGGGTCGAGAGATATGATGTCTCTGACAACTTCTTCAGTTGTAAGATGGAGGAAAATAGTTATGTCAGTGAGCACATACTCAAGATGTCTGGGTTGCACAACCGCCTGTCTCAGCTGGGAGTTAATCTTCCGGATGAATCGGTTATTGACAGAATCCTCCAGTCTCTCCACCTAGCTACAAGATCTTTGTGAGGAACTACAACATGCAGGGGATGGAGAAGTCCATTCCTGAGTTGTACTCGATGCTGAAATCAGCGGAGGTCGAGATCAAAAAGGAGCATCTAGTGTTGATGGTCAATAAGACAATTAGTTTCAAGAAAGGCAAGCGTAAGAAGAACTTCAAGAAGGATGGCAAAGGAGTTGCTGCGTCCGGTAAGCAAGTTTCTGGGAAGAAGAACAAGAATGAACCCAAGCCTGAGACTGAGTGCTTTTATTGCAAGGGTACCGGTCACTGGAAGCGGAACTGCCCAAGTACTTAGCGGATAAGAAGGCCGACAACGTTAAAGGTATATGTGATATACTTGTTATTGATGTGTACCTTAGCAGCGCTCATAGTAGCTTTTGGGTATTTGATACCGGTGCAGTTGCTCAAATTTGTAACTCCAAGTAGGAGCTGCGAAATAAGCGGAGATTAGCAAAGGACGAGGTGATGATGCGCGTCGGGAATGGTTACAAGGTCGATGTGATCGCCGTCGGCACCCTACCTCTACATCTACCTTCGAGATTAGTTTTAAACCTTTATAATTTTTATTTAGTACCAGCTTTGAGCATGAACATTGTATTTGGATCTCGCTTGATGCGAGATGGCTACGCATTTAAATTTGAGAATAATGGTTGTTCTATTTATATGAGAGAAATGTTTTATAGTCATGCCCCGTTGGTCAATGGTTTATTTTGTGATGAATCTCGAACGTGATGTTACACATGTTCATTGTGTGTGTACCAAAAGATGTAAGGTTGATAACGATAGTCCCACTTACATGTGGCACTGCCGCCTTGGTCATATTGGTGTTAAATGCATGAAGAAGCTCCATGCTGATAGACTTTTGGAGTCTCTTGATTTTGAATCATTTGACACGTGCGAACCATGCCTCATGGGCAAGATGACCAAGACTCCGTTCCTTGGAACATTGGAGCGAGCAACTGACTTGTTGGAGATAATACATACCGATGTATGCGGTCCTATGAGCGTTGAGGCTCGTGGTGGCTACCGTTATGTTCTCACCCTCACTGATGACTTAAGCAGATATGGGTATGTCTACTTAATGAAACACAAGTCTAAAACCTTTAAAATGTTCAAGGAATTTTAGAGTGAGGTAGGGAATCAACGTGACAGGAAAATAAAGTGCCTACGATCTGATCGTGGCGGAGAATATTTGAGTCACGACTTTGGCACACACGTAAGGAAATGTGGAATTGTTTCACAACTCACGCCGCGTGGCACACCTCAACAAAGTGGTGTGTCAAAACGTCGTGATCGCGCTCTAGTGGATATGGTGCGATCTATGATGTCTCTTATCGACTTACCGCTATCATTTTGGGGATATGCATTAGAGACTGTTGCATTCACTTTAAATAGGGCATCGTCTAAGTCCGTTGAGACGACACCATATGATTTATGGTTTGGAAAGAAACCTAAGCTGTCGTTTCCGAAAGTTTGGGTATGCGATGCTTATGTGAAGAAACTTCAACCTGAGAAGCTTGAACCCAAAGCGGAAAAGTACGTCTTTTAGGATACCCCAAAGAAACTGTTGGGTATACCTTCTACCTCAGATCTGAAGGCAACGTCTTTGTTGCCAAGAATGGATCCTTTCTAGAGAAAGAGTTTCTCTCGAAAGAAGTAAGTGGGAGAAAAATAGAACTTGATGAGGTAATTGTACCTCCACTCGAACCGGAGAGTAGCGCAGCACAGGAAGTTGTTTTTGTGGAGCTACATCGGCTGGAGAGGAAGTCAATGATGATGATCATGAAACTTCAGATCAAGTTGCTATCCGAAGGTCCACTAGGACACGTTCCGCACGGGAGTGGTACGGCAACCCTGTCCTGGAGATCATGTTGTTGGACAACAGTGAACCTTCGAACTATGAAGAAGCGATGGCGGGCCTGGATTCAACCAAATGGCTTGAAGCCATGAAATCCGTGATAGGATCCATGTATGAGAACAAAGTATGGACTTTGGTGGACTTGCCTGATGATAAGCGAGCCATAGAAAATAAATGGATCTTTAAGAAGAAGACTGACACGGATGGTAATGTGACTGTCTATAAGGCTCGGCTTGTCGCTAAGGGTTATCGACAAGTTCAAGGACTTGACTACGATGAGACTTTCTCACCCATAGCGACGCTAAAGTCCGTACGAATCATGTTAGCAATTGTCGCATTTTATGATTATGAGATCTGGCAAATGGACGTCAAAATCACATTCCTTAGTGGCTTCCTTAAGGAAGAACTGTATATGATGCAGCCGGAAGGTTTTGTCGATCCTAAGGATGCTAACTGTTGGAAATATACCCTAGAGGCAATAAATAAAGTGTTTATTATTGTATTTCATTGTTCATGATAATTTTTTATTATCCATTCTATAATTGTATTAATTGGAAACATGGATACATGTGTGGATACATAGACAAACACAATGTCCCTAGTATGCCTCTAGTGAACTAGCTCGTTGATTGAAACATAGTTAAGGTTTCCTAGACATGGACATGAGATGTCATTTGATAACGGGATCACATCATTAGGAGAATGATGTGATGGACAAGACCCAAACTACAACGTAGCTTATGATCGTGTCCGTTTATTGCTACTGTTTTCTGCATGTCAAGCATATGTTCCTATGACCATGAGATCATGCAACTCACAGATATCGGAGGAGTACCTTGTGTGTATCAAACGTCGCAACGTAACTGGGTGACTATAAAGGTGCTCTACAGGTGTCTCCGAGGGTGTCTGTTGAGTTGGCATGGATCGAGACTGGGATTTGTTACTCCGTGTGACGGAGAGGTATCTTAGGGCCCACTCGGTAATACAACATCACAATGAGCATTGCAAGCAATGTGACTAATTGTTAGTTGTGGGATCTTGTATTACGGAACGAGTAAAGAGTCTTGGCAGTAACGAGATTGAACTAGGTATGCAGATACCAACGATCCAATCTCGGGCAAGTAACATACCGAAGAACAAAGGGAACATCATACGGGATTAACTGAATCCTTGACATAGAGGTTCGACCGATAAAGATCTTCATAGAATATGTAGGAACCAATGTGGACATCCAGGTCCCGCCATTGGTTATTGACCGTAGAGGTGTCTCGGTCATGTCTACATAGTTCTCGAACCCACAGGGTCTGCACACTTCAGGGTTGGGGACGTTTCGGTAGTATAGAGTTATGTATGGTGGTGACCGATGTTTGTTCGGAGTCCCGGATGAGATCCTGGACGTCATGAGGAGCTCTGGAATGGTCTGGAGGTAAAGATTCATATTTAGGAAGTCCCAGTTTGGTCGCCGGAAAAGTTTCGGGCTCATCGGTAGTGTACCGGGAGTGCCGGTAGTGTATCGGGAGACCTCCGGGAGGGGTATTTCGACCCTAGAGGGTCCATGGGCTGTGGGAGAATAATAACCAGCCCTTAGTGGGCTGGTGGAACAGCCACAAAAGGCCGATGGCACCAGGAGGAAAAACGCCTAAAGAAAAAGATGAAAAAAAGGCAAAAAGGATGAATCCTACTCCTACTAGGATTGGAGGAGGAGTAGGACTCCTCCACCTTGGCCGGACGACTCCTAGAGGGCCTTGCCCTTGCGCCAAGGCTTCCTCTACTCTACTCCTATATATACTGGTGGAATAGAGGGTTTTTGCATAGAATTTATGGCCACGTGCTACCCGTTCCACCGGTGCTCCTCCAGATCGGTTTTCCGCAGCGCTTAGGTGAAGCCCTGCCGGAATAGCTCCACCACCATCGCCACAGCGCCATCACGCTGCCGGTGAACTATTCCTCCTCTTCACCTCCTCTTGCTGGATCAAGACGGTGGATATCGTCATCAAGTTGCACATGTGCTGAACGCGGAGGTACCGTCAGTTCGGTACTAGATCGGAAGGATCGTGATCAAGGCCATGGGACGTTCGTGATTGGATCGCGGGACGGATCGTGACGAGATTGCGGGACGGTTCATGATTAGATCGCGGGACGCTCGGCGATTTGGATCGCGAAGAAGTTTGACTACACCAACCGTGTTTCTTAACGCTTCCCGCTTAGCGATCTACAAGGGTACGTAGATCCACTCTCCCTCTCATAGATGCTCATCACCATGGATAGGTTTGCGTGTGCGTAAGATTTTTTTGTTTCCCATGCAACGTTCCCCAACAGTGGTATCAGAGCTAGGTTGATGGTTCGATGAGATCTCGAGTAGAACACAAAAGGTTTGTGGGCGTTGATGCTGAGGTTGCTTCCTTCCTTGGTCGGATTTTGGTTCATAGGTATTGTGAGATGAAGCGGCCGAACCAACATTACTTGTACGCTTACGAGAGGCCGGTTCCCTCGACGCAACTTCTTGCCTAGATGGCTTGCAGGTGGCAGTTTCTCTCACTTTAGTTGGATCGGATTCGACAAAGGCGGTCCTTGAGAAGGTTGAAAAGCAAATTATGTATCACCATTGTGGTTTATGCGTAGGTGAGAATTGTTCTTGCTAGAAACCCGTAGCAGCCACATAAAACATGCAACAACAATTAGAGGACGTCTAACTTGTTTTTGCAGGGTATGTTGTGATGTGATATGGCCAATTACATGTTGTGATATATGTGATGTATGAGATGATCATGTGATGTATAGAATTTCACGACTTGCATGTCGATGAGTACGGCAACCGGCAGGAGCCATAGGGTTGTCTTTAATTATTGTATGACCTGCGTGTCAATCATTAAGCGCTATGAAATGCTTTACTTTATCGCTAAACGGTAGCAATAGTAGTATAAGCATGCAGGGCGTGACAACCTCGATGGCGACACGTTGATGGAGATCAAGATGATGGAGATCATGGTGTTGTGCCGGTGACGATGAAGATCATGCCGGTGCTTTCAAGATGGAGATCTATAGCACAAGTTCATGGCCATATCATGTCACTTATGAATTGCATGTGATGTTAATCCTTTTATGCACCTTGTTATGCTTAGTACGATGGTAGCATTATAAGGTGATCCCTCACTTAAATTTCAAGATAAAATTGTGTTCTCCCCGAGTGTGCCCCGTTGCGAAAGTTCGTCGTGTTGAGACATCACGTGATGATCGGGTGTGATAGACTCTACGTTCACATACAACGGGTGCAAGCCAGTTTTGCACGCGCAGAACACTCGGGTTAAACTTGGCGAGCCTAGCATGTACAGACGTGGCCTCGGAACAGAAGAGACCGAAAGGTCAAACATGAGTCATATAGTAGATATGATCAACATAATGATGTTCACAATTGAAGCCACCTCAACTCACGTGATGATCGGACTTGAGTTGGTGGATTCGGATCATGTGACACTCAGATGACCTGAGGGATGTCAATTTGAGTGGGAGCTTTAGTAATTTGATTAACTAAACTCATTATCTTGAACAATAGTCTAAATGAACTTTGCATATTTATGTTGTAGATCAATGGCTCGCGTAGTAGCACCCCTGAATTTAATGCGTTCCTAGAGAAAGCTAAACTGAAAGATGATGGAAGTAACTTTGTTGACTGGGCTCGTAATCTGAGGATTATCCTCACGGCTTCCCAGAAATCATATGTCCTTGATGCACCGTTTGGTGACCAACCAGAAGACATGACCTCCGAAGACGTTAAGAACGCCTGGGAGGCACGTACTGGAGATTACTCAATAGTTCAGTGTGCAATATTGTATGGCTTAGAACCGGGACTTCAAAGACGTTTTGAATGTCATGGAGCATATGAGATGTTCCAGGAGTTGAAGTTTATCTTTCAGAAGAACGCCCGGATCGAGAGGTATGAAACCTCCGATAAGTTCTATGCTTGCAAGATGGAGGAGAACGGGTCTATAAGTGAACATATACTCAGAATGTCTGGGTATTCAACTCATCTAGTGGAATTGGGAATTGCCCTTCTGCCAGAGGCGATCACTGACAGAGTTCTTCAATCACTGCCACCTAGTTACAAGAGCTTTGTAATGAACTATAACATGCACGGGATGAACAAGTCAGTCGCCGAGCTCTTTGCGATGCTAAAAGTTGCTGAGTCTGAAATCCAGAAAGAACATCAAGTATTGATGGTCAATAAAACCACTAGTTTCAAGAAAAATGGCAAAGTCAAAGGCAAGGGCAAGAAGGGTAAAACCAAGAAGGATGGCAAAGCAGTTGCTACTCCCGCAAAGAAGCCCAAGCATGGACCCAGGCCAGAAGCTGAGTGCTTTCATTGCAAAGGAACTGGTCACTAGAAGCGGAACTGCCCCAAGTACCTCGCTGACAAGAAGGCGGCCCACGACAAACAAGGTATATATGATATACATGTTATTGATGTGTACCTTACTGACTCTCGTAGTAGTGCCTGGGTATTTGATACCGGTTCGGTTGCTCACATTTGCAACTCAAAGCAGGAACTACGGAATAAACGAAGGCTGGCAAAGGACGAAGTGACGATGCGCGTGGGAAATGGTTCCAAGGTTGATGTGATCGCCGTCGGCACGCTCTCCCTTCGATTACCATCGGGATTAGTGATGAACCTTAATAATTGTTATTTAGTGCCTGTGTTAAGCATGAACATTATATCTAGATCTTGTTTATTGCGATACGGTTACTCATTTAAATCGGAGAATAAAGGTTGTTCTATTTATAAGAGTAATATCTTTTATGGTCATGCACCCAATGTTGGGGGTTTATTCATATTGAATCTTGATAGTAATGACACACATGTTCATAATATTGATGCCAAAAGATGTAGAATTGATAATGATAGTACCACTTTCTTGTGGCACTGCCATTTAGGTCATATTGGTGTAAAACGCATGAGGAAGCTACATGCTGATGGACTTTTGGAGTCACTTGATTTCGAATCACTTGACACATGTGAACCATGCCTCATGGGCAAGATGACTAAAACGCCTTTCTCTGGAACAATGGAACGGGCGAGTGACTTATTGGAAATCATACACACTGATGTGTGCGGTCCAATGAATGTTACAGCGCGTGGTGGATATCGTTATTTTCTCACCTTCATTGATGACTTAAGTAGATATGGGTATATTTACTTAATGAAACACAAGTCTGAAACATTTGAAAAGTTCAAGCAATTTCAGAGTGAAGTTGAGAATCATCGTAACAAGAAGATTAAGTTCCTACGATCTGACCGAGGAGGTGAATATCTGAGTTATGAGTTTGGCAGTCACTTAAGACAATGTGGAATTGTTTCACAGTTGACACCGCCCGGAACACCACAGCGTAATGATGTGTCTGAACGTCGTAATCGAACCTTATTAGATATGGTGCGTTCTATGATGTCTCTTGCTGATCTGCCACTATCGTTTTGGGGTTATGCATTAGAGACAGCTGCATTCACTTTAAATAGGGCACCATCAAAATCCGTTGAGACGACGCCATATGAACTGTGGTTTGGCAAGAAGCCAAAGTTATCGTTTTTTAAAATTTGGGGATGTGATGCTTATGTCAAAAAGCTTCAGCCTGAAAAGCTGGAACCCAAAGCGGAGAAATGCGTCTTCACAGGATACCCAAAAGAGACAGTCGGGTATACCTTCTATCTTAGATCCGAAGGCAAAGTGTTTGTCGCTAAAAACGGAACATTTCTTGAGAAAGAGTTTCTCTCGAAAGAATTGAGTGGGAGGAAAATAGAGATTGATGAGGTTATTGAACCTTTACTTCAACCAGAAAGTAGTGCAGCGCAGAAAGATGTTTCTGTGGAACCTATGATGGTAGAAGAGGAAGTTAATGATGATGATCATGAAGCTTCGGATCAAGCAACTATTGAACCTTGTAGGTTGACAAGGCCGCGTACTACCCCTGAGTGGTACGGCAACCCTCTCTTTGAAGTCATGTTGTTGGATAACAATGAACCTACGAGGTATGGAGGAGCAGTGATGGGCCCGGATTTCGAGAAATTGTTAGAGGCCATGAAATCCGAGATGGGATCCATGTATGAAAACAAAGTATGGACTTTGGAAGTATTACCTGAAGGGCAAAAGGCCATTCAGAACAAATGGATCTTTAAGAAGAAGACAGACGCGGACGGTAATGTCACCGTCTATAAAGCTCGACTTGTGGCAAAGGATTTTTCACAAGTTCAAGGAGTTGACTACGATGAGACTTTCTCACTCGTAGCGATGCTTAAGTCTGTCAGAATCATGTTAGCAATAGCTGCCTATTTCGACTATGAAATTTGGCAAATGGATGTAAAAACAGCATTCCTCAACGGTTTCCTTGAGGAAGAGTTGTATATGATGCAACCCGAAGGTTTTGTCAATCCAGAGAATGCTGACAAAGTTTGCAAACTCCAGCGATCCATTTATGGACTGGTGCAGGCATCTCGGAGTTGGAATAAGTGTTTTGGTGAGGTGATCAAAGCGTTTGAGTTTATACAAGTTTACAAAGAAGCTTGTATTTACAAGAAAGTGAGTGGGAGCTCTATAGCGTTTCTAGTATTATATGTGGATGACATATTGCTGATTGGAAACAATATAGAAATGCTGGAAAGCGTGAAGGAATATTTGAACAAGAGTTTTTCAATGAAGGACCTAGGAGAAGCTGCTTTCATATTAGGCATTAAGATCTATAGAGATAGATCGAGACGCTTAATAGCACTTTCACAGAGCACATACCTTGATAAAGTTTTGAAGAAGTTCAAAATGGAATAGTCCAAGAAGGGCTTCTTGCCTGTATTACAAGGTGTGAAGTTGAGTAAGACTCAATGCCCAGTAACTGCAGAAGATAGAGAAAAGATGAGTGTCATCCCCTATGCTTCAGCCATAGGCTCTATCATGTATGCAATGCTGTGCACAAGACCCGATGTCAGCCTTGCCATAAGTATGGCTGGAAGGTTTCAAAGTGATCCTGGAATGGAGCACTAGCAAGCGGTCAAGAATATCCTTAAGTACCTGAAAAGGACTAAGGAAATGTTTCTCGTTTATGGAGGTGATAAAGAGCTCGTCGTAAAGGGTTACGTCGATGCAAGCTTTGACACTGATCCGGACGACTCTAAGTCGCAAACCGGATACGTATTTATTCTTAACGGGGGAGCGGTAAGCTAGTGCAGTTCCAAGCAAAGCGTGGTAGCTGACTCTACGTGCGAAGCGGAATACATCGCAGCCTCGGAGGCGGCAAAGGAAGGTGTCTGGATGAAGCAGTTCATGACAGATCTTGGAGTAGTGCCTAGTGCACTGAATCCAATGAACCTGTTCTGTGACAACACTGGTGCCATTGCTCTAGCCAAGGAACCAAGGTTTCACAAGAGGACCGGACACATAAAGCGACGCTTCAACTCCATCCGCGATTACATCTTGGAGAAAGACATAAATATTTGCAAAGTGCACATGGATCTGAATGTTGCAGACCCGTTGACTAAACCTCTTCCAAGGGCTAAACATGATCAACACCAGAACTGCATGGGTGTTCGATTCATTACAATGTAAATCACATAGTGATGTGAACTAGATTATTGACTCTAGTGCAAGTGGGAGACTGTTGGAAATATGCCCTAGAGGCAATAAATAAAGTGTTTATTATTGTATTTCCTTGTTCATGATAATCATTTATTATCCATGCTATAATTGTATTAATTGGAAACATGGATACATGTGTGGAATCATAGACAAACACAATGTCCCTAGTATGCCTCTAGTGAACTAGCTCGTTGATTGAAAGATGGTTACGGTTTCCTAGCCATGGACATGAGATGTCATTTGATAACGGGATCACATCATTAGGAGAATGATATGATGGACAAGACCCAAACTACAAACATAGCTTATGATCATGTCAGTTTATTGCTACTGTTTTTTGCATGTCAATCATATGTTCCTATGACCATGAGATCATGCAACTCACAGATATCGGAGGAGTACCTTGTGTGTATCAAACGTCGCAACGTAACTGGGTGACTATAAAGGTGCTCTACAGGTGTCTCTGAGGGTGTCTGTTGAGTTGGCATGGATCAAGAATGGGATTTGTTACTCCGTGTGACGGAGAGGTATCTCAGGGCCCACTCGGTAATACAACATCACAATGAGCCTTGCAAGCAATGTGACTAATTGTTAGTTGCGGGATCTTGTAATACGGAATGAGTTAAGAGACTTGCCGGTAACGAGATTGAACTAGGTATGTAGATACCAACGATCGAATCTCGGGCAAGTAACATACCGAAGAACAAAGGGAACAACATACGGGATTAACTGAATCCTGGACATAGAGGTTCGACCGATAAAGATCTTCGTAGAATATGTAGGAACCAATGTGGACATCCAGGTCCCGCCATTGGTTATTGACCGTAGAGGTGTCTCGGTGATGTCTACATAGTTCTCGAACCCGCAGGGTCTGCACACTTAAGGTTTGGTGACGTTTCGGTAGTATAGAGTTATGTATGGTGGTGACCGAAGTTTGTTCGGAGTCCCGGATGAGATCCTGGACATCACAAGGAGCTCCGAAATGGTCCGGAGGTAAAGATTCATATATAGGAAGTCCCAGTTTGGTCGCCGGAAAAGTTTCGGGCTCATCGGTAGTGTACCGGGAGTGCCGGTAGTGTACCGGGAGACCTCCGGGAGGGGTATTTCGACCCTAGAGTGTCCATGGGCTGTGGGAGAATAATAACCAGCCCTTAGTGGGCTGGTGGAACAGCCACAAAAGGCCCATGGCGCCAGGAGGGAAAAGGCCTAAAGAAAAAGATGAAAAAAAGGCAAAAAGGGTGAATCCTACTCCTACTAGGATTGAAGGAGGAGTAGGACTCCTCCACCTTGGCCGGCCGACTACTAGAGGGCCTTGCCCTTGCGCCAAGTCTTCCTCTCCTCTCCTCCTATATATACTGGTGGAATAGAGGGTTTTTGCATAGAATTTACGGCCACGTGCTACCCGTTCCACCGGTGCTCCTCTAGATCGGTTTTCCACAGCGCTTAGGCGAAGCCCTGCCGGAATAGCTCCACCACCATCGCCGGAGCGCCGGAGTGCTGCCAGTGAACTCTTCCTCCTCTCCACCTCCTCTTGCTGGATCAAGATGGTGGAGATCGTCATCAAGTTGCACGTGTGCTGAACGCGGAGGTGCCGTTCGTTCGGTACTAGATCGGAAGGATCGTGATCAAGGCCACGGGACGTTCGTGATTGGATTGCAGGACGGATCGTGACAAGATCGCGGGACGGTTCGTGATTAGATCGCGGGACGCTCGGCGATTTGGATCGCGAAGAAGTTCGACTACACCAACCGCGTTTCTTAACGCTTCCCGCTTAGCGATCTACAAGGGTACGTAGATCCACTCTCCCTCTTGTAGATGCTCATCACCATGGATGGGTTTGTGTGTGCGTAGGATTTTTTTTGTTTCCCATGCAACGTTCCCCAACACTAACAAAGTATGCAAGCTTCAATGCTCCATCTATGGGCTGGTGCAATCATCTCAGAGTTGGAACATTCGCTTTAATGAGGTGATTAAAGCATTTGGATTTATACAGGTTTATGGAGAACCCTGTATTTACAAGAATGTGAGTGGGAGATCTGTAGCGTTTCTCATATTATATGTGGATGACATATTGTTGATGGGAAATGATATAGAACTCTTGGAAAGTATAAAGGCCTACTTGAATAAGTGTTTTTCAATGAAGGACCTTGGAGAAGCTGCTTACATATTAGGCATCAAGATCTATAGAGATAGATCAAAACGCCTCATAGGTCTTTCACAAAGCACATACCTTGACAAGATATTGAAGAAATTCAATATGTATCAATCCAAGAAGGGGTTCTTGCCTGTGTTACAGGGTGTGAGATTGAGTACGAATCAATGCCCGACCACGGCAGAGGATAGAGAAAAGATGAGTGTCATCCCCTATGCTTCAGCCATAGGCTCTATTATGTATGACATGCTGTGTACCAGACCTAATGTGAACCTTGCCATAAGTTTGGTAGGGAGGTACCAAAGTGATGCCGAAGTAGAACACTAGACAGCGGTCAAGAATATCCTGAAGTACCTAAAAAAGACCAAGTACATGTTTCTCATATATGGAGGTGCCAAAGAGCTTGTCGTAAAGTGTTACGTTGATGCTAGCTTTGACACAAATCCAGATGACTCCAAGTCACAAACCGGATACGTGTATATTTTGAACGGAGGGGCAGTCAGCTAGTGCAGCAGCAAGCAAAGTGACATGGCGGCATCTACATGTGACGCGGAGTACATAGCTGCTTCGGAACCAACAAAGGAAGGAGTCTGGATGAAGGAGTTCATCACCGACCTAGGAGTGATTCCCAATGCGTCAGGCCCGATGACTCTATTTTGTGACAACACTCGACCTATTGCCCTTGCCAAGGAGCCCAGGTTTCACAACAAGACAAGACACATCAAGCGCCGCTTCAACTCCATTCATGATTACATTCAGAAAGGAGATATAGATATTTGTAAAGTACATACGGATCTGAATGTCGCAGATCCATTGACTAAACCTCTCTCGTGAGCAAAACATGATCAACACCAGAACTCTATGGGTGTTCGATACATCACAATGTAACTAGATTATTGACTCTAGTGCAAGTGGGAGACTGTTGGAAATATGCCCTAGAGGCAATAATAAAATGGTTATTATTATATTTCCTTGGTCATGATAATTGCCTATTGTTCATGCTATAATTGTATTAACCGGAAATCGGTAATACATGTGTGAATACATAGACCACAACATGTCCCTAGTGAGCCTCTAGTTGGCTATCTCATTGATCAATAGATTGTCACGGTTTCATGACCATGGACATTGGATGTCATTGATAACGGGATCACATCATTGGGGGAATTATGTGATAGACAAGACTCAATCCTAATCATAGCACAAGATCGTGTAGTTCGTCTGCTAGAGCTTTTCTAATGTCAAGTATCGTTTCCTTAGACCATGAGATTGTGCAACTCCTGGATACCGTAGGAATACTTTGGATGTGCCAAATGTCACAATGTAACTGGGTGGCTATAAAGGTACACTATAGGTATCTCTGAAAGTATCTGTTAGGTTGGCACGAATCGAGACTGGGATTTGTCACTCCGTGTGACGGAGAGGTATCTCTGGGCCCACTCGATAAGACATCATCATAATGAGATCAATGTGACTAAGGATTTAACCACGGGATGATGTGTTACAGAACGAGTAAAGAGACGTGCCGGTAACAAGATTGAACAAGGTATAGGGATACCGACGATCGAATCTCGGGCAAGTGTTATACCGGTAGACAAAGGGAATTGTATACGAGATTGATTGAATCCCTGACATCGTGGTTCATCCGATGAGATCATCGTGGACAATGCGGGAGCCAACATGGGTATCTAGATCCCGCTGTTGGTTATTGACCAGAGAGGTGTCTCGGTCATGTCTACATGCCTCCCGAACCCGTAGGGTCTACACACTTAAGGTTTGATGACGCTAGGGTTATAGGGAAATTATGTATGTGGTTACCGAAGGTTGTTCGGAGTGCCGGATGAGATCCTGGATGTCACGAGGAGTTCCGGAATGGTCCGGAGGTAAAGATTCATATATAGGAAGTGATGCTTTGGTCATCGGAAGTGTTTCGGGCATCACCAATAACGTATCGGGACCACCGGAAGGGTTCCAGGGGTCCACTGTGTGGGGCCACCGGCACCAGAGGGCTGCATGGGCCGTAGGTGAGAGGGAACCACCCCTAGGTGGGCTGGTGCGCCTCCCGCAAGGGCCCAGGGCATAGCACAAGGTGGGAGGGGGGCAAACCCTAGGGGCAGATGGGCCCTAGGCCCACCTAGGGCGCCACCCCTCCTCTCCCCTCTCTGGCCGCCGCCCCAAGGGCCATCTAGGGCTGCCGACGACCCTAGGGTGGGAACCCTAGGGGCTGTGCCCTACCTCCTCCTCCTATATATAGTGGGGGTTTTGGGGCCTGCAACACGCAAGTTTCTCTCCCTCTCGGCGCAGCCCTACCCCTTTTCCTCCTCATCCTCCGTAGTGCTTGGCAAAGCCCTGCCGGAGTACCACGCAGCTCCACCGTCACCACACCGTCGTGCTGCCGGAGCACTCCCGCAACCTCTCCTTCCTCCTTGTTGGATCAAGGCGTAGGAGACGTCATCAGGCTGCACGTGTGTTGAACACGGAGGCACCGTTGTTCGGCGCTTAGATCGGAATCCACCACGATCTGAATCGATGCGAGTATGACTCCACCAACCGCATTCTAGTAATGCTTCTGCTTTGCGATATTCAAAGGTATGAAGATGCACTCATGCCACTCGTTGCTGGTTTCTCTAGAGATAGATCTTGGTGACACGTAGGAATTTTTTGGTTTACTACTACGTCTCCCAACACCCAGGAGGTGAGACGAAGCCGAAGTCCATGGGTCTGCCAGAAGATCTAGCTGGAAGATGAGGTAGCGCACAAGACAAGGACCCCCGACAAGATCGTCCTGCAGGGAGGGTGAAAGGCGTGAGGCTGACGATTGGTCAGAACTCAGTTCATCGTATTCGGACTTGACGGCCTGGAGCTCAGACTCATCGTCACTTTCACCGACACCATCATCCTCATCACTATCGCTCGAGGAGCTTTCAGCTCCACTTGAGCTCTCTTCGTAGCAGCTGAGACGGATGCCTAAGCACCCATAAATCTTGACAGAGAGCAGGTTGGCCTCCATCATTTTGAAGTGAAGGACGTGCCCATCCTGGAGGTTGTGGGCGCGAGCGAAGGTTTTCCAGCAGTGGGTCTCTTCGAGGAAGAGGCCTGGCGTCAGAGGGAGAGGCGGAACAGCGCTCCGCCTCCCCCATCCTCGGCCTCCATGATGGCCACGGCCCCTCACGCCTCTCCTGCCACGCGCACTCGGTCGCCCTCCGCCTCCGTGGCTGAAGCGGCGACATGATCCTGACGATAACTCCTCCTTGGTGCAGAGGATGGTGTCCGCCCTTTCCGCCTATTCATCGCTGAGGGCAGGCACCACTAAGGGTTGGGAAGGGGTGGAAGGAGAAGTTCTGGAGATTCGCGCTCGAAGAGGGAGGAAGGATGGATGAGCATCGCCCTCGTTACCCCCCAATTTAAAGGGGGATGCGCGGGGGCTGGCTCTCCCACGCTCCAAGAGTCACTCCCCACTTCCTCCAATAACGTCGCCCACGATAACAAGGTGAACAACAACCGCCCCATTTCTCCAATCCATGGCACTGAAGTTTTTGCCACGGTGAGGACTTTAAGTCACGAGCGCCTGTTGTCGGCTCCCCGCTATGCATGCGGTGCGTGTGGCGGAAACAGCCTGACGTAGTGATTGAAATAATTGCTCCCATTTGGCGCAGATATCCCGCATCGTGCACTTAACGCATGTCATGGGGAGGCATGTGGAAGCGCAACAAGTGGAATAATTGCAACCGCAGGCTCCTGCCATGCGTGCCCGTGCACTATTTGGGCCTAGCCCAACAACGCCTCGCACCGTGTGTGGCCCAGGCCTGGGGGCTCCTGTCGGTGCACTAGAGTTTTGGGTCCTCTAGTGCCCCTTACTCGTGCACGGGCGGTAGTAGAAACTCCTGTGGAAAGGCCCGCCTGGGGGCTGTCGAGTGCAAGCTCAAGGAAATCAAGAGAACATCCAAACAAGCAATCGAGATCAAGACCAAAGGCTGGACCCCTGGCAAGATCGTGCCGGGACGGCCTCCAAACCCCGGGCAAGGTCCCGCCAGCACAGAGGCCAGGTGTCACCTCACCTGGGTACGTGTCGAGGCGCCGGTGATGGAGGAGGCTAAGCGGTGCCGATGGGACGGGGTCCTATCCCGTCCCGTAGATGGCCAGGGACACCTGACGGAGTATTAAATGTGCTCATCTTACACTGTTAGTGTTAGGTATGATAACACTGTAGCATTGTACACCTCGTGTACGTACTGTACGCCGCTGTTGGGATCCCCTTAGTCATATAAAAGGAGGCCCAAGGCGTTACAGAAAGGATCTTTTGACCAGTCTTCCAGCTCGCACGCGTAGCGGTTCTGCACCATTGGACGCACAACGCTCCTTTAGCTGGAACCCAAGGACCCCCATAATACACAAAGCAGGAGTAGGGTTTTACGCTTCTCTATGGCCCGAACCTGGGTAAAAATCCCCCGCATTGCTCGTTCCATCTGCTCTTCACGAACACTCATCTCCCCGCCGAACCAAAAGGGGTCCTCTCGGTCCCATAGGTGTTCGTTCCCCACGACACTCCCGCAAAGAATTCACCTTGCATACCAACAGGATCAACAACCCAAACGGCAGGGTTATGACCAAGCAAATGCATTTTCATTTTTGGCTTCCAACTAGCAAAATTTATTCCATCAAAGTACGAATCTCTATAGTGATAATATCCCTCACTAGATGCAATACTCTCCTAGGTTATGAGACCAATGCAATGCAGACCAAAGCTCTGATATCACTGGTAGGATCGAAAGTAGTGCTACAGGGGGGATGATTAGACTACTTGACCTAATAAAAATCTACTTTTTCCAAATTTTAATTCTTGTTAGATTTTAGCATTCATAGTATGTCAAGTACACCCTACACATGCATGTCTACGAGTATAGCAGCGGAAAGTAAGGACAAGCATGTAAGTAAAGAGAGGGTAGGAAGATCAAACGCAATTGGTGACACGATGATTTTTCCCGTGGTTCCAATAGGTGGCGCTATCATACATCCACGTTTATGGAGTCTTCAACCCATGGAGGGTAACGGTCGCGAGAGTCCACGGAGGGATCTACCCACAGAGGGTTCCACGAAGAAGCAACCTTGACTATACCATGATGGCCTACGTCCACGGAGGACTAGCCTAACTCGGGGTAGATTTTCACGAAGTAGACGATCTCCTTGCCCTTACAAACTTCTTGGTTCACTCCACAACACGAAGTAGGAGGCTCCCAAGCGACACCTAACCAATCTAGGAGGCACCACCCTCCAAAAGGTAATAGGCTTGATAGTGTCGATGAACTCATTGCTCTTGTGCTTCAAGATGATAGACTCCTCAACACACACACTCTCTCACAGATTTGGCTTGGTGGAAGAGATTGATTGGGTGGAAAGCAACTTGGGGTGGCTAGAGATCAAGATTCATATGGTAGGAATGGAATGGCATGATCTCAACACATGAGTAGGTGGATCTCTCTCAAAAAATCAGTAGGTATGAGTGGGGAACAGTTCTGAGTGCTTCTCTTTCGAGTGAGTGGTGGTGGAGGGGTATATATAGGCATCTCCAAAAATCCAACCGTTACACACAAAATGACCAACTCGGTGACACCTATGTTTTAATCTTAGTGTTACCGAAGTGACCAAAAGGTGGCAACTTTCGAATCTCGGTGAGACCGATATAGGAATCTCGGTTGCACCGATAAGGTGACCAACAGTCAGATTGCCCAATCTCGGTGACGCCGATTCACAAAACTCGGAGGGACCAATTTTGTAAACTTGCATGCCAGGAAGTTGGCAACCCAAACTCGGAGGCATCGAAGCAAAATCGGTTGCATCGAAGTGGCTAGGGTTTGACTCAGTCTGTCTAGGTTGTGAAATCAGTGGCACCAATGTTTTGGTTGCACTGATTTTGAGTATTTGGCTTTGGACAGACTTTTGTGTAAGAGCTTGTGGGTGTATGTGGTGACTATCACTTGTGCACGTATGAGCATTTTGTTCACCAAAAAAACCTTACCCCCTTTTAATAGTATTGGCTTTCCTATGGACTCAAAGTGATTTCTCACAAATGTAAAATGTAGAGTCCTTTGCTTGAAGCTTTCTCAATCTATTCCCTTGCATCTTGGTGTATTCCACAATCCTTTTGCCAACCCATCATTGAACTTTTCCTGAAACATACTTAGTAGAAACATTAGTTCAATGACATATATGTTGTTATTGATTACCAAAACCACCAAGGGAGCAAATGTGCTTTCACCACCGAGTTCACCAGCATCAGGTTCGAACCGTAGTCCAATAGTGAAGTGGCAATGGACAGTTTCCTCTCCACCCACGTGACCAACGGCACACGCTTGACCACCTTCGGCCACGTGGTACCCATCGGCAACCTGAAATAGGTAAAAGGCATGCTACCAATCGCACACCCAAACATGCCAGCCAACAGGGCGGTTCGGTCTGCCATGGAGTTAACCGAAACAAGCGTGGATTTGTGAAAGTTGATGTGGAGACCAACAGACACTGCATAGTCCTATAAGATTCTCTTCGTGCGTTTAGCCTGCTCCAATATAGCCGACATGATGATTATCGTATCGTCTGCGTATTGGATGATGGGGTAGTCATTGTCCAGCACTGGGATGGGGAGATGTAGATGGCTAGCTCGATAGGCATCGTTTATGGCAGCTTGTAGCAGGTCCGTGGCCAGAACAAAGATAAGACGCGATAGGGGATCTCCTGATGAATGCCAAGTTTGTAGAAGAATTGTTTGCCTAGGCTACCGTTGAGGAGCTCTGAGGATTTAACAGACGAGAATAGACATCGAATCTAATGTAGCCACCGATCGTCAAAGCCCATGCACCTCAATCTCCAACATCGACTCATGTGCGATGGTATCGAAGGCCTTTGCGAGATAAAGTTTTAGAATGATGATCTCTCTCCTAGAGGCTTGGCACTAGTGAATAAACTTGAAGGCCCAGACTTGACAATCTTGGATCGACCTGCCCCTAAGAAACCCGTACTGATTCCGATGAATGATACAGAGGCTTAACTTCTATAGCCAGTTTGCTAGGACTTTAGTTATCATGTTGAGGCAACAATTAAGTAAGGTTATCGGCTGGTAATCGTTAGCAGACTCCCGGGACTAGATTTTTGCGATCAAGGTGATGAAGCCTGCATTCAAACTTTGAAGATCCAACTTATTGTCACAGAAATCAAAACACAACTTATAAAAATCCTCCTTGATAATGTGCCAACAAGTTTTGAGGAACCCTCCATTGAAACCATCTGGCCCTGGTGCTCGGTCTGAAGGCATATCCTTAACTACCTGATCGATTTCTACATGCATAAAAGGTACTGTGAGAGCTTCAGCCCCTCAATTCTCCGGATAGGATTCTGCAGATCAAAGCACGGAGTGGTCGGTTCCAAGCATCCCAACCTATTTTTAAAAGTCTTGAAATGTACGGATTCTTTTACCACATGATCATGAATAACAATGTCATCGAGGAGACGTAGGGAAGCAATGGCATTTCTACGATACCTCTTCGTGGCCACCCTGTGGAAAAAATTGGTGTTACCATCACCATACTTGAAATATCTGACTATACATCTCTATTTCCAGTACAGTTTCTTATGGTTTAACAGGGTCAGTAGACGTTCCTTCAAGATCTTTCTAAAATTAGCCTCGGGTATAGTAAGGTTTCTTTTCTCCTGAATCCCATCGATTCTGAGGAGCGCGCTATTGGAGGTGTCAATCATCAACGATAACCGAGAGATCCCTTTGCTCCATTGTTTCAGAGCATAACAAAGATTTTTGAGTTTCTTACAAAGGACAACAACAGTATTCGGTGTATAACAATTTTTGTTCCAGGTTTGTTGCACTACTTCAACAAAACCAGGGTGCCTAGCCCAATAATTCTCAAACCGAAAAATCTTTGATTTGGGAATCCTAGTTTGGATGCTTACTTAGAATGGGACATGGTCGGACGTGGGCTTCCCAAGGGGCGAGATTATGGTGTTTGGATATTTTACCGACCGATTAACAGATGTGAAATGCTAGTCGAGCTGCTCCAGGAGTGGGTCAAGTTGCATGTTACTCCAGGTGAACGCTCTCCCCTTGATCGGGAGTTCAACCAGGGATTGTCTTCGAATGAATTCATTGAAAACAATCATATCATTAGCATCACCACCATTTCCATTATGGTTATTGGGTGCTCAAATGTAATTAAAATCACCTAGAATTAGCCAATCCTCGTTAGTGGGAATCTCAAATCGAATAACCAAGAGGTGAAAATAGTTCTGCTAGGGTCCGCGCAAGGCCCATACACATTAACTAGCGTCCAAGATTCCGAGGATTGCGTGGAGGTAAAATTTATGCCGAGTGCACATGATTCAGAGAAAACCGGTACCCCAGTGAAACCACGCAATTAATAGACCACCGGAATAACCAAAAGTGGGAACAAATTCAAACTTATCAAACTTCTTGGGACAGAAAAGTTTAACATAAGAAATATCAAACGAATCACACTTTGTTTCTTGAAAGCAAACGACTGAACAACCACTAATATCAATAGCATTGCGGATGTCTAGTTGCTTCTTCTCTGAGTTAATTCCTCTCACATTGTAGCACGACACATTCCACTTTTTATTTGCCAACATATGAAATAGGATCACTCTGGATCTTCGGTTTGGAGGCTGGCCAAGAGCTTCTGAGGACTGAGATCTTCTGCAGGTATGCCATAGAGATTAGTCCCAATGTGTTGTATGGTCTGGATGGTAGTTGGGGTTAGAATTTCATCCGTCACCCTTGTGAGAACACAACCCTCCTATGAGTTGTGAGGATTAGTGGCCTCAGGATTTATGATGATGCCAAGCATTATCCTAGGCTTAACCTTGGACTGCACCTGCTTGGCATCAGTAATGAGAGGCACTTTGAAACGATCATACCTTGTGGACCGAGTGCTACGCCTGAATCTGACTATTTCCAGAGGATCTTTCTCATTCGCGATCAGTTTTTGAATGTATTTGTTCTTTGCTGCATTAGCCCGACCAGTCAAGCTCATCTGCATCTCATTTGGAACCCTTGGGATTTGCCCCATCCCAATAATCCCGACAGAGGATAAGGTATGTTGGCCTTGCACCATCTCGCCAGTATATTCTAGCTCGCAAACCTGCTCCTTTTCTAGCAAAGGTACAACGGTTGCTATACTTGGGGTCTTGTCGACATATCATGACCAAATGTCATAGGGGATGGTGATACCTTCAACAAGATCCAGAGATCTACCAATCCCAAGATCAGAGAGAATAGCTGGATTGGCCATATGTTGCATAACCGAAGTAACAATAGAATTGTACAACGCAAGCAGGTTGAGAGGTAGATGAGATTTGTAGCTGCCTGTCTCTTCAGGACCTGCAATGCAACGGGTGAATCTGCCAACTGAAATCTGTCAGAGGAAATTCAGAAACACATCCTCCTCGGGAATCCATATGTTCAATGCATCTCCGTGAGCACGTATGAATCTCAGGCCTGATGGCTGAAGGCCAGAAACCAGAGCATCTGCGGCTTCATGGATTTCAGAGTACACTGACTACTCATCCTAAGGATCATCAGAGATGTTATTCTCTATCTCAACTCCATCCATGAGTGACGGTCCCGTGTATTGGAAATATGTTCTGAAGCTGAAACCTCTATATGGGGTGGGGTAACCGGCCAGACACCCTAATCATTGTTGTGCATCTCCTACTGTTGTGGCAGCCCTTATTCCCAGGCCTCATCCACCTGTTGTTGCAGCCAATGTTGGTGCGTGAGATTCCATTGTTGTGTGTCAGTCAGATATGGCAGCTGGGGAGGATGAGATGAGGCATTCATGGGAGGCGCATTGTCCTCATTGCCATCCAAACTGGGTATAGAGTGCCTGCCATTGAGAACAAACACCGGCACGGACCAAGATCTTCCCATGCCTTGAAGTGTGCCAATCCTTCTGATAACCATGTTATGCGGGACCTGCGCGATGTCACTAATCAGAACACGGACTAGGACACGTTCCTTGGTATGTCCAGGTCGGTGCCATAGGTCTAGTTTGCCGAAATAGGAAACAGCCTTGTTGATGTAGTGCTCGGTTTGATAGTCCATGGGGAATGCAAGAAACATAATCCAAGAAAAATATTGAATCGGGCAATTGCGCATATTCTCCCCTTTATCATGAGGCACAAAAGAGAAATTCATCTCATCATCCAATGGATCAAGCTGATGCGGACTTTCTCTAATGTACTGGTCCCGCAGAGAGACATCAGCAAATGCAACCATCCCCACACCAATCGAGTAAACACAAGATTTAGGGACATCAAGCTCAAAATCCCCGGTCATGATTTGTACCACATCATTCAAAACCAACTGTTTTGTATGAGTAGGAACTAGGGGGTAACAGTCACGATTGCATACCTCTCATAGCTGAGTGGTGGGTCGTCCACCACAATCATGTTGCAGGCCAATCTGTCCGTTGGACCATGCTCAAAATCCACGACGGCTGGCGCAAACTGAAAAGGACGGACCGGAAAGCTCGCCATGGAGAGGATGGGCTTGGTAGAGATAGGTGATGAATGCGATTGTAATGGCAGTGAAGCAGAGGTGGAGGGTTGGAAAGAAATGCTTTGTCTGACCAGGTCGGGCAAGAGCTGGGGGATTGAGAGGAAAGCTGAAGCGTCGGCCATGTGCTGCTAGAGGCAGGTGCCTCAATTGCGGGAACTTGTTGTTTGGGGTGCCGAATGAGGGTGTATTTGGTAGTGGGCGCTTGTGTTGGCTACTGACAGGTTCTTGCTTGGCAGAGAATCCATAAAGATCTGACATTGCCGTTCGGGCTTCCGCTAGCGCCAGATCATACGTAAGGAGGAGCCAGAACTGCAATTTCGTCTATTGTGGCCAAGATACTGGCATCGAGAGCATTTGGCCCGGGCCGGGCATGCCTTGCCGCTATGGGCCGAATTGTTACAAGTTTTACATGCATGTTCCCGCCGTCCCAACTACTGATGAATGCAGCAGCATGCATGCACAAAATTCCCGCACATTACACACATTCTGGAATTGCATTTATCCGAACGGTGCCCAATGGCAAAGCATCGAGTACAATGGTCTAGAATATCATGAATAAGCTTCGAAGATGGTAACTCTTGCAAATTAATGATACGCTGGATTTCGGTATCCTCATAATTTGCTTGCCTTAAATCCAAGATACTATAAAGGTCATTGGGAGGAATGTTATACCAGCCTTTAATGTGATGATTCTTGTCCAAAAAAGTCCCAATCATTGGCCGGTGATTGTCCGATGAAACCATAACTTTCATATAGACAAATTTTATCATGTTGGGCAACAACGAGTCTAGGGTGCTAGGATTAACCTAATTAATCTATTTAACCTGATGATCCAAATTATCAACAACATTCTTCGGTTGCACTGTTGGGATGAGAACCTGCTCGTCCAAAGCTTGGTTAAAAGAGTCCAATAAGTTGGTTGGAGCATGTTTGTGAAAACCAAACTTGGCCAGTTCATGATTAGAGGAGGAATCAGATGTTGCACTTTGCTCAAGAGATTTGAGATTTGAATGAATCATCATAGATGATCTCAGTGCTAGTTTAGAAATCTCCTGATTAGCACTCCAACCATTAATACCAATAGAAGGAAGATTCCATGGATGCTAAAAAGGGCCGAAATGACAAATGAAGTCTGGCCAGATCCTATCCCGTAGGGCATAGATGAAATGACCAACTTTGTTTGAAGCCATCGAGAACCTAAAATTCTGATCACCAATATGTACCACATTGAAACCAGAAGCTATTCCACCAATGCAACGCTGTAAGGCTAGATCAACCGAGGAACACGAAAGCGGGAAGGATGCCGAAGACAAAGTGACCACCAAGAAGAATTCCTTGAGGGAGTGAGTAGGGGAGAAATGGATCGTGGATCCAAAGCGTTGACAAACCTGATCCTCGACCGCAAGGCCAGGCTTGAAGTCCCAGTGTAGCAAGCCCTCCATCAGTGGCTAGACATCATGGCCGCCATCATGGGTGAGGTGGTGAGTGGGAGGACTGGTGGGTGGGAGGATCATCATAATTGGCCGATAGGAGGGCTCCGTTGTTTCCTTCGATGACTGGAAATCGAAATGTACTAACAAATGGAGAATGTTCGCGTGGCTACTACTGGCTGATTGGCTAAACACTCGTAATATGTTGAGAAGGAGGAACTTGCGGCTGCAAGACAATATCTATGAGTGTTTGCTCTGTACCAACCCCCTGAGGAAGCAGTTGAACACTTGTTCTTTCGATGCTCGTTTAGTGCTGCATGCTGGAGGAGATTAGGGGTATCTTGGCCCAGCCAGGGTGATGGGTTGCATATGGTACATCAGGCAAGACGCAGGTGGACAAGGCCAATGTTCATGGAGGTATTTGTGGTCGCATCGTGGAGCCTATGGAAAGAGCGTAACAATAAGCACTTTATGGGTGTGGTGCCGACTGAGGGAGCCTGGCTCCAACGTTTCAAGTCAGACTTTGGTATGCTGAAACACAAGGCTAAAAAGGACCTAGAGCCTTTTATTTTGCAGTTTGTAGCCTCTGTGTGACTTTTTTTCTTCCTATTTTCTCCTCTACCACTGCGTAGGTATTTTGCCCCCTTTTCTTTAGTTAAGCTATGTAAAAAACCCTCTTGTGCTTGGCTTCTTTGATTTAAATACAAAGTCTGTGGGCGCGTCCCCATGTCCAGAGCTTCAAAGAGGTCGTCTGGACAAGATGGTCAAGCTTCTCAGCCACAGGGGCCAGTCTCGTAGCACATACTTTCGCAAAGATGCGCTCAAGCACATTGATCACCATGATAGCCCTAAAGTGTCGTATGTTTGTGGCCCCAACTATTTTGGGGATCAGGGTAATGACACCATAATTAATACGGGGCATGTCAAATGTCCCAATATAGAATTCCTGAAATATCGGCATAATAACCGGTTTGATGACGTTCAGAGCTTTTGGAAAAAGGTCACCGGCAGGCCATCCGGCCCTGGGGCCGAGCATTCCTTCATAGAGGCGATAGCTCGGCCCACCTCCTCTTGCAAAAACCGGGAGAGTTAGATCCACATTTTCAGCATCAGAGACTCGGTCAGCCGAAGGCTAGAAGTTCTTAGCAAGTGAAACCCCACTCCGTGGTGCAGCCGAGAATAACTCCTTACAGAAGGAGTAGATGTGGGACCTAATCTCATCCTAGTGTTCAAGGAGGTTGTTGCCCTCCCACAAACAAATGATGTTGCATTATCGTCGACGCCTGTTCGCGATGGCTTGAAAGTATGCGGTGTTGGCATCGCCCTGTTGGAACCACTTTTGTCCTCCCCGACATTGCCAGTACAGTTCCTCCCCCTTGAAGATTTCCATCAAGGATGCTTCAAGGGAGTATCGCCGCATCTAATCATCTGCCGACAACCCAACTGTGCCGGCTAACCCATCTAGCTCCCTAATCTGAGTCAGAAGTGACTCCTTACGAGCCTTATTAGCCGCACCTAGGTTATCACCCCACCCACACATGAATCACCGAGAAAGCTTCGAACATTGATGCTAGATATCTATGGCGCAATATGACCGGGGTGGGGAGGTTGCCGCCTCGATCCACCATTCCCTCACTAGCTCCAAGAAGCCAGCCTGAAGAAGCCAAGCCGGTTCAAAGTGGAACCGTCTTGCTCAGGGGGTGATTCAATCCCCAATGTTAGAAGTAGAGGGACATGGTCTGAAATGATGCGGGTGACTGCTCGAAGAGAGCATAGAGGGAACATTATTTCCCATTGGACCAAAACTAGGACTCTATCCAAGACACTGCGGACAAGGTCGAGTTTTTTATTCGTCCAGGTGAATCTAGCTCCAACCTGGGCTATCTCTAGGAGAGCCAGATCGGCAATGCAGTCATTGAACAACCGCAAACGCCCCTGGTCTATGTTTGGGGAGCTCTTATCGGCTTCCTGGCGAATGAGGTTAAAATCCCCGCCACCACCACCGGATGTGGGCAGCGTTCCACCTTAGCCTTTAATTCGGTCAAGAAGTCAGTCGATTTCCCATGGTCATCCGGCCTGTAAACAATCATCACCTCCCAGCTGAGGTTCACATGACGGTCCATGATGGCCATACTAAGGAAAAATTCTCCTCAGTCCATATCCTTGACCGAGAAGACGTCTTCCCGTACCCCTAGAAAAATGCCCCCTGAGAGTCCAACAACAAGGAGCCATTGCCAGGCAAACGTATGGCACAAAAGTCCTAGCAACTCTTGAATACATAAGTCATGTCAAACCGTCTCCTCTAGCCCAACAATTTCAATCTCTTCATGTCTAATATAGTCAACCAGTTGTCGTCGCCGGCCTAGGTTCCCAAAGCCCCTAATGTTCTAGCATAGGAGCTTCATGATGGAACCATGGACGGGAGACTAGAGGGCCCACAGGTGGGACCGGGGGACTTGCTTTGATGGGCGACCACACCGCCCATTCCTATTTGGGGCAGCAGCGGCAGAGGCCCCATCCTTACTGGATGGGAGAGCAATGCTAGTACCCCTTCCCCCCACCCCTTGCTCCAAGGGGTGGAGGCAGGTAGGAGGCCTCCCCCGCAGCAACCTGCCAAATGCAGGGGCGTCGCGGACGGTCTCCGATACAACATTATGCACCCATGATTCCCCAACCCCGGGCTATCTATGCGCAGGCTAGGTCAGTGGTGTTCAGGGGGGCAAAGGCACACCCGGCCCAGGAACAACGAGGTCTGCTGGTCGTGCAATGATCTCGGCCCGGGCTTCGGCTAACGTGCCATCCAGCCGTTCCTTGGCACAGATAGCCAAAATCTGCTCAAGGCGGTGTGACACCCGCTTCCCAGCAGCCACCTCTCTACGATGGCACAACCAGGTCATTTTGTTACTTTGCTTTGTTCTCAAAAACTTTCTTACTCATGTTCTTGTTCAGTTTTGATGTATCTCTGTGTGTTTCCTTTGCGCACGTGTGAGATGTTGGGATTATAGGTTGTACATGACGTATGTCTTCCCGTATGCGCAACGAGCATGGATCGTGAGGAATTTCAAGGTACCAACCGAGCTCATCTTCCGATGATCCACTCCACATGAGTTGTCTTCTTTGGTTAGCTTCACTCCATGTTGTGATTTTTGAATCCGATTTGTTTCTGGCACTAGGGTTTGCAACACAATATCTTTCTTGTCCCATTGATTTGGCGGACATGCCACGTGGTTCAGGAAGATTTACCCCGAGAATCATGTGTGGCTAGACTAAAATATTTAGTGTCCTACTATTTAGATTGTCAAGTAACATTTCTTTTCTTGTTGGGTGTTAAGATGTTCCTTTTTCCCCAACAAGGTACCCTGCCTAGAGCACAACAACAAAATGACATGAGAGAGTTTGGATTTGATCAAGTACATGGACAACAATTTCGAAGGGCCCAAACTGAGTAATGATGTGAGTTCATTTTGTCTTTAAAAGTTGCAATAGCATGCACCCCACATTGGTCACTGGTGACCTCGTGATTCTTCTCTTTAAAAATATTGATGACCTTAGATCTTGAAAAGCAAGGGTTTGCAGAAGAACTGTTGGCTTATTCACACACCTTCAATCAAGCAATGATGTCGGCATTGAACACCAAGGGGGCAATGACCGCTAATGCTGGCAAGAGCTAAGAACACTTGTTGGAATTCAACTATAAATATATATTCATGTTGATTGCTAACATGTGATTCATTGTTGGTCAATAGAAGCTGCTCTAGAAAACATAGAAGTCTCCCTTTCAAAATTTGATGATGGGTCTTTCTTCTTCGGACAGTTCAGTCTGGTAATTTTGCACAGACCATCCTCAGTCCTTATGTTATCTAGAATTTTGCCATGTAAAGATCTAATAACATCGTTTGCGGGAAGCAGGTGGACATCGCATATGAACCATTTGTTGATGGATTCCAGGCATTCTTCGTCAACATAAAGAACTACAATACCACCGTAGGAAGGCCTAATATGCACAAATTTATCAACGTAACAGGAACACAACATCTTTCAGTAGTGCGGAGTTTTAGAACTTGGCCTCCATGGGGCTTGATATTTAAAAAATCAAGTTTTAAAGTTTCAAAAAAATGTGGAAAAGCACACATTTACATAGTGATATATTCTACATGTTTGTAATTTTTCATGTTGAAATACTGATTTTAACAAAGGTGTATCGGCACTATCAGCTAGCCACATAGATTTTTCGAGCCTAGGACACGTTGTGGAGGACGTGAAGGACTTGTAATAGGAGACCAGGACTTAATCTAGTAAAGATTTGTCGTACTTAAAACAGGGTTGCATATTTCTTAGCTAAATACTCGAGGAGGGAGCATCAAACTAACTTGTGGTTACATGATGTCCCAAGTGATGTTGCAGTTTTAATAGTTGTGGATTGTAACCCTATCCTCCAATGCATAAAAGTTCCCGGCTTTCTACACACAAAAATACGTTAAGATGTGAGCATACAATTTTTTTATAGTGAATAGTGCATGTGCTAAAAATTCACAATTTTTTTGTGTGTCTAGCTCAAATCTTGAATATTTCCGAACATGTGGACTACATATGTGTGAACGTGTTCATTTTTTCATGTATTTTTTTTAAATTCGAAGATAGATTGTTGAATTAAGTGCTCTATGGGTCCCGAGTTCCAAAAGCAATTTGCGCATCTTTTAATGTCTATGTATGGTAACTTACTTCTAACAATGGGAAAAACATGTGATAAAAAATGAATGGCATTACAACGTATGCACAGACCAAGCATGACCCTCAAGAACTGCTTGCTCTCACAAAGAAGAAGCTCGGGCTAAGACCTTCTAGACATGACTAACCATGTATCAATGCTATCAAGTTGATGATCTCGCGCCTGAAATACCAGCTCCGTACAGACATGTAAGTTAAGCATTTTGATTGGTTAAGAATGATAAAGATACTTCATTGGTATGTAGTTTACGTGGCACATGAAATTAAGTTCATTGGACTCTTAGTTTAAAATACTTACTAAAATCATGATTTTGTATCACATAAAACATTTATCAATACGTCAATCGCCTGTCAAAGTCTTGCCTTAACCAATTAAAGTACACTCAACATATTTGAGCACAAATTATGTGCCATATGCTAGTGGTGTGAGAGAAGGTTTAACCTACTCATCCACCGGTGTTTTAGTCATATCAGAGGACTAAATTTTTCCCAGTCTTGTTAAGGAAGTCACCGTACTACTATTACTTATAGGACTAAACAAGTCGTGGTGGCATCTGCCGCTTTTGCAAGTATATCATCACAAATACAGCGTTGTTGATGGAGTGTTGATGTTTTTATGTGCATATATAACATATAAGGATTCACGATTGGATTTAGTCGACTGACTGATGAAGGATTGCCCATGTATGTTGTGATCTCAATCGATTGCTATCTAGTGTAACACAGTAAGTAAAATTAATGTGCACCATCAAGCATACTTATACAACCATTTCAAAAAAAACTCATACAATGATTAGCTTGTGAATAAGTTATGTCGAAATAAACAAAAAAATTCCTTGCCTAGGTGTCAAGTTGTTGTTGCCTGTATACGCGACCAATCGCACACGCTCCTACTACTACGAGTTGTTTTCGCTTCATAATGTTCGTTGGAATAGTGAGAGACAAAGAAAAACATATTTCTTCGTGTGCATTCTTGACATATCTTGTCAGCCCAATATACGCAAGTTGATGCCCAGGTTATCAATATCTAGAACCAAATGGAAGAGGAAACAACCTCAAAAAAATCCCACTCCAACAATGCGTGCATTTTTAAGAAACACACAGTTCAAACGCACCACAAATCCAGTTGTGTGGATGCAACTTTTGGTTTTTCTACAGGAACTTAGGAGCATCATAGTAATAAAATACATGCAATATATGGTGCCAATGAGAAGATGATGTGTATCAACATTTATTAGATTAACTCATTTAGATGCTTCTATTGGAGCGGGAAATACTCCCTCCATTCATTTTTACTGCGCATATAAGATATATAAATGGGTTACTAGGTCTTGGGATATTGTTCCCATGTAGATTGTGAGGAGATGACCATTCGAAGCATTTTAGGCAGCCCAAAGAGGTGCAAAAGGCCACTACTCATTAGGGTTATGACCTAGCGTCATTTTGCACTTTGCACACGAGAACATGTAGATGCTTTACCCTCCATCCAGAAGCCACCACCAAGAGTGACGAAAAATAGAAAAAAAACTCCATTGAAGAAGAAGAAGAGAGAAAATCAAAAGAGAAAGGGAAAGAGATGAAGATTGAAGGAAGAAGCAAAGGGAACTCCTCCCCAAAGTTGTGATGGTTCAGATCCACTACCATGTCTCGTTCAAGCTACGTCCAATCCCTAGCTCTTGAGCCCCAAATCTTGTTTATACATGCATGCCAAAATCTTGATATATGAGAGACTCTAGTGCTATCTACGAAAGAACCTTTTGTATCTCACATTTGATAATAGAGGAAGAAGATTTGGATGGATTTGACCCATGGTTTCCCCTCGCCCCTCTCAAGTTTGGGGTTCTCCACGTAAAACCTGGTGTCTCTGTGTTGATGTTGCTACTAAAATTCTGGGTTGCAAGCACATAGGACATCTCCTAGCCGCTTGATGAAATTATCTAGTACTTGTACTATCTAGCTATCGGTTGTACCCAGGACATGTGCTAGGTTCAGGCTGAACTTAGTATCTCCATATATATTTGATGCATATGTTTCCACTTGTGCTAAGCAATGGTCCTTGAGTTAGTACATGGAGTGGTTATGAGATTACTCTCTTTTTGCTGCAGTTTTCAGTTAACCACAAGTGTGTTTGTGTGCTAATTCTCAACAGAGTGGTACCAGAGCCTTGGCTTCTTAGGAGGTTGCTAATATCGATTGCTTGATTCTTACTAGAAGTGATGCTCATAATGGCTTTATAAGAAAGTGCCACAACAAGTGGCACAATAAAACTTGATTCTTCCAATTACACATTATGGAAGCCCATGATGAAAGATATCCTTTATTGCAAGGTTTGTATGAGCCAATTGGGAAAGTCAAGATACCCACCCATGTCATGGAAGAAGAATAGAGAGTGTTGCGCAGAAAGGCACTACATATGAATCGTTTGTACAACAACATAATATATTACACCATGTTGCAAAATACACAAATGCGCATGAGATGTGGCAAAAGTTGGTGTCTATGTTTGAGAGGAAAACATCAATGAATAGGTTATCGGTTATCAAAAGACTTGCAGAGCTTGAGTATTGATATGCCACTAGGGTGGTTGAGCACTTGAATGTTTTCCAATGCCA
Source organism: Hordeum marinum (assembly GCA_022496015.1). Taxonomy (NCBI): domain Eukaryota; kingdom Viridiplantae; phylum Streptophyta; class Magnoliopsida; order Poales; family Poaceae; genus Hordeum; species Hordeum marinum. The sequence continues at coordinate 353,128,125 of CM039675.1, forward strand.
TATGAATCAACTTTCAGCCATGCAGATCAACTTTGAGGATGAGGTGCAAGCATTGTTGTTGTTGAGTTCCATATTTGATAGTTAGAACACGCTTGTCGTGTCACATGCAATTCAACTTCGGATGGTAAGCTGACTTTGGAGATGGTGAAGAATAACATGCTGAATGAAGAAGTTAGAAAGAAGTAAAAGGGTGATGGTGTCTCTTCTTATGATGCATATGTGGTCGAAGCCCACGGGAAGAATGAGAACCATGGATGTGGTAACACAAGATTTAAGTAAGGCATAAGTAAATCCAGGGGAGATCTAAGTCAAAACAGAGAAAATACATTACTTTCTTTCGTTGTGGAAATTCAGGACACATAAAGAGCTAGAGTAGAAAGTATAAAGAGAGCTTGTAGAGGGGAAACTTACAAAGAAAACCAAGAACAAGGCTAAGAGAAGTTCAACCATGGCTGCAACAAATGAAGATTATCTGGTCATTGAAGATGAAGAATGATATAGTGATGTTTCTGATGATGCCATGAGTTGGGTTATGAATTTAGGTGCGTCCTTCCACATCACATGCACAAGATGTATTTCACATCTTACACTAGTATTGTTACTGGCCAAGTGAGGATGTTAAATAGTGGTTCGTCAACAATTGTTGGGAAGGACTCTATATGCATTGAAACAAACACATAGTGTAGATTGGTGCTCGATGATGTGAGACATATTCCCGACACAAGGCTGAATTTATTTTCAATGGGCAAGCTTGATGGTGTCAAACATCCTAGTTATTTCGGTGAAGGAAAGTGGAAGGTCATCAAAGTCTCTTTCCTTGTGGCACGAGAAACTAGGCCAGGCTCTCTCCATGTGACTAAAACCAAGTTGTGCAATGAAGTGTTGAACATTGTTGAGAAAGATAATTCGGTTGAATTGTGGAATAAGAGGCTTGGACATATAAGTGAGAAGGGCATGCATGCTCTTGCTTGCATGGAGTATCTCTCTGAGTTGAAAGGTATATCCTTGAAACCCTATGCACATTCTTTTGCTAGCAAAGAACATGGGGTTGCATTTCATACACACCCTCCACACCATGCAGAAAATTTTCTTAATATTGTGCACATTGACGTTTTCTCCATGGCAAAAAAATTCCATGGTGGAGGATTATACTTTGTGACTTTTATTGATGACCATTCCAGAAAGGTTTTTGTGTATGTGATGAAACATAAATACCAGACGCTCGAAGCCTTCAATGAGTTCCATGCCAAGGTTGAGAGAGACATGAAATTAAAGTGCGTAAGATCAGACAATGGTAATGAATACCAAAGTCCTTTTTAGAATTATTGTCAAAAGTTTGGCATCAGGCTTGAGAAGAGTCCACCAAAGACACCTTATCTCAATGGTCTTGCGGAGAGAATGAACATGACACTTGCAGAGTGGGTCACAACTATGCTCTCTCATGCTCATTTAGCTAATTCATTTTGGGCTGAAGGATTCATGAATGCTATGTATGTGGTTAACCTATCTTCATGAGTTCCTCTTGCAGGTGATATTCCTCAGGGATTTTGGTCAAGGATGGATGTATCATACAAGCACTTGAAGGTATTGGGTTGCAAGGTAGTTGTACCTATTCCAAGAAATACGATGTCCAAGCTTGATTGCAAGACAAAGCAGTGCATCTATGTAAGCCAACCTAGTGACCAGTTTAGCTAATTCAACCAATAGGAAAATTGTGAGAAACCAAGATGTGGTGTTCATTAAAGAAGAAACAATAAATGGTACTGGGAAATTAGAGAAGACAATGCCCAACACACCTAAGGTTGACATGGATCCAATCCATCCTCCTCTCATGCATGACAATCCCGGGGAGATGATGACACTGAAGACAGTCGAGATGCAATTGATCAAGGCAGTACAAGTCAAAGTGATGAGCACCCATAACATGATGATCATCATGATGATCTTGATTATGATAATGATAATGATAATCCACTTGATTCACCACCAATGACACAATAAAGAAGAAGTGAAATAGGTCACGTTCCTTCTTATAAGTTCTCACCATATCAATATGTGTTGATGACTAATGCAGGTGAGCCATCGTGCTATGAGGAGGCAATGTTTGATGACAACAAGAATCAAGGGTGAGAAGCTATGCATGATGAGATGAAATCCTTGTATGAGAATGATACTTTTGAGTTGGTAAATTCGCCAAAAGTCAAGAAAACACTCAAGAACAAGTGGATGTACAGAGTGAAGATTGAAGAACACACCTCGAGGAGCTACAAATCCAGATTGGTTGTGAAAGATTTTAGTACGAAAAAGGGCATTAATTATGATGACATATTCCCTCCTATGGACAAGATGTCTTCGATCCAAGTTGTGCTTGGCATGGATGCCACCATGGACTTGGAAATTGAAAAACATGGTGTGAAGAATGCATTCTTACATGGTGACCTAAATAATATATACACGAAGCAGCTAGGGGGATTCATGATTGCAAGCAAGGAGAGTTTGCAAATCAAAGAACATATTGTATGGCTTGAAACATCCTCCTCGACAGTCATACAAGACATTATATTATTTTATGGTTGGGCTTGGTTACCATAAAGCACAACCTAACCATTGTGTCTTATGAAGAGATGCGTTGAGGGTGATTTCATTCTCTTAGTGTATGTTGATCATATGTTGATTGTTGGAAATGGCACAAACAGGATTTCTCTCCTAAAGAAGGCATTCAGTAAATGATTTGCCATTCAGGATTTAGGATTTAATACTTGGCATGAGTGAAAGGACGTAGATGTCGCCTAGAGGGGGGGGTGAATAGGCTCTTTAAAATAATTAAGGTTGAGGCTTGAAGAAATGTGGAATAAAACTAACATTTAATATGTCAAGCACAAAACCTAAAACAACTAGGCTCGCCTATGTGAACCAACAACTTATGCTAAGCAAGATAAAAAACTAAGTGATAGCAAGATATATAGCATGAAACAATATGGCCATCACAAAGTAAAGTGCATAAGTAAAGGGCTAGGGTAAGAGATAACCGAGGCATGTGGATACGATGATGTATCCCGAAGTTCACACCCTTGCGGATGCTAATCTTTGTTTGGAGCGGTGTGGAGGCACAATGCTCCCCAAGAAGCCACCAGGGCCACTATAATCTCCTCATGCCCTTGCACAATGCAAGATACTGTTATTACACTAAAGGACCCTTGAGACCAGTCACCGAACCCGTACAAACAAGGTTGGGGCAATCTCCACAGCTTAATTGGAGGCTCCCAACAACACCATGAAGCTTCACTACAATAGATTGTGGCTCCAAGGTAACATCAAATGCTCGGGGCAATCTCCACAACCTAATTGGAGACCCTGACGCTTGCCCGGAGCTTTACACCACAATGATTGAACTCCGAGGCACCACCAATCGTCTTGGGCGCCAAAGCACCCAATAGGAACAAGCTCTAGGGTACCAAGCACCCAAGAGTAATAAGATTCTCAACTTCACTTCCACGTATCACCATGGAGAACTCAAACCTATGCACCAAATGCAATGGCAAGGGCACACGGAGTGCCCAAGTTCTTATCTCCCAAATCCCACCATAACAACTAATGCTATGGAGGAAAACGAGATGAAGAATGAAGAAGAACACGAAGAACCCCAAGATCAAGATCCAAGGGGTTCCCCTCACATAGAGGAGAAAGTGATTGGTGGAAATGTAAATCTGGATCGCCTCTCTCTTTTCCCTCAAGAAATACCAAGAATCATTGGAGGGATTGAGAGTTAGAAAGCTCTAAGAAGATCAACAATGGAGGGGGGCAAACACGAGCTAAAAGGATGGGGAGACATTGGGGAAGAAGACCCCCTTAAATAGGTCCCCACGAATCTTCCCGTTATGTGCAGAATAACATAGGGGCGGTACAACCGCTATGAAGACCGGTACAGCCGCTAAGACCAAGAACGGGTGATGGTGTGGCAAAGTCTCAAGCGGTACAACCGCTCTCGACACCGGTAGTATCGGTCAAAATAGTTGACCCGAACAACCGGGCCACCATCACCCAAGAACCGCACCACAACAGAACCCAGTCCGATGGTAGGGCTGTGTAGGGCCGATACAACCGCCTGAAGCCACTCTCCAAGGTTGGCCAGATCCTGGGCGGTACAACCACTGGCACCAACCTGTGAGTAGCGACCCTAGGGTAACACCCCTGGGGCGGTAGTTCTACCAGACGTATCGTCCAAACAGTACAACCGCTCGGAACAGCGGTACAACCGTATCAAGAAAACAGGTAAGACCGGAACTTCCATAACTTCTGCAAATGAGCTCCGAATTGAGCAAACTCAAGCTTGTTGGAGAAGATGACAAGTACTATCCAAACGGTGGTTGGTTATCTTAAGAAGAGGCAGTATGAAAATGCCAATGATATATAGATGTGAAACCTCTATCAATGAAGAACCGACAAAAACTCCAAAATTGAAAACATCATAGAAGATCTTATGGAATCCATTTTTTCTGAACTCGGGCTTGTCATGAAGATGACCATAAGCTCTAAAACTCACAAAGAGAAACACCAAACAAGAACCAAGAAAGATGTTGCAAGGATGCACAAGGTTTGAGCTCTCAACAAACAATACGATCAAGCTACTCACTTGAGAGACCCCCTTGATAGTACGGCTATCGATCCTATAACCCTATCTCCCCACTAGCACCATGAGACTAGTAAAATAACAAACCTATCAAGGGAAAAGATATAGCTTGCACATAGTCCACTTGAGCTAGATCATGATGATATTGACTTCCTCAAGATGGACCACCTTTGTTGTTGCACTTGCTCGATGAGGACTAGTTGATTGCTCCCCCATACTCCACTATAGTTGAGCCACTCTTCAGCACATCTTGATAAGTCCATTGTCACCAAAATGGACGGAAATCTTCAAGCATGATCTCTTCGTGATGCTCCACTTGAACTTGCACATCGCAAACTTGATGACGATCACCACTTGATGTCATCCTCCATGGGTTGTATGAGATCTTCCTGTTAACTCAAGCCCATGTACACATACCTAACCCCACATAGAACTCTCATGTAGACAATGGGTTAGTATACAAAGTGTAATGGACAATGCTTACCATACCATGGGATCACTTGATCCCTCTTGGTACATCTTGTACGCTTTGTGTGTTGATCAACTTGATTCACTCTTTGACTTAGTCTTGATCAACCTTGTATCTTATCTTCTCTCTTCATAAAGATGTCTTTAAGGTAAACATGAATTCTCACACAATCTTCTTCTTCAATACATGCTTGCAATAAGCTTAACTCTCACATGACCAATCTTTGGTTAAAACCTTACATACCACCTTGGTCACCATATAAACTCCTCGAAACCAACACATGTACTTTAAGAAGTGCCTATGGACAAATCCTTCGAATATAACTCAAGGCAACCATTAGTCCATAGGGATTGTCAACAGTTACCAAAACCACATATGGAGAAATATGCTCTAACTATGAGATCTCCGGTGATAGATCAAAGAAGCCGATTTGGCTCTCACAAGAAAGATGCATTGAGAAGGTAGATGAAAAGTTCAATATGAGATGCAAAATATGTTATCTCTCTGCTTGCCAGCTATCACAAACTGAATTCTAAACAATGGCCTACAAGCAAGATGGGGATAGAAGAAATGAGAGAAGTATCACACAAATCTATCATGGGCAGTTTGTCGTATACCATGGTATGCACTATGCCTCAATTTGAGTATGTAGTTGGAGTTGTTAGTCAGTTCATGAAAAATCAAGGTAAAGCTCACTCGGAAGCAATGAAATGGATTCTCAGGTATCTTAAGGGAATTTATACATCTTGTTTGTGCTTTGGAAGTGGTAATCTGGTATTGCGGGGCTATGCAAATTCAGATTATGCCAATAATAAGGACCATTAGAAGTTCACATATCGATACCCGATGACTTATGTAGGGGGAACAATGTCATGTCAATAAAGATTGCATTAATGTGTTTCTTCTCAACTACAGAAGTTGAGTACAGATCATCGGTTGACGCTGCCAAGAAAGTGTTGTGGATGAAGAACTTCATGCAAGAGCTCGAAATGAAGAAAGAGAAGTATGTTCTATTTTGTGACATTCAAAGTGCCATTAACCTTGCTAAGACTTTAAGTTATCACTCTCTAACCAAACACATTGTTGTGAGGTATCATTGGATTCGAGATGTTATGAGTTTCAAGTTGCTGCAACTTGATAAGATCTGTGCCAGTGACACTGGTTCAGATATGATGATGAAGATAGTGCTCAGTGAGAATCTAGAACCAGATTGCAATGTAGAAGGCATGGAGATGCCCCTCATGAGTGAAAGGGGCAGATTTGTTGGGATATCCTCCTCATGTGGGTTCCCACGAGATGACCATTTGAAGCCTTTTAGGAAGCACAATGAGGTGCAAAAGCCCACTACCCATTGGAGTTATGATCTAGGGTCATTTTGGACTTAGCACAAGAGAGGATGGGGATACTTTACCCTCCATCCACCAGCCGCCACCAAGAGTGAAAAAAATCAGATCAACCGACATTTGAAAAGAAGAGAGAAAACCAAGAGGAAATGGGAAAGAGGATAATATCAAAGGAGGAAGGAAAGGGACCTCCTACCCAAGGTTGCGATGGTCCAGATCCACTACCTTGTTATAGGATCCAAAGTATGTCTAGAGGGGAGCGATTAGACTATTTGAGCGATTTAAAAACTAACATTTTCCCAATTTTATAGGTTGGCAAGTTTTAACAATTCTAACGAGTCTAGGACACCCTACACATGCAAGTCTACGAGTATAGCAGCGGAAAGTAAAGACGTGCAAATGTAAGTAAAGGTAGGGATAGTAGGATCAAAAGCAATGGGGACACATAGATTTTTCCGATGGTTCCAAAAGGTGGGGCTATCGTATGTCCATGTTGCTGGAGGCTTCAACCCATGGAGGGCTCCACCCACAAAGGTTCCACGAAGAAGCAACCTTGTGTATTCCACCATGGCTTACGTCCATGAAGGACTAGCCTCACTCGGGGTAGATATTCACAAAGTAGGCGATCTCCTTGCCCTTACAAACTTCTTGGTTCAACTCCACACGATCAAGAGGCTCCCAAGAGACACCTAACCAATCTAGGAGACACCACTATCCAAAAGGTATTACAAGATGTATGGATGATGAACTCCTTGCTCTTGTGATTCAAAAGATAGTCTTCGCAACACTCAATCACTCTCTCACAAGATTTAGCTTGGTGGAAGACGGTGATTGGGTGGAAAGCAACTTGGGGAGGCTAGAAATCAAGATTCATATGGTTGGAGTGAAAGATCTTGAGCTCAACACATGAGTAGGTGCTTCTCTCGCAGAAAATGAATGGTGGAAAGTGTTGTCTTGTTCTCAGTGCTCTCTCTACAAATGAGAGGGGGTGGAGGGGTATAAATAGCCATCTCCATAAACCCAAATGTTACAACATTATTGCCTAACTTGATGGAACCAAAGTAAAAGGTCGATTACACCGACTAGTGCAAAAGGCTGCAACTTTTAGCTTTTCTTTGAGACCGATAGGAACAACTCAGTGAGACTGATTTAGTTGACCTAGGTCAGATCCAAATCTCAGTGGCACCAAAATGAAAAACTCAGGAATTCCGAAGTTAAACACTTCGATCACAGAGAGGTGACAACCTCTTATCGACTGTATCGAACCAAATCTCGATGGTACTAAGGTTCTAGGGTTTTGGCTCTAGGTTTTGTCTTGGAAAACTTGGTAAGGCCAATATGGGCAAGTTGGTGGCACCGGTTTTGGCAGTTTGGGTTTTGGACAGAATATTTTGTGAGAGTTTGGTTAAGGCTTTTGGTGGAAAATCTCTAAGCACTTGAGCAACCAGATCATTATCAATACCTCATCCCCTTTTAATAGAATTGGATTTTCCTATGTATGGACTCAATTGTGATTTCTCACATGAAATAAAATGTAGAGTCTTGAAGATCTTGCCAACTTGTGCTCATTGTATCTAGGGGATCCATCCCACAATCTTAGACAAACCATTCATTGAGCTTTCCTGAAATATACTACCTCTATTAATAAATACAAGACATTCTAGAGACTTGATACAAGTCTCTAGAACATCTTATTATTTATGAACAGAGGGAGTACTTGATAGGCTCATTAGTTCAATGAACTATATGTTGTTGTTAATTACCAAAACCATCTAGGGACAAGTTGTGCTTTCAATCTCCCGCTTTTTGGTAATTGATGAAAATATATAGATCAAAGCTTTGACAAAAGATATAATCAATGCATAGTATCATCTCTCTAAGAAGTATGTGATAAGAAAGAGCTCCCTCTAAATTTGTGCATTATTTTAAATTTGCCTTTATATGCAAATGCACAATCTATTAGGATCATGGGTCACTCGTCCATGTCATATACATCTTGGTGGAGCGCATAAAATATTTGAGTAAAATGAAATGCACACATCACCAAGCATAGAAGTGAATGATCATGATAGATAGAAATGATATAACATAGTAGCATCAACCATTAAGCGTATGATCAAACACGACATAGTTTAAGTCACGGAAACGAGCAAACCATAAAACCAAATGTTTCAACGATCAAGAGAACTCAAAGTGCAACACCCTCTCTCTCTCTCTCTAGAAGCCCTCTGATTTATACATTTATCCTCCTTTGGCAAAAAGTTACCAAAATTTTCAAATAGTATAGAGCTAAAAGTTTCACTGGGCATGATCTCCTCCACGTGGCGATGAAGTAGCCGCTCCAGTGGTTGTCGAAGGAGTCGAAAGAAGAGAATTGGTAAATGCTTCTACGGGGGTCTTCTAAGATGGAGGGGTAGATGCTAGAGGTGATGAAGGAACTGAACATGCAGCAGTTGCTGCAGACACTAAGGATCTCGACTCTGAGCAGGAACTGCAGAAGATCTGGCATGAGTCCTTTACAGAGTGGTCACTAGGAGTGTAGGTTGATAACACAAAGTGTAGGGGTTGTTTGTAGCCTTTTTGATAAGTAATAGTGTCGAACCCAATGAGGAGCTAAAGGTAGAATTAATATTCTCTCAAGTTCTATCGACCATCGATACAACTCTACGACCGCTGACGCTTACTTTAACTAGAACAAGTATGAAACTACTTTGCGGGAAAGAAACTAGAAGTACATAGTCGGTGTAATACATAGTTTTGCAAGATAATAAAGAACAAGTAAATAAAAGTTAGGGGTTGTTTAGATAAAGATTTATAAGTAAGTTATTTAGTAGAAAGCTTTTTTCTGTAACGCAAGAGAAATATTGTCCATAGGCAATTGAATATAACATGATAGATACTTATCATATGCAATGAGGGAGAGGCATACACTAACATACTTTCCATACTTGGATCATATGTACTAATGATTGGACCTCTAGCAATCATCCGCAACTACTAGAAATCATTAAGATAAACCCAACCATAGCTTTAAACATCAAATCCTCTTTACTCCATACGCAGACAACTCCCTTACTCGGGTATAAGCTTTTGGCACTCTAGCCACCCACTATAAGGGAATCATGAACATATTGCAAACCCTCCAGCATGAATACTTCACATGCGTGTCTCATGAAAGGCACCTTAGGACAACACCATATCAATATACAACTCATATCAATAACATCATACCACAATTAACCCATAGGACAAAATAGATCTATTCAAACATCATAGGATAGCCACACATCATTGGATAATAATATATAGCATTGAGCACCGTGTTTAAGTAGATATTATAGCGGGGAAAAGAGGTTACACCGCTACATAGAGGGGGAGAGAGTTGGTGGTGACGGCGGCGAAGTTGTTAGTGTAGATAGCCATCACAATGGTTGCCCTGGCGGCGCTCCTGCGCCACCAAGAGAGAGGAGGAGAGAGTACCCCTCTTAATAATTCTTCCTTGATCTCCCCCTACATGGGAGGAGACTTTCCCCTCCACGGCCGCCATGGCACCCGGAGGGCAGGATCCCCTTCGAGATTGGATCTCTCTCTCTGTTTCTTTCCTGTTTTCGTGACTGTTTTCTGACCCCTTCACCATTTCTTAATTAACTGGAGATCCGTAACTACGATCAGGCTGAAATTTTGAGGGGATTTTTAATGCTAAAATATATTTGTTGTGGGGAAAGTAGGACCCAACCGACTTAAGGGAGAGGCACAACCCATCAGGGCGCGGTCAACCCCCCTGGTCGCACCCTGCTGGTTTGTGTCTCCCTCGGGCACCGTGTTGCGTTGATTATTCTTCCCAAAGTTCACATATATTCCAAAAATATATCCATAAATTTTAATCATGTTTGGATATCGTTTGATATGGCATTTCTGTGAAGCAAAAAAACACAAAAACAGGAACTGGCATTGGGCATTGTATAAGTAAGTTAGTCCCCAAAATAGTATAGAATGTTGCCAAAAGTATATGAAAGTTGTATAATATTGGCATGAAACAATCAAAAATTATAGATACAAGGTGACGTATTAGCATCCCCAAGCTTAATTCCAGATCATCCTCGAGTAGGTAAATGCTAAAAAGATAACTTTTGATGTGGAATGCTACCTAACATAATCTTGAACGAATGTCTTATCATGGCATGAATATTAAGATACAAGTGATTCAAAGAAATAGTCTATCATTTGACAAAAACACATCCATACTTGGGTTTATTAGCAAACAATCATTTCCTTTAAAAATAACAATGCTAAATAATGTTATCCCTGCAAAATCATATAGCCTATCATGCTTGGTCTTCCTAGCATAAAGTATAAATCATAAGCACCCCGATGTGAAACCAAGCAATTGGATCGTACTTTTTAACGTGCTTCAGCTTTTTATTACTCACTCAAGACATGAGCGTGAACCATGGATATAGCATAAAGGTGGAATAGAATATGGTGGTAGGTTTCAAAGGGGTGAAAGGGGAGAAGAAAGTCGAGCATCAACTAGGCGTATCAATAGGCTATGAAGCTGCCCATCAATAGATATCAATGTGAGGAGTAAGGATTGGCATGCAACGGATGCACTAGAGATATAAGTGTATGAAATCTCAACTGAAGCTTAAGTGGGTGTGCACCTAACTTGCTTGATCATGAAGACCTCATGCATTTGAGGAAGCCCGTCAACGGAATATACAAGACAAGTTCTACAATGAAAAAGTGTGGTAAAGGATAGTATCAAAGTCCCTTCTCTACTTTTCCCTCAATTATTTATTTATTTATTCATGGTGGCCTTTTTTTGCCTCCCCCATTTTTTGTGGTGGGATCATTTGGCATGCCCCATTTTTTCGTCCGGAGTCTCATCCTGACTTGTGGGGGAATCATAGTCTCCATCATCCTTTCCTCAATGGGACAATATGCTAATAATAATGATCATCACACTTTTATTTAATTATAACTTGATATGAAAACCTATGAAACAATATGACTCAATATGAATGCCTCTGGCAGTGTACCAGGATGTGCAATGATCTAGCGTACAAAAGACATCAAAAAACGGACAAGCCATGGAAATATCATGCTAGCTATCTTACGACCATGCAAAGCAATATGACAATGAATGCTCAAGTCATGTATATGATGATGATGGAAGTTGCATGGCAATATATCTTGGAATGGCTATGGGAATGCCATTATATGCAGGTATGGTGGCTGTTTTGAGGAAGATATAATGTGGTTTGTGTGCAACAGAGCGTATTGATACGTCTCCAACGTATCCATAATTTTTGATTGCTCCATGTTATTATATTATCTATTTTGGATGTTTTATATGCATTAATATGTTATTTTATATTATTTTTGGGACTAAACTGTTAACCTAGAGCCTAGAGCCAGTTTCTGTTTTTCCTTGTTTTTGAGTATTGCACATAAGGAATATTAAATGGAGTCCAAACGGAATAAAATCTTCGCGATGATTTTTCTTGGACCAGAAGACATCTACCAGACTTGGAGAGGAAGGCAGGAGACCTGTCAAGAGGTCACAAGCCACCCCTGGCGCGCCTAGGGGGTGGGGCGCCCCTTGGCTTGTGTCCCCCCAACAGGTCCTCCAACCCTAATCTTCGGCTTATAAATTCCCAAATATTCCCCCAATACCAAAAAGAGCCATGATAATACTTTTCCACCGCCACAAGCCTCCATTCCCGAGAGATCCAATCTTCGACCCTTTTCCGGTAATCTGCCTGAGGGGGATTCGATCATGGAGGGCATCTACATCAACTCCACTGCCCCTCCGATGATGCGTGAGTAGTCCACCACAGACATATGGGTCGATAGCTATTAGCTAGATGGCTTCTTCTCACTCTTTGTGCTACAATACCATGTTCTCCATGATCTTCATGGGATCTATCCGATGTAATACTCTTTTGCGGTGTGTTTGTCGAGATCCGATGAATTGTGGGTTTATGATCAGCTTGTCTATGTATATTATTTGGTTCTTCTCTGAATTCTTATATGCATGATTTCGTATCTTTGCAAGTCTCTTCAAATTATTGGTTTGGTTTGGCCAAATAGATTGGTAATTATTGCAATGGGAGAAGTGCTTAGTTTTTGGTTCAATCTTGCAGTGTCCTCACCAAGTGACAAAGTAGGGGCAGCGAGGCACGTATTGTATTGTTGCCACCAAGGGTAAAAATATGGGGTTTTCATCATATTGCTTGAGTTTATCCCTCTACATCATGTCATATTGATGTGTTACTCTGTTCTTCATGAACTTAATACTCTAGATGCGGGCAGGAGTCAGTCGATGTGTGGACTAATAGTAGTAGATGCAGAATCGTTTCAGTCTACTTGACACGGACGTGATGCCTATATGCATAGTCATTGCCTTGGATATCGTCATAACTATGCGCTTTTCTATCAATTGCTCGATAGTAATTTGTGCACCCACCGTGTTATTTTCCTTCAAGAGAGAAGCCTCTAGTGAAATCCAACACAAGCTCTATACTTATCTACTTTTCTGCATCACCCTTTCCTTTTCAAGGGAAAACCAACACAAGCTCAAGAACTAGCAAGAAGGATTCTGGCATCGTTGCGTGGGAGGATACACATCAAGCCTACCAAGTACTCATCACAAACTCATCTCTTGCATTTACATTATTTGCCATTTGCCTCTCATTTTCCTCTCCCCCACTTCTAAAATGATTTTCAGAAAAAACCAGAAAGATTTGCCTTTTTATTCGCCCTTCTTCTATTCACCTTTTTGTTTGCTTTTTGTTCCTTATGTGCTAGATTGCTTGCTTTGTCACGATGTCTGAGAATACCAAATTGTGTGACTTCTCCAATACTAATAATAATGATTTCATTAGTACTCCGATTGCTCCCGCCACTAGTGTGGAATCTTATGAAATTAATGTCGCTTTGCTCAATATTGTAATGAAAGAACAATTTTCTGGCCTTCCTAGTGAAGATGCCGCATCCCATCTAAATACTTTCATTAAGTTGTGTGACATGCAAAACAAGAAGGATGTGGATAATGATATTGTTAAATTGAAGCTATTTCCGTTCTCACTACGACACCGTGCTAAAACTTGGTTTTCATCTTTGCCTAAAAATCGTATTGATTCTTGGAATAAGTGTAAACATGCTTTTATTTCCAAGTACTTTCCGCCCGCTAAGATCATATCCCTTAGTAATGATATAATGAATTTAAGAAACTTGATCATGAGCATGTTGCACAATCTTGGGTGAGGATGAAATTAATGATTAGAAATTGCCACACGCATGGTTTGAGTTTATGGATGATTATACAAATTTTTTATGCGGGATTGAATTTTGCATCTAGGAATCTTATAGATTCCTCCATGGGTGGTACTTTTATAGAAATCACATTAGGAGAATCTACTAAACTCCTAGATAACATTATGGAAAAGTACTCTCAGTGGCATACCGAAAGATCTCCTACTAGTAAAAAAGTGCATGCTATTGAAGAAATAAATACTTTGAGTGAAAAGATGGATTAATTCATGAAATTGTTTGCTAGTAAGAGTGATCCTATTGATCCTAATGATATGCATTTGTCTTGTTTGATTGGGAATAATAATTAATCTATGAACGTGAATTTTGTTGGTAGGAACAATTTTGGTAATAACGCGTATAGAGGTAATTTCAACCCTAGGCCGTTTCCTAGAAATTCCTATAATAGTTATGGTAATTCCTACAACAATTTTTATGGAAATTATAATAAGATTCCCTATGATATTGAGAACAATATTAAGGAATTTATTAGTTCACAAAAGGTTTTCAATGCTTCTATTGAAGAAAAATTGCTCAAGATTGATGATTTGGCTAGGAACATCAATAGAATTTCGCTTGAGATTGATTATTTGAAAATTAGATCTACTCCACCCAGGAACAATATTAATTAGTCTTTAAAAGCTATGATAATTTATAATGATGAGTGTAAGGAAAGAATCGCTAGAATACGTGCTAAGCGTGAATGGCTTGAAAAAGTGTGTTCTCGTGATAATAATGATGAAGATCTCAAAGTGATTGATGTGCCTCCTATTGAATCTTTGTTTTAAAATATAAATCTTGATAAAGATGGGACTGAATATAAGTCAACTTTAGTTAAAAGTCATCCCAATGATTCGGAGTTTATAGATCTCAATGCTAAAATTGATAAAAGTGGGATTGAAGAGGTCAAAACTTTAAATAGCAATGAACCCACTGTTTTGGATTTCAAAGACTTGAATTATGATAGTTGTTCTTTGATTGATTGTATTTCCTTGTTGCAATCGATGTTGAATTCTTCGAATGCTTATAATCAAAATAAGGCTTTTACTAAACATATCGTTGATGCTATGATGAAATCTTTTTAAGAAAAACATGAGTTGGAAGTTTCTATCCCTAGGAAGCTTCATGATGAGTGGGAACCTGCTATTAAGATTAAAATTAAATATTATGAGTTCCATGCTTTGTGTGATTTTGGGTGCTAGTGTTTCCACGATTCCGGAAAATTTATGTGATGTGCTAGGTTTCCATGAACTTGATGATTGCTCTTTGAATTTGCATCTAGCGGATTCCACTATTAAGAAACCTATGGGAAGGATTAATGATGTTCTTATTGTTGCAAATAGGAATTATGTGCCTGTTGATTTCATTGTTATTTATATAGATTGCAATCCTATATGTCCTATCATTCTTGGTAGACCTTTCCTTAGAACGATTGGTGCAATTATTGACATGAAAGAAGGAAACATTGGATTCTAATTTCCTTTAAGGAAAGGCACGGAACACTTTCCTAGAATAAAATAATATTGCCTTATGAATCTATTATGAGAGCTACTTTTGGATTGCATACCAAAGATGACAATACCTAGATCTATTGTGTTATGCCTAGCTAGGGGCGTTAAACGATATCACTTGTTGGGAGGCAACCCAATTTTATTTTTATGTTCTGTTTTTTGCTTCTGTTTTTGATTGCTTCACACATTATTACCTTTGTAGTAATTGTGTTTTTGTGTTTCAATTAGTGTTTGAGCAAAGTAAGACCTTTGGGATGGTCTATGGTGATTGTTGATTTCATCTTGCTGAAAAACAAAATCTTTTGCACCCGGTCCAGAAAATTTGATAAATTTATCAGAGCGTCGAATGAGTCTGAAATTTTTAAACAAGATTAATATACAAATTTCCCAGGTTTTAATAATGTTTCATAATTTTTGGAGTTACATAAGTATACAAAGTTTCCATATTGCTACAGATTGTTCTGTTTTTGACAAATTCTGTTTTCTTTGTGTCATTTACCTATTTTGATGTATCTATGGGTCGTATCGAGGGGTATGAACCATGGAGAAGTTGGAATACAGTACATATTACACCAATATAATGAAATAATGAGTTTACAACAGTACCTAAGGTGGTGATTTATTTTCTTATACTAACAGATCTCACGAGTTTTCTGTTAAGTTTTGTGTTGTGAAGTTTTCAAGTTTTGGGTAAGGATTTGACGGACTATGGAATAAGGAGTAGCAAGATCCTAAGCTTGGGGATGCCCAAGACCCCAAGGAATCAAGGATGTGAAAAATCCTAATCTTGGGGATGCCCCGGAAGGCATCCCCTCTTTCGTCTTCAATCCATTGGTAAATATACTTGAGGCTATATTTTTATTCACCACATGATATGTGTTTTGCTTGGAGCATCTTGTATGATATGAGTCTTTGATTTTTAGTCTGCCACAATCATCCTTGCTGAACACATCTTTTGAGAGAGACATGCATGAATCATGAATTTATTAGAATACTCTATGTGCTTCACTTATATCTTTTGAGCTAGGCAATTTTGCTCTAGTGCTTCACTTATATCTTTTTAGAGCATGGTGGTGTTTTGTTTTATAGAAATAATTTAACTCTCGTACCTCACTTATATTATTTTGAGAGTCTTTAAATAGCATGATAATTGGTTTAGGTTATGAACTTAGTCCTAATATAATAGGCATCCAAGAGGGATATAATAAAAAACTTTCATATAAAGTGCATTGAATATTATGAGAAGTTTGATTCTTTGCATAAAGTTTTGAGATATAAACATGGTAATATTAGGGTCATGTTAGGAAGTAATCGTGAATTGGTAAAAGTACTTGTGTAAAGGTTTGTGATTCCCTTAGCATGCACGTATGGTCAACCGTTATGTAAGGAAGTCCGAGCATGATTTGTTTATTGATTGTCAACCTTTGTGTGAGGGTCTGGAGCGCACGATGGTTTACTCGTACCAACCTCTCCCCTAGGAGCATGCGTCTAATACTTTGCTTTGATGACTAATAGACTTTTGCACTAAGTATGTGAGTTCTTTATGACTAATGTGAGTCCATGGATTATACGCACTCTCACCCTTCCACCTTTGCTAGCCTCTCTAGTACCGTGCAACTTTTGCCGGTGCATTAAACCCACCATATGTCCTTCCTCAAAAAAGCCACCATACCTACCTATTATGGAATTTCCATAGCCATTCCGAGATATATTGCCATGCAACTTCCACCATTCCTTTTATTATGACACGCACCATCATTTTCATATTGCTTTGCATGATCGTAAGATAGCTAGCATGATGTTTTCATGGCTTGTTTGTTTCTTGGTGTCATTTGCTATGCTAGATCATTGCACATCCCGGTACACTACCGGAGGCATTCATATAGAGTCATATTTTGTTCTAGATATCAGGTTGTAATTCTTGAGTTGTAAGTAAATAAAAGTGTGATGATCATCATTATTAAAGCATTGTCCCATGTGAGGAAAGCATGTTGGAAGCTATGATTCCCTCGCCAGTTGGGATGAGACTCCGGACTTTATGAAAAATGAAAGAGGCCAACGAATGCCAAATAAAAAAATAGTCCATTGATGCCCACCAAAATAAATAAATAAAAAGAGAAAAGAGAGAAGGGACAATGCTACTATCTTTTTCCACACTTGTGCTTCAAGGTAGCACCATGATCTTCATGATAGAGAGTCTCTTATTTTGTCACTTTCATATACTAGTGGGAATTTTTTATTATATAACTTGGCTTGTATATTACAATGATGGGCTTCCTCAAATTTCCCAAGGTCTTCTTGAGCAAGCAAGTTGGATGCACACCCACTTAGTTTCTTTTTGAGCTTTCATACACTTATAGCTCTAGTGCATCCGTTGCATGACAATCCCTACTCACTCATATTGATATCTATTAATGGGCATCTCCATAGCCTATTGATATGCCTAGTTGATGTGAGACTATCTTCTCCTTTTTCTTCACAACCTCCACCAAATTCTATTCCACCTATAGTGCTATATCCATGGCTCACGCTCATGTATTGTGTGAGAGTTGAAAAAAATTTAGAACACAAAAGGTGTGAAACAATTGCTTGACTTGTCATCGGAGTTGTGCATGATATAAATACTTTGTGTGGGGAAGATGGAGCATAGCCAGACTATATGATTTTGTAGGGATGACTTTCTTTTGCCATTATATTTTGAAGAGACGCAATTGCTTTGTTAGCATGCTTGAAATATTATTGTTTTTATGTCAACATTAAGATTTTGTTTTGAGTCTTATGGATCTGAACATTCATGCCACAATAAAGGATATTACATGGATATATATGTGTAGCATTCCACACAAAAAATTCTGTTTTTATCATTTACCTACTCGAGGACGAGTAGGAATTAAGCTTGGGGATGCTAATACGTCTCCAACGTATCTATAATTTTTTATTGTACCATGCTATTATATTATATGTTCTGGATGTTTTATATGCATTACTATGCTATTTTATAATATTTTTGAGACTAACCTATTAACCTAAACCCTAGTGCCAGTTTCTGTTTTTCCTTGTTTTGAGTATTGTAGATAAGGAATATTAAACGTAGTCCAAACAGAATAAAATCTTCGTGATGATTTTTCTTGGACCTGAAGACATCTACCAGACTTGGAGAGGAAGGCAGGAGACCTGCCAGGAGGTCACAAGCCACCCTAGCACGGCCCTTGGCTTGTGGCCCCCCAGTAGGTCCTCCAACCCTAATCTCCGGCCTATAAATTCCCAAATATTCCCCCAATACCAAAAAGAGCCACGATAATAATTTTTCACCGCCAGAAGCATCCATTCCCAAGATATCCAATCTTGGAGCCTTTTCCGGTAATCTTCCGGAGGGGGATTCGATCACGGAGGGCATCTACATCAACTCCATTGCCCCTTCGATGATGCGTGAGTAGTTCACCACAGACCTACGGGTCCATAGCTAGTAGCTAGATGTCTTATTCTCTCTCTTTGCGGTGTGTTTGTCGAGATCCGATGAATTGTGGGTTTATGTTCTGATTATCCATGACTATTATTTGTGTCTTTCTTGAATTCTTATATGCATGATTTCATATCTTTGCAAGTCTCTTCGAATTATTCGTTTGGTTTGGCCAACTAGATTGGTAATTCTTGCAATAGGAGAAGTGCTTAGTTTTGGGTTCAATCTTGCGGTGTCCTCACCCAGTGACATAGTAGGGGTAGCGAGGCACGTATTGTATTATTGCCATCAAGGGTAAAAATATGGGGTTTTCATCATATTACTTGAGTTTATCCCTCTACATCATGTCATCTTGCTTAATGTGTGACTCTATTCTTCATGAACTTAATACTCTAGATGCAGGCAGGAGTCGGTTGATGTGTGGGGTAATAGTAGTAGATGCAGAAGTTTCGGTCTACTTGTCACGGATGAGATGCCTATATGCATAATCATTGCCTTGGATATCTTCATAACTATTCGCTTTTCTACAATTGCTCGACGGTAATTTGTTCACCCACCGTAATACTTGCCATCATGAGAGAAGCCATCTAGTGAAACCTATGGCCCCCAGGTCTATTTTCCATATTATATTTTCAGATCTAAAACCAAAAACACCAAAAATACTTGCTGCATTTTTTTTACTTTTACTTTTACTTTCCGTTCAAGCATCCTATTATATCTATCTCTACTAGATCTCATCCTTGCAAATAACCGTGAAGGGATTGACAACCCCTTTATAGCGTTGGGTGCAAGAGTTTGATTCCTTGTGCAGGTATATCTATTGGTGGCTTGCTTGTGTCTCCTACTGGATTGATACCTTGGTTCTCAAAAACTGAGGGAAATACTTATCTACTTTGTTGCATCAGACCGTTCCTCTTCACGGGAAACCAACGCATGCTCGAGAAGTAGCAGCAAGTTTTAACAATTCTAATGTGTCTAGCACACCCTACATGTGCAACTTACAAGTATAGCACCGAAAACATAAGACATGCAAGTGTAAGTAAAGGTAGGGATAGGAGGATCAAACCCAATGGGGACACAAAGATTTTTCCCGTGGTTCTGATAGGTGGTGCTATCGTACTCCACATTGATGGATGCTTCAACCCACTAAGGGCAATTGAAAGATCGTGGATTTTTCCTAGAGGGGGGCTGAATAGGCACTTTAAAATAATTATGGTTTAGTCTTGAAAAATATGTGGAATAAAACCAACGTTTAATTTGTCAAGCACAAAGCCTAAAACAATTTTTCTCACCTATGTGCACCAACAACTTATGCTAAGCAAGATAAACAACTAAGGGATAGGAACATACATAACATGAGACACTATGGCTATCACAAAGTAAAGTGCATAAGTCAAGGGCTTTGGTAAGAGATAACTGAGGCACGCGGGGACGGTGATATATCTGGAAGTTCACATCCTTGCAGATGCTAACCTCCGTTTGGTGCGATGTGGAGGCACAATGCTCCCCAAGAAGCTACTAGGGCCATCGTAATCTCCTCATGCACTTGCACAATGCAAGATATCATGATTCCACTAAGGGACCCTTGAGTACGGTCACCGAACCTGTACTAATGGCAACCCTTGGGGGTGGTCACCGAACCCATACACTTTGGCAACCCATGGGGGCGGTCACCGGTACCCATACAAATTTCTTGGGGCAATCTCCACAACTTAATTGGAGATCCCGACGCTTTCCCAGAGCTTTGCACCACAATGATTGAGCCCCAAGACACCAACCTTCTAGGTCACCAAAGAAGCCAAGGGGAACAAGCTCTAGGGTGCCCAAACACCCAAGATTAACAAGCTTCTCATTTTTTCACGTCCACATATCACCGTGGAGAACTCAAACCTATGAACCAAATGCAATGGCAAGGGCATACGGTGTCCAAGTCCTTCTCTCCCAATTCCCACCAAGGTGCTAGGGAGGAATATGAGAGGATGAAAAAAATAAGAGAACACGAAGAACTCCAAGATCTAGATCCAAAGGGTTTCGTTCACATAGAGGAGAAAGTGATTGGTGGAAACATAGATCTAGGTCTCCTCTCTCTTTTCCCTCAAGAACTAACAAGAATCATTGTAGTGATTGAGAGATAGCAAGCTCGAAGAAGGTCAACAATGGGAGAAGAACACGAGCTCAAACGATAAGGTTCATTGGGGAAGAAGACCCTCTTTTATAGGCGGGGGAAATTCCAACCGTTATCCTTCTCTTAGCACACACACAAGCGGTACTACCGTTGGGGCAGCATTGCTCGCAGAGCAGTGCAATGGCATGGAGCCATGAGGTGATAGTACTATCAGAGCGATAATACCACTCTCCCCAGCGGTACTACCACTGGCGTTGCACCTCTTGAGTCCATAGAGGCAGAGTAGATTAGGGGATGTGGGACAGTACCACATTAGCGGTACTACCGCTCAACAGAGCGGTACTACGGTTTACAAGCTGTAGTGCCACACACCCACTGCCACCCTACCTTGTTGAGAGCGTGTTGGACCCAGAAGGAATCCGAAGTGGAACGGAAGTGCACCGGCGGTATTACCACTTATAATAAGTACTAGCACTCATACTACTGTCCCACTACCACGCAACCCGTCACGACAAGTAAAACCCCGAGATGCAGCGGTAGTACGCACGGTACTCATCGAAGGTACTACCTCTTATAAGCGATACGGGAGAGCTATACTCCCGCCTATAAGCGGTACTAACGCTGCCTAGAGCGGTACTAATGCTTGGGGCCTTCAAAACCAATGCACTAAAACAAATGAATGCAGGAACACTAGAACTGCCATAACTTCTGCAAATGAGCTCCGAATTGAGCAAACTCAATCTTGTTGCATAGATGACGACAAATACTATCCAATAGTAAGAAGATACAGTAGAAAATGACAATGATATAGAGATGTGAAACTTCTATGAACGAAGAACCGACAAAAAACCCAACATCAAAACCATCAGAGAAGATGCGTGTGAACTTCATTTTCGAGAACTCGAGCTTGTCATGAAGATGACCATAAGCTCTAAATCTCACATAGAGAAACACCAAACAAGACCCAAGAAAGATGATGCAAATATGCAGTTGAGCTCTCTATGAACTATACGATCAACCTATTCACTTGAGAGCAGCCGTTGATAGTACGACAATCGATCATATGAGTCGATCTCCTAACTATCCCAATGTAAAATAGAAAACCTATAAACAGAAAACCTTTGACTTGCACATAGTCCACTTGATATAGATGATGACGATCTTGACTTCCTCAAGTTGGACCACCTTTCTTGATTGTGTTGTCTTGATGAAGTTTAGTTGGTTGCTCCCCCTTACTCCACTATGGGTGAGCCATTCTTTGGCACATATTCATAAGTCCATTGTCACCACAATGAACAGCAAGCTTCAAGGACATGATCTCTTTGTGATGCTCCACTTGAACTTGCACACCGCAACCTACCCGCACATAGAACTCTCATGTAGCGTATTGGGTTATTATAAAAACCGTAATGGACAATGCTTACCAGGAATCACTTGATCCCTTTTGGTACATCTTCTATGCTTTGCGTGTTCATCAACTTGATTCAGACTTTGACTTATTCCTGATAAACCTTGTATCATGTCTTCTACATGACCAATATTTGCATAGTTCCTTGAATAGCACCTTGGTCATCTCATAAACTCCCTTAAAGAAACACGTGGACTTCAAGAAATGACTATGGACAAATCCTTCAAATATAACTCAAGGTAACTATTAGTCCATAGATAATCTCATCAATAACCAAAACCACACATGGGGCACCATGCTCTTTTTGTAATGGTTGCGTGGTTCCATGGAGGGATCCACCCACGAAGGGTACATGAAGAAGAAACATTGCCTATTGTACCATGGCTTGCGTCCACGAAGGAATATCCTCACTCAGGGTACATCTTCACAAAGTAGGTGATGTCCTTGCCTTTACAAACTTCTTGGTTCAACTGCACACGATCCGGAGGCTCCCTAATAACCCACAAGTGTAGGGGGTCGTTTGTAGCCTTTTTCAATAAGTAAGAGTGTCGAACCCAACAAGGAGGTAAAGGTAGAATTAATGTTCTCTCAAGTTCTATCGATCACCCATACAACTCTACGCACGCTAATGATTACTTTACCTAGAACAAATATGAAACTATTTTGCGGGAATAAAACTAGAAGTACTTTGTAGATAGTTTTGCAAGATAATAAAGAACATGGAAATAAAAGTTAGGTGTTTTTAAATAAAAGAACAATAAAGTAAATATAGCGAGTGTGGAAAAGTGGTGGTAGGATTTCCGAGATTGTCCTAGGCAATTGATAACAAGATCGGTAATCATTATTGCAGTTTATATGAGGGAGAGGCATGAACTAACATACTTTTCGTACTTGGATCATATGAACTTATGATTGGACCTCTAGCAAGCATCCGCAACTACTAGAGATCATTATGGTAAAACCCAACCATAGCATTAAGTAATCAGTCTCCTTTACCCCCATACGCAACAACCCCCTTACTCGGGTGTAAGCTTCTGCCACTCTAGCCACTCACTATAAGCGAATCATGAATCTATTGCAACACCCTACGGCGGGAATTCCCCACATGTATCCGGCACGGAAGGCGCCATAGGACAAAAGGAACAACTCAAACATAATAGGATAGCAACAAATCATTGGATAATAATACGAATCATAAAGCATCATGTTCAAGTAGGGGGTATAGCAGGATGCAGGGGAGTAGACCGTTGTAAATAGATGAGGGAGGTGACGATGGTGACGGGGGCAAAGTTGTTGGCGTAGATCGCCGTCATGATGGTTGCCCCGGCGGCACTCTGGCGCCATCAGGAGAGGGGGAGAGATCCCTCGTCCTTCTTCTTCTTCTTCCTTGGTCTACCCCCGGAGGAAAGATTCCCCTCTAGTCCAGGATCACCATGGCTTCCGAAGGGTAGCAGCCCCTCCGAGATTGGATCTCTCTTTCTCTGTTTCTCTCCTATTTTTGCTATTGTTATCTGACTCGTTCACCAGTTCTTAAATATCTAGAGATCGGTAACTCTGATTGTTCTAAAATTTTGAGGGGATTTTTATTGGTAAATTTTCATTCTTGCGGCGAAAGAAGGGTCCTAACCGACTTAGGGGTGGACACCCCCTGGCCACGCCTTGTTGGCTTGTGAGAGCCTCACGCGTCGTGTTGCGTTGATTCTTCTTCGCAAAATTCACATATATTCCAAAATAATCTCCGTAAATTTTGATCGTGTTTAGACTTTGTTTGATATGGATTTTTTGCGAAACAAAAAACACACAAAAACAAGAACTGACACTGGGCACTAGATAAGTAAGTTAGTCACAAAAATAATATAAAATGTTGTCAAAAGTATATGAAAGTTATAGAATAATGGCATGAAAGAATCAAAAATTACAGATACGACAGAGACGTATTAGCACCCCAAGCTTAATTCCTGCTCGTCCTCGAGTAGGTAAATGATAAAAAGGTAATTTTTTTATTTGGAATGCTACCTAACATAATCTTGAACAAATGTCTAATCATGACATGAATATCAAGATACAAGTGATTCAAGGCAATGTCTATCATTTGACATAAAGACATAAATACTCAGGTTTTATCACAAACGATCATGTCCTTTCAAAATAACAATGCTAAAGAACACTATCCCTACAAAATCATAAAGCTTGTCATGCTTGGTCTTCCTAGCATAAAGTATGAATCATGAGCACCCCAGTGTCAAACCAAGCAATTGGATCGTACTTTTTAACGTGCTTTAGCATTTTATACCTCACTCAATACATGAGCGTGAACCATGGACATAGCATATAGGTGGAAAAGAATATGGTGGTAGGTTCAAAGGGATAAAAGTGAAGAAGAATAATAAAGTCTCGCATCAACTAGGTGGATCCATGGGCTATGGAGATGCCCATCAATCAATATCAATGCGAGGAGTAAGGATTGTCATGCAATGGATGCACTAAGAGCTATAAGTGTATCAAAGCTCAAATGAAACTAAGTGGGTGTGCATCCAACTTGCTTGATCATGAAAACCTCAGGAATTTAAGGAGGCCCATCATCCTAATATATAATCCAAGTTCTATAATGCAAAATTCCCACTGGTATATGAAAATGACAAATCAGGAAACTCCCTATATGAAGAACATCCTGGTACTTTGAAGCACAAGTGTGGTAAAGGATAGTAGCAAGTCCCTTCTCTCTTCTCTCATTTTTTTTCTTTTTTACTTTTTTACTTTTCCATTTTTCCTTTTTTTATTTATCTTTTTTATTTTTATTTTCTTCGTGGGCTCATCTGGCCTCCCCATTTTTTCATTTTTGTCTGGAGTCTCATCCCGACTTGTGGGGGAATCATAGTCTCTGTCATCCTTTCCTCACCGAGACAATGCTCTAATAATGATCATCATCACACTTTTATTTACTTACAATTCGATATAAAAACTCAATGATGATATGATATGACTCTATATTAATGTCTATGGTAGTATACCAGGATGTGCATTGATCTAGTGTAACATGTAGACAATGATGAACGTTCGCTTTGCCACAAATACCATGTTAGCTATATGATCATGCAAAGCACTATGATGATGACACAAAAGTCAGGTGTTGTAACGGTGGAAGTTTCATGGCAATATATCTCAGAATGGCTATGAAAATGCATAATATGTAGGTATGGTGGCTGTTTTGAGGAAGATATAAGGAGGGTTATGTGCAACAGAGCGTATCATGTCATGGGGTTTGGATGAACCGACAATGTTTACACCGATGCTCGAGGTGAAAGTGGGCAACACTCGGTATCGAAGAGGCTAGCAAATATGCACAAAGGTGAGAGTGCGTACCTCCATGGATTCACATTAGTCATAAAGAACTCATATACTTATTGCAAAGCTATATTAGCTCTCTCGAAGCAAAGTACTACTCGCATGCCCCTAGGGAGGAGGTTGGTAGGAGTTAACCATCGCACGCCCCTGATTACAATAGCACAAATGATTTCAATCAAGGATAAATTAATCTCCAACTTCATCGCATAACTAGAGAATATATGGGCATGCTTCAGGAATCACAAACCTTAATAGAGATATTCCTACTAATCCACAATCATCCATTCATGCACCCAGATATTACTATCTTAATGTCGTAAAACTATTGCAGGGAATCAAACATATCATATTCAGCGATCTACAAATTATATGTAGGGTTTTATGAGTGACCATGTGAATGACCAATTCTTGTTGACTCTCCAAATAGGTATAGCTTAAGCAATAGAGCATTCTACAAATAACGGTTTTCTATATGTAGAGAAACAGGCATCCAAACTTCAAAAGATATAAGTGCAGCACACACAAAGCATTCTATAAAGCCATACTCAAATGATATAAGTTAAGTGCATGAAGCATTCTATAAATCAAACAAGGACTATCCCATACCAGCATGGTGCATTTCTCAAAGAAAAATAAAAGGCACACGACACTCCCATAATTTACGCATATCATGTGAACAAAACAAAAACCGAGACATATCGATAATTGTTGAAGAAGAAAGATGGGATGCCTTCCAGGGAATCCCAAGCTTAGATGCTTGAGTCTCGTTCAATATTTATTTGGGGAGCCTTGGGCATCCCCAAACTTGAACTCTTTACTCTCCTTTCTTCTCATATCGATACCTCCTTGATCTTCGAACACTTCATCCACACGAAAATTGACAAAACTTTTATTAGAAAGGTTAGTACAAATAACATCAAATCCCATTATGTCCGGCCATAAAATTATAGTATAATTATAATATAAAATTACCTATTGTATGCTATCTCAATTATATGGCTCCCAAGTCAATGGGGCTCAACAAGAATTCAAACATAAGTAGACAAAGAAACTATAACAACAATCTATGAAAAACAAGAGAGTTTGTAAAGATGCAAATGATACATATACTTCTGTAACTCAAACAATTCTGAAAAATAGAGCATGGTAAAAGCATTCTATGAAAGTATTGTGTAAAAAAATGGAATCGATGTTCAAGTAAAATATGAAAAATCAAACACTACAGCCAAAGTTTTTGTTTTTACACAGCACATATCAAACAAGCAATTTAAACATCCTAAAGGTAAATATTGGCACATTATTTTTATAATACAATGGATTTATACAAGTGGGTATTTATTTTTGTTGAAAAGTTGTTGTAATCAAGATTCACAAAGTTTCCATGGGCATGAACAAAATTCAATGCTAGCCCCCACTTCAACGGTGCTCGTCCTTCTAACTTTGACTTTTCTTTTTGAAAAAGTTTTAGGTTCCCTGCTTTATTTTTATTTTTAATTATTTTAAAAGCACACAACATAATAGAATGACTTTCTAAAACATTTGGGTTTTCTCCCTGGCAACGCTTTCTTTAAAGCCATCAAGCTAGGAATATAGTGCTCAAGTAATTTATCCACCCTGGTCCCAAGGTATATCAAAGACAATTTTAATTAACAATGATTTGTAATTTAGTAGTGAGCACGAAGTAGTACATATCATGTGACAACGAAGTCTAACTCTCTTCCTATGCATTGGCATGTCATAAAAGAACAATTCATGTGCATCAAGTAAAGGCCAATATATAGCATGTGTAGTTTCTTGCAATTTTATCATATTGGAAAAATAGAGAGGTGAAGATTTGGTTCTTGTCTCATAATAATTGCAAGTAGGAGCAGCAAGTACATGCATATTGTATTCATCAAAATCATCATGCGTCAGTGCAATAGCCGCAATTTCGTGCTTAACATAAGAAACTATAGCAAGTTCATCTCCATAAGCATAATTCATATTGGCATCATGGCCACAAGAATAGCAAGCATCAAGTTCGCCAAAAAGGGATATTTCAAACGAATCCAAGGGATCATAGCAATTATCATATCATTCATCCTTCGGTAAGCACAAAGGAAAATTAAACAGTGTATGTGTTGAAGAGTTACTCTTATTATAAGGTGGGCACGGTTAGCTAATCTGCTCTTCCTCCTTTTGTCCTTCGCTCTCGTCCTCATCTTTTTCATCTAATGAGCTCATAGTTTCAACAATTTCTTCTTCCATAGATTCCTGCAAAACGTTATTCTCTTCCAAGGTAGCAAACATTTTCTCAATAAATTCATTAATATATGCATTGTATTCATAATTCTCATAGCAATATTTAAGTATGGCAAAAAATTCAGATTTGTAAAGAATAGCATCATATTTTTCAAGCAAAGAAGCAATTTCATAAGCACCCTTAAAAGCAACAAATTCTTCTATTAGTTCCACATCATAGTAATCATAAACACCATTATCATAAGAAGCCAAGGTCTCGTTATCATTAAATTCACATTGAAAGGGATGGTGTTGATCCTCCATCTTAGAGCAACAAGTATAGTCACATCTCAAGCATAAATTCCAAGCATGCCAACACAACATTTTAATTTGCTTCCCTTTTTGAGTCATGCCATAATCCCTAAAGTACTCATGTTGATCCATCATGTCTCCCATTATCAAGTTGAATGGGGATTTCTCAGGATTATTGAAGTAGCATTTAATGTTTTCCACATAACCATCATGGAGGGTTTTAGGAGGTTCCACATCTCCATGAGCATCAAGTACAACTATTTATTTTGGTGTTTCATGATCCATATCCGTAAGTAAAGATATAAAACAACTTATAACATAAAATAAAAATTACTTAGTGATAAAGCAAACAGCACACACACGAGAATATCAACTGTTACTCTATCGCTCCTCGACAACAACGCCAGAAAAAGGTCTTTATATCCCACAAGTGTAGGGGGGCGTTTGTAGCCTTTTCCAATAAGTAAGAGTGTCGATCCCAACAAGGAGCTAAAGGTAGAATTAATATCCTCTCAAGTTCTATCAACCACCAATACACATCTACGCATGCTAACGCTTACTTTACCTAGAACAAGTATGAAACTATTTTGCAGGGAAAAAACTTGAAGTACTTTGTAGATAGCTTTGCAAGATAATAAAGAACATGGAAATAAAATATATGCATTGTTTTAATAAAATAACAATAAATTAACTATAGCAAGTGTGGAAAAGTGGTGGTAGGTTTGTGAGACTATCCTAGGCAATTGATAACAAGATCAGTAATTATTATTGCAGTTTTATATGAGGGAGGGGCATGCGCTAACATATTTTCAGTACTTAGGTCATATGAACTTATGATTGGACCTATATAAAGCATCCACAACTACTAGAGATCATTAAGGTAAAACCTAACCATAGCATTAAGTAACAAATCCCTTTTACTCCCATACACAACAACCCCCTTACTCGGGTGTAAGATTTTGTAACTCTAGCCACCCACTATAAGCGAATAATGAATGTATTGCAACACCCTACAACGGGAATCCCCCATGAGTGTGCGGCACAGAAGGCACCATAGGACAGCACCAAAATAAACCAAGCAACTCAAACCAATAAAGATCATCAATCAACCCATAGGACAAAAGGAATCTACTCAAAAATCAAAGGATAACAACAAATCATTGGATACTAATATGAAGCATAAAGCACCATGTTCAAGTAGGGGTACAGCAGGATGCGGGAGAGTGGACCGATGTAAATAGATGAGGGAAGGTGATGGTGGTGATGGCGGCAAAATTGTTGTTGTAGATCACCATCATGATGGTTGCCACGATGACACTCCAACGCCACTCGGAGATACGGGGAGAGAATCCCCCTCCTTCTTCTTCCTTGGTATCCCCCCTAGATGGGAGGAGATTTTAGCCCTGGTACATGGCTGTGATGGCTCCTGTAGAGTAGCATTCCCTCCGAGATTTGATCTCTCTCTGTTTCCCTCCTCTTTTCGCCACTATTTTCTGACCCCTTCACCATTTCTTAAATATCCAGAGATTCGTAACTCCGATTGGGCTAAAATTTTGAGGAGATTTTTATTGGGAAATTATATTTCCTGTAACAAAAGGAGGACCCCAACCGACTTAAGGGGTGACCACAGGCTATCGAGGCGCGGTCACCCCCTTCGCCGCGCCCTGTTGGCTTGTGAGAGCCTCGGGCACCATGTTGTGTTAATTCTTCTTCCCAAATATCACATATATTCCAAAAAATGCTTCATCAATTTTTATCGCGTTGGAACTTCGTTTGACAGGAATTTGTGCGAAACAAAAACACACAAAAAACAAGAACTGGCACTAGGCACTGGATAAGTAAAATAATATAAAATCTTACCAAAAGTACATGAAAGTTGTATAATAATGGGATGAAATAATCAAAAATTCTAGATACGACGGAGACGTATCACTCCCAAGCAACACCTAACCAGTCTAGGAGACACCACTCACCAAAAGGTAATATATGGTGTATGGATGATGTGTTGGGGAACGATGCGTGGGAAACAAAAAAATTCCTATGCACACGCAAGATCTATCCATGGTGATGAGCATCTACGAGAGGGAGAGTGGATCTACATACCATTGTAGATCGCTAAGCAGGAAGCGTTAAGAAACGCGGTTGGTGTAGTCGAACGTCTTCGCGATCCAAATCGCCGAGCATCCCATGATCTCATCACGACCCGTCCTGCGATCCAATCACGATCCGTCCCGCAAACTCATCACGATCTGTCCTACGATCTCGTCACGATCCGTCCCGCGGTCTTGATCACGGTCCTTCCAATCTAGCGCTGAATGGACGGCACCTCCGCGTTCAGCACATGTACAACTCGATGACGATCTCCGCCTTGTTGATCCAGCAAGAGGGAGCGGAGAGCTAGATGAGTTCTTCGGCAGCGCGACGGCATTGCGGCGATGGTGGTGGAGCTATTCCAGCAGGGCTTTGCCTAAGCACCGCCGAAAACTGATCTAGAGGAGAAACTGTGATCTAGAGGAGAGGTAGCACGTGGCTATTAGGGTTAGCTTTTTCCTCTAAATCCTCTAGTATACATAGGAGGGAGGGAGGGGAGGAGGCAGCCTCAAACCCTCAAGGTTTGGTCGAAATTGGAGGTGGAGGAGTCCTACTCCAATCCTATTAGGAGTAGGATTCCTCCTTTCCACTTGGAAACTCTTTCCACCTCTCCACCTTTGGATTTATTCCTTCTCAAACCACTCCAGCCGCATGGGCCCTTAGAGGAGGCTTCGGCCAGCCCACCAGGGGCTAGTTTACCTCCTCCCACGGACCATATAGCCTCTTGGGTCGAAATACCTCTCCGATGGTCCCTCGGTTCACTACCGGCACTCCCGGTACACTGCCGATGAGCCCGAAACTTTTCCGGCGACCAAAACAGGACTTCCTATATATCAATAATTATCTCTGGACCATTTCGAAGCTCCTCATGACATCCGAGATCTCATCTGAGACTCCGAACAACCTTCGGTCACCACCATACATAACTCTATACTACTGAAACGTCACCGAACCTTAAGTGTGTAGACCCTGCAGGTTCGAGAACTATGTAGACATGACCGAGACACCTCTAGTGGGACATGGATGCCCATATTGGTTCCTACATATTCTACAAAGATCTTTATCGATCGAACCTCTATGTCAAGGATTCAGTTAATGTCGTATGGTGTTCCCTTTGTTCTTCGGTATGTTACTTGCCTGAGATTCGATCGTCGGTATCTCCATACCTAGTTCAACCTCGTTACTGGCAAGTCTCTTTACTCGTTTCACAATACAAGATCACGTGACTAACACTTAGTCACATTGCTTGCAAGGCTTGTTGTGATGTTGTATTACCGAGTGGGCCCTGAGATACCTCTTTGTCA
The DNA here is from genome assembly GCA_022496015.1 of Hordeum marinum. NCBI lineage: Eukaryota > Viridiplantae > Streptophyta > Magnoliopsida > Poales > Poaceae > Hordeum > Hordeum marinum. Next base: position 353,159,657 of record CM039675.1, read on the forward strand.
CACGGAGTAACAAATCCCAGTCTTGATCCATTCCAACCCAACAGACACCCTCGGAGATACCTGTAGAGTACCTTTATAGTCACCCAGTTACGTTGCAACATTTGATACACACAAGGCACTCTTCTGGTGTCAGTAAGTTGCACGATCTCATGGTCATAGGAACAGATACTTGACATGCAGAAAACAATAGCAATAATCTGACATGATCATATGCTACATTTGCAGTTTGGTTCTTGTCCATCACACCATTCTCCTAATGATGTGATCCCGTTATCAAATGACACCTCGTGTCCATGGCTAGGAAACCTTAACCATCTTTGATCAACGAGCTAGTCTATTAGAGGCATACTAGGGACATGGTTTTGTCTATGTATCCACACATGCATCTAAGTCTCCGATCAATACAATTATAGCATGGATAATAAATGATTGTCATGAACAAGGAAATATGATAATAACTAATTTATTGTTGTCTCTAGGGCAGATTTCCAACAGTCTTCCACTTGCACTAGAGTCAATATTCTAGTTCAAATCACCATGTGATTCGCATTGTTATGAATCTAACACCCAATGAGTTCTGGGGCTCGATCATGCTTTGCATGTGAGAGAGGTCTTATAGTCAACGGGTCTGCGACATGCAGATCCATGTGTACTTTGCAAATCTCTATGTCAAACTGTAAACACTGCTACCACACTCCACTTGGTACTATTCCAAATGGCTCCTCCACTATACGTATCCAGATTGCTACTACGAGTCATCCGGATTGGTGTTAAAGCTTGCATCGACGTAACTCTTTACGACGAACTCTTTATCAACTCCATAATCGAGAAACATCTCCTTAGTCTTTTAGTTACTAAGGATAATCTTGACCGCTGTCCAATGATCCACTCCTGGATCACTCTTGTACCCCTTGAAGGACTCATGGCAAGGCACACACAGGTGCAGTACACAGCATGGCATACTATACAGAGCCTATGGCTAAGGCATAGGGGACGACGTCCATCCTTTCTCTTTCTTCTGCTGTTGTCGAGCTTTGAGTCTCACTCAACTTCACACCTTACAAATCAGGCAAGAACTCTTTCTCTGACTGATCCATTTTGAACTCTTTCAAAATCTTGTCAAGGTATGTACTCATTGAAAGTCTCATCAAGAATCTTGATCTATCTCTATAGATCTTGATGCTCAACAATTAGGTAGCTTTATCCAGGTCTTCCTTTGAAAATAACTTTTCAAACAACCGTTTATGCTTTCCAGAAATTCTACATTATTTCCGATCAACAATATGTCATCCACATATACTTATCAGAAATTCTATAGTGCTCCCACTCACTTTATTGTAAATACAAGTTTCTCGTAAACTTTTTATAAACTACAAAACTTTGATCACCTCATCAAAGTGTATATTCCAACTCCGAGATGCTTGCTCCAGCCTTTAGATGGATTGCTGGAGCTCGCACACCTTTTAGCATCCTTAGGACTGACAAAACCTTCTAGTTGTATCACATACAACCTTTCCTCAAGTAAACTGTTAAGGAAACGATGTTTTGTCATCCATCTGCCAGGTTTCATAATTGAAAAATGCAGCAACTGCTAACATAATTCCAACAGACTTTAGCATCGCTATGAGTGAGAAAGTCTCATCACAGTCAACTCTTTGAACTTGTGGGAAACTTCTTTGTGACAAGTCGAGCTTTATAAATGTTGACATTTACCATCAGCGTTTGTCTTCATCACAAAGGTCCATTTGTACTCGACGACCTGCCGTCCAACAAGCAAGTCTACCAAAGTCTATACTTGGTTTTCATACATGGATCCTTTCTCGGATTTCATGGCCTCTAACCATTTGTCAGAATCCGGGCCCATCATTGCTTCTCCATATCTCGTAGGTTCATCTTTGTCCAACAACATGACCTCCAAGACAGGGTTGTCGTACCACTCAGGAGCAGTACGCATCCTTGTCAACCTACGAGGTTTGACAGTAACTTGATCCGAAGCTTCATGATCATCATCATTTACTTCCTCTTCAACTGACATAGGTTCCACAGAAACATCTTTCCGCGCTACGCTACTCTCTGGTTGAAACAAAGGTTCAACAAGCTCATCAAGTTCTATCTTCTTCCCACTCAATTCTTTCGAGAGAAACTTTTTCTCGGGAAAGGACCCGTTTTAGCAACAAACACTTTGCACTTGGATCTGAGATAGAAGGTATACCCAACTGTTCTTGGGGTATTCTGTGAAGATGCATTTTTCCGCTTTGGGTTTGAGCTCATTAGGTGAAAACCTTTTTTCACATAAGCGTCGCAGCCCCAAACAATAAGAAATGATAGCTTAGGTTTCTATCAAACCATAGTTCAGACGGTGTCATCTCAACGGATTTAGATGGTGCCCTATTTAAAGTGAATGTAGTTGTCTCTAACGCATAACCCCGAAACTACATTAGGAAAACGATAAGAGACATCATAGCATGCACCATATCCAATAGAGCACGACTATGATGTTCGGACACACCATCACACTATGGTGTTCCAGGTGGCATGAGTTGTGAAACAATTTTCACATTGTCTAAAGTTGTATGCCAAACTCGTAACTCAGATATTCATCTCCATGATCGTATCGTAGACATTTTTATCTTCTTGTCATGATGATCTTAAACTTCACTCCGAATTTGTTTGAACTTTTCAAACGATTCAGACTTGTGTTTCGTTAAGTAAATATACTCATATATACTCAAATCATCAGTGAAGGCAAGAAAATAACGATAACCATTGCATGCTACAACACTCATTGGACCGTATACATCAACATGTATGATTTCCAATAAGTCAATTGCCCGTTCCGGAAAACGGGGTTCTAGTCATCTTTTCCAAGAGGCATGGTCCGCATGTCTCAACCGATTCAAAATCGAATGAGTCCAAAGATCCATTAGCATGGAGTTTCTTCATGCGGTTTATACCAATATGACATTTATTGGCAGTGCCACACGTATGTGGTACTATAATTATTAACTTTGTATCTTTTGGCATCAATGTTATGAACATGTGTATTACTAAGATCAAGATTCAACAAACCATTCTCACTGGGTGCATCACCATTGAAGGTATTATTCATGTAAATAGAATAACCATTATTCTCTAACTTAAATGAATAACTGTGTTGCAATAAACATGGTCTAATCATGTTCATGCTTAACACAAACACCAAATTACATTTATTTAGGTTTGTCACTAATCTGAAGGTAGAGGGAGCGTGCGATGTTCATCACATCAACTTTGGAAACATTTCCAACACACAACATCACCTCACACTTATCTAGTCTCCGTTTATTCCGTAGCTTTTACTTCGAGTTACTAACATTTAGCAACCGAACCGGTATCCAATACCCAGGTGCTACTAGGAGTACTAGCAAGGTACACATCAATAACAAATATATCAAATATACTTTTGTCAATGTTGCCACCCTTCTTATCTACCAAGTATCTAGGGTTGTTCCGCTTCAGCGACCGCTCTCCTCATAATAGAAGCACTTAGTCTCGGGTTTGGGTTCAACTTTGGGTTGCTTCACTGGAGCAGCAACTGACTTGCCATCCATGAAGTTTCCCTCCTTGCCCTTGCCCTTCTCGAAACTAGTGGTTTTACTAACCATCAACACTTGATGCTCCTTCTTGATTTCTACCTTCGCGGTGTCAAACATCACGAACAGCTCAGGGTCATCATTTCCATCCCTGGCATAATTACAGTTCATCACGAAGTTCTAGTAACTTAGTGATAGTGACTCAGAGAACTATATCAATCACTATCTTATCTGGAAGATCAACTCCCACTCGATTCAAGCGATTGTAGAACCCAGACAATCTGAGCACATGCTCAATGATTGAGCTATTCTCCTTCATCTTGCAGGCAAAGAATCTTGTTGGAGATCTCATATCTCACAACACGGGCACGAGCCTGAGATCCCAATTTCAGCTCTTAGAACATCTCATATGTTCCATGACGTTCAAAATGTTTTGGATCCTCAATTCTAAGCCGTAATGCATGACACACATAACTATCAAGTAGTCATCGGAACGTGCCTGTCCGATGTTCACAACATCTACAGACGATGCTAGAGGGGTTGGCACACCGAGTGGTGCATTAAGGACATAAGCCTTCTGTGCAGCAATGAGGACAATCCTCAGATCACGGACCCAATCCGCAATATTGCTACCATCATCTTTCAACTCTATTTCTCTAGGAAAATATAAAAATTCAAGGGAGCTACATCGTGAGCTAGTAATCTACAACATAATTTGCAAAGACACTACTGACTATGTTCATGATAATGAGTTCAATTAATCATATTACTTAAGAACTCCCACTCAAATTGACATCCCTCCGGTCATTCGAGTGATACATGATCCAAATTCACCAACTCAAGTCCGATCATCACGTGAGTTGAGGTGGTTTCAATGGTGAACATCATCATGTTGATCATATCTGCTATAGGACTCATGTTCGACCTTTCGGTCTCTTGTGTTCCTAGGCCATGTCTGTACATGCTTGGCTCGTCAAGTTTAACCCGACTGTTCCGCATGTGCATCACTGCCTTGCACCCGTTGTATGTGAACGTAGAGTCTATCACACCCGATCATCACGTGGTGTCTCGACATGATGAACTTTCGCAACGGTGCACACTCGGGGAGAACACAATTTATCTTGAAATTTAAGTGAGGGATCACCTTATAATGCTACCGTCGTCCTAAGCAAAACAAGGTGCATAAAAGGATTAATATCACATGCAAATCATAAGTGACATGGTATGGCCATGAACTTGTGCTTTTGATCTCCATCTTGAAAGCACCGGCATGATCTCCATCGTCACCAGCATGACACCATGATCTTCATCATCTTGTTCTCCATCAATGTGTCGCCATCGTGGTTGTCGCACCCACCAAGCTTCTACTACTATTGCTACAGTTTAGAGATAAAGTAAAGCATTACATAGTGCTTAATGATTGACACGCAGGTCATACAATAATTAAATACAACCCTATGGCTCCTGCCGGTTTCCGTACTCATCGACATGCAAGTTGTGATATTCTATACAACACATGATCATCTCATACATCACATATATCTCACCATGTAATTGCCATATCACATCACAACATACCCTGCAAAAACAAGTTAGACGTCCTCTAATTGTTGTTGCATGTTTTACGTGCCTGCTATGGGTATCTAGAAAGAACAATTCTCACCTACGCATAAACCATAACGGTGATACATAAGTTGCTTTTCAACCTTCTCAAGAACCGCCTTAGTCGAATCCGATCCAACTAAAGTAGGAGAAACAGACACCCGCCAGCCATCTTTGTGCAACGAAGTTACACATCAATCGATGGAACTGGTCTCTCGTAAGCGTACGAGTAAGGTTGGTCCGGGCCGCTTGAGCCCACAATACCACTGAACCAAAACACGACCAAGGGAGGAAGCAATCTAAGCATCAACGCCCACAAACTCTTTGTGTTCTACTCGAGATCTCATCTACACATAAACCTGGCTCATGATGGCACTGTTGGGGAACGATGCATGGGAAACAAAAAAATTCCTATGCACACGCAAGATCTATCCATGGTGATGAGCATCTACGAGACGGAGAGTGGATCTGCATACCATTGTAGATCGCTAAGCGAGAAGCGTTAAGAAATGCAGTTGGTGTAGTCGAACGTCTTCGCGATCCAAATCGCCAAGCATCCCGCGATCTCATCACGATCTGTCCCGCGATCCAATCACGATCCGTCCTACGAACTCATCACGATCTGTCCTACGATCTCATCACGATCTGTCTCGCGATCTTGATCACGGTCCTTCCGATCTAGCGCCGAACGAATGGCACCTCTGCATTCAGCACACGTATAGCTCGATAACGATCTCCGCCTTCTTGATCCAGCAAGAGGGAGCAGAGAGGTAGATGAGTTCTCCAGCAGTGTGATGGCGTTGCAGTGATGGTGGTGGAGCTATTCTAGCAGGGCTTTGCCTAAGCACCGCTGAAAACCGATCTAGAGGAGAAACTGCAATCTAGAGGAGAGGTAGCACGTGGCTATTAGGGTTAGCTTTTCCTCTAAATCCTCTAGTACATATAGGAGGGAGGGAGGGGGGGCAGCCTCAAACCCACAAGGTTTGGTCGAAATTGCAGGTGGAGGAGTCCTACTTCAATCCTATTACGAGTAGGATTCCTCCTTTCCACTTGGAAACTCTTTCCACCTCTCCACCTTTGGATTTTTTCCTTCTCAAACCACTCTAGTCGCATGGGCCGTTAGAGGAGGCCTAGGCCAGCCCACCAGGGGATGGTTTACCTCCTCCCACAGCCCATATGGCCTCTTGGGTGGAAATACCTCTCCGATGGTCCCCCGGTACACTACCGGCACTCCCGGTACACTGCCGATGAGCCCGAAACTTTTCCGGCGACCAAAACAGGACTTCCTATATATCAATCTTTACCTCCAGACCATTCCGAAGCTCCTCGTGACATCCAGGATCTCATCCGGGACTCCGAACAACCTTCGGTCACCACCATACATAACTCTATACTACCGAAACGTCACCGAACCTTAAGTGTGTAGACCCTGCGGGTTCGAGAACTATGTATACATGACCGAGACACCTCTACGGTCAATAACCAATAGCGGGACCTAGATGCCCATATTGGTTCCTACATATTCTACGAAGATATTTATCGGTCGAACCTCTATATCAAGGATTCAGTTAATCCCGTATGATGTTCCCTTTGTTCTTCGGTATGTTACTTGCCTGAGATTCGATCGTCGGTATCTCCATACCTAGTTCAACCTCGTTACTGGCAATTCTCTTTACTCATTTCATAATACAAGATCCCGTGACTAACACTTAGTCACATTGCTTGCAAGGCTTTTTGTGATGTTGTATTATCGAGTGGGCCCCGAGATACCTCTCCGTCACACGGAGTAACAAATGCCAGTCTTGATCCATGCCAATCCAACAGACACCCTCGGAGATACCTGTAGAGTACCTTTATAGTCACAAAGTTACGTTGCGACGTTTGATACACACAAGGCACTCTTCTAGTGTCAGTGAGTTGCATGATCATGGTCATAGGAACAGATACTTGACATGCAGAAAACAGTAGCAATAAACTGACACGATCATATGCTACGTTTGTAGTTTGGGTCTTGTCCATCACACCATTCTCCTAATGATGTGATCCCGTTATCAAATGACATCTCATGTCCATGGCTAGGAAACCTTAACCATCTTTGATCAACGAACTAGTCTATTAGAGGCATGCTAGGGACATGGTTTTGTCTATGTATCCACACATGCATCTAAGTCTCCGATCAATACAATTATAGCATGGATAATAAATGATTATCATGAACAAGGAAATATGATAATAACTAATTTATTATTGCCTCTACGGCATATTTCCAACATGATGAACTCCTTGTAATCACTCTCCCATAGGATTTGGCTTCGTGGAACAAGGTGATTGGGTGGAAATAACTTTGGGTAGGCTAGAAATCAAGATTCATATGATTGGAGTGGAAGATCTTGATCTCAACACATGAGTAGGTGGTTCTCTCTCAAAAAATGAATGGTGGAAGTGTTGGCTAGTTCTCAGTGCTCTCTCTCTATGAATGAGAGAGGTGGAGGGGTATAAATAGCCCTCTTGAAAAATCCAACCATTACTACATTATTGCCAACTCAGTGGAACCGAAGTAAAAAACTCGGTTACACCGACTAGTGCAAAAGGTTGCAACTTTTGGCTTTTCGGTGAGACCGATAGGAACAACTCAGTAAGACTAATTCGGTTGACCTAGGGAAGATCCAAATCTCGATGGAACTAGAAGAAAAACTCGGTAATTCCGAAGTTAAACACTTAGATCACAGAGAGGTGGCAACCACTTTTTGGTTGTACCTAACCAAATCTTAGTGGTATCGAGATGCTAGGTTTTGGGCTCTGGGTTCTATCGGCAAACTTGGTAAGGCCGACATGGGAAAGTTGGTGGCACCAATTTTGGAAGTTTGGGTTTTGGATAGAATAGTTTTGTGAGAGTTTGGTTGGGACTTGATACTTGTGATCTGCATTGGGTTTTCCACAAAGGGGAGCGGGTGATGTAGCACAATATATAAAAGTATTTCCCTCAGTGAGAACCAAGGTTACCGAACCAATAGTTGTAGCATGCAACCCCTGTCTTCAGTGACTGCACACAAAGAAGCAAACACTTGCACCCAACATGGGTAAGAGGGTTGTCAATCCCCTTGGACTCGTTACTTTCAAGAAAATGAAGTGTGTAGATGATAGTAGATAATTGCGAATTGAAAAATAAAATAAAAGATAAATAATGGCAGCAAGGTAATTGATACTTTTGTGAACATATAACTGGATAGACGTGGGGGCCATAGTTTTCCCTAGTGATGTCTCTCATGTAGTAGGCATACACTGGGTAAACAAATTACTTTTGGGCAATTTATAGAAAAGCACATAGTTATGAAATCTTTGTTCATCGCAATGATCATTACATATAGGCATCACGTCTGTAAGCAAGTAGACTGACTCATGCTTGCATCTACTACTATTACTCCACCCATCGACCGCTATCCAACATGCATCTAGAGTATTAAGTAAAATAGCGTAATGCTTGGGGAACATTGACATGATGTAGACAAAGTAGATTCAATCAATATGAATAAACTCCATCATTTTATCCTTATTGGCAACAATACAAAGAAGTGTCATGTCCCTTTCGGACACTGGGATATAGAGCACCGCCAGATTGAACCCACTAGAACGCACCTCTCCCACTGAATAAATATCAATCTAGTTGACCAAACTATTTCAATAGATCGGAGAGAATTATGAAGCTATCATATAATCATGCATATGTAAAAAAGGACCAGCAAGGAACTCAATATAATTTCATGAACAATCTGAACATAAACCCACAATTTGTCGGATCCCAACAAACGCACTAGAGAAGAAGATTACATCGAATTGATCACCACAAAGATGCGGTGAACTTTGTACTGAAGATCAACACAGAGTGAGAAATAGACATCTAGGTACAAACTTCGGACCCGTACGTCTGTGGTGGACTACTCACACATCACCATGGGAGCAGCAAGGTTGATTTAGAGGCCCTTCGTGATCGATCTCCCCTCCGGCAGGGCACCGGAATAGGGCTCCATATGGGCACATGGCGGAACAGAGACTTGCAGCAATAGGAAAAGTGTTTTGGGAGGCTCACTAGGGTTTTTAGGATATATTGGAATTTATAGGCTAGAGGGGGCATCAAGAGACGCGAGGGGGAGCCAGCAGACAACAGGGCACGTCCATCCCCCTAGGCACGCCGTGATCAATGCTGCCTCTCTCGTGCGGCATCCGGCCTTTCCCCGAATCTTCCAGGTCTTATTTTGGTCCAGAAAAAATCATTAAAAAAATATTGCAATTGGATTCGTTTGGTACTGTAAACCTGAAAAGCTAAAAACACGTGAAAATAGCAACTGGCACTTGGCACTAGGATAATAGGTTAGTGCTCAAAAATAATATGAGTTGACAAATAAATACCTAAAAAGTATCCTAGAATGATAATATTATAGCATGGAACAATAAAAAATTATACATACATTGGAGACATATCAGCATCCCCAAGCTTAATTTCTGCTCGTCCTCGAGTAGGTGAATGGTAAAAATAGAATTTTTTATGTGACATGCTACCCAACATGTAATCTATTGCAGGTATGATCATTGAGAAATGATGAATTAATAAACATTAGCATAGTAATATTCATAAACATAAGTAACATAATCATCAAGTTTCAAAATATACGATCCTTAAATAATGGTTGCCCCCTATCCATTTTATCATATTAGCATGGCATGACTCCGTCTTCACCACATAAATACAAATCTCAAGCACCACAGTGTTAAGTCACGCAATTGGATTGTACTTTTTAATGAGCTTAAGCTTTTTATTACTCGTGAAATATATGAGCGTGAACCATGGATATAGCATAAAGGTGGAATAGAATATGGTGGTAGGTTTCAAAGGGGTAAGGGTGGAGAAGAAACTCTCTCATCAACTAGGCGTATCAACGGGCTATGGAAATGCCCATCAATAGATATCAATGCGAGGACTGTCATGCAACAGATGCACTAGAGCTATAAGTGACCCAAGAATAGTTACTACCACACATTGGGCTCTGGGCACTCCAAGGCCTCTCGGCTTATTAATCGCCCCGTCCTCTGTCCAGGAGTTGCAATTAGTTTCTGGTGTTTGTATATTATGTTGGAAGCTATGCGTAGCGCTGACCTTAGGGGTGGGCTATGATGCGGTAGATACGTGGCACTGTGTACCAAGTGGCACCCGAACAGTGGGCTTGGGAACCCTGCGCACAACGTTTGAGGCCATAGCAAAAACTTCGGCCGACTCCCTCGCTGGGCTTCCGCTTGAAGGTTGCCGAGGTGCATGACGTGCACATGGTGATAAGTGGCGAGAGCGTGTGTGAAGAAGTATACCCCTGCAGGTTTATGATCCATTCGAATAGTCACGTCATCGGATATGGACTACTTGGAAACAAATGTTGTTAATAGAAAATCAAATGGATACTCATAAAAGTTTCAAGACAAGTGTGAGTACCGTGGATGGCACTCTCGTAGGAAGACGGGAGAGGATCCATGGTAGTGTATTGTTGTGGTGATTAGTGCACTCGTGTGAGCTATCTCAACTTACTCAAACTACTGGTAGTCATAGTATAGGATAGGCAAGAGTCAAAGCTGGCTTGCTGCATGAAACCCCACAACCCCCTTGTTGATACATATGCATAAGTGGTTAGATCTGATTTAAGATTTATTGAGTACTTTTGTACTCGTGTTTGCTTAATAAATTGTTGCAAACGAGACCCATGATCCCTTTGGTGGGTTCTACCTAGACATCGATGATGATGCATAGTCGGTATCTCAACTACGACATGGCCCCTCGGAAGGGGATTGTAGATATTCAGGCCACGTGCCTTTTATGCCTTCATCTGTCTGTACTCAGACAGCTTTATGCTTCCTCATGACTTTTATGACTTTGTGTGTATGGCTTGAGTGTTGGGTCATGTGACCCCTATCTATATGAATCTATTATGCAAGGCTCTTTGAGCCTTTTAAATAAATGATGTGTTGTAGAGTTTTGTTGTGATGCCATGTTGTATCTAGGCATATCGTGCATGTTGTGCGTACGTGTGATATACATTGGTATGTGTGGGATTCTACACCTAGTTGTGTGCCTTTAGTAGCCCTCTTTATAGGGAAATGCCTCTTTGTGCTTCCACTGAGCCATGGTAGCTTGCTACTACTCCAGACACATTGATTGATTGGCGTGTATCCTTCTTTGATGCTGTTTCTGTCCCTATGGAAAAATGTCTCGCAGTGTAATGGAGTCCATGTACCCTGCTATGACTCGTCTACGCGCAGTTGATGACAACAATGTCTCACGGCGTAGTGGAGTCCATGTAGCTTGCTATGATTCGTCTACACACGCTGATGACCGACACCTGCATTTTTGGGTTGTGTATGCATGTTCCTGTATGGATGTGCCACTTGGGTTTTGATGACTAGTCATGTTGACCCGGGTTCTCTGACGTATGATTGTTGGCGACATATTCACATATGTGAGCCAAAATATGCAACGGTCCCGACCAAGGTAAGGTGGAAGCCATGGGGATTACCGTGCGTGAGGCCGCAAAGTGATGTGATATGTTACAGGTTGGATTCATATAACTTAGGATTGGGGTCCCGACACCATTGGTATCAAGGCCTGATAGACTGTAGCATTACCAAGCCAAACTTGTTTAAGTTGAGTCTAGATATGTTGTTGTTATGTAAGGGAATTGATTGTGGAAGGGAACATAACACTCTTTTTAGTTGTCTTCTCGAGCCATTCTATTCCGAGTCACCCTCATCTTTTTATGGGGATTAAGAACTAGGCGTCTCACCTATTTCTTAGGATCACGAGTTACTACTACGTAGACTTGTAGGAATTGTTGTTTGAGTCTCAAATCTAGTTTTCGAGTATTTCCGATTTGGCGAAACTCCTGATTACGGAATCTTGATACTATGATGTTGAGTGGTTATTTTGTCCAATCTTTTCTAGATGTATCGAAAACTTTTTTGAGCATATACATCCGTTATGCTGGCCGATTTGCGCTAGGAGCTATAATGCATATGCATTATTCTCTATTTTGGATGCCTTCTCGTCCTCATCATCAGGTTATCCATCTGACCAGGTGCATTGATGTGCCGGGTCACACGGCTATATTGGTTCGAGTGATGATGGAGACCGTTTACCGCTGGTACCTGATGTCTACTACACAACCTTCTTCTTGTACACTCGTGTTGGGCCTCCAAGCGTAGAGTTTTGTAGGACAGTAGCAAATTTCCATCAAGTGGATAACCTAAGGTTTATCAATCCGTGGGAGGCGTAGGATGAATATGGTCTCTCTCAAATAACCCTGCAACCAAATAACAAAGAGTCTCTTGTGTCCCCAACACACCCAATACAATGGTAAATTGTATAGGTGCACTAGTTTGGCAAAGAGATGGTGATACAAGTGTAATATGGATGGCAGATATAGATTTTTGTAATCTCAAAATATAAAAACAGCAAGGTAACTAATGATAAAAGTGAGCACAAATGGTATTGCAATGCTTAGAAAGAAGGCCTAGGGTTCCTACTTTCACTAGTGCAAGTTCTCTCAACAATACTGACATAGTTGAATCATATGTAAATCACTCACATGCGACAAAGAGTCCACTCCAAAGTCACAAATAGTGGAGAACAAACAGAGAAATTATTGTAGGGTACGAAACCACCTCAAAGTTATCTTTTCTGATCAATCGTATGAGCTATCCCCATAAGTGTCATGACCATCCCTAGAGTTCGTACTAAAATAACACCTTAAGATACACATCGACCAAAACCCTAATGTCACCTAGATACTCCAATGTCACCACGAGTACCCATGGGCTTGATTATACGATATGCATCACACGATTTCATATTCATCATGTTCAATCCAACACAAAGAACTTCAAAGAGTGCCCCAAAGTTTCTACCGGAGAGTCAAGATGAAAACATGTGCCAACCCCTATGCATAGATTCCCAAGGTCACGGAACCCGCAAGTTGATCACCAAAACATACATCAAGTGGATCAATAGAACATCCCATTGTCACCACGGATATCCCATCGCAAGACATTGATCAAGTGTTCTCAAATGCTTTAAAGACTCAATCCGATAAGAAAACTTCAAAGGGAAAACTCAGTTCATCACAAGAAGATAGAGAGGGGGAAAGTCCATATGATTCATCTATATTAATAAAGCTTGCGATACATCAAGATCATGTCATCTCAAGAAAGAGAGAGAGAGAGATAGAGAGAGATCAAACACATAGCTACTAGTACATACCCTCAACCCCGAGGGTGAACTACTTCCTCCTCGTCATGGAGACCGCCGGGATGATGAAGATGGCCTCCGGTGATGGTTTCCCCCTCCGGCAGGGTGCCGGAACGGGCTCCCGATTGGTTTTTTGTGGCTACAAAGGCTTGCGGCAGCGGGACTCCCGATTTAGGTTTCATTTTGGGGGTTACGGGATTTATAGGAGTACTTGGCATTGGAATCAAGTCAAGGGGACTCACGAGGAACCCACAAGTGAGGGGGCGCGCCCTAGGGGGCATGCCCCCTAGGCTTGTGCCTACCTCAGGACTCCTCTCTGGTATCATTTTGCTCCAGTATTTTTTATATTTTCCAAAAATATTCTTTGTAAATTTTCATCCCATTATGAGAACTTTTATTTCTACACAAAAAAACGACACCATGGTAGTTTTGCTGAAAACATCGTCAGTACGGGTTAGTTCTAATAAAATCATACCAAGATCATATAGAATTATTGTAAACATGGCATGAATACTTCATAAATTATAGGTACATTTGAGAGGTATCGGCATCCCCAAGCTTAATTCCTGCTCGTCCTCGAGTAGGTAAATGATAAAAGAAATAAGTTATGAAGTGTGAATGCTAGCATACTACATAAATTTGATCAATGATAGTTCCAAACACTTTTTCTAGCATCATTATATATCATAAACAGTAGCTCATCTCATAGAACTTCTCATGATGAAGTAACAAGCTATTCACATGTTAAAGTATAGACCATAAAGTTTCTTGAAAACTAACAAACTATGATTTCAGTGACCAAACAATTGCAATTCATCTTATTTTTAGGAAGGGTCTATGTAAGAGCTTTGATTTAGAAAATTCCACATACTCAACTATCATATAGTCTTCCATGATTGCTAACACTCAAAGCATATTTTTAGAGCAAATGGCATCTGTCGAATACAAAGAAAGATAGGGGCTTAAAGTTTCGCCTCTCAACTTATTTATCATATAGATAATTGTTAACAATAATACATGATCAAATATATTTGAATGGCCATATATGCATGGATCTTTCCCCACCACATGATGCTTGCCAGCTAAACAATAATTGAGGTTGAACTAAGAAGGAATACTATTGACTTTTGCATAAAAGTAAATACATGAAAGTAAAAGATAGGCCCTTCGCAGAGGGAAGCATCGGTTTTCATGCGCTTTTTAATTTTGGATGTGCAAACCCTTAATGTAAAGGAACGTCATGTTGTATTGCCCTTTGTGATGGCAACCTTTCTTATGTAGTATGTCGCTTTTATTTATTTACCATCACAAGTTCGTATAACGCTTATTTTCCCATACAATAAAAGATCATGCATATTTAGGAGAATTTTTTATTGCTTTTTGCACTAATGACAACTTACTTGAAGGATCTTATTCAATCCATAGGTATATATGGTGGACACTAATGGCAAGAAACTGGGTTTAAGGGTTTTGGATGCACAACTAGTATCTCTACTTAGTACAATTTTTGGCTAGCCAAAGATCCTAAGCAAGCACCACATGTTGGAGGATCCATAACTAACTTCTATACAAATATACCCAAACATAACTCATTACGTTGTCTTCCTTGTACAACTTCAATTAATTTGCTCAAGTTTGAAAATAATTAATGGGGCTCACAATCATATAAGATGTCCAAGATAGTATATATATATGTGAAATCTCTCTTCCCTCAATATTCTTTCATGAATTGTTCAAGTGATCAATGCGGTGTTTGTTAAATTTCAATAAATTTTACCACCTATACTTATTATATGTGAAGTAATTAATACCCATGGGATAAGCATATAAAACATATATAATTTCAAGTTTATAATATTCAATTCATTCAACCATTTACTCATAGGATATAAGTGAGTCACGATAGTAAATGACAAAACTACTCCAAAACATATAAGTGAAGATCAATGAGTAGTCAAACAATTACGTAGCTATGTGAGGACTTTATCTCTCTCTCAATAAAGATTTTGAGATCTTAGTATTTTATTTAAATATCAATCAAAAGAAAAATAGCACTCCTATAATAGGACACATCATGTGAACGAATAAAAATTTAGGCTCAGCATAGGCTAACCGATAGTTGACGAAGAAAGGTGGGATGCGTAGCATCCCCAAGCTTAGATGCTTGAGAGTTCTTGAAATATTTACTTGGGGTGCCTTGGGCATCCCCAAGATTGAGCTTTTGTATCTTGTTCAATCCTCTCATATCCCGGTTTCACCTATTCTCGAAAACTTCATCCACACAAAACTCAAAAAGAACTCGTGAGATAGGTTAGTACACATAAGAACAAATCAAAACTTAATGTACCACCAAGACAAGTTTAAAAATGAGTTTCAAACATGAGGTACTGTATACCATCATTTCCACAATTTATATCTACCAATATAGGCTATGAAAACCATAGGATAACTAGATAACAAAACTATGACAGCAATTTATCTAAACAGAACAGTCTGTAGCAATTTATTAAACCATTGTACTTATGTAACTCTAAAAATTATGAAAATTTAGGACATGCTAAATAATTTATATTAAAATACTTTTATACATTTTCAGAAACTTTTCACGTTTAGTCAAATATGAAAATTCAAACACTACAGCAAAAGTTTCTGTTTTTACACAGCACACATCAAAACATGCAATGCAAGCATCCTAAGACAATTCTTGGAATTTTTTATTGAAAAATGAGATTATAAATAACACCTAACAGATAAAAACAAAATAAAATGAAGATCCAAGCAAAACTCATATTATGTGATGAATAAAAATATAGCTCTAAGTAAGATATATCGATAATGTTGAAGACGAAACAGGGGATGCCTTCCGGGGCATCCCCAAGCTTAGGCGCTTGAGTATTCCTTGGATATTACCTTAGGGTGCCTTGGTAATCCCCAATATTAGGTTATTGTCACTCCTTGTTCTCCTCATATTGGTGTCTCACCCAAAACTTGAAAACTTCAATCACACAAAACTTAACGGAACTTCGTGAGAAGGGTTAGTGTAATAAATAAAGATCAATCACTTAGGTACTATCAAGACAAGATTCATAATTGTTATAAGATAATACCTACTGTATTCTATCATTCCCATAATTTATATCACTGAATATATGATATGCGAACACTAACACAAGCAAACGATGCATGCAAAACAGAATCCGCCAAAAACAGAACAGTCCGTGAAGATTTGTAGTATAACCATACTTACCTATCTCTAAAAATACTGAACAATTAGTACAACCTGAAGAATTTTGATATCAATACTGTGTAAAAATTTCAGAATTTTCGGGCATTCCAGTAAAATCAAATAATTCATATACTGGACGCAAAACTTTCTGTTTTTGCACAAAATCAAACAAGCAAGTATCCATACTATCCCAAAGGCTTTACTTGGCACTTTATTGAAATAAAAGAAACAAAACATGACTACTACGGTAGCTTAACCATGTGAACGCATAAAAACATAAATTAAAAGTGTTGGGTTGTCTCCCAACAAGTTCTTTTCTTTAATGCCTTTTAGCTAGGCATGATGATTTCAATGATGCTTGTATATGAATAATAGTTGAAACATGCAAGAGAGCATCATGAATCACATCACAAGCACATTTAAGTCTAACCCACTTCCTATGCATAGAGATTTTGTGAGCAAACAATTAATGGGAGAAAGAATCAACTAGCATAGGAAGGCACGACAAGCCTAACTTCAAAACTTTGAACACATAGAGAGGAAACTTGATATTATTGCAATTCCTACAAGCATAAGTTCCTCCCTCATAAAACATTTCAGTAGCATCATGAAGGAATTCAACAACATAACTATCACATAAATCGTTCTCTTCATGATGCACACACATAGAATTTTTATTACTCTCCACATAAGAATTTTTTTCTCATTCATAATAGTGGGAGCAAACTCAACAAAATAACTATCATGAGACATTTCATAGACATAACCACTTTGAATATTAAAATCATGATAACAAGTTTCATGGTTACTATCAATCTTTATACCATACATGTCATCATCATAATCATCATAGATAGCAGCCATGCCATCATCATAATAGTTTTGCTCATCAAAACTTGGCGGACTAAAAATATCATATTCATCAAACATAGCATCCCCAAGCTTGTGGCTTTGCATATCACTAGTTTCATGAATATTCAGAGAATTCGTACTAGCAATATTTATATCATGCTCATCATTCAAGGAATTCTCATTAAGTGTTTTCATAAATTCTCCCTCTAGCAATTGAGCACAATTTTCTGAATCCTTATTTTCACGAAAGACATTATAAAAACAAAACAAATGATGCAACCTAAACTCCATTTTTTGCAGTTTTCTTTTATAAAACCAAACTAGTGAAAAACTGTAACATCCCAAAATTTCATTTTGGAATGTTATGAAATATAGATATGCATCATCATCACTTTGTTTGAATCTAATGAATTTGTTGAAGTACTTCTTTTGATTTTCTGAAAGGCCATTTCAATTTTCCCATGTATTTGTTTCACCTATTTCAAAACCTTTGGTAATGTTCAAAGAAAGAGGGGAGTAACATGACACTCCACACCAGGGGCATCTTGGTGAAATATTTGAGCAATAAAACCAGGGGTTTATTTGAAAGTTTATCTCAAAAGGATTTAAAATCAATTAGGCATTTTTCTGAAAATAAATTTTAAATAGATATTCAATATGATAGAGGAAAATGTTCATTAAATAGCATTAATTTTCCTGATCATGCTGATATATATATTTCCTATGTTTGGAAATGTTTTGAATGCATTAAAAGAGTTTTTATTGCTCTGGAAATAGAAAAGGAAATGTTTTAAATAGAAATGGGCCGGCCCATAGCCTTTCATTCCCGAAACTACTCCGGGTCGGCCACCGACGCGCTAACCACGCCTCCCACCCTCACTGATGCGAGGGACCCACCGTCCGACCGTGGCGTCTGCGCGCTCATCCCCTTCCCCACGCCCGACCACCATCGCCGGAGATCCCTCTCCGCGGATCTCGCCCCTCGTGCCCTCCCCGACCACCGCACCGCCCCTATATAAACCCCAGCCCTCTCCTCTCTTCCTTCCACACCCGAATCCCTCTCCTCCCTCGCCGGAACGCTGCCCCAGACCTCGCCGGAGTTCGGCACCCAACCGGACCTCCCCGAGCTCGTGCCCGTCGCCACACTCACCCCTAGCCCCCTCCAACGCCACCAATCGACGTCGGAGCCTCGTCGCCGCCGTTTGAAGCCTTCGGACGCCGCCCCTGACCACAGCACCATCGTCCCCGAACACATCCGACCACCGGCCGTCGGCCGCCGTCGACTTCGCCAGAGACCTCGACCCCCACCGTTGTAAGTCACCGCACCTCGCCGTAGCCGTCTGATCCCAATCCAACGTGCGAGATTAGATCTATTTAATAAACGAACCGGTATGCGCTAAGTCTCGGCCAACCGCTCGCTAGCTCCCGCACGCACGCCCTCGCGGCCAATCACAACATGCCACGTCACCCTGTCCGTTAGTTAGGTTAGTTTTTCTTTTTCTTTTCTATTTTAGAAAACATAATGTATTCTGTTTTTGTTTTTTATCATAGCTTTTAAAATATTTGGTGTTTTTAGTTGATTATTTTTGCATTAGTTCACAAATATGTTGTAGTTTATGCCTGTATGCTTAGATTACAAAATCGAACTTTAATTTTGAATCTAATCAAATTTGTTTAAATTACTAAAATCTGTATAACTAGAGTTTAAAAATATATTTTTGTATGAATCTTTTTGCCACTGTTTTGTATTAGTTAGACCTATCATCCTACATAGTTTGAGAATTTTTAGGATGAATTTGGTTACTGTTTTTAACAAAAACAGAATCTGTTTAGTTCTTAATAGATTTTAATTAAACTAATTTTAATTTAATTTGAACCTGAATTAGTATAACTTTTGTTTTTATATTTCATTAGGTTCTGTTGATTCAACATTAGGTGTATTATTTTCTGTTAGTAAAATATATTTTTAATTTGTTTTGTGCTCTAGTTTGAATAGGTACATCTTATTTTCACCTTTAGTATTGTTTAGAAAAAAGTTTTGTAGTAACTATTTTTGCACAAAACTTTTAAAATGAAAATACTTTCTGTTTTGAAATAAAATTTTGTATTTACTTTCTGTTATCTAAATGCCTAGTTGTTCAAAACAAATCTTTGACTTGTTATGTCTTAGTAGAGTTTTGACACCAAAAAATTTAGAGTCTTATACTTTGAGTGATTTCTTCCTTTTGATTGTGCTTTTGTTTGTTGAAGTATTGTTTACCTTGCTGTTGTATGAATTGTATTGTGTTTATGCTTATTGTGTGTTTTTGTTTGATTCGTTAGATCATTCGGAGTGCGAAGCTTGTTATCTAGAGTCACTTGAATACGAGGATCATCAGCAAGGCAAGTCACTTTGACCATGTATACCTATGTTTTATTGCATTAGTTCTACCATCCCCCTAATTGCATGCAAAGTAGGTAAGTTGGAAACTTGGTTACTTGATGTAGTATCATGTGGTAGGCACCCCTCAACCCTTTGACACATTGGCCCCGGGAAACATTGATTTAATTTTGCTATGCTATTAGTAGACGGGGTTGGTTGTGTGATTCATGAGAGTTGTGAGTTAATAATTTGAAGACCTACATGACGATCAAGACTTCAAGACTCCGAGTTTCAACATACCTCTGGGTGGATGATGGTTGAACGGCGCCCTGGAGAAACCTATGGTTAGCCTAGATGTTGCTGGAGAAGTGCCAGTATTCATGAGGAAAGGTCCACCCAGGCACAAAGAGATGGATGGATGCTTCAAGACCCAAGGCTTACCTGCACAGCTACAAGCCATTATGGGCTCTGGCTTGGTTGGATATCATGGTGACCCTGGACAGGCGGTGCTACGAGATGTAGAAGAACGGTAGGAAAGGATGGGCACCGACACAGTCTCGGGGAAACCCTTTAGAAGACCATGTTTTGGTCATCCATTTCTCAAACACCCTGAAGTGCGAGAAATCCAACGGAGGCGATCAAATCTTGTGGTGAACGTGTGCAAAACTCTCTAGAGTACCCAAACCTAATCGATTAGCCGTGTCCACGGTCATGGACAGTTTGAGCCAAAGGAACTAAAACTATCTTGAACTCTCAACACAATTAATTACATTGATGTGGGTATTAATGTCAACTTGGGTATGAGAATTGGTTGGTGGAACCATCTCATTAATCAACCAACAATGTAGTAATTATGCTTTTGCCCTCTCTTGTTGTAGGAAAATTTTGGCTTTATGCAAAAACTTACTACCCCCACCTGCCATATATGCATATAGACTAGATGATTACTTTACCCCCTCTCTTGTGACATTGTCGGCATATTCAATATGCTGACCTACACGGCTGCAATGTATCATGTTGCAGAGTACTTTTCCGACCAGGAGTGAGGATACGCTCTACGCTCGGTGAGGTGCCCTTGGAGTCAGATGGACTCAACTACCTTTGAAGCTTCCGCAAGATTAGTTATTCTCATGAGTTGGCCTTCAACCACTTTATTTTAATTCTTATTGTAATAAAGGACTCGATATGAGATTTTTCGATTATTAAAGTTGTGTGATTTCACTTTGATATATACATTGATGTACCGTGTGTGTACCAGCATGATCTTGGGATGGTATAGAAACACCGGAGATTCGACCTTACAGGTTGGGTCGCTACAAAAACAACAAACTAAAAGATTTTACTCCAACATCTAAAGATATACCTTCAAGCACTCACCTCCCCGGCAACGGCGCGAGAAAAGAGCTTGATGTCTACTACACAACCTTCTTCTTGTAGACTTGTGTTGGGCCTCCAATCGCAGAGTTTTGTAGGACAGTAGAAAATTTCCCTCAAGTGGATGACCTAAGGTTTATCAATCTGTGGGAGGTGTAGGATGAAGATGGTCTCTCTCAAACAACCCTGCAACCAAATAACAAAGAGTCTCTTGTGTCCCCAACACACCCAATACAATGGTAAATCATATAGGTGCAGTAGTTTGGCGAAGAGATGGTGATACAAGTGTAATATGGATGGTAGATATAGGGTTTTTTAATCTGAAAATATAAAAACAGTAAGGTAACTAATGATAAAAGTGAGCACAAACGGTATTGTAATGCTTAGAAACAAGGCCTAGGGTTCGTTCTTTCACTAGTGCAAGTTCTCTCAACAATACTAACATAGTTGAATCATATGTAAATCCCTCGCGTGCGAAAAAGAGTCCACTCCAAAGTCACAAATAGTGGAGAACAAACGGAGAAATTATTGTAGGGTATGAAACCACCTCAAAGTTATCTTTTCTGATCAATCGTATGAGCTATCCCTATAAGTGTCACGAACAGCCCTAGAGTTCGTACTAAAATAACACCTTAAGATACACATAAACCAAAACTTTAATATCACCTAGATACTCTGATGTCACCACGAGTACCCATGGGCTTGATTATATGATATGCATCACACAATTTCAGATTCATCATGTTCAATCCAACACAAAAAACTTCAAAGAGTGCCCCAAAGTTTATACCGTAGAGTCAAGGAGAAAACATGTGCAAACCCCTATGCATAGATTCCCAAGGTCACCGAACCCGCAATTTGATCACCAAAACATACATCAAGTGGATCAATAGACCATCCCATTGTCACCACGGATATCCCATCGCAAGACATACATCAAGTGTTCTCAAATCCTTTAATGACTCAATCCGACAAGAAAACTTCAAAGGGAAAACTCACTTCATCACAAGAAGATAGAGAGGCGAAAACTCCATATGATTAACCTATATTAATAAAGCTCGCGGTACATCAAGTTCGTGCTATCTCAAGAACACGAGAGAGAGAGAGAGAGAGAGAGAGAGATCAAACACATAGCTATGTGTACATACCCTCAGCCCTGAGGGTGAACTACTCCCTCCTCGTCATGAGGACCGCCAGGATGATGAAGATGGCGTCCGGTGATGGTTTCCCCCTCCGACAGGGTGCTCGAACGGGCTCTCGATTAGTTTTTTGTGGCTACAGAGGCTTGCGGCGGTAGAACTCCTGATCTAGGTTTCTTTCTGGGGGTTTTGGTATTTATAGGAATTTTTGGCGTCGGTCTCACATCAAGGGGACTCCCAAGGGACCCACAAGCTAGGGGCGTGCCCCCTAGGCTTGTGGCTGCCTCGAGATTCCTCTCCGGTATATTTTTGCTCCGGTATTTTTTATATTTTCCAAAATATTCTCCATAAATTTTCAGCCCATTCCGTGAACTTTTATTTCTGCACAAAAAAACGACACCATGGTAGTTCTGCTAAAAACAGCGTCA
Organism: Hordeum marinum; assembly: GCA_022496015.1. Taxonomy (NCBI): domain Eukaryota; kingdom Viridiplantae; phylum Streptophyta; class Magnoliopsida; order Poales; family Poaceae; genus Hordeum; species Hordeum marinum. The sequence goes on from CM039675.1 coordinate 353,182,493, forward strand.
GTCCGGGTTAGTTCTAATAAAATCATATAGAATTATTGTAAACATGGCATGAATACTTCATAAATTATAGATACATTGGAGACGTATCAGTACCCCGAGTACATGGTGGAGGAGCACTACCGTGACTTTGGTCAGAGTCAGTACCTCTACACCATTAGGATCTACCCATCGTACCATGGAGCTGCAGAGCCGCTCCATTGGTCGTATGGGGTAGGTGTTACCATAGAAATGGCAGTTCAGGATGTTGCTTCTTTGATGCTGACTGTCATGAGATCCAACCATGGACTTCTTTAGAACATGGTGTTCTGTTATGTTCTAGTGACACTAGGAGGAGAGGAGGGATACCTTACTAGAGCCTACACTGATTCCTCCCATGAGGATCCGAGACTTCAAGTTACTGTGGAGATGTTGGAGAATAGGGATCGAGACATCTACGCACTTGGTATGGAGATTTATGCTTCTCACGCACGTCTTTGGACATCCCTAACGCAGCTTGCACCTGTCGCTCAGACCGGTTATGGAGATATGGAGATGCTGAGTCCATCACGGACTCATCTGCCAGCTCGTGTAGACTGGCCTGATGTTTGAGGCATCTTCCCTCTTCGTGGACCTCTTTTGCCGCCAGCCAGGGGACCTAGGACACATCCATGTCCCTATGGACCACAGGGACCTCAGGCTAAGGTATTTCCAGACCCTTAGGTTCAGCTTCAAGGTCACGGGGGTAACCTATATGAGATGTTCTATGGAGACGCTTGAGTTCGTGTGTACTTGTAGTAGTATTGTAGCAGTTGTATCTTTCACAGCCTTGCATGTCTTGTGGGATATAACTGGCATGTGAGTTGAGTTCCGTAGGTGTAGATGAATAATGTATAGGAATCTTGGAATGTCTCCGATGAGTTGTATCATCTTCTCAGTAGTTGTATTTCAGCTTGGGCTTGTACTGAACTATATCATGGTGTGTATGAACAATGGTATATGTATGGCAGTTTGCTTGTTACCATGTTGTTCGGGTGTTTACCCCTGCATTCCATGTTGTCTAGTACATTCCGCATCTCTTATGATAGAGTTGATATCTTCCTTGTCTAAGACGTGGATTTTTGTTCCCCCGGATGGTTGCCACTAGGAGCACCCTTGCTCCTGCTTTCGAGCAGGGCCAGGGTAGTAGAGCAAGAGAAGAGAACCTGCCTCATCCACCTTCCTTGGTAGACGTGATGCTAGAAGCAGAAAGTAATAAGAGGGAGACTAACCTCCTGCTTGAATGCATCGAGCAGAACACTGCATGTCAGCAGTGTAATGACGTGGTGTCCTTGAATGACTTCATGAAGTTGTACCCACCCAAGTATCAGCACTCCGTCAATTCTCTCGACGTAAACGACTTGTTGTGCAGCATGACTCGCAAGCTACATTCTGCCAATGTGGTCGGGCTGACAAGGTCACCTATGTTGCCTACTTCGTTGAAGGACCCGCCAATCAATGGTGGGAGAACTATGAAGCTATGTGTCATGTTGGCCCAGCATCTACTTGGACTGACTTCGGTAGTGCCTTCCGCACTCGTCACATCCCAGAGGGGATTATGGACCACAAAAGGGAAGAGTTATGTGCTTTCACCCAAGGCAAGCTATCAGTGAATGCGTATAGCCATGAGTTTGGTAATCTCGCTCTCTATGCACCCGAAGAGGTGTCGACTGATGCAAAGAAGCAGGCAAGGTTCCGCAAGGGACTAAGCCTTGAACTTCGTCGTGACCTACGTCTACATGAGTGCGCTAGTTTCTAGGCTCTCGTCAATAAAGCTATCAATGTTGAGACTGGACAGACTGACTATGAGGCGACAAAGAAGCACTCTCATGACTTCGGCTCCTCATCCGGCTCTGGATCTCATAAGCACCGGGTGTGGGTCCCAAATACTGCATTGCAGTCAAGGTATACCGCGAGGCCATCCTAGGAGGCGTCATCCCCAAATCAGTGCAACCCTCCAGCCAAGACCTTTGGTGGTTCAGCTACCAATGCTACATCGCGTTCCAGTATGGTGATATGCTACAAGTGTGGTGAGTCAGGACACTATTCCCATGAGTGCCCACATAAGAATACTTCCAATCAGACTGGGAAGTCTGCTGGTCGTGGAAAGCCAGGCAAGGCATACTATGTGAAGCCAACCCCTACTGTACGTGTACGTGTGAATCACGTCTTAGTTGAGGAAGATCTTGATGATCTCGACGTCATTCTTGGTATGCTTCTTGTGAATTGTCATCCAGCATCTGTTCTTTTTTATAGTGGAACATCTCATTCGTTCATTTCTGAAAGTTATACACAGTTGCATAACATGTCTTTTTGTGATATGCCCACTCCACTCGTAGTTCAGACTCTTGGATCCAAATGGCACACTTCTAGAGTGAGCCATGACAATGAAATTCTTGTGGATAGGCTGGTCTTCTTAGCTTCTCTGATAGCCCTTAAGTCTCCAGATATCAATATCATCTTGGGTATGGACTAGATGTCAGCTCATTATGCTAAGATTGGTACTCACACTAGGAATGTTCAGCTTACACATCCATCGGGTGAGATAGTTAATGTCTCAACTCGAGCTTCCAAAAGCCAACTCTATTCCATCAGTGCTAGTCCTCTTCCAGAGCTTGAAGATATTCTAGTAGTCCGTGACTTCCCGGATGTCTTTCCATAAGAACTGCCAGGCATTCCACCTGACAGGGACGTAGAGTTTGTGATATATCTTGCTCCACGAATTGTCCCATTAGCCACGACACTCTATAAGATGGCACCCCTTAGAGCTAGACAAACTAAAGAGACAACTCGATGAGGCCTTAAAAAGAGTTTCATCCATCCTAGTTCTTCTCCTTGGACTTATCCCGTCCTCTTCGTCAAGAACAAGGATGGAACGGATCAGATGGTTGTAGATTATCGACCAGTCAACCTGGTTACCATAAAGAACAAGTATCCGCTTCCCAGGATCAAATACTTGTATGATCAGCTTGCTGGATCCTTAGTCTTTTCCAAGAAGGATTTGAGGTTGGGCTGCCATCAAATCAAAATAAAAAACGGGCAGATTCCCAAGACGGCCTTTGTCCCTCATTATGGCCAATATGAGCACACTGGCATGTCCTTCGGTTTAACCAATGCCCCAGCCACCTTCTCTCGCTTAATGAATTATATATTCATGGAGTACCTGGATAAATTCATCATGGTTTACCTTGATGATATACTCATTTACTCGAAGAACGAACAAGAACATGATGAGCATCCAAGGCTGTTATTGACAAAACTTCGAGAGCACCGCCTTTATGCCAGATTCTCTAAATGTCAATTCTAGTTGCCAGAAGTGACCTATCTGAGCCACGTAATCTTTGGTAAGGGTATTTCTATCAACCCCGAGAGAGTTCAAGTTGTCCTTGATTGGACTCAAACTGAATCGGTTAAGCAAGTTCGGATTTTTCTTGATCTAGCGAGCTATTGTCGTTGCTTTGTCAAGAACTTCTCCAAGGTTGATAAGCCTCTAACTGAACACCTCGAGAAATACAAAAGTTCGAGTGGAGCCCACAATGCGAGCATAGTTTTTAGGAACTGAAAAGACGCCTGACTTCTACTCTCGTATTGGTACCACCAGAATTTTCTAAGGACTTTGTTATCTATTGTGACACCTCGTGATAAGGATTAGGTTGCATACTCATGTAGGATCGTCACGTGATAGCATACGCATCTTGACAATTGCATACACATGAGGATAATTATCCAACATATGATTTGGAGCTTGCAGCTCTAGTCCATGCACTAAACCTAGTGACATTACCTTCTAGGTAATCATTGCGAAATATACACTGATCACCAAAATCTAAAATGTATTTTCACCCGATCGGATTTGAATCTCAGGAAAATACGGTGGGTTGAGTTGATTGTGGATTATGACTTAGGGATAACTTGCACCCCGGGGAAAGTCAATGTCATGGCTAATGCACTAAGTCGTAAGTATTATTGTAACAAACTCATGTTACAACAAAGTCAACCACTTCTCTATGAGGAATTCTGGAAGTTAAATCTTCACATTGTTCCTCAAGGATTCCTTTCCAACTTGGTAGCAAAACCTGCCCTTATAGATCGAATCATAGCCGCTCAGAAGAAATATACTAGAATCTCCCGGATCAAGAAAAACATCAAGAGCAGAGTTGCTGGTTGTTTTTTAGTAAATGGTCAAGGTGTTGTCTTCTTTGATAACTATTTTGTAGTTCCCAAAAACCAACATCTAAGGCGATTGATCCTTAAGGATGCTCATGAATCTTCTCTCACAATCAATCCTGGTAGTACCAAGATGTATCAGGACCTACGCCAGAGGTTCTAGTGGACTAGGATGAAGAGAGAAGTTGCTCAGTTTGTTGCTAACTGCGATGTTTGTCGTTGCTTCAAAGCAGAACATCAAAGGCCTGCTGGCACCCTTCAACCCTTAGTTATTCCTGAATGGAAATGGGATAAAATCATCATGAATTTCGTCACCGGTTCTCCCAGAACCAGGAGAGGGAATAATGCTATCTTCGTGGTCATTGACCGCCTTTCCAAAGTGGCTCATTTTCATCCTATTCGAGAGAGTATAACTGCTAGCCAGCTATCGGAGTTATTTATTTCCCGAATATTGTATATTCATGGTGTTCCTTTGGAGATTAACTCGGACCGTGGAAGTATCTTTACTTATCGATTCTGGAAAAGCTTCAAAAATGCTATGGGGACTCATCTCTCTTTTAGCACTGCTTTACATCTGCAGTCAAGTGGTCAAGTAGAACGAGTCAATCAAATTCTGGAAGACATGCTCAGAGCTTGTGTTATCTCTTTCGGTATGGATTAGGAGACATGTCTTTCGTTTGCCAAATTTTCTCACAATAATAGTTATCGGTCTAGCTTGGGTAAGGCTCCATTTAAAGTTCTCTATGGGCGAAGGTGTCGAACACCTCTTGACTGGTCAGAAACCGGGGAGAGGAAACTCTTTGTCTCGGATATGATTCAGGAGGCAGAAGAGCAAGTTCGCATTATTCATGAAAAGTTTAAAACAACCCAAAGTCATCAAAAGAGCCAATATGATCGCCATCATAAGGCTGTGACCTATGAAGTTGACGAGAAGGCTTATCTTCAGGTTACTCCTTTGAAGGGTACCCATCGATTCAGTATCAAGGGCAAGTTGGCTCCTCATTACATTGGCCCCTTTCGCATTCTTTCCAAATGAGGAGAGGTTGCCTACCAATTGGAACTACCACAACATCTTTCCAAGGTCCATTATGTCTTCCATGTCTCGCAACTCACGCATGGCTTTTCATATCCTATCCATGAAGTAGACCATGAAACGCTTGATCTCCAAGATAACCTTACATATAGAGAGTACCATGTTCGTATTCTTGATCAAGTTGAGAATACCACTCGATGTCGAAACATCAAAGTTCTCAAGGTTCAGTGGTCACATCATTCTGAAAGGAATCAACTTGGGAAAGGGAGGATCGCCTTTGACTAGAGTACCCCACACTCTTCCCGACGACTCCTAAATCTCGGGACAAGATTCTTTTGAGTGGGGGTGAGTTGTCACATCCCTAGTTTACCCCCTGCCCATTGCTTTGTGCTAGCATGAGTGCCCCATCATGTTTAAATCTTTGTTAAACCTGAAATGAGGAAGAACAAACCCTAGCACTTCATTGCATAAACCAATTCCAAAATTCAAGATTTTCAATGAATCCAAAATGCCATTAAAAATGTCCTTCCTCTCTGATAAATGTTCGAAACAACATACCAGAGGTGTTGCCCATTTAACAAAGGCATTTGCCATTTTTAATAAACCAAAAAATGGTGCTGAAATTGACAACTAAATGATTAAAATATTTTAGTTATTCCAAAAATGTTGAAAAGTATTGTGGGTCTTGGAAATTTTAAACCTACACCCCATAAAAAATCACTGGAAAAGCTTCAAAACAGTGAGCACAATAATTAGAAAAGAAAACAAAATAAAGAAAAAACAGAAAAAAAAAGTATAACCTTACCTGAGGCCCAGGAGAGGTCGGCCCACCTGGCCCGTCCAGGCGAAGGCAGGCACGGCACGCACGGCCAGGGCGCCATGCCACTAGCCTGTCTGGCTGCCGAGCCACGTCCTTGTCGATGGGGATAGGCTCTGGAGAGCCGTCCCAATCGGTCCCGCTTCCCATTTCGCCCTTTCTCTCTTTCCCTCTCTTCCCCTCGCCAAGGTCGAGCCTTCCTCGAGCTCGCTGCCAAAGCACGCGTAGCTAGCGCTTTCCCCTTGCCCCATGTGCTTCCCATGAGCTCCGCCTCGACCCAATGACCCTCTTCGCTAAGCCGCTCGAAGCCAGACGCCGTAGGACACTGTCCCGAGGTCTTCTTCAACCTTCAGTCGCCGAGATCGCCGGCGACCGTGCTCCTCCTCCAAGCTGTCCCCAAGACCGTTTCGAAGCCCTCTACACTTGTCGTGATCCCCTACCTTGTTCCCCTATCTCTCGTGCTCGATTGTTAGTCGTAGCCGATGATTCTGTTGAGGCCGAGAAGCCCCGTCATTCGAGCTCCACGCCAACGTTGCTAGGTGCATCTCCGGTCCAGCTAGTGCCCCCTCTGATCTCGTGAGCTCGCGTAGAAGCTGTAGGTGCCTAGTCTGGGTCCTGTTGCGTGTTGCGTCGTCGTTTCTGTCGAGACCGGAACGCCGGCCGCTGCGGACCTCGACGCTATCGTTCACTCCGGCAACCCCACGGCCACCTAACCCACCAGATAGATACGGACGAGTGTGCGCAACCTCCCGGTGGTCTCCGCACGTCCAACCATCGTTGTTTCCACAACTCCGGCATGAAACCATCGTCCGTTTGGTCACCTTCGGTGAAGCACTGAAGCTCCAGCAACACTCGACGTGGCTACTTCATTAGCAGCCTAAAACACTAATTAGTTTAACCTAACACACACTCAGAGCAGGCCCCATGCAGGGTCAAAGCCCCAATAAACTCAGTTGTCCGTTTTTCGTCCGTTTGGATCGCCCCCGCCTATTCGTATCCGCTTTTTTTAAAATGGGTCGGCAGGGACACCCAAGGGGCAGCAGGTGGGTGGCAGCGCTGTTGCAATAGAATAAGGCCAACTCCAGTGCACGACCCCATCCTGTCCGCACGCGTCCGTTTGGGGTAAAACGGACATACCAGGCGGCCGCGCGCGGGCGCAAACGGACTTTTGTCTGTTTTATGTCCGCTTTCGACCCATCCCCGGCCCAAGTTTGGGCCATCTTTGGGGTGAAACGGACAGTGCGCAAATAGACCGGACGCGCATGCTTGTCCTCCCCTGCCTGCCTCTCGGTGGCACAGGCCTTCCTTTTTCTATCCCCACCCCCACCTCCCCACCCATCGAGCCCTCCAGCCACACCCCCGTCGTTCTTGTCCCTCGCCGTCGTCGTCGCCGCCGCTACCATTTGGCGTTCTCGACCGCGCTCTCGGCCCAAACCTTGTCGCGGGCCCTGCTCCGTCGACGCCCCCCAAGCTACCCAACCACGACCAGTTGCGCTCCCATTGGTAGGATTTGGAGCAGATCCGGTCGGAATTGGGCTCGCCCGGCTGCGGGGAGGCCACATCGTGCCATGAACTAGCCGGGCAACGGGCCAGGACCTCCCGGCAAGGCCGCAATGCCGCATGCAGGTACTGACTCCTCCTCTAGCCATTCGGATCTACGCCATCGACGGTTCTCAAGCAGATACAAGAATGGCGGGAGGTCGGGGTCGGTGTTGGCCCAAAGGCTCGTCGGCGCGCCATTGCCACTTATTAAGTGCGACGACTCCCCAAGGAAGGTCCAGCGCCGCATGTCTACAACGTCGGAACATTCCGGATGGGTGTTCATGAAGTGCCCAAATGATGGGGAGGTATGTGCTACTTGATTAGCATCATTTGTGCTCCTGGATTTGACTACTTGTGCTAACTTAATTTTGTTGTTGTGTAGAATGGATGCGATTTTTGGTACTGGGAAGAAGAATACATCGATATTTTGATAGAACGCAAATTAGTAGATGTTCGTGCACTTGTTGCTACAATAGAGGCTAGAGGTAAAAGTAGATGCGAGGAAGCAACGTCTAATTCTTTAGACTCGAAGAAAATAGAAGCACGCAAGATCGAGCCTCCACAGATCAACAATGAATGCATCGAGAAGGCACAAATCCAACTTACGGGAGCAGTTATGGAAGTTGGATTTATTTTAAAATGTCTTCTTGTGGTTCTTGTTTTCTTTGGTCTTGCTATTCTAGTCAAGATTTGATGATGTGCTACCATGTATCAAAAATCAATGGTAAAAATAAAAAATATGTGCTTGAAAATGTGTATGCGGACGGGATGCGGTCGAAATGCGGTCGTGCGTTGGGCGCACGATCGACGCATCCAAAAAAATCCCCGGACACGGCCCCATTGCCCGCCCCAAACGGACAAAACGAGCGTCCGGATGGGGTGCGCGCTGGAGTTGGCCTAATAGGAAAGAGGTGGCCAGGGGTGGGCCAGCGAATTAAATAAGAAGTGAGAGGTGGGTGGGTGGGTGGGTGACAAGTGGGTCTGCCCGCACATAGGCGGACGACGCGGACGCAGAAAGCGTCCGCTTTGTGTCCGCCTGCAATCCAAATGTGGCCCAAATTTGAGCCTGAAATGGGTCGGCGCGAACACGAAATGGACGCGATTTGGGACTCGGTCGGCGCATTGGGCGCCTGTTTTCGTCCGCGGCGACCTAAACGGACGGCGGCGGACGAAATGGGTCGGCACGTTGAAGTTTCTCTTAACCCTGAGTCCATGACATGAGGGTTCTACCTGCCAGGTTTAATCTGGAATGGTCAATTGACTGCTGACGCCATGTTGATGCAGTGCTGATGCAGTAAATCCTTTTTTGCTATTTAAAATATCCAGGAAATTCCAGAAAATGTTTAAAACTTCTAAAAATCATATAAATTAATCTATAGGTCGGATGAAAATAATTTATATATGAAAATTGATCAGAAAAATCCAATGAATCCATTTGTGATATCCTAATGCATGATAGAGCAACCTAAATAGTAGAACATGGACATTTTTCTCAAATGCAATATGTTACATAACATGTGTAGTTTAAATTTGAACACTAGGTTCAAAGCTACTCCATCTAACATAAATAATAGATGCATTAGCTCAAATACATCATATTGCATGTCATAATCATGCATCATAGTGTCGCACTTGATGTTTATTAATTGTTCTTTTGTATATGTTGCAGTAGGCTCTGCTCCGTAGGATACCCGCGAATATCCAATTGAAGGAGAGTATTCCACTGCTGATCTGCAAGGCAAGCACCCCTTTTGAACATTCTGATACAATCCCATGCTCTCGCTCCTGCTCTTGTTTATTGCATTAGGACAACAACGTTTCAAGGGTTACCTATTTCGGTAGTTGAACCCATTCCTCTGCATGACCTGTCATTGTCATACAAAATAGCTATACCAAGCAACCTAGCATACGTGGTAGATGCTTGAGCCATGTTGTGCTTTACCCTGCTATGTTTGCTATGCTTAGAGTTATGTTAGGTCTGATTCATCTGGGTTGTGAACCGGAGTGAAATGAATGTGTTCTGGTGATGAGAGTTAAATAATTAACCCGATTTTGTAAAGGTAGAAATGAGAGGCTATGTAGCAGTAAATAGTGGATTGTATCATTAGAGCCGTTCTTAGGAACTGAGTTCTGTGTATGTGATCCAAGACTAGCTACTACCACGCATTGGGAGCCAGGCACTCCAAGCCCTCTCGGCATATTCATTGCCTCGCCTTGTGTCCAAGAGTTGCAATTAGTTTCTATTGTTTGTATCTTATGCTGGAGGCCATGTGTAGCGCTAACCTTAGGGGTGGGCTATGATGCGGCAGGCACATGGCACGGTGTACCAAGTGGCACCCGAACGGTGGGCTTGGAAACCCTGCGCACATTGTTTGAGGTCATAGAGGAAACTTTGGCCGAACTTCCGTGCGGGTTTAGATTCAAATATGCGATAAACCTAGACTAGGTCTTGTGTGGTTAACGGTCATGGCCGACTCCCTCGCTGGGCTTATGCTTGAAGGTTGCTGAGGTGCATGATGTGCACATGGTTTTAAGTGGCGAGAGCGTGTGTGAAGGAGTACACTCCTCACTACAGGAATCAGGCACTTTGCCGTCAGCCATCCCGGACGGCAAAGGCATGCATCCCGGATGGCAAAGGCTTTGCCATCCGCCAGCACACAGCCAACCGTCCGGCTGAATAAGCCACGGTAAAGGGCGCATTGCCGTCTGCTGGCCGATGGCAAAGACCTTTGCATATTTGCCGTCTGCCAGCGGACGGCAAAGGGCATGGACGGCACACATGGCAACTTAGGTCCGTTAAGGGCTTAACGTCGTGCTTTGTCGTCCACTGGCAGACAACAAAGAACTAGGTTCTTTGCCGTCTGCCAGCGGACGGCAAAGAGGCCGGCCTGGTGGCAGCGTTGCCGTCTGCTGGCAGACGGCAAAGCTCTTTGCCGTCTGCCAGCAGACGGCAAAGTAGCTCTATAGCCCCTGTTTTTTCTGTTTTTTCTTAAAATCATTCAATTTTACAGAATATCACATATATATATCTAACACATCAACAATAAAAGTTTCCAACAAGCATACCAACAATTAGTTTCAACAAGCATACCAACAATAAGTTCCAACAACATATCCAACATACAAGTTTCCAACAACATATCCAACATACAATGGTTTCCAACAACACATTCATACATACATATCCAAAACAAGTTTCCATAAACAAAAAGGAAGCACAAGTAGAAGAGTACACTCCATCAATGCAAGCTTCCTCATCTATAGCAAATCTGCAAATTAGGAAAGATGAAAGTTAGAAGAAGAATACTAGCTAGAAGAAAAAGAAGAAAAAGAAGAAAAAGAAGGTCTCTTGTCTTTCTTTTTCTCCTCTCCTCTCCTCTTCTCCAAGGTAGTAATGCCATTTTCTAGCTAACTAAGCATATCAAGTCATTTTGGAGGGGGGAAAATGCTAAGTATAGGTCATTTTATAGCTATCCTAGGTAGAATATATCATTTTGGAGCTAAGTGAGGTTATTATGTCATTTTTGAGGAAAATAAGCTAAGTATAGGTCATTTTGGAGCTAAACCAAGGTTATTATGCCATTTTTTTACCTAAGTGAGCTTATTATGTCATAAATGAACTAGCTAAGCTAATTATAGATCATTATTGAGCTATCCTAGGTAGTTATGCCATTTTGTACCTAAGTGAGCTAATTATGTCATAAATGAACTAGCTAAGCTAGCTATAGATCATTATTGAGCTATCCTAGGTAGTTATGACATTTTCAAGCTAACTAAGCATATCAAGTCATTTTGGAGGAAAAAAATGCTAAGTATATGTCATTTTATAGCTATCCTAGGTAGAATATATCATTTTGAAGCTAAGTAAGGTTATTATGTCATTTTTGAGGAAAATAAGCTAAGTATAGGTCATTTTGGAGCTAAACCAAGGTTATTATGCCATTTTTACCTAAGTGAGCTTATTATGTCATAAATGGACTAGCTAAGCTAATTATAGATCATTATTGAGCTATCCTAGGTAGTTATGCCATTTTGTACCTAAGTGAGCTAATTATGTCATAAATGAACTAGCTAAGCTAGCTATAGATCATTATTGAGCTATCCTAGGTAGTTATGCCATTTTCTAGCTAACTAAGCATATCAAGTCATTTGGAGGAAAAATGCTAAGTATACGTCATTTTATAGCTATCCTAGGTAGAATGTATCATTTTGGAGCTAAGTAAGGTTATTATGTCATTTTTGAGGAAAATAAGCTAAGTATAGGTCATTTTGGAGCTATGACATATAAAAAATTCCCTATGTTTTACCGGAATGACTTGCAAATCACAAATACATTTATAATGAACTGGAATATAATATCACTAATACATCATCCCGAATAATCCAGTTCAAGAATTACGGCACTCTTTGGATCCTAATGCATGTGTGACTTTAGGTCCGTCGAGGCTTTCCTTGAGTAACTCTCATATCTCATGGTGCATTGGTGCGCTCTCTCTCACACTGATATGGTGGTGTATATATGTTGGTGGGCACTCTCTCACAGTAATAGTTCGATCGCCGGTGATGGACGCCCCACCTCTTCTCTTCTTGCGCAATATATCGACGAGTATATCGCAAAGAAGAGAAGAAAGATGAGGCGCCCCCCACGACAACAGTCGGGGTTCCTCCATCAAGAACACACATGAAAGTCACACAAGGAGCAACGACAGACCGAAAGTCACACACGCATTATACCGATAAAATATCACAAATACATTAATATTTATAATGAACTCGAATATAATATCACTAATACATCATCCTGAATAATCCAGTTAATGCATCATCAAATATTAACTAATACATCTCGAATATTATCATATAAGATCACTAATACAGATCGAATATCCTAGAATCCAAAGTGGAGGACGGTGAACTCGGTTCACTAGTGATCTCTGAGTCGCCGGCGGTGGACACCCAAAGATAAGGAACCATCACGAGATCATAACTCAAGTGAGATCCCTAAAGGATCTGCCAGGTATTGTCAAACCAGGCGTCCAACTCCGCCATGTAGCGACGGACGTGCTCGTCCTCCTCCCTGACACGGTGACATACCACCTCCGTGGGTGCCCGCTCCCTCCGAACCAAAAATGGCTCGTGCAACCGCCACCACAGAAGGTCCGGGTCAACGACAATACCAGCATTCCTCACCAACCTCCGAGCCCGGGAAGGTAGCACCTCCCAGTGCCAGCCCAACGGAGCCCAGTCCCAGACATGGTGCCTATCAAGCAGGCTCTCGCGGACTACTGGACGACGAGGATGCGGGCCGGGCATCGTCGACAAATTCCTATCAGAACATTTTCTTATCGTTTAATCACTAATTTTTCATAAAACCCAAAAAATTCATCATTAACAAACTAATCTAACATAAACATTCGTCATAAACATACTAATCTAACATAAACATTCATCATAAACATACTAATCTAACATACACATACTCAGGCTGTCCATGGATAATGTTGGACAATTCGAAAGAATCACGGTTTTAAATATGCTAATGAATGCATATTTATAAATGCAACCCTTTCGAACGGGAGACGCATAGTGGTCACGCATACTGATGATTGAAGACACCTATAGCTAGCAAGTTTCATCGACACGAAGACCAGAACAGAGGAAATGAAGGGGGCAAGAGGAGATGTCATTTGTGCTCACCCACGAATGCAGGGGCGGAGCTCGTCGAATGCACGGGGAGGTCGTCGAACACCAGACCCTCGCAGCGACGAAACAACTACACATTTAAATCCACCGGATCAACATAAATATGATGTTTTGTATAACAAAATCGAAAAATATATGACCTAACTCATAATTCACAAATATATGACCCGTCGGCCTCTGGAAGGCTGAAGAGCACCTTTTTCGGGATCGGGGTGTCGGGGGTGTCGTGTCGGGGTAGGGGTGTTGTGTCGGGGTCTGGGGTGCCGGGTCGGGGTGTCGGGGTGTCGTGTCGGGGGTTAGGGTGTCGGTAGTGTCAGGGGTCGGTGGCGTTGGAGGTCGGGGGTCTATGGTGTCGATGGTCGGGGGTCGGGGGTGTCGGTGGTCGGGGGCGATGGCGTCGGGGGTCAGGGGTCCGGAGCATCGGGGGTCGGTGGCGTCGGGGGTTGGTGGCGTCGGAGGCTGGGGGTTAGTGGCGTCAGGGATCAGGGGCTCTTCTCTTCTTCTTCTTCTTCTTCTTCTTCTTCTTCTTCTTCTTCTTCTTCTCCTCCTCCTCCTCCTCCTTCTCCTTCTCCTTCTTCTTCTTCTTCTTCTTCTTCTCCTCTTCTCCTCATCTTCTTCTTCTTCTTCTTCTTGTCCTTTTTGCACTAACCTAATAAACCTAAACTAACACTAACCTAATAAACCTAAACTAAGACTAACCTAACTATCACTAACCTAAACTAACACTAACATAATTAACATTAACCTAATTAACACTAACCTAATAATATAATCTAAACCTAAACTAAAATAAAAAATAGGAGGGGGAAGAGCTTACCAGAGGGGGCGGTGCAGGGGGCGTCGGGGAGGGTTGGGGAGGGTCGGGGAGGGTCGGGGAGCATCGAGGAGGGCTAGGGAGCATCGGGGGGGCGCAGGGCCAGAGGGGGCGCAGGGGGGCGGAGGGGGCGCAGGGGGGCGCAGGGCACCGGCCAGGTCGGTGGGGCAGCGGGCGCGGGCAGTGGGCGGCGCTGGCGGGCAACGGGCGGCGGCGGCGGGGGCTGTGGGGCGCAGGGGGCCTGGGCGCGCGGCGGCGGGGGCCACGGGACGGCGGGGGAGCCGGGGGCGGTGGGCCGGTGGGGCAGCGGGGTGATGGGGTGACGGGGCGGCGGCGCGCGTGCGGTGGGCGGCGGGGAGGAGCAGGGCGGGGCGAGGAAGGGGCAGGGCGGCCGCGCAGTGGCGCGGCGGGGCGAGGCGGCCGGCCGGCGGCGCGGCGGGGCAGGGCGGCCGACGACGGGGCAGGCGAGGCGGCGGCGGCTCGGGCACGTGTATGAGAGAGGGGAAAGAGAGAGGGAGAGAGGAACAGAGAGGGAGAGAGATATTTAGGTCCTCTCTTTGTCGTCTGCGAGCCTAGCTAACGGACTGCTAACGACCACTTTCTTTGTCGTCTGCTAGCAGACGGCAAAGAAGCTTTGCCGTTCGCTAGCAGACGGCAAAGAAAATGGCCGTTAGCAGTCTATTAGCTAGGCTCTTTGCCGTCTGCTAGCAGGCGACAAAGCTTCTATGTCGTCTACTAGCAGACGGCAAAGAGCTGGCTGACGGCAAACATGATCTTTGTCGTCAGCAACATCTTTGCCGTTAGCTTTCTGCAAGCTGATGGCAAAGACCTTTGCTGTCAGCTAGTAGACGACAAAGAGCTGGCTGACGGCAAAGATGCTGATTCCAGTAGTGCCTGCAGGGTTATGATCTGTTCGAATAGTCGCGTCCTCGGATACGAAATACATGGAAACATATGTTGTTCATACAAAATCAAATGGATACTCATAAAAGTTTCAAGACAAGTGTGAGTATCGTGGACGGCACTCTCGTAGGAAGACGGGAGAGGATCCATGGTAGTGCATTGTTGTGGTGATTAGTGGAATCGTGTGCGCTATCTCAACTTAATAAAACTACTGGTAGTCGTAGTACAGGATAGCCAAGAGTTAAAGCTAGCTTGCTGCATGAAACCCCACAACTCCCCTTGTTGATACATATGCATGAGTAGTTAGATCTGACTTAAGACTTGCTGAGTACTTTTGTGCGCATGTTTGTAATAAAATGTTGCAGACAAGACCCATGATCCCTCTGTCCGGTTCTACCTAGACGTCACCGACGATGCGTAGCTGGTATCCCAGCTATGACCTGGCCCCTCGGAAGGGGATTTTAGATAGTCGGGCCACGTGCATTTTATGCTTTCATCTGTCTGTACCCAGACAGCTTTATACTTCTGCATGGCTTGTATGATTGTGTGCGTACGACTTGAGTGTCGGGTCATGTGACCCCTATCTGTACGAATCTATTATGCAAGGCTCTCTCGGCCTTTCAAATAAATGTTGGGTTGTAGCATTTTGTTGTGATGCCATGTAGTATCTACGCATCTCGTGCATGTTGTGTGTATGTGCGACGTGCATTGGTATGTGTGGGATTCGATATCTAGTTGTGTGCCTTTAGTAGGCCTCTTTACAGGGAAATGCCTCTTTATGCTTCCACTGAGCCATAGTAGCTTGCTACTGCTCCAGACACATTGTTGACCAACGTGTTTCCTTCTTTGATGTTGTGTCTGTTCTTACGGGCAATGTCTCACGATGCAATGGAGCCCATGTAGCCTGCTATGACTCGGCTAGGCGCAGTTGATGACAACTAGGGCTGGGTGTTTGGTTCCACCAAATAGTTCGTGTCGGTGCTTCGGTTTTTTATAAAAATCGGTTGTGAGAATTTACTAACCGATCGGTCAATGTAAAAGGCACTAACCGATTAATAACCGCACCGAGATTTCGGTCCGGTCATCGGTTCTGACCGAACAGCCCCGAACTAGTAGTACTGGTGGCAGGAATCGCTGCACATGCACACCAAACATCCATGAATATTTAATAATAGTAAGAATCACTTCACACCGAACAACCTTGATTATTTTAATACAAGTGTAGGAATCGCTACACCATTCTCCAGTTCCTTTTTGCCAAAACTAACCCCATTTCCCATATTTTCTTAACAATCAGGGAGAGCAAACAAGTGACCATATATAACAGCACCTTGCATACTTAACACAAATACGACATAAGCATATCATTACCATCCAACAGTACTTTAGCAGACAGACGAATTGAGTCTCAAACACACGAGACAACTGGTAAATTTTGACGACACACACTTAGTTCTTAAGAGTTAAATTTAAACCCTGAAATTAAACGCAACATGCAGCGTACAGTAGCAGTATTGCCACAATTTTCCAAATTCTAAACTTCAAGCTTTATTCCTCCAACAGCGACTAGCAGTAGTTTATTCAGAACCACAACCAACCAAAATGAGCATCTGAAATATGAACAATAATTTAGTTGAATAGTTCATAGATAGAAACATAAATATATTATGGTTTCGATCTGAATTGAAGCAACAAGATGAACTCTTATAGCTTAGAAGTGGAAGCTCACCAATCCTTAAGAAGTAAGCTTTGTGCTGGTGGGGGCCTTGGCATTGCTTTGGAGCTTGGCTTTCTCCTTATATTTTGCAATTAACTCTGTAGAAAACACCTGAACATCTAAACGACTCTCACTGTCCAGGTCAAAAAACAACCAGCACCTCTGAACTACACATGCATACAGATTATAGAAGTTCAGGTATAAAATAAGTCGGGCAAAAATGCAACAAAGTCACCCTACGTGAATGATTAAGTCAACTACTTTTTCATCTCTAAGGAAACCACACAACCAAATTAAATGGAGACTACAACGATTAAATGAATAATACTACTCGTGGTGGGAATTGGGAAACATGGACTTACGTTGCACTTGTAGGAGGCAGGAGCGTCCTTTGGCCGACGACCCGCTGTTGCTCTCAGGAGCGGTGAATTGGTAGGGTGGTTGCATGGCCAACAGCGAGCTCCGCGGAGCTCCCAAGGATCTGTCTCTGGGCTCCAGCGATCCTGTTAGGGTCTGGAGTGCCGCGTCTTCGGTGAGTGAATCGTCGTTGGGGGAGCAATGGCGATATATAACGGATCTAGCCATACCGGATCATAGGGGAGGACCAAAAATTTCGGATTGTAAAGAATCAAGCATTAAGCAGATAATCGAATAGATAAGGTAGGTCACGGCGGCAGATCTGGTGGAGTGTATTGGGGGAAATAAGGATCACTCTCGGTGGGTCAGGTTGAGCGTAATTGCGGGATAATTAAGGAGCTGCCTCATGAAGTGGTGCCTGGCTATTTTTTACTCGGTCTTCGGTTTGTTCGGGTACCCGCTGGTCAAACCTGAATTCGCCGAATTAAGTTCGGTTTTCCCACTATGCTAATCGACCATAGTATCAAATTTATCGGTTTCGGTTTATTCGGCTTCGGTCTCGGTTATTTCAGTTCGGCACTTCGGTCTTTGGTTAAAATGCCCACCCCTAATGACAGCAATGTCTCACGGCATAATGGAGTCCATGTAGCTTGGCAGCTTGCTATGTGATGACCCAGAAGTATAGGGGATCAATCGTAGTCCTTTTGATAAGTAAGAGTGTCGAACCCAACGAGGAGCGGAAGGAAATGATAAGTGGTTTTCAGCAAGGTAATTTGCAAGCACTGAAATTGTAAGTAGCAAGTAGTTTGATAGCAAGGTAAATTCTAACAAGGAAGTAATGGTAACGGTAAATAAGGTGCAGCAAGGTACCCAATTTTTTCGTGTCAAACGACAAGCCAAAACGATCTCTTATAATAAGCAAAGTGTTCTTGAGGGTATGCGAGGATTTCATCTAGTCACTTTCATCATGTTGGTTTGATTTGTGTTCGCTACTTTGATAATTTTATATGTGGGTGGACCGGTGCTTGGGTGTTGCTCTAACTTGAACGAACCTCCCACTTATGATTAACCCCCTCGCAAGAATCTGCAACTACGAGAAAAGTATTAAGATAACATCTAACCATAGCATTAAACATGTGGATCCAAATCAGCCCCTTACTAAGTAGTGCATAAACTAGGGTTTAAGATTCAGTCACTCTAGCAATCCATCATCTAATAACTACTCCACAATGCATTTCCTTAGGCCCAATGATGGTGAAGTGGCATGTAGTCTACGTTCACATGACACCACTAAGGGAATCATAACATACATATCATCAAAATATCAAACACATATCAAATTCACATGATTACTTGCAACATGACTTCTCCCGTGACCGCAAGAACAAAGGTAACTACTCACAAATAATACTCATGCTCAAGATAAGAGGTGTATTGAATAGAATAATGGATCTGAACATATAATCTTCCACCAAATAAACCATATAGCAATCAACTACACAAGGTAATCAACACTATTAGTCACCCATAGGTACCAATCTGAGGTTCCGGTACCAAGATTGAACACAAGAGATGAACTAGGAATTGAGAGGAGATGGTGATGTTCAAGATGTTTATGAAGAATGGACACCCAAAGATGAGAGGGTTGTTGGTGATTACGATGGCTTCGATTCCCCCCTCTGGGAGGGAAGTTCCCCTGGCGGAATCGCTCCGCCGGAGGGCAAAAGTGCTACTGCCCAAGTTTTGCCTCGAGACGGCGGCGTTCCGTCCCGAAAGTCCTCTCTTGATTTTTTTTTCTAGGTCAAACCACAATATATAGCACAAGATGGGCTCCGGAGGTGGGACTGGGTGAGCACCACCCACCAGGGCGCGCCTAGGGGACCTGGCACGCCCTGGTGTATCGTGCTCACTATGTGGCCCCCCTCCGGTATTTTTTTGCTCCACTATTTTTCATATATTCCATAAAAATTCTCCGTAAACTTTTAGCTCAATTGGGGATGTGCAGAATAGGTATCTCTTATATGCTTTTTCAGGTCCAGAATTCCAGTTGCCGGTATTCTCCCTCTTTGTGTAGACCTTTCAAATTATGAGAGAAAAGGCATAAAAACATTATAAATAACAGTAGGAAAACATGATGCAAAATGGACGTATCAACTCCCCCAAGCTTAGACCTTGCTTGTCCTCAAGCGAAAGCCGATATCAAAGAACATGTCCACATGGTTTTGAGATAGAGGTATCGATAAAAACAAAATACGAACATAGTAGCATCATGCTTATTATCATGACAGCAACAAACTTTAACATATAACTCTTTCGTATAACTTTTATTTCATAACAACATCATATAACTTCTTATGAGCAAGTAACAATTCATCACAACATGGAAGTATAAAGCATATACCTTATTGGAAACCAACGAACTATGTTCTCAGTCAACTTTGCAACTACAATTCATCGTATTTTAAGGAAGGGTCTCATGTTGGAGCCTTTTGGCAAGTCCACATACTCAACCATCGTTTAGTCTTCCATGATTGCTAACACTCACAGCATACCCATGAGCAAAAAGTTTCAACTGGACACATAGAAAGATAGGGGCTTATAGTTTTGCCTCCCAACATATTCACCTAAAGGTGACGTAAACAATAATAACTCATGCTCACTCATATCCAACTGGATATATGTGCCTAGATCTTTCCTCACCACATGATGCTTGCAAAAGAAGAAAAATAAAAAGGAATAGGGAAGAATACTTTGACTCTTGCATAAAAGGAAATACTTAAAGGTAAAAGATAATCCCATCGCAGAGGGAAGCAGAGGTTGTCTTGTGATTTTTAGTTTGTATGCCAAATCCCTTAGTGCAAAAGAACGTCACATTGTATTGCCCCTTGCGATAGCAACCTTTATTATGCATTTTTTCGCTTTTATTACTTTGCCATCACAAGTTCGTGCAACGCTCAATTTTCTCTTACACTAATTGATCCAACATTTTTAGAAGCAATTTTTATTGCCTTGGTGCATCGATGACAACTTACTTGAAGGATCTTATTCAATCCATGGGTAGGTATGGTGGAGTCTCAAACATGAGTTTGGGCTTTTTTATGCACGAGTAGTATCTCTACTTAGTGCGGAATTTTTGGCTAGCAAAGATATTGAGCAAGCACCACATGTTAAAGGATCTATGACAATATAACTTCTATGTGAATATGAATAAGCACAAATCATTATGTTGTATTACTTTTCCAACGTCAACAATTTTGGCATATAATATTTAATGGGGGCTCAAAATCATAAAAGATGTCCAAGATAGTGTATTTGCATGTGAATATTCTCTTCCCTAATTAATTCCTTCATGAATTACATCATTGACTAATGCTATGTTTGTAAATCTCCAATAAATTTTACCACTTATACTTTTGCTTATGTGACGTCATTACTCACCATAAGATTAGCATATGATCTTTTTTATTTATTCTATTTTATTATGATTGCAACAAGAAATTAGAAAAGCAAAAGCTCAAACTAAACTTTATTATATAACTCTCACTCGATTACATAGATAGATAGATCACAAAACTAGCACTTGAAAAAAGATCATACTAAACTTTTATTAAACTAAATCACGAAAAAGCTAAGGATCGAAATAAAGAGGAAAGGTAAAAAGTGATGGTGATACGATACCGGGGCATCTCCCCAAAGCTTGGCTCAAGCCAAGGGGAGTGCGCATACCCATGTACTCAAGTCTCCTTTGGTGGTGAAGATGATGAAGGTGGTGGTGATGAAGCAGTGGTAGGTTTGTCCTCTGGCTTACAAGGCAAGGGATCACCATCAAAACTTGATGCACGAGTCCACGGGGTCCTGTAACTGATAGCTAAACTCATTTCTATAAATCTTGCTTCATATTCAAAAACTTGATTTTGGAGATCGTAAATTTGACTCTGCAAAAAGTTGATTTGTTTGTTGAAGGTGAAGACGATTTCTTTCATGGACTGGCCATCTACCATGTGGTCACGGGTGAATTCCGTGATCATGGAGTGATTGGCACTAAGTCCACGATCCACCATCCCTTTCCACTTGAAGACTTCTTGTTCCACTGCTTCCATCCTGGCCTCCATGCTTCCTGTCTTCTTGGGGCCTTGAACATCTCGGATGTGGAGCACCCTCTCACGCATCTCAATGGATTGAGGGTGCTTCATCACCTCCGCCAAGTACATACTAATAACCTTCTCGAAGAACTTGTGCTTGGAGGGACTTGGTGGAGCCATGGAGATCTAAATCTGATAAGATAACAACACGAAACAAGAATAGCGAGTATTTCTGCGATGCGGTGGTCAAAACAATCGGGGATATATATAGAGAATGTTTATTCTTGGAAATCAAGCAAACAGAAGTAAAACGGAGTCGGGAAGGTTCCCGAGGTGGGCACCACCCACCAGGGCACGCCACGGAGGGCAGGCTCCCCCTGGTGTATCATGCTCACCTCGATTGCTTTCCTGTTTATTTATTATTTTACAAAATCTTGAAATATTCCAAAACTAACAAAAAATATTTTTGCGGATTTTTCAGAGTCCGTTTACTTACCGTATCACGTACCTCTTATTTTTCATGATTCTGGAGTGTTCCAAAAGATTTCTCTTATGTGTTCCTCTGGTGTCATGGTTTGGATAGCATTGCTTTCAACATTAATAGGCTTACCGGAGATATAGTGTTTAATCCTTTGTCCATTGACCACCTTCAGGTTAGTACCTTCGGCATTATTAATCTTGATAGCTCTAGAGCAATAAACTTCTTTGATAACATAAGGTCCTTCCCATTTGGAGAGAAGTTTTCCTGCAAAAAATCTAAAACGAGAATTGTACAAAAGAACATATTCTCCAACTTTGAATTCTCGCTTTTGGATTCTTTTGTCATGCCATCTTTTAACTTCTTCTTTAAATAGCTTGGCATTTTCATAAGCTTGGGTTCTCCATTCATCTAATGATCTAATATCAAATAACCTCTTTTCACCGGCAAGTTTGAAGTCGTAATTGAGTTCTTTAATTGCCCAAAATGCTTTATGTTCTAACTCTAGAGGCAAATGACAAGCTTTTCCGTATACCATCTTGTATGGAGACATACCCATAGGATTTATATAAGCTATTCTATAGGCCCAAAGTGCATCATCTAATTTGTTAGACCAATTCTTTCGGGATCTATTGACAGTTTTTTGTAATATCAATTTTATTTCCCTATTTCTAAGTTCATCTTCTACACTAGATTGAGGATGATAAGGTGATGCAATTCTATGGTTAACATCATATTTAGCAAGCATTTTACGGAAAGCGCCATGGATAAAATGTGAACCACCATCAGTCATTAGATATCTAGGGACTCCAAACCTCGGGAAAATAACTTCTTTAAGCATTTTAATGGAAGTGCTATGATCAGCACTACTAGTTGGAATAGCTTCTACCCACTTAGTGACATAATCAACAGCAACCAAAATATGAGTGTGTCCATTAGAGGAAGGAAAAGGTCCCATATAATCAAAACCCCAAACATCAAATGTTTCAACAACGAGTGAATAATTCATAGGCATTTCCTGACGCTTACCGATATTACCAATTCTTTGGCATTCATCACAAGACAAGACAAACTTACGGGCATCCTTGAAGAGAGTACACCAGTAAAAACCAGATTGTAATACCTTATGAGCAGTTCTATCTCCCGCATGATGTCCTCCATAGGCTTCGGAATGACATTTCCGTAGGATTTGTTCCTGTTCATGCTCACATACACAATGTATAATGATACCATCTACACCTTCTTTGTAAATATGTGTGTCGTCCCAAAAGTAATGTCTTAAATCATAGAAGAATTTTTTTCTTTTGTTGGTATGTGAAGCTAGGTGGTATATATTTAGCAACAATTTAATTAGCATAATCAACATACCAAGGACTGTTTTGAGAGACATTTATTGCAGCTAATTGTTCATTGGGAAAAATATCATCAATAGGTAGTGGATCATCAAGAATATATTCTAACCTAGACAAGTTATTAGCTACGGATTCTCAGCTCCTTTCCTATCAGTGATATGTAAATCAATTTCTTGAACCAGGAGAACCCACCTAATGAGTCTAGGTGTAGCATCCTTATTTTCCATAAGATATTTTATAGTAGCATGATCAGTGTGAACAATAACTTTGGAATCAACAATATAAGATCTAAATTTATCACAAGCAAACAAACTGCTAAAAATTCTTTTTCAGTAATAGCATAATTTCTTTGGGCACTATCTTGAGTTTTGCTAGCATAATGCATAACATTTAATTTCTTATCAACTCTCTATCCTAAAACAGCACCAACAGCATAATCACTAGCATCACACATAATTTCAAAAGGCAAGTTCCAATCCGATGGTTGAACAATAGGTGCAGTGGTTAAAGCTTTCTTAAGTGTTTCAAAGGCTTCCACACAATCATCATCAAAAACAAAGGGAATTTCCTTTTGTAAAAGATTAGTAAGAGGCCTAGACATTTTTGATAAGTCTTTAATAAACCTCCTATAGAAACCAGCGTGGCCAAGGAAACTTTGAATGCCTTTTATATCCTTAGGACATAGCATTTTCTCAATTGCATCCACTTAAGCTTAATCCACCTCAATACCTCATTCGGAAATTTTATGCCCCAAGACAATACCTTCATTAACCATAAAGTGGCACTTCTCCCAATTCAAGACGAGATTAGTTTGTTCACATCTTTGCAAAACTCGATCAAGGTTGCTTAAGCAATCATCAAAACAAGTTCCGTAAACAGAAAAATCATCCATGAAAACCTCCACAATCTTTTCACAAAAATCAGAGAATATAGTAGTCATACATCTTTGAAAGTTAGCAGGTGCATTGCATAAACTAAAAGGCATATGTCTATAAGCATAGGTTCCAAAAGGACAAGTAAAGGTGGTTTTATCTTGATCAGAGTGTGACATAGGTATTTGAGAGAAACCAGAATATCCACCCAGGAAACAAAAGTGTGTGTGCTTAGATAATCTTTCAAGAATTTGATCAATGAAAGGCAGAGGGTAATGATATTTTCTAGTAGCTTTATTTAGTTTTCTAAAATCAATTACCATCCTATAACCAGTAACAATTCTTTGTGGGATAAGATCATTCTTATCACTAGGAACAACAGTAATGCCTCCTTTCTTAGGGACATAATGAACGGGACTTACCCATCTATTATCAGCTATGGGATAGATTATACCTGCTTCCAGAAGCTTTAATATTTCAGTTCTTACCACTTCCTTCATCTTGGGATTCAACAGTCGTTGGTGATCAACAACAGGTTTAGCATTAGATTCCATATTGATCTTGTGCTGACATAGAGTGGTACTAATGCCCTTAAGATCATCAAGAGTATATCCAATAGCAGACCGGTGCTTCCTCAGAATTTTTAATAATCTTTCTTCTTCATGTTCTGAAAGGTTAGCACTAATAATAACATCATACATCTTTTTCTCATCAAGATAAGCATATTTCAGAGTGTCAGGCAATTGTTTTAATTCAAACACAGGATCACCTTTAGGTGGAGGAGGAACTCCCAGAGTTTCAATAGGAAAATTGTGCTTTAGTAGAGGTTGTTGTTCTAAGAAAATTTTATTTATTTCATTTCTTTCACGCAAGTGCATATCATTTTAATGGTCTAGCAAATATTGTTCTGGTGGATCGATAGGAGGAACGGAAATAGAAGAAAGACCAATTATTTCATCCTTACTAGGTAATTGTTTATCACGGGGTTGTCTACTAAACTTGGAAAAATTAAACTCATGAGACACATCACCAAACTTAACACTGACGGTTTCCTTTCTACAATCTATCTTAGCATTAACAGTGTTCAAGAAAGGTCTACCAAAGATAATGGGACAAAAATCATCTTGAGGGGAACCAAGAACTATAAAATCATTAGGATATTTTATTTTCCCATACAATACTTCAACATATCTAACAATCCCAAGTGGTTTGATGGTGTCTCTATTAGCAAGTTTAATAGTAACATCAATATCTTCTATTTCAGCAGGTGCTATATCATTCATAATTTCTTGGTATAAAGTAAAAGGAATAGCACTCACACTAGCACCCAAATCACATAAGCCATGATAAAAAATGATCTCCTATTTTAACTGAGACAACATGCGTGCCAACTACGGGTCTATGTTTATCTTTTTCATCGGGTTTAGCAATTCTAGCAGCTTCATCACAGAAGTAAATAACATGCCCATCAATATTTTCTACCAAGAGATCTTTAACCATAGCAACACTAGGTTCTACTTTAATTTGTTTACAGGTCTTAGGTGCTATAATATTGCTCTTGCGAACCACAGTTGATACCTTAGCATGTTCCTTTATCCTAATAGGGAAAGGTGGTTTTTCAATATAAGTAGTAGGCACAACTAGATCAAGATTGTAAATGATAGTTCCTTCTTTAGCTATGATCGATTCTTTAATTTATTTTTTAATAGGGAGATAAACATGAGCAGTAAATGATTCACAAAAAGAGGTTACTATCTCAGTGTCAAGTCCATATTTAGTGTTAAACTTGTGAAAAGCATCGGTATCCATAAAAGATTTAACACAATCAAATTCAAGCTTAATACCTAACTCATTACCTTCGTCGAGTTCCCAATCTTTAGAGTTGTGTTTAATTCTTTCTAAGAGATCCCACCTGAATTCAATAGTATTCTTCATAAAATAACTAGTACAAGAAGTATCGAGCACGGATCGATCATTATGAGAAAGCCGAGCATAATTCTTTTTGAAGAATAATTTCTCTCGAGAGGTCATGATTGGGGCATGAATATAATATTGATTTATGCCTCCACCAAGCTAGAGCGATGCTTTCTCCTTCATGAAGCCAAAAATTATATATATAATTCCGATCACAATGAACTAGATGCATAGGATAAAACTTTTGGTGGAATTCCAATTTCAATCGATTTCAGTTCCATGATCCAATATCATCACATAGCCTATACCATGTCAATGATTTTCCCTTTAAATATAAAAGAGAAACCTTATTCTTAATTTCTTCTCTGGATAAACTTGCAAGCTTAAATAATCCACAAATTTCAGCCACATGTATTAGGTGCATATCAGGATGTTCAGTTTCGTCTCCTGCATAAGGATTAGCTAGCAGTTGTTCTAACATACCTGAAGGAATTTTATAACCAATATTTTCAGTAGGTGTTGTAGGTTGGGGGGCAACTAATTGTGGTTCTGGTCAAGGTTAAGATACCCCGAACAAACCCCTCAAAGGATTGCTCTCCGTAGTAACAAGTGACAGTAAATTTCAGCATGTAGTATAAGTTTTTCCTTACCGATTTCCACTTACCAAGAGCACTTCACTCCCCGGCAACGGCGCCAGAAAAGACTCTTGATGAACCACAAGTATCGAGGACCAATCGTAGTCCTTTCGATAAGTAAGAGTGTCGAACCCAATGAGGAGCAGAAGGAAATGATAAGCGATTTTCAGCAAGGTAATTTCTACAAGCACTAAAATTGTAAGTAGCAAGTAGTTTGATAGCAAGGTAATTTGTAACAAGCAAGTAATAGTAATGGTAAATAAGGTGGAGCAAGGTAGCCCAATCCTTTTGTGGCAAAGGACGGGCCAAAACGATCTCTGATAATAAGCAAAGTGTTCTTGAGGGTACGCGGAAATTTCATCAAGTCACTTTCATCATGTTGGTTTGATTCGTGTTTGCTACTTTGATAATTTGATATGTGGGTGGACCGGTGCTTGTGTGCTGTTCTTATTTGAACAAACCTCCCACTTATGATTAACCCCCTCGCAAGCATCCACAACTATGAGAAAATCATTAAGATAACATCTAACCATAGCATTAAACATGTGGATCCAAATCAGCCCCTTACGAAGTAGCGCATAAACATGTGGATCCAAATCAGACCCTTACGAAGTAGCGCATGAACTAGGGTTTAAGATTCTGTCACTCTAGCAACCCATCATCTAATAACTACTCCAAAATGCATTCCCTCAAGCCCAAGGATGGTGAAGTGTCATGTAGTTGATGTTCACATGACACCACTAAGGGAATCACAACATACATATCATCAAAATATCGAACACATATCAAATTCACATGATTACTTGCAACATGACTTCTCTCGGGACCTCAAGAACAAAGTTAACTACTCATAAATAATACTCATGCTCAAGCTCATAGGTGTATTGAATAGCATAGTGGATCTGAACATATAATCTTCCACCAAATAAACCATATAGCAATCGACTACACAAGGTAATCAACACTACTAGTCACCCACAGGTACCAATCTGAGGTCCGGTACAAAGATTGAATACAAGAGATGAACTAGTGTTTGAGAGGAAATGATGATGTTGAAGATGTTGATGGAGAATGGCCTCCCAAAGATGAGAGGGTTGTTGGTGATGACGATGGCTTCGATTTCCCCCTCCGGGAGGGAAGTTCCCCCGGCGGAATCACTCCGTCGGAGGGCAAAAGTGCTACTGCCCAAGTTCCGCCTCGAGACGGCGGTGTCCCGTCCTGAAAGTCCTCTCCTAATTTTTTTCTAGGTCAAACCACAATGTATACCATAAGATGGGCTCCAGAGGTGGGCCTGGGTGAGCACCACCTACCAGGGCGCGCTTGGGAGGCCTGGCATGCCCTGGTGTATCATGCTCACCAGGTGGGGGCCCTACGGTAGTTTTTTGCTCCAATATTTTTCATATATTTCATAAAAATTCTCCGTAAAGTTTTAGCTCAATTGGGCATGTGCAGAATAGGTATCTCTGATATGTTTTTTCAGGTCCAGAATTCCAGCTGTCGGTATTCTCCCTCTTTGTGCAAACCTTGCAAATTATGAGAGAAAACGCGTTAGAGTTACTTCCCAAAGCATTATTATGCATAAAAACATTATAAATAACAGTAGGAAAACATGATGCAAAACGGACGTATCACTATGACTCGGCTACACACCTTGATGACCGACACCTGCATTGTTGGGTTACGTATGCTTGTTCCTGTACAGATGTGCCACTTGGGTTCTATGACTAGTCATGTCAACCCGGGTTCTCTGACGTATGATTGCTTGCGACATATTCACGTACGTGAGCCAAAAGATGCAAACGGTCCTGGCCAAGGTAAGGTGGCAGCCGTGGGGATTACCGTACGTGAGGCCGCAAAGCGATGTGACATGTTACAGGCTGGATTCATATGACTTAGGTCGGGGTCCCGACAATTGTGTTGGCTTATATTTGCAGTACCGATCCATTATGATTGGAAGGTGATTTCTGTTATCTGGAAACAAATTGCATGGATCAGCAAAAACAAAGAATTAAAAAATCCCTGGAGGATATACCTAGATCTTTATTAGAGATCATTCAAGCATGAAGATGATTGAACTTCAAAGTGCAACCTAACTGTGCCCATGTTCAGCAAGAAGATCAGAACATTGGAGTTTTCATTTGTTCGATGTACCCCTGAAATTTGTTGTCAAACAACTGTTATAGTAGGATAGTTAAGTGGATTTTTCTTTTGCTTTACGTCATCACATGATTACTCATCTAAATGTTCTCTGCCACACTAGCTTTCTTTTAAGGGAAATTTGTAGCCTAATTGTTGTAGCTATTTATTTTCCATGCATTTTGACTATTAATCAAGACCCATGTTAGTACATGACTCCTGTTGTTCTGCATGCATTCTGACAACTACATTTCCCCACAAATTTGCATGCATATATATAGACATGTATATCTGGAGTACACTATTTCCCTTAATTTTTATTATTTGCTCGGTCAATACATATATTTGATAATATGTTATTCTAAAAAATATGCTAATATAATTAATGGTCGTATGATATTGGTTCAGAATCAACTATACCATTTACAATGTTAAAATAGATGTTGAGTTCGGTATATCCAAAATATTTACAGCCTATTAATGCCTCAAGTGAATGGTACAAAAATTATGTGTCTAACTATGCAAGCACTCATGACTATCATTTGTTTTTTTAATTTTCCAATCATTTTTCAAAACAATAGTCCTTTTTATCTTGATGTGATATATTGGTATGTTTGGAGATAATTTATATATGTATCCATTTTTTCATATGTTTCTAGTTCCTTCAGCGCAAAAAATCCTTAAAAGGTTGTTTCTGTATTTAATACTATCATTGACCTCTTTTACGTTATCAAACATGTTGTGATGTAAAGATCATGCCTCTGAGCAACTACTTTAAAACACACATTAGCATTGACCATGAATGAGTCTCACCAAGTAGAGACCGACTCTCGCATCTTACACATTGTGCACTTTGGTAGAAGGATGCAGGTTTTTGCTCCCGTGTAGGACCCGTTGTAACGTACGGACACTTTTACTGGTATTGAAATAAACAACAAACTGCCAAGTTAAATTGTGCAGTTTGGTAGAAGGATGCAGGTTTATGCTCCTGTTGCAACGTTCGGGCACTTTTACTGGTATTGAAATAAACAACAAACTGCCAACTTGTTGTTGCTGGCATACACGGCAAGTCGCACTTTTACTGGTATTGAAATAAACAACAAACTGCCAACTTGTTGTTGCTGATATACACGGCCAGTCGCAGACGCTCCTCCTATGCTCCTACAACTACCAGTTGTAACGTTAGTTGCAATACTGCGAGCCAAGGGAACATTTTTTTTTTTTGCGTGCATTCTCCACATCTCCTCAACAAACCATACGCAAATTAATGCCCAGGATTTCAGTATCTAGAACGGAAAATTAAACAACCTCAAGATTTCCCCAGCGCAACAACCTGTATTTTTAAGCAACACACAGTTTAAATGCACCAGGACTCCAGCTGCATGGCTGCAACTTTTGGTTTTCTACAGCAGCTTAGGAGCATCATAGTAATACAATCCATCATGCCAGCGAGAAAATGATGTGTATTAACATTTATTAGACGAACTCATTTAGCTACTTCTGTCGTCACAGGAAACCTGCAACCTAAGCACAAGCACAAGGTCCAGGTTGACAATGAAAATGGTACAATAAAGTGGCAGAGAAAACCCATAGTAAATCAGGTTGAATGGAGTGTACACATCTCTATCACATGCGCCGATAGGCTTCAGATCCTAGGTTTGATGGGAAGGAGGTGATCACATGATAATATCTGACAAATTACTGAATAACCCACATGGTAACAGGACTGTTCAGACAGAAACCCTTGTTTTTAGCAATGAAGGCATTGGTTGCATCAGTCCTCGAGCCGAACTTTACCAGCACCATTCTTACAGGCTCAGGAACCCCAGCTCTGCACAAGCCATTGGTGGAATCAGACAAGGATGAATGGACTTAATCACATCCTAGCTAACAAGGATCGCTGCCGAAAAGTATATTACCTGACAAAGTTTTCAAATGGAGGAGGTTCATAGTTAGTGCCGCACAAGAAACGTTCTATGTCATCAGCTTGAGCGTTTCGAGGGACTCCTTGCAACAGTACCTGGATAGACCCAAACAGCAAAAACAAAGTAAACCAACTAGAAAATAGCAATCACTGCATTATGGATCGCAACTACATTAACATTAATTAAACTGGAAACTGAAAGAAAAGAAGTGGACTTTCTTCTCCCTATTGCATTTCTTGGTATTTTTATGATCAACAGTTGCAACACATACCAAACTTTTAAAAGCAAATCTATCACTTACAGCTTTTCCATTCAAAGATATCTTGTGTTCCCACTCATCAGGACTCAACTGTTATATCCAAACAGTATACATATCAGTGTACTGGAAATTACTAATACCAAATGAGATAACTGATAAAAAGAGTGTCGCCTTACCCTCTCAAGCCTGTACATGCGACCCTGAATTGTTCGCCTGACTGCTGTCTCAAATGATTCCACCGAAGGAAACTTCAATAATCTGATCGAAATCGCATTGATAATCACATTAATAAATCAGTAAGAGAACACTATATTTAGCTGCAAACCCGCAACAATTTCAAAATGGCAGAGGAATTAAACATGACATGCCATGTATTTAATAAAGACGGATATTTATATATGAGGAAATGAGTTATGTGTGACAGACTTGGTTAGTGTCACGCAGGGACATTAATAAGAAGAAACTACGTTTTCTGCGTTTAAAGCATCAAGGAAAAGTGAAATGTGAATGCCGTGCTAGCACACAAAATATAAATACACGATTGCTTTAGCATACTGCATGAAAAGATCATGATTAAACCATGCAGACAGAATGGCAAACCAACAAAAGATAAGTACTTGGAAACAAGTTAGTCTACTAAGTATAGACAAGGCTTCTAAATACTTATGATAATATTCATGCCTTAACCACAAAATAAGGTTCACATTTCCAGTTCTATCCTAAAACGCCATTTCTTTTGAAAGCAGCCACTAAACCCAATTGTAGACTCCTGAGCAGTACTGACTTCAGTAATACACATTAGGACAAACCGCTCATGCATATGCAGCCAAAAGCTCAAGTAAAAACAAGATACATAGATGAATTAGGTAGCAGAAAATAAACCGTACGCGCCCATGGGATAAAATCCCTTGTTGTAATCAATCTTCACATCATCCAGTGACAGTTCACATTGGTCAAGGTAATGGATAATGTCAGTCTTCAGCATGTTCTTGCCAAGACGGCCGACACCAGAAGTATTAGTGTAGAACCTTCCATAGGTATGGCCTGTTGCAGTAGATAAGTGTTACTGAAATGTACAGCATGATGGTTTTCAAATACAAGAATCACAAAGTTTGCGAAATTATTAAACCATGGAAGAAATTTTACTCTACAGATT
This sequence comes from Hordeum marinum, assembly GCA_022496015.1. NCBI lineage: Eukaryota > Viridiplantae > Streptophyta > Magnoliopsida > Poales > Poaceae > Hordeum > Hordeum marinum. The sequence goes on from CM039675.1 coordinate 353,214,370, forward strand.
CCACATAGTGCAACACAGAATAACTACTGCCCAAAAAACAGTAGAAATCACATAATGCACAACTAGCTCCGGGTATCAATAGGATAGTGGAGTAGCCCCCAAGTGAAGAACACTCAATCTAACAGCAGATCAACAGTAAATCATCCTCAAGATCGCATGGGAAGGACCACTCAGTTCGAATAATGCACATGAGAAAGGCAAATGACATTTTCAGTTGATATTTATATCAGTTCAAGAATGTGAAAACAATCTTCTCTTCGGCAGAAATAAAAAGATCAAAAAAATATTGCCCCCAAAGTCACATGCAGGAATGGTAAAAGACACAAAGCTACAAATAAGAACCTTGAATTGACACGGTATCATTGATCATAACGGAAGGAGACAAAATGGTCCTCCTTGCAGACTTGTTTGTATGCATTGTAATCCAACCCAATACCTCCTTTCCAATCACAATCAAAGGGAGGACTGGATCTAATCCCTCTCAATCAAAAACAACTACTGATTTTCACACGGCACGAATAACCAACTAATGTTCTCAGTAAGATTACAGCACTATCTCGTATTTTAGGATTTTTGATTCGCATTCCAAACATTTGACACCCTAAATTCAGATGCTTGCAACAGATTACAAAAAGACGAACTCCGTCAGAACAGAGTTCCACCATACCTCAATGAACTCCATGGTCCATCATCGTACATTCCGCCACTCCTTCTAAAGCGGAACAGAATATTAAACCCTAGACGGCTAGACCTCGCCGGACAAAAACGAACAGACTATCATGCGAGAGAATACCTATAAGTTCACGAAAAATCGCAGCACAAGGATGCGAGAGCTACCTTCGCCGGACGATGAGTCGTCCCGTGATCCCGCTACGGCGCCGGATGCGTCGGTTGAGAAGAGACGAGAGGATGCAGGGGGAAATGCCACTGAGGTCGAGTACGAGCGCGCCCCGGAAGCGGTGAGGGCGCCGCGGAGGGCGGCGGCCGCGAGCCTCGACATCTCTCCGGCTAAGCGGCGGCGGAGGAGTGGCGGCGTTGGGCGCTGGGTTTGGGAAAACGATGCGAATGGACCCCGGATGGGTTTCACTGACATGCCGTAGCATATCACGGGCTTACCCCTCCATTCGGCCCCAGTTATCTAAATGGGCTTTTATGCTTGATCATAGTTAGTGGGCTTTGTGAGTAAGGTCTGTCCAAGTGCTTCACCGTATGGTAAGCATGTCACATAGACAAAAAAAATAATATGACAAAAAATTAAGAAGTGGAGAGAGCACTTTGATGACCTCAAAAAGAACCAATGCCAAGCGTGTGGGCCTATGCAAAATAATTAAATGAAGGAAGTTTAGCCTATGTACGGAATAATTTGGTTGCTAAGTAATTAAATAAAAAAACTTAACAACAACAAGCTAAACACCTATGCATTGGAGACTTTAGTTGCTAAACACTTTAATAACCTTAGCATCACATCTAAGCACTTGTGTATTGGAAGATGTATAAGCACACACAAGCATTAACTTATGTATACGCCCCCAACTGTTCTGGAGGCACATGCTTGATGCGAGGCCATTGCTCTCGCAAAAGACTTTAACCTTCGGCACTTGGTTGTTGCCTCAGATTTCCTCGAGGTCGTTACAAACATCGGGAAGGGAGCTTCAGGTTCAACATGTCCTGAATGATATGCATCTTAGTATCAGTGATTTTGCTTTCATAGATTTCTATTTTGAGTTTAGAGAAAGTAATTTTGAAGCCCACTCTTTAGCAAAACGAGTCGTGTCTCTAGAGGTGGGTCGCTATGTGTGGCTAGGGGTTCTCCCGGATATTTCTTGTATCCCGCTTGTTATGAATTCTAAATAGAACCCTAGTTACCCTAAAAAATGTATACGCCTCGGGAAAAAAACTTATGTATACGCCTCCAGACTTAACTTGTATTACCATGAATATTTTATCATAATAAATAAAGCATGTTTGGACTAAGAAAATATATACGCCTCGTTTTCTTAACCAAAAAATGTATATGCCTCGTTAGGGTTTTACTTTTCTCTCGGCGGCGCTAGCCACCAACGTTGAGACCTCCTCTCCCTTGGCCTCTCTCTTCGCCGTCGGTAGTTGGGGTTCTTGACTTGTAATTGCGCGGTTTGGGGGAGGGGAGTTTTACGGTTCATCACCAGTGGAACAAAAGACTTCACAAACAAGAGAACTGATGGATGCATCAGCTCCGGGCTGCAGCTCTGCCACGAGCGATGTGAAGGCGATGATGAAGGAACTAGGTCTCAAAGAGGATGACCTTGAGGATGTAGTGGTTAAGGATGATGATCTACCAGGAGAAGCACTCGATGGATGGCGATAGCACACGTCCACATGGACAAACCCTACAACTGGTAATGTTTTTTTAGGAATATGAGGGTTGCTTGGGACTTGACGCAGGAGGTCAAATTTTGCCAGCTCAATGACAACCTCTACGCTCTACAGTTCTGTTACCCTCGCGATTGGGAACGTGTTATGAAAGAAGGGTTGTGGACCTTCAAGGGGAAAGTTGTGGTTCTCGCTCCCTGCTACTTGTGAGACGTGTTGGGGTTTTTCCCGAAGAGGAAGGGTGAAGCAATATAGTAGCGATAAGTATTCCCCTCAGTGAGAACCAAGGTTATCGAACTAGTAGGAGAATCACAACAACTAGTCTTTAAAGCGGTACCTTTACACACAAAATCAAACACTTGCACCCAATGCGGGCAAGAGGGTTGTCAAGCCCCTTGAACTCGTTACTTGCAAGGATTACTTCCGATAGTGGTAGATAGATTATGATAATAAAATAAAAGTAAATAAATTGCAGCAAGGTATTTTTAGGTTTTTAGCAAATATAATTAAGTAGACCCAGGGGTCATAGTGTTCACTAGAGGCTTCTGTATCGACAGTAGCATACAGTGGATAGACCAATTACTATTGGGCAATTGATAGAAAAGCGTATAGTTATACTTACAAATTATTGCTGGGCAATTGGTAGAAAAGTACATAGTTATGATTATGTATTCATGACAATAATCATGTATATATGCATCACGTCTATGACAAGTAGACTGAAATGATTATGCATCTACTATACCAATCGACCGCTATCCAACGTGCATCTATGGTATTAATTTTACGCAAACAAAGTAATGCTTTAAGCAAGATGACATGATGTAAGCAAAGTAAGTACAAGAAATATGTCCAAACCACGTCATTTTATCCTTGGTAGCAGCAATGCAATACGTGTATTGTCCCATTCTATCAGGGGATATAGAGCACCTCAATATTTTACCACTACAATGCACACCTCCTCCTACAGATAAATCAATCAAGTTAGCCAAACCAAACCTATAGACCGGAGAGACTTACAAAGCTATACCAATCATGCATAATCGAATTTAGAGAAGACTAGATTGCTTTTCATGAATAATTTGATCATAAACACACAATTCATCGAATCCAAACAAACACACCGCAAAAGAAGATTACATCGGATAGATCAACGCGAGAATCATGAAGAACTTTGTATTGAAAATCAAAGAGAGAGAAGAAGTCATCTAGCTACAATATATGGACCCGTCGGTTTGTGGTGAACTACTCACACATCATCATGGAAGCAACAAGGTTGATGAAGAAGGCCTCCGTGATCGATTCCTCTTCCCGAAGAGTACCGAAAAAGGCCTCCAGATGGGATCCCAGAAGAATAGAGATTTGTGTTGGCGAAAAAATTGTTTTGGGTGGCTCACTATTGGTTTTGGGGTAATTGTGAATATATAGAAGTGGAATTAGGTTAGGAGGTGCCACGAGGGGCCCACAAGCCATGGGACGCACCCAAGTGGCATATGGCCACCTCGTGGGTGTTCTGGCCTCCTTCCAAAGCTTCCTAGGTCTCTTCTGGTCCAAAAATAACTCCTGTAATTTTTTATCCAATTTGAACTTCGTCTGATATTGATTTTCCGAAAATTCCAAAAAAGGCAAAAACAGAAACTCGCACTAGGCATTGAGTTAACTAGACAATTCCCCACGTGTTGCTATGGGAATTATTGATAATATGTTTATATGATACTTGCTTATATGAAATGTGAATATTACAATGAACGATATGAGCATGAAAATATATGAGATTTATTACACTTGATTAGTTTATATTTGCAAGATATTTTTGAAACATATGTAGCATAATGTGAGTTTAAAATTCTTTAGAGTTGCCCACACGGGTGTCTTTTTCATTGAGAAAAAATGGACATGAATAGTGAGGATGACTCTCTCACCGCGTGTTGTTGCGATAACTTTTTTAAAAACATGCGTAAGTAGTTGCTAAATCTAACAAAAGAAAGCAAAACTTTAAAATCAATAAAATAAAGTGTTTAAAAATAGAATGAAAACTTAGTGGTAGAAACATGCATTAAGTTCATTCAACTTATGAATTAAATGTGAAGGATGACTAATTAACATGAATATATGATGTGGCATTGTTACTTGCATAGACTAATGTAAAAATAGTTGTAATTTATAAGTTAAATTTATGATTTGCTTATGTGGAACATTTTACATGATTTAGTGGGAGAAAATACTTAAATGCATTGCTTAGTGGGATGTTGAGGTGGACACTTTGCATGGCTTAGTGAAAGAAAAAAGCATTGCTTAGTGGGACAATGAGGTGGACATCTTGCATGTTGAGAGAATTGGGACCAACTTTTTAAGAATGTAAGATAGGTTAGTCCTAAAAATGATATCAAATATGATATAAGTGCATATAAAGTATCCTAGATTGATAATATAATAACATGAAACAATCAAAAATTATAGATACGTCGGAGATGTATCAGCATCCCCAGGCTTAATTCGTGCTCATCCTCGAGTAGGTAAATGATAAAAACAGATTTTTTGGATGTGGCATGCTACCCAACATGTAATCTCTTTTAGGTGGAAATATTGATAAATGATGAATAAATTGACATTAACATAATAATATCCATGAACATAAGAAGCATAATCATTACTGTTTCAAAATATACGATCATTAAAGAATGTTATCCCCTACTCATTTTATCATATCAACCATGGCATGACTTCGTCTTCACCGCATAAGTATAAATCATGAGCACCCCGGTATCAAACCAGACAATTGGATTGTAGTTCTAACGCGCTTCAGCATTTTCAACAACACACAACACATGAGCATGAGCCATTGATTCGTCGATGTGGTTACTACCACACTTAAAATGAAATGTACACATGCCTGCATAGACCATATTTTCTCATATCCTTGAAAATGGTCAGAGATCTTTGTTCATAGAGTAACAACTCATATAATTCAACATAGGAGAATCATGACACCATAAATTCCATTGACTCATGAATTTATTACAAACTCTGAGGCTTCCGTTACATAACTTCAAAATGATAAGAGTGCTACCTATTACATTTATTACTTCCAAAATCCAAAACTCAAACTACTCATGTTTAGCCTTCTTCTTCTCCAGGCAGGTATAGGAGTAGTGTCATGTCTTGTTACACCGATGACAAGTGATGTGGCTCAGATCCTTCCGTGTAGAAAACCATGGAGCATTCTTCTTGTTCTTGGGTTGGGTTCCTTTCCTAATGCTTGGCTCATACCTCTTGCAAAAACAGTGTGGCCTCTCTAAGCTACAATGCAAACATCCGATGCCTCGGCTTACTTGGCCTTTCTTCTTGTCCAGGTTGATCGTTTCTTCTATCTCCTGAGGATCATATTGCACTTCTTCTGTCGGGAAGTCTCCCAGATACTCGTTCAGACAATCCTGAGAGATATGTCCTTCTTCTCCATAGATCTTGCATGCACAAACCTTCTTCATCGGGTTAACACAATGCTCCTGAATGAGACGGGGTCTTAACAGAGTCTTCTTGAATTCTTCCCAAGTTTCCGCTCCATTAAATCCTTGTATGGCATGATGTATTCTCCACCAAATTGCAGCACTTTGGGTAAGGTACTGAAGAGCATACTGGACCATCTCGTTCCTTGCAACATGGTTACTCCTTAGATGATCCTCCATGTTCTGAATCCATTCTTCTGTTTCTAACCGAGCCATTAATCCAGAATACACGAGTCCAGCTTCATTCATCATCTATTGGGTTCAAGGTTTTGGAATGAGATATGAGAGAGAGAAAAAGGAGGGGATACACACAATACAAACAATGGTTTTAAAAATAGAATTTTTTGTCGCTATCGAAAAAAATACACACAAATGACAGCTCACAAATCATCGTATCTGGAAAGGTCAAGCCTCTGTGTGTTCCGTGCCATCCCTGGATCAGTATGCTGGCACACACAGTACATCAATGTATATATCAAAGTGCAATCACATGTAATTAACGTAAAACTGATATATACCTCAAAATCTCAACGGAAACAGTCAACGGGAGTGGAGTCCCAATAACACCAACGGCAGGTTGAGTGTAGACCGTAACCCTGAATCGTACTCTTACCCGTCGTAGAGCTTATCTGCAACATAAGACGTTGCAGCTGTGTAGGTCAGTACATTGAATGTACCGGCAAGATCACCATAGCAGAACAGAAGATAATAACTATTCTATATGCAGTAAGGCTTTGTGGCTCTGTGTCTGAGTTTTTGCATAAAAGCTGATTTTATTTTATTTTCCTACAACAAAGGAATATCAAGAGTTTTCACTATAGAGTTACCTAACATGACATGGTTCCACCAACCGATGTCTTAATGCCCACAAGTATCAATAGTTGCCCACAATTAATTATCAGTCCAGTGTTGAGAGTTCAGAGATAGATCCAAGTCCAGAGGCTCAAATTGTCCGTAACCGGGGACACGGCTAATCGATTAGGTTTAACTCTGCAGAGTGTTGTGTACTTTACCCACAAGATTCGTTCCCTCCTGGTAAGTCCTCGCATTGCCTGGTGTTTGAGAACAGGACGAACGAAACATGGTCTTTCAGAGTGTTTCCCTGACTACTGTCAGTGCCCATCCAATCCTAACGTCGACTACATCTCGTAGCACTGCCCAACCAGAGTCACAACAAAGATCAACCAGGCCAGAGCCCATAATGACTTGTGGCTACACAGGTAAGCTTCCGGGCATGAAGTATTCATCCGTCTCTTTGAGTCTGGGTGAAGCTTTCCAAAAGATGTCATGGCGCTTCTCCATGCATCCTGGCCATCCACTGGTTACTCCAGGGATGCCCAATCAACCATCTTTCACCCAGTAGTGTGTATTGAAAACTTGTTTCTCGAGTCTTGAAGTCTTGAGGTCTTGAAGATGCCTTCATGAAGTTGTCGTCTTGACATGGAGTCCTCCTTCTCACACCACTCATGAACACTCATACCAGACCCCGTCTACTTTAGCATAACATTAAAATAACTAACGTTCCCGGGGCTTTGGTAACAAGGGGTGGGTTCCTACCTCATGCATTCTACTTGACTACAAGAATTTTCAATAACACTACTGGAGGGATTTGTTGAAGGATATCACTACATGCAATAGAACATAGGTCTGAAATGGATGGTCAAAGTGAACTTGCCTGTACTGTTGATGAAGAAAAATATCGCTCTCAGAAATAACTTGATAGAACTATTCGTCACTCTCCGATGAGAATCTATATAATCAAACATTGCACTCATATAAGCAATCATACTAGCAATCAATTCTAACAATCAAAAAGTAACACAAAACCAAAAGCAACAAGGTTGTGATGAAGGAAATACTTAAGACAAAACTCAAAACAACAAAGTTTCAGCAACACAACTAACGTTGGTTTTCTCTACAAGTGATCCTATTTTCAAAAGTAAAAACACAAAACAAAAATAAAGTAAAATATAACAAAAGTATTTTCGTAAATATTTTACTTAGCAAAAAAAATTACTTTTGAAGAACAACTAAGAACTAAGAAAGTATTACTGTAAACAACCTAGGTTTTTGCCTAATAAACCTAACAATAAGAAAAACAAATGAAATATTAAAATAACAGAAACAAGATATGTAACAACTAAATTAACAGAAAGTATATTTTATAAAACAAATTTTATTTAAAGGTATTTTCCAATAGCAAATCAAACTAGCAAATGGAAATCAATTACAAGTTATAATTAACTAGAATTGATTTTCATGCAATCAACAATAAAATAATATTTGTTTGAAGGGCTACTGTTATCTAATAGAAAACTTTATAAAATCTATCAACTAATATAAAAGAAAATAAATTAAAACAATTTAAAACAAAAGAAATATAAATAAACCTAAAAAGAACTAAAACAGAATCTGTTTTGTTAAAAATACTAATTTAAAATATTATAAAAATTCCCAAATAAAGCAAGATGCTAAACCTAACTAATACAAAACAGTGGCAAAAAGAATCACTCAAAAATAAGTTTTTAAACTCAAGTTATTCAGAAAATAAGATTTAAATCAAATCTGTTTGAATTCAATTTTAATTCTTTTTCAAATATGGTCAAACTTTATATCTACAGAAACTAGATAAAATTTGTGACATGATGGAAAAAGAATCAATTTAAAATAATTAAAAACATAAAAGATATAAGGAAAACAAAAACAGAACTATTCTGTTTTTAAAACAGAAATAGAAAAAATAGAAAAAATCTAACTAACGGATAGGGGGTGCTACGTGGCATTCTCTGATTGGCCGAGACCTATGCGTGCTAGGTTAAAACGAGCGAACGACCGGTAACTAAAAGAAAATGGTTCGGCCTAAAATAAAACGACTAAAACCGGGCGGTTCACTAAAGATAAACCGGGCTTTAACGAAGGGGTACGAGGCTTCTAATCTGTGTCGTTCAAACAGATCGGACAGACGAGGAGGGCTCCGGCAACTTATAGAGGAGGAGGGGAGCTCCAATGATGCTCTGGTGATGTCCGAGCCAGCAAGATCGACGGGGACGTCGCTTCGGTGGTCCTCCGATGATGGGAAGGTCTCCAATCGACGCGGGCGAGGACGGCGACTCCGTTGGTGGCGTCAGCGGGGCTCGGGGGCAACGATGGCGACGACGGTGAGCTCGGAGGCGGCGGCGGTGCTTGGGTGTCGACGGGGAAAGGGCTCCGGTGGGTGCGAGACTCGAGCGAATGGATGGGGAGGTGCGCACGAGAGAGGAGAGCTCGGTCCTGGTGGAGATGGTGGTCGAAGGCGTCGGGAGCGAGCGGGGTGGGGCAATGGCGAGGCGGCGGCACTCGGGCTCCGGTGAGAAATGGCGCCGAGGAGAGAGGGTCGGACGAGGGGGCTTGGGCGGAACGGGGTGCGGGAGGGGCGGGCTTTATAGGGGCGGCTCGGGGTCGTAGAAAGGAATAGGGAGAGGAGATCACGGATCCGGTGGTCGCTAGCGTTGGAAAGGAAGGAGGGAGGAAGGAGATGACCACGGCGAGATTTTCGGTCGGTCGGTGGGACCGGTGTGTCAGAGAGAGAGAGGGAGAGAGGATGGCGTCGGTGGCCGGTTTGAAGGAGGTGGGCCGCGGTGGACTTTCCTAATAAAAACTATTCTCCTTTTATAAAAGAACAGAGAAGGAAACTAACTTTATGGCAATCAATAAATTTCCAAAAAATGAAGATTTATATATTAAATTGACCAGGGGAATAAATGCAATTTAATGAACATTTTTCCACGGCCAAAATAAATACTTTTAAAAAATATTTTCAGAAATTGCCTAAATTGGGTTTTAATTCTTTTGCAATAAATTTTCAAATAACCCCTTGGGTTTTTTTATGGCTCAAAACTTCACAAAATAACCCTGGTGTGGAGTGTCATCTTACTCCTCTCAAAAATCTTGTCAAGGGTATTTGAATTCTTTCAAACTTCAAATTGGAAATCAAAATATGAAAAGAACTCCATATCAGAAAAATTTCAAATGTTTTCAAATTCACTCTTCAAATCTTTTTATATTGAAGAAGTCATGTCATGTTCTCTCACTGATTTGAAATGTAGAAAATTTGAATTCCAAAAGCATATGGGCAAGTCATGTCATTCCCTCTCATTCAAAAGTTTTCAAAAAGTTTCAAATTCCACTCAAATTCAATCACTCAATCAAACAAACAAGCATTCTAATATTTATTATAACATTCTAAAATTTGGGATGTTACAAGGAGCAGTAGAACCGCTTCGGCAGTTCTACTGGCCTTTTTCCTCCTCGCTGTTTTGTTCAAAGGGCTTCCACCGCCCTAGCGGTAGTACCGCTCTGTGCAGGTTGTGAGCATAACGGTTGGATTTTCCCCCACCTATAAAAGGGGATCTTCTTCCCCTGAACCTTATCCTTTGACCTCGTGTTCTTCCCCCCATTGTTGACCTTCTTCGATCTTACTCTCAATCCCTCCAATGATTCTTGCTAGTTCTTGAGGGAAAACAGAGAGAAGATCTAGATCCACATTTCCACCAATCACTTTCTCCTCTAAGTGAGGGGAACCCCTTGGATCTAGATCTTGGAGTTCTTCGTGTTCTTCCTCTCATTTTCTTCCATAGCATTAGTTGTTGTGGAGGGATTTGGGAGAGAAGAACTTGGGCACTCCGTGTGCCCTTGCCATTGCATTTGGTGCATATGTTCGAGTTCTCCACGGTGATACGTGGAAGTGAAGTTTGAGAAGCTTATTACTCTTGGGTGTTTGTGCACCCTAGAGCTTGTTCCTATTGGGTGCCTTGGCGCCCTAGATGGCTTATGTTGCCCCGGAGCTCAATCATTGTGGTGTAAAGCTCCGGGCAAGCGTCGGGGTCTCCAATTAGCTTGTGGAGATTGCCCCGAGCATTTGAGGTCACCTCGGAGCCACAGTCCATTGTGGTGAAGCTTCATGGTGTCGTTGGGAGCCTCCAATGAAGTTGTGGAGATTTCCCCAACCTAGTTTGTACGGGTTCGGTGACCACCCTCAAGGGTCCCTTAGTGGAATCACGACACTTGCATTATGCGAGGGCGTGAGGAGATTACGGTGGCCTTAGTGGCATCTTGGGGAGAATTGTACCTCCACACCACTCCGAACGTACATTAGCATCCACAAGGGTGTGAACTTCGAGATACATCGTCGTCTCCACGTGCCTCGGTTATCTCTTACCCGAGCCCTTTACTTATGCACTTTACTTTGTGATAGCCATATTGTTTCTTGCTATATATGTTTCTATCACTTAGTTGTTTATCTTGCTTAGCATAAGTTTGTTGGTGCACATAGGTGAGCCTAGTTGTTTTAGGTTTTATGCTTGACATATTAAATGTTAGTTTTATTCCACATTTTTTCAAGCCTAAAACGTAATTATTTTAAACCGCCTATTTACCTCCCCTCTATGTGACATCCTCGTCCTTTCAATTGGTATGAGAGCGAGGTTTCTCATTATTAGGTTTAACAACCTAGAGAGTAAGGATGTCGACTAGGGGATTAGGATTCTCGGACACTCTTAGTTTCAATGGCATAAATTTTGATGTTTGGGTAATTCGCATGTTTAATCTCTTTAGGGTCATGGACCCAAATTTGGAGCGAATTGTAAATATGGGTTTTTCTCCTCCAAAGGATTCTCAACACATATATTTAGAGGATGAGAAAAATTCTTATCTCAATGCTCAAGCTTCTAATGTGATTTTTGATGCTTTGAGCAATGTAGTTATATTTCAACTCATGCCATTCTAGGATGCTCATGAGTTGTGGACAAAGCTTCAAGATAAATATGGTGTGTCTAAGATTTGTAGGGACGATTGTTCTCCTTCCACCTCCGATCGCATTGCCTTCTCAACTTCATCTACTTCCCCTATATGTGGAATGCCACAAGGTAATGATATGCTGAGTAGTGGTGATCATTGTAATTTTGATAGTGGGATAATTGTTGATGATCCTTCATCGCTATCTTATTTCTATGCTTCATCTTTGGACTTTAACACCTCGAGCACTTTAAATGTTTCACATGCTTGTGTTGATAGTCCTTGCATATCATGTACAAATTTCTTGACTAAATCTCATGATGATATGCTTGCTATATCTTGTTGTCATGATAAAAATGTATCTATTTCCTCAAGTTCTTGTGCTAACAATGTAGAGGAAACCCAACACTCCATGGAACAAGATGTGGTCTTGAATGGTGCTTCGAGGGATCCTACATCATCATCTATTGTTTCTCACTTTTGCCTTATGTCTAAGGCTTCAAAGGTATCTCCTACTTTGAATCCCAATATATCTCATGATGATGATGTTGATGATAATGATGAAGAGAGTGATAATATTGCTTCCTTAAAAATTAAGGGAGAAATGGTTTTTAAAGCTCTTCATAAGAATAAAATTGCTCGTTCCAACTTCATGGAAATCATGTCTATTGACATTGAGGGAAATAAATATGTTGAGGAGTTGGAAGATCATCTCGAGGAGCATGAGACCACCATTGATGAAATGGAAGGTCATGAACATGATTACGCTAATGAGATCGTGGAGCTATCTCAAGCTCTTGAAAATGAACAAACCGCCAAGGAATCTCTTGAGGAGACCTTTGCTCTAGAATTATCTTGATTAAAGGAATCCCATGAAAGAGCTCTCAAGGTGGCTAATGATTTTTGAACTAAAAATGATAAGCTTGAAGTTGCTCATGCTAAACTCCTTGAGGACTTTGAGCACCTCGAAAATGGCTCAAGGGTCGTTAAGAGTTCACTCATTAAACTCATCGAGTCTCATGCTCAACTTAAAGTTTCATATGTTAAAGAGCTTGCCAAGTTGCCGTCTCCTCTTGTTGTTAATGATGATGCTTGTGCTACTAACTCTATTTCTTGTTAAGCATCCATTTTGAATGAGAATGTTGAGCTAAGGGCTCAACTTAAGTTGCTATCTAGCAATTATGGGAAATTGGAAGTCATGAAAACCTCTCAAGCTCTCATGGTGATCTTCTAGTATCCCATAATGTGCTAAAAATAGCTCATGAGTCGAGTACTACTAAGGTAACATCTAGTGAGCCTCATGTGGACATTAGCACTACTTCTAGTAGAAATGCTTTATTGCCATGTGCTAGTCCTCGTAGTTCATCTACTCATAATGTTGCTACATCTTGTGATTAATTACTTTCCTTGCCTTGTTGCTCTAATGATGAAGTGTATACTTCCTCTAGTACTTGTGTTGATACTAACCATTTAGAGGAAATCAAAGAGCTTAAGGCCCAAGTTACTTCTTTGAAGAAAGACTTGAAAAAGAGGCATGAAGGGAAGTCCACAGTCAACAATATCTTGTGTGTGAAAAAATCCCCAAGTGACAAGGGTAGAATTGGATTCAACTCCAATAAGAAGAAGAAGTCCAAAATCTACAAGAAGAAGGGCCAAGAACAAGTCAAGATCTCGGCCAAGATTATTTGCTTCAAGTGTAAAATAGAAGGGCACCATGTTAGATCTTTTCCATTGAAGAAGAAGCCCCATAGTGACAAGCAACAAGGGAAGCGGACAGAAGTTCAATCTCATGCTCAACCTCAAGTTGAAGAAAGGCCTCTTCCCAAGAAGACCCAAGTCAACGCTCCTCAAATTGAGAAGTCAATTGAGAAGAAAGTAAAGGGTAGATGTTGCTACTTATGTCGTGAGAAGGGTCACTTTGCTTCTTCATGTACGAATGGTAACTTATCCAACCCAATTATTATTGATGATATCTATTCTCTTGGGAAGAATAAGGTTGGCAATGTGTTTGCCAAGTGTGTTGGTACTCAAAGTGGTGTCAAGAAAAGAACCATTTGCGTAGCCAAGCCTATTGTAACTAACCTCTTAGGACCCAACTTGGTTGGGGACCAACAAGCTCAAACTTGATCAATAGGTATTGTTGGAGGGCATTGGAGACTTGTCTACATTATGAAGAGTTAAGGGATCTCCATCATTCATATTATCTCAAGCCAAGTCATTTGGATTATCGAGTTTCTATCCTATATACAATGTCCTCCTTGCGGTAACTTGTACTTAAATTGATAGTTATTTTCCCCTTTGCATGTTGTGGTTTTGTACCTTGAATTTGCTTGTATATGGTGTGCCTCCGGCTTGCTTATCTTGAGTAATCAAGTATGGGTATGTTGGTTTGCACATGATGTACGTGTGCGTGTTGTGTTGAGACTTTTTGCGTTTTGTTTGTATCTTAATTGGCTCGTTTGAGATATTAATGGATTATCCCATTTTGGGGGAGTGATGTGCTTTGTGCACTTCACGATCCTCAAAGTGTGTGTACATGAGGAATACCACTTAGTATTGATATTACAAGATTATCTAGCTTCTATGTGGTATGCCTTCTCATGAGAAATTCAAATTCTAAATGGTCCATTAATCATCTTGTTGGATTTCATTTGCCACTTGTTAATAACATTGGGTTACCACATTATGGGGGAGTAATATACTATGTGCATATTACAAGCCTAGAGAATGTGTACAGTTGAAATATTGCGACTTAGAGTTGATATTATAATTTATCTTGTTCCTAGGTGGCATGTTAGCTCTACAAATGTCATTTGCTCGTGCTTTAGGAGTAAGATTATGTTGGGTCTACTTGCAATCTATCAATGTGAATTATTTCCAAATACTTCTTGTTCTTTTACAATTAGTATTCCTTTTAAGTGGTAGAGTTTGCTAATCATCTTTACATATTATTTTGTTTATTGTTTGTCTTCCTTGCCTCTTGTGGATCTTTTTGAGCATGTCTAGTGTTTCTATAGATATAGGGAAAGTGATGATCCCATCATGTGCATTTTGTATTCAAATGCAAATTCTATATAATGCACATCTCTTAGGGAGCTATCCTATTTTCTGTAGAACACTCTCTTTATGTGTTTATCATAAAATCAATTGATCTTCATCAAGTGTGTGTTGGTGGGAGGCGAGCCTTTTCTCTATGGTGCTTTGTGCCATCATGAAAATTTGAGGAGGATTTTGTTTGTTTGGATCCTAGCTCTCTTTTGGGAACTTGATACCTGTTGTTTTCCTTCAATTGGTATCTTGTTTCCTTCTGTTTTGGCATGTGTCAATGGATATTTCATTCCTTGATGTATCTTTTAGTTGGTTTCTGTCAAGTGATAATTCTTTGTTTGGTATCTTATTTTCACTTGATACCTTATCTTTTGGTATCTTATCAACTGTGTGTTGATTTGATTCTTGAAAGCCTTGAGCATGCATATTTTCTACATGTACTTTAGTTGGCATGTTCTCTTTCCTTGAACCAATATATAAGGGAGACTCCACTATGACATATATTGGCTAAGGTGTGCGTGAAATTCACTTTCATATCTATATGCACATATTTATGTGGAGTTTTGTCCTATGTATTGTTGGTCCTCTAACTCTTTGGTCCCAATAAGTTTGGGTACCACTGTGTTTGTGGTGTTGTTCTAGGAACAATTGGAGATACATTGGACACTCAGCTCACTTACAAGGAAGGTGTTGACACCATGTGCTTATTGGAACCATGCTAGGATGAACGAAGAACCATTGTCTACTACATCAATCCAATGCTATCTCGGTAACAAGTATATACTTCATGCACACATTTCTCGCATTCAACCTTTTATAGGTTGCATCATGGCATGAATTTCTTGAGTCATTCTTGTGGTACTTGTTTCCTTCTCAAAGCGTCTCAACGATGATGTCATATTGCTAGTTGTGATGCCTTTGATGTTCGTGTTTTGGGAGTTCATTTATGTACAATAAGAAAATAGTAGGCTATGTGGTATGCTTTGAAGCAAAGATCTTATTAGTATATTTATGACTTCCTTTTGGATGTCTTGTTTGTTCCTTCTTGTAACTATTTCGTGTGTACATCATTCTTTGTGGATATATCATCATGATTGCCCTCTACCTAGAATCTTATACACATGAGAGAAGTTACATCTCTAATTGATATCCTCTTTTCTTTCACGTCCACCGTTGCATTTCCTTTTTATTTACTTGGTGGTTTCGTGAAAGAATTTGTCTTGAGTGCGGATCTTATATCCTTGCATTTTGATGCACTCCTTGGTGGAGAAGATTATTTTCCTCATGCTTGTATTCATGAGGGTTTTGCCATCTCGATTGGTATCCCTCCTCTTGACAAGGCTATTATTTCCTATCTTCACCAGTGGTTGTCACAAGCTTTGGTTTTTAATTTTCTTATTAGTAAGCTTATGAACCCATTTGCTAGTGGTTCGTGTGTGGGAAGGATATGTCTTGCACTTTATGTCTCATTTCATCAAGACTATGTTGATGCTTAATTCTCATCCTCATATTAGTCTTCTCAAGTGCTTTGCCATGACTCACACACATGATTTTGGTTGAGCCTATTCTTTAACCTCTTTTACATGTTGCTCAACCATATGTTTGGTGCAAGTGACATTCTTATTGTCTATCTACTTACTTGCACTTGTTGTGTGTTTATATTGATTTTGGGGGAGTCATGATCCTATTTTGTGCACTTGTATTCAAATACAAAAATTCTTATTTGTGCACAAATCATGGGGGGCTCCTCTAGTTTGTTTATAAACACTCTTTTGCCCATATCATAATATCTTTTATTCATGTGGCTCGTAGGTCCATGTGATTGATTGTTCCAATTGGTATCTTTTGATTGCTTGCTTCACTCTGGTGTATGTCTTTGTGCCATACGATCCTTTTTGCAATCTTTGGGTTCTCAATATGGTTTGTCTTCCTCCAACTACTTATCATTGGATTTGTGTATTTCCTTGCACATGTATTTTTAGAAATACAAACCTTTTGGAGGAACACCTATTATATTGTCTTTCTAAGCTTTTCGCCCATTTTAGCAAACGATGCCAATGGGGGGAGTTTAGAGAGTTTAGTTTGGAAAGATTAGATAGTTATGCTTTTATTACTTAAGCATTTGCATCTCACATCCATGCATTGCTTTGCATTTGTGTGTGCTTGGTTGTGCTTATTTCCTTATATAAACTCTCTTGAAAGTGGTTGTCATCAATTACCAAAATGGGGGATATTGTAAGAGCACATTTCTCCATGTGTGGTTTTGGGTAATTGATGACAATCCCTATGGACTAATGGTTGCCTTGAGTTATATTCGAAGGATTTGTCCGTAAGTACTTCTTGAAGTCCATCTGTTGGTTTCAAGGAGTTTATATGGTGACCAAGGTGGTATTCAAGGTTTATCCAAAGATTGGTGATGTCAGAGTTGAGCTTATTGCAAGCATGTCTTGAAGAAGAAGATTGTGTAAGAATTCATGTTTACCTTCAAGACATCATCTTTATGAAGAGAGAATATAAGATACAAGGTTGATCAAGACTAAGTCAAAAAGTGAATCAAGTTGATCAACCCACAAAGCGTACAAGATGTACCGAGAGGGATCAAGTGATCCCATGGTGTGGTAAGCATTGTCCATTACGCTTTGTGTATTAATCCATGGTCTACGTGAGAGTTCTGTGTGGGGTTATGTAAATTTCCATGGGCTTGCATCAAGAGGCACATCCCATACATCCCATGGAAGATGACATCAAGTGGAGATCGTCATCAAGGGTGCGATGTGCAAGCTCAAGTGAAGCATCACAGAGAGATCATGCTTGAGGCTTGTCGTTCATTATGGTGACCATGTACTTGTGAAGATGTACTGAAGAGTTGCTCACCCATAGTGGAGCATGGGGGAGCAATCAACTAGTCTTCATCAAGCCAACGCAATCAAGAAAGGTGGCCCATCTTGACGAAGTCAAGATCGTCATCTTCTAGCTCAAGTGGACTATGCGCAAGGCAAACGTTTGACCTTGATAGGGTTTTTCTATTTTACCGGTCTCATGGTGGTAGTTGGGAGACCGAGTTATAGGATCGATTGTCGTACTATCAAGGGGGCTCTCAAGTGAGTAGCTTGATCGTATCGTTTGTTGAGAGCTCAAACCATTGCATTCTTGGTATCATCGTATTTCTTTGTTCTTGGTTGGCTTTTCTCTATGTGGGTTCTTGATATTGTGGTTATCTTCGTGACAAGCTCTAGTACATCGAAAACGGATCATATGCTTCCTCTATTGCGTTTTCGGTGTTGGAGGTTTTACCGGTCTTATTCGAGGAAGGGTTCTCACCATTTTCATATGGTCCTTTTATAATTTGCTTCTTATTGATATTTCTATTAATATTGTGTTAGCCCATGTCGTTAGCTTTCCGACAAACTTTGTTTCATTGAATTCGGAGTCTGTTTGCAGAAGTTGTGACAATTTTGGTGTTCTTAAAAGGCTGTAGCGGTACTACCATGGCTACTACCGTTTGGAGCAGATGTAATTTTTTACTACCACTCCAGAGCGGTACTATTGCGGATCCAGAGCGGTAGTAGTGCTCCGGACCAAAATCTCATGGTAAGTCCATCGGTGGTAGGCACAGATGTATTTTTTAGTACCGCTACCCTTAGTGATAGTACCGCTATCCCTAGCGGTAGTACTGTGAGGATGAGCGGTATTACCGCTCCGGTGGTTCTACTGGCCTTTTGCCTCCTTGCTGTTGTTTTTCAAAGGGCTTCCACCGCCCTAGCGGTAGTACCGCTCCCATGAGCGGTAATACCGCTCTGTTGGGGCTGTGAGCATAACGGTTGGATTTTTCCCCACCTATAAAAGGAGGTCTTCTTCCCCATTGAACCTTATCCTTTGAGATCGTGTTCTTCCCCCATTGTTGACCTTCTTCGAGCTTACTCTCAATCCCTCCAATGATTCTTGCTAGTTCTTGAGGGAAAAGAGAGAGGATATCCAGATACACATTTCGACCAATCACTTTCTTCTCTAAGTGAGGGGAACCCCTTGGATCTAGATCTGGTGTTCTTCGTGTTTTCTTCGTGGTTCCTCTCATTTTCTTCCATAGCATTAGTTGTTATGGAGGGATTTGGGAGAGAAGGACTTGGGCACTCTATGTGCCCTTGCCATTGCATTTGGTGCATAGGTTTGAGTTCTCCATGGTGATTTGTGGAAGTGAAGTTTGAGAAGCTTATTACTCTTGGGTGTTTGTGCACCCTAGACCTTGTTCCTCTTGGGTGCCTTGGAGCCCTAGACGGCCTGTGTTGCCTCGGAGCTCAATCATTGTGGTGCAAAGCTCCGGGCAAGCGTCGGGGGTCTCCAATTAGGTTGTGGAGATTGCCCCAAGCATTTGAGGTCACCTCGGAGCCACAGTCCATTGTGGTGAAGCTTCATGGTGTCGTTGGGAGCCTCCAATGAAGTTGTGGAGATTGCCCCAACCTAGTTTGTATGGGTTCGGTGACCGCCCTCAAGGGTCCCTTAGTGGAATCACGTCATCTTGCATTGTGCGAGGGCGTGAGGAGATTACGGTGGCCTTAGTGTCATTTTGGGGAGCATTGTGCCTCCACACCGCTCCGAACGGAAATTAGCATCCGCAAGGGTGTGAACTTGAGGATACATCATCGTCTCCACATGCCTCGGTTATCTCTTACCCGAGCCCTTTACTTATGCACTTTACCTTGTGATAGCCATATTGTTTCTTGCTATATATCTTGCTATCACTTAGTTGTTTATCTTGCTTAGCATAAGTTGTTGGTGCACATAGGTGAGCCTAGTTGTTTTAGGTTTTATGCTTGACATATTAAACGTTAGTTTTATTCTGCATTTGTTCAAGCCTAAATTGTAATGATTTTAAAGTGGATATTCACCCTCCTCTAGGCGACATCCTCGTCCTTTCACATACCTAGTTCAATCTCGTTACCGGCAAGTCTCTTTACTCGTTTCGTAATACAAGATCCCGTGGCTAACGCATTAGTCACTTTGCTTGCAAGGCTTGTTGTGATGTTGTATTACCGAGTGGGACCTAAGATACCTCTCCGTCATACGGAGTAACAAATCCCAGTCTTGATCCATGCCAACTCAACAGACACCATCGGAGATACCTGTAGAGCAACTTTATAGTCACCCAGTTATGTTGCAACGTTTGATACACACAAAGTATTCCTCCCGTGTTAGTGAGTTGCATGATCCCATGGTTATAGGAACATATACTTGACATGTTGAAAACTATAGCAATAAACTGACACGGTCACATGCTACATTCATAGTTTGGGTCTTGTCCATCACATCATTCTCCTAATGATGTGATCCCGTTATCAAATGACATCCCATGTCCATGGCTAGGAAACCTTAACCATCTTTGATAAACGAGCTAGTCTACTAGAGGCATACTAGGGACATAGTGTTGTCTATATACCCACACATGTATTTAGTTTCCAATCAATAAAATTATAGCATGGATAATAAACAATTATCATGAACAAGGAAATATAATAATAAACACTTTATTTATTCCCTCTAGGGCATATTTCCAATAGTCCCCCACATGCACTAGAGTCAATAATCTAGCTCACATCACTGTGTGATTTACATTGTAATGAATCTAACACCCATACAGTTCTGGTGCTGATTATGTTTAGCCTGTGGAACAAGTTTAGTCAATGGGTCTACAACATTCAGATCCGTGTGTACTTTGCAAATATTTATGTCCTCCTCCTTGATGTAATCGCGAATGGCATTGAAGCGTCGCCTTATGTGTCTGGTCCTCTTGTGAAACCTTGGTTCCTTGGCCAGAGCTATGGCACCAGTGTTGTCACAGAACAAAGCCATTGGATTCAATGCACTAGGCACTGCTCCAAGATCTATCATCAAATCCTTCATCCAGACACATTCCTTCGCTGCCTCTGAGGCTGCGATGTACTCCGCTTCGCATGTAGAATCGGCTACCATGCTCTGCTTGGAATTGTACCAGCTTATTGCTCCCCCATTGAGAATAAATATGTATCCGGTTTGCGACTTAGAGTCATCCGGATTAGTGTCAAAGCTTGCATCGACGCAACCCTTTACGACGAGCTCTTGGTCACCTCCATAAACGAGAAACATTTCCTTAGTCCTTTTCAGGTACTTAAGGATATTTTTGACAGCCATCCAGTGCTCCATTCCTGGATCACTTTGAAACTTTCTGGCCCTACTTATGGCAAGGCTCACATCGGGTCTTCTACACAACATTGCATACATGATAGAGCCTATGGCTGAAGCATATGGGCATGACACTCATCTTTTCTCTATCTTCTGCAGTCACTGGGCATTGAGTCTTACTCAACTTCACACCTTGTAACACAAGCAAGAACCCCTTCTTGGTCTGATCCATTTTGAACTTCTTCAAAACTTTGTCAAGGTATGTGCTCTGTGAAAGTTCTATTAAGCGTATCGACGTATCTCTATAGATCTTAATGCCTAATATGAAAGCAACTTCTCCTAGGTCCTACATTGAAAAACTCTTGTTCAAATATTCCTTCACGCTTTCCAGCATTTCTATATTGTTTCCAATCAGCAATATGTCGTCCATATATAATATTAGAAGCGCTATAGAGCTCCCACTCACTTTCTTGTAAATACAAACTTCTCCGTAAACTTGTGTAAACCCGAATGCTTTGATCACCTCATCAAAATGCAGATTCCAACTCCGAGATGCTTGCACCAGTCCATAAATGGATCGTTGGAGTTTGCAAACTTTGTTAGCATTCTCCGTATCAACAAAACCTTCCGGTTGTATCATATACAACTCTTCCTTAAGTAAAACTTTAAGGAACGTTGTTTTGACATCCATCTGCCAAATTTCATAGTCGAAATATGCAGCTATTGCTAACATGATTCTAATGGACTTAAGCATCACTATGAGTGAGAAGGTCTTATCGTAGTCAACTCCTTGAACTTGTGAAAAACCCTTTGCCACAAGTCGAGATTTATAGACGGTGACATTACCGTCTGCGTCCGTCTTCCTCTTAAAGATCTATTTGTTCTGAATGAACTTTCGCCCTTCAGGTAATACTTCCAAAGTCCATAGTTTGTTTTCATACATGGATCTCATTTCAGATTACATGGCCTCTGACCATTTCTCAGAATTCGGGCCCACATTCACTTATCCATAGCTCGTAGGTTCATCGTTGTCCAACAACATGACCTCTAAGATAGGGTTGTCGTACCACTCAAGAGCAGTATGTGCCCTTGTCGACCTACGAGGTTCGATAGTAACTTGATCTGAAACTTCATGATCATCATCATTAATCCTCTTCAATTGACGTAGGCTCCACAGAAACACCTTTCTGTGTCATGTTATTCTCTCGTTGAAGTAAAGGTTCAATAACCTCATCAAGTTCTATTTTCCTCCCACTGAATTCTTTCGAGAGAAACTCTTTCTCAAGAAATGTTCCATTTTTAGCAACAAACACTTTGCCTTCAGTCTGAGATAGAAGGTATACCCAATTGTCACTTTTGGGTATCCTATGAAGACACATTTCTCCACTTTGGGTTCCAGTTTTTCAGGCTGGAGCTTTTTGACATAAGCATCACATCCCCAAACTTTAAGAAACGACAATTTTGGCTTCTTGCCAAACCGCAGTTCATATGGCGTTGTCTCAATAGATTTTGATCGTGCCCTTTTTAAAGTGAATGCAGTTGCCTCTAATGCATAACCCCAAAACGATAGTGGCAAATCGGCAAGAGACATCATAGAATGCACCATATCTAATAAGGTTCGTTATGACGTTCAGACACACCATTACGCTGTGGTGTTCCGGGCGGTGTCAATTGTGAAACAATTCCACACTGTCTTAAGTGACTGCCAAACTCATAACTGAGATATTCTCCTCCTCAATCAGATCGTAGGAATTTAATCTTCTTACGATGATTCTCAATTTCACTCTGAATTTTTTTGAACTTTTCAAATGTTTCAGACTTGTGCTTCATCAAGTAAATATACCCATATCTACTTAAGTCATCAGTGAAGGTGAGAAAATAACAATATCCACCGCACGCCTCAATGCTCATTGGACTACACACATCAGTATGTATGATTTCCAACAAGTCATTTGCCCGTTCCATTGTTCCAGAGAACAGGGTCTTAGTCATTTTGCCCAACAGGCATGGTTCACATGTGTCAAGTGACTCCAAAAGTCCATTAACATGGAGCTTCTTCATGCGTTTTACACCAATATGACCTAAGCGGCAGTGCCACAAGAAAGTGGTACTATCATTATCAACTCTACATCTTTTGGCATCAATGTTATGAACATGTGTGTCATCACTATCGAGATTCAATAAGAATAAACCCCTCACATTGGGTGCATGCCGTAAAAGATATTACTCATATAAATAGAACAACCATTATGATCTGATTTAAATGAGTAACCGTCTCGCAATAAACAAGATCCAGATATAATGTTCATGCTTAACGCACGCACTGAATATCAATTATTCAGGTTCATAACTAATCCCAATGGTAATTGAAGAGCGAGCGTGCCGACAGCGATCACATCAACCTTGGAACCATTTCCCATGTGCATCGTCACTTCGTCCTTTGCCAGCCTCCGTCTATTCCATAGATCCTGCTTTGAGTTGCAAATGTGATCAACCGAACCGATATCAAATACCCAGGCACTACAACGATAGTTGGTAAGGTACACATCAATAACATGTATATCATATTTGGTGTTGGACGCCTTCTTGTCGCCAGATACTTGGGGCAGTTTCGCTTCCAGCGACAAGTTCCCTTGTAGTGAAAGCACTCACTTTATGGCTTGGGTCCAGCCTTGGATTTCTTCACGGGAGGGGAAACTGCTTTGCCACTCTTATTGGAGTTACCCTTCTTGCCCTTGCCATTCTTCTTGAAACTAGTGGTTTTATTAACCATCAAAAGTTGATGCTCTTTCTGGATTTTAGACTCAGCGACTTTCAGCATCGCAAACAGCTCAGTGACTTACTTGGTCATCCCGTGCATGTTATAGTTCAACAAAAAGCTCTTGTAGCTAGGTGGCAATGATTGAAGAACTCTTTTAGTGATCGCCTCCGGTGGAAGGGGCATCGCTAACTCAGTTAGACGGGTCGAATACCCAGACATTCTTTGTATATGTTCACTGATAGACCCGTTCTCCTCCATCTTGCAAGCATAGAACTTATCGGAGGTCTCATACCTCTCGATCCAGTCATTCTTCTCAAAGATAAACTTCAACTCCTATAACATGTATACTCCATGACATTCAAAACATCTTTGAAGTCCCGGTTCTAAGCCATACAACATTGCACATTGAAATATTGAGTAATCTCCAGAACGTGCCTCCCAAACGTTCTTAACTTCGTTGGACGACACGGGAGCAGGTGGATCATCAAGAGGTGCATCAAAGACATAAGCCTTCTGGGAAGTCGTGAGGATAATCCTCAGATTACGGGCCCAATCCATAAAGTTACTTCCATCATCTTTCAACTTGGCTTTCTCTAGGAACGCATTAAAATTCAGGGGAACTACTGCGCGAGCATTGATCTACAACATAAATATGCAAAGTTTACTAAGATTATTGTTCAAGATAATGAGTTTAGTTAATCAAGTTACTTAAAAACACCCACTCAAATTGACATCCCTCTCGTCCTCCGAGTGATACATGATCCAAATTTACCAACTCAAGTTCGATCATCACGTGAGTTGAGGTGGTTTCAATGGTGAACATCATCATGTTGATCATATCTACTATATGACTCATGTTCCACCTTTCTGTCTCTTGTGTTCCGAGGCCATGTCTATACATTCTAGGCTCGCCAAGTTTAACCCGAGTGTTCTGCACGTGCAACACTGGCTTGTACCCGTTGTATGTGAGCGCAGAGTCTATCACACCCGATCATCACGTGGTGTATCGACATAACGAACTTTCGCAACAGTGCTCACTCGGGGAGAACACAATTTATCTTGAAATTTAAGTGAGGGATCACCTTATAATGCTACCGTCGTCCTAAGCAAAACAAGGTGCATAAAAGGATTAACATCACATGCAAATCATAAGTGACATGATATGGCCATGATCTTGTGCTTTTGATCTCCATCCTTAAAGCACCGTGATACGTCCATTTTGCACCATGATTTTATATTGATATTTATTGCATTATGGGTTGTTATTACATGTTATGGTACAATACTTATGCCTTTTCTCTCTTATTTTACAAGGTTTACATGAAGAGGGAGAATGCCGGCAGCTGGAATTCTGGACTGGAAAAGGAGCAAATTTGAGATACCTATTCTTCACAACTCCAAAAGTCCTGAAAATTTACGGAGAATATTTTTGTATTTAATAAAAAATACTGGCGCAAGAATCAACCAGAGGGGGGCCACCTGCAGGCCACAAGCCTGCTAGGCGCGGCCACCCCCTGGCCGCGCCTAGCAGGCTTGTGGGGCCTCTGTGGCTCCTCTGACACCCATCTTCAGCTATATGGAGGGTTTTGACCTGGAAAAAAAATCAGAAGAGAGCTTTCGAGACGAAGCGCCACCATCTCGAGGCAAAACTTGGATAGAACCAATCTAGAGCTCCGGGAGGGCTGTTCTGCCGGGGAAACTTCCCTCCCGATGGGGCAAATCGAAGCCATTGTCATAACCAACGATCCCCTCATCGAGAGGGGGTCAATAACCATCAACATTTTCACCAGCACCATCTCCTCTCCAAACCCTAGTTCATCTCTTGTATCTGATCTTTGTCTCAACACCTCAGATTGGTACCTGTGGGTTGCTAGTAGTGTTGATTACTCGTAGTTGATGCTAGTTGGTTTACTTGGTGGAAGATCATATGTTTAGATCCTTAATGATAATTAATACTCCTCTGATCTTGAGCATGAATATGCTTTGTGAGTAGTTCTGTTTGTTCCCGAGGACATGGGATAAGTCTTGTTATAAGTAATCATGTGAATTTGGTATTCGTTCGATATTTTGATGAGATGTATGTTATCTCTCCTCTAGTGATGTTATGTGAACGTCAACTACATAACACTTCAACATTATTTGGGCCTATGGGAAGGAATTGGAAAGTAATAAGTAGATGATGGGTTGCTAGAGTGATAGAAGCTTAAACCCTAGTTTATGTGTTGCGTCGTAAGGGGCTGATTTGGATCCACATGTTTCATGCTATGGTTAGATTTATCTTAATTCTTCTTTCATAGTTGCAGATGCTTGCGAGGGGGTTAATCATAAGTGGGAGGCTTGTCCAATTAAGGGCAGCACCCAAGCACCGGTCCACCCACATATCAAATTACCAAAGTAACGAACGCGAATTAAATGAGCATGATGAAAACTAGCTTGACAGAAATTCCCATGTGTCCTCGGGAGCGCTTTGCTATATATAAGAGTTTATCCAGGCATGTCATTTGCTACAAAAAAGACCGGGCTACCTTTCTGCACCATTTTTACATTTTTTACTTGTTACAAATTATCTTATCACCAAACTATCTGTTACCGATAATTTCAGTGCTTGCAGAGAATACCTTATTGGAAACCACTCGTCATTTCCTTCTGCTCCTCATTGGGTTCAACACTCTTACTTATGAAAGAACTACGATAGATCCCCTATACTTGTGGGTCATCAAGACTCTTTTCTAGCATCGTTGCTGGGGAGTGAAGCGCCTTTGGTAGGTGGAATTTGGTAATGAAAATTTTATATAGTGTGCTGAAATTTATTTTCACTTGTCACTATGGAAAGTAATCCTTTGAGGGGCTTGTTCTAGGTATCTTCACCTCGACCAGAAACACAAAGAGTTGTCCCTTAACCTACTAAACCTACTGAAAATATTTATTATGAAATTCCTCCGGGTATGATAGAGAAACTGCTAGCTAATCCTTATGCAGGAGATGGAACACTACATCCTGATTTGCATCTAATCTATGCGGATGAAGTTTGTGGATTATTTAAGCTTGCAGGTCTGCCTGAGGATCACATTAATAAGAAGGTCTTTCCTTTATCTTTGAAGGAGAAGGCATTGACATGGTATAGGCTATGTGATGATATTGGATCATGGAGCTACAACCGATTGAAAATGGAATTTCATCAGAAGTTCTATCCTATGCATCTAGTTCATCGTGATCAGAATTATATTTTTAATTTTTGGCCTCGTGAAGGAGAAAGAATCGCTCAAGCTTGGGGGAGGCTTAAGTCAATATTATATTCATGCCCCGATCATGAGCTCTCGAGAGAAATTATTATTCAGAATTTTTATGCTCGGCTTTTTCGTAATGATCAATCCATGCTCAATACTTCTTGTTTTGGTTCCTATATGAAGAAGGATATTGATTTCAAATGGGATTAATTGGAAATAATTAAACGCGGCTCTGAAGATTGGGAACTCGATGAAGGTAAGGAGTCAGGTATGAACCTTAAGTTTGATTGTGTTAAATCCTTCATAGACACCAATGCTTTTCGTGAATTTAGCACTAAATATGGACTTGACTCTGAGATAGTAGCTTCTTTTTGTGAATCTTTTGCTGCTCCTGTTGACCTCCCCAAGGAGAAGTGGTTTAAATATCATCCTCCCATTTAAGTGAAAGTAGTTGAACCTATTAAAG
The DNA here is from genome assembly GCA_022496015.1 of Hordeum marinum. Taxonomy (NCBI): domain Eukaryota; kingdom Viridiplantae; phylum Streptophyta; class Magnoliopsida; order Poales; family Poaceae; genus Hordeum; species Hordeum marinum. Next base: position 353,241,658 of record CM039675.1, read on the forward strand.
TTGAAGACAAAACTATTACTTATAATGTTGATCTTGTTATTCCCGCTGCTTATATTGAGAAACCACCTTTTCATGTTAGAATAAAGGAACATGCTAAAGCTTCAACTGTGGTTCGTAAGAGTGTGTTAGAACACCTACACTACCCTAAGCAAATTAAAGTTGAGCCTAGTATTGCTATGGTTAAGGATCTCTTGGTTGATAATATTGATGGGCATGGTATTCAGTTTTGTGATGAAGCTGCTAGAATTGCTAAACCTGATGCTAAAGATAAACACAGACCCATTGTTGGCATGCCTATTGTTTCTGTTAAAATGGGAGATCATTGTTATGATGGCTTATGTGATATGGGTGCTAGTGTGAGTGAAATTCCTTTTTTCCTTATATAAAGAGATTATGAATGATATTGCACCAACTGAGTTAGAGGAAATTGATGTTACAATTAAGCTTGCTAATAGAGACACTATATCACCAGTTGGGATTATTAGAGATGTTGAAGTATTGTGTGGGAAAATAAAATATCCGACTGACTTTCTTGTTCTTGGTTCCCCACAAGATGATTTTTGTCCCATTATATTTGGTAGACCCTTCTTGAATACCGTTAATGCCAGGATAGATTGTGAGAAGGAAACGGTTACCATAAGTTTTGGGGACGCGTCTCATGAGTTTAATTTCTCTAAATTTTGTAGGCAACCCCATGAAAAAGAATTGCCCAGTAAAGATGAAATTATTGGTCTTGCCTCTGTTGTTGTGCCTCCTACTGATCCTTTAGAGCAATATTTGCTAGACCATGAAAATGATATGCATATGAATGAAAGGAATGAAATAGATAGTATTTTCTTTGATCAGCATCCTATTCTGAAACACAACTTGCATGTTGAAATACTTGGGGATACTCCTCCACCTAAGGGTGATCCCGTGTTTGAGCTTAAACAATTACCAGATACTCTAAAATATGCTTATCTTGATGAAAAGAAGATATATCATGTTATTATTAGTGATAACCTTTCAGAGCATGAAGAACAGAGATTATTGAAAACTCTGAGGAAGCACCGTGTTGCTATTGGATATACTATTGATGATCTTAAGGGCATTAGTCCCACTCTATGTCAGCACAAAATTAAAATGGAGCCTGATGCTAAACCAGTTGTTGATCACCAATGACGGTTGAATCCTAAAATGAAGGAAGTGGTAAGAAATGAAATATTAAAGCTTCTGGAGGCAGGTACCATTTACCCTATTGCTGATAGTAGATGGGTTAGTCCAGTTCATTGTGTCCCTAAGAAAGGAGGTATTATCGTAGTTCCTAATGATAAAAATGAATTGATCCCACAAAGAATTGTTATAGGTTTTAGAATGGTAATTGATTTTAGGAAGTTGAATAAAGCTACCAGAAAAGATCATTACCCTCTAACTTTTATTGATAAAATGCTAGAAAGATTATCCAGACACACACATTTCTGCTTTCTAGATGGTTACTTTTGTTTGTCTCAAATACCTGTGTCAAAAGAGGACCAAGAGAAGACCACCTTTACCTGTCCTTTTGGTACCTTTGCTTATAGACGCATGCCTTTTTGTTTATGCAATGCACCTGCTACCTTTCAAAGATGCATGACTGCTATATTCTCTGATTTTTGTGAAAGGATTGTTGAGGTTTTCATGGATGATTTCCCCATTTACGAAACTTCTTTTGATGATTTTTTGAGCAACCTTGATCGAGTTTTGCAGAGATGCGAAGAAACTAATCTCGTCTTGAATTGGGAGAAGTGCCACTTTATGGTGAATGAAGGCATTGTCTTGGGACATAAAATTTCCGAAAGAGGTATTGAAGTTGACAAGGCTAAAGTTGATGCTATTGAAAAAATGTCGTGTCCTATGGATATCAGAGGTATAAGAAGTTTCCTTGGTCATGCTGGTTTCTATAGGAGATTTATTAAAGATTTATCAAAGATTTCTAGGCCTCTCACTAATCTTTTGCAAAAATATGTTCCATTCGATTTTGATGATGATTGTGTAGAAGCTTTTGAAATTCTCAAGAATGCTTTGATTTCTGCACCTGCTGTTCAACCACCTGATTGGAACCTACCCTTTGAAATTATGTGTGACGCTAGTGATTATGCCATTGGTGCTGTTCTAGGGAAAAGAGTTGATAAGAAATTAAATGTTAGTCATTATTCTAGCAAAACTCTAGGCAATGCTCAAAGAAACTATGCTACCACTAAAAAGGAATTTTTAGCAGTTGTGTTCGCTTGTGATAAGTTTAGACCCTATATTGTTGATTCTAAAGTAACTACTCACCCTGATCATGCTGCTATAAAATATCTCATGGAAAAGAAAGGTTCTAAACCTATACTTATCAGGTGGGTTCTTTTGCTACAAGAATTTGATTTGCATATTGTTGATAGGAAGGGTGTTGATAACCCCGTAGCAGATAACTTGTCTAGGTTAGAGAATGTCCTTGATGACCCACTACCTATTGATGATAGCTTTCTTGATGAACAATTAGCTACCATAAATGCTTCTCGTAATGCTCCTTGGTATGCTGATTATGCTAATTACGTTGTCGCTAAATTTATACCGCCTAGTTTCACATACCAACAAAAGAAAAAGTTCTTCTATGATTTAAGACATTACTTCTGGGATGACCCACACCTTTATAAAGAAGGAGCAGATGGTGTTATTAGATGTTGTGTACCTGAGCATGAACATGAACAGATCCCACAAAAGTGTCATTATCGAGGCCTACGGAGGACACCATGCTGGAGATAGAACTGCACATAAGGTATTACAATCTGGTTTTTATTGGTCTACTCTCTTCAAGGATGCTTGTAAGTTTGTCTTGTCATGTGATGAATGTCAAAGAATTGGCAATATTAGTAGACGTCAGGAAATGCCTATGAATTACTCTCTTGTTATTGGACCATTTGATGTTTGGGGTTTTGATTATATGGGACCTTTTCCAACGTCCAACGGGTATACTCATATTTTAGTTGTTGTTGATTATGTTACTAAGTGGGTAGAAGCTATTCCAACTAGTAGTGCTGATCATAACACCTCTATTAAGATGCTTAAAGAAGTTATTTTCCCTAGATTTGGAGTCCCCAGATATTTAATGACTGATGGTGGTTCACATTTTATTCATGGTGCTTTCCGTAAATTGCTTGCTAAGTATGATGTTAATCATAGATTTGCATCTCCTTATGATCCTCAGTCTAGTGGTAGAATAGTACCCTGCGACAGTATAGACCCAGACTACATTTTCTTGTGTAATAATCCTTCGGGCCTGCAAAAATTCATTATATAATCTCTCGAAGTCTTGCACTTTCGTATCATGACAATACCTCATGTTTTCGTTTTGAGCTGTTTCTGCAACAGATTTAGATCGTCATAGCTTCCCCCAGTGCTCCAAGGATAAGTTTTTCGAGAAGTTCATCAACCCTTATCTTGCGGAGGTGCTGCAACACCCTAAAACCATTGGGATGCGTGAGGGGGTGCTGCACATCCATGACGTTGAGGGGCCAAAGAAGACCAGAAGCGTGAAAACAAGGCTTGAAGCAATGGAGCAACAAGTCCTCAAGTGCCAAGGGATGGTGGAACGTGGAATCAATGCCAATCATATGATGATCTCGGAGTTTACCCATAAACACAAGCTGGATACCAAGGACATCGAGGAGCACATCTTCAAGCTTTACGAGAAAATTGAGCATCTCCAAACCCAGATCTATGATCTGCAAAACCAAAACTGTGAGTATGAATACAGATTTAAGAGAATGAGTTTGGCTGCAGATTTGAGGATTCCGGAGACTCATTCATCTTTTTACGATGGTGAGCCTATGCCTTGGAAGATGGAGGACAAGTTTCCATCTTCATCAACAACTCCACCACCATCACCTCCGAAGAAGGACACTTGAGCACATGGGTATGGGCACTCCCCTTGGCTTGTGCCAAGCTTGGGGGAGGTGCCCCGGTATCGTAGCACATCACACATTTTTCCTTTTTTGTTTTTCTTATCTTTCCTAGTTTGATCCTTTTTTATTTTGTTTTGATCTAGTAGAATAAAAGTTTTAGTATGATCTACCTTTTAGTTTTTGGCTTTGCTCCCCTTATGTAAGCAATGTTCGAGAGTTATATAATAAAAAGTAGTTTTGATGAGAGGGCTTTGCTAGATCACTATTCTCTTGGAAGTAATGAATAAAGAATAACAGAACAAAATCAAGGAGTATACATAATGATCTTATGGGGAGTGATGACTTCACATATAAAAAGTATGTTGATTGAAATTTATTGGGGGTTAACAAACATAGTAATTGGTCATTGGTGCAATTTAGAAGTGATAAAGAAAGAGAGATTCACATATAAACATATTATCGGACATCTTTTATGATTGTGACCACTCATAAAAAATCACATGCCAAGAAGTTGATGTTGGACAAGGAAGACAACATAATAGGTTATGTTTGCTTGCCTTCGGATAGAAGTTATATGGTTTTAGATCCTCCAACATGTAGTGCTTGCTTCCACCTCATAATAGCCAAAACCTCCACACTAAGTAGAGATACTACTTGTGCATCCAAACACCTCAACCTAGGTTTGCCATGAGAGTCCACCATACCTACCTATGGATTGAATAAGATCCTTCAAGTAAGTTGTCATCGGTGCAAAAAGGCAATAAAAATTGCTCCTAAATATGTGTGATCTTTTATTGTAAGGGAAATAAGCGTTGTACGAACTTGTGATAGTAAAAAAATAAAAGCGTCAGACTGCATAATAAAGGTTACTATCACAAAGGGAAATACACCGTGACGTTCCTCTGCACTAAGAGTTTGTGCATCCAAAAACAAAAAGCGCATACAACCTCAGCTTCCCTCTACGAAGGGCCTATCTGTTACTTTTACCTTTTAGTACTTACCTTTATGCAAGAGTCATGGTGATCTTCACCAATTCCTATATTTCGTCTCTCTTGGCAAGAATTATGTGTTGGGGAACGATCTAGACTTATATATCCACTTGAATGTGGGTGATCATGAGTTATTATCGTTGACATCACCCTTGAGGTGAATAGTTGGGAGGCAATACTATAAGTCCCTATCTTCCTTTGTGTTCGAGTAAAGCTTTGACCTCGTGGGTACCGCGTGAGTGCTAGCAATTGTGAAAGACTAAAATATGATTGAGTATGTGGATTTGCTTTACAAGCTCTTATATTGACTCTTTCCGAAGTTATGATAAATTGTCAATTGCTTCAATGACTAAGATCATAGTTATTGGTTGTCAATAGAGTTCTTGGTTCATACTTTATCTTGTGAATGAATTGTTACTCTAGTATAAAGAATATCATACAAGGAGTATTGTTGTTCTAAAGTTGATCATGATTCCCTCATGTCCGTATTTTATTTTATTAACACCTCTATCTCCAAACATGTGGACATATTCATTGATCTCGATTTTCGCTTGAGGGCAAGTGAGGTCTAAGCTTGGGGGAGTTGATACGTCCATTTTGCACCATTATTTTATATTGATATTTATTGCATTATGGGCCGTTATTACACGTTATGGTACAATACTTATGCATTTTCTCTCTTATTTTACAAGGTTTACATGAAGAGGGAGAATGCCGGCAGCTGGAATTCTGGACTGGAAAAGGAGAAAATCTGATATACCTATTATGTACAAATCCAAAAGTCCTAAAAAATTATGGAGAATATTTTTGGATTTAATAAAAAATACTGCCACAAAAATCAACTAGATGGGGCCACCTGCAGGCCACAAGCCTGCTAGGCGTGACCACCCCCTGGTCGTGCCTAGCAGGCTTGTGGGGCCCCTATGGCTCCTCCGACGTCCATATTCTGCTATATGGAGGGTTTTGACCTGGAAAAAAATCAGAAGAGAGCTTTTGGGATGAAGCGCCACCATCTCGAGGCGGAACTTGGACAGAACCAATCTAGAGCTCCGCAGGGCTGTTCTGCCGAGGAAACTTCCCTCCTGGAGGGGGGATTCAAAGCCATCGTCATCACCAACGATCCTCTCATCGAGAGGGGGTCAATCTCCATGAATATCTTCACCAGCACCATCTCCTCTCCAAACCCTAGTTCATATCTTGTATCTGATCTTTGTCTCAACACCTCAGATTGGTACCCGTGGGTTGCTAGTAGTGCTGATTACTCCTTGTAGTTGATGCTAGTTGGTTTACTTGGTGGAAGACCATATGTTCAGATCCTTAATGATAATTAATACTCCTCTGATATTGAACATGAATATGCTTTGTGACTAGTTCCGTTTGTTCCGAAGACATGGGATAAGTCTTGTTATAATTAATCATGTGAATTTGCTATTCGTTCGATATTTTGATGGGATGTATGTTGTCTCTCCTCTAGTGGTGTTATGTGAACATCGACTACATAACACTTAAAAATTATTTGGGCCTAGGGGAAGGCATTGGGAAGTAATAAGTATATGATGGGTTGCTAGAGTGACAGAAGCTTAAACCCTATTTTATGCGTTGCTTCGTAAGGGGCTGATTTGGATCCACACGTTTCATGCTATGGTTAGATTTATCTTAATTCTTCTTTCGTAGTTGCGGGTGCTTGCGAGGGGGGTTAATCATAAGTGGGAGGCTTGTCCAATTAAGGGCAGCACCCAAGCACCGGTCCACCCACATATCAAATTACCAAAGTAACGAACGCGAATTAAATGAGCATGATGAAAACTAGCTTGACAGAAATTCCCATGTGTCCTCGGGAGCGCTTTGCTATATATAAGAGTTTATCCAGGCATGTCCTTTGCTACAAAAAAGATCGGGCTACCTTTCTGCACCTTTGTTACATTTGTTACTTGTTACATTATCTTATCACCAAACTATCTGTTACCGATAATTTCAGTGCTTGCAGAGAATACCTTATTGGAAACCACTCGTCATTTCCTTCTGCTCCTCATTGGGTTCGACACTCTTACTTATCGAAAGGACTACTATAGATCCCCTATACTTGTGGGTCATCACACCAGCATGATCTCCATCATCACTGGTATGACACCATGATCTCCATCATCTTGATCTCCATCAATGTGTAGCCATCGGGTTTATCGTGCCCACCATGCTTCTATTGCTATTGCTACCGCTTAGCAATAAAGTAAAGCATTACGTAGCGCTTAATGATTGACACGCAAGTCATACAATAATTAAATACAACCCTATGGCTCCTGCTGGTTGTCGTACTCGTCGACATGCAAGTCATGATATTCTATACAGATCATGATCATCTCATACATCACATATATCTCATCATGTAATTGGACATATCATATCACAACATACCCTGCAAAAACAAGTTAGATGTCCTCTAATTGTTGTTGCAAGTTTTACGTGGCTGCTATGGGTATCTAGCAAGAACAATTCTCGCCTACGCAAAAACCACAACGGTGATACACAAATTGCTATTCAACCTTCTCAAGGACCGCCTTTGTCGAATCCGATCCAACTAGAGTAGGAGAGACATATACCCGCCAGCCATCTTTATGCAACAAAGTCACATGTCAGTTGATGGAACTAGTCTCTTGTAAGCGTAAGAGTAAGGTTGGTCCGGGCCGCTTCATCCCACGGTACTACTGAATCATAAAACAACCAAGGGAGGAAGCAATCTAAGCATCAACGCCCACAAACTCCTTTGTGTTCTACTCGTGATCTTATCTACACATAGACCTAGGTATGATACCACTGTTGGGGAACGTTCCATGGGAAACAAAAAAATTCCTACGCACACGCAAAATCTATCCATGGTGATGAGCATCTACGAGAGGGAGAGTGGATCTGCATACCCTTGTAGATCGCTAAGCGGGAAGCATTAAGAAATGCGGTTGATGTAGTCGAACGTCTTCGCGATCCAAATCGCGATCCGTCCCGATCTAGCGCCAAACGAACGACACCTCCGCGTTCGGCACACGTACAGATCGATGATGATCTTCGCCTTCTTGATCCAACAAGAGGGATCGGAGAGGAAGATGAGTTCTTCGACAACACAACGGCGTGGTGGCGGTAGTGGTGGAGCTGATTCAGCAGAGCTTCACTAAGCGGCGCTAAACCAATCTACTAGAGGAGAAGCGATCTGGGAGGGAGGAAGGGTTGTGTCGTGGTTTTTGGTGTGTCTGCCCTCCTCCCTCTCTCATATATATTGGGGGAAGGGGGAAGGGCTGCACCCTAGGGTTCCCACCCCTAGGGGCGGCGGCCAAGAAGAGGGGGGTGGCGGCTAAGGGGTGGCTTCGCCCCCAAGGCAAGGTGGCCAACCCCCGTAGGGTTTCCCCCTTCCACCCTTCGGTCGCATGGGCCTTGTGGGAGGAGTGGACATCCCATCAGGGGCTGGTGCGCCCTCTCTCACATCCCATGGGGCCCTTCGAGGTTGGTGGCCCCTTCCGGTGGACCCTCGGAAACCTTCCGGCACCCCCAGTACATTACCGGTGATGCCCGAACTTTTCCCGGTGATCAACACGGAACTTCCTATATATAAATATTCACCTACGGACCATTCCGGAGTTCCTCGTCACGTCCGGGACCTCATCCGGAACTCTGATCAACCTTCGGTTACCAACATACATAACTCATCTATACCAATTCGTCACCGAACATTAAGTGTGCAGACCTTGCGGGTTCGAGAACTATGTAGACATGACCGAGAAACCTCTATGATTAATAACCAATAGCGGGACCTGGATGCCCATATGGGTTCCTACATGTTCTACAAAGATCTTTATCGGTTGAACCTCTATGTCAAGGATTCAGTTAATCCCGTACGATGTTCCCTGTGTCTATTAGTATGTTACTTCCCGAGATTTGATCGTCAGTATCTCCATACCTAGTTCAATTTCGTTACCAACAAGTCTCTTTACTCGTTCCGTAATACAAGATCTTGTGGATAACACATTAGTCACTTTGCTTGCAAGACTTGTTGTGATGTTGTATTACCGAGTAACAAATCACAGTCTTGATCCATGCCAACTCAACAGACACCATCGGAGATACCTGTAGAGCATCTTTATAGTCACCTAGTTATGTTGCGACATTTGATACACACAAAGTATTCCTCCGGTGTTAGTGAGTTGCATGATCTCATGGTTATAGGAACATATACTTGACATGCAGAAAACTATAGCAATAAACTGACACGGTCACATGCTACATTCATAGTTTGGGTCTTGTCCATCACATCATTCTCCTAATGATGTGATCCCGTTATCAAATGACATCCCATGTCCATGGCTAGGAAACCTTAACCATCTTTGATCAACGAGCTTGTCTACTAGAGGCATACTAGGGACACAGTGTTGTCTATATACCCACACATGTATTTAGTTTCCAATCAATACAATTATAGCATGGACAATAAACGATTATCATGAACAAGTAAATATAATAATAAACACTTTATTTATTGCCTCTAGGGCATATTTCCAATACTATCTATGTAATCGAGTGCGTGAGTTATAAAATAAAGTTTAGTTTGAGTTTGTTTGGTTTACTTTCGTGCATTAGTCATAGCAATGAAAAGGATAAAAAGATCATATGCTAATCGCATGGGGAGTGATGACTTCACATAAAAAGAGTATAATTGGTACAACTTGTTGTAAGTTCACAAACCTAGCATTATCCATTGATGCAATTCATGAAAACGTAATAATGAAAAAGAAGTCTCACATATAAATATACTATATTGGACGTCTTTTATGATTGTGATCCCCCATTAAATATTCTACGCATAATCAGTTAGTTGATGTAGGACAAGGAACACTACGTAATGAGTTATGTTTTCTTATATTCACATAGAAGTTATATTGTGATGGATCCTCTAACATGTGGTGCTTGCCCCTATCCTTTTGCAATCCAAAACTTCGCACCAAGTAGAGACACTACTCGTGCATCCAAAAACCCTTAAACCCAGTTTCTTGCCATAAGAGTCCACCATATCTACCTATGTATTGAGTAAGATCCTTCAAGTAAGTTGTCATCAATGCAAAAGCAATAGAAATTTGTTCCTAAATATGTATGATCTCTTAATGGAAGGTAAAATAAGGTACAAACTTGTGATGGCAAAGAAATCGAGGAACTGCATGATAAAGGTTGCTATCATAAGGGGAGATATAAAGTGAAGTTCCTTTCCATTAAGAGCTTGCACATCCAAATAATAAGCGCATGACAACCTCTGCTTTTCTCTGCGAAGGGCCTATCTTTTACTTTTCTGTATTTACTTTCATGGAAGAGTCAATAATGTTAATACTTATTTCATTCTTATTATTCTATACTTTGCAAGAATCATGTGGTGGGGAAAGATCCAGGCACATATATCCAGTTGGATGTAGGTGCTCATGAGTTATTATTGCTGACAATATCCCTGAGATAAGTTGTTGGTTAGTGACAAGCTATAAACCCCTATCTTCCTATGTGTCTAATTGAAACTTTTTGCTTCACAAATATACCGTGAGTGTCAGCAACCATATAAGACTAAATGATAGTTGAGTATGTGAACTTGCTTGAACAAGGCCCTTACATAGTATATTTTTGAAAATATGACAGATTGCAATTGTCTCAAAGACTGAGAACATAGTTTGTTAGTTCTCAATAAAGTTTATGATTCATATTTGAGCATGTGGATAGATTATTACTTGTTCATGAGAAGTTTTATGATGTAACGTTGTTGTTATGATAATGATCATTATGCTTATATATATGTATTTTATTTTATCGACATCTCTCTCTCTCTAAGCATGTGGTCATGATTATCAAGTTCGGCTTTCGCTTGAGGACAAGCGAGGTCTAAGCTTGGGGGAGTTGATACGTCTATTTTGCATCATGATTTCCTACTCTTATTTATATTGTTTTGGTCATTATTCCACTTTATAGTACAATTATAATGCCTTTACTCTCTTAATTTGCAAGATTCACATGGTCAATTCTTCACTCGTTGGAGCTTCACCGTCAATTCTTTCCCCATCTCTCTGGGGTGCGTTGGCGCATAGGGTGGATTGGGAGGCGGCGGGGCATGGAGGAGTGCGTCGGAAATGTGGTGGAGGAAGTGAGAGAAAGAAGGGGGTCTGGGTAAATCCCACCCATACTCTTTCCTATGTATACGACAGTGAAATCCACCAGCGGATCTTCTACAACCGATTGCGAATCCTATGGTATCTCTCGCGCAGAGTAAGTGGAGCATGTGGTGGATCTCATGGCGGATCTTGTGGTGGAAATCGAGGCATCATGCCCCACTCTCTCCACTTAGCCACGACGTAACTGCTTCCACACGCATGCCTTGCATTCAAACCCACAAAATTTCCGCTGCATATCGATTCGATTGATCGCCCGTGCTTCCCTGCCTGGTAAGTACACATCGGTCCGACCGAACACCCTCTAAGGGTCCCTTTGCACTTGGACACGTAAAACAATTCGACTGAAGTCATCTTCAAGATTGCGATGGATCGAGCTCGACTACCCCTGTGGGTTAACTTGGCCCCTTGCTTAGGCTCGAAGGCACGAACTTCGTAAATTTGGACTCGCAGATGATCCATGCTGGCGTACCCTTGGGGTACCAAGAGACATCTCTCGAGAGGATCGATCCTCACTACGACATCGTCGCTCTAGTTTCATGGCATGTCCTCATTCGGACCCCCAGTCTATCTCTCCGGAGATACGTAGGAATGCCACAATTTTTTCTCACCTTAATACAATCACTCAAAAAACCTATATTCCAGTTGTGGTTTTGCCCAGTTCGAATAAATAATCCCTTGGCTAAAAGTTCTAGGTGCCCGCGGAGCACCCAAAACATTTGAAGGATTCCATTCACTCGCCCTCCAAAACCTCAACCGATTTGGGGGCTAATGATGGGGCCACCTACTAATGGTAGGGTCATGAACCTGACATCCAAGGCCCCACCTAGTGTTGGAAATATGCCCTAGAGGCAATAATAAATTAGTTATTATCATATTTCCTTGTTCGTGATAATCGTTTATTATCCATGCTATAATTTTATTGAATGTAAACACATTACATGTGTGGGTAAATAGACAAACACTCTGTCCCTAGTATGCCTCTAGTGAACTAGCTTGTTAATCAAAGATGGTCAAGGTTTCCTAGCCATTGACGTGTGATATCATTTGAAATAACGGGATCACATCATTAGGAGAATGATATGATGGACAAGACCCAAACTACAAACGTAGCATATGATCGTGTCAGTTTATTGCTACTGTTTTCTACATGTCAAAGTATGTGTTCCTATGACCATGAGATCATGCAACTCACTGACATCGGAGGAGTACCTTGTGTGTATCAAATGTCGCAACGTAACTGGGTAACTATAAAGGTGCTCTACAGGTATCTCCGAGGGTGTCTGTTGAGTTGGCATGGATCAAGACTGGGATTTGTTACTCCGTGTGACAGAGAGGTATCTCAGGGCCCACTCGGTAATACAACATCACAATAAGCCTTGCAAGCAATGTGACTAAGTGTTAGTCACGAGATCTTGTATTACGGAACGAGTAAAGAGACTTGCCGGTAACGAGGTTGAACTAGCTATGGAGATACCGACGATCGAATCTCGGGCAAGTAACATACCGAATAACAAAGGGAACATCATACGGGATTAACTGAATCCTTGACATAGAGGTTCGACCGATAAAGATCTTCGTAGAATATGTAGGAACCAATGTGGACATCCAGGTCCCGCCATTGGTTATTGACCGTAGAGGTGTCTCGGTCATGTCTACATAGTTCTCGAACCCGCAGGGTCTGCACACTTAAGGTTTGGTGACGTTTCGGTAGTATAGAGTTATATATGATGGTGACCGAAGGTTGTTCGGAGTCCCGGATGAGATCCTGGACGTCACGAGGAGTTCCGGAATGGTCCGGAAACGAAGATTGATATATAGGAAGGTGGTGTTTGGACTCCGGAAAGATTTCGGGCATTTTCGATAGTGTACCGGGAGTGACGAATGGGTCCCGGGGGTCCACCAGTGGGGCCAACCCACCCCATGGGCCAAAGTGGCGACCCACCAGCCCCTAGTGGGCTGGTGGGGTCAGTCAAGGTGGCCTAGGCGCAGGGGAGAGAGGCCCAAACCGAATTGGGGTGGAGTCCTCCCCAAGTTCCACCTCTCGTGTGAGAGGTGGACTCCCAATTGGAGGAGGACTCCCCTCCACTAGTTCGGCCGAAGCCAAGGGAGGCCCTCCCCTTGGGTGCAGCCTCCTCTCCCCTCCTCCTATATCTACTAGTGGATTTCTAGGGTTTTGCATAGTTTTTCCAGCCACGTGCAACCCTAATCTCTAGTGCATAGTTTCTCCTCTAGATTGGATTTCTGCTGTGCTTAGGCGAAGCCCTGCCAGAATTGCTCCACCACCATCGCCGGAGCGCCGTCAGGCTGCCGGAGAACTCTTGTTCCTCTCCACTCCCTCTTTCCGTATCAAGATGGTGGAGATCGTCATCAAGCTGTACATGTGCTGAATGCGGAGGTGCCGTCCGTTCGGCGCTAGATCGGAAGGACCGTGATCAAGATCGCGAGACGGTTCGTGATGAGATCACGGGATGGATAATGATGTGTTCGCGGGACGGATCGTGATCAAGATCGCGAAATGGATCATGATGAGTTTGCGGGACGGATCGTGATGTGTTCACGGGACGGATCGTGATGTGTTCATGGTACGGATCGTGATGAGATCGCGGGATGCTCGGCGATTTGGATCATGAAGATGTTCGACTACACCAACCGCGTTTCTCAATGCTTCCCGCTTAGCGATCTACAAGGGTATGTAGATCCACTCTCCCTCTCGTAGATGCTCATCACCATGGATAGATCTGCGTGTGCGTAGGAAATTTTTTGTTTCCCATGTGACGTTCCCCAACAGTGGCATCATGAGCTAGGTCTATGTGTAGATGAGATCTCGAGTAGAACACAAAAGGTTTGTGGGTGTTGATGCTTAGATTGCTTCCTCCCTTGGTCGGATTTTTGGTTCAGCGGTATTGTGAAATGAAGCGGCCCGGACCAACATTACTCGTACGCTTACGAGAGACCGGTTCCCTCGACGCAACTTGTTGCCTAGATGGCTTGCGGGTGGCAGTTTCTCTCACTTTAGTTGGATCGGATTTGACAAAGGCAGTCCTTGAGAAGGTTGAAAAGCAACTAGTGTATCACCGTTGTGGTTTTTGCGTAGATGAGAATTGTTCTTGCTAGATACCCGTAGCAGCCACGTAAAACACGCAACAACAATTAGAGGACGTCTAACTTGTTTTTGCAGGGTATGTTGTGATGTGATATGGCCAATTACATGATGTGATATATGTGATGTATGAGATGATCATGTGATGTATAGAATTTCACGACATGCATGTCGATGAGTACGGCAACCGGCAGCAGCCATAGGGTTGTCTTTAATTATTGTATGACCTGCGTGTCAATTATTAAGCGCTATGTAATGCTTTACTTTATCGCTAAACGGTAGCAATAGTAGTAGAAGCATGCAGGGCGTGACAACCCCGATGGCAACACATTGATGGAGATCAAGATGATGGTGATCATGGTGTCATGCCAGTGACGATGGAGATCATGCCGGTGCTTTCAAGATGGAGATCTAAAGCACAAGTTCATGGCCATATCATGTCACTTATGAATTGCATGTGATGTTAATCCTTTTATGCACCTTGTTTTGCTTAGTATGACGGTAGCATTATAAGGTGATCCCTCACTTAAATTTCAAGATAAATTGTGTTCTCCCCGAGTGTGCACCGTTGCGAAAGTTCGTCGTGTTGAGACACCACGTGATGATCGGGTGTGATAGACTCTACGTTCACATACAACGGGTGCAAGCCAGTGTTGCACGCGCAGAACACTCGGGTTAAACTTGACGAGCCTAGCATGTATAGACATGGCCTCGGAACACAAGAGGCCGAAAGGTCGAACATCAGTCATATAGTAGATATGATCAACATGATGATGTTCACCATTGTAACCACCTCAACTCACGTGATGATCGGACTTGAGTTGGTGAATTTGGATCATGTATCACTCGGATGACTGGAGGGATGTCAATTTGAGTGGGAGTTCTTAAGTAATATGATTAGTTGAACTCATTATCATGAACATAGTCAGTAGTGTCTTTGCAAATTATGTTGTAGATTACTTGCTCGCGTTGTAGCTCCCTTGAATTTTTATATGTTCCTAGAGAAATAGAGTTGAAATATGATGGTAGCAATATTGCGGATTGGATCCGTGATCTAAGGATTGTCCTCGTTGTTGCACAGAAGGCTTATGTCCTTAATGCACCGCTCGGTGCGCCAACCCCTCTAGTGTTGTCTGTAGATGTTGTGAACATCTGACAGGTACGTGTTGATGACTACTTGATAGTTTGGTGCGTCATGCATTACGGCTTAGAATTGAGGTTTCGAAACGTTTTAAACATCACGAAACATATGAGATGTTCTAAGAGCTGAAATTAGGATCTCAGGCTCATGACCGTGTTGCGAGATATGAGATCTCCAACAAGATTCTTTGCCTGCAAGATGAACGAGAATAGCTCAATCGTTGAGCATGTGCTCAGATTGTCTGGGTGCTACAATTGCTTGAATCAAGTGGGAGTTCATCTTCCAGATAAGATAGTGATTGATATAGTTCTCCAAGTCACTTTCACTAAGCTACAAGAACTTGGTGATGAACTATAAAATGCCAGGGATAGAATTAATGATCCCTGAGCTGTTCGCGATGTTTGACACTGCGAAGGTAGAAATCAAGAAGGAGCATCAAGTGTTGATGGTTAGTATAACCACTAGTTTCGAGAAGGGCAAGGGCAAGGAGGGAAACTTCATGGATGGCAAGTCAGTTGCTGCTCCAGTGAAGCAACCCAAAGTTGAAACCCAAACCCGAGACTAAGTGCTTCAATTATGAGGAGAGAGGTCGTTGAAGCGGAACAACCCTAGATATTTGGTAGATAAGAAGGCTGGCAACATCGACATAAGTATATTTGATATACATGTTCTTGATGTGTACCTTGCTTGTACTCCTAGTAGCACATGGGTATTGGATACCGGTTCGATTGCTAAATGTTAGTAACTCAAAATAAAAGCTACGGAATAAACGAAGAACTAGCTAAGTGTGAGGTGACGATGTGTGTTGGAAATGTTTCCAAGGTTGATGTGATCAACATCGCACGCTCTCTCTACCTTCGAGATTAGTGACGAACCTAAATAAATATTATTTGGTGTTTTTTACGTTGAGCATGAATGTGATTAGATCATGTTCATTGCAACACGGTTATTCATTTAAGTTAGAGAATAATGGTTATTCTGTTTACATGAATAATACCTTCAATGGTCATGCACCCAGTAAGAATGGTTTGTTGAAACTTGATCGTAGTAATACACATGTTCATAACATTGATGCCAAAAAGGATACAAAGTTAATAATGATAGTACCACATACTTGTGGCACTGCCGCTAAATGTCATATTGGTACAAAGCGCATGAAGAAACTCCATGTTGATGGATCTTTGGACTCATTCGATTTCGAATCGGTCGAGACATGCGAACCATACCTCTTGGTCAAGATGAGTAAGGATCCCATTTTCTGTTTTGATGAAGCGGGCAAGTGATTTATTGGAAATGATACATGTTGATGTATGCAATCCAATGAGTCTTGTAGCGTGCGGTGGATATCATTATTTTCTTACCTTCACTGATGATTTGAGTAGATGTAGTGTATATTTACTTAATGAAACACAAGTCTGAATCGCTTGAAAGGTTCAAGCAAATTCAGAGTGAAGTTTAAGATCATCGTGACAAGAAGATAAAAATGTTTGCGATATGATCGTGGAGGTGAATATCTGAGTTACGAGTTTGGCATACAACTTTAGACAATGTGAAAGTTGTTTCACAACTCACGCCACCTGGAACACCAAAGTGTGATGGTATGTCCGAACGTCATAGTCATGCTCTATTGGATATGGTGCATGTTATGATGTCTCTTATCATTTTGCTACTATAATTTTGGGGTTGTGCATTAGAGACAACTACATTCACTTTAAATAGGGCACCATCTAAATCCGTTGAGATGACACCATGTGAACTATGGTTTGATAGAAACCTAAGCTGTCATTTCTTAATGTTTGGGGCTGCGACGCTTGTGTGGAAAATGTTTTCGCCTAATGAGCTCGAACCCAAAGCGGACAAATGCATCTTCATAGAATACCCTAAGAACAGTTGGGTGAACCTTCTATCTCAGATCCAAGCATAAAATGTTTATTGCTAAAACATGGTCCTTTCTCGAGAAAAGGTTTCTCTTGAAAGAATTGAGTGGGAGGAGGATAGAACTTGATGAGGTTATTGAACCTCTACTTCAACCAGAAAGTAGCGCAGCACAGAAAGATGTTTCTGTGAAGCCTACGTCAGTTGAAGAGGAAGTTAATGATGATGATCATGAAGCTTCAGATCAAGTTACTATCGACCTACGAGGAAAATAGAACTTGATGAGGTTATTTTACCTTTACTTCAACCAGAAAGTGGCGCAGCGCAGAAAGATGTTTCTGTGAAGCCTACGTCAGTTGAAGAGGAAGTTAATGATGATGATCATGAAGCTTCGGATCAAGTTACTATCGAACTTCGTAGGTCGACAAGGACGTGTACTGCTACTGAGCGGTACGACAACCCTGTCTTGGAGGTCATGTTGTTGGACAACGATGAACCTACGAACTATGGAGAAGCGATGATTGGCCCGGAAACCAACAAATGGTTAGAGGCCATGAAATCCGAGAAAGGATCCATGTATGAAAACCAAGTATAGACTTTGGTGGACTTGCTCGTTGGACGGCTGGTCGTTAAAGTACAAATGGATCTTTAAAATGAAGACAGACGTTGATGGTAAATGTTACCATTTGTAAAGCTCGACTTGTTGCAAAGTAGTTTACGACAAGTTCAAAGAGTTGACTGCGATGAGACTTTCTCACTCGTAGCGATGCTAAAGTCTGTTGGAATTATGTTAGCAGTTGCTGCATTTTTCAATTATGAAATCTGGCAGATGGATGCCAAAACATCGTTTCCTTCCTTAAGGAAAGGTTGTATGAGATACAACCAGAAGGTTTTGTCAATCCTAAGGATGCTAAAAGGTGTGCGAGCTTCAGTGATTCTTCTATGAAATGAAGCAAGCATCTCGGAGTTGGAATATACACTTTGATGAGGTGATCAAAGTTTTTGAGTCTATACAAAGTTTATGAGAAACTTGTATTTACAATAAAGTGAGTGGGAGCACTATAGAGTTTCTGGTAAGCATATGTGGTTGACATATTGTTGATCGGAAATGATGTAGAATTTCTGGAAAGCATAAAAGGTAGTTTGAGAAGAGTTTTTCAAAGGAAAACCTGGATAAAGCTACCTAATGGTTGAGCATCAAAATATATAAAGATAGATCAAGATGTTTGATAAGACTTTCAATGAGTACATACCTTCACAAGATTTTGAAAGAGTTCAAAATGGATTAGTCAGAGAGAAGTGTTCTCGCCTGATTTGTAAGGTATAAAGTTGAGTAAGACTCAATGCCCAGTGACAGCAGAAGATAGAGAAAAGATGAGTGTCATCCCCTATGCTTCAGCCATAGGCTCTATCATGTATGCAATGTTGTGCACAAGACCCGATGTCAGCCTTGCCATAAGTATGGCCAGAAGGTTTCAAAGTGATCCTGGAATGGAGCACTGGACAGCAGGTCAAGATTATCCTTAGTAACTAAAAGACTAAGGAGATGTTTCTCGATTATGGAGGTGATAAAGAGTTCGTCGTAAAGAGTTACGTCGATGCAAGCTTTAACACCAATCCGGATGACTCGTAGTAGCAATCTGGATACGTATAGTAGGAGCAGCCATTTGGAATAGTACCAAGTCTGGCAGCAGTGTTTACAGTTTGGCATAGAGATTTGCAAAGTACACACGGATCTAAAGGTCACAGACCCGTTGACTATAAGACCTCTCTCACATACAAAGCATGATCGAGCCCCAGAACTCATTGGGTGTTAGATTCATAACAATGCGAATCACATGGTGATGTGAACTAGATTATTGACTCTAGTGCAAGTGGGAGACTGTTGGAAATATGCCCTAGAGGCAATAATAAATTATTTATTATATTTCCTTGTTCGTGATAATCGTTTATTATCCATGCTATAATTGTATTGAATGGAAACACATTACATGTGTGGGTAAATAGACAAACACTCTGTCCCTAGTATGGCTCTAGTGAACTAGCTTGTTAATCAAAGATGGTCAAGGTTTCCTAGCCATTGACATGTGATGTCATTTGAAATAACGGGATCACATCATTAGCAGAATGATGTGATGGACAAGACCCAAACTACAAACGTAGCATATGATCGTGTTAGTTTATTGCTACTGTTTTCTGCATGTCAAAGTATGTGTTCCTATGACCATGAGATCATGCAACTTACTGACATCGGAGGAGTACCTTGTGTGTATCAAATGTCGCAACGTAACTGGGTGACTATAAAGGTGCTCTACAGGTATCTTCGAGGGTGTCTGTTGAGTTGGCATGGATCAAGACTGGAATTTGTTACTCCGTGTGACGGAGAGGTATCTCAGGGCCCACACGGTAATACAACATCACAATAAGCCTTGCAAACAATGTGACTAAGTGTTAGTCACGGGATCTTGTATTACGGAATGAGTAAAGAGACTTGCCGGTAACGAGGTTGAACTAGGTATGGAGATACCGACGATCGAATCTCGGGCAAGTAACATACCGAAGAACAAAGGAAACATCATATGGGATTAACTGAATCCTTGACATAAAGGTTCGACCGATAAAAATCTTCATAGAATATGTAGGAACCAATGTGGAAATCCAGGTCCCGCCATTGTTTATTGACCGTAGAGGTGTCTCGGTCATGTCTACATAGTTCTCGAACCCGCAGGGTCTGCACACTTAAGGTTTGGTGACGTTTCAATAGTATAGAGTTATGTATGGTGGTGACCGAAGATTGTTCGGAGTCCCGGATGAGATCCCGGACGTCACGAGGAGTTCCGGAATGGTCCGGAAACGAAGATTGATATATAGGAAGGTGGTGTTTGGACTCCGGAAAGATTTCGGGCATTTTCGATAGTGTACCGGGAGTGACGAATGGGTCCCGGGGGTCCACCAGTGGGGCCAACCCACCCCATGGGCCAAAGTGGCGACCCACCAGCCCCTAGTGGTCTGGTGGGGTCGGCCAAGGTCGCCTAGGCGCAGGGGAGAGAGACCCGAACCGAATTGGGATGGAGTCCTCCCCATGTTCCACCTCTCGTGTGAGAGGTGGACTCCCAATTGGAGGAGGACTCCACCTCCACCAGTTCGGCCGAAGCCAAGGGAGGCCCTCCCCTTGGGCGCAGCCTCCTCTCCCCTCCTCCTATATATACTAGTGGATTTCTAGGGTTTTGCATAGTTTTTCCAGTCACGTGCAACCCTAATCTCTAGTGCATAGTTTCTCCTCTAGATTGGATTTCTGCTGTGCTTAGGCGAAGCCCTGCCGGAATTGCTCCACCACCATCGCCGAAGCGCTGTCAGGCTGCCGGAGAACTCTTCTTCCTCTCCACTCCCTCTTGCTGGATCAAGACGGTGGAGATCGTCATCAAGCTGTACGTGTGCTGAACGCGAAGGTGCCGTCCGTTCGGCGCTAGATTGGAAGGACCGTGATCAAGATCGCGAGACGGTTCGTGATGAGATCGCGGGACGGACCGTGATGTGTTCGCAGGACGGATCATGATCAAGATTGCGAAACAGATCGTGATGAGTTCGCGGGACGGATCGTGATGTGTTCACGGGACAGATCGTGATGAGATCGCGGGACGCTCGGCGATTTGGATCGCGAAGATGTTCGACTACACCAACCACGTTTCTTAACGCTTCCCGCTTAGCGATCTACAAGGGTATGTAGATCCACTCTCCCTCTCGTAGATGCTCATCACCATGGATAGATCTGCGTGTGCGTAGGAATTTTTTTGTTTCCCATGCGACGTTCCCCAACACCTAGGGCCCCACACCATCATTGGAGGTCCGAGGACTGCATATGCATTCAGATGCACATGTAAAGGAATCCATTCGAATTTATCAAGTCACTAGGACGTCTTCTCTCTAGTCGGCCACACTTTAGCACTCGGACAAAGGAGATGTAGATACGACATGGGAACTGCAACGTTCGAGGGACTTAACACAATAAAACAAGTGTAGTTATAACTACCGTTACCTCTAATTACAGTAGTTATGTACTAGCGTTACTAGCAACTGCCGTCATTAAGGCTATTCACTCCTCCTTGTAACGACTCTTTGATGGGGTCTGGCGCACTCTATATAAGCCACCCCAAGCTCCTAGACAAGGTTTCAACACTCCAATGTAATCATACACCCCCCAGAGAAAACACAAAGCCTCGGGGAACGAGACGTAGGGTTTTTACCTCTCCGAGAGGGGACCGAACTTGCTAAATTCGAGTGATACACTTGCGCCGTAGCTAGGCTCCGCCCCTTGTTCGTACCCCTAGTACTCATTGTCAGGCTCGTTGCTTCGACACCCATGATCAGGAAAATAGAACCATGTGCAATAGTTGAGCTAGTCTTAGAGGTGATACTAGGAATCTATTTTACCGTTTATTATTCTACATGTGCGTATGAGTTTTCATCCGAGCCTCATGGTTACTGCAGGCTCAAAAATCATTGCAGTCATAGCACAAAATATAAATATTAATTATGAACTTGGAGATAAATAATAACTTCTGTTATTGCATCTAGGGCATATCTCCTAAAGGCGCCCCTAGCTTGTTGGACAAGCTTGAAGGCGGATTGGAGTGAGGGGAGGACTCCTCCTCCCCCTAGGACATCGCGAGAGAGGGGAGCCCCTCCTCCAAGTCGGCCTCCCCCCACCTAGAGAGACAGAGCCATAGGGTGGACAAGATGGGCCGCAACCCATCTGGGATTTTTTGGTTGCCACAAAGAATGGATGCGCCAAAGAAGAAAACGGAAAGGCCCAACAAACGCCGAATCTTCCCAGCCCATCCGCATTGCTCATATCCCCGATCGATTCTTATGCCCTCCACCGCAATAGTTGCGTCCTGCTGGACACCGCGACACAACTAATTCTCGCCCCACCCATCTCCACATTCCCCCCTTTTCTAGTCGCCAACTCCAACCGACAACCACCTTGCCTGCCAGTCAGTGGTTGTCGTGCCTTGCTGCTACCGCGCCAAGCCACCAGCGCCCATTCACATAAATCGTCTCCTCGGCAGCTGACAGTGTGCAAGCATGCTGTGTTGATGAGTCCAAAATATGTGATGGTTTTGACAGTTATTTTGTGCCTACATGGTAGGCTTCGTGGAATTTTGCTGTATCCACACACTTTTTTGTCGATATTCCCCAGATAACGTCTTTTGGAGTAAATGAAGTTCTATGGAAGGAATCCCAGGAAATTATGGTGGAATCATGTTATTCAATGTGATAATTAACTACCATACAAAGAATTAAGCAAAGGTATAAATGAGGATTTCACATGGCGGCTCCATAGCAAAAGACGACCTAGCATATGAGTGTGCCCGCTCATATGCATGGTCGTATGAGGCGCCAACACCGCC
Source organism: Hordeum marinum (assembly GCA_022496015.1). NCBI lineage: Eukaryota > Viridiplantae > Streptophyta > Magnoliopsida > Poales > Poaceae > Hordeum > Hordeum marinum. The sequence continues at coordinate 353,264,264 of CM039675.1, forward strand.
GCCTCATCGACTACTTTCACCACATGAAGTCGGATGAGGGATCGGACAAACATACACACTAGAAACACAACATTAGCCTTTAGAGTCATGTGGAGGAGGGATTGTCAAGGAGAGATCACCATCTTCATCATCACATGCGCAAGGGGACGTCAACATCATCACCGTTGTCATCATCATCATCATGATCCACATTCATCTGCATCTCATTCTAACGTCAGATACCATTACCACTCTCATGATGCTTGTTGTCTCCATGTGTGAGTAGATCCATTCCTTTTTGAGGATGTGGATGGACCTTGGTATGTATAGTTCTTGACGCTAGCACTTGCAGAAGATCTCCATCTCCATCATTTCATCATTGTCTGTGATTCAAAACAAGTAGTGTGAGACATCATGAAAGGCTGTCGAGATAGTTATGATGCCATTGTTAGCGAGATAACTCTTCGAGCAGCTATGGTTATAAATGTAAATTTACTTTTTAAATGTCGTGTTGTAAACGTGAAAGCACATAATCTCTATTAATAAAGAAACATTACGTACGTCCTTTGGTTCGTTCGTCCTCCCAGCCCACCGATCGATCCTCCCACCGATTTTTATCAGCGCCAACCCCCATCCCATTGATCGATCCCACTAACAATTTTTTCCAGCGCCAACCCCCATCCCACCGGTTTTATTGTTTTTTCTTGCTCCTGGTTCGACCCGAGCCGCTCCTCTCTCTCTCTCTTATGCCCCTGATTCCTCCTCCCCCACTCAACCCTAGGGTTTCTCGAGATAGGGTGTGCCGCCGCCTGATTCCTCCTCCCCCGCTCGCACCTCCTTCCCTGGTCGTCACGCCTCTTCCAGCCGCCACTGTAGATCGTTGCCTCCGTCCTTCTAAATCGCAAACCCTCCACCTCTCGCGCTCTCTGCCTCTGCTACAAGTCGCTGCCTTCCTCCCACGGTCGCCGACGACGGGAAGGAGGAGGAGGGTGAATGAGGGTGCCCACTCTGCGCCAGTGGGGAGGACCAGACGGTCGGCCTCTAGCCCCTATTCACCCCTGCTGTCGTCACATGCCTCCAACACCAGACGCCGCTGAGTGCTGACACACTTCTCCCTCACCCTGACGGACGACACCCATGCCGCCGCCACATGCCTCAAAGTTGGAGCTCATTCACATGATATAATCACAAGTAACCCCTATGATATTTGATACAGGTATGTAGCAAGAGTACTTGGGCAGTAGTTCATTGTGTCTCTGAATTTCCCATCCTATATGTATCTGTTCCCGAGGAACAAAGCATCCTGGTTCTGAGTTGCCATGGTTCAGGTAAAATATAGAAATAGTTGAAGTTGCTGAAGATCTCATTCCAGATTGAATCTACGGGAAAAACTTGTGAACTGGTGATATTCTCTACTGGTTGGCATTCTTTCCCTTCCTTTTAAGCTGATTTTTTGCAGTTCATCTAATTGTTAGACTTTCTAGATCAAAATCTCAGGAATACCCAGTATGTTTTTTTGTTATATTTTTCAGCTGGAACACAATACTGAGCCAAGTAGAGATCCCAAAGAGGTTCTATAGAGCTGGCCATGAGAGCTTTGGCACGTGCATTGTTGCGTACCAAACCGCCGGTCGAATGTGTGCTAATCATGTCTGCTAACTGTTTTACTGACAATGGTAGTTCATTATTGGACACAAGCAATTGATTTTTTATTACGGGATGCACAATTACGCCTACAAAGTGGCCACAAGTACGGGAATCTTATATTGTTATGTTGGGGGCGGCTGTGGCAGGCAACAGAATCAAGATGAGGTGGCGAGCAGTAGAAGTTGCACTGCGAGGTGGTGGTAGAGAGTAGCAGCAGTAAGGCGAGGCAGTGGCGAGCAACAACTACAGAACTACCTTGCGAATTGCAAGAATGAAGGAGCGATGCAACATTAGTTTTTTTGCAGTGGCTGCAGTGGTGGGGGTCGGTGTGGTCATGCTATTGAACTTCATGGGGGCTAATTTCATTTATTAATTGGTAAATTAATTAGCTTTATTGTTTTGAATTATAGCCTTTGTAACAACGCATCTTACATTCTTAAGAAGTTGGTCCCAATTCTTTCAACATGCAAGATGTCCATCTCATTGTCCCACTAAGCAATGCATTATTTTTTCTTCCACTAAGACATGCAAAGTGTTCCACATAAGCATTTTCAACATGCAAAGTGTCCACCTCATCCCACTAAGCAATGCATTTAAGTATTTTCTCCCACTAAATCATGTAAAATGTTCCACATAAGCAAATCATAAATTTAACTTATAAATTACAACTATTTTTTACATTAGTCTATGCATGCCACATCATATATTCATGTTAGTCATCCTTCACATTTAATTCAAAACTTTTTATTTATTTTAAACTTACATTATGCTACATATGTTCCAAAAATATTTTGCAAATATAAACTAATCAAGTGTAATAAATCTCATATATTTGTATCTTTACGCTCATATTGTTAAGTATAATATTCACATTCACATAAGTAAAAAACATCTAAACATATTATCAATAATTCCCGCAGCAACACGCGGGGAATTGTCTAGTTGTGTTCATGTTTGATATTAGGATGGTAATTCTCTTCATCCTGTAGTTTTTTTTAATTTCATGGAGTGCATGATAAAGGATTTAAATTTTTCTGATGGCTTTGTTGCATGAGGTATTGAGTGACCAGTTGACTAGGAAATGTCCCTAAAAGCAGCGGAAGGGGTAAGAGGGGGCAACAGTGGGGGAGCAGCACAACAACGAGGTGGGCGAGATAGATGACCACGGTGATGCGCCGGCATGAGACCGGCGGCTGCGGATGTGAGGGCGGAGGCCGACGGCTTTGGGGGTGGGGGCGAGGCTGGCGGTTGCTGGAGTGCGGGCGGAGGGCGGAGGCCGGCGGCTACGGGGGTGGGGCGAGGCTGGCGGCTGCAGGAGTGTGGGCGGAGGGTTGAGGCTGGCGACTGCGGGAGTGCGGGCGGAGGGAGGAGGCCGACGGTCGGTGGCGATGTGGGAGAGAGGAGGATGAGAGATTCACGGGGCAGAGGAGTGGAGTGTGGTGAGGATGAGAGATTATATTTTTTAATAGACTGTAGTGATAATGTTAGGTGAAAATACTGACAAGTAAAAACAGTTAGGTGAAAATAGGAAAACATATTTTCTTTTTTACAAATTAAAATAGTTGTGTTAGTTTCAATTTTTAAACAGTTGTGTTAGTTTCAATTTTATTTTTATTGTATATTATATATGTTTATATGATGCAGTATAAAATATCATTAAAGACCAAAAGAGATGGGTTCCGACATACCAACTGATGTAACAATGCACTGACATGATCAAGACAACACGAGAAGAGGTGCATATAGCTAATCCTTCTTTTTACGTATGTTATACATGATAATATAAAAGGTGTGTTTTTATATATCGTTATTTTTTCAGAATATAGGAGACATGGACATTGATTTTAGAGATGTTCAAAAAAAAATCCATCGACAAGGGTTTTGAACCGACGTTGCTCGAAGGGACTGAATATTCACTGAGTTTAATTCAACATAATGATGTTGGACCGATGATGTCTCATAGAAAACCAAAAAAGATGCCAATTTGAATGCTATAGGACAAGGTAATTTTTCAGTGTTATTATTGATCATTCCTTCGTCATATTTCTTTTTGTATTCAACTATTTTGACTCATATTTTACGTTGATTTTGCTTTTTTTTGTATCATGACGACAAATTATATTTGTACCCCCGAGATATTATGGTCATTGAATCAATCATGTCTATCCCCAAGAAAACCAAGTTTGTGGACATTGAAGATGCCTTGTTATCAAAAGATGATTTGGAATGCCTTATGAAAATTGATATGTTCTTGCATGATGGTGGAAGGATAATTGCATCACTTTATACTTAATCTTTGGCAAACCAAATATAATATCTATTGACATAATAAATTCAAAATTTGGAGTTACATCTTGTACGTCATGGTTTATTGTTGTTGCTAATTGCTACTACTTGTAGATTTATCTTCCGTATGCGTACATCGGTCAATACATCTTGTATGTCATCGACAAAGAGGCACATCGTGTATACATTATGGACCCTATTCATATATCACAATCGTTAGAGAATATAAATTTAAGGCATGTAGTGAAGTTAAAAGGTTTTACGAGGAAATTTAAAGAAGCACTCAAAATAAAGCAACCCGGCTAGAATTCCGATATATCTAAATGACAACGTTTATTTCCGTCTAATATTCCAACGAGCACAGATGGATAATAAATTCATAATACAAACATTTATTTTTGTTATCAATGTATTGTATATAATATAAAATTAAGAAATTGCAGGGATGTGCCTGGCTTTTTTGTTTTTCATTTTATGCTCTGGTGGAACGGTAAAGAACTGGTCAAACCGATTTGCACGGTGAGTATTGTTCGTTACATGTTTTAAGACATTCAACGTGAAATATTTGCGTCAACTACATATATTGATTGTGCAGGATAGGTATGATGAGTTGAGGAAGCAAGTCTTATTATACTTGCTAAAACATCGTGGGAAGGAAGCTAAAGACAAATTTCCTGATACTGTGCAAGAAATTCTTAAGTGCGTTAAGTAGATCTTAATAATTTTTAATGGATGTAGTTGTATCATCGCTCAATTTGTTACATAGGCACGTCGTCAATTTGTTTTTTTTTGTTATAGATTTATAATTGTACTAGCTGGATGTCCGTGCGTTGCCACGAAGCAACAAAACACATTGTTATTAAATTATTGTTTTAGTTAAGAAATGTATGTCGAACATGACAGCATATGATTTTGATATCTCTAACAACAAATTGATTCTCTATACGTTTCTTCCCTCATGCTTCTTTCTTCGTAGGCAATTGTGGTGTCTCTTCAACCATTCTCTCCTGGTAAGAAGATAAAGCGGCATTTTTCTCATTGCCATTTCTTTCCCTTGACCCTTTTCTTGCCATGGTGTGTAAGCCCTCTTTTCAAGATCTTGTATTATATATTATATATTTTTAACAATTCAAAATATTATTTTGACCTCTTTTTTCGTAGTCAGTTAGTTGAAAGAGAACTTAAGCAATACTGATCACAACTAACTAAAAGGAAACATGAACTCCATGAAGGGAAAAAAAATCTTGTATAGAAACAACAGAATAAAAAAATATTCTAGAAAAGAGACCCTCTTAAACAACATAAAAAGAGGAATAGTAGCTTCGTGGCCATCTGCGTGGAAGCTACTATTTCTTTTGATTATTAAAAATATATTGCTTCCAAACCAAAATAAAAATGACTTGCCAAAGAGGAATATTTATTTACTCTTTTTGATGAGGGATTCTTTGACCTCCTTCAGAACAGAGAGACTTAACAAATCAAGTTTTATGTGCGCCTTTTCTTCATCGTGGACAAATACAAACCGTAAATCTAGAGCAAAGATGTATGCAAGTTAGTTTAAGCTCTTACAGCCCCAAAAGCATATGATTCGATCACCTCCAAGTTTCAACACGACACTAAGCCTAAGACCTATGCTTTGATTTCACATAGTTGTAGATCAGAGGGCAAAGCATGACTGAAAATCAAGAACAATGTGATGAGTTCAGACTGACATGAACATTAAGGTGGACAACCAACATTCCTGGTTAACAGAAAACTATGACAACAAACTACCATCACACGGAATATATAAATGTGTGTGTATTATTTGGGTTCTCAACATCTAACAGCGAAATGTACATAATGACATTTCATTGAAAGGTTCTTGTGCTATGCACGTTCGATGTATTTTCATGTTATGCTCGTCTGGTTCCTTTTCTCCTATCAAAGCATCTCCTTTTCCAATCTATGAAAAGAAATAGTAGCTTCCACGCAGATGGGGCCTGGATCGGTGAAGCAGCGAGAGAGGAAGTACTCGTCAAGCTCGATAACCATCAAGAACCACCTTGATGCTTGACTGGCGACGTCAGGCTATGAGAAGACGTGATGCACTCTAGCTCACTCACTGCCGGAAGTAGTTCTACACACTTCAATATTCAAACAAAAAAATTAGAAATATGACACATTATTCACAAAAAAAATTATAAGCTCAGTGTGCAAGCAACATGATACTAATTTATTCATGCACTTGTCATGCGCACAACAGGTGCACATTTGAATTTGAAAATAAACTAATCATTATTGGTTCTGCATATATAGACTTTTCATGCACAAATTGAGTCCTACATGCACCTGCAATCATGAATCAAACTTGCACGTGTGAAATACCTCTATATTGGTGAAGATTGATTTTTTTTTTCATTTTGGTAGCCATCTGCAATCATGCACCAGCTGTCCAAATCATATCATGATCAAACTTTCCCAATTTGGAAGGCCACACATCAGTATAACAAGCATCAATTTAAGGATTAGGGAAACGCTAATATGATTCACTTTTTACAATGTTGTTTCACCCATAAGATGGCGAAGGACATTGGATTTAACACTGTAGTGATCATCTGCAGATTTTGAATTGTTCCTTTTAAAACTTGTGAAAAAAGTTGCTGAACTATTGGCATATAATCAAAATCAGTCAAAAGATGCTAAATTATTGCGATGCCATTTTTTTGAAGTCTGACTACTGAAGATTTTGTGCTTGGCAAGAGCATATAGTTACAATTGTGCAGCACCGCATGAGCTACCAGTCACAGATATATCAACAACATGGTTTCCACTTTCAAAGAATCTCAAAATCCAATTCAAACTGATTAGTACAGGTGCAGGTCTCTCCTATTTCCTTCAATTTATCTTACCTCCTTTATTTAATCTTCTTTCAACATCTGAGATATATTACCCTGGAACAATTGGAAGTATTGAACTGATGGGAAAGAAGCCAAGCCTGCAAGTCAATGAGGAATATGAAGTTAAGTTTGATGTGCTGCTATTGCCACCTGTGTGACCTCCACTGTTCTCCAATCCATCTGCCACGCTCTCCTCCAATGGCTGCTCCCTGCGGCCTATCCATCACAACAATAATACTATTCCACGTACAGAATGGCATAAAAAGCACAATAAGACTATCAAATTTTTGATACAAATCATGCAAACTCTATCAATAGTTACATACCTGAAAAAATATAGTTTGCCCTACATGTTAGCAATGCTGATTTTCTTCTTTCTTTTGAGAAACTGTCAAAATATCAAATGTATAGAGAAATAATAGAAGCCCATGATCATACCTTATCTTTATCATGGAAAGCATAATTATTTGATATACGTTGCAGATAACTGAGATTTTGTTAGCACGTGCTAGGCACATGAACCTGCACCGTGTTTGGAAGATTATCGAGAACAAAAATAACACTGGCACAAACCGTGAAGAAATCACATGAAGCCGTGAAATAAAAGAAGATTATAACTATTATATATCCCGTCTCGAATAGAAGTTAATGGAAGCATCTGCATCAACAATAATAGTGCAGGTCATAACCAAGAAATCAAGATCAAACTCGAGTCCTTACATTAGAAATCAGAACAATAAGAGAACCGTACAAAAATTAAGAGAGGAGAAGGAAGAGAAAGAACTTAATGGGTGGTTCTGCCCCTGATCCAGCCACAACAGTCAGCGATGTGTACGTAGTTATGGAAGGGATCGACGGGATCGACGGCAAGCGGAAAACCCCAACGGGCCGTCTCGAGGTCGGTGTTGAGCAACGACAGGGTGAAGACGCTTTGCATGCTCCACCCACAGCCCCAGGACGAACTCTTCAAACACCTGCGCGTCGCTAATCAACATCGGGTCAGCCGAATCGGCTCATGCCTGGGCGAAGGGAAGTAGAGGAGAATGAGGGAGCATACAGTCGTGGATGTGGCCTTGCGGAGGGAGTCACAGAAGACATCCACTCGGAGGGGCTTCACCGACGGGAACATGGACTTCGCACCGCCGCATTATTCTTTCCATGACGTTCATGGTTAACCTGGGCCTCCTAAACAGTTGTATAACCTCCGGCCTTTGGTGAGACACTAAGACATCCATATCAGAAGAGGGTCCTGCTTCCATCTGTCAACGGCTCGGCAAAGATGAAGGCGCGGCAGAGCGATCTTGTAGGGCGGCGCGGTTGCATATGGGGCAGGGATCTGGCTGTACGCTGCCTGGATCGGGAGTGTGCAGGTGAGGCACGCGGGTGGTCGCGGGAGATGAGGCAGCAGCATCGGGTGGTTCTGATTTGAGAGAGTTTTGGAGGCGAGGACTCCAGGTTAGGGGCGAAGGTGAAGGACGTGCTGAACTGCGTTTTTTTTTTCATTCGATGGAAGACCTCCAGTTGTTTCTGCAATGTGGGTTATTTCTAACGATTTTTTTACGTGCGACCGAGGGAGTCGGGGATCGAAGGAGGTGGGGATCGACAGGTTGAACCATCACGGCGACGACTACAAATCCTTCTTTAATAGTAAAGATAACTCACAAACATATTTTAAGAGCCCATGACAACACACGTGTATTCTACTAGTCTAACCAATTTTTCAATTTTGTGTGGCTTCGCTAACCTATGGCCCGGTCTGCATCCCACACTCTGTAGATTTGGGTCAATAAGACTTGGCTTTATTCCTAAAAAACTTATGTATACGCTTCCTGTACTAGAAAACAAAGAGTGTAGAAATATTGAATACGCCTTCATGTGACTTTGACAAGTAAGTGGGTTTACGCGTGGCCACGGGAGAAAGGTCCTCTCCTCTCTCTCCGGGGACTTCGACGGCGAAGCAGAAAAGCAAGAAGAAGAGCGACGCAGCGAGCACCTGCCTGCCTGCCGCGGCCAGACGCTAGGGGAGCTGCGTCCGAGGCTCTGATTCTTCACCGGCGAACCGTAGCGCTCACCCCACCCGTAGCATGAGTTGGCGGCCGCCGATCTCGCCTCGCCGCCTCCTTCTCGTCGTCCAATTCGTCGCCCTCTGCTCGATTCCTGGTGAGATCTCGCTCTTACCTCTCCCAATGCTTCTGTATTCTTCGGATTTAAGCAGCCAATCTGTCCGCGTGGACATTTGACCGAATTAATTTACCTTATTTTTGTCCACGGAGAGTGGTTGCTTCCTTGGGAGACAGCCATTTTTAATCTGTATTATTCGAATGTGTTGGTAGCTTGCTGAAGAAATTATCTGGAATCTAAGCGCTTAACTGTTAACTACTTGAGTTTTAATATCTTATTGGCGCTGTCTCGTGGGAAAGGGTATTATTTAGTAAATGATTTATGGACCTGTGAAAGCAAGTGTAGGTATGAAAGTAAAATTTTAACAATAGCATCACAACAGAAATATGAGGAGCCTGTGCAGCTCTTTTTAAAGGATACTAACTATGTTGGCAAATGCATTTGGTTGTGAGTCTTGTGACAGTAAGATGTTCTCCTGGTTTACATTTGGTTGTCGTAGCTGAGCAACCTTTATTGTGGCACATTTTCAAATGAACCATCAAAAAATATTTTGGTCAGACTTCATAATTAGTTTGTTTTCTATTAGTATAACTCAATGCAAATGGTAAATCGAACCGTCAAATTATGTGCATGTTCCATATTCCTGGTAACTTTGCTATTGAGTATTGTGAGCACATTGGTTTAGTGTTATTAAATGTTAATAGCAACTTTCACGTCGATGTTTTATCAGTATTTCTCTATCTTTAGAAAACTAGGACAGATACTAGAAATAAAATCGACATGCTCTCCTTGATCATTTGGTGGAGCTGGTGGTGGTTGTTTAGCTGAGGGTGTCTTTGTAGATAAGGATCAATATGTACTCAGAACAGTTCTTGACCCTTCTTTCTAATTTAACTGGGTTATATTCTGTTGAGGGGATCTCTGGTGCTTCCTTGCCTTACATTGGTTCTGTTCTACTACCAAAATATCATGAAAGGTCTGGCAAAAAATTAGAACATTGATACAAGATTCATCTATGATGCCACACAATTTGATCCACACATTCAGAAACAGAAAATGACATTCTGCTTTGGGTAGTAGTTAATTCAAATTCAGACACGACTATAGTTCTGTGTACTATTAATATTAACAGCAGAGTTTCTTTTTTTTTCTTCACGTGTGTATCTATTTTGTTTTTTCTAATTTTGTGGCATGGTAGTTGTACCTTGAGTACACATGTCTTATGACCTTTTTCTTTTCTTTGAAATGGGTTCTTGTGACTTTCTGGTGGTGCTTCTCGTGTTGGTGGCATGGGTGCGTTGTAAGAGGAGGAAGCACCAGATATGTTCTCCCTGGTATAATAAAAAAAACCCATGGTTGACCATGTGAAAGCAATGGCTGTTGTGTGGAGTATATAAGACGTGGGGTGAGTTTCTATTGTGCTAGTAACTTGAGTGATCGATCCTGCTCTCAGTATGATTATATCTCAAATTGCTCATTAGACTGACACAAATAACATATTACCTCCGTCCCAAATTACCTGTCTTAGATTTGTGTAGATACGGATGTATCTAGACACGGTAGCAGGTCCTTATGTGACTTGGTTGAGAAAAAAGAGATTGTAGGGGAAATACCATTTGAATTGTGATTACATGCCTGCTGAAGTGGGAATGCATATAGAACTAAATTTGTGTATGCTTTCTCTGTTCCATCTTTGTGTTCTCATGTATGCAGTTGAACAAGATTATAAGTTTGATAACATTCCTTCTATTGCCGTTAATAATTCTTTGTGCACCACTGATTATGCTTAATTTTTAGGGGCTTTTTCTTCGAGGCTTGTCACACTTGACACTATTGATATATTTACCACCCATGAATGGTTCTCCAGCAAGCCAACTGTGTTTTTCCGCTGCAGTGGAGATAACCAGACAAATTTACCTGACGTGAAGGAGGCTTACTTGATATATACCTTCAAGGGTGAAGAGTCATGGCAGGTAAGTCTAATAATTTATACTGTAGCATACCGGTTGCTTTCTCTCATTTGGTTCACACTTGATACTGGTTTTTACTAGTCGACTAGTGTTCTCATTAATGTCCTTTTGTAAGCACACTATTACACATTGAATTCCTTATGTACATAATTTTGGCAGCCCTTGACAGAACTTCCAGAAAAGAAGTGCAAGCGATGTGGTTTGTACGAAGAGGATATTTTTAGAAATGATGTGTTTGATGAATGGGAGCTGTGTTCTAGTGACTTCAAAGACGGCAAGTACACACATTTCAAGGAAGGGCAGTTCAATGCGACTTTCCTGTGCCCAAACTGTACTGTCTCTGCTGGTACGGCTCATATTCAGTACCTCTAGTTTCTGTTCATCAAAATTTTCTTTATATAGTTTGCGGTTGCTTTCTCTTATCATGGTAACAACGTTGCAGAATATTTGATGTCGAGTTTGCTCTGTTGAATTGATAGATTGTTAAGTAGATGCTTTGTGTGTTTTGAGTTCCACACAGCTATTGCTCAAGATGTTTGTTTCTCTACCACTGCCAGGTGATGCTGCAGCCGATCACTCTAGCTCGGAGGTGGAAACCAAGAAGACATCTGTTGCTGTGATCATAATAGTAAGCGTTCTCGCTTCCGTTATCATCGTCCTCGCCTTGTTCGGAGGGTACAAGTACTGGCTGAAGAAGAAGAGGGAGCGGGATCAGTTACGGTTTCTCAAGCTCTTCGAGGAGGGAGACGACATGGACGATGAACTGGGCCTTAGCAATGAACTCTGAGATAGCGAACACAGTCTGACGCGCTGGTCTCTAATCATCTCACATTAGTTCACTTTGCCGTGTAAAAAATGGTCTTCTTCCTTCCATTTCTCTTTTCGGTTTTAGCTTCAAAATTTTGTGATGTATACCTCCACGGTTGAAAGACACTTGACTCTGACAGCAACAGAACAACTCTTTGCATCCGTCGCACTTTTCCCCCTCGTATTTAGTTACGAATGGGTCATCACATGTCAGCGTATTCCTCGCATTTCCCCTGTCTGTCAGGTTACAATGCATATCGATAGCCCCCGGCGATAAGCTGGCCGACGGCGTTAAATTTGGCCATGCTCAAGAGTACCTTTTAACCGATCGCCGATAAGGGTCTCAAGAAAAATGAAAGGTAGTCTTGAGTACTGGTATCTCAAGAAAAAGAACAGGTACTAACGATCACGAGGAATACATACAGTTGGCTAGACTCTCCTAGCTCTACTCTCGAGGCAAGCTGATCATACATCGGGTCGCATTGCCTGCTCGCTACGACGAAGCGTTTTCTCCTTCTTCCCTGGCGGCTGAAACCCTAGCCGCCACCGCCGCCAGGGAGAGGACAATCTTCAGCGCCGTCCTCCAGCGGCTCTCCTCCGCCAGTGACCTCGGTTGCCGGTGATGAGGAGGGTCGCCGGATCCACGCGTGTGGATCATTTTTAATCATAGTCTAGATTTTTAGGTTGTTCATCGTATTGGCTTCGACATCGGCGATGGTGATGCTGAATAAAGATTATTCGGATTCTTCCCTAACGAGGCCATCGGTCTTATGGTTGGGAATGGATTTAGAAACCAGTCTGTTCAAACAAGTATGACGTGGCGGCGACAACATCCTCGTGGTGGACCTGTGTCCTCGGGATCCGCCGTTGCGACGGCGTTTGTTCCAGCGTCGGCACGGACCTTGGGAGGTAGTCCAGGAACGGATGCAGATTGTGATCTGCATCGACGACATCTGGGAGACGGAACATGTGCTGGGTTCGTGGTTCGTGGATGGCAGGTATGATTTCCTTCTTCGACGTCTTAGTTGTGGTGGGGTATCAGATCTGGAGTTCGATGGCGTGTCCAGGGTGTTGCCCCGGTCTGATTCATTCAACGACAAGGGTTTCATTTTTGGTGAGTCACCTTACAGGTCCGCAAAGCTGCATATCAGCGATGAAGCCGCAACGAGCTTGGGTGAGGAGGTGATTCGTCATTCTTTTCTTCGGTGGCTTCTATCTTTTTATTTTTGTCATGTCCGTCTTTATGTGACTTGTACTTTGATCTTTATGATATGAATGAGAAACATATTACCAAGTAAAAAAAATACATCGGGTCGCATTAGGAACTGAATATGAACGTTCCTCGTGACAACTGTTAACTAGTATCACCACCAACTTGTAGGAGCACGAAAATGTTAAGTCACCAAAGTCGTTGTAGTATAGTGGTAAGTATTCCCGCCTGTCACGCGGGTGACCCGGGTTCGATCCCCGGCAACGGCGCTCTTTTTTCCCGTGGCAATTGAACTTGTTTCTGTTTCCTTCTTTTTTTCGTTTGTAAATTGCTTTCTCAGGCCCTGTTTTGGGTTTTCCCCCTTTTGCATTACTTTCTTTTTTTGAGCTGATTTGGATTGCTTTCTTGCGTGGCAATCGAACTTGTTTCTGTTTCCTTCTTTTTTTCCTTTGTATTGCTTTCTCGGGCATATCCTATATTCCTATTCACCACGATCTCATCCTTCTAAAGGAAGCGCAGCAACCACCAGGCCATCTCACGCGCTTGTGTAAACATACTTCGTTTTGTTTCTTTTATTATTACTATTTTGTTCTACAGTTCGGTTTGTTTTTTCCTATCATTTTCCTTTTTCACTTTTTATTTTCTTAAAAGCACGGTTTTATAAAAAAATGTGAATATTTCTTCCTCAAAAAAATGATGAAGCTTTTTAAATTTAGATGATTTTTTATTTTTGAATATTATTTTTAAAACTTGATGATTTTTTAATTCGATGGATTTTTTAAAATTAGATAAACTATTTTCCAATTTTGATGATGTTTTTAAATATTAGATATTTTTTTTCAAAATTAATGTTTTTTGCAAAATTCGATGTTTTTTTCTTCAAAATCAATGAATTTTTTCAAACTTATTGTTTTTTCCTAATTCATGATATTTTTTTCGAATTTGAAATCTTTTTCCAAACATTTGATCTTTATTTTATTTTCATGAATTTTTTAATACGTGATTTTTTTTGCATATTCGTGAGCTTCCTTTTGAAATCTGTGAATCTTTGAAATATCAAATTTGGTTCACATTTTCTTTTAATAATCATGTTTTTCAAAATGTTTTCAAATAATTCAAAAATCTAAACGATGCAATGTAATGTGTAATAAATGGCACGTCTCCTATTGTTCTTAAAAGGTCCGCGATGTACATAATCACTAGCACTGAGTAGCTCTAGTGGTCAGCACGACGACATGAGATCGAATCGTTGTCCAAACCATTTTGGGGTGTTTTTTCGTGTTGCGCTGCGCGTCGGTGGGCTAACCCACTAGACGCCGCAATGTGCGGCAATTGCGATCCGCAGCGTTGCAAGTGTGAAATCGGAGGTCCTGCTTTCTCGAGCCATGTTTTGGGTTTTGGGCGGTATGCGAGTCCTAAAAGATTAGGCAACAAGGCTTTGAAGCCAATACGTTCTATTTTCATCTCGCGCCGGCAGGAAGAAATACCACCGCCTCGATTGTGTAGCGGTAGATCGAGCGAGAAACCATGTCACGGGTAATAGCGCAATGTTTTACTTTAATTAGATTTATTTTTTGGCATCGTGTTCATTTCATAAGCATTCGATAAACATCATACTGCATTAAATAAATAAATTAATATGGATATTTACTTTCCCATTTTGTTAAATGGCGAATAAATTAACCGTTCCACCTTTTGATGTTATGCATTGAGACTCACCTCTAAATTTGACACACAGCCTTTTTATATTATTTGTGGGCTCAACATATTATCTCACCATTTTATCCATCCATTATCATCATCCCGGAGTTTAAACCTGATTTATGCCTTTTCCTTCGTCATTTCCCAAATAATTTTTTTCGCCCCTTTCCATTACTAATGAACGGAAATACATCAGTTCCAGCAAATCAGCGAAGAGGGAAAGGAGAAAAGCGAGTTTGACGCATCAGCAGGAAACCCACTGTGATCGCTCGACGTCGAAACGATCACTATGGGACTAAAACCTACCGACACCTAAAACTCAACATCACGCACCACCAGATCCAGCTAGGAGTCGCATTACAAGTTTATCTAGGATCAAAAGAAAACTCCGAACACACATAGACAACAGAGACGACGCAAAAGCTTGACAGTTTCAGCATCTATATTTCGTCGCACGACGCATCCAACAGAGGAGGGAGTTCTTCATTTGCTTTCAACGGATTTAGCGGCCTCGCAAACCTTCATTAGCGCCATGGTCCCTTCTCGGATCAACTGGGTACCGCTCCTCAATTTCTTCGCCTCGTTGTCGGGTTGAAGACCTGCCCAATAAAGAAGAAAGGAACAAGCAGTGAACACGATCTCAAAAGGAGTTTTTATCATTTTTTTCTCAAACGTGGCCCGATTTCTAGCCAACCAAATAGCCCAGCTAACAGCAGCTAAGCCAACCGTATAGAAACGCTCTTCTCCAGGAATGAAAGCATGGCACCAGGAAAAGAATTGCCAATGGTTATTAGGGCAAAGCTCAGTACCCAGAGCTACCCCAATAGATCGCCAAACTACCCGAGCCACAGGAGAAGTAAACATCAGATGATGCACAGTTTCCTTGCAGCGCAAAAAGAGCACGAAGGATTTCGAGGCCAATTTCTCCATTGCATCACATCACGAGTAAGGATCGCATCCTGGAACATTTGCTAGAGGAAAATTTGGATTTTGAGAGGAATTTTAGCTTTCCAAATCCATTTAAAGTGATAGCCGTTGAGAGGTTTCTCCAGCCATTTATAAACTGACTGTTAGTGCATCTAGTGCCCCTTAGTGATTTTGGTGTATTGAAGACTTATAGCTTAAGGCACTAATGAGTTTATGAGTGTACACAGGCTCTATAAGTCGATGAGGAGTTTGACATATTCGGAGATTATCGACCCCTAAAAATGAATGTCTTCAAGTGAAGACTTTGCTGAAGACTTTCTGAAGACTTTGGTGAAGACTTTGTGAAGACTTTGAAAATGAAGAAGTTGGTGTGACCTTGAAGATATGAATGAGGAATATGAAGCGTGAAGACTTTTGTTTTCGTAGTTTCATTTCCTTTATTTGAGTCATAGGAAACACCGTACTGTTAAAGGGGGTCGAGGTAATACTAAGGAAAATTTCCAACTGATGCTCAACTCCAAAATCCTCAACCCATACAATCCTTCGAGTGAAGCCTTTGGAAATCTCTTACAATTCAGACACGTTTTTTAGAGACAGAGACGAAGTTCTTCTGGTCTCTGAGGAAATTGATCTGACTAAGGAGTTAGGGTTTCACTAGTGCGAATTGCCTACAAGTGAGGATTATGATAAGCTGAGGACTTTCATAGTTCGAAATTCCGATCGTTGATGGGCTTAGCACCAGCTGTCCCCAATCGTTCTTATCCACATAACGGTCATATCATTGGGGGCATTTATGACTTATCATGTCAGGTTGCACCCTGGCTATAAATAGCCAACCCCCACAACCACTAGCTGGTTGGCTGCTCTAAGAGAGAACTGACACTTGTCATTTGAGAGCAACCCATCCTCTGAGGACTTTGAGAGAAAAT
The DNA here is from genome assembly GCA_022496015.1 of Hordeum marinum. NCBI lineage: Eukaryota > Viridiplantae > Streptophyta > Magnoliopsida > Poales > Poaceae > Hordeum > Hordeum marinum. The sequence continues at coordinate 353,280,720 of CM039675.1, forward strand.
CATCAGTGAGGAAAAACACACAAACCAAACCACAAAACCCATAGTGATTGAGCATCACTGAAGAAATTCCTGTGTGGAACTGACGCTTGTTACCTTTGAGGACTGTGCATCCTCCAGACGGTTAGGCGTCATGGTCTAGTGCTCCTGCAGTCAATTGGGGACCACGAAATGACCTTGGTCTAGAGCATCCAACAGTAAATTGTGGATCGTCGGGTGACCAGTTTGTGAGGGTTTTGGAAGTCTACCATGAAGACTTACCACGAGTGTTGGGCGAGGACTGTGTGACCTTAGCTCAAGGAGAATACGGTAAGGACTGTGCGTCCTGGGACCGTGTGTCCTCTGGTTTAAATACCAGGCCGCTCCAAACCAGACGTACGACTATCACAACAGTTGGAACTGGGTCATCAAACCATTGTCTTCATCAAGCTATTTGGTTCTATTTCCTCAACCCCTCTATTCCTAATATATCTGTTGATGAAATTGATTGTTACAGTTGGAAGAATTTGACTGAAGACTTCCACAAATTCCTCACCTCAAATTCTTCAAGTTACCTTGTTCATCACTGCTTATCATGTATCACACTACTCTCTATTTGTGCATGTTTCATTTAATCATGAAGACTATGCTGTCACTATGTTCCTCATGCACTTGAATACTTATTCTGCTGCTAGTTATTCATCACATTTCAAATTCCTCAAAGTTGAAATTCCTCAAATGATGAATTTGTAAAAATCGCCTATTCACCCCCCTCTAGCCGATATAACGCACTTTCAATTGGTATCAGAGCAGGTACTCCCTCGCTCTGTGTGATTTTGGTTTAACCACCTGGAGTTTTAGTTATGTCGACTGCAGGTATGATCAAGGTTTCCGCGGGCTGTCCTACCTTCGATGGGACAGACTACCCCTACTGGAAGAACAAGATGCGTATGCACCTTGAAGCTATTGACAACGATCTCTGGTACGTTGTGGAAAATGGTGTGCCCTCTGTCACTCCCACTGTTATAGCTGCTGATGTGAAGAGATTCAAGCAACTCGATTCTCAAGCGAAGAATATCATCTGTGGTCATCTGAGCAAAGGACAGTATGGTAGAGTGAGTGCTTTGGAATCTGCTAAGCTTATCTGGGATAGGATATCCAAAGTCAACGAAGGTGTTTCCACTCAACGTGACTCTCGTGTTGATGTTCTTTGCAATCTCTTCAACCGCTTCAAGAGGCTTGACAATGAAAATGTTCAACAAACATTTGATCGCCTCACTGATATATCAAATGAACTTCAAGCAGTGGGTGCCACTGATATCACTGACCATGAAGTGGTGAAGAAACTGCTACGATCTCTCGATTCCTCATTTGATACTCTAGTTTTGATGATTCAAGAACATGGAGACTACAAAGCTCTTTATCCTGCTGATGTTCTTGAGAGACTCAATACTCATGAATTCCAACAAGCTGAGAATAGAGACCTCTACGGGCCAAGCTATGGAAGATCTCGTGCTCTGAAGGCAAAAGCAATTTCCTCATCTGAAGAAGAAGATTCTGACAGCAGCCTTGGTGATCCTGAAGAACTAAGTCAGGAACTAGCGATGCTTGTGAGGAAATTCCAGAAGTTCTCAAGACGAGGTGGATTTGGAAAGTCATCAAAAAGTGGCTTGAGGAAATCAGATTCCTCAGAAGATTACAAAAGGAGAACATGTCGTCGTTGCAAGAAGCCTGGCCACTTTATCTCTGATTGTCCTCTCTGGGAAAAAGACTCAAAGAAAAAGAAGAAATACAAAGATGATAGTTCTGATGACTCAAAGAAAAAGAAGAAATCTTCAAAGTCCTCATCTTCAAAGTCCTCAAAGCACAAGAAGAATGGTTCCAGAAAGGCTCGAGCATTCATCGGCAAGGAAATGGATTCTGAGGAAGAATCTGAAGAATATGAAGAAGAGGAAGAATGTGAGGAGGAATCAGAATTTGGTGTCGCTAGCCTTGCTCTCGCTACTGCGTTCGTCAGCAAGTCCATCTTCAACAATGAAGAATATGACCACTCCAACGACTCTGACGTCAGCAATGATGATTATGCTCCCACCTATTGCTTTATGGCAAAAGGCTCAAAGGTACACAAACATCATTCCTCATCTGAATCAAGTGAAGGTGAATCTGATGATTATGTGAAACCTAGCTATGCTAAAATTGTTAAAATTGCCACTAAGCAACAAAGTGCACTTGAAAAGCTTCAGAAAATGCTAGACAAAAGCGATGATCTGTTAAACCGTGAGGTGGATCGGACTCAAACTCTGTCTGTTGATCTTAAAAGTCTCCAGGCAAAGTATGATAACCTTCAGAGTCATCATAACGACCTCTTAGCCGATCATGAGAAGCTTTCATATGAATTTCTTCAAAGAAAGCAAGATCTTGAAAAGCTGAGGGTGTCAAATGAGGATCTCCAAAGGGAAAGCGATTCCTTACCGGCTCAACAAATCAGTACCGCTCAGGAAGAATTTGTTCCACCTTGTTTGAAATGCATCGAACGTGAAACTGCTAATTCTTCACCTGAATGTTCAAATGCTTCTATTGCTGCAATTTCTTCAACTATTCCCGCGGTCTTAAATTCCTCATCTGAGGATACCACTAGTATCACTGATGACAATGCAGGGTTGAAGGTATTTTATGTGACAGGCATATACAAAAGTCTCAAAGGGCATCAAACCCTTTGTGATGTCCTCAAAAAGCAGATTCTGAACAGGAACCCTAGGAAAGAGGGTATTGCCTTTGTGAGGAAACTCAATGCCAATGGATCCTACTGGACACCTGAGCAGTACCCCAAAACCTCATGGGTTGCTGCAAAAGGATCTCCTGTGGATCCATCCACTTTATCTGGCTTTACTTGTGAAACTTCATATTCCTCTATTGAGTCACTTGACTCCAATTACAGATTCTTCAAAAATAAGTCAAGTGAAGTATTTGCTAGATATGTTGGAACTAACTGCAGGAACAATTCTCCTATGAAGAAAATCTGGGTTCCCAAGAGCTACCTACAAAATCTTCAAGTGAATGTCCTCACGACACCACTCATGAAGAATCGGAACCCCAGACCAAATTCCTCAAATGGTCAAAATCATCATTCTCGTGCTAATGCCTCTGTTTCGCAGGGAAAACCTAAGAGCTATGAATATGTGCATTATTCTTGAAACCATTATGTTCATAAGTCCTCGAAGAATTTCTCTGCTTATTCATTTGAATACTCTAACCCTCACCCTGTGAAACGAAGCGCACTTGATTCAATGCCTCCCTTCTCACATGGTGCTTGTAGAATGATGAATTCTTTGCCACCCCTCCAAATGTGGGTGGTGAAGAAAACAAACTGACATCTTATGCATGGTCAGGTCTCCAGATGAATTTGAACATCTGATGAATTTGCTGGAGACTGAGGAAATGCTTGAAAGGACGCAAGTTAACCATGATGAAATGAATTCTTCATTTCTCATGTCCTCACTCTACTTGCTTACTATCTTGTGTGATGAAATTCTGTTTGATGAAATTGATATCATATTCTTCACTCTGAAGCATATGAGTTCGTAAGTTGTACTAATTCATCTGCAGGATGATAATTTAAAAGCTACTGAGTGGGTTCTCGATAGTGGATGCACAAACCACATGACGGGTGACAAGAATCTACTGATGAATTTGCCACTCACTCCATATCCTCTAAAGCATATCACCTACGCAGACAAAGGAAAAAGCAAGGTATTGGGACTTGGTAAGGTTACTATCTCAAAGGACCTAACCATGGACAAGGTGATGCTTGTTGAATCCCTCGGGTTCAACCTTATGTCCGTCTCAATGCTTTGTGATCTTGATATGGTTGTCATATTTGGAAAATATCATTGTTTTGTCATCATGGAATCTGACAATTCCAAAGTCTTCAAAGGCTTTAGGAGAGGAGACCTTTATATTGTTGATTTCTCTACAGGTCCTCAACCTGCCACTTGCTTACTTGCAAAGTCTTCAGAAGGATGGCTGTGGCATCGATGACTTAGACATGCTGGTATGAGGAATCTGCACACACTCGTGAAGAAAAAAGCACGTCATTGGCATCGAGGGTGTCAAATTCCTCAAGGGCCACCTTTGTGGTGCATGTGAATCTAGGAAAATGACCAGATCCAAGCATCCCTCGAAGACAATCATGACCACTACGCGACCTTTTGAATTGCTTCATATGGATCTCTTTGGTCCCACTCACTACCCCGTACTAACAAATTCTTCAAGTTTGTATGGATTTGTCATTGTTGATGATTACTCTCGTTATACATGGGTGCATATCATTCTGTACAAAAATGAAGTACAGGATGTCTTCAGACGATTTGCTTCAAGGGCCTCCACCAACTTTGGCGTCAAGATCAAGCATATCAGGAGTGATAATGGGACTGAATTCAAGAACACTAACCTTGATGAATATCTTGATGAACTTGGTATTACTCATGAGTTATCTACTCCTTACACTTCTCAGCATAATGGCATCGTGGAGCGCAAGAACAGGACTCTTGTTGAGATGGCTCAAACCATGCTTGACGAATACAAAACCCCTCGTCGCTTCTGGCCTGAAGCAATTGGTACTTTATGCCACATCATCAATAGGGTATATCTTCAAAAATTCCTCAAGAATACTTCATATGAGCTCATGGCAGGCAAGAAACCCAATGTAAGTTATCTCAAAGTCTTCGGTGCAAAATGCTGGATCAGAGATCCTCACCATAGTTCTAAGTTTGCACCGAAAGCACATGAAGGTTTTATGCTTGGTTATGGAAAGGACTCGCACACCTACAAAGTCTTCAACACCTACCATCACAAGGTGGTTGAAACTGTAGATGTGCGGTTCGATGAAACTAATGGCTCGCAAAGAGAGCACCTGCCTTCTGTGTTAGATGCACAATCTCCCGAGGAATCCATCAAGCTGAAGGCAACTGAAGATGTCATACCCATTGAGGAAATCATTTCAAAAAATGAAGACTCTCATGCTGATATACCTGAAGAAAATGGTGCTGATGAAACTCCTCAGCCTCGTCAACCTGCTCATCCAAGAGTAGCAAATGAAGTGCAGATTGACAAAATCATCGATGACATCAATGCACTAGGTCCTATCACACGCTCAAAAGCTTCACATCTAACTAACTTTTGTGAGCACTTTGCCTTTGTCTCTATCTTAGAGCCCACCAAAGTTGATGAAGCATTCAAGGATCCCGAATGGATTCAAGCTATGCAAGAGGAATTGCATCATTTCAAGCTCAACAACGTGTGGGAACTTGTCAAGCGGCCAGATCCTCGCAAGCATAACATCATAGGTACCAAGTGGATCTACCGCAACAAGCAAGATGAAAATGGTCTTGTGGTGAGGAATAAGGCTCGACTTGTAGCTCAAGGCTATACACAGGTTGAGGGAATTGACTTTGATGAAACCATCATAATATCATCTTATATCAAATGGATGTGAAAAGTGCATTCCTCAATGGTAAGCTTGAGGAAGAAGTATATGTTGCTCAACCCCTAGGTTTTGAAGATCCTAAGCATCCAGACAAAGTCTTCAGACTAAACAAGGCCCTCTATGGCCTCAAGCAGGCCCCTCGGGCGTGGTACGACACACTGAAGGAATTCCTCATGAAGAAAGGCTTCAAACCCGGTTCACTCGACCCTACTCTTTTCACGAAATCCTATGACAATGAACTGTTCATATGCCAAATATATGTTGATGATATTATATTTGGATGTACTGACAAACGTTACAGTGATGAATTTGCCTATATGATGAGTGAAGAATATCAAATGTCTATGATGGGAGAGTTGAAATTCTTCTTAGGTCTTCAAATTCGTCAGCAAGACAATGGCATCTTCATCTCACAAGAGAAATACCTCAAATATGTTCTGAGGAAATTCGACATGCAAGATTGCAAAGGCATCAAAACTCCAATGCCTTCAAAAGTCCATCTCTGCACTGATGAAAATGGTAAAGATTTCGATCAGAAGGTATACCGCTCCATGATTGGCTCCTTATTGTACCTATGTGCATCTAGGCCTGATATAATGCTAAGTGTCTGCATGTGTGCTCGATTCCAAGCAACTCCGAAGGAATCACACCATAAGGCTGTGAAACACATTCTTCGATACTTAGTTCACACACCAACACTTGGATTGTGGTATCCCAAGGGCTCAAATCTTCATCTCGTCGGATACTCTGATGCTGACTATGCTGGAGATCGCGTGGATCACAAGTCAACCTCAGGCACATGTCATTTCCTCGGACGATCCTTAGTCTATTGGTCCTCGAAGAAGCAGAACTGCGTTTCACTCTCTACTGCAGAAGCTGAGTACATTGCTGCTGGCTCGTGTTGTGCTCAGTTACTATGGATGAAGCAAACCCTCAAGGACTACGGCATCATGCTGAAGAATGTGCCTCTTTTCTACGACAACGAGAGTGCCATCAAGATTGCATACAACCCTGTTCAGCACTCCAAGACCAAGCACATCCAGATTCGTCATCACTTTCTTCGAGATCATGTACTCAAGGGTGACATCTCCATCAATCACATTCCTACTGAAGAACAACTGACCGATATCTTCACAAAGCCCTTGGATGCAAAGAGATTTTGCAAGTTGTGGTGTGAGCTAAATATCTTAGAATCTTCGAATGTTCTTTGATGAAGAACACACATCCTAACACGTATGCAAAATTGAGGACTTAGATGTGCAACACACAAAGTAACGCTTTTCTTCAATCAATGAAGAATAACTCTCTAACTGTGAAGAAATTAGCGAAGAATTTGATTCTCAGAACTCTACGACAATTGTAAGCGGTGTCTGAAATCATCATTCTTATACGGTGGGTTACGCCACCAACCAAAAGTTGAAGTTCTTCAAAATTGAGCACTGTTGCAAATTCTTCAAATTATCAAATTCCTCAAATTTGCAAATTCCTCAAGTCTTTCAAATTCATCAACTTTTCAAATTCTTCAAAACTTTTGAGACACATATTCTTCATTGACTATATATATATACTTTTGAGTTTTTTTGATGTCCTCAACAGCATTCACTTATTGCTAATTCTTCAAGTTGATTTTCATCTAAGTGAATGTGATCGGACCCTTTCCCCGTCTATGCTAAACTCAACCAAGTCTGTTCACAAATTCCTCATATGCGTTCTACTGGAAACTTGTTCAAAGTCTTCACTGTGTCCTTGACAGCTAAAGAATTTGCGAACTAAAACTTTGAAATCTTCAACTACCAAAATTTTCGGCGATTCCCGCTCAAACTGTTCCGATTGTCGCACCTGGATAACCCACGATCCTCCACAATCTGCACTACCCAGATCGTGGGTGACACCTGTCGCGTGGAGAGCAAGGGTCAGGGGCAATCCTGTCCAAAATCTTCGGGAGGATCCGTTTTTACTTCCTGTATAAATGCCCCCTTCCCATCTACTGTGCTCGGTTACTCCGCATCTCATCTCTCTCCCGAGCTCCATCCAAGCGCCACCGCTAAAGTCATCGTCGCCGGCGAGGAAGAGCTTCGTTGCCTCAACCTCGTCGTCGCCGTACTCGCATCGGCCGCGAAAATCTTCATCCCGCCGCCGCTGTAGCTGTCTCCTTCTACCAAGCTAGGGCGTGGGAGATCTGAACAGACGAACCTCCTCATTTCATCTCTGTGTTCGTCGTGTTCTTCACCAGGGTAATTAAAATTTATTTTTACTGCCCCTGTTTGATCCTCAACTACAACTAATATTCCTCAAATATGTGTTTAAACGTTATAAATCAAATACACAAGCACCTTCATCTCCTCATACTTGATACCTGATGATTTTTCCTAAGTAATGACTTTCTTCAAGATTCCTCAATTGTGCGAATTCTCAAATTTGCACAACTCTGGAACCTGAGGCTAAGAACACTTAGTAAAAATCCTCAAGACATCCATGGTCAAATTCCTCACACCTATCTCTCTTAAAATTTCTGAGAACGCATATGACCTCTTCAAATTCTTCGCACCTATACTCTATTCACAGGTACAACATGTCCGCTGATGAATCACTAGGTTCTCATCAACTTAACTCATTTGCAGCGCTACTTGAAGAAAAACCGTGTACCTCTTCAGAATCTTCAAGAGTTCATATTCCTCAAGTGAAGAAAATGTCTGATGGAAAGAAACCTCAGAAAGGAGGGAAAAGCCAGATGTGCACACTGCATTTGAGATCCCTGAGGATCTGTATGATGAATAGTGCACACCTGACGAAGAAACTCATGGAAAGGAGACGACCAAGCAAAGGAAGATTCGTCTGCAAAAGATTGAGAGGAGATGGGCCAAAGAATGGAGAGAATATCGTTATGTAACTCCAAAATACATGATGAAATTCGCTGTGAAACCACCTTGCAGCAGGCCTCCTCTAGCTCCTAACCAAATTGCTGATCCTTCTAGCATCAAAACTGGTGAGGACTTTCCTGCCATGTGGGAAAAGCAACAAGCCAAATTGGCGAGGAAAGCCAAAGAGGCTGTGAAGAAATTTAACGAGGATTCTGCTGCTGCTGCCTTTGTCGGAGCTTCTGCTAGTGCTTCAAAGAAGATGGTAAAGAAATCTGCTCTCAAAATTGACTCTTTAAAATCTTCAGTGCAAATTCCTCAAGGTCAAAGGCCTCAGCCCAGAAAACCTTCAGCTCCTGGAACTGTTGCTGCTCAGTCATCTGCAATAGTCAAAAAGTCCTTAACTCCAATGCATCTGGCAACATGCAAAAGGACTGAGGGTTTTGCGTTAGTGCCGAAGCTCACTGCATGCCCCTCCACAACTGCAAAGTCTTCAACCAGTCCCTCTGCACTTAAACTGAAGAAGACAGCTGGACGTAATCAAAAACCAAGCTCTCACACCAGCAAGGCTCTGGTTACAATCCCCTCAGATTCTTCAGATGATGCTGATGATGCTGATGATGATGAATTGGTAGAAATCATCAGACAGAGTTAGCACAGGGCTGCTAAAGCAAAGGGAAGCTCTGTTCCTCTCATGTTGGATCCCAAGTTGATCCTCAACTTCATTGATATATGGCATGAGGACCCAAGTACTCCACTTTCCTCACTAAATCTGCCTCCGGAAGTGGATCATGTCTTCACCCACTTCATCTCTGAAGAACAATGGAAAAGAGAGCAAGCTCAGAGGGCCAAGAGGAACAAGACTCGCAAAGAGAAGTTTCTACGCGAAAATGTGATGAACTTGACCCCAAATCAACTGGTCACAGTTCAGTCCGAGATTCGCACCCTCTTCTTGGATCAACAAAGATATGATGCTGAATGGAAGGGCACCAAGGTCAGACTCGTCAAGGCTGCTAATGCAGCTGTAAAGGATCACAACACCAGGGTTGCAGCTTGATCGCAACCACAAAAGACTCAGTCTGAAGAAAATGCTCAGACTGAATATGAAATTCCTCAGGCTGCTGATGAAAATGCTCAGCCTGAAGAAAGAGCTTTTGCATCAAAAGCAACTGCCAGTGCTGCTAAGGAAACTCAGACCACTAATGAACATGCCAGGACAACCCCCAATGTTGTGCCTGAAGAATCTGATAGGCCAGTTGAAGAATCCACTGTGCCTCAAGAAACTGAACCACCCAGGGCGGCTGCATCAGTCGTTCCTGAAGAAACTGCTCATGCTGAAGAAAATCCCCTCAAAAGAAAAGCATCAACTTCTGGAGCCCGTGTGTTGAAGAAGTTGAAAACTTTGAAAAGTTCCTCAGCTACACCACTTGATGCAACTCCAATTTCCTCGACACCAGCCTATGCTATTGTGCCAATTGGAGAAGCATATGACATTCCTCATGAAGAAGAGAATCATTCGTCTACTTCCTCAGAGCCTCTTGATGAGGAAATTGTCATTGATGACACTGCATCAACTCCCAAGGTATCATCGCCCCAGCTTCTGCTAACTGCTGGCGCTGATGAAATTGATGAAGAAGTTGACATTGGTGACACTACTCCAGTCATCAATGATGAATATTGGGAATCTGCACATCCCAACTCACCTGTGGCAACTCCTCTGATGCTGATTCCTCAGTCACCTGCACAAACTAAGGAAATACCTGAAGATTCTGAACACCTGTATCTTCCAGACCCTGAAGAAATTCCATCTGCAACAGCTAAGGAAATTGATGCTCCGGCCACTATTGAGGAACCTATTCTACAAATCACTCAGTCTGTAGTTCCTCCCATGCCAACTGAGATCAAAGGGCGCAATCGACCAAATCTTCAACCTAAGCAAAGAATGCCATTTAAAGGTTTGGTCCGCCCCAAATTCCTCAGGAGAAATTTCTTCAATGAACACATGTTCTTCATAGGACCAAACCCATATGATTCTGCTCAGACTAGTCGCACAAGGTTCTGGACTCCTACGCAAATGAACTACTATGCCTCTGTTCTATGTGGCAAGAAGAAAATCTTCGAGCACCATAATATTCCTCATGTGGACATGGAGTCTATTCCATCATTCACGCCGGTGCTCCAGGTTCTTCATGATGCTGGGCTTCTTCCCTTCTGTGTAGATGTCTGTGACTGGAACAAGGAGTTGATTCTTCAATTCTATGCCACTCTATACATTAGTGGAAATTCCTCAAACATCAACTCCTGGGTCTTGGACTGGATGACCGGAACAACTCATTTCACTGCAAGCTCTTCTGAATTGCTTCAGTCTGTCCCAGTTCCAATTCCTTCAGATGAAGCCCGCTACCTATTCAATGATCCACCACTACCAAATCAGATGATGAATGTGATGATGAAGAAATTAGCGCCTGGAAAGCCTCAAAGGACAACCTTTCTTGTGAAGGATTTGTTTTATGTACCAAGAACAGTCTATCGCATCCTCACTCACACCCTATGTCCTCAGAAGGGGCACAACTCTGAAGAAGAAGAAGTGGAAGGACTCATGAAGAATATGCTTTTCAACATCATTCATGGGATTCCCACCAATTTTCACGATTTCTTCATGAGGACTCTGGCCGATGCTGCTATGTCACCATTTGAGTTGAAGCCCTTTGCTCCCTGGATTATGCATTTCCTCAGAACAAAGTCTTCAATGCACTTTGAAGCTGACTTCCAAAATCATTTCAGTTTTCTGCCCCCGATTGAAGTCCTCAAAAGCACAATTGATGAAGGAAAAGGCAAGGATGTCATTGATCAAGGCACTCGTCCATTGGATGGTCAGTTTCGTCAAGCAGCATCCTACTCCACCAATGATGACTCTGCCACACAGGACTCCTCTGCACAAAAGCCTCATGCAACTGCTCCTCGTGTGATGACTGATCGTGAGCTTCTCTTAAGTCTTCATCAGAAGGTCGATCGAAATCACAAGTGGGTCAAGCATCAACTTGGGTATATTGTGCAGAATATGACTATGATGCAGAACACTGTCAAGAGGAACCACTACTATGCTCATGAAAACCTCAAGCGCTCTTGGGCTGTGCTAAATCACATCATGTCTTCTGAAGAATTGGATGAGCTAAACTTTGAAGAATATCCTGACTTCGCTCGCTGTCCTCAAAAGAAGTTCAAGAAAGTCGAAGTTCCTCTAATGGTCATCAGTTCCTATTCTTCATCTCGCGAGCGCAATGAAGATGAAGACATTGACGATACTGCTGCTGGACCTGCATCAATAATCGACCCCGACAACGCTGGCGCTCCTTCTTCACGAACAAGATGAAATTTCTCATGGGGCGTTAGTCATCACTTTTTCTTCCCTTTTGGTCCTCGATGACAAAGGAGGAGAAAATTTTAATTAGTCTTCAAGCAGGTCTACATATATATGGGCTATTTTTGTTTAAGTTACAACTCTCGTTCTTCTGAAGTTTTTGGTTATTGAGTTGTAAACTTAAGTCCAATGGTGGTCTGACACTTTTGAACTATTTCCTCGCATGTTTATTACCTTAATGCATGCATGCTGAATTTCGTCAGACACCATTTTCCTCACGCATTTCAAATTCTTCATTTCATATATTCAAATGCGTGTATGAATTACAAGATATAGGGGGAGCTCTCCATGTTCTGAACCTGCCATGTGCATTTGCAGCCCAAAGCAAATTCCTCAAATATGCACATCTTCAGGGAGAGTTCTTCTATATCTTGCAATCAAATTCCTCAAAATCTATACTTTCACTTCATATGTTTATCCCCATTGAAAACTTAACCTATTTGTCATCAATCGCCAAAAAGGGGGAGATTGTTAGTGCATCTAGTGCCCCTTAGTGATTTTGGTGTATTGAAGACTTATAGCTTAAGGCACTAATGAGTTTGTGAGTGTACACAGGCTCTATAAGTCGTTGAGGAGTTTGACATATTTGGAGATTATCGACCCCTAAAAATGAATGTCTTCAAGTGAAGACTTTGCTGAAGACTTTCTGAAGACTTTGGTGAAGACTTTGTGAAGACTTTGAAAATGAAGAAGTTGGTGTGACCTTGAAGATATGAATGAGGAATATGAAGCGTGAAGACTTTTGTTTTCATAGTTTCATTTCCTTTATTTGAGTCATAGGAAACACCGTACTGTTAAAGGGGGTCGAGGTAATACTAAGGAAAATTTCCAACTGATGCTCTACTCCAAAATCCTCAACCCATACAATCCTTCGAGTGAAGCCTTTGGAAATCTCTTACAATTCAGACACGTTTTTCAAAGACAGAGACGAAGTTCTTCTGGTCTTTGAGGAAATTGATCTCACTGAGGAGTTAGGATTTCGCTAGTGGGAATTGCCTCCAAGTGAGGATTATGATAAGCTGAGGACTTTCATAGTTCGAAATTCCGACCGTTGCTGTGCTTAGCGCCAACTATCCCCAATCGTTCTTATCCACATAACGGTCATATCATTGGGGGCATTTATGACTTATCATGTCAGGTTGCACCCTGGCTATAAATAGCCAACCCCCACAACCACTAGCTGGTTGGCTGCTCTAAGAGAGAACTGACACTTGTCATTTGAGAGCAACCCATCCTCTGAGGACATTGAGAGAAAATCATCAGTGAGGAAAAACACACAAACCAAACCACAAAACCCATAGTGATTGATCATCACTGAAGAAATTCCTGTGTGGAACCGACGCTTGTTACCTTTGAGGACTGTGCATCCTCCAGACGGTTAGGCGTCATGGTCTAGTGCTCCTGCAGTCAATTGGGGAGCACAAAGTGACCTTGGTCTAGAGCATCCAACAGTAAATTGTGGATCGTCGGGTGACCAGTTTGTGAGGGTTTTGGAAGTCTACCCTGAAGACTTACCACGAGTGTTGGGCGAGGACTGTGTGACCTTAGCTCAAGGAGAATACGGTAAGGACTGTGTGTTCTGGGACCATTTGTCCTCTGGTTTAAATACCAGGCTGCTCCAAACCAGACGTACGACGTCACAACAGTTGGAACTGGGTCATCAAACCATTGTCTTCATCAAGCTATCCGGTTCTATTTCCTCAACCCCTCTATTCCTCATATATCTGGTGATGAAATTGATTATTACAGTTGGAAGAATTTGACTGAAGACTTTCAAAAATTCCTCACCTCAAATTCTTCAAGTTACCTTGTTCATCACTGCTTATCATGTATCACGCTACTCTCTATTTGTGCATGTTTCATTTAATCATGAAGACTATGCTGTCACTATGTTCCTCATGCACTTGAGTACTTATTCCGCTACTAGTTATTCATCACATTTCAAATTCCTCAAAGTTGAAATTCCTCAAATGATGAATTTGTAAAAATCGCCTATTCACCCCCCTCTAGCCGATATAACGTACTTTCACTGACCCAGTCATGAATTTGCCAGACTTATGCAAACCCCAAAAAACCTGATCAGGGCAAGAGGATCTTGGCAAATCTTCCATCAAGGAACACATTTTGTCCCACTGATCTGATAGCACCATATTCAGTCTTCTACAAAAAAAGGAAGCAGGGGAGATCTCCTCCCACTTATCCATAGTGCAATCTTGCTCATTGCAAATCTCGAAGAGGTTAGGATAAATCTCACACAGGGGAGTATTGCCATTTATGGAGTCTTTCCACAGCCTGACAAGATCACCACTACCCAACTTCAGTCTTATTCCCGTCATGTACACCTCTTTTACTTTCAATAAAGCTTTCCAACAAGGAGAGTTAGAAAATCTTGGTTGAACTGTGGCCATGGTCTGGTTAGTGAGATATCTGGCCTTCACAATTTTTTGCCAGATCCCATCCTGGGTATCCAATTTCCACCACCATTTCACCATGAGACTAATATTTTGCTTACAAAGGTCCTTAATGCCCAGGCCACCTTTATTCTTGGATCTACAAATCCTACTCCATCTCACAAGATGGTATCTTCTCTTTTTATTGCACCCTTGCCAAAACAAACGTCTTCTGTGTTTGTCCAGTTTCTCAATGAAAGTTTTGTTCATAAGCCACATAGACATATGATACATGGATAACTGGGTAACAACCAAAGTCAGGAGAGTGTGTCTTCCACCCGTGGAGGCCGCATTGCCCACCCAGGCATCAAATTTCTTGAGGTATTTCCCATCCAAGAAGTCCCAATCCATAGTTTTGAGGGAGGTGAAGCTCACAGGCATGCCCAAGTATTTAAGGGGGAAGCTACCCACTTCACAGTTGAACAGATCAACATAGCTTTGGTCGATAGTGTCATCACCACCAACCGTTAGTATTTCACTTTTTGAAAATTATCTTTTAGCCCAGACATCCTCTCGAAAATATGTAAAAGCATTTTCAGGTTACGGGCTTTCTCAATATCATGTTCCAGGCAGATGATAGTATCATCAGCGTATTGCAACATCACCACCCCATTAGGGATGAGGTCTGAGGCCAATCCAGTCAAAATCCCATTAATATGAGCATTATGGATCATCTTGGATAAGCAGTCTGCCGCAAGGTTTAATAGGAAGGGGGGCATGGGATCGCCTTGGCGGACCCCTTTTGCGCTTTGGAAGTAAGGTCCCATGCAATTATTCATCTTGATACTAACCGTACAATTATATAGGATTGTCCTCACCCAACCACACCAGGGTTCATTAAAGCCCCTCATCTTGTGACATTCTAGAAGGAATTCCCAGTTAACTTTATCATATGCTTTCTCGAAGTCAAACTTCACCACCACCCCAGTTTTCTTCTTAACATGGGTATAGTTAAGCAATTTGTGTAGGGCCAGGATGCCATCTGCAATGTTGCACCCTTTAACAAAAGCATTCTGGGTGGGACTGGTGAGCTTATAAGCCTAGACTCCCACCCTACAGTCAAGAACCTTAGTCACAAGTTTATATGGCACTCTAAGGAGACAGATGGGGTGGAACTACTGAATGCGGTCCGCCCCAGACACTTTAGGCAAGAGAGTGATTACCCCATAGTTGAGGCGTTGGATGTCAAGATTTCCATCATGGAAGTCCTTGAATAAATTCATAATGTCCCCCTTGACAGTTTCCTAACAACACTGAGAAAATTCAGCAGGAATATTATCAGGCCCTGGGCTCTATTAGGTTTCATACTGAACAAAGCTACTTTCACCTCATCCTCGGTGAACTCCCTAGTTAAATCATTGTTGTCCTCATCATTGAGCTTCTCTTCCTCCCTCCACGTGTCAGGATTCATTTTAAACAGGTTGCCAGGAGCAGGTCCGAAAAGCTCTTTATAGTAAGTCGTGGCATGGGAAAGTAGCTCATCGGTGCCCTCGATGTCCATATTACCACATTTCAAGGAATGGATAGTATGTTTCCTCTTACGACCATTAGCAATTTTATGAAAATACTATGTATTGCGGTCCCCTTTGACTAACCAGCGCTCGTGTTGCAACCAAAAGATTTCCTCAGAAATCAAGAGATCATGAAGTTCTACATTGACATTGACTTTTCTATTATACAACTCAGGGGTAAGAGATCCTTCTTCTTCCAACTCTTCTAGCATGGATAATTACATGCGCAACTCTTCTTTCCTCTTCTCATCATGACCATATTTGTTAGATCCCCACCCTTTGAAGTATGTTTTAATACGTTTCAATTTGATGTTAAGCCTATCAATAGGGTCAGAGGATGCAACCTCTCTATTCCAGATCTAATCTACCAGCCGCAGGAAGTCCTTATTCTTGAGCCAGGAAAGATCTAGACGAAACTATCGAGGTTTAGGATTATCTCTCATATCTCTCTCTAAAGAAATAATGAGAGGATTGTGGTCCGAAATCTCTCTCACCATCTTTCTGTTGGAAATATGCCCTAGAGGCAATAATAAAATGGTTATTATTATATTTCTTTGTTCATGATAATTTTCTATTGTTCATGCTATAATTGTATTAATCGGAAACCGTAATACATGTGTGAATACATAGACCACAACATGTCCCTAGTGAGCCTCTAGTTGGCTAGCTCGTTGATCAATAGATGGTCACAGTTTCATGACCATGGACATTGGATGTCGTTGATAACGGGATCACATCATTAGGAGAATGATGTGATGGACAAGACCCAATCCTAAGCATAGCAAAAGATCGTGTAGTTCGTCTGCTAAAGCTTTTCTAATGTCAAGTATCGTTTCCTTAGACCATGAGATTGTGCAACTCCCAGATACCGTAGGAATACTCTAGTTGCTCCAAACATCACAACGTAACCGGGTGGCTATAGAGGTACACTACGGGTATCCCCGAAAGTATCTGTTGGGTTGGCACGAATCGAGACTAGGATTTGTCACTCCGTGTGATGGAGAGGTATCTCTGGGCCCACTCGGTAAGACATCATCATAATGAGCTCAATGTGACTAAGGAGTTAGCCACGGGATGATGTGTTACAGAACGAGTAAAGAGACTTGCCGGTAATGAGATTGAACAAGGTATAGGGATACCGACGATCGAATCTCGGGCAAGTGTCATACCAGTAGACAAAGGGAATCGTATACAGGATTGATTGAATCCTTGACATCGTGGTTCATCCGATGAGATCATCGAGGAGCGTGTGGGAGCCAACATGGGTATCCAGATCCCACTATTGGTTATTGACCGAAGAGGTGTCTCGGTCATGTCTACATGCCTCCCGAACCCGTAGGGTCTACACACTTAAGGTTCGATGATGCTAGGGTTATAGGGAAATAGTGTACATGGTTACCAAAGGATGTTCAGAGTCCCGGATGAGATGACGGACATCACGAGGAGTTACGGAATGGTCCGGAGGTAAAGTTTCATATATAGGAAGTGAGGTTTTTGTCACCGGAAGTGTTTCGGGCATCACCGGTAACGTACCGGGACCACCGGAAGGGTTCCGGGGATCCACCGTGTGGGGCCACCGGCACCAGAGGGCTGCGTGGGTCGAAGGTGGGAGGGAACCAGCCCCTAGGTGGGCTGGTGCGCCTCCCACAAGGTCCCAAGGCGCAGCAAGGTGGGAGGGTGGCAAACCCTAGGGTCAGATGGGCCCTAGGCCCACCTAGGGCTCGCCCCTCCTCTCCTCTCTCCTGGTCGCCACCCCAAGGGCCATCTAGGGACGGCCGCAGCCCTAGGGTGGGAACCCTAGGGTCTGCGCCCTCCCTCCCTCCTACTCCTATATATAGTGGAGGGTTTGGGGCTGCCAAGAACACGCATCTCTCCCTCTCTCTCGGCGCAGCCCTACCTCTCCACCTCCTCGTCCTCCATAGCGCTTGGCGAAGTCCTGCCGGAGTGCCATGCAGCTCCACCGTCACCATGCTATCATGCTGCCAGAGATCTCCCTTAACCTCTCCTTCCTTCTTGCTGGATCAAGGCATAGGAGACATCACCGGGCTGCACGTGTGTTGAACGCGGAGGCGCCGTTGTTCGGCGCTTAGATCGGAATCCACCACGATCTGAATCGCTGCGAGTACGACTCCACCAACCGCGTTCTTGTAACACTTCCGCTTAGCGATCTTCAAAGGTATGAAGATGCTCTACCCCTTTGCTCGTTGCTGGTTTCTCCATAGATTGATCTTGGTGATGTAGGATTTGTTTTTATTTACTACTACGTTCCCCAATAGTGGCATCATGAGCTAGGTCTATGCGTAGAATCTATGCACGAGTAGAACACAAGTTGTTGTAGATATCGGTTTTGTCAATTTGCTTGCCGTTACTAGTATTATCTTGATTCGGCGGTATTGTGGGATGAAGCGGCCCAGACCGACTTTACATGTACGCTTACGTGAGACTGGTTCCACCGCCTGACATGCACTTGTTGCATAAGGTGGCTAGCGGGTGTCTGTCTCTCCCACCTTAGTCGGATCGGATTCGATGAAAAGGGTCCTTATGAAGGGTAAATAGAAATTGGCATATCACGTTGTGGTTTTTGCGTAGGTAAGAAACATTCTTGCTAGAAACCTATAGCAGCCACATAAAAAACTTGCAACAACAATTAGAGGACATCTAACTTGTTCTTGCAGCATATGCAGTGTGATGTGATATGGACAAAGGATGTGATGTGATATATGTGATGTATGAGATTGATCATGTTCTTGTAATAGGATTCACAACTTGCATGTCGATGAGTATGACAACTGGCAGGAGCCATAGGAGTTGTCTTAATTTATTGTATGACCTGCATGTTAATCAAGAACACCATGTAATTACTTTACTTTATTGCTAACTGTTAGCCATAGTAGTAGAAGTAATAGTTGGCAAGACAACTTAATGAAGACACGATGATGGATATCATGGTGTCATGCCAGTGACAATGATGATCATGGTGCTCCGAAGATGGAGATCAAAGAAGCAAGTTGATATTGGCCATATAATGTCACTGTTTGATTGCATGTGATGTTTAACATGTTTTACATCTTATTTGGTTAGAACGACGGTAGCTTAAATAAGATGACCTCTCACTAAACTTTCAAGAAATGTGTTCTCCCTAACTATGCACCGTTGGTAAGGTTTGTTGTTCTGAAGCACCACGTGATGATCGGGTGTGATAGGTTCTAACGTTCGCATACAACGGGTGTAAGCCAGATTTACACACGCAATACACTTAGGCTGACTTGACGAGCCTAGCATGTACAGACATGGCCTCGGAACACGGGAGACCGAAAGGTTGAACATGAGTCGTATAGAAGATACGATCAACATGGAGATGTTCACCATTGATGACTAGTCCGTCTCACGTGATGATCGGGCATGGGCTAGTTGACGTGGATCATGTGTCACTTGGATGACTAGAGAGATGTCTATCTAAGTGGGAGTTCATTAAATAATTTGACTATGTGAACTTAATTATCATGAACTTAGTGTTCTTTACAATCTTTATTGTAGATCCAATGGCCCACGCTAATGTTGCCCTCAACTTCAACGTGTTCCTAGAGAAAACCAAGCTGAAAGACGATGGAAGGAACTATACGGACTGGGTCCGTAGCTTGAGGATCATCCTCATAGATTCCAAGAAATTATATGTCCTTGATGCACCACTAGGTGAAGCACCCATTTTCCCAGCAACTCAAGACGTTATGAACACCTGGCAGTCGCGTTGTGATGATTACTCCCTGGTTTAGTGCGGCAAGCTTTACAGTTTAGAACCGGGGCTCCAAAAGCATTTTGAGCAACACGGATCATATGAGATGTTCCAAGAGCTGAGAATGGTTTTCCAATCTCATGCCCGGGTCGAGAGATATGATGTCTCCGCCAAGTTCTTCAGTTGTAAGATGGAGGAGAATAGTTCTGTTAGCGAGCACATACTCAAAATGTCTGGGTTGCACAACCGCTTGTCTCAGCTGGGAGTTAATCTTCCGGATGACTCGGTTATTGATAGAATCCTCCAGTCGCTTCAACCTAGCTACACTAGCTTTGTGATGAACTACAACATGCAGGGGATGGAGAAGTCCACTCCTGAGTTGTACTCGATGCTAAAATCAGCGGAGGTCGAGATCAAAAAGGAGCATCAAGTGTTGATGGTCAATAAGACCACTAGTTTCAAGAAAGGAAAGGGTAAGAAGACCTTCAAGAAGGACGGCAAAGCAGTTGCCGCGCCCGGTAAGCAAGTTGTAGGGAAGAAGAACAAGAATGGACCCAGGCCTGAGACTGAGTGCTTTTATTGCAAGGGTACCGGTCACTGGAAGCGGAACTGCCCCTAGTACTTAGCGGACAAGAAGGCTGGCACCGTTAAAGGTATATGTGATATACTTGTTATTGATGTGTACCTTACCAGCATTCGTAGTAGCTCCTGAGTATTTGATACGGGTGCAGTTGCTCACATTTGTAACTCCAAGCAGGAGGTGCAGAATAAGCGCAGACGGGCAAAGGACGAGGTGATGATGCGCGTCGGGAATGGTTCCAAGGTCGATGTGATCGCCGTCGGCACGCTACCTCTACATCTACCTTCGGTATTAGTTTTAAACCTTAATAATTGTTATTTAGTACCAGCTTTGAGCATGGACATTGTATCTGGATCTCGCTTGATGCGAGATGGCTACTCATTTAAATCTGAGAATAATGGTTGTTCTATTTATATGAGAGAAATGTTTTATGGTCATGCCCCGCTGGTCAATGGTTTATTTTTGATGAATCTCGAACATGATGTTACACATGTTCATAGTGCGAGTACCAAAAGATGTAAGATTGATAACGATAGTCCCACTTACATGTGGCACTACCGCCTTGGTCATATTGGTGTCAAACGCATGAAGAAACTCCATGCCAATGGACTTTTGGAGTCTCTTGATTTTGAATCATTTGACACGTGTGAACCATGCCTCATGGGCAAGACGACCAAGACTCCGTTCTCCGGAACAATGGAGCAAGCAACTGACTTGTTGGAGATAATACATACCGATGTATGCGGTCCAATGAGCGTTGAGGCTTGTAGTGGCTACCGTTATGTTCTCACCCTCACTGATGACTTAAGCAGATATGGGTATGTCTACTTAATGAAACACAGGTCTGAAACCTTTGAAAAGTTCAAGGAATTTCAGAGTGGGGTAGATAATCAACGTGACAGGAAAATAAAGTGCCTACGATCTGATCGTGGCGGAGAATATTTGAGTCATGAGTTTGGCATGCACCTAAGGAAATGTGGAATTGTTTCACAACTCACGCCGCCTAGCACACCTCAGCAAAATGGTGTGTCTGAATGTCGTAGTCACACTCTATTGGATATGGTGCAATCTATGATGTCTCTTACCGACTTACCGCTATCATTTTGGGGATATGCATTAGAGACTGCCGCATTCACTTTAAATAGGGCTCCGTCTAAATCCGTTGAGACGACACCATATGAATTGTGGTTTCAAAAGAAACCTAAGCTGTCGTTTCTGAAAGTTTGGGGATGCGATGCTTATGTGAAGAAAGTTCAACCTGAGAAGCTCGAACCCAGAGCGAAAAAGTGCGTCTTCATAGGATACCCCAAAGAAACTGTTGGGTATACCTTCTACCTCAAATCCTAAGGTAAAGTCTTCGTTGCCAAGAATGGATCCTTTCTAGAGAAAGAGTTTCTCTCGAAAGAAGTAAGTGGGAGGAAAATAGAACTTGATGAGGTAATTGTACCTCCACTCGAACCGGAGAGTAGCACAGCACGGGAAGTTGTTTCTGTGGAGCTTGCACCGGCTGGAGAGGAGTTAATGATGATGATCATGAAACTTCAGATCAAATTGCTATTGAATCTCGAAGGTCCACAAGGACACGTTCCGCACCAGAGTGGTACGGCAACCCGTCCTGGAGATCATGTTGTTGGACAACGGTGAACCTTCGAACTATGAAGAAGCAATGGCGGGCCTAGATTCCAACAAATGGCTTGAAGCCATGAAATTCGAGATAGGATCCATGTATGAGAACAAAGTATGGACTTTGGTGGACTTGCCTGATGATAAGCGAGCCATAGAAAATAAATGGATCTTTAAGAAGAAGACTGACGTAGATGGTAATGTGACCGTCTATAAGGCTCGACTTGTCGCTAAGGGTTATTGACAAGTTTAAGGAGTTGACTACGATGAGAATTTCTCATCCGTAGCGATGTTGAAGTCCGTCCGAATCATGTTAGCAATTGCCGCATTTTATGATTATGAGATCTGGCAAATGGACGTCAAAATGGCATTTCTTAATGGTTTCCTTAAGGAAGAACTGTATATGATGCAGTTGGAAGGTTTTGTTGATCCTAAAGATGCTAACAAAATGTGCAAGCTTCATCGCTCCATCTATGGGCTGGTGCAAGCATCTCGGAGTTGGAACATTCGCTTTAATGAGGTGATTAAAGCATTTGGGTTTATACAGGTTTATGGAGAACCCTGTATTTACAAGAAAGTGAGTGGGAGCTCTGTAGCATTTCTCATATTATATGTGGATGACATATTGTTGATGGGATATGATATAGAACTTTTGGAAAGCATAAAGGCCTACTTGAATAAGTGTTTTTTAATGAAGGACCTTGGAGAAGCCGCTTACATATTAGGCATCAAGATCTATAGAGATAGATCGATACGCCTCATAGGTCTTTCACAAAGCACATACCTTGACAAGATATTGAAGAAGTTCAATATGGATCAGTCCAAGAAGGGGTTCTTGCCTGTGTTACATGGTGTGAGATTGAGTACGACTCAATGCCCGATCATGGCAGAGGATAGAGAAAAGATGTATGTCATCCCCTATGCTTCCGCCATAGGCTCTATTATGTATGCCATGCTGTGTACCAGACCTGATGTGAACCTTGCCATAAGTTTGGTAGGGAGGTACCAAAGTGATCTTGGAGCGGAACACTAGACAACGGTCAAGAATATCCTGAAGTACCTAAAAAGGACCAAGGACATGTTTCTCGTATATGGAGGTGCCGAAGAGCTCATCGTAAAGGGTTACGTTGATGCTAGCTTCGACACAGATCCGGATGACTCCAAGTCACAAACCGGATACGTGTATATTTTGAACGGAGGGGCAGTCAGTTGGTGCAGCAGCAAGCAAAGCGTCGTGGCGGCATCGACATGTGAAGCGGAGTACATAGCTGCTTCGGAAGTAGCAAAGGAAGGAGTCTGGATGAAGGAGTTCATCACCAACCTAGGAGTGATTCCCAGCGCATCGGGCCCGATGACTCTATTTTGTGACAACACTGGAGCTATTGCCCTTGCCAAGGAGCCCATGTTGCACAAGAAGACAAGACACATCAAGCGCCGCTTCAACTCCATTCGTGATTACATTCAGGAAGGAGATATAGAAATTTGTAAAGTACATACAAATTTGAATGTCGCAGATCCGTTGACTAAACCTCTCTCATGAGCAAAACATGATCAACACCAGAACTCTATGGGTATTCGATACATCACAATGTAACTAGATTATTGACTCTAATGCAAGTGGGAGACTGTTTGAAATATGCCCTATAGACAATAATAAAGTGGTTCTTATTATATTTCCTTGTTCATGATAATTGTCTATTGTTCATGCTATAATTGTATTAACCGGAAACCGTAATACATGTGTGAATACATAGACCACAACATGTCCCTAGTGAGCCTCTAGTTGTCTAGCTCGTTAACCAATAGATGGTCATGGTTTCATGACCATGGACATTGGATGTCATTGATAATGGGATCACATCATTAGGAGAATGATGTGATGGACAAGACTCAATCCTAAGCATAGCACAAGATCGTGTAGTTTGTGTGCTAAAGCTTTTCTAATGTCAAGTATCGTTTCCTTAGACCATGAGATTGTGCAACTCCCGGATACCGTAGGAATACTTTGGGTGTGCCAAATGTCACAACGTAACTGGGTGGCTATAAAGGTACACTACGGGTATCCCTGAAAGTTTCTGTTGGGTTGGCACAAATCGAGACTGGGATTTGTCACTCCGTGTGACGAAGAGGTATCTCTGGGCCCACTCGATAAGACATCATCATAATGAGCTCAATGTGACTAAGGAGTTAGCCATGGGATGATGTGTTACGGAATGAGTAAAGAGACTTGCCGGTAATGAGATTGAACAAGGTATAGGGATACCACCGATCGAATCTCGGGCAAGTGTCATACCGGTAGACAAAGGGAATCGTATACGGGATTGATTGAATCCCTGACATCATGGTTCATCCGATGAGATCATCGTGGAGTGTGTGGGAGCCAACATGGGTATCTAGATCCCACTGTTGGTTATTGACCGGAGAGGTGTCTCGGTCATGTCTACATGCTTCGTGAACCCGTAGGGTCTACACACTTAAGGTTCGATGACGCTAGGGTTATAGGGAAATAGTATACGTGGTTACCGAAGGATGTTTGGAGTCCCGGATGAGGTCCCGTATGTCACGAGGAGTTCCAGAATGGTCTGGAGGTAAAGATTCATATATAGGAAGTGAGGTTTTCATCACCGGAAGTGTTTTGGGCATCACCGGTAACATACCGGGACCACCGGAAGGGTTTCGGGGGTCCACCGTGTGGGGCCACCGACACCAGAGGGCTGCGTGGGCCGAAGGTGGGAGGGAACCAGCCCCTAGGTGGGCTGGTATGCCTCCCACAAGGGCCCAAGGCACAACAAGGTGGGAGGGGGCAAACCCTAGGGTCAGATGGGCCCTAGGCCCAGCTAGGGCACCGCCCCTCCTCTCCCCTCTCTTGGCCGCTGCCCCAAGGGCCATCTAGGGCCGACCGCAGCCCTAGGGTGGGAACCTAGGGGCTGCGCCCTCTCTCCTCCTCCTCCTATATATAGTGGAGGGTTTGGGGCTACCAAGAACACACATCTCTCTCTCTCTCTCTCTCTCGATGCGGCCCTACCTCTCACCTCCTCGTCCTCCATAGCGCTTGGCGAAGCCCTGCCGGAGTACCATGCAGATCCATCATCACCAGGCTGTCATGTTGTGGATCTCTACCTCAACCTCTCCTTCCTTCTTGCTGGATCAAGGCGTAGGAGACGTCACCGGGATGCATGTGTGTTGAACGCGGAGGCACCGTTGTTCGGCGCTTAGATCGGAATCCACCGCGATCTGAATCGCTGCGAGTACGACTCCACCAACCATGTTCTTGTAACGCTTCCGCTTAGCGATCTTCAAAGGTATGAAGATGCTCTACCCCTTTGCTCGTTGCTGGTTTCTCCATATATTGATCTTGGTGATGTATGAATTTTTTTGATTTACTACTACATTCCCCAACACTTTCTAGCCGTGACCAAAGGGAACATGTTCTGCCAATCGTCAGACATAAGGATGCGGTCTAGTTTTTCTAGTTTCGGATGGGCTTGATTATTAGTCTAGGTAAATTTGCCCCCATTGATACGAATTTCGTGGAGTCCCATAGAATTGATGACCGCATTAAACATATCATTAGATTTAACATGATTCATTTTCTTATTTTCTCCCCTCTGTGTCTCACGATGTTAAAATCTCCACCAACTATATATGGGATGGTCATGTGACCAGAAAACATGGCCAACTCAATCAGAAATTCCTCTTTGAATTATTCATGAGCCGGGCCATAAACTACCAAGAGCCCCAAGTGCATTTAGTTTTAATATCCAGCAAATCTAGGCGCAGGATACTTCTGCCTTTAACACATGCCATAATCTCAAGGCTGTCCTTCTTGTCTCCACAGATAATACCACCAGATTTACCACAAGAAGGAATCCATTCCCATTTGAAGCAGTCAAACGGGTCCAATCTACGAAGCATTTTAGGAGTAAAGTCTTTTTTCATAGTTTCTTGAAGGCCTAGAAAGTCCAGGGAATGATCGTGAATGAGATCAGAGAGGCAGGAAGCCATTCCCTTCTTGCCCACCCCCTGCAGTTCCAAATGAGACCTCTCATTTGGAACGATCTTTTTGTTTTCGAGCCTTGGTAACCCTGCCAGGAGGCTGGACAGGATTACCATTGTCCAAACTTTTATTTTTTGACTTCTAGTAATTGGCCTGAAGGACTTAACACTGTTTTCTTTCTTTTTTACTTTTGCTGTTAGATCTGGGTTGACTAAGGATCTCATCTTCTTGGTCCAGCCAAGTAAGATTGACAGACATGGATTTCCCCAACCCTGTAACAACAACTATATCCTCTAGATCTCTCTCCTCATCTTCATGGCGAGTATTATTTATAAGATTCTCGTGAACTATATCAAGTTCTCTAAGGATGTTCACGCATTCAAAGTCATCATCAGGGATACATATACCAATTTTAGAAGCCTTGCACAATAATTCTGAATTAGACAAAGTAGCAAGGGAATTAATATTGCAGGGCATCAAAGTACCTTCTAGATCTATTTTCTTTGCCAGGTTTGCTACTTTCTGCTCCATCTTGATCATCTGATCTACCCCTTTTCGATGGCTGAATCACAAGGAAGATTCAGGGGCCAGCGGAGGAGTGGGGATAATATCCTCATAACTCTTATAAGGAAGATGTACCATGAACATCCTTAGTTTCTACAACCATTAGGAATTCTCAAGCCATTAGGAATTAAATGACCATCCAAATATTTTTCTAGAGAGACCTTTGCATTTTATACAAAATGAAAATAGAAAAGGTTTCTACAACACCACTCCCTTTAGAGCTGGCATGTTCCAGCTGTTGATGCTTTGTTCACGGATGAGGACCTTAGCATCTCCGGCTCCATATTTCCTCATTTGTCTTCCTTGTTTGAAGCATGTGAGACATAGCTTGCTGCTTTTTTGAGACATGTATCTTACCATATTGTTTCTTTCTGTTTGTGTCCAATTAATGACTTGGTAAATTCAAATTCTGGCTAGGATCGAGCCTTTACTCGGACTCAGTCTAAACCTATTATCGATCCAAAGGATGCTGGAAATTGTGAAAACTTGAGAGATCCAGTAATCTATTGTAACAAGTATAATTGAGTTGGAATCTTTGTTTTGATGAAATGTTCGAATACTTTGATTCATCATGAATAGCGAAGATACTTGTGTTTACAAGAAAGTACATGGGATCACAATAAAATTCCCAATATTGTATGTAGATGACATATTCTTAATTATAATGATGTATATTTCTTGACACGGATAAGGACTTTCATTGGAAATAGTTTCTTGAGGAAGGAGTTAGGTTAGGCAACAAACATACTGGCATAAAATCTATGGGGATAGAAATGTCTAATGGAGGCAAACCAAAATACATATGACAAGATACTAAAGTATTTTAGTTTGAAAAAAACACTAAGAAAAGGTTCTTGGCGAGGTCATATGAAAGAGTTTTATCAAGACTCAATGTCCTACAACACCGATGAGAAAAATACATGAATGGTATTCCATACACATCCGTGTTTGGATGAATCATGTGCTCCATGGTATGTAAACAACCAGATATGTCTAGTGGTCTAAAAGATTGTCAGAAAATTACCATAGTGATCAATGTGTTGATCATAGGACAAAAATGAAAGCATCATTAATTACCAAATTAGGACGAAGGATACGTGGAAGTGAATTTAGCACACTTAATGATTTTTTTTGTGTTATGACATTATGGTTAGTGGAACTAATGATGATTGAATATTTATCCCAGGCCATTGGTTCCATGGATGTTAATTATGGAGACGGTTGACCCCCAGTTCAAGAAGATCAGAGGCGTGGTTCTCTAGTGACTCGAATGTTTTATTTCGATTTGATTTAAGCCGTAGGACAACCACACTATTAAGAGGGGTCAATGGGAAAGAAGTGGATGGGAACACTTTAAATATATACACTAGATCTCTTACACATACTACCAAATAGGCAGCTCTCTTCTACCCTATGTTGAGTTTCCGATGTGCCCATGGGGGTTGTACCCAAAGTTATTAATCACCCAGTGCACACGGGGTTCTAAAACCCCATGCGCACGGGTTGGTGGCCAACTCTCTTGAAACTCCGTGCACACGGGGTTCTAGACCCTGTGTGTAGGGGTAGTGTGCAACCCTCTGGATATCCATTAGCACGCGTCCTAGACTCCTTGCCAACGGGGTACTATTTTGGCCTTTGGATACCCCTGTGCACATGACTGACTTAGCCCGTGTGCATGAAGCTGACTTAGCCCATGTGTTGGTGTCAAAACCGACAGACCTCGGGTAGGGGGCCTCGAGCTATGAGATCGGACCGATGGGTAACACGAGACAAGGAACACACGATATTTACCCAGGTTCAAGCCCTCTCTATGGAGGTAAAACCCCATGTCATGCTCTTGTTGTAGTATTGGTGTAGCAAGTACATAGTTGATCTACCTCGAGATCGTATGTTTGTGGTCTAAACACTAGGGGTGATGATATGTATGGGTATCCTCTATAGGCTAAACCCTCTGGCTTATATAGGCAACAGGGATACCTAGGGTTACACGAATGTTGGTTACCATCTACAGATTACATGCTGACTGAATCATCCCTTCTTGGAGTAGACGCCAAGTCTTCGATAGAGTCCAATGTGCTCATGCCGTGTCCTAGGGCCTCCAAAGTCCATCCTCCTTGGCAGGCCCTCAGTCCAGCCCATGGACTAGACCAGCTCAGCTAGGACCCCATCGTCCAGGGCACTGTCAGTAAATCTCGAACTTGTCTTCGAAGCCGGAGACGATAATTGACTTCATACAAAATGTCTTCGTATCGATAGTCTTTGGCTTGCCAGGCAAGTTCAACAGTCCATACACAAGAAACTATGTAAGATCTTGTAAAACCGACTCACATTACTATGGCGCCCCCATTTTGATCGTACGCTAATCCTACATGCAAGTACGTACGATAAAAATTAAGGACTCACTGGAAGTTATCACAACACAACTCTAGACGCAAATTAAAATCATACAAGCTTTATATTGCAAGCCAAGGGCCTCGAGGGCTCGAATACATAAGCTCGAATACAAACGAGTCAGCGGAAGCAAATAATATCTGAGTACATACATAAGTAAACAAGTTTGCATTAACAAGGCTAGCACAAACATAAGCAACGGATCGAAAAGGCAAGGGCTCCTTCCTGGGAGCCTCCGATCCTACTGCTGGTCGGGGGCAGCCTCCGTGTAGTAGTAAGCTCTGTCGGTGTAGTACTAGTCATCGATGAAAGTGCTAGTTATCGACTAGAGGGGGGGGGTGAATAGATGATTTTTTATGAAAGTCTTCGAAACAATGAATGTATTTGAATATTGCGGAAATGTAAACAGGATCAGGTAGGGATACAATCAAGAATCTAGACAAGGAATGCAATGCAGTGAAGACATTCAAGCAAGTTAATCATTATCATCATGAATATGAAGGTGAGTCGATGACAAACTTAGATGGTATGAAGATAAACATTTGATATGAGTGTCTTCGAAGAAAGTCTTCACATAATGTTCAAGCAATGACTTCACGGTTCAGAGTAGGAATGTAAGAAGGGTGAAGGATAGAACTAGTTGCTTGACGAAGACACAAGATTTGTTGGACCAGTTCTAGTTGCTGTGACAACTGTACATCTGGTTAAGGAGGCTGATACTGAACTCAGACGACCTCATCTTCACCTTATTCCCCTTGAGCGGAAGTCACTTAGACAACGCCCAATCACTCTAGTAAGTCTTCAGGGGAGACTTCTGAAATCCGTACAAACTTGGTCACCCGACAGTCCACAATGACTCTTGGATGCTCTAGACCCAGACGCCTAACCATTTGGAAGATCACAATCTTCAAGTGTAATAAATCTTCAATTCACTTAGAACATAAAGTCTTCGATGATGATCAAATACTCTAGCTCTAGGTGTTTATGTGTATCCTCGCAGGATGTGTCTCTCTCAATATCTTCGAGATGGGTTGCTCCAAAACAACAACAACCATATCTCTCTCTGAGCAGCCACCTTCTCATGGTGGAAGGGGTGAGCTATTAATAGCCAACGGGAAATGTCGTGGGAACGAGTCTGACAGTAGAAGATAGGGGTACGAAAGGAAATGGCAGAGTCCTAGCTATGGCGAGGGTGTACACATGGATGTATGAGTTCAGGCCCCTCTCGTGGAGGTAATAGCCCTACGTCTCAGTGCTTGGGAGCTCTTGTCGTGTGGGTAGTATGAGTTACAGGAGGTGTGAACCCTTGTGCCAGAGGGGAGGGGCGTCTTATATAGAGTACGCTGCCCCTCATAAGTGCCAGGCATCCAAGGGTTCGATCGTGGGAATAAAGACGAGTGTTACTGGTAACATACATTATAATTGTTACTAATGACGACTGGCCTAACGTGTGCCTGTTAGCCTTGCTGGGGTGGCTTCTGGTCTTCCGGCATCAATTGGAAGCGAGGTCTTCCGAGTGACAGGTGACTGTCGAGTGGAGGAAGAAGATACCGAGTGGATAGAATGTCGAGTGACTTGAGCACCATGGTGAATCCAATCGGAATCTCTCTTATAATCTTTAAGTCATCCAATATAGTGTCCTTATGTAGGGTATGTAGGTTAGGCCTAGGACCTTGCCCTAGGTACATATCCTCGTCATTAGCCCCCAAATGGATCGGGGTTCGAGTGATAGAGGGGATCGATGCCAATTCTGATAAGGCACCAAACTTCCGAATGTACTTCGAGGCTTCAATGAAATCTGTGTCGATTGAAATCTTTGTCATTCACCCGGATCGATTCTACCTTGAAAGTGTCCTAATGAATTCTAAGCATCAATTATGTTCCGAGTGACTTGAAGGGATCTTTAGACGTGATGGGTCGCTCTGTCAGGCCCGGATTTCATGGGATTCGAAAATTTGGGAGGCACGCGCCTTGTGAAGATGATGCCACGACTGGGGAAAGTGGGAGCACGACACCTCAATTCACGCGATGCCCATTTCGCCACGTACCGCGTGACGTCTGTGGTCAAGATACTTGGAGATCTAGCAGGCCCACAAGTCGGCGAGACACTCGACAGAGTATAAAATCCCGCAGCGCCGCGGTTTGTACAGTCTTATTCCCCCAAATCCCCTCTCTTCCTCCACCTCCCCTGCTCTAAGTGCACTGCTCAGATCCGCCTCGACGACCGCCGCCGCCATGATGACGAAGGGCAAGACCGAAAAGTGGGAGCACTCCAAGAAGGGAATCGCGAAGGGCAAGGCCAAGAAGCAGTCCAGCGTGCGGTTCACAGCGCTGACGGGGTGGATTCAGGGGGATTTCCTCCCTTCGACGAGCTCATAGTTGAAGGCTTGTGGAGGTTGTCGGAGGGGAAATCGAGATGGAGCCAGACAAGGGGGGCGGGTCCTTTTCCTCACCCACGCCGAGAGAGGTTTCTTCATGCCCCCATCCTTTCTTCCGAGGGTTTCTGAATTTCTTCAGAGCCCAACTCCATCATTTTCCTCCGAATGCAATCTCTTATCTTGCTGCTTTCATCACCATGTGTGAATGTTTCTTGGGTTGTCCCCCTGTTGGGGCCTGTTCAAGCATATCTTCACCATTAGATCTCAGTCGGTCAAAAAGGCTAACCCTGAGGATGATAAGACCCATGTCATCCAATTATGTGGTGGCTTGGGGATCCAAAAGAGGGATAGGAGTGCCTTTCCATCCATGACTTTTCGAGAATCTGTTAGAGGTTGTTAGTCGACTTGGTTCTACTGCAAAGATGTAGCATCTCCCAACATGTCGACTGGTCTTTCCCCTTTCACGTTAGATTGACCCACCGTTCCCAAATCCTTATCAGTGTTAGAAGGGGAGAAAGTCCAAGCTGGGATCTTAGTGAATACCATAGTGGCCATTGTCCGTGGTGGGGTGACTAGCATGGACTTTCTGGAGACATTCCCAGTCGACGGATCCAGCCCCTCTAGAGGACCTTCTGAAGACACGACTCGGATGCACCCAAAGGAAGTCCCAGAGAAAACTGTCGAGCAATGGCTTCGGAGCATCACTGGAGCCCGCGGAAATGCCCTGGGAGCCAAGAGGATCAATCCTTACTCTGCTAAGAATCCACCAAAGAATCTAGTAAATTATATCTTTGTCGATTGCCGTACTATTTTGTCGAGTTGTTGAATCATCGGTCGACTAACTTTATTGTTTGAATCTTGTAGGAGTGGATGAACATGTACTCACCCGTGCCAAACGGGAATCAGCCCGAAGATGGAGGGGAGAGCAAGGGTGGTAGCGTGGATTTCGATTACGCTGACGATAATGAGGATGACTACGAGGGCTCAGACGAGGACAAAGAAGAAGTCAAGTCTCCTCCACGCACTGAGCATCGTTCCAAGCTACGTGAGGGCTCTGCGACTGCCCCAGGCAAGGCCTTAGCGTCGAGTGAGAGGAGCCTGAAGTAGGACCGAACCTCGATAGTTGAGTCGAGTGAACGGGCCGCAAAGCAGCCCAAGCCCGACGTGCCGAAATCTCAGAAAGCTTTGCCCCGCATGAAAATCGATGTGCCCATTGTCTCAACGTAAGTGTTCACTTTCTTCTTTCGCTGTTGTATAGGACTTCAAATTCTTGTTGACCGGGTGGAATTTGGTCTACCAGAGCCGCTACCTCAGTGACGTTGCCTCCACAGGACGGAGAGGAGCAAATGGATGTGGATACTGTCGATGCGGACACTTCCCAACGAGGTAAAACAAATCTTCGCTCAGCTCTGTTTCTTGAAAATGATTTGCTGATTGAACAAGCTAATGCTGTCGATTGATGTTTGTAGAGATCATTCAACTAGAGGACGATGAAGAGCCACCTCGGGGCATGGGGGTGAAGGTGTGACCTCAGGCACCCCGCGCGTATGCGCCCGAAGAACGCCATCAACGCAAACGCCTCAAAGGTCGACTGCTGCATCATCCCAGGGGATAGGCGACTCGCCCCGAGCCAAAAACGAGCTCGCGGATCCGTTGTCGAGTGCTCAACTAGCTGCTTCAACCATTGTGGCCTCGACACCAATCCGACAACTCCAGACCACCTCAGCTACTCCAGCCGCAACATCAATTCAGCCGGCCACTGTCTTTCCTCTACACCATGTCTCGGAAGACCAAACTGGAGCTGCGAAGGAAGCAATGATCCAAGTGGAGCAGATGATGCTACGCACAAAGGAGGCATACAAAGCCAGCAAGATGGCTTGTGATGCCAGCACGGTGCTTCGCACCAACATCCAAGTAAGTGCGATTGTAAGTGCATTTCCAATTGAATTTCTGTCTTTCTTGATTGGACACCCACTGGGAGTTTCCTTTTGTAGAAGGCTTGTATGTTCTCCACTCAAATAGATCAGGTCTTAGTCGAGTGGGTTTCAGTCTAGTGGGGGCACACTGAGTGAACCCACTCGGTGTAGTCCCCGAGACCACTGTCGAATGGTCATGACATCGGTGGGGGTCTTAGAATTGTTTTGGTAACCGCTTGACAGATCGAGTGATAGAAGGTCTAGTGAGGGCACACTGAGTGCACCCACTGGGTGTAGTCCCCGAGACCACCGCTGAGTGCTTGCATCGGCGGGGCTCTTAATAGAGACAATATTCACATGCTTGCACACACATTTTTTTATTTTCTTGCCGCTCAATAGATCAAGTGTTAGCAGATCCAGTGGGGGAACGCTGAGTGCACCCACTGTGTGTAGTCCCCGAGACGTCCATCGAGTGCTTGCATCGGCGAGTATCTGATAGAGACCATTTTATGCTCGGACATGATACACCTTGTCGAGTGATTTCGAAACCAGTGGGGGCATGTTGAGTACACCCACTGGGTGTAGTCCCCGAGACTGCCGCCGAGTGCTTGCATCGGTGGGGGTCTGATAGAGACTATTTCATTCCCGGACATGACATACCTTGTCTAGTGATTTCAGTACCAGTGGGGGCACGCTGAGTGCACCCACTAGGTGTAGTCCCCGAGACTACTACTGATCATTGACGATGAGCAGTAGTCTTAAGAACTTGAACTCAGGGTCCTTTGTCGTACGTGGAGTACGCTTGCCACCCGACGTGTCGAGTGAACTCTTTGCTTTAGTGTTACCACTTTGAGTGCTTGCACTGGCGAGGTCTTAATAGAGACGATATTCACATGCTTGCGCATATTTATTTTTTATTTTCTTGCCAACTCGACAGATCGAGTGTTAGCAGATCCAGTGGGGGCATGCTGAGTGCACCCACTGGGTGTAATCCCCGAGACCGCCGTCGAGTGCTTGCATCGGCGGGGGTCCGATAGAGACCATTTTATGCTCGGATAGGACATGCCTTGTCGAGTAATTTCGAAACCAGTGGGGGCATGTTGAGTGCACCCACTAGGTGTAGTCCCCGAGACTACTGTGGATCGTTAACGCTGAGTGCACCCACTGGGTGTAGTCTTAAGAACTTGAACTCAGGGTCCTTTGTCATACGCGGAGTACTCTTTCCACTCGACGTGTTGAGTGAACTCTTTGCTTTAGTGTTACCACTCTGAAGCTACCTTGCAGGTTTCATGGATATCATTTCCATCAACCATGATATGATGCAGGTTTCATGGACATAATTTCCATAAACCATGATATGACGCTATTTATGGAGTGTGGGGTGGGGCGGACCGCCGCTATCCAGTTGACTGTTCTTGATCCTTTCCACTCGGAAGTGGAAAAAATTTCTTGTCAACTGAACTGTCTTTTTGTTGATTTCAGAGAGCTTGCGAACTTGGCACCCAGTACAAGGACTTGGAGAAGGAAAAGAACCAGTTGCAATTGGATCTGGAGGTCTCTAAGAACAACCTAGAACATGCGCAGACTAAGTTGAAGACTTTGGGAGGTAATCTTTGTTGACCCAATGCACTCTTACTTTCACCTTCCATCCTTTGAACTGAGTGCTCTCACTCAAACAGATGTGCGTGATGAAAATCGTCAACTCCAAGCGTGACTCAACAATGCTATTTCTTTAGATACCATGAAGAAAGCACTGGAGGACAAGGACAAGGCGCTCGCTGATGCTCAAAACATGGCAAGTGAGAAAACTGAAGCCACCAAGAAGAAGCTAGCCCCAGCCAAGAAGATAGAGGAGGAAAACTCCAAGCTGAAACTAGAACGGAGTGAAATTAGCAAGAAGACTGAACAGCTGACCAGGAGGAGTAATGGTCTGGAGAAGCACTTAGGAGATGTTCATCATGCTCGACGGTAACTTCCCTTGTCGAGTGAATTTCCTTAATTCCCATAGGCTAGTAATGTAACCATCTTTCCACTCCTCCCTCCATATAGAATTCTGCCAGGACTTCGAAAAAGAGACCGAAGAGATTGAGCCCAATCTGGCCCACTAAGTCGCCCGTTGGAGATGCTGTGGCCATGAACATGTTCTGCCTCAACATCCATCTCTAGGGTGTTCAAGCATACATCATTCGACTGAAGGCTGCATTGGAGAAGATTGATAAGGAATTGTGGCCTGAAGACACCCTCCAGACTGACCTTGCATCCATGATGACTCGCCTCAATGAGATCCCCAGTCGAGTGCAAGCTTGGAAGAAATTAGCTGCATGTTGCAGAGCCGATGTGGCGCTCTCGCTCATCAGAGTCCATTGCAAGGAGGCGAGACAGGAGAAGTTGAAGGACCTCCGAGTGATTAACATGAAGAAACTTCAGTTCAAAGACTTCATGGAGACCTTCATCGACGCAGCCACTCGGATCACAGACGGGATCGATTTGGACACCTTCGTCGAGCCAGCAAGTCCTTCTAGTGCTTGATAAACTTTATTCGCAGTGAAAATTTTGTTCACCTCGGAATGCCGAGTGGAAATGTAATGGCCGTAAAACTTCATTCAGGCCTTAAGCCTGAGTACCTTTGCTTGTGCGCATAACTTTTATTCGTGCTGAAACCTTTGGATTTATCTGGATTTCGCTTTCAATCGTTTGTTTGAATGAATTTGTTTTTCTGAACCCCGAATGAGAAGTATATTCATCACTTGGGTTGAGTTTTTAACTTAGGTGAAAGCTGGTTCATGGCTAAGCCCCGGAGTGTGAGGATCGCTCGACACTCGGAGAAGTTTTGAACTTAGGCGAAGACTGGTTCCTAGCTAAGTTTCAGAGTGAATGGAATGTTATCCACTCGGAAAGGTTGTTTAACTTAGGCGGAAGCTGGTTCGCAGCTAAGCCCTCGAGTGTGAGGATCGCTGAACGTTCGGAGAAGTTTTGAACCTAGGAGAATACTGGTTCGTGGCTAAGTCTCCGAGTGAATGGTCTGCTATCCACTCGATAGGGTTTTTAACTTAGGCGAAAGCATGTTCGCAGCTAAGCCCCCGAGTGTGAGGATCTCTCCACACTCCGAGAAGTCTTGAACTTAGACAAAGACTGGTTCGCAGCTAAGTCTCCGAGTGAATGGACTGCTATCCACTCGGTAGGGTTTTTAACTTAGGAGAAAGCATGTTCGCAGCTAAGTCCCCGAGTGTGAGGATTGCTCGGCACTCGGAGAAGTCTTGAACTTAGACGAAGACTAGTTCGCAGCTAAGTCTCCGAGTAAAAGGACTGCTATCCACTCGGTAGGGTTTTTAACTTAGGCGAAAGCGTGTTCGGAGCTAAGCCTCCGAGTGCAAGGATCGCTCGACACTTAGAGTTTTCCCAAATGTTAAATTGCGCAATCGGAATTTACGAAAGACCGTGGAAGTCATACTTGCCTAAATGGCATTGTCTGAAATACTTTTATTACATCAACACAACTCTGTTTTTAGGTATAGAAACGCTAGAGCAGATCTTCATTCTAGGCTCGCGGATCATCAATCTTCTTCTTGAGGTTGTAGAGGTGATAGTCTCCGTTGTTCAACACCTTAGTGACGGCAAAAGGTCCTTCCCACGCTGGAGCGAGCTTGTGAGGTCACTGTTGATCCACTCGGAGCACCAAATCACCTTCATGAAACGACCGACTCTTAACATGCTTCGCATGGAAACGTCGCAGATCTTGGTGGTATGTAGTCGTTCAAACCAGAGACATCTCGCATTCCTCTTCTAGGAGATCTACGCCATCTTGTCTTGCTTTCTCAGCTTCATCTTCGGAATAAAGATCCACTCGAGGGGAATTATGAAGCAGATCACTCGGCAGGACAACTTCAGCTCCATAGACCAAGAAAAAAGGAGTTCGTCCAGTCGACCGATTGGGAGTTGTTCTCAAGCCCCATAAAACAGATGGCAACTTGGACACCTAGGCTCCGGCTACATGTTCAAACCCCGCATGAGACGAGGCTTCAAACCTTGCAGGATGAGGCCATTGGCTCGCTCAGCTTGGCCATTGGTTTGGGGGTGTGCAACGGATGCATAATCCACTCGAGAGCCTTGGGAGAAGCAAAAGTGTCTGAACTCTTCCGAGTCGAAGTTCGAGACATTATCTATGATAATACTATGGGGAACTCCTTGGCCATCTCATTGGCACGCAGCCATAAGAAACCAGCTCAATACGCTTTAGCGACAATTGTCCGAGAGGACACATGATGGCCACAAGTTCCCGAGTGGATCTTTTCCACGATCATTCGACCTCAGGGGAGATGCATCGCCGTGTCACACCAGTTACAATGTCTCTATAAAGTTGATCATCCATCACATTAAAATCTTTGGATCTGCACACAATCCGTCGGGCTTCAACTTCATCTTTAGGGAGTTCTTGCCTCAAAATATTTGCAATGTAGAGCACTGTCCAGTCGGGAATGATGACTAGAACCTCCATGACCAGATCAATAACCGTAGGGACATCAACCTCAGTTGGATTAGAGGTGCTCATAGCTTGTGGGGCCTCTTTGGTGAAGGGATGTTCCTGCACAGAAGGAGTATGAAGATGCTCTAGGAATACATTGCTGGGGACAGGTCTCCGAGTGGATCCAATCTTTGCCAGCTCATCAGCTGCTTGATTCTTCACTCGAGGAACATGATGGAGTTCCAAACCTTCAAATCTCTTCTCAAGTTTTCTAACAGCATTACAATATCCAGTCATAGCGGGGTTCCGAACATCCCACTCTTTCATCACTTGATTGACTACCAAATACGAGTCGCCGTAAACCATCAAGCGCTTGACATCGAGTGAGATGGCCATGCGCAACCCGTACAAGAGTGCTTCATATTCCGCTTCATTGTTGGAGGAATCAAAGTGAATTTGCAGGACATAACTGAGTGTGTCACCTTTTGGAGATACCAAAACAACGCCAACACCGGATCCATTCAGCATTTTTGATCCATCAAAGAACATGGTCTAGTGTGTCGAGTGAATCTGGATTGGTTGCTGCTGTTCAACCCACTCGACCAAGAAATCACCAAGTTCTTGAGACTTGATCACCTTTTTAGCTTTGAACTTGATGTCCAAGTATAGGAGCTCAATCACCATTTAGCCACTTGACCAGACACATCTCGATTGTTGAGGATCTCAGACAATGGAGCATCACTAACGACTGAAATTGAATGATCCTGAAAGTAGTGTGCCACCTTCTTCGCTGACAGATAGATACCATAGACAAGCTTCTGGTAATGCATGTACCTTTGCTTCGAAGGAGTCAACACTTCAGAAATGTAGTAGACTGGGCATTGGACCTTGTAGGCCTTGCCTTCCTCTTCCTGCTCAACAGTCAGAACAATACTGATGACCTGATTAGTGGCCACAATGTACAAGAGCAACGACTCTTTGCTGTGTGGAGCAGCAAGCACCGTCTGGGTGGAAAGCAGGGCTTTGAGCTTCACAAACGGTGCTTCAGCCTCTGGAGTCCACTCATACATGTCAGACTTCTTCATCAGTCGGTACAAAGGCAATCCCTTCTCACTGAGACGAGAAATTAATCGACTCAACGCTGCCAAGCAACCTGTGAGATTCTGAACATCGTGCACTCGCACGGGGCTTTTCTTTCGGGTAATGGCGCTGATTTTCTCAGGATTGACATTGATTCCTCGTTCAGAAATGAGAAAACCGAGTAACTTGCCACCAGGAATACCGAAAGTACACTTAGCCGGATTCAGCTTGATATCATACCTCCTTAGATTGGCGAATGTCTCAGCCAAGTCAGCCAGCAGGTCGGAACCTTTGTGGGACTTGATGACAATATCGTCCATGTATGCTTCAACATTCCAAGGGATCTGGTCGAGTAAACACTTCTGAATCATGCGCATGAAAGTAGTGACGACATTCTTAAAACCAAAAGGCATGGTGATATAGCAGAAACACCCGAATGGGGTGATGAAGGCTTTTTTATGTCATTCGGACCAAATAGACGGATCTGATGGTAACTGGAGTATGCATCTAGAAATGATAAATGCTTGCACCCGTAGTCGAGTCAACAATTTGATCGATGCGAGGGAGCAGGAAATGATCTTTCGGGCAGACCCGATTGATATGCTTGAAGTAAATACACATGCGGAGTGACTTGTCTTTCTTGGGGACCATGACGACATTCGAGAGCCACTCGGAGTGGTAAATCTCTCGAACGAACTTAGCTGCCAAGAGATGGGCCACCTCTTTGCCGATTGCTTTTTGCTTCTCCGCTGTTGACCGCAAATGTTCTTTCACCGGCTTGGCCTTCAGATCAACTCTCAGTCGGTGCTCAGCCAGTTCCCTGGGAACCCTCGGCATGTCAGCAAGCTTCCATGCGAAGATGTCCCAGTTCTCACGGAGGAACTGGATGAGCTCGACTTCTTACTTACCGTCGAGTGTCGAAGATATGTTGGTCGGGGCAGCAGTAGGATCTGTCGGGTGAATGTGCACCTTTTTCACTTCCCCTACCGACTGAGATGCTGACTCTGAAGTAGGATTCTTAGCACACAACAACTCAGCAGGGTCAGCGCTCTTCTTGTACTCTTCTAGTTTGACCGTAGCCATCTGATGATCAGAAATTTTGGAGCCTACTAGAGGCACTCCTCAGTCCTCTGTCGATTGCCAGTGACTGTGATCACACCCATGGGTCTAGGCATTTTCAGTTTAAGATACATGTAACATGCATGGGCCATGAAACGAGCATAAGCTGGTCGACCAAGGATTGCATGGTACGCGCTCTGGAAGTCCATGACTTCAAACGTCAATGTCTCTTTGCGAATTTTTTATCTGTCCCGAACACCACATCCAATGCAATTTGGCCGAGTGATTTGGCCTTCTTCCCTAGGATTACTCCGTGGAACTGCATGTTTCTCTCACTGAGTCGGGACATTATAATGCCCATCCCCTTAAGGGTATCTACATATAGAATATTCAGTCCACACCCGCCGTCCATGAGGACCTTGCGGAGTCGAGTGCCTCCCACAATGGGATCTACCACCAAAGCCTGCCGACCAGGCGTGGCGACATGAGTAGGATGATCTGACTAATCAAATGTGATGGTAGTCTGAGACCACTTGAGGTACGTGGGGGTTGTAGGCACAGCCATGTTGACTTCTCTGTTTATAACCTTCAATCGACTCTTGCTTTCAACATCAGCAAAAATCATCAGAGTGGCATTGACATTGGGAAAAGTTTCTTTGTCTTCATCATGCTCTTTTTCGGGAGTTTTCTCACTCGAGTGGCCTTCCTTGAACTGCTGGATCAGTAGACGACACTGTCGAGTGGTATGTTTGGGTAATACCAAATTACCATCTTCGTCTTTCCTTGTGTGGATTGCACACAGAAAGTCAAGAACATTTGTTCCCAACTGCTTTTTTCCTTTCTTGGGGGCGAACTGTCCCTTGGACTTCCCCTTGTTTTTTCCTTGTACCACTAGGGCGGCTGCCTCTACCTGAACAGGGCCATCAACCTTCCGCTTCTGCTTCCGACTGGAATTGTCGTCGGCATCGTCGTCGATTGCTTTTCCTTTGCCGTTGCGAAGGTGGTCTTCTTCTTCGCCATTTGCGTACTGAGTGGCGATTTCCATCATCTTACTCAGCGAAATATCACCGGTTCTCCCAAACTTCAGGTAAAGCTCTCTGTACTTCACTCCGGCCTTGAAAGCACAAACAGACTGATGCTCGGAAACATTCTCCACTGTATGATGCAAAGTGGACCAGCGATGAATGTAATCCCTCAATGACTCGTTGGTCTTCTAAACACAATGTTGCAAATCAATCAAACTGGCAGGACGCTTGCAAGTGCCCTTGAACGTTCTGATGAACACTCGGGCAAGATCCTCCTAGTAGTGGATGCTAGAAGGAGCCAAACGATTCAGCCATGCTTGGGCCGAACCATCCAACATCAAGGACAAGTGCTTCATTGCAATGTCGTCGTTATCACCACCAATCTGAATAGCCACTCAGTAATCATCCAACCATGTTGCCGGCTTTGACTCACTAGAAAACTTGCATATCCCAGCCGCCAACCTGAAATTGGGGGGAATCTCCGCAGAACGAATGGCTCTGCTAAAGCACTCGGGACCAGAAATAATAGCACTGCTGCCACTCGGGTAATCTCTGTCGAAACCATCTCTGTGGACTCTGCCTCTGTCGATTCGCCTCTGAGTGAGGACGTCTCTTGTATCAAACCCCGGATTCCCCCTCACCAAATGGGCGCCTATCGTCCTGGTGCCGGGGCACGTACGGACCACTCAGCGGAGGAGTGGGCACTCGACGGTGGTCATCATGGCGAAACTGATCTCGTCCCTGATCCCTGTACTGATCCTCACAAAAACCTCCGCCCTTGTGAAGCAGAGGAGAACAAGGACTATGTGCCGACTAAACAGTCTCTGCTCTTGGCGAATTACTGTGTATTCTATTGCATGACTGTGAAACAACTGAGTTTTGGCGCTGTGCTGCATCAAGCAACGCTCTGATCTACAGCAAACATCTACCACTTTCTGAATGTGAAGGCTGAATGGAATCTTCTATCCTAGCTGCTGCTGCAACATTTAAAACTGGAGTGCGATATACCTCAATGTTGTTTTGTGAACCACTCAGGAACAACTGTCACTGACATCGACTGGGAGGTGGTGGATGCTGGCGAGTGCGCTCGTCGAGTTCCCTGTGAAGCTCTTCGAGCTGAATGCGTGTGGCCTCCAAGGCCTGAGCCTCAGCGATCGCATCGATGATGGGCGTATGGAGGACCTCCTCATCCCGGTGTGGCTGCTCATTCGATGCCCCACCAACCTCTTGCCTGCCGCGGCCGAAACCAGGTGGCGGGCTCTGATGTGAACCAACCATAAGAACCTCCGCTGCAGGATCGCAGCTCTCACACTCGAAAGGAACGTCAGACTGATCCGACTCCGAGTCAAACACGTCGTGAAGTGGCTCGGCGGGCTTGATTGTCGCAAGCTGCGGAGACAAAACTTTGCGAGCAACCGCATGCCTCACCCAGCGCTAGAGCCGTGAGCATTCGGATTGCTTGCGGCGGCGAACAACAGGGAGGGCCGTAGAGTACAGAGTCGATGGCTGCCGTAGAAGAACACCGCAGGAGCTCGCACGGAAGTGCGCCGCCTCATGGATCGGGAGCGCCTCAATGTCGAGAGGCGCCTCCTGGAGCCATGCCGAATTGCCGGCGATGAAGGTGAGCACTCTGAGATGGATCTCGTGTCCCAAAAACAAACCACCGTCGGAAGACATGACGAAAGGGGGAAAATGCAACCTCGCTGGAAGTCGCTTAGACGCCTGACCCATGGTGGGCGCCAACTGTCATCGGAACGAGTCTTATAGTAGAAGATAGGGATACGAAAGGAGAGGGCAGAGTCCTAGCTACGGCAAGGGTGTACACACGGATGTATGAGTTCGGGCCGCTCTCGTGGAGGTAACATGCCTACGTCTCAATGCCCGGGAGCTCTTGTCGTGTGGGTAGTATGAGTTACAGGAGGTGCGAACCCTTGTGCCAGAGGGGAGGGGCGGCTTATATAGAGTACGCTGCCCCTCATAAGTGCCAGGCATCCAAGGGTTCGATCGTGGGAATAAAGACGAGCGTTACTGTCAATGTACATCATAATTGTTACTAATGATGACTGGCCTAATGCCTGCCTGTTGGCCTTCCTGGGGTGGCTTCTGGTCTTCTGGCGTCGACTGGAAGCGAGGTCTTCTGAGTGACAGGTGACTATCGAGTGGAGGAAGAAGATACTGAGTGGATAGAATCTCGAGTGACTTGAGCACCATGGTGAATCCAGTCAGAATCTCTCTTGTAATATTTAAGTCCTCCAATATAGTGTCCTTAGGTAGGGTATGTAGGTCAGGCCTAGGACCCTACCCTAGGTACATATCGTTGTCAGGCAACACAACTTGATATGACCGAAATGACCCTAGGTCAATGGCCAACCGATAGGTGTCACAACATTCAGATTTTGAACGCACGCGACAACTTTACTTGGGATACAAGTAAAGCTGACTCAACCAGCTCTCGAAGAGTTTTCCTCTCATTGTCTTGACTCAAATACATAGGTATGGGTTGAGCATCACGTCAGCATCTGGCTTCGATCATATCGATCCCACTTAACAGTACGGTGGTTCCTATGACTTAGGAAAGAAGAAACAAAACTACCAAAAGACTTCGTCTTCACGTTTCATTGTCTTCGGACGAATGTCTTCGTCCACCACCAATGGATTCAACCGTCATCAATGTCTTCGGACATTTTGGGGGGTCGTCTTCGATGGCTAAACCAAAACTCCAGGGACTTCTTTTTGTGTTAACATGTGAACTCTCACAAACACATTAGTCCCTCAACCACGTTTGTCTTCAATACTCCAAAACCAAACAAGGGTGGCACTAGATCCACTTACAATCCCCCCCTTTTGGTGATTGATGACAAACTGGTTGAAGTTTTCAACGGGGATAAATATATGCGAAGATAAGGTTAT
Source organism: Hordeum marinum (assembly GCA_022496015.1). NCBI lineage: Eukaryota > Viridiplantae > Streptophyta > Magnoliopsida > Poales > Poaceae > Hordeum > Hordeum marinum. The sequence continues at coordinate 353,324,139 of CM039675.1, forward strand.
GAAGATTTTGATTACATGATATAGAGAGCTCCCCCTGAAGATGTGCATATGAATACTTTGCTTTGAATGCAAGTGCACATGGTAGGTTGTAGTTTGTGAAGATCTCCCCCTAATCTTGTAATCTAATCAATATGCATTAACAGATATGTTGAAGATAATGAAATGCATAATGAAAAATGGGCATCTGCAGAATGGCTTCGGGTGCATAAAATAACTTGAAGAAGCGCCAAAGAGTACGTTAAACATAAAGAGCAGACGTCCATCAGGACTTAAGTTTTACAACCCAAAACAACAAATGTTCATAAACGAGAGTTGTAAACTTAGAAAAAATAACACCCAACCCTCATTAGTAGACCCATTTGAAGACTATCACCCAATGCTTCTCCCCCTTTTGTCATTGAATGACCAAAAAGGAACGAAGACATTGAGAACTATGCGTCCCTAGCAGGTGTTGATGAAGATGGTTGATATGTCTCCAATGTATCTATAATTTATGAAGTATTCGTGCCATGTTTAAAATAATTCTATATGATTTCGGTATGATTTTATTAGAACTAACCCGGACTGATGCTGTTTTCAGCAGAATTACCATGGTGTTGCTTTTGTGCAGAAATAAAAGTTCTCAGAATGGGCTGAAAATTTACGGAGAATATGTTTGGAAAATATAATTTTTTTTGAGGGAGTCACAAGCCACCAGGGTGCGGCCACCCCCTGGCTGTGCCTAGCTGGTTGTGACCTTCTCAGGAACCTTGTAGACGTGGGACCAATGCCAAATACTCCTATAAATACCCAAACCTCCAAAAAGAAATCCAGATCGGGAGTTCCGTCGCTGCAAGCCACCAGAGCCACAAAAAACCAATCGGGAGCCCGTTTCGGCACCCTGCCGGAGGGGGAAACCATCACCGAAGGCCATCTTCATCATCTCGGCGGTCTCCATGATGAGGAGGGAGTAGTTCATCCTCGAGGCTAAGGGTATGTATGAGTAGCTATGTGTTTGATCTCTCTCTCTCTATCTCTATCTCGTGTTCTTGAGATGGCACGATCTTGATGTACCGCGAGCTTTATTGATATAGATGAATCATATGGAGTTTTCTCCTCTGTATCTTCTTGTGATGAATTGAGTTTCCCTTTGAAGTTTTCTTTTCGGATTGAGTCTTTAAGGATTTGAGGACACTTCATGTATGTCTTGCGATGGGATATCCATGGTGACAATGGGATGTTCTATTGATCCACTTGATGTATGTTTTGGTGATCAACTTGCGGGTTTCGTGACCTTGGGAATCTATGCATAGGGGTTGGCACATGTTTTCGTCTTGAATCTCCGGTAGAGACTTTGGGGCACTCTTTGAAGTTCTTTGTGTTGAATTGAACATAATGAATCTGAAATTGTGTGATGCATATCGTATAATCAAGACCATGGGTACTTGTGGTGACATTGGAGTATCTAGGTGACATTAGGGTATTGGTTGATGTGTATCTTAAGGTGTTATTTTAGTACAAACTCTAGGGCTGTTCGTGACACTTATAAGGATAGCGCATTAGATTGATCGAAAAAGATAACTTTGAGGTGGTTTCGTACCCTGCCATAATTTCTTCGTTAGTTCTCTGCTATTTGTGCCTTTGAGTGAACTCTTTGTTGAACGAGAGGTATTTACATATGATTCAACTATGTTAGTATCATTGAGAGATATTGCAGGAGTGAAAGTATGGACCCTAAGCCTTGTTTCTAAGCATTGCAATACCGTTTGTGCTCACTTTTATCATTAGTTACCTTGCTGTTTTTATATTTTCAGATTACAAAAACCTATATCTACCATCCATATTGCATTTGTATCACCATCTCTTTGCCGAACTAGTGCACCTATATAGTTTACCATTGTATTGGGTGTGTTGGGGACACAAGAGACTTTTTGTTATTTGGTTGCAGAGTTGTTCGAGAGAGACCATCTTCATCCTACGCCTCCCATGGACTGATAAACCTTAGCTCATCCACTTGAGGGAAAATTGCCATTGTCCTACAAAACTCTGTGCTTGGAGGCCCAACACGAGTCTAAAAGAAGAAGGTTGCATATTAGACATCAAGCTCTTTTCTGGCGCCGTTGCCGGGGAGGTGTGTGCTTGAAGGTATATCTTTAGATCTTGCAATTGAATGTTTTAGTTTCTTGTTTTTATCACTAGTTTAGTCTATAAAAGAAAACTACAAATAAATGGAATTGAGGTGCCTCATATGCTTCATCTTTGTAATGTCTTTCGTGAAAATGATGGAACGGAAAATTGTGCTCAAGTGTTAGAAGAAGAAGTTATTAAAATGTTTGGAACTAAATATTTGAGTGATGAGCATGATTGCATTGTTGTTAGTGTGAATTCTCTGAATATCCATGATCCTAATGATATGCAAAGCCACAGGCTTGGGGATGGTATGTTTGATGAAGATGATATTTTTAGTCCCCCATGTTTTGATGAGCAAAATTATTATGATGATGGCATGCCTCCTATATATATGATGATTATGATGATGACATGTATGCTATAAACATTGATTGTAACCATGAAACTTGTCATCATGATTTTAATATTCAATGTGGTTATGTCAATCAAGTATCTCATGATAGTTATTTTGTTGAGTTTGCTCCCACCATTATGAATGAAAAGAAAATTGCTTATGTGGAGAGTGACAAAATTTCTATGATTGTGGATCATGAAGATAATGATTTATGTGATAGTTATATTGTGGAATTTCTTCATGATGCTACTGAAAATTATTATGAGGGAGGAACATATTCTTGTAGGAATTGCAATAATATCAAGTTTCCTCTCTATGTGTTCAAAGTTTTGAAGTTGCACTTGTTTTGCCTTCCTACGCTAGATGATTCTTGTTCCCATAAAATTTTGCTCACAAAATCCCTATGCATAGGAAGTGGGTTATACTTAAATATGCTTGTCATGGATTCATGATGCTCTCTTACATGTTTCCAATACTATTCCTATACGAGCATCATTGAAATCATTATGCCTAGCTAAAAGGCATTAAAGAAAAGGGCTTCTTAGGAGACAACCCAACACTTTTACTTTATGTTTTTATGTGTTCACATGATTAAGATACTGTAGTAATCATGTTTTGTGTCTTTTATTTCAATAAAGTGTCAAGTAAAGCCTTTGGGATAGTGTGGATGCTTGCTTGCTTGATTGTGTGCAAAAACAGAAAGTTTTGTGTATAGTATATGAATTATCTGATTTTACTGGTACGTCAAAAAATTATGAAATTTTGACACAACATTTATATGAAAAGTATCTAAGTGATATAAATTATGTGAATGGTGTAATACAGTATGTATCATGTGGGAATAATTATGAATCTTGTCTTGACAGTATCTAAGTGAATGATCTATCTTTATTATACTAACCCATCTCACGAAGTTTTGTTAAGTTTTGTGTGATTGAAGTTTTCATGTTTTGGGTGATACACCGATATGAGGAGAATAAGGAGTGACAAGAACATAAGTTTGGGGATTCCCAAGGCACCCCAAGGTAATATTCAAGGAATACTCAAGCGTCTAAGCTTGGGGATTCCCCGAAAGGCATCCCCTCTTTCATCTTCAACACTATTCGGTATATCTTACTTGGAGCTATATTTTTATTCGTCACATAATATGAGTTTTGCTTGGAGCATCATTTTATTTTGTTGTTATTTATTAGGTGTTATTTATAATCATGTTTTTCAATAAAAATTTCCAAGAATTGCCTTTAGGATGCTTGAATTGCATGTTTGATGTGTGCTGTGTGAAAACAGAAACTTTTGCTGTAGTGTTTGAATTTTCATATTTTACTAAAATGCTAAAGTTTCTGAATTTTTTACACATTATTTTCATATAAATTATTTAGCTTTTCCTAATTTTTCCTAATTGTTTGAGTTACATAAGTACACTGGTTTAATAGATTGCTACAGACTGCTCTGTTTGGACAGATTGCTGTCATAGTTTTGTTATCTACTTATCCTATAGTTTCCATCGCCTATATTGGTAGATATAAATTGTGATAATGATATTATACAGTACATAATGTTTTAAAATTATTGTGAAACTTGTATTTACAGTACATAAAGAGTAGATTTATTATTATGTGTACTAACCTATCTCATGAGTTCTTTTCGAGTTTTGTGTGGATGAAGTTTTCAAGAATAGGTGAAACCGGGATATGAGAGGATTGAACAAGATAAAAAATCTCAAGATTGGGGATTACCAAGGCACGCCAAGTAAATATTTCAAGAATTCTCAAGCATCAAAGATTGGGGATGCTACGCATCCCACCTCTCCTCGTCAACTATCGGTTAGCCTATGTTGAGCCTAAATTTTTATTCGTTCACATGATGCGTCCTATTCTTGGAGTGATATTTTTATTTTGCTTGATTTTTAAATAAAGTACTTAGATCTGAAAATATTTATTGATAGAGAGAGAGAGAGAGAGAAAGTCCTCACATAGCTACTTAATTGTATGACTACTCATTGATCTTCACTTATATGTTTTGGAGTAGTTTTGTCATTTACTCTCGTGATTCACTTATATACTATGAGTAAATGGTTGAATGAATTAAATATCATAAACATGAAATTATATATGTTTTATATGCTTATCCATTGGGGAGTAATGACTTCACATATAAGAAGTATAGGTGGTAAAATTTATTGAAAGTTAGCAAACACCGCATTGGTCACTTGAACAATTCATGAAAGAATATTGAAGGAAGAGAGATTTCACATATAAATATACTATCTTGGACATCTTCTATGATTGTGAGCCCCAATAATTATATTCAAACTTGATCAAATTAGTTGAAGTTGGACAAGGAAGACAACGTAATGAGTTATACTTGGGTATATTTGTATAGAAGTTATATTGTTATGGATCCTCCAACATTTGGTGCTTCCTTCCACCTCATACTAGCCAAAACTTCTGCATCGAGTACAAATACTACTTGTGCATCCAAACACCCTTAAACCAGTTTCACCATGAGTGTCCACCATATCTACCTATGGATTGAATAAGATCCTCAAGTAAGTTCTCATCGGTGCAAAAAGAAATAAAATTTGCTCCTAAATATGTATGATCTTTTATTGTAAGGGAAAATAAGTGTTGTACAAACTTGTGATGGTAAATAAATAAAAGCGACGGACTGCATAATAAAGGTTGCTATCACAAAGGGCAATACAATGACGTTTCTTTGCATTAAGGGTTTGCACATTCAAAAACAAAAAGCACATGACAACCTCTGCTTCCCTCTACGAATATCCTATCTTTTACTTTCTAGTACTTACCTTTATGAAAGAGTCATGGTGATTTTCACCACTTCCTATTTTTCGCCTTTTTCTCTTGGCAAGCATTATTTGGTGGGGAAAGATCCAAGCATATATGGCCATTCAAATATATTTGATCATTAATTATTATTGTTGACAATTATCTATATGATAAATAAGCTGGGAGGCGAAACTTTAAGCCCCTATCTTTCTGTCTGTTCGATGGGTGCCATTTGCTCTAAAAATATGCTTTGAGAGTTAGCAATCATGGAAGACTATATGATAGATGAGTATGTGGAATTTGCTAAGTCAAAGATCTTACATAGACCCTTCCTAAAAATAAGATGAATTGCAATTGTTTGGTGAATGAAAGCATAGTTTGTTAGTTCTCAAGAAACTTTATGGTCTATAGTTTAACATGTGAATAGCTTGTTACTCGATCATGAGAATTTTTATGAGATGAGCTACTGTTTATGATATATAATGATTCTAGAAAAAAATGTTTGGAATTATAATTGATCAAACTTGTGAACTTGCTAGCATTCGCACTTCATAAATTATTTCTTTTATCATTTACCTACTCGAGGATGAGCAGGAATTAAGCTTGGGGATGCCGATACGTCTCCAACGTATCTATGATTTATGAAGTATTCATGCCATGTTTACAATAATTCTATATGATTTTGGTATGATTTTATTAGAACTAACCCGGACTAATGCTATTTTCAGCAGAATTACCATGGTGTCATTTTTGTTCAGAAATAGAAGTTCTCGGAATGGGCTGAAAATTTACGGAGATTTTTTTTGGAAAATATAAGAAATACTGGAGTGAAAAGATACCGGAGAAGAGTCCCGAGGGAGTCACAAGACACCAGTGCATGTGCACCCCCTAGCCGCGCCTAGCTGGCTTGTGACCTCCTCGGGAACCTTCTGGACGTGGGACCAACGCAAAATACTCCTATAAATACCCAAACCCCCGAAAAGAAATTTAGATCAAGAGTTCCGCTACTGCAAGCCTCTAGAGCCACGAAAAACCAATCGGGAGCCCGTTCTGGCACCCTGCTGGAGGGGGAAACCTTCGCCGGAGGCTGTCTTCATCATCCCGGTAGTCTCCATGACGAGGAGGGAGTAGTTCACCCTCGGGGCTGAGGGTATATACCAATAGCTATGTGTTTGATCTCTCTCTCTCTCGTGTTCTTGAGATGGCACGATCTTGATGTACCGCGAGCTTTATTGATATAGATGAATCATATGGAGTTTTCCCCTCTGTATCTTCTTGTGATGAATTGAGTTTTCTCTTTGAAGTTTTCTTTTCGGATTGAGTCTTTAAGGATTTGGGGACACGTGATGTATGTCTTGCGATGGGATATCCGTGGTGACAATGGGATGTTCTATTGATCCACTTGATGTATGTTTTGGTGACCAACTTGCGGGTTCCGTGACCTTGGGAATCTATGCATAGGGGTTGGCACATGTTTTCATCTTGAATCTCTGGTAGAAACTTTGGGGCACTCTTTGAAGTTCTTTGTGTTGGATTGAACATAATGAATCTGAAATTGTGTGATGCATATCGTATAATCAAGCCCATGGTACTTGTGGTGACATTGGAGTATCTAGGTGACATTAGGTTTTGGTTGATGTGTATCTTAAGGTGTTATTTTAGTATGAACTCTAGGGCTGTTTGTCACACTTATAGGAATAGCTCACAAGATTGATCGAAAAAGATAACTTTGAGGTGGTTTCGTACCCTACAATAATTTCTTCATTAGTTCTCCACTATTTGTGACTTCGGAGTGAACTCTTTGTCGCACGAGAGTTATTTACATATGATTCAACTATGTTAGTATTGTTGAGAGAAATTGCACTAGTGAAAGTATGAACCCTAGGCCTTGTTTCTAAGCATTGCAATACCGTTTGTGCTCACTTTTATCATTAGTTACCTTGCTTTTTTATATTTTCAGATTACAAAAACCTATATCTACCATCCATATTGCACTTGTATCACCATCTCTTCGCCAAACTAGTGCACCTATAAAATTTACCATTGTATTGGGTGTGTTGGGGACACAAGAGCCCTTTTGTTATTTGGTTGCAGAGTTGTTCGAGAGAGACCATCTTCATCCTATGCCTCCCACGGATTGATAAACCTTAGGTCATCCACTTGAGGGAAAATTGCCACTGTCCTACAAAACTCTGCGCTTGGAGGCGCAACACGAGTCTACAAGAAGAAGGTTGCTTGGTAGACATCAACGGTGCAATGGAGTCCTGGGGTGCTGGCGCAGTGGAGTCTGGTGTAGTGTCGCGACACAGAGTTGATGGAGGCAGAGAGGTTGCATCATCAGTTTCATCTGTAAGCCTGACATTGGCGGAAGGAGTTGATGAGGAGAAGTCACTATCTTCAAGTGATGGAGTCTTGCACCACTTCTCCGCATTAGAAGGTGGCGCACCAAATCTGTAGCGTGGATGAAATCCATCTTCATGAAGCTCATCCTTAGGTGCCAGCATAGTCAGAGTCCTCCATGAGCGAAGACTAGTTTCATAAGCAACGAAGACATTTTTGGTGGCCAGATTGCGAACATGGTTGAGGTCTTGCACAACAGACTGCATGTGGCGTCAAGTCCACTCATGATGCCTATCTTGCTTTTGGATCAGTGAAACTAGAAGTTCATGGTCAGTGAGTGCATGCTCTCTCCTGGGCAGGGGTTGACGAGGCAAGGTGCTATCAGTGGCTTCAGTATTGGTAGCACCGGATCTTGGCTATAGAAGAGCACCAATAAGTCTCGCCCTTGATGGATAAGAGGGAATGAGAAGACCTTCAACATCAGCAGTGCCACTGGTGCCTTTGACTATTGGATTCTTGCTATTGGATGGATTCAAATCTGCTTGCACAACTTCAATATCGGGAAGATAAATGCCATGGTTGCGAGCAGAGGGAGGAAACTTGATGTTGGTTCTGTACTTGATGAAGCGCATGATCCAAGGAGCATAAATCTTCGGCTTGAGGACATTGAAGCCATTTGCATCAAGCTTGCGAAGGAACAAGTCTTGAAGATTGAACATGATGCCATTCACAATGTTGTGGAGCAAAGTCTTCAGAAGTCCTTCAATCTTGCTTGAGGAGTTGTGTCCTTTGATTGGCCAAATGGTGTGCCGAAGAATGTGGTAGAGAGTCCTGGGCAAGTACTGAAGATCATCCACGAAGAATAATTCTGCATCTCGAGCGAAAGGCTTCATCATGGTCATCATCTCAGTTATGTTGTGTTCTCTCATATGGAACATGCTTCGAGTTGTAGCCACATAGGATTTAGAGCGAGGATTCAAGTCTCCTCTGGAGCAAACGGAGATTCTGGTGAGGCTGGCACTAGAGGAAAGAAAGGAGGTGATGGTGTACCGGGCTCAGCTTCAGGAACTTCTGGTCGGAGAGGAGTCCTAGCGTCCACAAATTCACTAGTTGGTTGTGGAGAGGATACCATTGGTGCATCCACTTGCGGAACATGTTCTAGCTCGACATTATCGTCATGACCAATGTCTTCATGAGCAAAGTTTTTAGCTGCTGCAGCATCTTTAGTAGCTGGAATCTCTTATGGTTTTTGAGTCTCTGTGGAAGCAGACTCATGCATAACAACTTGTCTCTCCAAGTTTTCTAAGGCGGGAAGAGCCACGAAAATTGGCGTAACGAGCATAGGCTCTTGTTGAGGAACATGTGTTGATGATGGAGCAGTAGGTGGTTCTGGTGCTAGGTCTTGTGCTGGTTCCGAAGACTTGGATTTTCTTGTCTTCAACCTGTTCGGAGGCTGGGCTTTAGAAGCAGCTTCCTTGCGCTTCTTAGCTTCAACTTTGGCCTGCTTTGTCTTCTTGCTAGATGTAGCAGCGGTAGAGGGGCATGTCAGTGGGTTGGAAAACCCAGCGGGGAAGACTATGCCACAGTTCTCAGACCGTCCAGGAGTAGGCTGTTCCGAAGACATTGAAGCTTGGCGTGAGCGTGCAATGATTTCGGGTGCAAGGATAGGCTGACAAGTGCCTTTCTCTTCAGCATGTCATTGTGAGCTTGTACCATAATGGTGGTGTTTATCTTGAGGCGCACAAGGGCGCCCTTGACAGCTTCACATCCCTTCTCAAACACAGCTTTGAGATATGCCATCATCAGCTGATAACCTTTGATCTGTTTGGCAGTGAGTCTGTGCACATTTTGCTTGAAGAGCTCCTTTTCATGGCTGATCTTGGCCTTTGTTTACTGGGATTTCTGAGCCACAGTCAGTTCCTCATTCACAAGTCCTTGGAATGTGATGCTCAAGGTAATTGGGAGCTGAAGTGCATCAATGCTAAGGGGGAAGTCGGCGAACTATTCATCAATAAAATGTTCAAACATGATAGGATCAAACAGAGGTAAGTCTTCAAGAACCCTGGCTTCCTCTTTCTGCTAAATAAGCCTGGCTAAGGCTTCGTCATCAAACTCGTCATCAGAAAGCTCATTCATGTTAGCTAAATCCATCAAAGGTATGGTAGGCTTCGGGACACGAGAGGCAACAACTTTTCTCTTCATACGCCTATGAAGGCGACCTTCAGACTCTGGCTCCTTAGAATTTGCAGAAGGGGACCGGGAAGCTAGTGGTGAAGACTCTACTCGAGGTGGAGCCTTGGAAGACTTTGCTTTCTCCAAAGGCTTCAACTGGGGCTCACGAGGATTTTCTTTCTCAACAACATCAACATTCGACTCTATGGGTTCTAGGATGCCAAGGATGCTTGATGGATGGGGATTCTTAGGCATTGGGGTCCAGAACATACATGGGTAGAATCCCATCTTGATTGCATCAGCCTTTGTCTTCGGATGAAGATTTCTGTAGACGATGTCTGTCCATGGTGCATTTCACCACACTTCTCAACATACTCACCAGTGATGAAGCGGTAGTAAAACCACTCCACACTCCAATATCTTCGAATCCATTGGAGTCGATTCTTGTGTTGGCGATATGTCTCCTCATTATCACACTTGTATTGCTCATTGCTCATAAAGATCTAGGGGAAGATCCTTAGCAGTATTCTTGCGTCTCTGCTTCCCTCCCTTCTTGACTAGTTTATCATCCGCTGTTGGCTTCGGCAAAGGCTTCACAGGAGAATGCAAGTATGAGAATGACCAGGGGATTCCAGATGTATCCGCACGTAGTCTACAAATGAATTCAGAGTATGAGATCCAAGTGATTCTACTGCGGACATGTTGTTGGAAATATGCCCTAGAGGCAATAATAAATTAGTTATTATCATATTTCCTTGTTCATGATAATCGTTTATTATCCATGCTATAATTGTATTGCTTGGAGACTTAAATGCATGTGTGGATACATAGACAAAACCATGTCCCTAGTATGCCTCTAATAGACTAGCTCGTTGATGAAAGATGGCTAAGGTTTCCTAGCCATGGACATGAGATGTCATTTGATAACGGTATCACATCATTAGGAGAATGATGTGATGGAAAAGACCCAAACTACAAACGTAGCATATGATCATGTCAGTTTATTGCTACTGTTTTTTGCATGTCAACTATATGTTTCGATGACCATGAGATCATGAAACTCACGGACACCGGAAGAGTGCCTTGTGTGTATCAAACATCGCAACGTAACTGGGTGACTATAAAGGTGCTCTACAGGTATCTCCGAGGGTGTTTGTTGGGTTGGCATGGATCAAGACTGGGATTTGTTACTTCGTGTCACGGAGAGGTATCTCAGGGCCCACTCGGTAATACAACATCACAATAAGCCTTGCAAGAAATGTGACTAAGTGTTAGTCACGTGATCTTGTATTACGGAACGAGTAAAGAGACTTGCCGGTAACGAGGTTGAACTAGGTATGGGGATACCGATGATCGAATCTCGGGCAAGTAACATACCGAAGAACAAAGGGAACATCATACGGGATTAACTGAATCCTTAACATAGAGGTTCGACCGATAAAGATCTTTGTAGAATATATAGGAACCAATATGGACATCCAGGTCCCGCTATTGGTTATTGACCGTAGAGGTGTCTCGGTCATGTCTACATAGTTCTCGAACCCGCAGGGTCTGCACACTTAAGGTTTGGTGACGTTTTGGTAGTATAAAGTTATGTATGGTGGTGACCAAAGGTTGTTTGGAGTCCCGGATGAGATCCCGTACATCACGAGGAGATCGGGAATGGTCCGGAGGTAAAGATTGATACATAGGAAGTCCTATTTTGGTCACCGAAAAAGTTCGGGCTCATCTGTAGTGTACCGGGAGTGCCGGTAGTGTACCGGGAGACCATCGGGAGGGGTATTTCGACCCAAGAGGCTACATGGGCTGTGGGAGAGTGAATACCAGCCCTTAGTGGTCTGGTGGAAGTCCCATACAAGGCCCATGCGACTGGGAGACAAAACCCAAAGAGAAAAAAGGTGGGAAAAATGCAAAATAGGGAGGAATCCTAGTCCCACTAGGATTGGAGGAGGAGTCCTCATCTCCTCCTTGATTCGGCTGAACCAAGGGCTGGTCCCTTGAGGGACAAGCCTCCTCCTCTATTCCTCCTCTATATACTAGATGTTTTAGGGATTTTGGCACTAGATTTTCAGCCACGTGCTACCCGTTCCTCTAGTGCATAGTTTCTCCTCTAGATCGGTTTTCTTCAGTGCTTAGGCGAAGCCCTATCGGAATTGCTCCACCACCATCGCCGTGGCTCCATGTCACTGCCGGAGAACTCATCTACCTCTCTGCTCCCTCCTACTGGATCAAGAAGGCGGAGATCGTCATCGAGCTGTACATGTGCTGAACGCGGAGGTGCCGTCCATTCGATGCTAGATCGGAAGGACCGTGATTAAGATTGCGAGACGGATCGTGATGATATTGCGGGACGGAGCGTGATGAGTTCGCGAGACGGATCATGATTGGATTGCGGGACGGATCGTGATGAGATCGCGGGATGCTCGGCGATTTGGATCGCAAAGACGTTCGGCTACACCAACCGCATTTCTTAATGCTTCCCGCTTAGCGATCTACAAGGGTATGTAGATCCACTCTCCCTCTCGTAGATGCTCATCCCCATGGATAGATATTGCGTGTGCGTAGGAATTTTTTTGTTTCCCATGGAACGTTCCCCAACAATGGTATTAGAGCCAGGTTTATGTGTAGATGAGATCTCGAGTAGAACACACAGAGTTTGTGGGCATTGATGCTTAGATTGCTTCCTCCCTTGGTCGTGTTTTGGTTCAACGGCATTGTGGGATGAAGCGGCCCGGACCAACCTTACTCATACTTTAATGAGAGACCAGTTCCAACGACTAACGTGTAACTTCGTTGCACAAAGATGGCTGGCGGGTGTCTGTTTCTCCTATTTTAGTTGGATCGGATTCGACTAAGGCGGTCCTTGAGAGGGTTGAAAAGCAACTTATGTATCACCGTTGTGGTTTATGCGTATGTGAGAATTGTTCTTTCTAGATACCCGTAGCAGCCACGTAAAACATGCAACAACAATGAGAGGACGTCTAACTTGTTTTTGCAGGGTATGTTGTGATGTGATATGGCCAATTACATGATGAGATATATGTGATGTATGAGATGATCTTGTGTTGTATAGAATATCACGACTTGCATGTCGATGAGTACGGCAACCGGTAGGAGCCATAGGGTTGTATTTAATTATTGTATGGCCTACGTGTCAATCATTAAGCGCTATGTAATGCTCTACTTTATCGCTAAACGGTAGCAATAGTAGTAGAAGCATGGTGGGCGCGACAACCTCGATAGCGACGCGTTGATGGAGATCAAGATGGTGGAGATCATGGTGACATGCCGGTGACGATGGAGATCATGCCGGTGCTTTCAAGATGGAGATCAAAAGCACAAGTTCATGGCCATATCATGTCACTTATGATTTGCATGTGATGTTAATCCTTTGATGTACCTTTTTTTGCTTAGGACGACGGTAGCATTATAAGGTGATCCCTCACTTAATTTCAAGATAATCTGTGTTCTCCCCGAGTGTGCACTGTCGTTGGATCGCAAAGACGTTCGGCTACACCAACCGCATTTCTTAATGCTTCCCGCTTAGCGATCTACAAGGGTATGTAGATCCACTCTCCCTCTCGTAGATGCTCATCCCCATGGATAGATATTGCGTGTGCGTAGGAATTTTTTTGTTTCCCATGGAACGTTCCCCAACAATGGTATTAGAGCCAGGTTTATGTGTAGATGAGATCTCGAGTAGAACACACAGAGTTTGTGGGCATTGATGCTTAGATTGCTTCCTCCCTTGGTCGTGTTTTGGTTCAACGGCATTGTGGGATGAAGCGGCCCGGACCAACCTTACTCATACTTTAATGAGAGACCAGTTCCAACGACTAACGTGTAACTTCGTTGCACAAAGATGGCTGGCGGGTGTCTGTTTCTCCTATTTTAGTTGGATCGGATTCGACTAAGGCGGTCCTTGAGAGGGTTGAAAAGCAACTTATGTATCACCGTTGTGGTTTATGCGTATGTGAGAATTGTTCTTTCTAGATACCCGTAGCAGCCACGTAAAACATGCAACAACAATGAGAGGACGTCTAACTTGTTTTTGCAGGGTATGTTGTGATGTGATATGGCCAATTACATGATGAGATATATGTGATGTATGAGATGATCTTGTGTTGTATAGAATATCACGACTTGCATGTCGATGAGTACGGCAACCGGTAGGAGCCATAGGGTTGTATTTAATTATTGTATGGCCTACGTGTCAATCATTAAGCGCTATGTAATGCTCTACTTTATCGCTAAACGGTAGCAATAGTAGTAGAAGCATGGTGGGCGCGACAACCTCGATAGCGACGCGTTGATGGAGATCAAGATGGTGGAGATCATGGTGACATGCCGGTGACGATGGAGATCATGCCGGTGCTTTCAAGATGGAGATCAAAAGCACAAGTTCATGGCCATATCATGTCACTTATGATTTGCATGTGATGTTAATCCTTTGATGTACCTTTTTTTGCTTAGGACGACGGTAGCATTATAAGGTGATCCCTCACTTAATTTCAAGATAATCTGTGTTCTCCCCGAGTGTGCACTGTTGCGAAAGTTCGTCGTGTCGAGACACCACGTGATGATCGGGTGTGATAGACTCTAAGTTCACATACAACGGGTGCAAGCCAGTGTTGCACATGCAGAACACTCGAGTTAAACTTGATGAGCCTAGCATGTACAGACATGGCCTTGGAACACAAGAGACCGAAAGGTCGAACATGAGTCATATAGTAGATATGATCAACATGATGATGTTCACCATTGAAACCACCTCAACTCACGTGATGATCGGACTTGAGTTGGTGAATTTGGATCATGTATCACTCGAATGACCAGAGGGATGTCAATTTGAGTGGGAGTTCTTCAGTAATATGATTAATTGAACTCATTATCATGAACATAGTCAGTAGTGTCTTTGAAAATTATGTTGTAGATTACTTGCTCGCGCTGTAGCTCCCTTGAATTTTATATGTTCCTAGAGAAATAGAGTTGAAAGATGATGGTAGCAATATTGCGGACTGGGTCCGTGATCTGAGGATTGTCCTCATTGCTGCACAGAAGGCTTATGTCTTTAATGCACCGCTCGGTGCGCCAACCCCTCTAGCGTCGTCTGTAGATGTTGTGAACATCTGACAGGCACATTCTGATGACTACTTGATAGTTCAGTGTGTCATGCATTACGGCTTAGAATTAAGGCTCCAAAACGTTTTGAACGTCACGGAACATATGAGATGTTCTAAGAGCTAAAATTGGGATCTCAGGCTAGTTCCCATGTTGTGAGATATGAGATCTCCATCAAGATTCTTTGCCTGCAAGATGAAGGAGAATAGCTCAATCGTTAAGCATGTGCTCAAATTGTCTGGGTGCTACAATCGCTTGAATCGAGTGGGAGTTGATCTTCCAGATAAGATAGTGATTGATATAGTTCTCCAATTCACTGTCACTAAGCTACTAGTGTTGGGGAACGTTGCATGGGAAACAAAAAATTTCCTACGCACACGCAAGATCTATCCATGATGATGAGCATCTACGAGAGGGAGAGTGGATCTACATACCCTTGTAGATCGCTAAGCGGGAAGCGTTAAGAAACGCGGTTGGTGTAGTCGAACGTCTTCGCGATCCAAATTGCCGAGCGTCCCGCAATCTCATCACGATCTGTCCCGCGATCCAATCACGATCCGTCCCGCGAACTCATCACGATCCGTCCCGCGATCTCATCACGATCCGTCTCGCAATCTTGATGACGGTCCTTCCGATCTAGCGCCGAATGGAGGAGACCTTCGCGTTCAGCACACGCACAGCTCAATGACGATCTCCACCTTCTTGATCCAGCAAGAGGGAGCAGAGAGGTAGATGAGTTCTCCGGCAGCGCGACGACATTGCGGCGATGGTGGTGGAGCTATTCCAGCAGGGTTTCGCCTAAGCACCGCTGAAAACCGGTCTAGAGGAGAGGTAGCATGTGGCTATTAGGGTTAGTTTTTTCCTCTAAATCCTCTAGTATATATAGGAGAGAGGGAGGGGAGGAGGCTGCCTCAAACCCTCAAGGTTTGGTCTAAATTGGAGGTGGAGGAGTCCTACTCCAATCCTATTAGGAGTAGGATTCCTCCTTTCCACTTGGAAACTCTTTCCACCTCTCCACCTTTGAATTTTTTCCTTCTCAAACCAGTCCAGCCGCATGGTCCCTTAGAGGAGGCTTTGGCCAGCCCACTAGGGGCTGGTTTACCTCCTCCCACAGCCCATGTAGCCTCTTGGGTCGAAATACCTCTCCCGATGGTCCCCCGGTACACTACCGGCACTCCCGGTTCACTACCGATGAGCCCAAAACTTTTCCGGCGACCAAAACAGGACTTTCTATATATCAATCTTTACCTCCGGACCATTCCGGAGATCCTCGTGATGTCCGGGATCTCATCCGGGACTCCGAACAACCTTCGGTCACCACCATACATAACTCTATTCTACCGAAACGTCACTGGACCTTAAGTGTGCAAACCCTGCGGGTTCGAGAACTATGTAGACATGACCGAGACACCTTTATGGTCAATAACCAATAGCGGGACCTGGATGCCCATATTGGTTCTTACATATTCTACGAAGATCTTTATCGGTCGAACCTCTATGTCAAGGATTCAGTTAATCCCGTATGATGTTCCCTTTGTTCTTCGGTATGTTACTTGTCCGAGATTCGATCATCGGTATCTCCATACCTAGTTCAACCTCATTACAGGCAAGTCTCTTTACTTATTCCGTAATACAAGATCCCGTGACTAACACTTAGTCACATTGCTTGCAAGGCTTATTGTGATGTTGTATTACCGAGTGGGCCCTGAGATACCTCTCCATCACACGGAGTAACAAATCCCAGTCTTGATCCATGCCAACCCGACAGATACCCTCGGAGATACCTGTAGAGCACCTTTATAGTCACCCAGTTATGTTGCGACATTTGATACACACAAGGCTCTCCTCCGATGTCAGTGAGTTGCATGATCTCATGGTCATAGGAACATATACTTGACATGCAGAAAACAGTAGCAATAAACTGACACGATCATATGCTATGTTTCTAGTTTGGGTCTTGTCCATCACATCATTGTCCTAATGATGTGATCCCGTTATCAAATGACATCTCATGCCCATGACTAGGAAACCATAGACATCTTTGATCAACGAGCTAGTCTATTAGAGGCATACTAGGGACATGGTGTTGTCTATGTATCCACACATGTATGTGAGTTTTCGATTAATACAATTATAGCATGGATAATAAATGATTATCATGAACAAGGAAATATGATAATAACCAATTTATTATTGCCTCTAGGGCATATTTCCAACAAATAGAACTTGGTGATGAACTATAAAATGCTAGGGATATAAATAATGATCCTTGAGCTGTTTGCGATGTTTGACACCGCGAAGGTAGAAATCAAGAAGGAGCACCAAGTGTTGATGGTTAGTAAAACCAGTAGTTTCAAGAAGGGCAAGGGCAAGGAGGGAACTTCATGGATGGAAACTCAGTTGCTGCTCCAATGAAGCAACCCAAAGTTGAACCCAAACCCGAGACTAAGTGTTTCTATTATGAGGTGAGCGGTCACTGAAGCGGAACAACCCTAAATACTTGGTAGGTAAGAAGGTTGGCAACGTTGACACAAGTGTATTTCATATACGTGTTATTGATGTGTACCTTGCTAGTACTCCTAATAGCACCTGGGTATTGGATACCGGTTCGGTTGCTAAATGTTAGTAACTCTAAGTAAAAGCTATGGAATAAAGGGAGACTAGCTAAGGGTGAGGCGACGATGTGTGTTGGAAATGTTTCCAAGGTTGTTGTGATCGACATCGCACGCTCTCTCTTCCTTCGGGATTAGTGACAAACCTAAATAAATGTTATTTGGTGTTTTGCATTGAGCATGAACGTGATTAGATCGTTTTTATTGCAACACAATTATTCATTTAAGTTAGAGAATAATTGTTATTCTGTCTACATGAATAATACCTTCAATGGTCATGCGCCCAGTGAGAATAGTTTGTTGAATCTTGATCATAGTAATACACATGTTCATAACATTGGTGCCAAAAGATACAAAGTTAATAATGATAGTACCACATACTTGTGGCACTGCCGCTAAATGTCATATTGGTATAAATCGCATGAAGAAACTCCATGTTGATGGATCTTTGGACTCATTCAATTTCGAATCGGTTGAGACATGCGAACCATGCCTCTTGGGCAAGATGACTAAGGACCCTGTTTTCCGGATTGATGGAGCGGGCAAGTGATTTATTGGAAATGATACATGTTGATGTATGCAATTCAATGAGTCTTGTAGCGTGTGGTGGATATCATTATTTTCTTACCTTCACTAATGATTTGAGTAGATATAGTGTATGTTTACTTAATGAAACACAAGTCTGAATCATTTGAAAAGTTCAAGGAAATTCAGAGTGAAGTTTAAGATCATCGTGACAAGAAGATAAAAATGTCTTCGATATGATTGTGGAGGTGAATATCTGAGTTACGAGTTTGGCATACAACTTTCGACAATGTGAAAGTCGTTTCACAACTCACGCCACCTGGAACACCATAGTGTGATGGTGTGTCCGAACGTCACAGTCGTGCTCTATTGGATATGGTGCGGGCTATGACGTCTCTTATCATTTTGCTACTATATTTTTGGGGTTATGCATTAGAGACAACTACATTCACTTTAAATAGGGCATCATCTAAATCCGTTGAGATGACACCGTGTGAATTAGGGTTTGATAGAAACCCAAGCTGTCATTTCTTAATGTTTGGGGCTGCGACGCTTGAAATGTTTTCACCGAATGAGCTCAAACCCAAAGCGGACAAATGCATCTTCATAGAATACCCTAAGAACAGTTCGGTGAACCTTCTATCTCAGATCCAAGCATAAAATGTTTGTTGCTAAAACTAGGTCCTTTCTCGAGAAAGAGTTTCTCTCGAAAGAATTGAGTGGGAGGAAGATATAACTTGATGAGGTTGTTGAACCTTTGTTCAACCAGAGAGTAGCGCAGCGCAGGAAGATGTTTGTGTGAAGCCTACGTTAGTTGAAGAGGTTAATGATGATGGTCATGAAGCTTCGGATCAAGTTACTATCAAACCTCGTAGGTCGACAAGGATGTGTACTGCTCCTGAGCGGTACGAGAACCCTGTCTTGGAGGTCATGTTGATGGACAACGATGAACCTACGAGCTGTGGAGAAGCGATGATGGGCCCGGATTCGGACAAATGGTTAGAGGCCATGAAATCTGAGAAAGGATCCATGTATGAAAACCAAGTATAGACTTTGGTAGACTTGCTCGTTGGACAGCAGGTCATCGAGTACAAACGGACCTTTGAGATGATGACAGACGCTGATGGTAAATGTCACCATTTATAGAGCTCGACTTGTCGCAAAGAAGTTTCCGACAAGTTCAAAGAGTTGACTGCGATGAGACTTTCTCACTCGTAGTGATGCTAAAGTCTATTGGAATTATGTTAGCAGTTGCTGCATTTTTCAATTATGAAACCTAGTAGATGGATGACAAAACATCGTTTCCTTAATAGTTTACTTGAGGAAAAGTTGTATGTGATACAACTAGAAGGTTTTGTCACTCCTAAGGATGCTAAAAGGTGAGCAAGCTTTAGTGATCCTTCTATGGACTGAAGCAAGCATCTCAGAGTTGGAATATACACTTTGATGAGGTGATCAAAGTTTTTGAGTCTATACAAAGTTTATGAGAAACTTGTACTTATAATAAAGTGAGTGGGAGCACTATAGAGTTTCTGATAAGCATATGTGGTTGACATATTGTTGATCGGAAATGATGTAGAATTTCTGGAAAGCATAAAGGGTTGTTTGAAAGGAGTTTTTCAAAGGAAGACCTGGATAAAGCTACCTAATTGTTGAGAATCAAGATCTATAGAGATATATCAAGATGCTTGATGAGACTTTGAATGAGTACATACCTTGACAAGATTTTGAAAGAGTTCAAAATGGATTAGTCAGAGAGAAGTGTTCTCGCCTGCTTTGTAAGGTGTGAAGTTGAGTGAGACTCAAAGCTCGACCACGTCAAGAGAAAGAGAAAGGACGAATGTCGTCCCCTATCCCTTAGCCATAGGCTCTGTATAGTATGCCATCCTATGTACCGCACCTGTGTGTGCCTTGCCATGAGTCCGTCAACGGGTACAAGAGTGATGCAGGAGAGGATCACTGGACAACGGTCAAGATCATCCTTAGTAACTAAAAGACTAAGGAAATGTTTCTCGATTATGGAGGTAAGAAAGAGTTCGTCGTAAAGAGTTACGTTGATGCAAGCTTTGACACCAATCCGGATGACTCTTAGTAGGAATCCGGATAGGTATAGTAGAGCAGTCATTTGGAATAGCTCCAAGTGGAGTGTGGTAGCAGTGTTTACAGTTTTACATAGATATTTGCAAAGTACACACGGATCTGAATGTCGTAGACCCATTGACTATAAGACCTCTCTCACATGCAAAGCATGATCGAGCCCCAGAACTCATTGGGTGTTAGATTCATAACAAAGCGAATCACATGGTGATGTGAACTAGATTACTGACTCTAGTGCAAGTGGGAGACTGTTGGAAATATGCCCTAGAGGCAATAATAAATTAGTTATTATCATATTTCCTTATTCATGATAATCGTTTATTATCCATGCTATAATTGTATTGATCGGAGACTTAAATGCATGTGTGGATACATAGACAAAACCATGTCCCTAGTATGCCTCCAATAGACTAGCTCGTTGATCAAAGATGGTTAAGGTTTCCTAGCCATGGACATGAGATGTCATTTGATAACGGGATCACATCATTAGGAGAATGATGTGATGGAAAATACCCAAACTACAAATGTAGCATATGATCGTGTCAGTTTATTGCTACTGTTTTCTGCATGTCAAGTATATCTTTCTGTGACCATGAGATCATGCAACTCACGGACACCGGTAGAGTGCCTTGTGTGTATCAAACGTCGCAACATAACTGGGTGACTATAAAGGTGCTCTACAGGTATCTCCGAGGGTATCTGTTGGGTTGGCATGGATCAAGACTGGGGTTTGTTACTCCGTGTCACGGAGAGGTATCTCAGGGCCCACTCGGTAATACAACATCACAATAAGCCTTGCAAGCAATGTGGCTAAGTGTTAGTCACGAGATCTTGTATTATGGAACGAGTAAAGAGACTTGTCAGTAACGAGGTTGAACTAGGTATGGGGATACCGATGATCAAATCTCGGGCAAGTAACATACCGAAGAACAAAGGGAACATCATACGGGATTAATTGAATCCTTGACATAAAGGTTCGACTGATAAAGATCTTCATAGAATATGTAGGAACCAATATGGACATCTAGGTCCTGCTATTGGTTATTGACCGTAGAGGTGTCTCAGTCATGTCTACATAGTTCTCGAACCCGCAGGGTCTGCACACTTAAGGTTTGGTGACGTTTTGGTAGTATAGAGTCCCGGATGAGATCCTGGACATGAAGAGGAGCTCCAGAATGGTCCGGAGGTAAAGATTGATATATAGGTAGTCCTATTTTGGTTGCTGGAAAAGTTTCGGGCTCATCAGTAATGTACCGAGAGTGCCGGTAGTGTACTGGGAGACCATCGGGAGGGGTATTTCGACCCAAGAGGCTACATGGGCTGTGGGAGTGAATACCAGCCCTTAGTGGGCTGGTGGAAGTCCCACACAAGGCCCATGCGGCCGGGAGAGAAAACCCAAAGAGAAAAAGGTGGAAAAAAGCAAAATAGGGAGGAATCCTAGTCATACTAGGATTGAAGGACGAGTCCTCCTCTCCTCCTTGATTCGGCCGAACCAAGGGCTGGTCCCTTGAAGGCCAAGCCTCCTCCTCTCTTCCTCTTATATATATTGGAGGTTTTAGGGTTTTTGGCACTAGATTTTCAGCCACGTCCTACCCGTTCCTCTAGTGCATAGTTTCTCCTCTAGATCGGTTTTCTGCAGTGCTTAGGCGAGGCCCTGTTGGAATTGCTCCACCACCATCGCCGCGGCACCGTCACGCTACCGGAGAACTTGTCTACCTCTATGCTCCCTCTTGCTGGATCAAGAAGGTGGAGATCGTCATCGATCTGTACGTGTGCTGAACGCGGAGGTGCCGTCTGTTCGGCGCTAGATCGGAAGGACCGTGATCAAGATTGCGAGACGGACCGTGATGAGATCGCAGGACGGATTGTGATGAGTTCACGGGACGGATCGTGATTGGATCGCGGGATGAATCGTGATGATATCGCGGGATGCTCGACGATTTGGATCTCGAAGACGTTTGACTACACCAACCGCGTTTCTTAACGCTTCCCGCTTAGCGATCTACAAGGGTATGTAGATCCACTCTCCCTCTCGTAGATGCTCATCACCATGGATAGATTTTGCGTGTGCGTAGAATTTTTTTGTTTCCCATGCAACGTTCCCCAACACATGTACCTGTGAAAGAGTTAGAGACACGAGGGAAGAGGAGAGGTCATATTCATTCTCAGAAGATTTGGAAGTTAAAACTGAGTTTCGAAGACATTGACCTTATACCGAAGACATGCACTTCTATAGAGAATATGGTGATTTCAGATTTATACAAATCCAAGGATTCGTACTAGTGAGGAATCAAACCGAGTTTCAGACCACAAAGTGAACATATTTGGCAAGGATCAATCTAGATCTAGATGCGGTTGTGTGGGAAGTGAAGAAACAACAACCGACAAATTTCAGTAAGAATTTTAGATCAAAGTACGCGGTAAAAATAGATCTTTATTTACCACGATGAAGAACTTGATGAATATGTCGACGAGGCGGATAAGCCAAGGGGTTCGATCCGCCTCGTCGACATATTCATCAAGTTCTTCATCGTGGTAAATAAAGATCTATTTTTACTGCGTACTTTGATCTAAAATTCTTACTGAAATTTGTCGGTTGTTGTTTGTTCACTTCCCACACAACGTTCAATCTGCCTCACCCTAACTTGGTGGAGACAGACAGCTACAGCAGCGACGAGCGGAGGAGAACACGGCCGGCGTGAGTATGTCCTCGGAGAAGGCGTGGCAGCAAAGCACTTCATGTGCAGCGATGATGGATTCCAGCGACGTCGCTAGGGTTTTGAGCACGTGGAGTGGCGGAGGAAGAGGAAGGTAATTATGGAAGGGGTAATTTGTATTTATAATGGGTGGAGACATGCGAACCGGTTGGACGAATATGCCCCTATCTCCTTAGTTTAGGTGGACACGTGGCATTCATGCAAACCACCTGACAACCCACTACCATAATCGAAGCGGCGGTGCAGGAGTTGTTGCTAAAAACACGGAGACAATTGAGATTTGAGAATTAAATATGCGGTTGATTTGTCTTCAACTGACAAGGACGCAGTGAACACAGCCGACACATGTCAACATAGAATGCATATGACCGGATTAGAACGGATTTAGACGAGGTAAGAACAGAGGAGAATGTCGGGTACGATCACATTTGCCTAGGAAATGATTGAAGACAAAGCTATAGGACAAATGTTGTATTGGACAAAGTTCTAATCCAAATGTAGATATACAAATAGTTTTCAATTGAAACACTCGTGCAAACAATAAAGTTTTTTTCCGAAGACATTCAACTCTCGAAGACATGTAAAGACGATGAGATAAAAGCAATGTCTTCAAGTTTGGTTGGTGGCGTTACCCACCATATAAGAATGTTTGACCCATAGACTGTGCACAATTATCATGGCGCTATGAAGTCATATTCTTCGTTAGTGCATTCACACTCAGATTGTAAGTCTTGATGAATCAAAGACATACGTTACATCTTGTGTTGTGCATCAAAGTCATCAACATGCATAAGCATTAGGATGTATTCCCATTCAAAGGACATTTGAGGATTCTAAGATAAGTAGCTCACACCGCAACTTGCAAAATCTCTTCTCATCCAATGGCTTCATGAAGATATCTGCCAGTTGATCTTCAGTGTCAGCATGCTTGATGTTGATGTCGCCCTTCATCATGTTATACCAAAGAAAATGATGTCGTATCTGAATGTGCTTCGTCTTCGAGTGCTATACAGGGTTGTAGAAGATCTTGATTGCACTCTCATTGTCGCAGTAGAGAGGTACATGCTTCAGGTTGATGTCATAGTCCTTGAGGGTCTGCTTCATCCAGAAAAGCTGAGTGAAGCATGCACCTGTAGCAATTTATTTGGCTTCGGCAATGAAGAGTGAGACACAGTTCTGCTTCTTTGAAGACCAACATACAAGAGATCATCAAAGAAAGTGACAAGTGCTTGATGTAGACTTGCGATCAAATTTGTCGCCAGCGAAGTCAGAATTTGAATAGCCAATCAGCTCAAACTTCGAACCCTTTGGATACCATAATCCTAGCGTTGGGGTGTGAGCCAGATATCTAAGTATTCGCTTCACATCAAGGAGATGCGACTCCTTTGGTGCCGCTTGAAATCGGACGCACATGCAAACGCTAAGCATTATGTCTGGCCTAGATGCACATAAGTATAACAAGGACCCAATCAAGGAACGATATACCTTCTAATTGAAATCTTTCCCATTTTTGTCAATGCAGACATATCCATTGGTAGGCATTGACGTCTAGTAGCCTTTGGCTTTGTTCATGCCAAATTTCTTGAGGCAGTCCTTGAGGTACTTCTCCTGGGATATGAAGATGCCATTTGGTTGTTGTCGAATTTGAAGCCCTAGGAAGAATTTCAGTTCTCCCATTATCAAAATTTGATACTTCTCTTGCATCATATAAGCAAACACATCACTGTATTTGTTGTTAGTACAGTCGAAGATAATGTCGTCCACATATATTTGACATACAAACAGTTCACTATCATAGGATATAGTGAAGAGAGTGGGATCGAGTGGACCAGGTTTGAAGCCTTTCTTCATGAGGAATTCCTTGAGTGTGTCATACCAAGCTCTTGGTTCATGCTTGAGGCCATAGAGTGCCTTGTTGAGCGTGAAGACATGGTCAGGATGCTTTGTATCTTCAAACCCTGGTGGTTGAGAAACATATACTTCTTTCTCAATCTTACCATTGAGGAAAGCACTTTTGACATCCATTTGATACAAGCATATATCATGATGGTTAGCATAGGCAAGCAATATATGAATGGCTTCGAGTCTAGCTATAGCTGCAAAGGTTTCACCAAAGTCAATACCCTCGACCTGTGTGTAATCTTGAGCCACCAGTCAGGCCTTGTTTCTAACGACTTGGTCAGACTCATTTTGCTTGTTGCGGAAGATCCACTTGGTACCGATGATGTTGTGCTTCCTTGGATCAGGACGCTTTACGAGCTCCCACACATTATTCAGCTTGAACTGGTGAAGCTCGTCCTGCATGGCTTGAATCTATTCTGATTCCTCGAAAGCATCTACTTTGGTGGGCTCTGTGATAGATACAAAAGCAAAGTGCCCACAAAAGTTAGCCAATTGAGTAGCTCTTGAGCGAATAAGTGGACCTGGTGCATTTATGCTATGTAGCATTCTCTCAATTTGGACTTCTTTTGCCATGCGTGGATGAGGAGGGCGAAGACTTTGTTCTGGCTGATGAGCATTGTCTTTGTCAACAACATTGTCTTCAGGTTCAACATTGTCTTCGTGCTGAGTGGACAGAGGAATGATCACTTCTTCAACCATAGGTTCTTCAGGCACAATTTCTCTAGTGCCCATCAGTCTAATAGCTTCATCAAGAGGCAATTCATCTAGCACAGGAGGTAGCCGCTCTCCTTGCGAGCTATTAGTTTCATCGAACCGCACATCTACAGTTTCAACAACTTTGCTATGAAAGGTGTTGAAGACTCTATAGGTGTGCGAGTCCTTTCCATAACCAAGCATGAAACCCTCATGTGCTTTCGGTGCAAATTTATAAGTGTGGTGTGGATCCCTTATCCAGCATCTTGCACTAAAGACTTTGAAGTAACTTACATTGGGTTTCTTACCAGTGAGAAGCTCATAAGATGCTTTCTTGAAGAACTTGTGAATATATACTCTATTGATGATGCGACATGCAGTGTCAATGCCTTCAGGCCATAGCTTCCGTGGTGTCTTGTATTCATCAAGCATGGTGCGAGCCATCTCAATAAGAGTCCTATTCTTGCGCTCCACGACATCATTTTGATGTGGGCGTGTGGAGCAGAGAACTCATGAATGATGCCAAGAGTATCAAGATAGGTGTCCAAGCCCGTGTTCTTGAATTCAGTGCCATTGTCACTTCTGATGTGCTTGATCTTGATGTTGTAGTTGGTGATGCACCTATTTGCGAAGTGCCTGAAGACATACTGCACTTCTGTTTTGTCAAGAATGATATGCACCCAAGTGAATCGAGAATATTCATCAACAATCAGGAAGCCATATGGATTTGCAGTGGTAGAGAAGGTGGAATAATGAGTGGGGCCAAATAAATCCATGTGTAGCAGCTCAAAGGGATGCGAAGTCGTCATGATTGTCTTTGAGGGGTGTTTGGCCCTGGTCATCTTCCTGGCTTCATAGGCACCACAGAGATAGTCCTTCTTGAACTTGACAACCTCGACGCCAATGATGAGATTCTTCTTCGTGAGTGTGTGCAAGTTCCTCATCCCAGCATGTCCTAGCCTTTTGTGCCAAAGCCAACATTCCGAAGCTTTTGCTAGAAGACATGAGGAAACCTGTAGTCCTATAGAGAAGTCTACCATGTACAAGTCACCTCTTCAAAAACCTTCAAAGACTTTGGTTTGTCATTGGCCATCAGTACCACACATCAAAATTTGCCGAAAATGACAAGCATATCTAAGTCACAGAGCATTGAGGCAGACATTAAGTTGTAACCAAGGGATTTGACAGGCATGAAATTTTCCATCTATCAGTCCCTTGAAATAGCAACTTTACCTAGCCCTAATACTTTGCTGCTGCTCTTGTAAGCAAAGACAATGTGGTCTTTTGTTGGAGGTCTAAGAGTTTGCTCCATCAATAGGCTTCGATCACCAGTCATGTGACTGGTGCAACTACTATCCATGATCCACTCAGTGGCATTGGATTTGTCTTCATGCATTGAGAATTAGTATGGTTCACCAAGGCATGCAACTGTAACATTCATTGATGAGTGATATAGCAGTGCATAGTTGAGTGAAGACATTGGACGATATGTATGATAACATTCGCATTAAATATCTTGCGTCCAGACAAGATTGTTTTTGGGTATCCAAAGATAATCTTTGGGATAGGCTTCTTCCTATCTGGAGACGCAATGCTGCATGAAGATATTAGTTCTTCTTAACCACCCACATGCGAAGGGGTGGCTTAGAAGCAATGAGACGTAAGGCAACATCACAGAATTTAGGCAAAGATGCCCTAATAGCACATATCACAGGAGGGTTAGTGTACTCAAATGAATAGGCTGAGAAGTTCTTGGTTGGATGAACATAACGATTCATGCCATAATGCACATATTAATGTGTCATTTGAGCCTTCCCTGTGAAATAGGTTTGTTAGAGCGATCATATGAAGGCTTTTTTTCTTCTCGAAGACATTGATCTGGGGTTTGTCTTCTTCTTGAGAGATGTTGTCAGGACATTCACACGGAGCTTCTCAAGAAGACTTTTGGGAACCCAGATCATCTTCATAGAAGATCTGTTCCTGCAGTTAGTACCAACAAACCTGGCAAACACTTCAGCATTTTGGCATTTGAACGGTTTATAGTTGGAATCAAAGGATTCATCAATAATGAGAGGATTCACACAGTTGAAGCCAGATAATGTGGAAGGATCAAGTGAAGGACCTTTTGTAGCAACCCATGTGGTTTTGGGGTACTGCTCAAGCGTCCAGTAGGATCCATCAATTTTGAGGTTTCTTTCGAAACCTACAACCTATTTCCTAGGGTTTTTGTTTAGTATAGTCTTCTTCAGGACATCACAAAGAATCTGATGCCCTTTCAGACTCTTGTACATGCCAGTCTCAAGCAATGTCTTCAGTCTGTCATTGTCATGAGTGATAGCAGTGGCTTCCTCAGATGAGGGGCTAGGCGCCACAAATATAGGTTAATATAGATCATTCTCAGAAGCCTTAGAACATTCAACAATTGAGTCATTAGCTTCATGAGCAATACATCTTAAGCATGGAGCATCAAATTTATCCTGAGTGGTACTAATCGGCTCTGCTAGGAGTGAGTGGTTTTCCTTCCTTAGGTCCTCATGTGCTTCCCTCAACTTCTCAAGATCAATCTTGTTCTGAAGATATTCAAGAGAAAGCTTCTCATGACCAATTGAGAGGGCATCATGACGACTTTGGAGATCCTCAAACCTTGAACAAAGACTACGCATGTCGTCAGTCATATTTCATTCAGACTCATCTCTCCTCGTAACAGGTCATCTCTTTTTTCTAGAGTAGTTTGCATTTTCTCCATGGCACTTTGTTGCTTGGTGGAAATTTTTACAAGTTTAGCATAGCTTGGTTTCATGTCATTATTAGATTCATCTTCAGCTCCAGATTCATGACGTGAGGACTTTGAAGATACCTTGGAGGCTTTCGCCATGAAGCAGTAGGCTGGTGTAGTGTCATCATCACCGGCTTAGGTGTTGAAGAAGGAGTCGTTGTCTTCGGGTTCAAAGACAGACAATAACTGACTTCATACAAAATGTCTTCGGATCGATAGTCTTCGGCTTGGCAGGCAAGTTCAACAATCCATACACAAGAAACTGTGTAAGATCTTGTAAAAATGACTCACATTACTGTGGCGCCCCCATTTTTATCGTACGCTAATCATACATGCAAGTACGTACGATCAAGATTAGTGACTCACTAGAAGTTATCACAACACAACTCTAGACACAAATTAAAATCATACAAGCTTTATATTGCAAGCCAGGGGCCTCGAGGGCTCGAATACATAAGCTCAAATACAAACGAGTCAGTGGAAGCAAATAATATCTGAGTACACACACAAGTAAACAAGTTTTCCTTAAGAAGGCTAACACAAACATATGCAACGGATCGAAAAGGCAAGGGATCCTGCTTGGGAGCCTCCTATCCTACTGCTGGTCGGGGGCATCCTCCATGTAGTAGTAAGCTCCGTCGGTGTAGTAGTAGTTGTTGGTGAAAGTGCTAGTTAGCGACTAGAGGGGGGTGAATAGGCGATTTTTATGAAAGTCTTCGAAACAATGAATGTATCCTAATAATGCGGAAACGTAAACATGATCAGTTAGGGATACAATCAATAATCGAGACAGGGCATGCAATGTAGTGAAGACATTCAAGCAAGTTATGCATTATCATCATGAATACTAAGATGAGTCGATGAAAAACTTAGATGGTATGAAGATAAACAGTTGATATGAATGTCTTCAGAGAAAGTATTCACACAATGTTCAAGCAATGACTGCACGGTTCAGAGTAGGAATGTAATAAGGGTGAAGGATAGAACCAGTTGCTTGACAAAGACACATGATTTGTTGGACCAGTTCCAATTGTTGTGAGAACTATGCGTCTGGTTAGGGAGGCTAAGATTGAACTCAGAAGACCTCGTCTTCACCTTATTCCCCTTGAGCTGAAGTCACTTAGACAACGCCCAGCCACTCTGGTAAGTCTTCAAGGATACTTCCGAAACCCGTACAAACTTGGTCACCCGGCAGCCCACAATGACTTTTGGATGCTCTAGACCCACACGACTAACCGTCTGGAAGATCACCGTCTTCAAGTGTAATAAGTCTTTAGTTCACTCAGAACAAAAAGTCATCGGTGATGCTCAAACACTCTAGCTCTAGGTGTTTTGGGGTATCCTCGCAGGATGTGTCTCAATCAATGTCTTCGAGGTGGGTTGCTCCAAAACAACAACAACCATATCTCTCTCTGAGCAGACACCTTCTCATGATGGAGAGGTTGGGCTATTTATAGTCAGCGGGCAACCCGACCTGACATGACCGAAATGACCGTGGGTCCATGGCCAACCAACATGTGTCGCAACGGGCGGATTTTGAACACACGCGACAACTTTACTTGGGCTAGAAGTAAGATGAATCAACCGGCTCTGGAAGAGTTTTCCTCTAATTGTCTTCCTCAAAGACATAGGTATGGGTTGAGCATCACATCAGCATCTGACTTCGATCACATTGACCCCACTTAACAGTACGGTGGTTCCTATGACTGAGGACAGAAGAAACAAAACTACCAAAAGACTTCGTCTTCGCATTTCATTGTATTCGGATGAATGTCTTCGTCCACCACCAATGGTTTCAGCCGTCATCAATGTCTTTGAACATTTTGGGGGGTCATCTTCGACGGCTAAACCGAAACTCCAGGGACTTCTCTTTGTGTTAACCTGTGAACTCTCACAAACAGAAACACATTAGTCCCTCAACCATGTTTGTCTTCAATACTCCAAAACCAAAAAAGGGTGACACTAGATGCACTTACAGTCGGCGAGATCAACTGTCTCCGGGGCTCCGTCATCTGGTCATGACAATCGTACCAAGAGGAAAGCGGATCAAAGCAACACTGACTACTCATCCAAAGTACTAGCAAGACTCACATTAGAACTATGTTAAGTATGCATCATTATCAAGGGAATGGGGCTATATCTTTGGACTGA
The DNA here is from genome assembly GCA_022496015.1 of Hordeum marinum. Taxonomy (NCBI): domain Eukaryota; kingdom Viridiplantae; phylum Streptophyta; class Magnoliopsida; order Poales; family Poaceae; genus Hordeum; species Hordeum marinum. Next base: position 353,354,537 of record CM039675.1, read on the forward strand.
CTGCAGAAATGCCAGAACCGAGGGGAAGGCCTAATCCTATCGAAGACTAGAATCTTCAGTGTTGGCATTAGAAGAGTGTATATTATCACAATATAAGTAGCAAGTTCATTTAGTAACACCTAGAGATTCTTCATCGACTCCCTTGGAGAAAGTAATCTTGGAGCCAACAATTTCATTCACTTCGAAAGTATCAACTTCTAGTTGTATAGATCTTGATACAACTCTGAGCATTCGTTACCATGGACATGACTATTCGAATAGATATACTTCCCTATAGGGGTGCACCAACTTGCCCAACCCGCTCGAGTAACTCTAGACAGACACACTTTCTTCGGTCATGCCCGCCTCGGCTGATCGACACATCGTAGTCCTACCTAGGCTCAACAGAGAGGACACACACCAATCTACATCCTAATCACAAAGGGTTCATGGGACAATCTCCCTTTAGAATCCTACACATTGCGAGAACGGCTGGTGTCAGTCTTGGCACCTCTTAATACAAAGACGATGCTTACGCGGGCCACTCGGGTGTGTGCTGCTCAACTGTGACATCTGAAGAACTTTTGGGCGAATGTACGACGCAGAGGGCCCATACCGATTCCTGCATGGTGGTTAGTGTGAAACAGACCGGAGGCCTTCTTAGATCACATATCCAAACCCATTAATGTTTCATTAACTACGGCGATAATCAACGATCCAAGATATGTGGTATCGTCTCCTCGTCTTGAGGACTTGTGGCAAGGGCTAAGAGTGACCGGCCACACCTCGTCACTATTACACCAACACCCTCCAGGTCATCCTAACCTCATCATGTTTCAATAGTAAATTAAATGTAACAGTGTGACCATGACATCAAGGGGGAAACCCTAGGAATCAGCCTCGATGGATCCGACCTGACATAACCGTCAAAGGTGACCAGAGAGGAATCACCCTCGATGGTCTACTCTTGAGGTGTTAGATGACAACGTTGTTGTCAGAAAGGGAGAAGGAGGAATCACCCTCTGAAATCCACGACCGACTAGCTACGCTACATAGTGCTACTTCTCGAGCATGCGTTGGTTTCTATGAAGAGGAACAGGTGATGCTGCAAACTAGATAAGTATTTTGTTGTTGAGAACCAAGGTATCAATCCAGTAGGAGATACAAGCAAGTCCCCAATATATGTACCTACACAAAGAATCAAACACTTGCACCCAACACTATAAAGGGGTTGTCAATCCCTTCACGGTTACTTGCAAGGATGAGATCTTATAGAGATAGATAGAATAGATTGCTTGAACAGAAAGTAAAACAAAAGGTAAAAATAATGTAGCAAGGTATTTTTGGTTTTAGATATGAAAGTATAAGATGGAAAATAGACCCGAGGGCCATAGGTTTCACTAGAGGCTTCTCTCATGATGGCAAATATTACGGTGGGTGAACAAATTACTGTCGAGCAATTGATAGAAACGCGAGTAATTATGAAGATATCCAAGGCAATCATTATGCATATAGGCATCACGTCCGTGTCAAGTAGACCGAAACGATTGTACATCTACTACTATTACTCCACACATCGACCGACTCCTGCCTGCATCTAGAGTATTAAGTTCATGAAGAACAGAGTAACACATTAAGTAAGATGACATGATGTAGAGGGATAAACTCAAGCAATATGATGAAAACCCCATCTTTTTATCTTTGATGGCAATAATACAATATGTGCCTCACTACCCCTACTTTGTCACTAGGTGAGGACACCACAAGATTGAACCCAAAACTAAGCACTTCTCCTATTGCAAGAATTACCAATCTAGTTGGCCAAACCAAACCATAACTCGAAGAGACTTGCATAGATAGGAAATCATGCATATAAGAATTCATAAAAGACTCAAATAATATTCATATATAATCTGAACATAACCCGCAATTCATCGGATCTCGAAAAGAGTATTACACGGATAGATCTCCATGAAGATCATGAAGAACATGGTATTGAAGAGCGAAGAGAGAGAAGAAGCCATCTAGATACTAGCTATGGACCAGAAGATCTATGGTGAACTACTCACGTGTCATTGGAGGGGCAATGGGGTTGATGTAGATTCCCTCCGTTATCGAATCCCCCTCCGGCAGATTACCGGAAAAGGCTCCAAGATTGGATCTCTCGGGAACGAAGGCTTCCGGCGGCAGAAAAGTGTTTTTGTGGCTCCCCTGGTATACAACGAATATTTGTGAATTTATAGGACGAGAAATAGGGTTAAGGGAGTTGCCGTGGGCCCACAAGCCTGGGGGGCACGACCTACCCCCCTGAGCGCGCCCCTATGGCTTGTGGCCACACAACAGCTCTCCCGACTTCATCTCCAAGTCTCCTGGGTTGCTTCTGGTCCAAGAAAAAATATTCCGAAGATTTTATTCCATTTGGACTCCATTTAATATTCCTTATCCGCAATACTCAAAAACAAGGATAAAACAGAAACTGGCACTAGGCTCTAGATTAATAGGTTAGTCCCAAAAACAGTATAAAATAGTATATAAATGCATATAAAACATCCAAAACAGATAATATAATAGCATGGAACAATAAAAAATTACAGATACGTTGCAGACGTATCAAGCATCCCCAAGCTTAATTCCTGCTCGTCCTCGAGTAGGTAAATGATAAAAACATAAATTTTGATGTGGAATGCTACCTAACATATTTATCCATGTAATATTCTTTATTGTGGCATGAATATTCAGATCCGTAAGATGCAAAACAATAGTCTAATATTGACATAAAAACAGTAATACTTTGAGCACACCAACAAGGCAATCGTGTCCTTTCGAAATAACATGGCCTTAGAAAGTTATACCTACAAAATCATATGGTCTCCCTATGCTCCATCTTCCCCACACAAAGTATCTAAATCATGCACAACCCTAATGAACAATTCAAGCAATTGTTTCACACTTTTGGTGTTCTCAAACCTTTTCAACTCTCACGCAATACATGAGCGTGAGCCATGGATATAACACTATAGGTGGAATAGAATATGGAGGATGTGCAAGGAAAAAAGGGAGAAGATAGTCTCACATCAACTAGGCGTATCAACGGGATATGGAGATGCCCATCGATAGATATCAATGTGAGTGAGTAGGGATTTTCATGCAACAAAGCACTTAGAGCTATAAGTGCATGAAAGCTCAAAAAGAAAATTAAGTGGACATGCAAGATGAATATCCACTAGTTATATGAAAGTGAAAAAATAGGAGACTCTCTATCATGAAGATCTTGGTGCTACTTTGAAGCACAAGTGTGGAAAAAGATAGTAGAAATTGTCCCTTCTCTCTTTCTCTCATTTTTATTGTTTTTATTTATTTTTATTTATATTTTGGTTGGCATCTTTGGCCTCTCTTTTTATTTGGGCTTCGCTGGCCTCTTTTATTTTTTGTAAAGTCCGAATACTCACCCCATCTTGTGAGGTAGTCATGGCTTCCATCATCCTCTTCTCACATGAGAGAATGCTCTATTAATGAAAATCATCACACTTTTATTTACTTACAACTTGATACCTAAAACAAAATATGACTCTATATGCAAGATGTAATGATGGTGCATGTCATGAAAAACTGAATGGTGGAAGTTGCATGGCAATATATCTCGGAATGGCTATGGAAATGCTATAATAGGTAGATATGGTGGCTGTTTTGAGGAAAATATATGGTTGCTATTTTGATGAAGGTGGGTTTGATGTACCGGCGAAAGTTGCGCGGTACTAGAGAGGCTAGCAAAGGTGGAAGGGTGAGAGTGCGTATAATCCATGGACTCAACATTAGTCATAAAGAACTCATATACTTATTGCAAAAGTCTATTAGTTATCAAACAAAGCATTAGGCTCATGCTCCTAGGGGAGAGTTTGATAGGAGTTAACCATCGCGTGCTCCTGACCCTCACACAAAGGTTGACAATCATTAAACAAATCATGCTCCGACTTTGTTACATAACGGTTCACCATACGTGCATGCTACGGGAATCAGAAACTTTAACACAAGTATCTCTTCCAATTCACAACTACTCACTAGCATGACTCTGATATTACAATCTCTATTATCTCAAAACTATATGCAAGGAATCAAACTTCTCATAGTATTCAATGCACTAAACATGAAAGTTTTTATTATTTCCCTCTTGGATGCCCATTATATTAGGACTAAATTCATAACCTAAACAAATTAACATGTTGTTCTAAGAAACTCTCAAAATAATATAAGTGAGGTACGAGAGTTCAATAATTTCTATAAAATATAACACCACCATGCTCTAAAAAGATATAAGTGAAGTACTAGAGCAACATTGCCTAGCTCAAAAGATATAAGTGAAGCACATAGAGTATTTTAATAAATTCACGATTCAGTGTGTCTCTCTCAAAATATTTGTGCAGCTAGGATGATTGTGGCAAACTAAAAAAAAGACTCATATCATACAAGACGCTCCAAGCAAAACACATATCATGTGGTGAATAAAAATATAGCCTCAAGTAAATTTACCGATGGATTGAAGATGAAAGAGGGGATGCCTTCCGGGGCATCCCCAAGCTTAGAATTTTTGGTATCCTTGAATATGGCTTGGGGATCCTGGGGCATCCGCAATCTTAGGCTCTTTCCACTCCTTATTCCATAGTCCATCAAATCTTCACCCAAAACTTGAAACTTCACAACACAAAACTCAATAGAAAACTCATGAGATCCGTTAGTATAGGAAAAATAAATCACCACTTTAGGTACTGTTTTGAACACATTATTTATTTATATTTGTGTAATACCTACTATATTCTAACTTCTCAATGGTTCATACCCCCCGATACAACCATAGATACATCAAAATAAGCAAACAACACAAAGAAAACAGAATCTGTTAGAAACAGAACAGACTGTAGCAATCTATAGACTTCGAATACTTATGAAACTCTAAAATTTCTGAAAATTTAGGAAAATCAGGGAAATTTGTATGTCAATCTTGTGTAAAAATGTAAGATCAATTCGACGCTCTGAAAAAATTAGAAAATTCCTGGACTGAGCGCAAAAGTTTTTGTTTCTCAGGAAGATCAAATCAACAACTACCATAGATCACCCCAAAGGTTTTACTTGGCTCAAACACAAATTATTAAAGAAGTAATAATGTGCAAATGACATAAAAATATAACAAAAAACATACAGCAAAATAAAATTGGGTTGCCTCCCAACAAGCGCTATTGTTTTAACGCCCCTAGCTAGGCAAAACGCAATAGATCTAGGTATTGTCATCTTTGGTATGCAATCCATCAATTGCACGCTTGCGAACCCTAGGAGATTCTTTGGTTTTATCAATAATCATACTCCTAGGCAAAAGTTCAAGAAATTCTCTTGTAGCAATCGGTTCCCGGACAATATTTGATAAAGTTAGGGTGAACATTTATCATCTTAAGGTCTTCGTCCCCTTTACTAAAGGATTCACCCTTATTCTTGGGAACGTAAACAAACTTGGAAGACTTAGAAAGAGGAAATTTTGGAGTGGTTTGAACAGCGGCAAAAGTGGAACCCATGTTGGTAACAATGTCCTCTAGCTTTCCTATTCTAGAGGAATCTTGGTCCAGCATTTCATTAACAATGGGTTCCTTTTCCCTTAGTTTTGTTTAGAGTAACTCCTATATTAGATCCATATTGAGTGATATGATTATGGATCTTTTTATCCAAGTTTTCAATGAGCTCTATAGTAGCAACTTTATTTTCAATGATATCTAGCGTTCGCATAACATGTTCCAAAGTTAAGATTGTTTCATTAACCATGAGAGGGGGTGAACCTACCAAATTTATCATAGAATTATAAAAATCAAAGGTATTTCTTCCCAAGAAATTCCCTCCTGTAATGGTATCAAAAACATATCTATTCCAAGGAGAAACACCCACATAAAAATTGCGAAGGAGAACGGTAGTAGATTACTTACGAGTAGATCTATTTTGAGCATTGCAAATTCTATACCAAGCATCCTTCAAGTTTTCTCCCTCCCTTTGCTTAAAATTAAGAACTTCATTATCGAAAGTAATAGCGATAGTAGCAAGGCTATCCATGATTTTGAGTAATCTAAAAGCAAGCAAAAAGCAAACAAAAAGACAAATGAAAAAGGGCAAATAAAAAGGAAAATATTTTTGCAAAATCGTTTTAGAAGTGGGGGAGAGGAAAACGAGAGGCAAATGGCAAATAATGTAAATGCAAGAGATGAGTTTGTGATGGGTACTTGGTAGGCTCTATGTAGATCTCCCCGACAACGGTTCTAGAAATTGGTAAGTTGATGGGAGAGTTCTTATCCCGACTTGCTATGTATCTCCCCGGCAACGGTGCCAAAAATCCTTCTTGCTACTTCTCGAGCATGCATTGGTTTCCATGAAGAGGAACGGGTGATGCAACAAAGTAGATAAGTATTTCCCTCAGTTGTTGAGAACCAAGGTATCAATCCAGTAGGAGATACAAGCAAGTCCCCAATAGATGTACCTACACAAAGAATCAAACACTTGCACCCAACGCTATAAAGGGGTTGCCAATCCCTTCATGGTTACTTGCAAGGATGAGATCTTATAGAGATAGATAGAATAGATTGCTTGAACGGAAAGTAAAACAAAAGGTAAAAACAATGTAGCAAGGTATTTTTGGTTTTATATTTGAAAGTATAAGATGGAAAATAGACCCGGGGGCCATAGGTTTCACTAGAGGCTTCTCTCATGATGGCAAGTATTACGGTGGGTGAACAAATTACTGTCGAGCAATTGATAGAAAAGCGAGTAATTATGAAGATATCCAAGGCAATCATTATGCATATAGGCATCACGCCCGTGTCAAGTAGACCGAAACGATTCTACATCTACTACTATTACTCCACACATCGACCGACTCCTGCCTGCATGTAGAGTATTAAGTTCATGAAGAACAAAGTAACACATTAAGTAAGATGACATGATGTAGAGGGATAAACTCAAGCAATATGATGAAAACCCCATCTTTTTATCCTCGATGGCAACAATACAATATGTGCCTCACTACCCCTACTTTGTCATTGGGTGAGGACACCGCAAGAGTGAACCCAAAACTAAGCACTTCTCCTATTGCAAGAATTACCAATCTATTTGGCCAAACCAAACCAATAACTCGAAGAGACTTGCAAAGATATGAAATCATGCATATACGAATTCAGAAAAGACTCAAATAATATTCATAGATAATATGAACATAAATCCACAATTGATTGCATCTCGACAAACACACCGCAAAAGAGTATTACATCGGATAGATCTCCATGAAGATCATGAAGAACATGGTATGGAAGAGCAAAGAGAGAGAAGAAGCCATCTAGCTACTAGCTATGGACCCGAAGGTTGTGGTGAACTACTCATGCATCATCGAAGGGGCAATTGAGTTGATGTAGATGCCCTCCGTGATCGAATCCCCCTCCGACAGATTACCGAAAAAGGCTCCAAGACTGGATCTCTCGGGAACAGAGGCTTCTGGCGGCAGAAAAGTGCTTTCCTGGCCCCCTGGTATAAAAGGAATATTTGTGAATTTATAGGTCGAGAAATAGGGTTAAGGGAGCTGTCGTGGGCCCACATGCCTAGGGGCGCGCCCTACCCCTATGAGCGCGCCCATGTGGCTTCTGGCCACACAGAGGCTCTCCCGACTTCATCTACAAGTCTCCTGGGTTGCTTATGGTCCAAGAAAAATTATTCCGAAGATTTTATTCCGTTTGGACTTCGTTTAATATTCCTTATCCGCAATACTAAAAAACAAGGAAAAAACAAAAACTGGCACTAGGCTCTAGATTAATAGGTTAGTCCTAAAAATAGTATAAAATAGAATATTAATGCATATAGAACATCCAAAATAGATAATATAATAGCATGAAATAATAAAAAAATTATAGATATGTGGGAGACCTATCACATAGTTATCATCATGAGTACGTTACGAGGTATCACCCTCGGTACCCGATAGTAGCCCTATAGATTCATACAACTAAGGGGGGTGTGGTGATGTGACGGGCATAGCTAGTCGATCTAGTTGATCGAGTCCTCAAGTCTTTGGGTCGTCCATGATGAAGCAGGGCAACATGGACTAAGTGGGGTCACTAGGGATCACTAATTAACCTATATTAAGCATTTAATATGTAGTAAGGTACAACAACAGTTTAACAAAAACAGGCTATGCATTAGAATATGAGCTATCTAAAACCGTAGCAAAATCTAATGCAAGCACGAGAGAGAAATAATGGGCGATATCAAAATGATCAGGGGGGTTGTTTGCCTTGTTGCTCTGCTGCAAAAGGCTGATCATCAATGGTGTAATCGTACCTGGCAGCAGCGTCACTCTTGGTGTCTACTAAAGAGAAGAGGGGGGATAATAAATACAAGCAAGCAAATGTAACACGATGCATGACATGACAATATGTAGTTGTAGGGATGGGATACGTGGTACTACAAGTCACAGACGGAGCGGGGAAATATCTGACGATCTTTCCGGGGTCTTTGGCTATTACGAGATAGAAGATCCTATCGCCAAAATGTCCATGTTCATCACTCTAGAGACAAGTGAACAATGAACGGACAACATATTCAGATTTGTGGGATTTTTCTGAGCAACTTTCATATATAAATTATTTTCATCTGACTTATAGATTATTTTATATTAATTTCAAAGTGTTATAAATATTGTGAAATTAACAAATTTATTTTAATTCAAAAAACATTTTATTGCATCAACATGACATCAACAGTAAACAATGAGTTTAACTGGTCAAACTGACCCGTGCGGGCCAGTTGTCATAGGTATAGAGTTAATCCAATGTTTATATTTAACTAAAACAAATTAATTAGTAGGGGGACCCAACTGTCATAGAATTATTAGTTTAAACGTATTATTTCATTAACAAGTTAATTAAGTGACACGGCTGGCCCACATGTCAGTGGCCCAGGGGATCATGGCCCACCAGTCAGTCAGCCAGTTAACCATGGTCAACTGGTCAACTGGGGTCCCCTAGCCCACTAGCAGGGTCACTGGGGTGGCCGCGGTCAAGCCTGGCCGGTGGGCGGCGGCGGAGCAGCTCCGGCGAACCTAGAAACGCGATGGGGGCTCGGCCAAGCGTCGGGTTTTGCCCACAGGGGCTCATTTTGCGCGGGAGACGTGCGTTCGAACGTGCGCAGCGCCACCCATCGTTTGGCATCGTTGGGGGCGGCTGATTCTGTCGGACTTGTTGCCGACGTTGTTTTTTTGCGGCGATGACGTTCGAGTGATGCTTGGGGACGGGCTACAGGGTACGGGGAAGGCCATGCATGGGTGCATTCGACTCCTGTGAGCACCAGGAGCTCGATGGGGTGCTCGGACGCGAGCTACGGCCGTTGTGGCCACAGCAGCGCGTTCGGGCAATGGTGGCTAAGCTAGCTAGGGAGGCACGCGCGAGCTGGCAAGGGAGAGGGAGGAGGAGGATCTCACCGGGCCCTGCAGATGTGCACAAATGCGCTCGGGGAGGGCTCGACGTAGCGAATTTAGGCAGCGGAGCTCCGGTGGCTGGGGAGGAAGAAGATGGAGATGGCGGAGACGCGGTGCTCCTCAGCTCCAGCGGCTCGATGCGGTCGGTGAAGAGGAGCGCGTCGGAGCTTCAGTGGCACGGCGGCAAGGCAAGGGAGGCTCGGGGGCCGCGTCTACGTGATGGCCATGGAGGCGGAGACGAACGATAAATGCGAGAGAGGGCGAAGGAGAGTGGTGAGCGAGGGGGAATGCGATCTACGGTTCGCCAGGGGGTGCGGCGGTGTCTTGTAGCTGGCGGTGTGTCACCGGATGGCCGCCACAACGAATGGAACAGCCGGTGGCAAGCATCGGCTCACCCATGTCTCCCCCCGTGAGCAGTAGGAGGAAGATAATGGGGAGGTGGGCTGGGCTGGCCAATGTAGACTTAGGCCCAGTCATAGTGGCCTTTTCCATTTTTCCTTTTTGCTCTCTGCTTTTTTTAAAAAGGCTTCTGTTTTGATTAAATATAGCACCAAAATACCTGTATAAAAATACATTAACTTTCCCACTATTAGTCATGTGATAATAGGCAGTGCTACAAAAAGATTTGGAGCCATTCAAAATGTTTGGAAATTACATAATTCAAAAAGGGCAAATAAGTTGTATTTTTGCCTATCTTCTTATTGTTTAGGGGCACTGAAATAATTTATATAATGTTGGTTAAAATTTTATAAATGCTTAGGGAATATTTGAAACCCATCCATCATTTTAGTTTTCAAGTTTGCAAAACTATTTAAACCACTTATCAAATGAATTTTGAAATTCATTAGGAAAAAGAGATATAATTCCATTGTGATCAAACATTGATTAGCAAAAATGGATTAGCTCAAACTTGTGATCACTGTAGCTTGATTACAAGCATCACTATAGCTGGTAATCCTGGGGTGTTACAACTCTCCCCCAGTAAAAGAAATTCTTGTCCCGAGAATTAAGATGTAGAAGGGATAAGATCGAGGTATTATGCCCGAAGCTTATCCTCGCGTTCCCAAGTGGCTTCATCTTCAGAATGATTTGACCACTGTACCTTGAAGAACTTGGTAACCTTCTGACGAGTCTGACATTCAGCTTCTTCAAGAATGCGGATCAGATGCTCTTTGTAAGTGAGATCATCTTGCACCTCGATCAACTCAGGGTCGACTTTACGATGCAGGTCCTAAAAGCAACGACGGAGTTGCGACACATGAAGACATCATGGACATGAGAAAATTTTGATGGCAACTCTAATTTAGAAGCCACATGTCCATGTCTTTCAAGAACACGGAAAGGACCAACGTAGCGAGGAGCTAGCTTGCCCTTGACTAACCGATGAGTGCCTCTCAAAGGGGTGACACACAGATAATCCTTATCACCAGTTTGATAGGTTTAACCCAAGTTCTTTTTGTCATAATTGTTATTTTGATGGGACTAGACCTCCTTGAGATTATCCCTAATAATGCGGACTTGCTCTTCAGCTTGTTGGATAATGTCTGGAGCAATGAGTGCTCGTTCCCCAGTTTCTGAACAGTTCAGAGGGGTTCAACATTTACGTCCATATAACACTTCAAAGGGGGCCATCTTCAAGCTGGCTTGATAGATGTTGTTATATGAGAATTCAGTGTAAGGAAGAGATTCTTCCCACTTCTTGCTTGAAGATATAACACAAGCCCGAAGTATGTCTTCAAGCACTTGATTTGACCTTGAGACTAGGGGTGATAAGCAATGCTCCAGGTAATATGAGTTCCCATTACCTCGTGGAAACTATCCTAGAACTTGGAGGTGAAAATATTGCCTCAGTCTGAATTGATTTCCTTTAGAATGCCATCGAGTGAGACAATTCTGGAGGTATACAAGGTTGCTAATTGACTAGTAGTAATTGTCTCCTTGACTGGCGGGTTTCTGAAGTTATCTTTCCCAAGTCCATCGGGTTTCTAATGTTCTGCTTTGACACGACGACAGACATCATATTCTTCAATATAGCGAGCAATATCTTGCTTCATCCGAGACCACCAATACTTTTGTCGGATATCCAAATACATCTTAGTACTTCCTGGATGGATAGATAGAGGGGTGTCATGTGCTTCTTTCATCACCTTCTCTGCCATAAGCTTGAATCGAGGTACCACTATACAATCCATGAAGTACAAGTTTCCATCTTCAACAAGCAAGAATTCTCTGAATTTCTCTAAGTCAAGATCTTCTCTCATCCTAAGGATGCAAGCATCCTTGGCTTGTGTGGACTTAATAGCTCTCAAAAGAGACGGTTCGATGACAAGGTTATTAATCGAACCTTGTGGAATAATGTGAAGATTCATTTTGTGAAGCTCTTCATGAAGATGGGGATTATCTTTCTGAGCCATGTAGTTGTTGCAATAAGATTTTTGACTCAAGCCATCTACCATAACATGTAGGGGTATAAGTTATACCGAAGTCATAGTCTATAACTACTTCCATCCATCGCCTCTGACGGAGATTCAAATCTGGCTGAGTAAACATGGTACTTTAGACTTTGATGGTCGGTGTAGATCTCACAATGATTACCGAGAAGGTAATGTCGCCATAACAACAGGGCATAGATAACTATAGGAAGTTCAGGGCCGTGAACTAGATAGTTCTCTTCATGAGGACACAACTATCGTGAAGCATAAGCAGTCACTCTGCATTCTTGCATTAGGAGACAACCTAATCCTTGACGGGATGCTTCGTAATAAATGACGAAATCCTTGCGAGTATCTGGAGGGGCAAGCATTGGAGTAGTTGTCAGTTTGTCCTTGAGTGCCTAGAAACTTTCCTGACACTTGTCTGTCCACTCAAACTTAATGCCTTTGTGAAGAAGATTGGTCAATGGTTTGACAATCTTGGATAAGTTCTCGACAAAACGACCGCAATAGCTGGCGAGTCCAAGGAACCTTTTGACTTGCTTAACATTCTTGAAGGGACTCCAATCAAGAATAGCCTGAACTCGTTCTGGGTTGACTGCAATACCATCCTTGGAGATCACATTCCCAAGGTAGGTCACTTCGTCCAACCAGAACTCACACTTGGAATACTTGGCATATAGTTGGTGCTCTCGAAGCTTTTACAGAACAAGACAAAGATGTTCAACATGCTCTTATTTATTCTTGGAGAATACCAGGATACCATCCAGACAAACCACAACGAATTTGTCGAGGTAGTCCATGAAGATATAGTTCATCAGACGAGAGAATGTTGCTAGAGCATTTGTTAAGCCAAAATACATGATAGAGTACTCGTATGAACCATAGCGAGTAACGAATGCGGTCTTTAGAATATCTTCTTCACGAACCCGGATCTGATGGTAACCCAACCTCAAGTCGAGTTTAGAAAACACATGGAACCAACAAGTTGATCATATAGATTTTTGATCCAAGGAAGCGGGTATTTGTTTTGAGTGGTTGCTTGGTTGATGGGACGGTAGTCTTGGACCAAACGATTCATACCATCCTTCTTCTTAACAAAGACAGAAGGTGCTCCCCAGGCAGAGGAACTGGTATGTATGAAACCCATGCGAAGCGAATTGTCCATTTCTTACTTAAGTTCAACGGAGTTCATGAGGAGGCATCTTATAAGGTCATTTGGCTATTGGAATGGTACCGGGTACTAAGTTGATGACAAACTCGACAGCTCTAACAGGAGAATTCCTGGAAGTTCTTCTGGAAAGACATCTTGGAAATCCCTAACAACTGGGATGTTTTCAATCCCCTCAAGAGGTGATGCATTCAATGCATTCAAGACATAAAGTCGTGCTTCGGCATCTCGAACAAGATGAGCATGATAGCTTACTATCTCATTCAAAGGATGCAGGAGGTGGATGGTTTTTGTGGCGCAAACAATTGAAGCGGTATGAGTTTTCAACCAGCCCATTCCCATAATGAGGTAGATATTTGAAGACTTCAATATAATGGGGGAAACATGGAATGTCAACCCTTCAATTTCAAGGGTGACGATCGGACTAACCATGGACGTTCGACATTGGGACGGGGGGGTGTTTACCACTATCGGGATGTTCATCTCTTTGTATTTAATGCCATGCATGTATGCAAATTCTTCTGACATAAAAGAATGTGATGCTCCTATATCAAACAATACAGAACCTAGTACTGAGTTAATAACAAGAGTATCCATCACAGTGGAAGGATGATCTTGAGCTTCATTTAGTTCAATGTTGTTAGCCTAACCACGACCATAAGCAAGCCGATTCTGATTCTGCCTGCATTCTCTGGCATGGTGCCCTGGATGGCCACACTTGAAGAACAAGCCATCCTCAGGATGGAAAGGAGGAACTCGGGGTGGTGGAGATAGGAGCCTCGGTTGCCTAGTTGGTGGAGGTGGCAAGCGAGGTGCAGCATAAGACGACCTTGGAGCAAGAGAAGATGCATGGTACATGTTGTGGGGGATCCAAATCCGGCGCTTGTGAGTTGATGAGCCCGAAGATGAGCCCATGTCACGGTTGCGCTTGCTATTTTCCTTGTATTCTTGCAGACCAGTTTCAACCTAGATGGACTTGTTCACCAAGGTGGTGAAATCAGCAAAGTCCTGAACAAGGAGTGCGAGCTTGATATCAGGGTTAAGGCCTTCACATAATTTCTCTTGCCTACGAGCATCAGTTGCTATGTCTTCTTCAACATAGTGAGACAAGTTCAGGAACTCCTGCTGATAAGCATCCACACTCTTGTTGCCCTGAGTGAGGTTGCAGAACTCTCGCTTCTTCCTGCCCATAATTCCCTAAGGAATGTGGCGGGCACGAAAAGCAGCTTGGAACTCCGTCCAGGTGATGATGGTTCCAACATGCTATGAGCGCCTATGACTTTCCCACCATTGAGCAATGGAACCCTTCAGGAAGTAGGCTACAAAGGTGATGAAGCTAGCCACTAGGGCACCGACAGACTCCAACTCATAAGTGATGTCACACAGCCAGTCATCGGCATCAAGAGGCTAAGTTGAGCTATGGTAGACAACAAGGTTGAGGCGCATAAAGTCCTACAGAGTTATTGGAGTGCCTGTTGATTCATGTTCGGCCTCGGAAATTGATCCATAAGCCCTTGCATAAACTGGCCATTCAGCTCAAACTGTTGCATCATTCCAGCCATGTATTCAGGCAGCGGTGGGTGGTCGACACCACAACCACGTCCAACTGGTCTAACCATTATATAAAATTTTAACAGTGGTGGTTTAGCATTGAGTCCAAGCAAGGTAACATTCACAAAGGAATAAGTGCAATAGGTACATCATAGTAGTCAAACATGACATACAGATCCATACATAGGTCTATTTCGAACCGGCGGTACAAGTTCGAAAAGGTAAGACCTTAGACAACTAGGCAGCGTGCAGGCACGCGGTAGAGAGATACAACAATGGGACATAACGATATGCTATCAACGTCAGGGAGAACCACTAAAGCCAGATAACTATCGGTGAACATGTATGGCAAACCCGGGGGAAGGATTCTGCAACCCAGGAACACTCTGATGTAGAAACTAGTCCCGAGCAGGGAGAAGAGGTCCACGTGGAGGAGTATGACCTCCAACAACAGGCCACTCAAGACCTGGTGGTAGCTCTGTCCTACACAGGTAAAGGATTTACTCTGGATGCATCCTCACACTGATAGCTGGTAGCAACTGTGTCATAGAGTCGTAAAGATGAGTACGGGTGGCGTACAACTCAATAATCAGAGCTTGGACCGCACGATACAACACCTTAGTGTATTGAACTAGAACCTATGGGTCGTAATGATGACTCACGTAAGGGGTACAAACAACGGTGTAGGATCGTTTGCAACGCTGCAGCACATAAAGGGTGTAGGCAGCAATTTCGGATCCAGTCTCATCCCCAACAGAGACATACATAATGTATCTGAATCCAGTCTCCTCCAAGCGGGGGTGCCTTCCACGTAGGCGGGTGATAGGAGTAAACACATCATCATGGACTATGATACGTCCATTTTGCATCATGCTTTTATGTTGATATTTATTGCATTATGGGCTGTTATTACACATTATGGTACAAAACTTATGTCTTTTCTCTCTTATTTTACAAGGTTTACATGAAGAGGGAGAATACCAGCAGCTGGAATTCTGGACCGGAAAAGGAGCAAAGCTGAGATATCTATTCTGCACAACTCCAAAATCCTGAAAATTTACGGAGAATTATTTTGGAATCTATAAAAATATTGAGCGAAACAGATGCCAGAGGGGGCCCACCAGGAGGTGGCAAGTCTGCCAGACGCGGCCACCCCCTGGCCACACCTAGCAGGCCTGTGACCCACCTGGTAGGCCCCTAACACCCATCTTCTGCTATATGGAGGGTTTTGACCTAGAAAAATCCAGAGGAGAGCTTTCAGGACGAAGAGCTGCCGTCTCGAGGGGGAACTTGCATAGAACCAATCTAGAGCTCTGGCAGGGTTGTTCTGCTGGGGAAACTTCCCTTCTGGAGGGGGAAATCAAAGCCATCGTCATCACCAACGATACTCTCATCGAGAGGGGGTCAATCTCCATCAACATCTTTACCAGCACCATCTCCTCTCCAACCCTATTTCATCTCTTGTATCCGATCTTTGTCTCAAACCTCAGATTGGTACCTATGGGTTGCTAGTAGTGTTGATTACTCCTTGTAGTTGATGCTAGTTGGTTTACTTGGTGGAAGATCATATGTTCAGATCCTTTATGATAATTAATACTCCTCTCATTACGAACATGAACATGTTTTGTGAGTAATTACATTTGTTCCTGAGGACATGGGATAAGTCTTGTTATAAGTAATCATGTGAATTTGGTATTTGTTTGATATTTTGATGAGATGTATGTTGTCTCTCCTCTAGTGGTGTTATGTGAACGTCGACTACATAAAACTTCACCATTATTTGGGCATAGGGGAAGGCATTGGGAATTAATAAGTAGATGATGGGTTGCTAGAGTGACAGAAGCTTAAACCCTAGTTTATGCGTTGCTTCGTAAGGGGCTGATTTGGATCCACACGTTTCATGCTATGGTTAGATTTATCTTAATTCTTATTTCGTAGTTGTGGATGCTTGCGATAGGGGTTAATCATAAGTGGGAGGTTGTTGTAAATATGCCCTAGAGGCAATAATAAGTTGGTTATTATCATATTTTCTTGTTCATGATAATCATTTATTATCCATGCTAGAATGGTATTGATCGGAAACTCAGATACATGTGTGGATACATAGACAACACCATGTCCCTAATATGCCTCTAATAGACTAGCTCGTTGATCAAAGATGGTTAAGGTTTCCTAGCCATGGACATGAGATGTCATTTGATAATGGGATCACATCATTACGAGAATGATGTGATGGACAAGATCCAAACTATAAATGTAGCATATGATCATGTCAGTTTATTGCTACTGTTTTCTCCATGTCAAGTATCTGTTCCCATGACCATGAGATCATGCAACTCACTGACACCGGAGGAGTGCCTTGTGTGTGTCAAACGTCGCAACGTAACTGGGTGACTATAAAGGTTCTCTATTGGTATCTCCGAGGGTGTCTGTTGAGTTGGCATGGATCAAGACTGGGATTTGTTACTTCGTGTGACGAAGAGGTATCTCAGGGCCCGCTCGGTAATACAACATCACAACAAGCCTTGAAATCAATGCAACTAAAGAGTTAGCCATGGGATCTTGTATTACGGAATGAGTAAAGAGACTTGCCGATAACGAGATTGAACTAGGTATAGAGATACCAACGATCGAATCTTGGGCAAGTAACATACCGAAGAACAAAGGGAACAACATACGGGATTATCTGAATCCTTGACATAGAGGTTCGACCGACAAAGATCTTCGTAGAATATGTAGGAACCAATATGGGCATCTAGGTCCCTCTATGGGTTATTGACCGTAGAGGTGTCTCAGTCATGTCTACATAGTTCTCAAAACCCGCAGGGTCTGCACACTTAAGGTTCGGTGACGTTTCAGTAGTATTGTGTTATGTATGTTGGTGACCGAAGGTTGTTCGGAGTTCCAGATGAGATCCCGGACATGACAAGGAACTCCGAAATGGTCCGGAGGTGAAGATCGATATATAGGACGAAGGAAATTGGAGTCCACAAGCGTTCTGGGGGCACCGGATTATGACCAGGAGTACCAAAAGGGGTCTCGGGGCCCCCCAGCAAGTGTTGGGCGGCCTCATGGGCCAAGGGGAGGGGCAAACCAGCCCACTAAGGGGCTGTGCGCCCCCCTCACCCTTTCCCACATAACCAAGAGAGGTGGGGCGCCCTCTCTAGGGTTCCCTCCACCTGGCTTGGGGGTCAAGTCACCCTAGGGTTTCCCTAGGGGCGCCCCCATCTGCCCTAGCCGCCGCCCCCTAGATTGGATCTAGGGGGCTCTACCCCTCCTCCCTTCCTCCTATATATATGAGGAGAGGGAGGGCAGCCACACCTAAGAATTGCCATGTGCCGCCCTCTCTCTTCGTCTAGATCTGTTCTCCACTAGATCGTCTCTGTTGTGCTTGGCGAAGCCCTGCCGGGACAGCTCCACCACCACCGCCACCACGCCGTTATGCTGGCTGAGAACTCATCTACCTCTCCGCTCCCTCTTGCTCGATCAAGAAGGCGAAGATCGTCATCGAGCTGTATGTGTGCTGAACGCGGAGGTGTCGTCCGTTCGGCACTAGATCAGAAGGAGCACGATGGGATCGCGGGATGGCTCGTGATGATATCGCGGGACGGATGGTGATTGGATCGGGAAGAAGTTTGACTACATCAACCGCGTTTCTTAACGCTTTTCGCTGAGCAATCTACAAGGGTATGTAGATCCACTCTCCCTCTCATAGATGCTCATCACCATGGATAGATCTTGCGTGTGCGTAGGAATTTTTTTGTTTCCCATGCAACATTCCCCAACAGTGGCATCATGATCTAGGTCTATGTGTAGATGAGATCTTGAGTAGAACACAAAGGAGTTTGTGGGCGTTGATGTTTAGGTTGCTTCCTCCCTTGGTCGTGTTTTTATTCAGTGGTATTGTGGGATGAAGTGGCCCGGACCAACCTTACTCGTACGCTTACGAGAGACCGGTTCCATTGACTGACGTGTAACTTTTTTGCACAAAGATGGATGGCGGGTGTCTGTCTCTCCTACTCTAGTTGGATCGGATTCAACAAAGGCGGTCCTTGAGAAGGTTGAATAGAAATTTGTGTATCACCGTTGTGGTTTATGCATAGGTGAGAATTGTTCTTGCTAGATACTCATAGCAGCCACGTAAAGCTTGCATCAACAATTAGAGGACGTCTAACTTGTTTTTGCAGGGTATGTTGTGATGTGATATGGCCAATTACATGATGAGATATATGTGATGTATGAGATGATCATGTATTGTATAGAATATCACGACTTGCATGTCGATGAGTACGGTAACCGGCAGGAGCCATAGGGTTGTCTTTAATTATTGTATGACCTGCGTGTCAATCATTAAGCGCTATGTAATGCTTTACTTTATCGCTAAGCGGTAGCAATAGTAGAACAAGCATGGTGGGCGTGACAACCCCGATGGCGACACGTTGATGGAGATCATGGTGTCATGCCGGTGACGATGGAGATCATGCCTGTGCTTTCAAGATGGAGATCAAAAAGCACAAGTTCATGGCCATATCATGTCACTTATGATTTGCATGTGATGTTGATCCTTTTATACACCTTGTTCTACTTAGGACGATGGTAGCATTATAAGGTGATCCCTCACTTAAATTTCAAGATAAATTGTCTTCTCCCCGAGTGTGCACCATTGTGAAAGTTCGTCGTGTCGAGACACCACGTGATGATCGGGTGTGATAGGCTCTATGTTCACATACAACAGGTGCATGCCAGGGTTGCACATGTAGAGCACTCGGGTTAGACTTGACGAGCCTAGCATGTACAAACATGGCCTCAGAACACAAGAGACTGAATGGTCGAACATGAGTCATATAGTAGATATGATCAACATGATGATGTTCACCATTGAAACCACCTCAACTCACATGATGATCGGACTTGTGTTGGTGAATTTGGATCATGTATCACTCGGATGACCGGAGGGATGTCAATTTGAGTGGGAGTTCTTAGGTAATATGATTAATTGAACTCATTATCATGAACATAGTCAGTAGTGTCTTTGCAAATAATGTTAGATTACTAGCTCACGCTATAGCTCCCTTGAATTTTTTATATGTTCCTAGAGAAATAGAGTTGGAAGATGATGGTAGCAATATTGCAGAATGGGTCTGTGATCCGAGGATCGTCCTCATTGCTGCACAGTAGGCTTATGTCCTTAATGCACCGCTCGGTGCGCCACCCCCTCTAGCATCGTCTATAGATGTTGTGAACATCTCACAGACACGTTCCGATGACTACTTGATAGTTCAGTGCGTCATGCATTACGGCTTAGAATTGAGGTTCCAAGAACGTTTTGAACGTCACGGAACATATGAGATGTTCTAAGAGCTAAAATTGGGAACTCAGGCTCGTGCCCGTGTTGTGAGATATGAGATCTCCAACAAGATTCTTTTCCTGCAAGACGAAGGAGAATAGCTCAATCATTGAACATGTGCTCAGATTGTCTGGGTGCTACAATCGCTTGAATCGAGTGGGAGTTGATCTTACAGATAAGATAGTGATTGATATAGTTATCCAAGTAGCTAACACTAAGCTACTAGAACTTCGTGATGAACTATAATTATGCCAGGGATGGAAATGATGATCCCTAAGCTATTCGTGATGTTTGACACCGTGAAAGTAGATATCTAGAAGGAGCATCAAGTGTTGATGGTTAGTAAAACCACTAGTTTCGAAAAGGGAAAGGGTAAGGAGGGAAACTTCATTGATGGCAAGACAGTTACTGCTCCAGTGAAGCAACCCAAAGTTGAACCCAAACCTGAGACTAAGTGCTTCTATTATGAGGAGAGCGGTCGCTGAAGCGGAACAACCATAGATACTTGGTAGATAAGAAGGCTGGCAACGTCGACAGAAGTATATTTTGATATACGTGTTATTGATGTGTACCTTGCTAGTACTCCTAGTAGCACCTGTGTATAGGATACCAGTTCGGTTGCTAAAATGTTAGTAACTCGAAATAAAAGCTATGGAATAAACGGAGACTAGCTAAGTGTGAGGTGACAATGTGTGCTAGAAATGTTTCCAAGGTTGATGTGATCAACATCGCACGGTCTCTCTACCTTCGGGACTAGTGACGAACCTAAATAAATGTTATTTGGTGTTTATGTTGAGCATGAATGTGATTAGATCGTGTTTATGGCAATATGGTTATTCATTTAAGTCAGAGAATAATGGTTATTCTGTTTACATGAATAATACCTTCAATGGTCATGAATCCAATGAATGGTTTGTTGAATCTTGATCGTAGTAGTACGCATGTTCATAACATAGATGCCAAAAGATACAAAGTTAATAATAATAGTACCACATACTTGTGGCACTGCCGCTGAATCTCATATTGGTGTAAAGCACATGAAGAAACTCTATGCTGGTGGATCTTTGGACTCATTCAATTTCGAATCGGTTGAGACATGCGGACCATGCCTCATGGGCAAGATGACTAAAGACCCCATTTTTGGTATGATGGAGCGGGCTAGTAACTTATTCGAAATGATACATGTTGATGTATGCGGTCCAATGAGTGTTGTAGCATGAAGTGGATATCGTTATTTTCTTACCTTCACTAATGATTTGAGTAGATATAGTGTATATTTACTTAATGAAACACAAGTCTGAAACGTTTGAAAAGTTCAAACAAATTCAGAGTGAATTTTAAGATTATCGTGCCAAGAAGATAAATATGTCTGCGATATGATCGTGGAGGTGAATATCTGAGTTACGAGTTTGGCACACAACTTTAGACAATGTGAAAGTTGTTTCACAGCTCATGCCACCTGGAACACTATAGTGTGATGGTGTGTCCAAATGTTGTAGTCGTGCTCTATTGGATATGGTGCCAACTATGATGTCTCTTATCGTTTTGCCACTATTGATTTGGGCTTATGCATTAGAGACAACTACATTCACTTTAAATAGGGCACCATCAAAATCCATTAAGATGACACCATATGGTTTGGCACAAACCTAAGCTATCATTTCTCAGAGTTTGGGAATGCGACACTTATGTCTGATAAGCTCGAACCCAAAGCAGAAAAGTGCATCTTGATAGAATACCCTAAGAATAGTTGGGTATACCTTCTATCTTAGATCCGAGTGCAAAGTGTTTGTTGCTAAAAAATGGGTCCTTTCTCGAGAAAGAGTTTCTCTCAAAAGAATTGAGTGGGACAAAGATAGAACTTGATGAGGTTGTTGAACCTTTGTTTCAACCAGAGAGTAGCGCAACACAGAAAGATTTTCTATGGAGCCTACATTAGTTGAAGCGGAAGTTAATGATGATGATCAAATTACTATCAAACCTTGTAGGTTGAAAAGGATGCGTACTGCTCCTGAGTGGTACGACAACCATGTCTTAGAGGTCATGTTGTTGGACAACGATGAATCTACGAGCTATGGAGAAGTGATGATGGGCCCGAATTCTGACAAATGGTTAGAGGCCATGAAATCCGAGAAAGGATCCATGTTTAAAAACCAAGTATAGACTTTGCTAGACTTGCTCATTGGACGGCAAGTCGTTGAGTAGAAATGGACCTTTAAGATGAAGACAGACGCTGATGGTAAATGTCACCATTTATAAAGCTCAACTTGTCGCAAAGATGTTTCCGAAAAGTTCAAGGAGTTGACTGCGATGAGACTTCCTCACTCGTAGTGATGCTAAAGTCTGTTGGAATTATGTTAGCAGTTGCTACATTTTTCAATTATGAAATCTGGTAGATGGATTTCAAAACATCGTTTCCTTAACGGTTTACTTGAGGAAAGGTTGTATGTGATACAACCAGAAGGTTTTGTCAGTCCTAAGGATGCTAAAAGGTGTGCGAGCTCCATCAATCCTTCTATGGGCTGGAGCAATCATCTCGGGGTTGGAATATACGCTTTGATGAGGTGATCAAAGTTTTTGAGTCTATACAAAGTTTATGAGAAACTTGTATTTACAATAAAGTGAGTGGGAGCACTATAGAGTTTCGGATAAGCATATGTGGATGACATATTGTTGATCGGAAATGATGTAGAATTTCTGGAAAGCATAAAGGGTTATTTGAATATGTTTTTTCAAAGGAAGACCTGGATAAAGATACTGAATTGTTGGGCATGGAGATCTATAGAGATAGATCAAGATGTCTGATAAGACTTTCAATGAGTACATACCTTGACAAGATTTTGAAAGGGTTCAAAATGGATCAGTCAAAGAAAGAGTTCTTGCCTAATTTGTAAGGTGTGAAGTTGACTGAGACTCAAAGCTCAACCACGGCAGAAGAAAGAGAAAGGACGAAGGTCGTCCCATGTGCCTTATCCATAGGCTTTGTACAGTATGCCATGCTGTGTACCGCACCTATGTGTACCTTGCCATGAGGCCGTCAAGGGGTACAAGAGTAATCCAGGAGTGGATCATTGGAAAGCAATCAAAATTATCCTTAGTAACTAGAGGACTAAGGAAATATTTCTCGATTATGGAGGCGATAAAGAGTTCGTCGTAAAGGGTTACGTCGATTCAAGCTTTAACACCAATCTGGATGACTCTGAGTACCAATCCAGATACATATAGTGGAGCAGCCATTTGGAATAGCTCCAAGTGGAGTGTGGTAGCAGTGTCTACAGTATGACAGAGATTTGCAAAGTACACATGGATCTGATTGCCATAGACCTGTTAACTAAAGACCTCTCTCACATGCAAAGCATGATCGAACCCCAGAACTCATTGGGTGTTAGATTCATAACAATGTGAATCACATGGTGATGTGAGCTAGATTATTGACTCTAGTGCAAGTGGGAGACTGCTGGAAATATGCCCTAGAGGCAGTAATAAGTTGGTTATTATCATATTTCCTTGTTCATGATAATTGTTTATTATCCATGCTAGAGTTATATTGATCGAAAACTCAGATACATGTGTGGATACATAGACAACACCATGTCCCTAGTATGCCTCTCATAGACTAGCTCGTTGATCAAAGATGGTTAAGGTTTCCTAGCTATGGACATGAGACGTCATTTGATAACAGGATCACATCATTAGGGGAATGATGTGATGGGAAAGACCCAAACTATAAACGTAGCATATGACCGTGTCAGTTTATTGCTACTGTTTTCTGCATGTCAAGTATTTGTTCCCATGACCATGAGATCATGCAACTCACTGACACCGGAGGACTTCCTTGTGTGTATCGAACGTCGCAACGTAACTGGGTGACTATAAACGTGCTCTACAGGTATCTCTGAGGGTGTCATTTGAGTTGGCATGGATCGAGATTGGGATTTGTCACTCCATGTGACGAAGAGGTATCTCAGGGCCCACTCGGTAATACAACATCACAACAAGCCTTGCAAGCAATGTGACTAAAGAGTTAGCCACGGGATCTTGTATTACGAAACGAGTAAAGAGACTTGTCGGTAACAAGATTAAACTAGCTATAGAGATACCAACGATCGAATCTTGGGCAACTAACATACCGAAGAACAAAGGGAACAACATACGGGATTATCTGAATCCTTGACATAGAGGTTCACCAATAAACATCTTCGTAGAATATGTAGGAACCAATATGGGCATCTAGGTCCCCTTATTGGTTATTGACCGTAGTGGTACATAGTTCTCGAACCCGCAGGGTCTGCACACTTAAGGTTTGGTGACATTTCGGTAGTATTGAGTTATGTATGCTAGTGACCGAAGGTTGTTCGGAGTCTCGCATGAGATCTCAGACATGACGAGGAACTCCGGAATGGCCCGGAGGTGAAGATCAATATATAGGCTAAAGGGAATCGGAGTCCGGAAGCGTTCCGGGGGTATCGGGTTATGACCAGGAGTAGCAAAAGGGGTTTTGGGGCCCCTGACAAGTGTTGGGGGGCCTCATGGGACAAGGGGAGGGGCAAACCAGTCCACTAAGGGGTTGTGCGCCCCCCTCACCGTTTCCCGTGTAACCAAGAGAGGTGGGGCGCCCTCTCTAGGGTTCCCTCCACCTGGCTTGGGGGGCAAGTCACCCTAGGGTTTCCCTAGGGGCGCCCCCATCTGCCCTAGCCGCCCCTAGATTGGATCTAGGGGCACCACCCCTCCTCCCTTCCCCCTATTTATAGATGAGGAGAGGGAGGGCAGCCACACCTAAGAATTGCCACGTGTTGCCCTCTCTCCTCCTCTAGATCTGTTCTCCACTATATCGTCTTGGTTGTGCTTCGTGAAGCCCTGCTGGGACAGCTCCACCACCGCTGCACCACGCCATTGTGCTGGCGGAGAACTAATCTACCTCTCCGCTCCCTCTTACTGGATCAAGAAGGCAGTGATTGTCATCGAGCTGTACGTGTGATGAACGCGGAGGTGTCATCCGTTTGGCACTAGATGGGAAGGAGCACGATGGGATCGCGGGACGGCTCATGATGTGATCGCGGGACGGATCATGATTGGATTGTGAAGACTTTTGACTACATCAACCACGTTTCTTAACGCTTTCCGCTTAGCGATCTACAAGGATATGTAGATCCACTCTCCCTCTCGTAGATACTCATCACCATGGATAGATCTTGCATGTGCGTAGGAAATGTTTTGTTTCCCATGCAATGTTCCCCAACAGAAGTTTGTCCAAGTAATTGCAGCACCCAAGCACTGGTCCACCCACATGTCAAATTATCAAAGTAACGAACGCGAATAAATTGAGCATGATGAAAATTAGCTTGACAGAAATTCCCATGTGTCCTCGGGAGCGCTTTGCTTTTTATAAGAGTTTGTCTAGGCCTGTCCTTTGCTACAAAAAGGATTGTGCTACATTCCTTCACCTTTCCTACACTTTTTACTTGTTACTCGTTACAAATTATCTTATCACAAAACTGTTTGTTACCGATAATTTCAGTGCTTGCAGATAATACCTTACCGGAAACCGATTGTCATTTCCTTTTGCTCCTCGTTGGGTTCGACACTCTTACTTATTGAAAGGACTACGATAGATCCCCTATACTTGTGGGTCTGACGCCATTGCTAGGTAGTGAAGAGCCTTTGGTAAGTGTAATCTAGTAAGGAAAATTTTATATAGTGTGCTGAAATTTACTGTCACTTGCTACTATGGAAAGTAATCCTTTGAGGGGCTTGTTCGGGGTATCTTCACCTCGACCGGAAACACAAAGAGTTGTCCCTCAACCCACTGAACCTACTGAAAATATTTATTATGAAATTCCTTTGGGTATGATAGAGAAACTGCTGGCTAATCCTTATGCAGGAGATGGAACACTACATCCTGATTTGCATTTAATCTATGTGGATGAAGTTTGTGGATTATTTAAGCTTGCAGGTCTGCATGAGGATCACGTCAAGAAGAAGGTCGTCCCTTTATATTTGAAGGAGAAGGCATTGACATGGTATAGGCTATGTGATGATATTGGATCATGGAGCTACAACCGATTGAAAATGGAATTTCACCAGAAGTTCTATCCTATGCATCTAGTTCATCGTGATCGGAATTATATTTATAATTTTTGGCCTCGTGAAGGATAAAGAATCGCTGAAGCTTGGGGGAGGCTTAAGTCAATGTTATATTCATGCCCCAATCAGAGCTCTCAAGAGAAATTATTATTCAGAATTTTTATGCTCGGCTTTCTCGTAATGATCAATCCATGATCGATACTTCTTGTGTCGGTTCCTATATGAAGAAAGATATTGACTTCAAATGGGATTTATTGGAAAGAATTAAATGCAACTCTGAAGATTGGGAACTCGACGAAGGTAAGGAGTCAGGTATGAACCTTAAGTTTGATGGTGTTAAATCCTTCATAGACACCGATGCTTTTCATGAATTTAGCACTAAATATGGATTTGACTCTGAGATAGTAGCTTATTTTGTGAATATTTTGCTGCTCATTTTGATCTCCCTAAGGAGAAGTGGTTTAAATATCATCCTCCCATTGAAGTGAAAGTAGTTGAACCTATTAAAGTTGAAGAGAAAACTACTACTTATAATGTTGATCCTGTTATTCCTGCTGCTTATATTGAGAAACCACCTTTCCCTGTTAGAATAAAGGAACATGCTAAAGCTTCAACTATGGTTCGTAAGAGCTGTGCTAGAACACCTACACCCCCTGAGAAATTTAAATTTGTTAGTGCATATAGTCCCCCTTAGTGATTTTGGTGTGTTGAAGACTTATAGGTTAAGGCACTAATGTGTTTGTGAGTGTACACAGGCTCTGTAAGTCTATGAGGACTTTGATATACATTCGGAGATTATCGACCCCTAAAAATGTATGTCTTCAAGTGAAGACTTTGTTGAAGACTTTGTGAAGACTTTGTGAAGACTTTGTAAATGAAGAAGTTGGTGTGACCTTGAAGATATGAACGAGGAATATGAAGCGTGAAGACTTTTGTGTTCGTAGTTTGATTTCCTTTATTTGAGTCATAGGAAACACCGTACTGTTAAAGGGGGCCGAGGTAATACTAAGGAAAATTTCCAACTGATGCTCAACTCCAAAATCCTCAACCCATACAATCCTTCGAGTGAAACCTTTGGAAATCTCTTACTGTTCAGACAAGTTCTTTAGTGACAGAGACGAAGTTCTTCTCGTCTCTGAGGAAATTGATCTGACTGAGGAGTTAGGATTTCACTAGTGCGAATTGCCTACAAGTGAGGAACATGATAAGCTAAGGACTTTCATAGTTCGAAATTCCGACTGTTGTTGTGCTTAGTGCCAGCTGTCTCCAATCATTCTTACCCACATAACGGTCATATCATTGGGGGCATTTATGACTTATCATGTCAGGTTGCATACTGGCTATAAATAGCCACCCCCCACAACCACTAGCTGGTTGGCTACTCCGAGAGAGAACTGACATTTGTCATTTGAGAGCAACCCATCCTCTCAGGACATTGAGAGAAAATCATCAGTGAGGAAAAACCCACAACCAAACCACAAAACCCATAGTGATTGACCATCACTGAAGAAATTCCTGTGTGGAACCAACGCTTGTTACCTTTGAGGACTGTGCATCCTCCAGACGGTTAGGCGTCATGGTCTAGTGCTCCTGCAGTCAATTGGGGACCATGAAGTGACCTTGGACTAGAGCATCCAGTAGTAAATTGTGGATCGCTGGGTGACCAGTTTGTGAGGGTTTTGGAAGTCTACCCTGAAGACTTACCACGAGTGTTGGGCGAGGACTGTGTGACCTTAGCTCAAGGAGAATACGGTAAGGAATATGTGTCCTGGGACTGTGTGTCCTCTGGATTAAATACCAGGCCGCTCCAAACCATACGTACGACTGTCACAGCAGTTGGAACTGGGTCATCAAACCTTTGTCTTCATCGAGCTACCTGGTTCTATTTCCTCAACCTCCTTATTCCTCATAAACCTGTTGATGAAATTGATTATTACTGTTTGAAGAATTTGACTGAATACTTTCGCAAATTCCTCACCTCAAATTCTTCTAGTTGCCTTGTTCATCATTACTTATCCTTTATCATGCTACTCTCTATTTGTGCATGTTTCATTTCATCATGAAGACTATACTGTTACTATGTTCCTCATGCACTTGAGTACTTATTCCGCTGCTAGTTATTCATCACATTTCAAATTCTTCAAAGTTGAAATTCCTCAAGTGATGAATTTGTAAAAATCGCCTATTCACCCCCCTCTAGTCGATATAACGCACTTTCAATTGGTATCAGAGCAGGTACTCCCTTGCTCTGTGTGATTTTGGTTTAACCACCTGGAGTTGTAGTTATGTCGACTGCAGGTATGATCAAGGTTTCCGCGGGATGTCCTACCTTCGATGGGACAGACTACCCCTACTGGAAGAACAAGATGCGTATGCACCTTGAAGCTATTGACAACGATCTATGGTACGTTGTGGAAAATGGTGTGCCCTTTGTCTCTCCCATTGTTACAGCTGCTAATGTGAAGAGATTCAAGCAAATCGATTCTCAAGCGAAGAATATCATCTGTGGTCATCTGAGCAAAGGTCAGTATGGCAGAGTGAGTGCTTTGGAATCTGCTAAGCTTATCTCGGATAGGCTGTCCAAATTCAACGAAGGTGTTTCCACTCAACATGACTCTCGTGTTGATGTTCTTCGCAATCTCTTCAACCGCTTCAAGAGACTTGACAATGAAAATGTTCAGCAAACATTTGATCGCCTCACTGATATATCCAATGAACTAGCACTCGGTGCCACTGATATCACTGACCATGAAGTGGTGAAGAAACTGCTATGATCTCTCGATTCCTCATTTCATACTCTGGTTTTAATGATTCAAGAACGTGGATATTATAAAGCTCTTGATCCTGCTGATATTCTTGAGAGACTCAATACTCATGAATTCCAACAAGCTGAAAAGAGAGACCTCTACGGGCCAAGCTATGGAAGATCTCATGCTCTAAAGGCAAAAGCAATTTCCTCATCTGAATAAGAAGATTCTGACAGCAGCCTTGGTGATCCTGAAGAACTAAGTCAGGAACTAGCAATGCTTGTGAGGAAATTCCAGAAGTTCTCAAGAAGAGGTGGATTTGGAAAGTCATCAAAAAGTGGCTTGAGGAAATCAGATTCCTCAGAAGATTACATGAAAAGAACCTGTCATCGTTGCAAGAAGCCTGGTCACTTTATCTCTGACTTTCCTCTCTAGGAAAAAGACTGAAACAAGAAGAAGAAATACAAGGATGATAGTTCTGATGACTCGAAGAAAAAGAAGAAATCTTCAAAGTCCTCATCTGCAAAGTCTTCATCTTCAAAGTCCTCAAAGCACAAGAAGAATGGTTCCAGAAAGGCTCGAGCATTCATCGGCAAGGAAATGGATTTTGAGGAAGAATCTGAAGAATCTGAAGAAGAGGAAGAATCTGAGGAGGAATCAGAATCTGGTGTCGCTAGCCTTGCTCTCGCTACTGCTTTCGTCAGCAAGTCCATCTTTAATGATGAAGAATTTGACTACTCCAACGACTCTGACGTCAGCAATGATGATCATGCTCCCACTTATTGCTTTATGGCAAAAGGCTCAAAGGTACACAAACATCATTCCTCTTCTGAATCAAGTGAAGGTGAATCTGATGAATATGTGAAACCTAGCTATGCTAAACTTGTTCAAATTGCCACTAAGCAACAAAGTGCACTTGAAAAGCTTCAGAAAATGCTAGACAAAAGCAATGATCTGTTAAACCATGAAGTGGATCGGACTCAAACTCTGTCTGTCAATCTCAAAAGTCTTCAGACAAAGTATGATAACCTTCAGAGTCATCATAACGACCTCTTAGCCGATCATGAGAAGCTTTCATATGAATTTCTTCAAAGAAAGCATGATCTTGAAAAGCTGAGGGTGTCACATGAGGATCTCCAAAGGGAAAACGATTCCTTGCTGGCTCAACAGATCAGTACCACTCAGGAAGAATTTGTTCCGCCTTGTTTGAAATGCATCGATCATGAAACTGCTAATTCTTCACCTGAATGTTCAAATGCTTCTACTGCTGCAAATTCTTCAACTATTCCAGTGGTTTCAAATTCCCCTTCTAAGGATACCACAAGTATCACTGATGAAAATGCAGGGTTGAAGGAATTGTATGTGACAGGCATGTACAAAAGTCTCAAAGGGCATCAAACCCTTTGTGATGTCCTCAAGAAGCAGATTATGAACAGGAACCCTAGGAAAGAGGGTATTGCCTTTGTGAGGAAACTCAACGCTGATGGATCCTACTAGACACCCGAGCAGTACCCCAAAACCTCATGGGTTGCTGCAAAAGGATCTCCTGTAGATCCATCCACTTTATCTGGATTTACTTGTGAAACTTCATATTCCTCTGATGAGTCACTTGACTCCAATTACAGATTCTTCAAAAATCAGAGAAGTGAAGTATTTGCTAGATATGTTGGAACTAACTACAGGAATGGTTCTCCTATGAAGAAAATCTCGGTTCCCAAGAACTACCTACAAAATCTTCGAGTGAATGTCCTCACGACACCACTCATGAAGAATCGGAACCCTAGATCAAATTCCTCATATGGACCAAAGTCCTCACTTGGACCAAATTCCTCAAATGGTCAAAATCATCATTCTCGTGCTAATGCCTCTATTTCATAGGGAAAACCTGAGAGTTATGAATATGTGCATTATTCTTCAAACCATTATGTTCATAAGTCCTCGAAGAATTTCTCTAATTATTCATTTGAATACTCTAACCCTCGCCCTGTGAAACGAAGCACACTTGCTTCAATGCCTCCCTTCTCACATGGTGCTCGCAGAATGATGAATTCTTTGCCACCCCTCCAGATGTGGGTGGTGAAGAAATTAAACTGACATCTTATGCAGGGTCAGGTCCCCAGATGAATTTGAACATCTGATGAATTTGCTGGAGACCTGAGGAAATGCTTGAAAGGACGCAAGCTAACCATGATGAAATGAATTCTTCATTTCTCACATCCTCACTCTACTTGCTTACTATCTTGTCTGATGAAATTCTGTCTGATGAAATTGATGTCATATTCTTCACTCTGAAGCATATGAGTTCGTAAGTTGTACTAATTCATCTGCAGGATGATACTCTAAAAGCCACTGAGTGGGTTCTCGATAGTGGATGCACAAACCACATGACGGGTGACAAGAATCTACTGATGAATTTGCCACTCACTCCATCTCCTCTGAAGCATATCACCTACGTAGACAAAGGAAAAAGCAAGGTATTGGGACTTGGTAAGGTTGCTATCTCAAAGGACCGAACCATGGACAAGGTGATGCTTCTTGAATCCCTCGGGTTCAACCTTATGTCTGTCTCAATGCTTTGTGATCTTGATATGGTTGTTGTATTTGGAAAATATCGTTGTGTTATCATCATGGAATATGATAATTCCAAAGTCTTCGAAGGCTTTAGGAGAGGAGATTTGTATATTGTTGATTTCTCTACAGGTCCTCAACCTGCCACTTGCTTACTTGCAAAGTCTTCAGAAGGCTAGCTGTGGCATCGACGACTTGGACATGCTGGTATGAGGAACCTGCACACACTCGTGAAGAAAAAGCACGTCATTGGCATCGAGGGTGTCAAATTCCTCAAGGACCACCTCCGTGGTGCATGTGAATCTGGGAAGATGACCAGATCCAAGCATCCCTCGAAGACAATCATGACCACGACTCGACCCTTTGAATTGCTTCACATGGATCTATTTGGCCCCACTAATTACTCCGTACTAACAAATGCATCAAGTTTGTATGGCTTTGTCATTATTGATGATTAGTCTCGTTACACATGGGTGCATGTTATTATGTACAAAAATGAAGTGCAGGACATCTTCAGACGATTTACTTCAAGGGCCTCCACCAACTTCGGCGTCAAGATCAAGCATATCAGGAGTGATAATGGGACTGAGTTCCAGAACACTAATCTTGATGAATATCTTCATGAACCTGGTATTACTCATGAGTTATCTGCCCCTTATACTCCTCAGCAGAATGGCATCGTGGAGCGCAAAAACAGGACACTTGTTGAGATGGCTCGCACCATGCTTGATGAATACAAAACCCCTCGTCGCTTCTGGCCTGAAGGAATTGATACTGCATGCCACATCATCAATAGGGTATATCTTCACAAATTCCTCAAGAAGACTTCATATGAGCTCATGACAGGCAAGAAACCCAATGTAAGTTATCTCAAAGTCTTCGGTGCAAAATGCTGGATCAGAGATCCTCACCACAGTTCTAAGTTTGCACCGAAAGCACATGAAGGTTTTATGCTTGGTTATAGAAAGGACTTGCACACCTAAAAAGTCTTCAACACCTACCATCACAAGGTGGTTGAAACTGTAGATGTGCGGTTCGATGAAACTAATGGCTCGCAAAGAGAGCACCTACCTTTTGTGTTAGATGAACAATCTCCTGAGGAATCCATCAAGCTGAAGGCAATAGAAGATGTCATACCCACTGAGGAAATCATTCCAACAAATGAAAAATCTCATACTGATATACCTAAAGAAAATGGTGCTGATGAAAATCCTCAGCCTCGTCAACCTGCTCATCCAAGAGTAGCAAATGAAGTGCAGATTGACAAAATCATCGATGACATCAACGCACCAGGTCCTCTCACATGCTCAAAAGCTTCACTACTAACTAACTTTTGTGGGCACTTTGCCTTTTTCTCTATCATAGAGCCCACCAAAGTTGATGAAGCATTCAAGAAGCCCGAGTGGATTCAAGCTATGCAAGAGGAATTGCATCAGTTCAAGCTCAACAACGTGTGGGAACTTGTCAAGTGACCAGATCCTCGCAAACATAACATCATAGGTACCAAGTGGATCTATCGCAACAAGCAAGATGAAAATGGCCTCGTGGTGAGGAATAAGGCTCGCCTTGTAGCCCAAGGCTATACACAGGTTGAAGGAATTGACTTTGATGAAACGTTTGCACCTGTTGCTAGACTTGAGGCTATTCGCATATTACTAGCTTACGCTAACCATCATAATATAATCTTATATCAAATGGATGTGAAAAGTGCATTCCTCAATGGTA
Source organism: Hordeum marinum (assembly GCA_022496015.1). Taxonomy (NCBI): domain Eukaryota; kingdom Viridiplantae; phylum Streptophyta; class Magnoliopsida; order Poales; family Poaceae; genus Hordeum; species Hordeum marinum. The sequence goes on from CM039675.1 coordinate 353,387,631, forward strand.
AGCTTGAGGAAGAAGTATATGTTGCTCAACCCCCAGGTTTTGAAGACCCTAAGCATCCTGACAAAGTCTTCGGACTAAACAAGGCCCTCTATGGCCTCAAGCAGGCCCCTCGGGCGTGGTACGACACTCTGAAGAAATTCCTCATGAAGAAAGGCTTCAAACCCGGTTCACTCGACCCTACACTTTTCACAAAATCCTATGACAATGAACTATTCATATGCCAAATATATGTTGATGATATTATCTTTGGCTATACTGACAAACGTTACAGTGATGAATTTGCCTATATGATGAGTGAAGAATATCAAATGTCTATGACGGGAGAGTTAAAATTCTTCCTAGGTCTTCAAATTCGTCAGCAAGACAATGGCATCTTCATCTCACAAGAGAAATACCTCAAAGATGTTCTGAGGAAATTCGACATGCAAGATTGCAAAGGCGTCAAAACTCCAATGCCTTCAAAAGGACACCTCTGCACTGATGAAAATGGTAAAGATTTCGATCGGAAGGTATACTGCTCCATGATTGGCTCCTTATTGTACCTATGTGCATCTAGGCCTGATATAATGCTAAGTGTTTGCATGTGTGCTCGATTCCAAGCAACACTAAAGGAATCACACCATAAGGCTGTGAAACATATTCTTTGATACTTAGCTCACACACCAACACTTGGATTGTGGTATCCCAAGGGCTCAAATCTTCACCTCGTCGGATACTCTGATGCTGACTATGCTGGAGATCGTGTGGATCGCAAGTCAACCTCAGGCACATGTCATTTCCTCGGACAATCCTTAGTCTGTTGGTCCTCGAAGAAGCAGAACTGCGTTTCACTCTCTACTACAGAAGCTGAGTACATTGTTGTTGGCTCGTGTTGTGCTCAGTTACTATGGATGAAGGAAACCCTCAAGGACTACGGCATCAAGCTGAAGAATGTGGCTCTTTACTGCGACAACGAGAGTGCCATCAAGATTGCCTATAACCCAGTTTAGCATTCCAAGACCAAGCACATCCAGATTTTTCATCACTTTCTTTGAGATCATGTACTCAAGGGCGACATCTCCATCAACCACATTCCCACTAAAGAACAACTGGCCGATATATTCACAAAGCCGTTGGATGAAAAGAGATTTTGCAAGTTGCGGTGTGAGCTAAATATCTTAGAATCTTCGAATGTTCTTTGATGAAGAACACACATCCTAATACTTATGCAAAATTGATGACTTAGATGTGCAACACACGAAATAACGTTTTTCTTTGATCAATGAAGAATAACTCTCTAAGTGTGAAGAAATTAATGAAGAATTTGATTCTCAGAACTCTACGACAATTGTACGCGGTGTCTGAAATCATCATTCTCATACGGTGGGTTACGCCACCAACCAAAATTTGAAATTCTTCAAAATTGAGCATTTCGTTGTTTTTGCAAATTCTTCAAACTATCAAATTCCTCACATTTGCAAATTCCTCAAGTTTTTCAAATTCCTCAAGTTTTCAAATTCTTCAAACTTTAAAACTCATGTTCTTCATTGACTATACTTATATATATTTCTATTTGAGTTTTCAATGTCCTCAACAACATTCACTTATTGCTAATTCTTCAAGTTGATTTTCATCTAAGTGAATGTGATCGGACCCCTTTTCCCCTCTATGCTAAACTCAACCAAGTTTGTTCACAAATTCTTCATATGCGTTCTACTTTGAAACTCGTTCAAAGTCTTCACTGTGTCCTTGACAGCTGAAGAATTTGCAAATGAGAACTTTGAAATCTTCTCTACCAAAATTTTCGGCGGTTCCCGCTCAAACTGTTCCTATTCCCGCGCCTAGATAACCCACAACCCCCCCCCCCCACACACTATCGCCACCGCTAAGTACGTGGGTGACACCTGTCACGTGGAGAGCAAGGGTCAGGGGCAATCCTGTCCAAAATCTTCAGGCGGATCATTTTTCACTTCCTATATAAATGCCCCCTTCCCATCAACTGTGCTCGGTTACTCCACATCTCATCCCTCTCCCGAGCTCCAACCTAGCGTCGCCGCTAAAGTCATCATCGCCGGTGAGGAAGAGCTTCACTGCCTCAACCTCGTCGTTGCCGTACTCGCACTGGCTGCGGAAATCCTCATATCGTCGCCGCTGTAGCTGTCTCCCTCTGCCAAGCTAGGGCGTGGGAGATCTGAACGCACGAACTTCCCAATATCATCTCTGAGTTCGTCGTGTTCTTCACCAGGGTAAATAAAATTTACTTTTACTGCCCTTGTTTGATCCTCAAATGCTCTTTATATTCCTCAAAAGGTGTTTATATGTTATAAATCCAACTCTCAAGCACCTTTCATCTCCTCATACTTGATGATTTTCCCTAAGTAATGATTTTCTTCAAGAGTCCTCAATTGTGCGAATTCTCAAATTTGCACAACTATGGAACCTAAGGCAAAGAACACTTAGTGAAATTCCTCAAGACAACCATGGTCAAATTCCTCACACCTGTTTTTTTTAATTTCTGAGAACGCATATGACCTCTTCAAATTCCTCGCATCTATACTCTGTTCACAGGTACAACATGTCCACTGATGAATCACTAGGTTCTCATCAACTTAACTCATTTGCAGCGCTACTTGAAGAAAAACTGTGTACCTCTTTAGAATCTTCGAGAGTTCATATTCCTCAAGTGAAGAAAATGTCTGATGGAAAGAAACCTCAAAAAGGGGGGAAGAAGCCAGATGTGCACACTGCATTTGAGATCCCTGAGGATCTGTATGATGAATATTGCACACCTGATGAAGAAACACATGGAAAGGAGACGACCAAACAGAGGAAGATCCGTCTGCAAAAGATTGAGAGGAGATGGGACAAAGAATGGAGAGAATATCGTTATGTAACTCCAAAATACATGATGAAATTTGCTGTGAAACAACCTTGCAGCAGACCTCTTCTTGCTCCAAACCAAATTGCCGATCCTACTAGCCTCAAAACTGGTGAGGACTTTCCTGACATGTGGGAGAAGCAACAAGCCAAGTTGGTGAGGAAAGCCAAAGAGGCAGTGAAGAAATTGAATGAGGATTCTGCTGCTGCTACCTCTGCCGGAGCTTCTTCTAGTGCTCCGAAGAAAATGGTAAAGAAACCTGCTCTGAAGATTGGTTCTTCAACATCAAAGTCCTCAGTACAAATTCCTCAAGGTCAAAGGCCTCAGCCCAAAAAACCTTCTGCACCTGGAACTGTTGCTGCTCAGTCATCTGCAACAGCTACAAAGTCCTCAACCCCAGTGCATCTGTCAACATGCAAAAGGACTGAGGGTTTCACCAAAGTTCCGAAGCTCACCGCAAGCCCCTCCACAACTACAAAGTCTTCAACAGTCCCTCTGCGCTTAAACTGAAGAAGACAGCTGGACGTGGTCAAAGACCAAGTCCCCACACCAGAAAGGCTCTGGTTACAGTCCCCTCAAGTTCTTCAGAGGATAATGATAGTGATGCTGATGATGCTGATGATGAGGAATTGGTAGAAATCATCAGACAAAGTCGGCACAAGGCTGCTAGAGCAAAGGGCAGCTCTGTTCCTCTCATGTTGGATCCCAAGATGATCCTCAACTTCATCGATATATGGCATGAAGACCCAAGTACCCCAATTTCTTCACTGAATCTGCCTCCTGAAGTGGATCATGTCCTCACCCACTTCATCTCTGAAGAACAATGGAAGAGAGAGCAAGCTCAGAGAGCTAAGAGGAACAAGACTCGCAAAGAAAAGTTTTTGCGCAAAAATGTGATGAATTTGACCCCAAATCAACTCGTCACAGTTCAGTCTGAGATTCGTTCTCTCTCTTTGGATCAACAGAAATATGATGCTGAATGGAAGGGCACCAAGATCAGACTCGTCAGGGCTGCTCAAGCAGCTGTAAAGGATCACAACACCAGGGTTGTAGCTCGATCGCAACCACAAATGCCTCAGTCTGAAGAAATTGCTCGGACTGCATATGAAACTCCTCACGCAGCTGATGAAAATTCTTAGCCTGATGAAACTGCAGTAGGAAATGCTTCTGCACCAGAAGCAACTGCCAGTGCTGCTGAGGAAACTTAGACCACTGATGAACATGCCAGGACAACCTCCAATGTTGTGCTTAAAGAAAATGCTATGCCAACAGGTACTTCTAATGTACCTGAAGAATCTGATAGGCCAGTTGAAGAATCTGATGTGCCTAAAGAAACTGAACCACCCAGGGCAGCTGCATCAGTCGTTCCTGAAGAAACTGCTACTGCTGAGGAAAATCCCCTCAAAAGGAAAGCATTAACTTCTGAAGCCCCTGTGTTGAAGAAGTTGAAAACTTTGACAAGTTCCTCAGCAACACCAATCAATGCAACTCCAATTTCCTCGGCACCAGCCTATGCTATTGTGCCAATCGGGGAAGCAAATGACATTCCTCAAGAAGAAGAGAATCCTTCATCTGCTTCCTCAAAGCCTCCTGCTGAGGAAATTTTCATCGATGTCACTGCATCAACCCCCAAGATATCATCGCTCCAGCTTCTCATAACTTCTGAGGAAGCTAGCGAAGAAATTGATGAAGATGTTGACATTGGTCACACCACTCCAGTCGTCAATGATGAATATTGGGAATCTGCACATCCAAATTCACCAATGGCAACTCCTCTGATGTTGATTCCTCAGTCACCTGCACAGACTGAAGAAATACCTGAAGACTCTGAACACCTGTACCTTCCAGACCCTGAAGAAATTCCAGCCGCAACAGCTGAGGAAATTGATGCTCCGGCCACTGCTGAGGAACCAGCTCTTCAAATCACTCAGTCTAATGTTCCTTCCATGCCAATGGAGATCATGGGGCATACACGAACAAATCTTCAACCCAAGCCAAGACTACCTCTCAAAGGCTCTGTTCGTCCCAAATTCCTCAAGACCAATTTCTTCGATGAACACATGTTCTTCTCTGGAACAAACCCCTATGACGCTGCAAGGGCTGGTCGCAACAGGTTCTGGACTGCCACTCAACTGAATTACTATGCTTCAGTCCTCTATGAGGAGAAGAAAGTCATCGAGCACCATCAGATTCCTCACGCTGACATGGAAAGTCTTCCATCATTTACTCATGTGCTCCAAGTTCTACATGATGCTGGACTTCTTCCATTTTGTGTTGACATCTGCGATTGGAAGGAGGAAATCATCCTTCAATTCTATGCCACGTTGCATATCAGCGGAGATTCCTCAGACATCAACTCTTGGATATTGGACTGGATGACTGGCACAACACACTTCACTACTCAAACCTCTGAATTGCTTCAGTGTGTCCTAGTACAAATTCCCTCAGATGAAGCCCGCAAGTTGTTTGATGAATCTCCTCTACCCAATCAACTGATGAATGTGCTGATGAAGACATTGCCACCTAGAAAGCCTCAACGCCAAGTCTTCTTAGTGAAGGATCTGCTCTATGTGCCTCGCATAGTCTATCGCATCCTGACAAAAACACTATGTCCTCAGAAAGGTCATAACTCTGAGGAAGAAGAAGTTGAAGGAATCATGAAGAATGTGCTCTTCAATATCATACATGGTATTCCCATTAACTTACATGACTTCTTCATGAGGACTTTGGCCAGTGCAGCTGTCGCTCCATTTGAGAAGAAGCCATATGCTCCATGGATTATGAAATTCATCAGGGATAAGTCCTTAGTGCACTACAAAGCTGATTTCCAGAATCACGTTAGTTTCCTGCCACCCGTTGAAGTCATCAAGAGTACAATTTCATCAATTGAAGGGAAAGGCAAGTCTGTTATTCATGAAGGAACACGTCCCCTGGATGGACAGTTTCGCAAAGCCGCTTCCTTCTCCACAAACGATGACACTGCCACACAAGACTCTGATGCAAAGGCCTCAGCTCCCAAAGAGTGTGTCCCTCGATTGATGACTGATCGCGAACTTCTTATAAGTCTTCATCAGAAGGTTGATCGCAATCATAAGTGGGTAAAGTGTCAACTTGGGTATATTGTGCAGAATATGACTATGACGCAGAACACTGTCAAGAGGAACCACCATTATGCTCATGAAAACCTCAAGCGCTCTTGGGATGTGCTAACTCACATCATGCCTTCTGAAGAATTGGATGACCTAAACTTTGAAGAATATCCTGACTTCACTCACTATCCTCAGAAGAAGTTCAAGAAAGTCCAAGTTCCTCTGATGGTCACCAATTCATATTCTTCATCTCGCGAGCGCGATGAAGATGAAGACATTGAAGATACTGCTGCTGGCCCTGTATCAACAATCGACCCCGACAACGCTGGCGCTCCTTCTTCACCAACAAGATGAAATTCCTCATGGGGCGTTAGTCATCACTTTTTCTTCACTTTTGGTCTTCGATGACAAAGGGGGAGAAAATTTGAGTTAGTCTTCAAGCGGGTATATATATGGGCTATTTTTGTTTAAGTTACAACTCTCGCTCTTTTGAAGTTTTTGATTATTGAGTTGTAAACTTAAGTCCGATGGTGGTCTGACACTTTGAACTATTTCCTCGCATATTTATTTCCTCAAATACCTTAATGCATGCATGCTGAATTTCGTCAGATACCATTTTCCTCACGCATTTCAAATTCTTCATTTCATATATTCAAATGCGTGTATGAATTACAAGATATAGGGGGAGGTCTCCATGTTTTGAACCCGCCATGTGCATTTGCAGTCCAAAGCAAATTCCTCAAATATGCACATCTTCAAGGGGAGTTCTTCTATATCTTGCAATAAAATTCCTCAAAACCTGTACTTTCACTTCATATGTTTATCCCCGTTGAAAACTTAACCTATTTGTCATCAATCACCAAAATGGGGGAGATTGTTAGTGCATCTAGTGCCCCTTAGTGATTTTGGTGTATTGAAGACTTATAGGTTAAGGCACTAATGTGTTTGTGAGTGTACACAGGCTCTATAAGTCGATGAGGAGTTTGATATACATTCGGAGATTATCGACCCCTAAGAATGTATGTCTTCAAGTGAAGACTTTGCTAAAGACTTTCTGAAGACTTTGGTGAAGACTTTGTGAAGACTTTGTAAATGAACAAGTTGGTGTGACCTTGAAGATATGAACGAGGAATATGAAGCGTGAAGATTTTTGTTTTCGTAGTTTCATTTCCTTTATTTGAGTCATAGGAAACACCGTACTGTTAAAGGGGGCCGAGGTAATACTAAGGACAATTTCCAACTGATGCTCAACTCCAAAATCCTCAACCCATACAATCCTTCGAGTGAAGCCTTTGGAAATCTCTTACAGTTCACGCAAGTTCTTCAGTGATAGAGATGAAGTTCTTCTGGTCTCCGAGGAAATTGATCTGAATGAGGAGTTAGGATTTCGCCAGTGCGAATTGCCTACAAGTGAGGAACATGATAAGATGAGAACTTTCATAGTTCGAACTTCCGACCGTTGCTGTGCTTAGCGCCAGCTGTCCCCAATCATTCTTATCCACATAACGGTCATATCATTGGGGGGCATTTATGACTTATCATGTCAGGTTGCATCCTGGCTATAAATATCCACCCCCCACAACCACTAGCTGGTTGGCTGCTTCGAGAGAGAACTAACACTTGTCATTTGAGAGCAACCCATCCTCTGAGGACTTTGAGAGAAATTCATCAGTGAGGAAAAACCCACAACCAAACCACAAAACCCATGGTGATTGAGCATCACTGAAGAAATTCTTGTGTGGAACCGACGCTTGTTACCTTTGAGGACTGTGCATCCTCCAGACGTTAGGCGTCATGGTCTAGTGCTCCTGTAGTCAATTGGGGACCATGAAGTGACCCTGGTCTAGAGCATCCAGCAGTAAATTGTGGATCGCCGGGTGACCAGTTTGTGAGGGTTTTGGAAGTCTACCCTAAAGACTTACCACGAGTGTTGGGCGAGGACTGTGTGACCTTAGCTCAAGGAGAATACGGTAAGGACTATGTGTCCTGGGACTGTGTGTCCTCTGGTTTAAATACCAGGCCGCTCCACACCATATGTACGACTGTCATAGCAGTTGGAACTGGGTCATCAAACCATTGTCTTCATCGAGCTACCTGGTTCTATTTCCTCAACCTCCTTATTCCCCATAAACCTGTTGATGAAATTGATTATTACTATTTGAAGAATTTGACTGAAGACTTCCGCAAATTCCTCAACTCAAATTCTTCTAGTTGCCTTGTTCATCACTGCTTATCCTTTAACACGCTACTCTCTATTTGTGCATGTTTAATTTCATCATGAAGACTATATTGTTACTATGTTCCTCATGCACTTGAGTACTTATTCCGCTACTAGTTATTCATCACATTTCAAATTCCTCAAAGTTGAAATTCCTCAAGTGATGAATTTGTAAAAATTGCCTATTCACCCCCCTCTAGTCGATATAACGCACTTTCTAAAGTCGAGCCTAGTATTGCTATGGTTAAGGATCTCTTGGTTGATAATATTGATGGGCATGTTATTCAATTATGTGATGAAGCCACTGTTGGAAGTATGCCCTAGAGGCAATAATAAATTAGTTATTATCATATTTCCTTGTTCATGATAATATTTTATTATTCATGCTAGAATTGTATTGATCATAAACTCAGATACATGTGTGGATACATAGACAACACCATGTTCCTAGTATGCCTCTAATAGACTACCTCATTGATCAAAGATGGTAAGGTTTCCTAGCCATGGACATGAGTTGTCATTTGATAACAGGATCACATCATTAGGATAATGATGTGATGGACAAGAACCAAACTATAAACGTAGCATATGATCGTGTCAGTTTATTGCTACAGTTTCTGCATGTCAAGTATTTGTTCCTATGACCATGAGATCATGCAACTCACTGACACCGGAGGAGTACCTTGTGTGTATGAAACGTCGCAACGTAACTGGGTGACTATAAAGGTGCTCTAAAGGTATCTCCGAGGGTGTGTGTTGGGTTGGCATGGATCAAGAGTGGGATTTGTTACTCCGTATGACGGAGAGGTATCTCAGGGCCCACTCGGTAATACAATATCACAGTAAGCCTTGCATGCAATGTGACCAAAGTGTTAGCCACGGGATCTTGTATTACGTAACAAGTAAAGAGACTTGCCGGTAACAAGATTTAACTAGGTATAGAGATACCGATGATCGAATCTCGGGCAAGAAACATACCGAAGAACAAAGGGAACAACATACGGGATATACTGAATCCTTGACATAGAGGTTCAACCGATAAAGATCTTCGTAGAATATGTAGGAACCAATATGGGCATCCAGGTCCCGCTATTGGTTATTGACTGTGGAGGTGTCTCGGTCATGTCTACATAGTTCTTGAACCCGCTGGGTCTGCACACTTAAGGTTCGGTGACGTTTCGATTTAGTTGAGTTATGTATGTTGGTGACCAGTGGTTGTTCGGAGTCCCGGATGAGATCTCGGACGTGACGAGAAACTCCGGAATGGTCCGGGGGTGAAGATCGATATATAGGACAAATGGAATCGGAGTCGGAAGCATTCCGGGAGTATAGGGTAGTGACCAGGAGTACTGAAAGGGGTTTCGGGGGCCCCCGACAAGTGTTGGGGGGGCTCATGGGCCAAGGGGAAGGGGCAAACCCACCCACTAAGGGGCTGTGCGCCCTCCTCATCCTTTCCCACATAACCAGGAGAGGTGGGGTGCCCCATCTAGGGTTCGCTCCACCAGGCTTGGGGGCCAAATCACCCTAGGGTTTCCCTAGGGGGCGTCCCCATTTGCCCAGGCCACCGCTCCCTAGATTGGATCTAGGGGGCGCCACCCCTCCTCCCTTCCCCCTATATATAGATGAGGAGAGGGATGGCAGCCACACCTAAGAATTGCCATGTGCTCCCCTCTCTCTTCCTCTAGATCTGTTCTCCACTAGATCGTCTTGGTTGTGCTTGGCGAAGCCCTGTCGAGACAGCTCCACCACCACCGCCACCATGCTGTTGTGCTGGCAGAGAAATCGTCTACCTCTCCGCTCCCTCTTGCTGGATCAAGAAGGCGGAGATCGTCATCAAGATGTACGTGTGCTGAACTCGGAGGTGTCGTCCGTTCAGCGCTAGATCGGAAGGACCACGATGGGATCGCGGGACGGCTCGTGATGAGATCGCGAGACGAATTGGGATTGGATCGTGAAGATGTTCGACTACATCAACTGCGTTTCTTAACACTTCCGCTTAGCGATCTACAAGGGTATGTAGATCCACTCTCCCCCTCGTAGATGCTCATCACCATGGATAGATCTTGCGTGTGCGAGGAATTTTTTTGTTTCCCATGCAACGTTCCCCAACAGCAACTAGAATTGCTAAACCTGATGCTAAAGGTAAATATAGACCCATTGTTGGCACGCCTGTTGTTTCTTTTAAAATAGGAGATCATTGTTATCATGGCTTATGTGATATGGGCGCTACTGTGAGTTGCTACCTCGTGAGCATGTGTTGGTTTTCCCTTGAAGAGGAAAGGGTGATGCTGTGAAGTAGATAAGTATTTCCCTTAGTTTTTGAGAACCAAGGTATCAATCCAGTAGGAGGAACAAGCAAGTCACCAATGGATGCACCTACAGAAATAATCAAACTCTTGCACCCAATGCTATAAAGGGGTTGTCAATCCCTTCACGGTTATTTGCAAGGATTAGATCAGATAGAGATAGATGTAACGAGTGCGGAAAGTAAAAGGAAAATAAATTGCAGCAAGTATAGATTTGACAATATATGATGGAAAATAGACCCGGGGGCCACAGGTTTCACTAGAGGCTTCTCTCTTGAAGGAAAATATCATGGTGGGTAAACAAATTATTGTCAAGCAATTGATAGAATAGCGAATAATCATGTAGTTATCCAAGGCTATGATCATGCATATAGGCATCACGTCCGTGACAAGTAGACCGAAACAATTCTGCATCTACTACTATTACTCCACACATCGACCGACTCCTGCCTGCATCTAGAGTATTAAGTTCATCAAGAACAGAGTAACGCATTAAGAAAGATGACATGATGTAGAGGGATAAACTCAAGCAATATGATGAAAACCCCATCTTGTTACCCTTGATGGTAACAATACAATACGTGCCTCGCTACCCCTACATTGTCACTGGGTGAGGACACCACAATATTGAACCCAAAACCAAGCACTTCTCCCATTGCAAGAATTACCAATCTAGTTGGCCAAACCAAGCCAATAACTCGAAGAGACTTGCAAGGATAGGAAATCATGCATATAAGAAAGCAGAGGAGATTCAAATAAGATTTATGGATAATCTGAACATAAACTCACAATTCATCAGATCTTGACAAACACACCACAAAAGAGGATTAGATCGGATAGATATCCATGAAGATCATGAAGAACATGGTATTGGAGATCAAAGAGAGAGAAGAAGCCATCTAGCTACTAGCTATGGACTCGTAGGTCTGTGTTGGACTACTCACACATCATCGGAGGGGCAATGGAGTTGATGTAGATGCCCTCCATGATCGAATCCCCCTCCGACAGATTACCTGAAAAGGCTCCAAGATTGGATCTCTCGAGAATGGAGGCTTCTGGCGGCCGAAAAGTATTTGTGATGCCCTTTTTGATGTTGTGGGAATATTAGGGTATTTATAGGCCAAAGAATAGGGTTAGGAGACCTGCAAGGAGGCAACAAACCTGCTAGGAGCGGCTAGGGGCCCCGCACCTAGCAGGCTTGTGGCGCCCTAGCACCTCCCCTGACGTGCACTCCAAGCTTGGATGACTTGTTTCCTTCCAGAAAAATTCCTTACAAAGGTTTTATTCCGTTTGGAGTTCGTTTAATATTCCATATCTGCAAAAGTTAGAGCAAGGAAAAAACAGAAACTGGCACTTGGCTCTAGATTAATAGGTTAGTCCTAAAAAATAGTAGAAAATAGCATATTAATGCATATAAAACATCCAAAACAGATAATATAATAGCATGCCATCATAAAAAATTATAGATACGTTGGAGACGTATCATGAGTGCAATTCTCTTTTCCTTATACAAAGAGATTATGAATGATATTGCACCTGCTAAGTTAGAGGAAATTGATGTTTCAATTAAGATTGCTAATTGAGATATTATATAACCAGTTGGGATTATTAGAGATGTTGAAGTCTTGTGTGGTAAATAACATATCCTAATGATTTTCTTGTTCTTGGCTCCCCCCAAGATGAGTTTTGCCCCATTATATTTGGTATACCCTTCTTGAATATCGTTAATGCCAGGATAGATCGTGAGAATGAAACGATTACCGTAAGTTTTGGGGATACGTCTCATGAGTTTAATTTGTCTAAATTTTGTAGACAACCCCATGATAAAGAATTGCCTAGTAAGGATGAAATTACTGGTCTTGCTTCTATTGTTGTGCCTCCTACTGATCATTTAGAGCAATATTTGCTAGACCATGAAAATGATATGCATATGAATGAAAGGAATAAAATAGATAAGATTTTCTTTGATCAGCAACCTATTCTGAAACACAACTTGCCTATTGAAATACTTGGGGATCCTCCTTCACCCAAGGGTGATCCCGTGTTTGAGCTTAAACAATTGCCGGATACTCTGAAATATGCTTATCTAGATGAAAAGAAGATATATCATGTTATTATTAGTGCTAACCTTTCAGAGCACAAAGGACAGAGATTATTCAAAACTCCGAGGAAGCATTGTTCTGCTATTGGATATACTCTTGATGATCTTAAGGGCATTAGTCCCACTCTATGTCAGCACAAAATTAAAATGGAGCCTGATGCTAAACCAGTTGTTGATCACCAACAATGGTTGAACCTAAAATGAAGGAAGTTGTAAGAAATGAAATATTAAAGCTTCTGGAGGCAGGTATCATTTACTCTATTGCTGATAGTAGATGGGTTAGTCTCGTTCATTATGTCCGTAAGAACGGAGGTACTACCGTATTTCCTAATGATAAAAATGAATTGATCCCATAAAGAATTGTTACAGGATATAGAATGGTAATTGATTTTAGGAAATTGAATAAAGCTACTAGAAAAGATCATTACACTCTACCTTTTATTGATCAAATGCTAGAAAGACTATCCAAACACACACATTTTTGCTTTCTAGATGGTTATTCTGGTTTCTCTCAAATACCTGTGTCAAAAAGGATATAGAGAAGACCACTTTTACCTGCCCATTTGGTACCTTTGCTTATAGATGTATGCCTTTTTGGTTTATGCAATGCACCTACTACTTTTCAAAGATGCATGACTGCTATATTCTCTGATTTTTGTGAAAGGATTGTTGAGGTTTTCGTGGATGATTTTTCCATTTATGAAACTTCCTTTGATGATTGTTTGAGCAACCTTGATCAAGTTTTACAGAGATGTGAAGAAACTAATCTTGTTTTGAATTGGGAGAAGTGCCACTTTATGGTGAATGAAGGCATTGTCTTGGGACATAAAGTTTCTGAAAGAGGTATTGAAGTTGACAAAGCTAAAGTTGATGCTATTGGAAAAATGTCGTGTCCTACGGATATCAGAGGTATAAGAAGTTTCCTTGGTCATGCTGGTTTCTATAGGAGATTTCTAGGCCGCTCACTAATCTTCTGCAAAAAGATGTTCCATTCGTTTTTGATGATGATTGTGTAGAAGCTTTTGAAATTCTTAAGAATGCCTTGATTTCTACACCTGTTGTTCAACCACCTAATTGGAACCTACCCTTTGAAATTATGTGTGATGCTAGTGATTATGTCGTTGGTGCTATTTTAGGAGAAAGAGTTGATAAGAAATTAAATGTTATTCACTATGCTAGCAAAACTCTAGACAGTGCTCAAATAAACTATGCTACCATTGAAAAATAAATTTTAGGAGTTGTGTTCGCTTGTGATAAGCTTAGACCCTATATTGTTGATTCTAAAGTAACTATTCACACTGATCATGCTGCTATTAAATATCTTCTGTAAAATAAAGATGTGAAACCTAGACTTATCAGGTGGGTTCTTCTGCTACAAGAATTTGATTTGCATATTGGTGACAGAAAGGGTGTTGATAACCCCGTAGAAGATAACTTGTCTAGGTCAGAGAATGTCCTTGATGACCCACTACCTATTGATGATAGCTTTCCTGATGAACAATTGACTGTCATAAATGCTTCTCGTAATTCTCCTTGGTATGCTGATTATGCTAATTTCGTTGCCGCTAAGTTTATACCGCCTAGTTTCACATACCAACAAAAGAAAAGGTTCTTCTATGATTTAGACACTACTTCTGGGATGACCCACACCTTTATAAAGAAGGAGTAGATGGTTTTATTAGAAGTTGTGTACCTGAGCACAAACAGGAATAGATCCTACGCAAGTGTCATTCCGAGGCTTACGGAGGACACCACGCTGGAGATAGAACTGCACATAAGGTATTACAATCTGGTTTTTATTGGCCTAATTTCTTCAAGGATGCACGTAAGTTTGTCTTGTCATGTGATGAATGTCAAAGAATTGGAAATATTAGGAGACGTCATGAAATGCCTATGAATTACTCTCTTGTCATTGAACCATTTGATGTTTGGGGTTTTGATTATATGGGACCTTTTCCAATGTCCAACGGGTATACTCATATATTAGTTGATGTTAATTATGTTACTAAGTGGGTAGAAGCTATTCCAACTAGTAGTGCTGATCATAACACCTCTATTAAGATGCTTAAAGAAGTTATAACCCCTAGATTTGGAGTCCCCATATATTTAATGACGGATGGTGGTTCACATTTTATTCATGGTGCTTTCCGTAAATTGCTTGCTGAGTATGATGTTAATCATATAATTGCATCTCCTTATCATCCTCAGTCTAGTGGTCAAGTAGAATTAAGACATAGAGAAATTAAATTGATCTTGCAAAAGACGGTTGATAGATCCAGGAAGAATTGGTCTAAGAAACTTGATGATGCATTATGCGCTTATAGAACTGCCTACAAGAATCCTATGGGTATGTCTCCGTATAAAATGGTTTATGGTAAAGCATGTCACTTACCTCTAGAGCTAGACACAAAGCTTATTGGGCAATCAAAGAGCTCAACTATGATTCCAAACTTGCTGGTGAGAAGAGGTTATTTGATATTAGCGCACTTGATGAATGGAGAACCCAAGCCTATGAGAATGCCAAGTTGTTTAAATAAAAAGTTAAGAGATGGCATGATAAAAAGATACAAAAGTGTGAACTCAATGCAGGTGATCATGTCTTGCTATACAATTCTCGGTTAAGATTTTTACAGGAATAATTATCTCTAAATGGGAAGGGCCTTACATCGTCGAGGAAGTATATCGTTCTGGTGCCATCAAGATCAACAACGCCGAAGGCACAAATCCGAAGGTGGTAAACGGGCAAAGAATCAAACATTATATCTCACGTACTCCCATAAATGTTGAAAGCAATATTATCAACACCATAGTTCCAGAAGAGCATATTAGGGAGACCTACTAGAACGTTTCAGACTCCAAAAAGGAATAGGTATGTGGTACGATAAGTAAAACGACTGCAAAACTTTCCCAATAGCAATTTTACTCAGTTGAGGAATATTTAAAAATTTAGGAAAATCAAAAGTAGTCCAAAGGATGCACGGTGAGGCGAAAAGCCTGCTAGGCGCGGCCACCACCCTGGCCGTGCCTAGGGGGCTTTCCACCACCCCGTGCACCCTCTGGACTCTGTTTTTTTGTTGTACACTCCTTTGGGTCGGCAAAAAATCATTATATAATCTCCTGAAGGTTTGCACTTTCGTATCACGACAATATCTCCTGTTTTTGTTTTGAGTTGTTCTTGTAGCAGATTTAGATCGTCATGGCGTCCCCTAGTGCTCCGAAGGACAAGTTTTTCGAGAAGGTCATCAACCCTTATCTTGCGGAGGTGCTACAACACCCTCAAACCATTGATATGCATGAGGGGGGTGCTACACATCTGTGACATTGAGGGGCCAAAGAAGACCGGAAGCATGGAAACAAGGCTCGATGCAATGGAGCAACAAGTCTTCAAGTGCCAAGGGATGGTGGAACGTGGACTCAATGCCAATCATATGATGAACTCGGAGTTTACCATAAACACAAGCTAGACACCAAGGACATCGGGGAGCACATCTTCAAGCTTTACGATAAAATTGAGCATCTCCAAGCCCAGATCTATAATCTGCAAAACAAAAACGGTTAGTATGAATACATATTTAAGACAATGAGTTTGGCTGCAGATTTGAGGGTTCTGAAGACTCATTCATATTTTTACGATGAGCCTATGCCTTGGAAGACGGAGGACATGCTTCCATCCTCATCAACAACTCCACCACAATCACCTCCGAAGAAGGACACCTGAGCACATGGCTATGGGCACTCCCCTTGGCTTGTGCCAAGCTTGGGGGAGTTGCCCCGGTATCTTATTGCCATCACACCTTTTTCCTTTTTCCTTTCTCTTGTTTTTCTTAGTCCGGTCCTTTTTTATTTTGTTTAGATCTAGTAGAATAAATTTTTAGTATGATCTACCTTTTAGTTTTTGCTTTTGCTCCCCTTATGTAAGCAAGTCCGAGAGTTATATAATAAAGAGTAGTTTTGATGTGAGGGTCTTGCTAGATTACTATGCTCTTGAGAGTAATAAATAAAGAATAGTATAATAAAATCAAAGATTATACATAATGATCTTATGGGGAGTGATGACTTCACATATAAAGAGGTATGTCGATTGAAATTTGTTGGGAGTTAACAAACATAGTAATTGGTCATCGGTGCAATTGAAAAGGAATTGATAAAGAAAGAGAGATTCACATATAGATATATTATCTTGGACATATTTTATGATTGTGACCACTCATTAAAATATTAAATGCCAAGAAGTTGATGTTGGACAAGGAAGACAACATGATGGGTTATGTTTGCTTGCCTCCAGATAGAAGTTATATGGTTTTAGATCCTCCAACATGTAGTGCTTGCTTCCACCTCATATTAGCCAAATCTTCCGCACCAAGTAGAGACACTACTTGTGCATCCAAATACCTCAACCCAGTTTTACCACGAGAGTCTACCATACCTACCTATGGATTGAATAAGATCCTTCAAGTAAGCTATCATCAGTGCAAAAAGCAATAAAAATTGATCCTAAATATGTGTGGTATTTTATTGTAAGGGAAATAAGCATTGTAGGAACTTGTGATAGTAAAGAAATAAAAGCGACAAACTACATAATAAAGGTTGGTATCACAAAGGGCAATACAACGCGACATTCCTCTGCACTAAGGGTTTGTGCATCCCAAAACAAAAAGCGCATGACAACCTCTGCTTCCCTCTGCTAAGGGCCTATCTGTTACTTCTACTTTTTAAGTACTTACCTTCACACAAGAGTCATGGTGATCCTAACCACGTCCTATATTTGTCCTCTCTCTTGGCAAGCATTATGTGTTGGGGAATGATCAAGACGCATATATCCACTCAAATGTGGGTGATCATGAGTTATTATTGTTGACATCACCCTAGAGGTGAATATTTGGCAGGCAAAACTATAAGCCCCTATCTCTGTGTCTGATTGAAGCTTTGATCTCATGGTTACCACATGAGTGTTAGCAATTTCGAAAGACTAAAAGATGATTGAGTATGTGGGTTTGCTTTACAAGCTCTTATATTGACTCTTTCCGGTGTTATGATAAATTGCCAATTGCTTCAATGACTAAGACCATAGTTTGTTGGTTGTTAATAGAGTTCTTGGTTCATACTTTATCTTGTGAATCAATTGTTACTATAGCATAAGAAATCTTATACAATAAGTATAGTTGTTCTAAAGATGTTCATGATGCCCTCATGTCTGTATTGTATTTTATCGGCACCTCTATCTCTTAACATGTGGACATATTTATCGATCTCGGCTTTCGCTTGAGGGCAAGCAAGGTCTAAGCTTGGGGGAGTTGATACGTCCATTTTGCATCATGCTTCCATATTGATATTTATTGCATTATGGGTTGTTATTATACATTTTGGTACAATACTTATGCCTTTTCTCTCTTATTTTACAAGGTTTACATGAAGAGGGAGAATGCCGACAGCTGGAATTCTGGACTGGAAAAGGAGCAAATCTGAGATACCTGTTCCGCACAACTCCAAAAGTCCTGAAAATTTACGAATAATTATTTTGGAATATATAAAAAATATTGGGCGAAACAGATGCCAAAGGGGGGCCACCAGGAGGTGGCAAGCCTGCCAGGTGCGACCACCCCCCCTGGTCGCGCCTAGCAGGCTTGTGACCAACCTGGCAGGGCCCCGATGCCCATCCTCTGCTGTATGGAGGGTTTTCACCTGGAAAAAATTAGAATAGAGCTTTCGGGATGAAGCGTCGCCGTCTCGAGGTGGAACTTGGACAGAACCAATCTAGAGCTCCGACATGGCTGTTTTCTGTCGGGAAACTTCCCTCCCGGAGGGGGAAATTGAAGCAATCGTCATCACCAACGATCATCTCATGGAGAGGGGGTCAATCTCCATCAACATCTTCACCATCACCATATCCTCTCCAAACCTACTTCATCTCTTGTATCCGATCTTTGTCTCAAACCTCAGATTGGTACCTGTGGGTTGCTAGTAGTGTTGACTACTCCTTGTAGTTGATGCTAGTTGGTTTACTTGGTGGAAGATCATATGTCCAGATCCTTTATGATAATTAATACTCCTCTGATTATGAACATGAACATGTTTTGTAAGTAGTTACATTTGTTCCTGAGGACATGGGATAGGTCTTGTTATACGTAATCATGTGAATTTGGTATTTGTTTGATATTTTGATGAGATGTATGTTGTCTCTCCTCTAGTGGTGTTATGTGAACGTCGACTACATAACACTTCACCATTATTTTGGCCTAGGGGGAGGCATTGGGAAGTAATAAGTAGATGATGGGTTGCTAGAGTGACATAAGCTTAAGCCCTAGTTTATGCGTTGCTTCGTAAGGGGCTGATTTGGATCCACACGTTTCATGCTATGGTTAGATTTATCTTAATTCTTCTTTCATAGATCCGTATGCTTGTGATAGGGGTTAAACATAAGTGGGAGGTTTGTCCAAGTAAGGGCAGCACCCAAGCACAGGTCCACCCACATATCAAATTATCAAAGTAACGAACGCGAATCAAATGAGCATGATGAAAACTAGCTTGACAGAAATTCTCATGTGTCCTTAGGAGCGCTTTGCTTTATATAAGAGTTTGTTTAGGCCTATCCTTTGATACAAAAAGGATTGGGCTACCTTGCTGCACCTTTGCTACACTTGTTACTTGTTACTCATTACGAATTATCCTATCCCAAAACTATCTGTTATCGATAATTTAGATGCTCGCAGAGAATACCTTACTGGAAACCGCTTGACATTTCCTTCTGCTCCTCGTTGGGTTTGACACTCTTAATTACTTATCGAAAAGACTACGATAGATCCCTTATACTTGTGGGTCATCAGAATGCCATATCAACAATCACTCCAACACCACAATAGGTGTGCAACTCAATGATGGAGAGGTTCTGTTGATCCCAGATAACAACCTCAACTTGGTACTGCTCCTGGTTGAACTCATGGTAGTACTCATAAATAGTGTACTCGGGGTACCGACGATACCCCGACCTGGTCAAGAGGTCGACCAGAATGGCTGGGAACCTAGTCGCATCGATAGCCATAGTCAGGCATACGAACTGCCTTGCGGAGTGCATCTGTAACAAGGAGATTCAAAGATGTCAAAAGACAGTGTGAGCATCATATTTTCAAAAGAAACAATTGATGATAAGATGGCTCTCCGGTGGATGTCATTACAAGAACCTAATGTTAGAGTTAGCAAAATCCTTAACCCGAAAGAGAAGAGAGATCAGAACCCAGAATATAGAAGAGGAGTAAAAGATCATAATACCATCCGATTGAGATCTGGGCCCGTAAGCCACACAACAACGTTAGTATTTGTTTTTCAAGTACTAGACTCTACTTCGACCAAGGAGTTGGAAGGGGGGCTACCTATAGGCAGTCGGCTCTGATAACAACTTGAGACGTCTCATTTTGACTGTACGCTAATCACACACGCAAGTACGTATGATCAAGATTAGGGACTCACTGGAAGATATCACAACACAACTCTAGACACAAACTAAAATCATACAAGCTTCATATTACAAACCAGGGGCCTCGAGGGCTCGAATACATAAGCTCGAATATAAATGAGTCAGTGGAAGCAAATAATATCTAAGTACAGACATAAGTAAACAAGTTTGCCTTAAGAAGGCTAGCACAAACATAAGCAACAGATCAAAAGGACAAGACCTTCTACCTGGGAGCCTCCTATCCTACTACTAGTCGGGGTCAACCTCCACATAGTAGTAAGCTCCGTCAATGTAGTAGTCCTCGTCGGCGGGATAAACTATCTCTAGGGCTCCGTCATCTGGTTGTGGCAAACGTATCAATAGGAAAAGGGGAGCAAAGCAATGGTGAGTACTCATCCAAAGTACTCGCAATACTAACATCAGAAATGTGTTAAGTATGCATCATTATCAAGGGAATGGGGCTATATCTTTGGACTGACTGCAGTAAAGCCAGAATAGAGGGGAAGGCCTAATCCTATCGAAGACTAGCATCTTTAGTGTCTTGCATCATTAGAAGATTGTAGATTAGCACAATATAAGTAGCAAGTTCATTTAGTAACATGCGGAGATTCTTCCTCGACTCACTGCGAGAAAGCAATTTCAGCGCCAACAATTTCATTTCACTTCACAAGTATCCAATTCTAGTTGTATAGATCAGGATACAACTTTGAGCGTCCGTCACCGTGGACACGACTATTTTAATAGATATACTTCCCTACAGGGGGTCCACCAACTTGTCCAACACGCTTGATTAACTCTTGCCGAACACACTTTCCTCGGTCATGCCTGGCATCGACTGATCGACACACCGTAGTCCTACCTAGGCTCAAAAGAGAGGCCACACACCGGTCTACATCCTAATCACAAAGGGGTCATGGGACAATCTCTCTTCACAATCCTGCACGTTGCAAGGATGACCGATGTCATTCCTAGCACCTCTTAATACAAAGACAGTGCTTACGCGGGCCACCCCGGGCATCTGCCGCTCAACTGTGATATCTTGAAATCTTTTAGGAGAATGTACGATGCAGAGTGTCCATACTGATTCACGCGTGGTGGTTAGTGCAAAACAGGGCAGAGGCCTTCTCAGGTCACATATCCAAACCCATTAATGCTTTGTTAACCACGACAACGATCGATGATCCATGATATATGGTACTGTCGCCCCATCTCGAGGACTTCTAGCAAGGGCCAAGAAAGCCCGTCCACACCTCGTCAATATTACATCAACACCCTCCTGGTCATCCTTACCTCATCATGTTTCAGTTGTCAACTAAATGTAATCGTGTGTCCATAACATCAAGGGGAAAGCCGAGGAATCAACCTCGATGGATCCCACCCGATGTAACCGTCAAGGTGACCAGAGAGGCACCCTCGATAGTCTACTCTTGAGGTGTTGCACGACAGAGTTGTTTTCGGAAGGGGAGAAGAAGGAATCACCCTCAGAAATCCACGACCGACTAGCTACACTACAGAGTTATCATCATGAG
This sequence comes from Hordeum marinum, assembly GCA_022496015.1. NCBI lineage: Eukaryota > Viridiplantae > Streptophyta > Magnoliopsida > Poales > Poaceae > Hordeum > Hordeum marinum. The sequence continues at coordinate 353,409,181 of CM039675.1, forward strand.
TACTTTACGAGGTATCACCCTCGATACTCGATAGTAGCCTTGCAGAGTCGTACAACTAAGGGGATGTGAGGTGATGTGATGGGCATGTCTCGTCGATCAAGTTGATCGAGTCTTCAAGTCTTCGAGTCGTCAATGGTGACGCAGGGGCAACAGGGACTAAGTGGGGTCACTGGGGACCACTGATCAACCTATACTAAGCATTTAATATGTAGTAAGGTACAAGAACAGTTTAACAAAAACAGGCAATGCATCAGAATATGAGCTATCTACAATAGTAGAAAAATCTAATGCAAGCATGAGAGATAAATAATGGGCGATATCGGAATGATCAAGGGAGGTGGGTTGCTTGCCTTGTTGCTCTGATGCAAAAGGTTGAGTGTCTGTGGTGTAGTTGTACCCGGCAGCAGCGTCAGTCTCGGTGTCTAACGAAGAGAAGAGGGGGAGAAACAATAAATACAAGCAAGAAGATGCAACATGTTGCATGACATGTCAATATGCAGTGCTAGGGATGGGCTACTTAGTACTACACGTCACGGACGGAGCGGAAAACTATCTGATGATATTTCCGGGTCTTTAGCTATTACCGAACAGATGATCCTTGATGACCCAGAAGTATAGGGGATCTATTGTAGTCCTTTTGATAAGTAAGAGTGTCAAACCCAACGAGGAGCAGAAAGAAATGACAAGCGGTTTTCAGTAAGGTATTCTCTACAAGCACTAAAATTATCGGTAACAAATAGTTTTGTGATAAGATAATTCATAACGGGTAGCAAGTAATAAATTTAACAAAGGTGCAACAAGGTGGCCCAATCCTTTTTATAGCAAAGGACAAGCCTATAAAAACTCTTATATAAAGCAAAGCGCTCCCGAGGACACATGGGAATTTTTGCCAAGCTAGTTTTCATCATGCTCATTTGATTTGAGTTCGTTACTTTGATAATTTGATATGTGGATGGACCGGTGCTTGCGTGCTGCCCTTACTTGGACAAACCTCCCACTTATGATTAACCTCTCTTGCAAGCATCCGCAACTACAAAAGAAGAATTAAGATAAATCTATCCATATCATGAATCATATGGATCCAAATCAGCCCCTTACGAAGCAACGCATAAACTAGGGTTTAAACTTTTGTCACTCTAGCAACCCATCATCTACTTATTACTTCACAATGCCTTCCCCTAGGCCCAAATAATGGTGAAGTGTCATGTAGTCGATGTTCACATAACACCACTAGAGAGACAACATACATCTCATCAAAATATCGAACGAATACCAAATTCACATGATTACTTATAACAAGACTTATCCCATGTTCTCAGGAACAAACGTAACTACTCACAAAGCATATTCATGTTCATAATTAGAGGAGTATTAATTATCATTAAGGATATGAACATATGATCTTCCACCAAGTAAACCAACTAGCATCAACTATAAGGAGTAATCAACATTACTGGCAACCCACATGTACCAATATGATGTTTTGAGACAAAGATCGGATAAAAAAGATGAACTAGGGTTTGGAGAGGAGATGGTGCTGATGAAGATGTTCATGGAGATTGACCCCCTCTCGATGAGAAGATCGTTTGTGATGACGATAGCTTCGATTTCCCCCTCGGGGGGGGGGTGTTCCCTGGCAAAACAGCTCCGCCGGCCCTAGATTGGTTCTGCCCAAGTTCCGCCTCGAGACGACGGCGCTTCGTCCCGAAAGCTCTCTTATGATTTTTTTTTCCAGGTCAAAACCTTTCATATAGCAGAAGATGGGCATTGGAGGGGTAGGCCGCAAGCCACAAGGGCACGACCAGGGGGGTAGGCCGCGCCCAGCAGGCTTGTGACCTCATGGTGGGTCCCCTTTGGTATTTCTTATGCCCAGTGTTTTCCATATATTCCAAAATAATTCTCCGTAACTTTTTAGGACTTTTGGAGTTGTGCATAATAGGTCACTCATATTTTCTCCTTTTCCAGTACATAATTCTAGCTGCCGGCATTCTCCCTCTTCATGTAATCCTTGTGAAATAAGAGAGAAAAGACATAACTATTGTACCAAAATGTCTAATAACAGCCCATAATGCAATAAATATCAATATAAAAGCATGATGCCAAAATGGACGTATCAACTCCCCTAAGCTTAGACCTCGCTTGTCCTCAAACGAAAGCCGAGATCGATAAATATGTCCACAAGTTTAGAGATAGAGGTGTCGATAAAATAAAATACGGACATGAGGGCATCATGATCATCTTAAGAACATCAATACTCATTGGTATATAATTTCTTATACTAGAGTAACAATTCATTCACAAGGTAAAGTATGAACCAAGAACTCTATTTAGAACCAACAAACTATGCTCTCAGTCACTGAAGCAATTGCAATTTATCATAACATCGGAAAGAGTCAATATAAGATCTTGTAAAGCAAATCCACATACTCAATCATCTTTTAGTCTTGCATAATTTCTAACACTCACGCGGTACTCATGAGGTGAAAGCTTCAATTGAACACAAAGAAAGATAGGGGCTTATAGTTTTGCCTCCCAACTATTTACCTCAAGGGTAATATCAATAGAAATAACTCATGACCACCCACATCCGAGTGGATATATGTGTCTAGATCATTCCCCAACACATGACACTTGCCAAGAGAGAAAGGCAAAATATAGGAAGTGGTGAAGATCACCATGACTCTTGTATAAAGGTTAGTACTAGAAAGTAAAAGCAACAGGTAGGCCCTTCGCAGAGGGAAGCAAAGGTTGTCATGAGTTTTTTGTTTTTTGGATGTGCAAACCCTTATGCATAGGAACGTCGCATTGTATTGCCCTTTGTGATATAAACCTTTATTATGCAATCCGTCGCTTTTATTTCTTTACCATCACAAGTTTGTACAACGCTTATTTCCCTTACAATAAATGATCATACATATTTAGGAGCAATTTTCATTGCTTTTTGCACCGATGACAACTTACTTGAAGGACCTTACTCAATCCATAGGTAGGTATGATGGACTCTCATGGCTAAACAAGGTTGAGGGTGTTTGGATGCACAAGTAGTATCTCTACTTGGTGTGGAAGTTTTGGCTCGTATGAGGTGGAAGCAAGCATTACATGTTAAAGGATCTATAACCATATAACTTCTATTCGGAAATAAGAAAACATAACCCATTATGTTGTCTTCCTTGTCCAACATTAACTTCTTAGCATATAATATTTTAATGAGTGCTCACAATCATAAAAGATGTCTAAGATAATCTATTTATATGTGAATCTCTCCTTCTTTATTACTTCCTTTTAATTGCAACAATGACCAGTTGCTATGTTTGTCAACTCTCAACAAATTTCAATCGACCTACTTCTTATATGTGAAGTCACCACTCCCCATAAGATCATCACATATACTCTTTGCTTTTATTCTATACTTCTTTATATTTCTTTTTCTCAAGACCATAGCAGCAAGCAAAGCCCTCAACTCAAAACTACTTTTTATTATATAACTCTCGGACTTGCTTGCATATGGGGAACATAAAGCAAAACTCAAAACTAGATCATACTAAAAATCTTTATTCTACAAGATCAAGATGTGATGGTGATACGATACCGGGGCACCTCCCTTAACCTTGGCACAAGCCAGTGGGAGTGCCCATACCCATGTCTTTAGTTGTCCTTCTTCGGAGGTGATGGTGATGGAGAAGGATTTTCAAGATTGTCCAGTTTCCTCTTAAGCATAAAATTATGTTCCCTCGGATCGTCAACTTCTTGATCGAGCTTCAATATCCTTTGACATAATTCTTGCTTGCTCTCTTTCAGAAAACAAGAAGGGATAAATAGAACATTGGGTTTTCTGCTTGTGTTTGGGAGGCTTGATTTCCTGAACTCCACGTGCATATCTCCTAGTTGAGTCTGAGGGATCTCTTCTTAATCCGAGCTTTCTTCCTCATACTTGCCTTCTTGTTCCTCCTCCGAGAATAATCCATAAGGATCTAGGTCCCCATAGAGCTTGGGATTGGCAAGATAATGCGATACATAGCTCTCCCCATCAGACTCTTGGGACGACATCTTGCTCGAAATCTGCTGCAGAAACAACTCAAAATGAAAATAGGAGGTATTGTCGTGATACGAAGGTCCAAACCTTCGGGAGATTATATAATGAATTTTTACCAACCTAAAGGAGTGTACCACAAGAAAATGAAGTCCGGAGGGTGCACGGGGTGGCCACAAGCCATAGGGGCGCGGCCATGGGGGCTAGGCCACGCCCAGCAAGCTAGTCGCCTCCTCGTGCATCTTTTGGACTATTTTAAATTTTCCTAATTTATTAAATATTCCAAAATGGAGAAAAAATTCTATTGGAAAAGTTTTGGAGTCGGTTTGCTTACCGTACCACATACCTATTCCGGAGTCTGAAACATTCTGGTAGGTCTCCCTAATGTACTCCTCCGGATATATGGTATTGATAATATTGGTTTCAACATTTATGGGAGTACCAGAGATATAATGTTTAATTCTTTTCCCCTTTACCACCTTCAGGTTAGTGCCCTCAGCATTGTTGATCTTGATGGCACCGGAACGATATACTTCCTCAACAATGTAAGGCCCTTCCCATTTAGAGAGAAGTTTTCCTACACAAAAATCTTAAACAAGAATTGTATAGCCAGACATGGTCACCTACATTGAATTCATGCTTTTGTATCCTTTTATCATGCCATCTCTTAACCTTTTCTTTAAACAACTTGGCATTCTCATAGGCCTGGGTTCTCCATTCATCAAGTGAGCTAATGTCAAATAACCTCTTCTCACCAACAAGTTTAAAATCATAGTTGAGCTCTTTAATTACCCAATAAGCTTTGTGTACCAGTTCAAGAGGTAAGTGGCATGCTTTACCATAAACCATTTTATATGGATACATACCCATAGGGTTTTTGTAAGCAGTTCTATAAGCCCATAATGCATCATCAAGTTTCTTAGAGCAATTCTTTCAAGATCTATTAACAGTCTTTCGCAAGATCAATTTAATTTCTCTATTGCTTAAATTCTACCTGACCACTAAACTGAGGATGATATGGAGATGCAATTCTATGATTAACATCATACTTAGCAAGCAATTTACGGAAAGCACCATGAATAAAGTGTGAACCACTATCCATCATTAAATATCTAGGGACTCCAAATCTAGGGAAAATAACTTCTTTAAGCATTTTAATAGAAGTGTTATGATTGGCACTACTAGTTGGAATAGCTTCTACCCACTTAGTAACATAATCAACAGCAACTACAATATGAGTATACCCGTTGGACTTTGGAAAAGGTCCCATATAATCAAAAGCACAAACATCAAAAGGTTCAATAACAAGTGAGTAATTCATAGGCATTTCCTGGCGTCTACTAATATTACCGATTCTTTGACATTAATCACAAGACAAGACAAAACTTACGAGCATCCTTGAAGAGAGTAGTCCAATAAAAACCAGATTGTAATACCTTGTTTGTTGTTCTGTCTCCAGCGTGGTGTCCTCTGTAGGCTTCAGAATGACACTTGTGTAGGATCTATTCCTTATCATGCTTAGGTACACAACGTCTAATAACACCATCTACTTCTTTTTTGTAAAGGTGTGGATAATTCCAAAAGTAATGTCTCAAATCATAGAAGAACTTTTTCTTTTGTTGGTATGTGAAACTAGGAGGTATAAATTTAGCAACAATGTAATTAGCATAATCAGCATACCATGGAGCATTATTCAAAGCATTTATGACACATAATTGTTCATCAGGAAGCTATCATCAATAGGTAGTGGGTCATCAAGAACATGCTCTAACCTAGACAGTTTATCTGCTACGGGGTTTTCAACACCCTTTCTATCAATAATATGCAAATAAAATTCTTGTAGCATAAGAACTCATCTAATAAGTCTTGGTTTAGCATCTTTGTTTTCCATAAGATATTTAATAGCAGCATGATCAATGCGCACAATTACTTTGGAATCAACAGTATAAGGTCTGAATTTGTCACAAGTAGGCACAACTACTAAAAATTCCTTTTCGGTGGTAGCATAGTTTCTTTGAGCACTGTCTAGAGTTTTACTAGAATAGTGGATACCATTTAATTTCTTATCAACTCTTTGTCCTAGAATAGCACCAACGGCATAATCACCAGCATCACACATAATTTCAAAGGGTAGGTTCCAATCAGGTGGTTGAACAACAAGTGCAGAAATCAAGGCTTTCTTAAGAATTTCAAATGTTTCTACACAATCATCATCAAAACAAAATGGAACATATTTTTGCAAGAGATTAGTGAGAGTCCGAGAAATTTTCGAGAAGTTTTTAATAAATCTCCTATAGAAACCAGCATGACCAAGGAAACTTCTTATACCTCTGATATCCGTGGGACACGACATTTTTTTCAATAGCATCAACTTTAGCCTTATCCACCTCAATACCTCTTTTGGAGATTTTTTGTCCCAATACAATGCCCTCATTAACCATAAAGTGGCACTTCTCCCAATTCAAGACAAGATTAGTTTCTTCACACATCTGCAAAACTCGATCAAGGTTTCTCAAGCAATCATCAAAAGAAGTTCTGTAAACAGAGAAATCATCCATGAAAACCTCAACAATCTTTTCACAAAATTCAGAGAATATAGAAGTCATAGATCTTTAAAAGGTAGCAGGTGCATTGCATAAACCAAAAGGCATACATCTATAAGCAAAGGTACCGAAAGGGCAAGTGAAAGTTGTCTTTTCTTGATCCTCTTTTGACACAAGTATTTGAGAGAAACCAGAGTAACCATCTAGAAAGCAGAAGTGTGTGTGTTTAGATAGTATTTCTGGCATTTGATGAATAAAAGGTAAAGGTTAATGACCTTTCCTAGTAGCTTTATTTAATTTCCTAAAATCAATACCATTCTATATCCTATAGCAATTCTTTGTGGGATCAATTCATTTTTATCATTACGAACAACGGTAATACCTCCCTTCTTAGGGACACAATGAACGGGACTAACCCATCTAGTATCAACAATAGGATAAATTATACCTACCTCCAGAAGCTTTAATATTTCGTTTCTTACCACTTCTTTCATTTTTGGATTTAACCGTCGTTGGTGATCAACAACTGGTTTAGCGTCAGGTTCCATATTAATTTTATGCTGACATAGAGTGGGACTAATGCCCTTAAGATCATCAAGAGTATATCCAATAGTAGCATAGTGCTTCTTCAGAGTTTTCAATAATCTCTTTTCTTCATGCTCTGAAAGGTTAGCACTAATAATAACAGGATTTATCTTCTTTTCATCAAGATAAGCATATTTCATAGTATCCGGTAATTGTTTGAGCTCAAACACAGGATCACCCTTGGGTGGAGGAGGATCCCCAAGTATTTCAATGGGCAAGTTGTGTTTCAAAATAGGATGTTGATCAAAGAAAATCCTATCTATTCCATTCCCTTCATTAATATGCATATCGTTTTCACGGTCTAGCAAATATTGTTCTAAGGGATCAGTAGGAGGCACATCAATAGAATCAAGACCAATAATTTCATCCTTACCAGGCAATTCTTTATCATGGGGTTGTCTACGAAATTTAGAGAAATTAAACTCATGGGACACATCCCCAAAACTCACAGTAACAGTTTCTTTCTTACAATCTATCTTAGCATTAACAATATTCAAGAAAGGCCTACCAAATATAATGGGACAAAAATCATCTTGTGGGGAACCAAGAAAAAGAAAATCAATAGGATATGTTATTTTCCCACTCAAGACATCAACATCGCTAAAAATCCAAACTGGTGCTATAGTATCTCTATTAGCAAGCTTAATGGTAACATCAATTTCCTCTAATTCAGCTGGTGCAATATCATTCATAATTTCTTCATATAGAGTAAAGGGAATTGCACTCACACTAGAACCCACATCATATAGGCCATGATAACAATGATCTCCTATTTTAACAGAAACAACATGCATGCCAACTGTAGATCTATGTTTATCTTTAGTATCAGGTCTAGCAATTCTAACAACTTCATCATAGAAATGAATAACATGCCCATCAATATTATCAACCAAGAGATCTTTAACCGTAGAAATACTAGGTTCAACTTTAATTTTTTCGGAGGGTGTAGGTGTTCTAACATAGCTCTTACGAACCACAGTTGAAGCTTTAGCATGTTCCTTTATTCTAACACGAAAAGGTGGTTTCTCAATGTAAGCAACGGGAATAACATGATCAACACTATAAGTAATAGTTTCTTCTTCAACTTTAATAGGTTCAACTACTTTCACTTCAATGGGAGGATGATATTTAAACCAATTCTCCTTAGGGAGGTCAACATGAGCAGCAAATGATTCATAGAAAGAAGCTACTATCTAAGAGTCAAGTCCATATTTAGTGCTAAATTCACGAAAAGCATCGGTGTCTATAAAGGATTTAACACAATCAAACTTAAGGGTTATGCTGACTCCTTACCCTCGTCGAATTCCCAATCTTCAGAATTGCGCTTAATTCTTTCCAATAAATCCCATTTAAATTCAATATCATTCTTCATGTAGGAACCATTACAGGAAGTATTGAGCATGGATTGATCATTACGAGAAAGCCGAATATAAAATTCTGAATAATAATTTCTCTTGAGAGCTCATGATTTGGGCATGAATATAACATTGACTTAAGCCTCCCCCAAGCTTGAGCGATACTTTCTCCTTCACAAGGACAAAAAATATAAATATAATTCTGATCACGATGAACTAGATGCATAGGATAAAACTTCTGATGAAATTTCAATTTCAATCGGTTGCAGTTCCATGATCCAATATCATCACATAGCCTATACCATGTCAATGTCTTATCCTTCAAAGATAAAGGAAAGAACTTCTTCTTGACATCATCCTCGGGCAAACCTACAAGCTTAAATAATCTACAAACTTCATCCACATAGATTAGATGCAAATCAGGATGTAGTGTTCCATATCCTGCATAAGGATTAGCTAGCACTTTCTCTATCATACCCAAAGGAATTTCATAATAAATATTTTTAGTAGGTTTAGTAGGTTGAGGAGAAACTCTTTGCGCTTCCGGTTGAGGTGAAGATATCCCGAACAAGCCCCTCAAAGGATTATTTTCCATAGTAACAAGTGACAGTAAATATCAACACACTATATAAAAATTTTCCTTACCAGACTCCACTCACCAAAGGCGCTTCACTCGCCGGCAACGGTACCAGAAAAGATTCTTGATGACCCACAAGTATAGGGGATCTATCATAGTCCTTTCGATAAGTAAGAATGTCGAACCCAACGAGGAGCATAAGGAAATGACAAGCGGTTTTCAGTAAGGTATTCTCTGCAAGCACTAAAATTATCGGTAATAGATAGTTTTTTGATAAGATAATTCATAATGGGTAGAAAGTAATAAATGTAACAAAGGTGCAGCAAGGTGGACCAACCCTTTTTATAGCATAGGACAATCCTGGAAAAACTCTTATATAAAGCAAATCGCTCCCGAGGACACATGAGAATTTCTGTCAAGCTAGTTTTCATCATGCTCATTTGATTCGCGTGCGTTACTTTGATAATTTGATATGTGGGTGGACCGATGCTTGTGTGCTGCACTTACATGGAAAAACCTCCCACTTATGATTAACCTCTCTCGCAAGCATTCACAACTACGAAAGAAGAATTAAGATAAATCTATCCATAGCATGAAACATATGAATCCAAATCAGCCCCTTACGGAGCAACACATAAACTAGGGTTTAAGCTTCTGTCACTCCAGCAACCCATAATCAACTTATTAATTCCCAATGCCTTCCCCTAGGCCCAAATAATGGTAAAGTCTCATATAGTCGACGTTCACATAATACCACTAGAGGAGAGACAACATACATATCATCAAAATATTGAACAAATACCAAATTCACATGATTACTTATAGTAAGACTTATCCCATGTCCTTAGGAACAAACGTAACTACTCACAAAGCATATTTGCGTTCATAATCATAGGAGTATTAATTATCATTAATGATCTGAACATATGATCTTCCACCAAGTAAACCAACTAGCATCAACTACAAGGAGTAATCAACACTACTAGCAACCCACATGTACCAATCTAAGGTTTTGAGAGAAAGATCGGATACAAGAGATGAACTAGGGTTTGGAGAGGAGACGGTGTTGATGAATACGTTGATGGAGATTGAACCCCTCTCGATGAGAGGATCGTTGGTGATGACGATGACTTCGATTTCCCCTTCCGTGAGGGAAGTTTCCCCGACAGAACAGTTCCGCCGGAGCCCTAGATTGGTTCTGCCCAAGTTCCACCTCAAGACAGTGGTGCTTCGTCCCGAAAGCTCTCTTATGATTTTTTTTCCAGGTCAAAGCCCTCCATATAGCAGAAGATGGGCACCGGCGGGCTGCCAGGGGGGCCACAAGCCACAAGGGCGCGGCCAGGGGCGTAGGTCGTGCCCAGCAGGCTTGTGGCCTCCTGGTGGGTCCCCTATGGTATTTCTTTCACCCAATATTTTTCATATAGTCGAAAATAATTATCCGTAAAAATTTAGGACTTTTGGAGTTGTGCAGAATAGGTCTCTCATATTTGTCCTTTTCCAGTCCAGAATTCCAGCTGCCAGTATTCTCCCTCTTCATGTAATCCTTGTAAAATAAGAGAGAAAAGGCATAAGTATTGTACCAAAATGTATAATAACAACCCATAATGCAATAAATATCAATATAAAAACATGATGCAAAATGGACGTATCAATCCTAACGACAAAATTTCCATGTTTATCATCCTAGAGGCATGTGACGGATGAACGAAGAGCATATTCGGATTCATGGTATTTTTCTAAGTAGCTTTCTTATATACATTATTTTCATCTGACTTGTAGATTATTTTATTAATTTTCAAAGTTTCATTAATATTCTAAAATTAACATATTTATTTTAATTAAAAAACATTTTATTGCATCAACATGACATCATGACGACATCAGTAATCAACAATCAATTTGATTGGTCAAACTGACCTATGGGGCCTAGCTGTCATACGTACAGAGTTAATCTAGTGTTTATAATTAACTAAAATAGATTAATTAGCACGGGACGGACCTGTCATAGATTTATTAGTTCAAACTAATTATTTCATTAACATGTTAATTAAGTGACAGGGCTGGCTCACATGTCAGTGGCGCAGGGGGACCGTGACCCACCAGTCAGTGACTCGGCATTGCCTAGTCAGCCAGTTGATCGTGGTCAACTGGTAAACTAGGGTCCCCTGGCCCATTGGCAGAGTCACCGGTTGTGATCCCAGTCCAGCCCCGCCAGTGGGCGACGCCGGAGCAGGTCTGACGAGCCCAGAAACACGGCAAAGGCTCGGCCAGGCTTCGGGTTTTGTCCACATGGGCTCATTTTGTGCACGAAGACGCGCGTTTGAAGATGCGTAGCGCCACCCAGCATTTGGCATCGTTGGGGGGCAGCTGATTCGGTCAGACTTATCGTCGTCGTTGTGTTTTGCGGCAGTGACGTCCGGGCGACGGTGGGGGATGGGCTACGGGGCACGGCAAAGCCCGTGCATGCGTGCATTCGACTCATGCGTGCTCTAGGAGATCAATGGGGTGCTCGGATGCGAGCTACGGCCGTTGCGGCCATGTCAACGAGCTCGACGGCGACAGAGCGTTCAGGCAATGGTGGCTGAGCTAGCTAGGGAGGCACGCGTGAGTTGGCGAGGGAGAGGGAGGAGCAGGAGCTCACCAAGCCTTGCAGATGTGCTCAAATGCGCTTAGGGGGGGGCTCGGTGCAGCAAATTTAGGTGGACGAGCTCCGGTGGTCGAGGAGGAAGAAGACAAAGATGGAAGCGATGCGGTGCTCCTCAGCTCTAGCGGCTAGATACGGTCGATGAAGGGAAGCGCGACATAGCATCGATGCTACGGAGGCAAGGCGAGGGAGGCTCGAGGGTCCCTGTCTACATGACGGCCATGGTGGTGGCGGCGGACGACAGAGGCGAGAGCGAGTGAAAGAGAGGGGCGAGCGAGGTGGGAATGAGATCTAAGGTTCGCCAAGGGGTGCGAGGGCATCTTCTAGCCGGTGGGGAGTCACCGGATGGCCGGCACGGCGAATGGAATGACCGATGGCGAGCATCGGCTCGCCCACATCTCCCCCCATGAGCAGTAGGAGGAAGACGATGGGGAGGTGGGCTGGGTTGGCCACTTTAGACTTAGGCCGAGTCAAAGTGGCTTTTTCCATTTTTCCTTTTTGCTCTCTACTTTACTTTTTTTAAAAGGCTTCTGTTTTGATTAAAGATAGCACCAAAATACCTTTATAAAAATATGGTAACTTGCCCACTATTAATCATGCAATAATAGGCAGTACCACAGAAAGATTTGGAGCCATTTGAAAATGTTTGGAAATTACATAATTCAAGAAGGGCAAATAAGCAATATGTTGGCCTCTATTATTATTGTTTAGAGGCACTTAAACAATTGATAAAATGTTGGTTCAAGTTTTATAAATGCTTAGGGAATATTTGAAACCCATCCATGATTTTAGTTTTCAGGTTTGCAAAAATATTTAAACCCCTTATCAAATGAATTTTCAAATTCATTAGGAAGTTGAAAAGAGATATAATTCCATTGTGATCAAACATTTATTAGCAAAAATTGATGATCTCAAACTTTTGATCATTGTAGCTTGATTACATGCATCACTGTAGCTGGTAATCGAGGGGTGTTAAAAATTACTGCTTTTTAACAAAGAGGAAACCAGTCCGACCATGCTATGTAAAAGCGTGCTTTCCTTTGTACGAATTGTAAATTTCAAATCATGAGGACTGTGATTATGAGTGTGTTTGGCAGCTAAGCATTGACAACTTTTTACGAAACGTCATGTTTATGAAATCATGCATATCGATCACCACTAGGCGACTCCTTGCATGTCATATCAAAACAGAGATCGTGCATCGCGTTTTAGGGGATATCATTAATCGATTGTTTTACCCCACGCGTCCATAGCGGCACGATCCAACTAAAATGTTGGGTAACTCTTTCCCCATGCTCTCCTCCTACTCCAGCACCGAAAGAAACACAACTCTCGGTGCCCTCAATCCTTCCACCGAGCGCACTACTTTTTGCCCCATTGGCCGATGCAGATCTGAAGGGGAAGTGGGTTCCCTCGAAGGTCGACAACGCCTTCATCACCGAGCTTCGGGCAGCGGGGTATATCCCTGATGGTGTGGCCTATAGGGTTTCAGAGCCCAACCAGCGCATCCCCACTCCCCAGGCCAGGGAGCGGGTCATCTTCGTCTCCCACGTTGTCATAGGTCTGTGATTCCCCCTATACCCATTCGTGTGGGGGGTTCTTTTCTTCTACGGGTTTGATTTCTACAACCTCGCCCCAAACTCCATTCTCCACCTCACCACCTTCGTTATGATTTGTCAGGCCTTTCTAAGGGTGCTTATCACTTCGTCTTATGGCTAAATACATTTTGTGTCAAGCCGAAGAGTGGCGATGGTGACTTTGCCGAATGTGGCAGTGCCATGATCAGAAAACTCCAAAAAGAGGAGCATGTGGCTGGAGGGTACTTTCATTGAGACGGTGAAGATGTGGCAGTGAGACTTGTTCTACATCATCAAGCCTCGTGACAAGAACCAGGCTGTGCTCCCACCCTTTACGGGTTTACCTCCGAAGAAGCTAAACTCCTGGCAGTCAAAGAACCTAGAGTGGGGAGTCCCAGAGGAGGTCACCATCCTCCAGAACAAGATCCACACCCTCAAGGATAGCTCCAAGTGGTGGATGTGATCGACGTGATGTTGCAATCCTGCCACTCCAACTTCGGGCTAGCTCTATGTGGCTCTACAAGCCCGAGGGCCCCCGGGCGATCCACCACTTTGCTCGTACCGACGTGGACGGCATGTGGACATCCCTCTTCAAGCCGAAGCTGAACAAGTTCCCCGTAAACGGGCCAGACAACAACTACTCGGAGTCACACACTCCGAAGGAGGTAACCATCTGCGCTGCAGATCCCATTAATTTAGAGTTGTGCTTTATATCTGAAACACTTTCCTTTATATGCAGAAATGCTTGGCTTGGTCGGCAAGAATCAGCTGCTCGCGCCCTTGCCCGAAGGCGACATTTCTCCCGAGATCCAGGCACTCCTAGCCGTGGCACCTTCAAAGGGCCCGACCAAGGCGAAAAGGGAGATGGGGAGGAAGAGGAAGAATACGGGAATTCTTCGGACTAAGGATCCCTCGGATTCCAAGTCTAAGGACCTCAAGGCCATCTCCTCGGAAGGAGGAGAGAAAGAGGAGGAGGAGTGATACGTCTCCAATGTATCGATAATTTATGAAGTATTCATGCCATATTCACCTATGTTTACAATACTTTTATATGACTTTGATGCATTTATTATGATTTAATTAGAACTAATCCGAACTGGCACTGTTTTGAGCAGAATTACCGTGGTGTCGTTTTTTGTGTGTAGAAAAATGAAAGTTCTGGTAATCGCCTGAAACCTTTTGGTGATTTTTCTTGGAACACATGAGCAACATTGGAGAGGATAATCGTCGGAGGGAACCCACCAGGCGCTCACAAGCTATATGGGCGCGCCGAGGGGGTGGTGTCAAAGGGTCATGTTAGCTTGTGGGCCCCTCATAACTCCGTTTTGCGTGATTTCAAATCCAAAAAATCCAATAAATAGAGAACCCATCAGGAATTTACCTACACTCTCCGCTCCGCCACTATAGCTTTCTGTATCGAAGAAAAAACAATCTAGAAAGAAAACAGAGAGGAAAATAGAGAGAGATCCAATCTCGAAGGGGTTCTCGTCCCTTCGGAAGCCATGGAGGACAAGGACGAGAGGGGATAACATAATTAAGCATCCAAATACATAAGCTTATTATATGCATTAAGTAATAATTATAACAACGCAAATAATAAACCCAGCATGACGTGCCACACAAACACATTTGATATTTCCAACTTAGCAAGAACAGAGTAGTTGCCGCTGAGAAGCATCCAGGGAGGCACTCAAAAAAGACTGACACTTGATTTAAACTCCGCCTCCACATTTCCCGACTTTGGCCAACACCTCCCCAGCGGTGTCAGCGTTAGCTGCCCATTTGGTGAGCTTTGGCTGAGCTACACTTAACCACCTGGGCGCCATTTCTTTGCCCGCGCAAGAGCCCTCCACCCACCGCAACCACCTTCTTGACCCCCTCCTAAACCCAAGCTACCGCAGCCGGCTTCCCGCTCAGATTCCTCCGGCCCGGCTTCCGTGGCAACTTAACCGAATCCAGCAAGCAACAACAAGAAGCCCCACGAAGAAGCCAACCTCGACCTCCCCCTCGCTCGCCAACCTCATCTGATCTCATGGCATGCTCCTCCCTGGTTGACTCCTCAAATGGGGAGCTATAAGAATGGTTACTGGTACGATCCATAGAGTCCAACCAGTTCCATCGACCTCTCTCTCCCTCGCTCTCTCTCTCTCTCGCCGCGGCAGCCACAGCGAGGTGGCCCGGCCCAGTGTGCTAGCAAGATTTATACGCGGGGACCGCTGAGCCGAGCAAGATGTCGCGGTTCGTCGACAAGCTGCCGTTCTTTGACCGGAGGGCGTCGCCGATGGAGGAAGCCGACGATATCCCGCGCAGCGGCCTCCTCCACCTGCACGGCGGACACCACCACTACCAGCACCACCACCAGCCGCAGAGCGCATTGATGGCGCCAGAGCCGTCCCCGCCCACCACGAAGCAGCCCTCCTCCACTCTGGCGCAGCTACTCAAGCGCGTCAACGAGGCGCGCAGCGACGCTTCGTCGCCCAACTCGTCCCCGTCCCACTACACCATCGAGCTCGGAGCCTCCATACCGGGCTCCACCGGCAGCGAGAGCGAGCACACCAGCCTTGCCGGTGTTGGTGTCCGTGTCGGCGACGGCACGCTGCTGCCGTTCGTGCTTAAGTTCACCGACCTCACGTACAGCGTGAAGCAGAGGAAGAAGGGCCCCTGCCTGCCCGCGCTGCCGTTCCGCCGCGGGGACGCGGAGCCCGAGGCGCCGCGGATGAAGACGCTGCTGGACAACATCTCCGGCGAGGCCCGGGAGGGCGAGATCATGGCGGTGCTCGGTGCCAGCGGGTCCGGCAAGAGCACGCTCATCGACGCGCTCGCCAACCGCATCAGGAAGGAGAGCCTCCACGGCTCCGTCACGCTCAACGGCGAGTCCATGGACAACAACCTGCTCAAGGTCATATCTGCGTACGTGATGCAGGATGACCTTCTGTACCCGATGCTCACAGTGGAGGAGACGCTCATGTTCTCCGCCGAGTTCCGCCTGCCGCGCTCCCTCCCCACCAAGGAGAAGAAGAAGCGGGTGCAGGCGCTCATCGACCAGCTCGGCCTGCGCAACGCGGCCAACACCATCATCGGCGACGAGGGGCACCGTGGCGTGTCGGGCGGTGAGCGCCGGCGCGTGTCCATCGGAGTGGACATCATCCACGACCCCATCGTGCTGTTCCTCGATGAGCCCACCTCCGGACTCGACTCCACCAGCGCCTTCATGGTGGTGAAGGTGCTGCAGCGCATCGCCCAGAGCGGCAGCGTCGTGGTCATGTCCATCCACCAGCCGAGCTATCGCATCCTCGGCCTCCTCGACCGCCTCCTGTTCCTGTCCCGCGGCCAGACTGTGTACTACGGCCCTCCCGGCGCGCTATCATCCTTCTTCTCGGACTTCGGCAAGCCCATCCATGACAACGAGAACCCGACGGAGTTCGCGCTCGACCTCGTTAGGGAGCTCGAGACCATGCCGAACGGGGCCTGCGACCTTGTCGAGCACAACAAGTCGTGGCAGAAGCGCATGGGCCCGAAGATGAAACACGCCGACGACGGGAATGGCGGGAAGCCATCGCTCTCTCTGCAGGAGGCCATCAGCGCCAGCATCTCTCGCGGGAAGCTCGTGTCCGGCGCGACCGACGGCAATGTAACGGTGCCCTCACCGTCGTCCGCCCCGGCGTCCGCGGTGGCCAAGTTCGCGAACCCGTTCTGGATCGAGATGGGGGTGCTGACCCGTCGCGCGTTCCTCAACACGAAGCGCACGCCGGAGATCTTCGTCATCCGCCTGGGCGCTGTGCTGATCACGGGGTTCATCCTGGCGACAATCTTCTGGCGCCTAGACGACTCGCCCAAGGGCGTGGAGGAGCGCCTGGGCTTCTTCGCCATCGCCATGTCCACCATGTTCTACACCTGCTCCGACGCGCTGCCCGTGTTCCTCAACGAGCGCTACATCTTCCTCCGCGAGACGGCCTACAACGCGTACAGGCGGTCCTCGTATGTGCTCTCCCACACCATCGTGGGTTTCCCCTCGCTCATCGTCCTCTCCCTGGCGTTCGCGGTGACCACATTCTTCGCCGTGGGGCTGGCCGGCGGCGCAGAGGGGTTCTTCTTCTTCGTGGCCATCGTGCTGGCCTCGTTCTGGGCCGGGAGCGGGTTCGCGACGTTCCTGTCCGGCGTGGTGACCAACGTGCAGCTGGGGTTCCCCGTGGTGGTGTCGACGCTGGCCTACTTCCTGCTCTTCAGCGGCTTCTTCATCAACCGGGACAGGATCCCCAAGTACTGGCTGTGGTTCCACTACGCGTCGCTGGTCAAGTACCCGTACGAGGCGGTGATGATCAACGAGTTCAGCGACCCCGGGCGGTGCTTCGTGCGCGGGGTGCAGATGTTCGACAACACGCCGCTGTCCGTCCTGCCGGCGGCGGTCAAGGTGCGGGTGCTGCGGGCCATGAGCTCCTCCCTCGGCATCAACATCGGCACGGCGACGTGCATCACCACGGGGCCGGACTTCCTGAAGCAGCAGGCCGTCACCGACCTCACCAAGTGGGACTGCCTCTGGATCACCGTCGCGTGGGGCTTCCTCTTCCGCATCCTCTTCTACGTCTCGCTGCTGCTCGGGAGCAGGAACAAGAGGAGGTAGAGCGGCGAGGCGAGCGTGGTTCTTCCATCGGATCATCTTCTTGGATCCCTCGGCTTTACCGGCGCGAGCAATGTGGGGCTGTCTCTCAGTCCTCTGTAATTTTCCTTTGTTCAATATTTTTTTCTATGTTTTTTACTTA
Organism: Hordeum marinum; assembly: GCA_022496015.1. Taxonomy (NCBI): domain Eukaryota; kingdom Viridiplantae; phylum Streptophyta; class Magnoliopsida; order Poales; family Poaceae; genus Hordeum; species Hordeum marinum. The sequence continues at coordinate 353,427,252 of CM039675.1, forward strand.
ACCGCGTGTGATTAAGATGGGGAGGGAGATGTTTGCTGCGTGTAAATTTGCTTCTAAGTTGTAACGATATCATGGCAAGTTGAAAGTTGAAACTGTAATCCGTCCGACAATATGATTTTCCCGCCATCTTCCCTCTACATTTGAAACTTCAAGTAGAGGTGTGTTGAAACTGTAGTCCGTCCGACAATATGATTGTGCGGTAGTGTGCTCCATAGCGAACACCGATGGAAAAGCTATTGATGTGACGTACTGACGCATATAAGTACAGATATGTTTGGTGAGCAGAAATTCGACTTAGCAACCAAGACAACTAAATCCTGCCAACATGATGTATGGAAACACTCAAACACGGAACAAACACTCTTGGCAGTCCTTGGTAGTTGTAGCTACTCGGTTGCTCCTGTTGACATAGCGTATGAATTTTTCGGTGGATGAGCTCATGAAGCCGGAACCTATTCGCTTTTTGAGCGATTGGGGCGGTGACCCACACAAACGGACTGGGATCCGGTGACATCCCTTCACGCAGTCATAACGTAACATGCGGCTGTGCATCTACCATTCAAACTAGATCCAACGTCTTACATTGGTCCAAGTGAAAAATTGATTCAGACTTTGAATTTTCCAGCCATTCGACAGTAGCAAGGTGCAAACGACAACGATGGGTTAGCCAGAATAGTAACTGTGGTCTTATACGTTGTATCAGTATGTATAGATTCATTTTTTTTTGCTGGATCAAAAAGTAAATCATGTATACATTGAAACCGAGAACATCGATCAAGCATGCATCAACCAATTAGCTCAACGCATTCAGCCATCATTTGCCCACTAGAAAACAGAAAAAATATTCCATACATAGTGCATCTACAGGTGGGCTCCTCAAACGTCTGATGAACTACCCGGTCATTAATCAGTCAAAAAATCCGACCTGTCCGGGCTTCTTAAACCGGCCTGAGAGGCCCGGTCTCACATGCACCCCTCATATTCAATTCATATCTGGGGTGGATATGGGACGGCCCGAGCGCGTCCGTCACATCGGACTAGCGTTGAGGTCCCACACGAAATCGCTCGAAAGCCCAACAATCGACAGGGGTCTTCTCCCGAGGGTGTGAACGTTGCATGGCGTCGCTTCGGCTCGCCACCCCAAGGTTAAGTCTGCTTATTTAAGCCGGACGACGACCCCAGCTCTAGATAGTCCATTTCTCTCCCCCTCTGCCTCCCTTTTCGCGTCGCTAGCCTGGCCCCGCATCTCTCTCCGTCTCCCTCTTCGCTTGCCACACGTGACAGCCATGGCCCGACAGAGGGTGACCACATACGCGACGTCGAAGTGGCGCCTCAAGTTGCTTAGGAGATCCGGGCTCGGCGTGAAGCCAACACCACATCCGGAGTGCCCCTGGAATTACCGACAGTGGCGAAGCCACGTTGAAAGGAATGTGGTCAATTGACCACACAGGTTTTTGGAAAATCCTTTGTACACAAGTAGTGATCATGTATATTTTTTATAAATTTAATGAAAATGCATGTATTTGATATCACAGATTTGAATTGACATCACAGAGTTCTGATCCTGGCACCGCCACTGATTGCCGGAGCGGGACTAGGAGGAGAAGGAGGCCGACACGAAGGTGGTGGTGGAGCAATAGCAGCAGCAGGAGGCCGATGCGACCATGGATGACGGATGCGTTGATGAATTAGTCAGATGCAGGCTTGATCGGTCCCATGCAGTTCTGATTTCAATGTATAAATATTTTATTTCCTGACATACAGACTAACCAATCGTTTTTTTAGGAAGACTAACCAATTTTTGTTTGTTTGCTCCTTGTTGTTGTTGGACGACAAAAAAAAGGCAAATATGAATCATTTTTTCACTTGGACCATTGTGAGCCGTAGGATCTTCTTTGAATGGCAGTATAGGCGCATGTTATATGGTGACTGGCTGAAGGCATGTCACCTGATCCCAGTTCCACACAAACCCTAGCACCACCAGTCAGAACATTGATTGACCCCCTCTCCAGCCTCAGAGGATGTTACTGGAAAAGGCCCTCGAGGGTGGTCGCAGTGGGATTGTTCCGGCATGTTCGCGTCGATATCCATCTGTTTTCATAGTGGTCGTTGGTCGTCTTCTCCACTGGCGGGGCTCGTTGGAGGCAGATGAGGTGGCACTACAAATCGGGCCTGAGTGGGAGGCGTCGGATTGTTGGAAATATGCCCTAGAGGCAATAATAAATTAGTTATTATCATATTTCCTTGTTCATGATAATAATTTATTATTCATGCTATAATTGTATTGATCGGAGACTTGGATGCATGTGTGAATGCATAGACAAAACCATGTCCCTAGTATGCCTCTAATAGACTAGCTCGTTGATTAAAGATGGTTAAGGTTTCCTATCCATGGACATGAGATGTCATTTGATAACGGGATCACATCATTAGGAGAATGGTGTGATGGACAAGACCCAAACTACAAACATAGCATATGATCGTGTCAGTTTATTGCTACTGTTTTTTGCATGTCAAGTATATGTTCCTATGACCATGAGATCATGCAACTCACTGACACCGGAGGAGTGCCTTGTGTGTATCAAACGTCGCAACGTAACTGGCATGGATCAAGACTGGGATTTGTTACTCCGTGTGACGGAGAGGTATCTCAGGGCCCACTCGGTAATACAACATCACAACAAGCCTTGCAAGCAATGTGACTAAGTGTTAGTCACGGGATCTTGTATTACGGAACGAGTAAAGAGACTTGCCGGTAACAAGGTTGAACTAGGTATGAAGATACCGATGATCGAATCTCGGTCAAGTAACAGACCGAAGAACAAAGGGAACATCATACGGGATTAACTGAATCCTTGACAAAGAGGTTCGACCGATAAAGATCTTCATAGAATATGTAGGAAGCAATATGGGCATCCAGGTCCCGCTATTGGTTATTGGCCGTAGAGGTGCCTCGGTCATGTCTACATAGTTCTCGAACCCGCAGGGTCTGCACACTTAAGGTTCGGTGACGTTTCGGTAGTATAGAGTTATGTATGGTGGTGACCGAAGGTTGTTCGGAGTCCCGCATGAGATCCCGGATGTCACAAGGAGCTCCGGAATGGTCCGAAGGTAAATATTGATATATAGGAAGTCATATTTTGGTCGTCAGAAAAGTTTCGGGCTAATTGGTAATGTACCGGGAGTGCCGGTAGTGTACCGGGAGACCACCGGAAGGGGTATTTCGACCCAAGAGGCTTCATGGGTTGTGGGAGAATAATTACCAGCCCTTAGTGAGCTGGTGGAAGTCCCACACAAATCCCATGCGGCTAGGGAGAAAAAAACAAAAGAGAAAAAGTGGAAAAAGGCAAAAATAGGGTGAATCCTAGTCCTACTAGGATTGGAGGTGGATTCCACCTCTCCCACCTGGTTCGGCCGACTCCTAGAGGCTTGGCACTTGGGCCAAGCCTCCTCCTCTCTTCCTCTTATATATACTGGAGGTTTTAGGGTTTTTGCATAGAATTTTTAGCCACGTGCTGCCCGTTCCTCCTGTGCATATTTTCTCCTCTAGATCGGATTTTTGTAGTGCTTAGGCGAAGCCCTGTCAGAATAGCTCCACCACCATCGCCGGAGCGCCATCACGCTGCCGGAGAACTCTTCTTCCTCTCCGCTCCCTCTTGCTGGATCAAGACGGTGGAGATCGTCATCAAGCTGTACGTGTGCTGAACGCGGAGGAGCCGTCCGTTCGGCGCTAGATCGGAAGGACCGTGATCAAGATCGCGAGACGGATCGTGATGAGTTCGCGGGACGGATCGTGATGAGTTCGCGGGATGGATCGTGATGAGTTCACGGGACGGATCGTGATGAGTTCCTGGGACGGGTCGTGATTGGATCGCGGACGAATCATGATGAGATCGTGGGACGCTCGGCGATTTGGATCGCAAAGACGTTCGACTACACCAACCGCATTCCTTAACGCTTCCCGCTTAGCGATCTACAAGGGTACGTAGATCAACTCTCCCTCTCGTAGATGCTCATCACCATGGATAGATCTGCGTGTGCCTAGGAATTTTTTTGTTTCCCATGCAATGTTCCCCAACAGTGGTATCAGAGCTAGGTCTATGTGTAGATGAGATCTCAAGTAGAACACAAAAGGTTTGTGGGCGTTGATGCTTAGATTGCTTCCTCCCTTGGTCGGATTTTGGTTCAGCGGTATTGTGAGATGAAGTGCCCGGACCAACATTACTCGTACGCTTATGAGAGACTGGTTCCCCCGACCACTACTTGTTGCATAGATGGCTTGCGGGTGCTAGTTTCTCTCACTTTAGTTGGATCGGATTCGACAAAGGCGGTCCTTGAGAAGGTCGAAAAGCAACTAGTGTATCACCATTGTGGTTTTTGCGTAGATGAGAATTGTTCTAGCTAGATACCCGTAGCAGCCACGTAAAACATGCAACAGCAATTAGAGGACGTCTAACTTGTTTTTGCAGGGTATGTTGTGGTTTGATATGGCCAATTACATGATGTGATATATGTGATGTATGAGATGATCTTGTGATGTTTAGATTATCACGACTTGCATGTCGATGAGTATGGCAACCGACAGGAGCCATAGGGTTGTCTTTAATTATTGTATGACCTGCGTGTCAATCATTAAGCGCTATGTAATGCTTTACTTTATCGCTAAACGGTAGCAATAGTAGTAGAAGCATGTTGGGCATGACAACCCCGATGGCGACATGTTGATCGAGATCAAGATGATGGAGATCATGTTGTCTTGCCAGTGACGGTGGAGATCATGCCGGTGCTTTCAAGATGGAGATCAAAAGCACAAGTTCATGGCTATATCATGTCACTTATGATTTGCATGTGATGTTAATCCTTTTATGCACCTTGTTTTGCTTAGGACGACGGTAGCATTATAAGGTGATCCCTCACTTAAATTTCAAGATGAATTGTGTTCTCCCTGAGTGTGCACCGTTACGAAAGTTCGTCGTGTTGAGACACCACGTGATGATCGGGTGTGATAGACTCTACGTTCACATACAATGGGTGCAAGCCAGTATTGCACATGCAGAACACTCGGGTTAAACTTGATGAGCCTAGCATGTACAGACATGGCCTCAGAACACAAGAGACCGAAAGGTCGAACATGAGTCATATAGTAGATATGATCAACATGATGATGTTCACCATTGAAACCACCTCAACTCACGTGATGATCGGACTTGAGTTGGTGAATTTGGACCATGTATCACTCGAATGACTGGAGGGATGTCAATTTGAGTGGGAGTTCTTAAGTAATATGATTAACTAAACTCATTATCATGAACATAGTCAGTAGTGTCTTTGCAAACTGTGTTGTAGATTACTAGCTCATGCTGTAGCTACCCTTGAATTTTTATATCTTCCTAGAGAAATAGAGTTGAAAGATGATGGTAGCAATATTGCGGACTAGCTTCGTGATCTGAGGATTGTCCTCATTGTTGCATAAAAGGCTTATGTCCTTAATGCATCGCTCGGTGCGCCAACCCCTCTAGCGTTGTTTGTAGATGTTGTGAACATCTGACAGGCACGTTCTGATAACTACTTGATAGTTTAGTGCGTCATGCATTACGGCTTAGAATTGAGGCTCCGAAACGTTTTGAATGTCATAGAACATATGAGATGTTCTAAGAGCTGAAATTAGGATCTCAGGCTCATGCCCGTGTTGCGAGATATGAGATCTCCAACAAGATTCTTTGCCTATAATATGAAAGAGAATAGCTCAATCGTTGAGCATGTGCTCAGATTGTCTGGGTGCTACAATCGCTTGAATCGAGTGGGAGTTGATCTTCCAGATAAGATAGTGATTGATATAGTTCTCCAAATCACTGTCACTAAGCTACTAGAACTTGGTGATAAACTATAAAATGCTAGGGATAGAAATAATGATCCCTGAGCTGTTCGCGATGTTTGACACCGCGAAGGTAGAAATCAAGAAGGAGCGTCAAGTGTTGATGGTTAGTCAAACCACTAGTTTCGAGAAGGGCGGGAGCAAGGAGGGAAAACTTCATGGATAGCAAGTCAGTTGCTGCTCCAGTGAAGCAACCCAAAGTTGAACCCAAACCCGAGACTAAGTGCTTCGATTATGAGGAGAGCGGTCGCTGAAGCGGAACAACCCTAGATACTTGGTAGATAAGAAGGCTGGCAAATTCGATAGAATTATTTTTGATATGCGTGTTATTTACGTGTACCTGGCTAGTACTCCTAATAGCGCCTAGGTATTGGATACCGGTTCGGTTGCTAAATGTTAGTAACTCGAAATAAAAGCTACGGAATAAACGGAGCACTAGCTAAGGGTGAGGTGACGATATGTGTTGGAAATGTTTCCAAGGTTGATGTGACCAACATCGCATGCTCTCTCTACCTTTGGGATTAGTGAAGAACCTAAATAAATGTTATTTGGTGTTTTGCGTTGAGCATGAACGTGATTAGATCGTGTTTATTGCAACACGGTTATTCATTTAAGTTAAAGAATAATGGTTATTCTATTTACATGAATAATACCTTCAATGGTCATGCACCCAGTGAGAATGGTTTGTTGAAACTTGATCGTAGTAATACACATGTTCATAACATTGATGCCAAAAGATACAAAGTTAATAATGATAGTACCACATACTTGTGGCACTACCGCTAAATGTCATATTGGTATAAAGTGCATGAAGAAACTCCATGCTGATGGATCTTTGGACTCATTCGATTTCGAATCGGTTGAGACATGCAAACCCTGCCTCTTGGGCAAGATGACTAAGGACCCCGTTTTCTGGTTTGATGGACCAGGCAGGTGATTTATTGGAAATGATACATGTTGATGTATGCAATCCAATGAGTCTTGTAGCATGCGGTGGATATCGTTATTTTCTTACCTTCACTGATGATTTGAGTAGATAATAGTGTATATTTACTTAAGGAAATGCAAGTCTGAATCGTTTGAAAAAGTTCAAGCAAATTCAGAGTGAAGTTTAAGATCATCGTGACAAGAAGATAAAATGTCCGCGATATGATCGTGGAGTTGAATATCCGAGTTACGAGTTTGGTATACAACTTAAGACAATGTGAAAGTTGTTTCACAACTCATGCCACCTGGAACGCTATAGTGTGATGGTGTGTCCGAACGTCATAGTCGTGCTCTATTGGATATGGTGTGAATTATGATGTCTCTTATCCTTTTACCACTATTGTTTTGGGGTTATGCATTAGAGACAAATACATTCACTTTAGATAGGGCACCATCTAAATCGTTGAGATGACACCATGTGAATTATGATTTTATAGAAACCTAAGCTGTCATTTCTTAATGTTTGGGGCTGCAACACTTATGTGAAAAAGGGTTTTCACCTAATGAGATTGAACTCAAGGCGAACAAATGCATCTTCATAGAATACCCTAAAGACAGTTGGGTAAACCTTCTATCTCAGATCCAAGGATAAAATGTTTGTTGCTAAAACTGGGTCCTTTCTCAAGAAAGAGTTTCTCTGGAAAGAATTGAGTGGGAGGAAGATAGAACTTGATGAGGTTGTTGAACCTTTGTTCAACCAAAGAGTAGCGCAACACAGGAAGATGTTTCTGTGAAGCCTACGGTAGTTGAAGAGGAAGTTAATGATGATGATCATGAAGCTTCGGATCAAGTTACTATAGAACCTCGTAGGTCGACAAGGACGTGTACTGCTCTTGAGCGGTACGACAACCCTGTCTTGGAGGTCATGTTGTTGGACAACGATGAACCTACGAGCTATGGAGAAGCGATGATGGGCCCGGATTCCGACAAATGGTTAGAGGCCATGAAATCCGAGAAAGGATCCATATACGAAAACCAAGTATAGACTTTGGTAGACTTGCTCATTGGATGGCAGGTCGTTGAGTACAAACGGACTTTTAAAATGAAGACAGACGCTGATGGTAAATGTCACCATTTATAAAGCTCGACTTGTCGCAAAGAAGTTTCCGGCAAGTTCAAGGAGTTGACTACAATGAGACTTTCTCACTCGTAGCGATGCTAAAGTTTGTTGGAATTATGTTAGCAGTTGATGCATTTTTCAATTATGAAATCTGGCAGATGGATGTCAAAACATCGTTTCCTTAACGGTTTACTTGAGGAAAGGTTATATGTGATACAACAAGAAGGTTTTGTCAGTCCTAAGGATGCTAAAAGGTGTGCAAGCTTCAGTGATCCTTCTATGGACTGAAGCAAGCATCTCGGAGTTGGAATATACACTTTGATGTGGTGATCAAAGTTTTTGAGTCTATACAAAGTTTATGAGAAACTTGTATTTACGATAAAGTGAGTGGGAGCACTATAGAGTTTCTGATAAGCATATGTGGTTGACATATTGTTGATCGGAAATGATGTAGAATTTCTGGAAAGCATAAACGGTTGTTTGAAAAAAGTTTTTCAAAGGAAGACCTGGATAAAGCTACCTAATTGTTGAACATCAAGATCTATAAAGATTGATCAAGATGCTTGATGATAATTTCAATGAGTACATACCTTGAGAAGATTTTGAAAGAGTTCAAAATGGATCAGTCGGAGAAAGAGTTCTCGCTTGATTAGTAAGGTGTGAAGTTGAGTGAGACTCAAAGCTCGACAATGGCAGAAGAAAGAGAAAGGACGAACATCGTCCCCTATGCCTTAGCCATAGGCTCTGTATAGTATGCCATGTTGTGTACCGCACCTGTGTGTGCCTTGCCATGAGTCTGTCAAGGGGTACAAAAGTGATCCAGGAGTGGATCACTGGAAAGCAGTCAAGATTATTCTTAGTAACTAAAAGACAAAGGAGATGTTTCTCGATTATGAAGGTGATAAAGAGTTCGTCGTAAAGAGTTGTGTCGATGCAAGCTTTAACACCAATCCGGATGACTCGTAGATACGTATAGTGGAGCAGCCATTTGGAATAGTACCAAGTGGAGTATGGTAGCAGTGTTTACGGCTTGACATAGAGATTTGCAAAGTACACTCGGATCTGAATGTCGCAGACCAATTGACTATAAGACCTCTCTCACATGCAAAGCATGATCGAGCCCCAGAACTCATTGGGTGTTAGATTCATAACAATGCGTATCACATGGTGATGTGAACTAGATTATTGACTCTAGTGCAAGTGGGAGACTATTGGAAATATGCCCTAGAGGCAATAATAAATTAGCTATTATCATATTTCCTTGTTCATGATAATCGTTTATTATCCATGCCATAATTGTATTGATTGGAGACTTGGATGCATGTGTGGATACATAGACAAAACCATGTCCCTAGTATGCCTCTAATAGACTAGCTCGTTGATCAAAGATGGTTAAGGTTTCCTAGACATGGACATGAGATGTCATTTGATAACGGGATCACATCATTAGGAGAATGGTGTGATGGTTAAGACCCAAACTACAAACATAGCATATGATCGTGTCAGTTTATTGCTACTGTTTTTTGCATGTCAAGTATATGTTCCTATGACCATGAGATCATGCAACACACTGATACCAGAGGAGTGCCTTGTGTGTATCAAATGTTGCAACGTAACTGGGGGACTATTAAGGTACTCTACAGGTATCTCCGAGGGTGTCTGTTGAGTTGTCATGGATCAAGACTAGGATTTGTTACTCCGTGTGACGGAGAGGTATCTCAGGGCCCACTCGGTAATACAACATCACAACAAGCCTTGCAAGCAATGTGACTAAGTGTTAGTCATGGGATCTTGTATTACTGAACGAGTAAAGAGACTTGCCGGTAACGAGGTTGAACTAGGTATGGAGATACCGATGATCGAATCTCGCACAAGTAACAGACCGAAGAACAAAGGGAACATCATACGGGATTAACTGAATCCTTGACAAAGAGGTTCGACCGATAAAGATCTTTGTAGAATATGTCGGAACCAATATTGGCATCCAGGTCCCGCTATTGGTTATTGGCTGTAGAGGTGTCTCGGTCATGTCTACATAGTTCTCGAACCCGCAGGGTCTGCACACTTAAGGTTCGGTGACGTTTCGGTAGTATAGAGTTATGTATGGTTGTGACCGAACTTTGTTTGGAGTCCCGCATGAGATCCCGGATGTCACAAGGATCTCTGGAATGGTTCAGAGGTAAAGATTGTATAGGAAGTCATATTTTGGTCGTTGAAAAAGTTTTGGGCTAATCGGTAATGTACCGGGAGTGCCGGTAGTGTACCGGGAGACCACCGGGAGGGGTATTTCGACCCAAGAGGCTTCATGGGTTGTGGGAGAATAATTACCAGCCCTTAGTGGGCTGGTGGAAGTCCCACACAAATCCCATGCGGCTAGGGAGGAAAAACAAAAGAGAAAAAAGGGGGAAAAGGCAAAAATAGGGTGAATCCTAGTCCTACTAGGATTGGAGTTGGATTCCACCTCTCCCACCTGGTTCGGCCGACTCCTAGAGGCTTGGCACTTGGTCCGAGCCTCCTCCTCTCTTCCTCTTATGTATACTGGAGGTTTTAGGGTTTTTTCATAGAATTTTTAGCCACGTGCTGCCCATTCCTCCTGTGCATATTTTCTCCTCTAGATCGGATTTCTGCAGTGCTTAGGCGAAGCCCTGCCAGAATAGCTCCACCACCATCGCCGGAGCGCCGTCACGCTGCCGGAGAACTCTTCTTCCTCTCCGCTCCCTCTTGCTAGATCAAGACGGTGGAGATCGTCATCAAGCTGTACGTGTGCTGAACGCGGAGGAGCTGTCCGTTTGGCGCTAGATCAGAAGGACCATGATCAAGATCGCGAGACGGATCGTGATGAGTTTGCGGGACGGATCGTGATGAGTTCGCGGGACGGATCGTGATGAGTTCACAGGACGGATCGTGATGAGTTCGTGGGACGGGTCGTGATTGGATCGCGGACGGATCATGATGAGATCGCGGGACGCTCGGCGATTTGGATCGCGAAGACGTTCGACTACACCAACCGCATTTCTTAATGCTTCCCGCTTAGCGATCTACAAGGGTACGTAGATCCACTCTCCCTCTCGTAGATGCTCATCACCATGGATAGATCTACGTGTGCGTAGGAAATTTTTTGTTTCCCATGCAACATTCCCCAACACGAATCCCTCTAGCTTCCTTCAGGCCAGAGCGCTATAGACCGAAAGGCAAAGACGCCTTTTTTGGCTGATCTTTCCCGCATTGACGTGGACCCTTTAAATGACACATAATAAAATGGTGATTGAGAGGGTCTTTGTACGACGCGCATCTGATCCGTCCTTCAAATTTCTTGTGTTTCTGCAACACTGGCACCTGCTGGCTATACACAGGGATCATGACTGCCTAGGACGGATGCTAGAGGCACTTCAGGCTACAACACGTCGACTAGCTTCGTCGGTGACCTCACGACTTCATCTTGTGTTGGCCACTTGGTGGTATTTTTTACGATTTGTATATTGCTTTGTTTGAGCTTGCTTGTGTTGTGGCCCCATTAGACTTTGTCATTGGGTGTGATGCTACTCGTTGTTGGAAAGGTTGATGAATTATTTATAAAGCGGGACGGAAGTTTGTTTCTAAAAACCAATTTTTGTCATCGAAAATATTTTGGTGACGGTTCACGGACGTCATGGAAGGACCATCACACAAAAAACTTGATGGTTCGACCCTTTTTGTCACCTAAGATCGTGGCTTAGGTGACGAAGCCAATTTTGTCATCACCATTTTTCGTGATAGCCAAAACTATCACCTTTCATAGGCCAATTTATCACCACACATTATTTTTCTTGATGATAATCAGTCAACAGTAATCGGTTCATCATTTTACCGGTCAAAAGATTCTCGTAAATGGGTCCAGCAGATGTTGGCGTGGCTGCTTCTATGTGGGTCTAGTTATGATTTTTAACCGACGGTGATCGTGAGTAATAAGTTGGGCGTCCATTTTGACTGGTCAACGGTACTGACATATAGGCCAAGAAGATGATGACATGGCTTATTACATGTGGGACCAGTCATTATCTTTTATGGGACGGTGGCCATCACTAACAGTTACGATGATGGCGTTTGAACGGTTAACGATTTTGACATATGGGCTCAACGAGATGTTGACGTGGCTGCTGCCAAGTGAGTCCAGACATGGGTGATGTGGCTTCTTGTATGTGGGTCCATACGCTGGTGATGATATGTATAATGATCGCAGTTTATAGACGTGATCAATTAGTTTTATATTGAAATTGGCGGCCATATTTGAACCAAATTCATAATTTTTGAGAATTTTAATATATGATTGTCCAAAATTTGAATTCGAATACAAATGCATCTCTCGTTGTTGTGATTAAATGGCAAACTTGACAATTTTCACACATACTGTCGCATGCATTACAATAACTAACCATGGAACAGAGTAGCGGAATAAAAGTAGGCACCTGATACAATTTCATGACCATCAAACAATGACCAGTATGATGTGGGTGATTATTCACCTGCAACAAAGGGATGTTGGCAATGCAACCCTCACGATAAACATAGGCATTCCATATCAAGATCATTAAGCCTCTTTTAGCCAAAGTTTTCTCTCCCTTAGCATTTTTGACGACTTTAGGCTCTTCCTGTTGGTCTACATGGGTAGTTTTACTGGATTCAAGACGATTATGCATGTATAATAGGGAAAGTTTTGGACCTTCAATTTCATCCACCTACACGAGCATGACCTTCTTGACACCTCCTTCAAGTATTTTTTGCTTGTCTGCAAGGGTAATCTTCACATATTAAAGTTCATGTTTCTCATCTAGCAATGCATGCTCCATAGCTTCATGTTCTTGATGTTGTTGTGCTAGGGCCTTCTTGACAGCTTCATGTTCTTGATGCTGCTCTCCCAAGGCCTTCTTCATAGCATTACGTTTGCCCTATGAAAAGGCCGAGAAGAGAGATCTAGAGGGGGAGGGTGAATAGACAGTTAACAAGGCAATTGTGCAGTTTCTAATTTTCTTGGAAATTAGGCAGATTTTAGCGTAAGTTAAGTGAGAACCAGTACATCCTACACATCCACAACTAGAGATTGAGTAGCGGAGTATGAATATCATGCAAGTGCAAGAACATAAAGGGAGGTAGAGATAGGAAAATCAAACACAATGAAGACACATTCTTTTTTGGCGTGGTTCAGATAGGGGGTGATATAGTACATCAACGTTGGTGGAGACTTTAACCCACGAAGGGTAACGACTGCGTGAGTCCATGAAGGGCTCCACCCACAAAGGTTTCACGAAGAAGCAACCTTTTCCTATTCCACCATGGCTTACGACCACAAAGGACTAGCCTCACTTGGGGTAGATTTTAATGAAGTAGGCGATCTCTTTGGCCTTACAAACTCCTTGTTTCAACTACACAACATTTGGAGGCTCCCAAGTGACACCTAACCAATCTAGGAGACACCACTCTCCAAAAGGTAATAGATGTTTTTTGTTGATGATGAACTCCTTGCTCCTGTGCTTCAAAAGATCATCTCCTCAACATTCAATCACTTTCTCAATGATTTGGCTTGATAGTAGGAGAAGGATTGGAGTGGAAAGCAACTTGTGGGGGCTAGAAATCAAGGATCATATGATTGGAGTGGAATGCCTTGATCTCAACACAAGTGTAGGTGGTTCTATCTCAGAACATTGATATGGGAAGTGTTTGCTTCGTATTGGTTGCTCTCACTAAGAGTAGGTGGAGGGGGTGGGTATATATAGCCTTCACCAAAGGTCTAGCCGTTACACACCTTTTTGCACAACTCGGTGAGATCGAAACAAAATCTCAGAGGCACAAACTCGTGTAAAAGATTTGAACGTCAGATATTTCAATGGGACCCGATGGATCCATTTAATAGGACCAATTTGTAATGACCTAAGAAATTTCCTCATTTTGGTAATTCCGATTGTTTCACTCAAAGATTCAAAAAGTGAAATTGATGGGTTATTGAAACTTGGCACTTGCGCTTTGGTGGGACTGAATGCCATCTCGGTAAGATCGAGTTTCTAGAGTTTAGGTAGTGTCTCTCTCTAATGTATCTAGATGGGTCCGTATGAAAGTCTTTCGGTTGGGCCGATAATAAATTTAGGGTTTTGGACAAATTGTATTTGAGGGTGTGGATGAGGGTTTTTGGAGCAATATCTTCAAGCACTTGAGCAAATGACTCATGATCAAAACCTCACCCCTTTAAATAGTATTGGAGTTCCTATGGACTCGATGTGATCTTGCATCCCTAAACCAAAAATGTAGAGTCTTGAAGCTTTGCCAATCCATATTTCCTTAGTAGCTTGAGGGTCCACATATCCATCCATTGACTTGCTTAATTTGAAATTTTCCTGAAATATATTTGACGAAACCATTAGTTCAACAATATGTATGTTGGCATGAATTACCAAAACCACCCAGAGGCGCAAGTGTGCTTTTGGCCTACTGATTTTGTTGGAAATATTCCCTAGAGGAAATAATAAATTGGTTATTATTATATTTCCTTGTTCGTGATAATCATTTATTATCCATGCTATAATTGTATTGATTGGAAACTCAAATACATGTGTGGGTACATAGACAACATTGTGTCCCTAGTAAGCCTCTAGTTAACTAGTTCATTGATCAAAGATGGTCAAGGTTTCCTAGCCATTGACATGAGATGTCATTTGATAACGGGATCACATCATTGGGAGAATGATGTGATGGACAAGACCCAAACTGTAAACATAGCATATGATCGTGTCAGTTTATTGCTATAGTTTTCTGCATGTCAAGTATCTGTTCCTATGACCATGAGATCATACAACTCACTGACACTGGAGGAGTGCCTTGTGTGTATCAAACATCACAACGTAACTGGGTGACTATAAAGGTGCTCTATAGGTATGGATCAAGACTGAGATTTTTTACTCCATGTGATGGAGAGGTATCTCAGGGCCCACTCGGTAATACAACATCACAACAAGCCTTGCAAGCAATGTGACTAAAGTGTTAGCCACGGTATCTTGTATTACAGAACGAGTAAAGAGACCTGTCGGTAACGAGATTCAACTAGGTATAGAGGTACCGACGATCGAATCTTGGGCAAGTAACATACTGAAGAACAAAGGGAACGGAGTACGAGATTAACTAAATCCTTGACATATCTGATGAAGATCTTCATAGAATATGTATGAACCAATATGGAAATCCAGGTCCCGCTATTGGTTATTGACCGTAGAGGTGTCTCAGTCATGTCTACATAGTTCTCGAACCCGCAGGGTCTGCACACTTAAGGTTCGGTGATGTTTCGGTAGTATAGAGTTATGTATGGTGGTGACCGAAGGTTGCTAGGAGTCCCATATGAGATCCCGGGCGTCATGAGGAGCTCCAGAATGGTCTGGAGGTAAATATTGATATATAGGAAGTCATGTTTTGGTCACCGGACAAGTGTTGGGCTCATCGGTAGTGTACCGGTAGTGCCGGGAGGGTACTGGGGGATCATCGGGAGGGGTGTTTCGACCCAAGAGGCTACATGGGCTGTGGGAGGAGGTATACCAGCCCTTAGTGGGCTCGTCGAAGTCCCACAAGGGGCCCATGCGGCTAGGAGGAGAAGCCCAAGGTGGAAAGAAGGTTCGCAAGTGGGAGAGAAGGAGTCCTAATCCTACTAGGATTGGAGGACTCCTCCTCCCACTTAGGCCGAACAAAGGGTTGGCCCCTTCGGGGCCAAGTGTCCTCCCTACCTCCTCCTATATATACTGGAGGTATTGAGGGATTTTCACAATAAGAAATCCACCACGTGCTACCCTCTCCTCTAGATCGTAGTTTCTCCTCTAGATCGTTCAGCAGTGCTTAGGCGAAGCCCTGCTGGAATAGTTTCACCACCATCGCCGACACGTCATCGCACCGCCGAAGAACTCATCTACATCTCCACTCCCTCTTGCTGGATCAAGAAGGCGAAGATCGTCATCGAGCCGTACGTGTGCTGAACGCGGAGATGTCGTCCGTTTGGCGCTAGATTGAGACGGGTCGTGATTGGATCGCGGGACACTCGGCGATTTGGATCATGAAGACGTTTGACTACATCAACCGCGTTTCTTAACGCTTCCCGCTTAGCAATCTAAAAGGGTATGTAGATCCACTCTCCCACTCATAGATGTTGTTCACCATGGATAGATCTTGCATGTGCATAGGAAATTTTTTGTTTCCCATGCGACGTTCCACAACAGTGGCATCATGAGCTAGGTCTATGTGTAGATGAGATCACGAGTAGAACACAAGGGAGTTTGTGGGCGTTGATGCTTAGATTGCTTCCTCCCATGGTCGTGTTTTGATTCAGCTATATTGTGGGATGAAGCGGCCCGGACCAACCTTACTCGTACACTTACGAGAGACCGGTTCCATTGACTGACGTGTAACTTTGTTACGCGAAGATGGCTGGCGGGTGTCTGTCTCTCCTACTCTAGTTGGATCGTATTCAACAAAGGCGGTCCTTGGGAAGGTTGAATAGAAATTTGTGTATCACCGTTGTGGTTTATGCGTAGGTGAGAATTGTTCTTGCTAGATACTCATAGCAGCCACGTAAAACTTGCAACAACAATTAGAGGACGTCTAACTTGTTTTTGTAGGGTATGTTGTGACATGATATGGCCAATTACATGATGAGTTATATGTGATGTATGAGATGATCATGTTTTGTATAGAATATTGACTTGCATGTCGATGAGTACGACAACCGACAAGAGCCATAGGGTTATATTTAACTATTGTATGACCTGCATGTCAATCATTAAGTGCCTTGTAATGCTTTACTTTATCGCTAAGCGGTAGCAATAGTAGTACAAGCATGGTGGGCGCAACAACCCCGATGGCGACACGTTGATGGAGATCATGGTGTCATGCCGGTGATGATGGAGATCATGCCGATGCTTTAAGGATGGAGATCAAAATCACAAGTTCATGGCCATATCATGTCACTTATGATTTGCATGTGATGTTAATCCTTTTATGCACCTTGTTTTGCTTAGGGTGACGGTAGCACTATAAGGTGATACCTCACTTCAATTTCAAGATAAATTATGTACTCCCCAAGTGTGCACCGTTGCGAAAGTTCTTCGTGTCGAGACACCACATGATGATCGGGTGTGACACACTCTACATTCACATACAAGAGGCGCAAGCCAATGTTGCTCGTGCAGAACACTTGGGTTAAACTTGACTAGCCTAGCATGTACAGACATGGCCTCAGAACACAAGAGACCGAAAGGTCGAACATGAGTCATATAGTAGATATGATCAGTATGAAGATGTTCACCATTGAAACCACCTCAACTCACATGATGATCAGACTTGAGTTGGTGGATTTGGATCATGTGACACTTGAATGACCGGAGGGATGTCAATTTGAGTGGGTTTTTATGATTAACTAAACTCATTATCATGAACATAGTCAAAATATCTTTGCCAAATATGTTGTAGATTACTAGCTCGCGTTGTAGCTCCCTTGAATTTTTATATGTTCCTAAATAAATAGAGTTGAAAGATGATTTTATAGCAATAATGCGGACTGGGTCCGTGATCTGAGGATTGTCCTCATTGTTGCACAGAAGGTTTATGTCCTTCATGCACCGCTCAGTTTGCCACCCCCTAAAGCATCATCTATAGATGTTGTGAACATCCGACACACACATTCTGATGACTACTTGATAGTTCAGCGTGTCATGCATTACGGCTCAGAATTGAGGCTCCAAAACGTTTTGAACGTCACAGAACATGTGAGATGTTCTAAGAGCTGAAATTAGGATCTCTGGCTCGTTCCCTTGTTGAGAGGTATGATACCTCCAACCAGATTCTCTGCCTACAAGATGAAGAAGAATAGCTCAATCGGTGGGCATGTGCTCAGATTGTCTGAGTACTACAATCGCTTGAATCAAGTGGGAGTTGATCTTCCAGATAAGATAGTGATTGATATAGTTCTCCAAGTCACTATCACTAATCTACTAGAGCTTCGTGATGAACTATAAAATGCCAGGGATGGAAATAATGATCCCTAAGCTATTCACGATGTTTGACACCGCGAAGGTAGAAATCAAGAAGGAGCATCAAGTGCTGATGGTTAGTGAAACCACTAGTTTCGAGAAGGGCAAGGGCTAGGAGGGAAACTTCATGGATGGCAAGCCAGTTGCTGCTCTAGTAAAGAAACCCAAAGTTGAACCCAAACCCGAGACTAAGTTCTTATATTATGAGGAGAACGGTCGCTGAAGCGGAACAACCCTAGATACTTGGTAAATAAGAAGGCTGGCAACGTTGACAAAAGTATATTAGATATATGTGCTATTGATGTGTACCTTTCTAGTACTCCTAGTAGCGCCTGGGTATTGGATACCGATTCGGTTGCTAAATGTTAGTAACTAGAAATAAAATCTATGAAATAAACGGAGGCTAGCTAAGGGTGAGGTGACGATGATTGTTGGAAGTACTTCCAAGGTTGATGTGATCACCATCGCACGCTCTCTCTACCTTCGGGATCAGTGATGAACCTAAATAAATTTTATTTGGTGTTTACGTTGAGCATGAACGTGATTAGATCATGTTTATTGCAATACGGTTATTCATCGAAGTTAGAGAATAATGGTTATTCTGTTTACATGAATAATACCTTCAATGGTCATGCACCCAATGAGAATGGTTTATTGAATCTTGATCATAGTGATACACATGTTCATAATATTGATGCCAAAAGATACAAATTTAATAATGATAGTACCACATACTTGTAGCACTGTCACTAAATGTCATATTGGTGTAAAACGCATGAAGAAACTCCATGCTGATGGATCTTTAGACTCATTCGATTTCGAATCGGTTGAGACATGCGGACCATGCCTCATGGGAAAGATGGCTAAGGACCCCGTTTTCTGGTATGATGGAGCGGGCAAGTGACTTATTGGAAACGATACATGTTGATGTATGCAATCCAATGAGTGTTGTAGCGTGCAATGGATATCGTTATTTTCTTATCTTCACTGATGATTTGAGTATATATGAGTATATTTACTTAATGAAACGCAAGTCTGAAATGTTTGAAAAGTTCAAGCAAATTCAGAGTGAAGTTTGAGATCATCGTGAAAAGAAGATAAAAATTTCTATGATATGATTGTGAAGGTGAACATTTGAGTTACGAGTGTGGTATGCAACTTAAGACAAAGTGGAAATTGTTTCACAAACTCAAGCCATCTGGAACACCATACTATGATGGTGTGTCCGAACGTCGTAGTCGTGCTCTATTGGTTATGGTGCGTACTATGATGTCTCTTATCATTTTGCCACTATCGTCTTGGGGTTATGCATTAGAGACAACTACATTCACGTTAAGTAGGGCACCATCTAAATCCGTTGAGATGACACCATATGCTCTGGTATAAACCTAACCTGTCATTTCTCAGAGTTTGGGAATGCGATGCTTATGTCTGATGAGCTCAAACCCAAAGAGGAAAGGTGCATATTCATAGGATACCCTAAGGACAGTTGGGTATACCTTCTATCTCAGATCCGAGGGTAAAGTGTTTGTCACTAAAAATTGGCCATTTCTCGAGAAAGAGTTTTTCTCGAAAGAATTGAGTGGGAGGAAGATATAACTTGATGAGGTTGATTGAGCGTTTGTTTCAACCAGAGAGTAGCGCAGCACAACAAGATGTTTATGTGGAGCCTACATCAGTTGAAGTGGAAGTTGATGATGATGATCATGAAGATTTGGATCAAGTTGCTATCGAACCTCATAGGTTGATAAGGGCACGTATTGCTCCTGAGTGGTACAGTAACCCTGTCTTAGAGGTCATGTTGTTGGACAATGATGAGCCTATGAGCTATGGAGAAGCGATGATGGGCCTGAATTCTGACAAATGGCTAGAAGCCATGAATTCCGAGAAAGGATCCATGTGTGAAAACCAAGTATGGACTTTGGTAGACTTGTCCGTTGAATGGCAGGCCGTTGAGTACAAATGGATTTTTAAGAAGAAGACAGATGATAATGGTGAATGTCACCATTTATAAAGCTCGACTTGTCGTAAGGAAGTTTTCGGCAAGTTCAAGGAGTTGACTGCGATGAGAATTTCTCACTCGTAGCGATGCTAAAGTCTGTTGGAATTATGTTAGCAGTTGCTGAATTTTTCAATTATGAAATCCGGCAGATGGATGTCAAAACATCATTTCCTTCCTTTAGGAAAGGTTGTATGAGATACAACCAGAAGGTTTTGTTAGTCCTAATGATGCTAAAAGGTGTGCATGCTCCATTGATCCTTCGATGGACTGGAGCAAGGATCTCGGAGTTGGAATATACGCTTTGATGAGGTGATCAAAGTTTTTGAGTCTATACAAAGTTTATGAGAAACTTGTATTTACAATAAAGTGAGTGGGACCACTATAGAGTTTCTGATAAGCATATGTGGATGGCATATTGTTATCGGAAATGATGTAGAATTTCTGGAACACATAATGGGTTGTTTGAAAAGGAGTTTTTCAAAGGAAAACCTGGAATGAAGTTACTTATTTGTTGCGCATCAAGATCAACAAGAGATAGATCAAGACGCCTGATAAGATTTTTCAATGAGTAAATACCTTGACAAGATTTTGAAAGAGTTCAAAATGGATCAGCCAAAGAAAGAGGTCTTGCCTGATTTGTAAGGTGTGAAGTTGATTAAGACTCAAAGCTCGACCATGGCAGAAGAAAGAGAAAGGACGAAGGTCATCCCCTATTATAAGAGCACATTTCTCCATGTGTGGTTTTGGTAATTGATGACACCCCTATGGACTAATGGTTGTCTTGAGTTATATTCGAAGGATTTGTCCATAGGTACTTCTTGAAGTCCATCTGTTGGGTTTTCAAGGAGTTTATATGATGGCCAAGATGGCATTCAAGGTTTATCCAAAGATTGGTCATGTGAGAGTTGAGCTTATTGCAAGCATGTCTTGAAGAAGAAGATTGTGTGATCATTCATGATTACCTTCAAGACATCATTTTTATGAATAGAGAAGATAAGATACAAGGTTAATCAAGACTAAGTCAAAGAGTGAATCAAGTTGATTAACACACAAAGCGTACAAGATGTACCGAGAGGGATCAAGTGATCCCATGGTATGGTAAGAATTGTCCATTACGCTTTGTATACTACCCCATGTTCCTTGTGAGAGTTCTTTGTGGTGTTAGGTATATTTCCATGGGATTGCATCAAGAGGAAGATCCCATACAACCCATGGAAGATGACATCAAGTGGTGATCATCATCAAGGTTGCGGTGTGCAAGTTCAAGTGAATCATCACGGAGAGATCATGCTTGAAGCTTGACGTCCATTGTGGTGACAATGGACTTGTGAACATGTGCCGAAGGGTGGCTCACGTATAGTGGAGTATGGGGGAGCAATCTACTAGTCTTCATCGAGCCGGGGCAATCAAGAAAGGTGGTCCATCTTGAGAAGGACAAGGTCGTCATCATCTAGATCAAGTGGACTATACGCAAGGCAAAGGTTTGACCTTGATAAGTTTTTCCATTTTACCGATATCATAGTGGTAGTTGGGAAACCGAGTTATAGGATCGATGGGCGTACCATCAAGGGGGGCTCTCAAGTGAGTAGCTTGATCATATCGTTCGTTGAGATCTCAAACCATTTGAATCCTTGGATCTTCATCTTTCTTGGTCCTTATTTGGTTTTTCTCTATGTGATTTTTTGGGCTTACAGTCTTCTTCGTGATAAGTTGAAGCTCATTGAAAACAGATTTCGTATGCATCATATTATGTTTTCGGTGTTGGAGATTTTGCCGGATATTTATTAGGAAGGCCATTTTCCTTATCCTAGTGGCACTTATTCTTCATTGCTTTTTCCTAATTTAACTAGTCATTTTTGGATAGCTTTTTTGTTCTTTATCCAACAAGATTGAGTTTGCTCAAATCGGAGCTCGTATGCAAAAGTTGTGGCTGTTTTAGTACTACCTGTTTTACATTAAGAGGTTGTACCGCCGCATAGAGCGGTTGTACCGGTCGACCGGTACAACCGGTGTTTGGAGCGGTTGTACCGCTTAATAATTGGTTCGGAGGTTGTATAGGCTATGTACCTCTACCAGACTAGTTTATGTTTTGGAGCGGTTCTTGGGTGCTTATAGGCCAGTTATTCCGGTACTACCGGTGCCCCGGGCGGTTGTACTGCTTATTGCTTTTGCTACATGTTTGTTTTGTCTGCTTTGACTGGTTTTACCGGTCTTCATACCTATTGTACCGCTCATGTGCTATTCTGCACATAACGGGCAGATTCGTGGGGACGTATTTAAGGGGGTCTTCTTCCCCAATGGTTCCCATCTTTTGAGCTCGTGTTTGCCCCTCCATTGTTGACCCTCTTTGAGCTTGCTATCTCCCAATCCCTCCAATGATTCTTGATCCTTTTGAGGGAAAAGAGAGAGGAGATCTAGATCCACATTTCCACCAATCACTTTCTCCTCTATGTGAGGGGAACCCCTTGGATCTAGATCTTGGAGTTCTTCGTGCTCTTCTTCGTTCTTCCTCTCACTTTCCTCCATAGCATTTGTTGTTGTGGTGGGATTTGGGAGAGAAGGACATGGGCACTCTGTGTGCCCTTGCCACTGCATTTGGTGCATAGGTTTGAGTTATCCACGGTGATACGTGGAAGTGAAGTTTGAGAAGCTTATTACTCTTGGGTGTTTGAGCACCCTAGAGCTTGTTCCTCTTGGGTGCTTAGGCGCCCTAGACGGTTGGTGGTGCCTCGGAGCTCAATCATTGTGGTGCAAGCTCTGGGACAGCTTCGGGGTCTCGAATTAGGTTGTGGAGATTGCCCCGAGCATTTGAGGTCACCTAGGAGCCACAATCCATTGTGGTGAAGCTTCGTGTTGTTGTTGTTAGGGGCCTCCAATTAAGTTGTGGAGTTTGCCCCAACCTTGTTTGTATGGGTTCGGTGACCGCCCTCAAGAGTCCCTTAGTGGAATCATGGCATCTTGCATTATGCGAGGGCATGAGGAGATTACGGTGGACCTAGTGGCTTCTTGGGGAGCATTGTGCATCCACACCGCTTAGAACGGAGATTAGCATCCGCAAGGGTGTGAACTTCGGGATACATCGTCGTCTTCGCATGCCTTGGTTATCTCGTACCCGAGCCCTTTACTTATGCACTTTACTTTGTGATAGCCATATTGTTTCTTGTTATATATCTTGCTATCACTTAGTTTTTTATCTTGTTTAGCATAAGTTGTTGGTGCACATAGGTGAGCATAGTTGCTTTAAGGTTTTGTGCTTGACTAATTAAAATGATAGTTTTATTCCGCATTTGTTCAAGCCTAAACTGTAATTATTTTAAAGTGCCTATTCACCCCCTCTAGGCAACATCCACGTCATTTAAATTGGTATCAGAGCTAGGTCTCTCATTATTAGGTTAAACAACCTAGAGAGTAAGGATGTCTACTAGGGGATTAGGATTCTCTGACACTCTTAGTTTCAATGGCACAAATTTTGATGTTTGGGTAATTCGCATGCTTAACCTCTTTAGGGTCATGGACCCATCTTTAGTACGAATTGTAGATATGGGATTTTCTCCTCCAAAGGATTCTCAACACATATGTTTGGAGGATGAGAAAAACTCTTATCTCAATGCTCAAGCTTGTAATGTACTTTTTGATGCTTTGAGCAATGTAGTTATATTTGAACTCATGCCGTTCTGGGATGCTCATGAGTTGTGAGAAAAGCTTCAAGATAAATTTGGTGAGTCCAAGATTTGTAGGGATGATTGTTATCCCTCCACATCCGGTTGTGTTGTCTTCTTAACTTCATCTACTTCACCTACATGTGGATTGCCACAAGGTAATTATATGGTGAGTAGTTATGATCATTGTAATGATGATAGTGGGCTTATTGTTGTTAATTTTTCTTCACTATCTTATTGCAATGCTTCATCTTTGGACTTTAACACCTCGAGCACTTTAAATGTTTCACATGCTTGTGTTGATAGTCCTTGCATATCATTTACAAATTTCTTGACTAAATCTCATGATGATATGCTTGCTATATCTTGTTGCCATGATAAAAAATGTATCTATTTTCTCGAGTTGTTGTGCTAACAATGTAGAGGAAACCCAACACTCCATGGAACAAGATGTGGTCTTGAATGGTGCTTCAAGGGATCCTACATCATCATCTATTGTTTCTCAATTTTGCCTTATGGCTAAGGCTTTAAAGGTATCTCCTACTTTGAATCCCAATATATCTCACAATGATGATGTTGATGATAATGATGAAGAGAGTGATAATATTGCTTCCTTAAAGCTTAAGGGAGAAATGGTTTTAAAAGATATTCATAAGAATAATATTGCTCGTTCCAACTTCATGGAAATCATGTCTATTTCCATTGAGGGCAAGAAATATATTGAGGAGTTGGAAGCTCATCTCGAGGAGCATGAGGCCACCATTGATAAAATGGAAGGTCATGAGCATGATTACGCTAATGAGATCGCGGAGCTATCTCAAGCTCTTGAAAATGAACAAACCGCCAAGGAATCTCTTGAGGAGACCTTTGCTCTAGAATTATCTAGATTAAAGGAATCCCATGAAAGATCTCTCAAGGTGGCTAATGATTTTAGAACTAAAAATGATAAGCTGAAAGTTGCACATGCTGAACTCCTTGAGGACTTTGAGCACCTCGAAAATGGCTCAAGGGTCGTTAAGAGTTTGCTCATTGAACTCACCGAGTCTCATGCTCAATTTAAAGTTTCATATGCTAAATAGATTGCCAAGTTGCCTTCTCCTCTTGTTGTTAATGATGATGCTTGTGCTACTAACTCTATTTCTTGTGAAGCATCCATATTAAAGGGGAATGTTGAGCTAAGGGCTCAACTTGAGTTGTTATCTAGAAATTATGGGAAATTGGAAGAAACTCATGAAAAGCTTTCTAGTTCTCATACCGATCTTCTAGTATCGCATAGTGTGCTAAATATAGCTCATGAGGCTAGTACCACTAAGGTGTTGGAAATATGCCCTAGAGGCAATAATAAATTAGTCATTATCATATTTCCTTGTTCATGATAATCGTTTATTATCCATGCTATAATTGTGTCGATCGGAAACTCAGAGACATGTGTGGATACATAGACAACACCATGTCCCTAATATGCCTCTAATAGACTAGCTCGTTGATCAAAGATGGCTATGGTTTCCTAGTCACGGACATGAGATGTCATTTGGTAACGGGGTCACATCATTAGGAGAATGATGTGATGGACAAGACATAAACTACAAATGTAGCATTTGATCGTGTCGGTTTGTTGCTGCTGTTTTCTACATGTCAAGTATATGTTCCTATGACCATGAGATCATGCAACTCACTGACAGCGGAGGAGTACCTTGTGTGTATCAAACATCGCAATGTAACTGGGTGACTATAAAGGTGCTCTAATAGTATCTCTGAGGGTGTCTGTTGGGTTGGCATGGATCAAGACTGGGATTTGTTACTCCGTGTGACGGAGAGGTATCTTAGGGCCCACTCGGTAATACAACGTCACAATAAGCCTTGCAAGCAATGTGACTAAGTGTTAGTCACGAGATCTTGTATTACAGAATGAGTAAAGAGACTTGCCGATAATGAGGTTGAACTAGGTATGGAGATACCGACGAACGAATCTCAGGCAAGTAACATACCGAAGAACCAAGGGGAGATCAAACGGCATTAACTTAATCCTTGACATAGAGGTTCGATCGATAAAGATCTTCATAGAATATGTAGGAACCAATATGGGCATCCAGGTCCCGCTATTGGTTATTGACCGTAGAGGTGTCTCGGTCATGTCTACATAGTTCTCGAACCCGCAGGGTCTGCACACTTAAGGTTCGGTGATGTTTCGATAGTATAGAGTTATGTATGGTGGTGACCGAAGGTTGTTCAGAGTCCCGGATGAGATCCCGGATGTCACGAGGAGCTCCAGAATGGTCCGGAGGCAAAGATTGATATATAGGAAGTCCTATTTTGGTCACCGGAAAAGTTTCGGGCTCATCGTAGTGTACCGGGAGTGCCGGTAGTGTACCGGGAGACCATCGGGAGGGGTATTTAGACCCAAGAGGCTACATGGGATGTGGGAGAGTGAATACCAGCCCTTAGTGGTCTGTTGGAAGTCCCACACAAGGACCATGCGACTGGGAGACAAAACCCAAAGAGATAAGGTGGAAAAAAGGCAAAATAGGGAGGAATCCTAGTCCTACTAGGATTGGAGGAGGAGTCCTCCTCTCCTCCTTGATTGGGTCGAACCAAGGGCTGGTCCCTTGAGGGCCAAGCCTCCTCCTCTCTTCCTCCTATATATACTGGAGGTTTTAGGGTTTTTGGAACTAGATTTTCAGCCACGTGCTACCCATTCCACCAGTGCATAGTTTCTCCTCTAGATCGGATTTCTACAGTGCTTAGGCGAAGCCCTGCCGGAATAGCTCCACCATCATCACCGGAGCACCGTCATGCTGTCGGAGAACTCTTTTACCTCTCCGCTCTCTCTTGCTGGATCAAGAAGGCGGAGATCGTCATCGAGATGTACGTGTGCTGAATACGGAGGTGTTATCCGTTCGGCGCTAGATCGGAAGGACCGTTTTCAAGATTGCGAGACGGATCATGATGAGTTTGCGGGACGGATTGTGATGACTTCGCGGGACGGATCGTGATTGGATTGCGGGACGGATCATGATGAGATCGCAGGACACTCGGCGATTTGGATTGTGAAGACGTTCGACTACACCGACCACGTTTCTTAACGCTTCCCGCTTAGCGATCTACAAGGGTATGTAGATCCACTCTCCCTCTCGTAGATGCTCATCACCATGGATAGGTCTTGCATGAGCATAGGAAATTTTTTGTTTACCATGCGATGTTCCCCAACAGTGGTATCAGAGCTAGGTCTATGTGTAGATGAGATCTCGAGTAGAACACAAAGAGTTTGGGGACGTTGATGCTTAGATTGCTTCCTCCCTTGGTCGTGTTTTGGTTCAGAGGTATTGTGGGATGAAGCGGCCCGGACTAACCTTACTCGTACGCTTACGAGAGACCGGTTCCATCGACTGACGTGTAACCTCGTTGTACAAAGATGGTTGGCGGGTGTCTGTTTCTCCTACTTTAGTTGGATCGGATTCGAAAAAGGCGGTCCTTGAGAAGGTTGAAAAGCAACTTATGTATCACTGTTGTGGTTTTTGCGTAGGTGAGAATTGTTCTTGCTAGATACCCGTAGCAGCCACATAAAAATGCAAGAACAATTGGAGGACGTCTAACTTGTTCTTGCAGGGTATGTTGTGATGTGATATGGCCAATTACATGATGAGATATATGTGATGTATGAGATGATCATGTTTTGTATAGAATATCACGACCTGCATGTCGATGAGTACGGCAACCGGCAGGAGCCATAGGGTTGTCTTTAATTATTGTATGACCTGCGTGTCAATCATTAAGCGATATGTAATGATTTACTTTATCGCTAAACGGTAGCAATAGTAGTAGAGGCATGGTGGGCGCGACAACCCCGATGGCGACACATTGATGGAGATCATGGTGTCATGCCGGTGACGATGGAGATCATGTTGGTGCTTTCAAGATGGAGATCAAAAGCACAAGTTCATGGCCATATCATGTCACTTATGATTTGCATTTGATGTTAATCCTTTTATGCACCTTGTTTTGCTCAGGATGACGGTAGCATTATAAGGTGATCCCTCACTTAATTTCAAGATAAATTGTGTTCTCCCCAAGTGTGCACCGTTGCGAAAGTTCGTTGTCTCGAGACACCACGTGATGATCGGGTGTGATAGACTCTACGTTCACATACAAAAGGTGCAAGCCAGTGTTGCACATGCAGAACACTCGGGTTAAACTTGACGAGCCTAGCATGTACAGACATGGCCTCGGAACACAAGAGACTGAAAGGTGGAACATGAGTCATATAGTAGATATGATCAACATGAGGATGTTCACCATTGAAACCACCTCAACTCACGTGATGATCGGACTTGAGTTGGTGAATTTGGATCATGTATCACTCGAATGACCGAAGGGATGTCAATTTGAGTGGGAGTTCTTCAGTAATATGATTAATTGAACTCATTATCTTGAACATAGTTAGTAGTGTCTTTGCAAATTATGTTGTAGATTACTTGCTCGCGTTGTAGCTCCCTTGAATTTTTATATGTTCCTAGAGAAATAGAGTTGAAAGATGATGGTAGCAATATTGCAGACTGGCTCCATAGTCTGAGGATTGTCCTTATTGCTGCATAGAAGGCTTATGTCCTTAATGCACCGCTCGGTGCATCAACCCCTCTAGCGTCGTCTGTAGATGTTGTGAACATCTGACATGCATGTTTTGATGACTACTTGATAGTTTAGCGCATCATGCATTACGGCTTGGAATTGAGGCTCCAAAATGTTTTGAACGTCACGGAACATATGAGATGTTCTAATAGCTGAAATTAGGATCTCAGGCTCGTGCCCGTGTTGTGAGATATGAGATCTCCAACGAGATTCTTTGTCTGCAAGATGATGGAGAATAGCTCAATCGTTGAGCATGTGCTCAGATTGTCTGGGTACTACAATCGCTTGAATCGAGTGGGAGTTGATCTTCCAGATAAGATAGTGATTGATATAGTTCTCCAAGTCACTGTCACTAAGGTACTAGAACTTGGTGATGAACTATAAAATGCCAGGGATAGAAATAATGATCCCTGAGTTGTTCGCGATGTTTGACACCGCGAAGGTAGAAATGAAGAAGGAGCGTCAAGTGTTGATGATTAGTCAAACCACTAGTTTCGAGAAGGGCGGGAGCAAGGAGGGAAAACTTCATGGATAGCAATTCATTTGCTGCTCCAGTGAAGCAACCCAAAGTTGAACCCAAACCCGAGACTAAGTGCTTCGATTATGAGGAGAGCGGTCGCTGAAGCAGAACAACCCAACATACTTGGTAGATAAGAAGGCTGGCAACATCGACAAAAGTATATTTGATATACGTGTTATTGATGTGTACCTTGGTAGTACTCCTAGTAGCACCTGGGTATTGGATACCGGTTCGGTTGCTAAATGTTAGTAACTCGAAGTAAAAGCTACGGAATAAACGGAGACAAGGTAGGTGTGAGGTGACGATGTGTGTTGGAAATGTTTCCAAAGTTGATGTGATCAACATCGCACGCTCTCTCTACCTTCAGGATTAGTGACAAACTTAAATAAATGTAATTTGGTGTTTGCGTTAAGCATGAACATGATTACGTCGTGTTTATTGCAACACGGTTATTATTTTAAGATAGAGAATAATGTTTATTCTGTTTACATGAATAATACCTTCAATGGTCATGCACCTAGTGAGAATGGTTTGTTGAATCTTGATCATAGTAATACACATGTTCATAACATTGATGCCAAAAGATACAAAGTTAATAATGATAGTACCACATGCTTGTGGCACTGCCACTAAATGTCATATTGGTATAAATCGCATGAAGAAACTCCATGCTGATGGATCTTTGGACTCATTCAATTTTGAATCGGTTGAGACATGCGGACCATGCTCTTGGGCAAGATGAAAAAAAAACCGTTTTCTAGAACGGGCAAGTGATTTATTGGAAATGATACATGTTGATGTATGCAATCCAATGAGTCTTGTAGCGTGCGGTGGATATCATTATTTTTTTACCTTCATTGATGATTTGAGTAGATATAGTGTATGTTTACTTAATGAAACATAAGTCTGAATTGTTTGAAAAGTTCAAGGAAATTCAGAGTGAAGTTTAAGATCATCGTGACAAGAAGATAAAAATGCCTGCGATATGATCGTGGAGGTGAATATCTAAGTTACGAGTTTGGCATACAACTTTAGACAATGTGAAAGTCGTTTCAGAACTCACGCCACCTGGAAGACCATAGTGTGATGGTTTCTCCGAACATCATAGTCGTGCTCTATTGGATATGGTGCGGGGTATGATGTCCCTTATCGTTTTGCTACTATAGTTTTGGGGTTATGCATTAGAGACAACTACATTCATTTTAAATAGGGCACCATCTACGTCCGTTGAGATGACACCGTCTGAAACTATGGTTTGATAGAAACCTAAGCTGTCATTTCTTATTGTTTGGGGCCACGGCGCTTATGGGAAAAGAGGTTTTCACCTAATGAGCTCGAACCCAAAGCGGACAATGCATCTTCATAGAATACCCTAAGAACAGTTGGGTATACCTACTATCTCAGATCCAAGAGGAAAGTGTTTGTTGCTAAAATGGGTCCTTTCCCGAGAAAAAGTTTCTCTCAAAAGAATTGAGTGGGAGGAAGATAGAACTTGATGAGGGTATTGAACCTTTGTTTCAACCAGAGAGTAGCGCAGCGCAGAAAGATGTTTATATGGAACCTATGTTAGTTGAAGAGGAAGTTAATGATGATGATCATGAAGATTCGGATCAAGTTACTATCAAACCTCGTAGGCCGACAAGGATGTGTACTGCTCCTGAGCGGTATGACAACCCTGTCTTGGAGGTCATGTTTTGGACAATGCTGAACCTACGAGCTATGGAGAAGTGATGATGGGCCCAGATTCCAACAAATGGTTAGAGGCCAAGAAATCCGGGAAAGGATCCATGTATGAAAGCCAAGTATAGACTTTGGTAGACTTGCTCGTTGGATGGCAGGTCGTCGAGTACAAATGGACCTTTGAGATGATGACAGACGCTAATGGTAAATGTCACCATTTATAGAGATCGACTTGTCGCAAAGAAGTTTCTGACAAGTTCAGGGAGTTGACTGCGACTAGACTTTCTCACTCGTAGTGATGCTAAAGTCTGTTGGAATTATGTTAGCAGTTGCTGCATTTTTCAATTATGAAATCTGGTAGATGGATGTCAGAACATCGTTTCCTTCCTTAAGGAAAGGTTATATGAGATACAACCAGAAGGTTTTGTCAGTCCTAAGGATGCTAAAAGGTGTGCAAAATTTAGTGATCCTTCTATGAACTGAAGCAAGCATCTCGGAATTGGAATATACACTTTGATGAGGTGATCAAAGTTTATGAGTCTGTACAAAGTTTATGAGAAACTTGTATTTACAATAAAGTGAGTTTGAGCACTATAGAATTTCTGATAAGTATATGTGGATGACATATTGTTGATCAGAAATGATGTAGAATTTCTGGAAAGCATAAACGGTTGTTTGAAAAGAGTTATTCAAAGGAAGCCCTAGATAAAGCTACCTAATTGTTGAGCATCAAGACCTATAGAGATAGATCAAGATGTTTGATGAGACTTTCAATGAGTACATACCTTGACAAGATTTTGAAAGAGTTCAAAATGGATCAACCAGAGAAAGTGTTCTTGCCTAATTTTTAAGGTGTGAAGTTGAGTGAGACTCAAAGCTTGACAACGGCAGAACAAAGAGAAAGGACGAACGTCGTCCCCTATACCTTAGCCATAGGCTCTATATTATGCCATGTTGTGTACCGCACCTGGTGTGTGCCTTGCCATGAGTCTGTCAAGGGGTACAAAAGTGATCCAGGAGTGGATCACTGGACAGCGGTCAAGATTATCCTTAGTAACTAAAATACTAAGGAGATGTTTCTTGATTATGGAGGTGATAAAGAGTTTGTCGTAAAGATTTATGTCGATGCAAGCTTTAACACCAATCCGGGTGACTCGTAGTAGCAATCTGGATACGTATAGTGGAGCGGCCATTTGGAATAGTACCAAATGGAGTGTGGTATCAGTGTTTATAGTTTGACATAGAGATTTGCAAAGTACGCACGGACCTAAATGTCACAGACCCGTTGACTATAAGACCTCTCTCACATGCAAAGCATGATCGATCCCCAGAACTCATTGGGGGTTAGATTCATAACAATGCGAATCACATGGTGATGTGAACTAGATTATTGACTCTAGTGCAAGTGGGAGACTGTTGGAAATATGCCCTAGAGGCAATAATAAATTAGTTATTATCATATTTCCTTGTTCATGATAATCGTTTATTATCCATGCTATAATTGTGTTGATTGGAAACTCAGATACATGTGTGGATACATAGACAACACCATGTCCCTAGCATGCCTCTAATAGACTAGCTGGTTGATCAAAGATGTCTATGGTTTCCTAGTCATGGACATGAGACGTCATTTGGTAATGGGATCACATCATTAGGAGAATGATGTGATGGACAAGACCCTAACTACAAACGTAGCATATGATCGTGTCAGTTTATTGCTACCGTTTTCTACATGTCAAGTATATGTTCCTATGGCCATGAGATCATGCAACTCACTGACACCGGAGGAGTACCTTGTGTGTATCAAACGTCGCAACGTAACTGGGTGACTATAAAGGTGCTCTACAGGTATCTCCGAGGGTATCTATTGGGTTGGCATGGATCAAGACTGGGATTTGTTACTCCATGTGACGGAGAGGTATCTCAAGGCCCACTCGGTACTACAACATCACAATAAGCCTTGCAAGCAATGTGACTAAGTGTTAGTCACGAGATCTTGTATTATGGAATGAGTAAAGAGACTTGCCGATAACGGGGTTGAACTAGGTATGGAGATACCACGATCGAATCTCGGGCAAGTAACATACCGAAGAACAAAGGGAACATCATACGGGATTAACCGAATCCTTGATATAGACGTTCGACTGATAAAGATCTTCGTAGAATATGTAGGAACCAATATGGGCATCTAGGTCCCGCTATTGGTTATTGACCGTAGAGGTGTCTCGGTCATGTCTACATAGTACTCGAGCCCGCAGGGTCTGCACACTTAAGGTTCGGTGACGTTTCGATAGTATAGAGTTATGTATGGTGGTGACTGAAGGTTGTTCGGAGTCTCGGATGAGATACCAGACGTCACTAGGAGCTCTGGAATGGTCCGGAGGTAAAGATTGATATATAGGAAGTCCTATTTTGGTCGCCGCAAAAGTTTCGGGCTCATTGGTAGTGTATCGGGAGTGCAGGTGGCGTATCGGGAGACCATCGGGAGGGGTGTTTCGACCCAAGAGGCTACATGGGCTGTGGGAGGGTGAATACGAGCCCTTAGTGGGCTGGTGGAATTCCAACACAAGGCCCATGCGGCTGGGAGAGAAAACCCAAAGAGATAAGGTGGAAAAAAGGCAAAATAGGGAGGAATCCTAGTCTTACTAGGATTGGAGGAGGAGTCCTCCTCTCCTCCTTGATTCGGCTGAACCAAGGGCTGGTCCCTTGAGGGCCAAGCCTCCTACTCTCTTCCTCCTATATATACTGGAGGTTTTAGGGTTTTTGGAACTAGATTTTCAGCCACGTGCTACCCATTCCTCTAGTGCATAGTTTCTTCTCTAGATCGGATTTCTGCAGTGCTTAGGCGAAGCCCTGCCGGAATAGCTCCACCACCATCGCCAGAGCGCCGTCAAGCTGCCAGAGAACTCTTCTACCTCTCCGCTCCCTCTTGCTGGATCAAGAAGGCAGAGATCGTCATCGAGCTGTACGTGTGCTGAACGCGGAGGTGCCTTCCGTTCGGCGCTAGATCGGAAGGACCGTGATCAAGATTGCGAGACGGATCGTGATGAGTTCGTGGGACGGATCGTGATGAGTTCGTGAGACGGATCGTGATTGGATCGCGGGACGGATTGTGAGGAGATCGCGGGACGCTCGGCGATTTGGATCACAAAGACGTTCGACTACACCAACCGCGTTTCTTAACGCTTCCCGCTTAGCGATCTACAAGGGTATGTAGATCCACTCTCCCTCTCGTAGATGCTCATCACCATGGACAGGTCTTGCGTGAGCATAGGAAATTTTTGTTTCCCATGCGACGTTCCCCAACATAAGGTAACATCCAGTGAGCCTCATGTGGACATTAGCACTACATCTAGTAGAAATGCTTTATTGCAACGTGTTAGTCCTCGTAGTTCATCTACTCATAATGTTGGTACATCTTGTGGTGAATTACTTTCCTTTCCTTGTTGCTCTAATGATGAAGCTTATACTTCCTCTAGCACTTGAGTTGATTCTAACCATGTAGAGGAAGTCAATGAGCTCAAGGCCCAAGTCACTTTGAAGAAAGACTTGGAAAATAGTCATGAAGGGAAGTCCACACTCAACAATATCTTGTGTGTGCAAAAACTCCCAAATGACAAAGGTGGACTTGGATTCAACTCCAAGAAGAAGAAGATGTACATGAAGTACAAGAAGAAGGGCCAAGAACAAGTCAAGAACTCGGCCAAGATTATTTGCTTCAAGTGCAAAATAGAAGGGCACCATGTAAGATCTTGCCCAATGAAGAAGAAGCCTCAAAGTAACAAGCAACAAGGGAAGCGGCCACAAGTTCAATTGCAGCTTAACCACAAGTTGAAGAAAGGCCTCTTCCCAAGAAGACCCAAGTCATTGCTCCTCAAGTTGAGAAATCAATTGAGAAGAAAGTAAAGGGTAGATGTTGCTACTTATGTCGTGAGAAGGGTCACTTCGCTTCTTCTTGCACGAAAGGTAACTTATCCAACCCAATCATTATTGATGATATCTATTCTCTTGGGAAGGATAAGCTTGGCAATGTGTTTGCCAAATGTGTTGGTACTCAAAGTGGTGTCAATAAAAGAACCATTTGTGTAGCCAAGCCTATTGTGACTAACCTCTTAGGACCCAACTTGGTTGGGACCAACAAGCTCAAACTTGATCAATAGGTATTGTTGGAGGGCATTGGTGACGTGGCTACATTATGAAGAATTGAGGGTTCTTCATCATTCATATTGTCTTAAGCCAAGTCATGTGGATCATCAAGTGTCAATCATATACCAATGTTCCTCCTTGCGGTAACTTGTACTTAAATTGAATACATTGTTAGTTAATTGCCCCTTTGCATGTAGTAGTTTTGTACCTTGCATGTGTTTGTATATGTTGTGCTTCCTATTTGTTTATCTTGAGAAATCAAGTATGTATGATGGGTTGCACATCATGTATGTGTGAGCCTTGTGTAGAGCCTTTTTGTATTATGTTTGTATCTTAGTTGGCTCTTTGTGAGAGATTAATGGATTATCCCATTATGGGGGAGTAATATACTATGTGCATATTACGAGCCCAGAGAATGTGTACATTTGATATATTGCCACTTAGAGTTGATATTATAATTTACCTTGTTCGTAAGTGGCATGTTAGCTCTACAAGTGTCATTTGCTTATGATTTACGTGTGAATATGATGTTGGATATCTTTGCAATCTACCAATAGGAAATGTTTCGAATTACTTCTTGTCCTTTGACAATTGGTATCCTTTTATGTGGTAGAAAGTGCTAATCATCTTTACATTGTATTTTGTTTATCGTTTGTCTTCCTTGCCTCTTGTGGATCTTTTTTAGCATGTCTAGTGTTTCTATATATATAGGGAATGTTATGATCCCATCACGTGCATGTTGTATCCAAATGCAAATTCTATATAATGCGCATCTCTTGGGGGAGCCCTCCTATTTTCTTTAGAACACTCTCTTTATGTGTTTATCATAAAATCTTTTGATCCTCATCAAGTGTGTGTTGCTGGAAGGCAAGCCTTTTCTCTATGGTGCTCTATGCCATCATGAAAATTTGCGGAGGGTTTGGTTTGTTTGGAACCTAGCTCTCTTTTGGGAACTTGATACCCTTTTTTTACTTCAATTGGTATCTTGTTTCCTTCTATTTGGCATGTGTCAATGGATATCTCATTCCTTGATGTATCTTTTGGTTGTTATCCGTCAAGTGATAATTTTTCGTTTGGTATCTTATTTTCACTTGATACCTTATCTTTCGGTATCTTACCAACTATGTGTTGTTTTGATTCTTGAAAGCCGTGAGCATTCATATTTACTACATGTACTTTCGTTGGCATGTCCTCTTTCCCTGACCCAATATATAGGGGAAACTCCACTCTGACATAAATTGGCTAAAGTGTGCCTGAAATTCAATTTCATATCTATATGCACATATTTTTGTGGAGTTTTGTCCTATGTATTGTTGGTCCACTAACTTTTTGTTCCCAATAAGTTTGAGTACCATTTTGTTTGTGTCGTTGTTCTAGGAACAATTGGAGATACCTTGGATGCTCGGCTCACTTACAAGGAAGGTGTTGACACCATGTGCTTTGTGGATCCAAGCTAGGATGTTAAATGAACCACTATCTAATTCATCAACCCAATGCTATCCCGGTAACAAGTATCTACTTCATGCATGCATTTCTCGCATTCAACCTTTTATAGGTTGCATCATGGCATGAACTTCTTGAGTCTTTCTTGTGGTACTTGTTTCCTTTCTCAAAGCGTCTCAACGATGATGTCATATTGCTAGTTGTGATGTCTTTGATGTTTGTGTATTGGGAGTTCATTTATGTACAATAAGAAAATACTAGGTTATGTGCTATGCTTTCAAGCAAAGATCTTATTGGTATATTTATGACTTCCTTTTGGATATATTGTTTTTCCTTCTTGTAACTATTTCGTGTGTACATCATTATTTGTGGATATATCATCATGATTTCCCTCTACCCAGAATCTTATACACATGAGAGAAGTAACATCTCTAGTTGATATCCTCTTTCCTTTCACGTCCACCGTTGCATTTTGATAACCAACAAGTATAGGGGATCAATTGTAGCCTTTCTCGATAAGTAAGAGTGTCGAACCCAACGTGGAGCTAAAGGTAGAACAAATATTCCCTCAAGTTCTATCATGCTTTCCCGATACAATTCTACGCATGCTTAACGTTCACTTTACCTAGAACAAGTATGAAACTAGAAGTACTTTGCAGGTGTGATAGGTTAGGTTTGCAAGATAATAAAGAGCACATAAATAAAAACTAGGGGCTGCTAAGATAGAGAAAGAACTAAGTTAGTTTAACGAGTGTGGAAAAGTGGTGATAGGAGTTGCGGAATTGTCCCTAGGCAATCGATAACTAGACCGGTAATCATTATTGCAATTTTATATGAGGGAGAGGCATAAGCTAACATACTTTCTCTACTTGGATCATATGCACCTATGATTGGAACTCTAGCAAGAATCCGCAACTGCTAAAGATCATTAAGGTAAAACCCAACCATAGCATTATAAGCTATCAAGTCCTCTTTACTCCCATATGCAACAACCCACCTACCCGGGTTTATGCTTCTGTCACTCAAGCAACCCACCATAGGCGAATCATGAACACATTGCAACACCCAACAAAGAGGATCCCTCACGCTTGCATGACACGGAGAGCACCATAGGACAGCACCAATAATAAAACATGCAACAAAAACTAATCATGATCATCAATCAACCAATAGGACAACAAAAATCTACTCAGACATCATAGGATGGCAACACATCATTGGATAATAATATGAAGCATAAAGCACCATGTTCAAGTAGAGGGTACAACGGGTTGCGGGAGAGTGGACCATTGTAGATAAATGGGTGAAGGTGATGGAGGTGTTGGTGAATATGACGGAGTTGTTGGAGTAGATCGTCGTCACGATGATGGCCCAGGCGGCATTTCGGTGCCACCGGGAGAGAGAGGGAGAGAGACCCCTCCTTATTATTCTTCCTTGACCTCCCCCCTATATGGGAGAAGGTTTACTCTCTGTTCCATGGCCTCCATGGAGGTGGAGGGGCGAGAGCCCCTCTGAGATTGGATCTCTCTCTCTCTGTTTCCTTTTGTTTCTGCGCTCCCAGATTCTGGACTTTCACCATTTCTTAAATATCCGGAGATCCGTAACTCCGATCGGGCTGAAGTTTTGAGGGGATTTTCTTTCTAAGAATATATTTCTTGTGGTCGAAGGACAGCTCCAACCGACCTAAGGGGTAGCCACAAGCCCTCAGGGCACACCCTACCCCCCAGGGAGCGACTGGCAGGTTGTGGGCCCCTCGGGCATCGCCTTCTGTTGATTCCACTTCCCAAAATTCACATACATTCTAAAAGAATCTTCATAAGTTTTTAATCAGTTTGGACTTCGTTTGATATGGATTTTCTGCGAAACAAAAAACATGCAACAAACAGGAACTGGCACTGGGCACTGGATCAATATGTTAGTCCCAAAAATAGTATAAAAAGTTGCCAAAATTATATGAAAGTTGTAGAATACTGGCATGAAACAATCAAAAATTATAGATACGAGGGAGACGTATCAGCATCCCCAAGCTTAATTCCTGCTCGTCCTCGACTAGGTAAATGATAAAAAAGATAATTTTTGATGCGGAATGCTACCTAGCATAATCTTGATCATATAATCTAATCATGGCATGAATATTAAGATACGAGTGATTCAAAGCAATAGTCTATATTGACACAAAAATAGTAATACTTCGAGCACACCAACAATACAATCGTGTCCTTTCAAAATAAATGGCCTTAGAAAGTTATCCTTACAAAATCATATGGTCTGGCTATGCTCCATCTTCCCCACACAAAGTATCTAAATCATGCGCAACCCCGATGACAAGTCAAGAAATTGTTTCACACTTTTTATGTTCTCAAACCTTTCAACTCTCATGCAATACATGAGCGTGAGCCATGGATATAGCATTATAGGTGGAATAGAATATGGTGGAGGTGATGAGGAAAAAGCAGAAGATAGTCTCACATCAACTAGGCGTATCAACGGGCTATGGAGATGCCCATCAATAGATATCAATGTGAGTGAGTAGGGATTGCCATGCAACGAATGCACTTAGAGCTATAAGTGTATGAAAGCTCAAAAAGAAAACTAAGTGGTCGTGCAAAAATTCCACTAGTTATATGAAAGTGACAAAATAGGAGACTCTCTATCATGAAGATCATGGTTCTACTTTGAAGCACAAGTGTGGAAAAAGATAGTAGCAATTGTCCCTTCTCTCTTTGTTTTTCCTTTTTTTGGTGGGCATCTTTGGCCTTTTTTTATTTGGGCTTCACTGGCCTCTTTTAGTTTTTGTAAAGTCCGAAGACTCATCCCATCTTGTGAGGGATTCATAGCTTCCATCATCCTTTTCTCACACGGTACAAATGCTCTAATAATGAAAATCATCACACTTTTATTTACTTACAACTCGATACCTAGAACAAAAATATGACTCTACATGAATGCTTCTAGTAGGATACCGGGATGTGCAACAATCTAGCCTAGCAAATGACATCAAAAAATGGACAAGCCATGAAAACATCATGCAAGCTGTCTTACGATCATGCAAAGAAATATGAAAATGATGGTGCATGTCATACTAAACGAAACGGTGGAAGTTGCATGGCAATATATCTTGGAATGGATATGGAAATTTCATAATAGGTAGGTATGGTGGCTGTTTTGAGGAAGGTGTATGGTGGACATTTTGAGGAAGGTGGGTTTGATGTACCGGCGAAAGTTGCGCGGTACTAGAGAGGCTAGCAAAGGTAGAAGGGTGAGAGTGCGAATAATCCATGGACTCACCATTAGTCATAAAGAACTCACATACTTATTGCAAAAAGTCTATTAGTTATCAAACAAAGCATTAGACGCATGCTCCTATGGGAGAGGTTGGTAGGAGTTAACCATCGCGCGCTCCCGACCCTCACACAAAAGTTGACAATCATTAAACAAATCATGCTCCGACTTCGTTCCATAACGGTTCACCATACATGCATGCTATGGGAATCACAAACCTTAACACAAGTATTTCTCCAATTCACAATTACTCACTAGCATGAATCTCATATTACCATCTTCATATCGCAAAACTATTGCAAGGAATCAAACATATCATATTCAGTGATCTACAAGTTTTATGTAGGAATTTTTGACTAACCATGTGAATGATCAACTCCTGTTAGCTCTCTAAATAGATATAAGTGAAGCTGTTGGGGAACATTGCGTGGGAAATAGAAAAATTCCTATGCACACGTAAGATCTATCCATGGTGATGAGCATCTATGAGAGGGAGAGTGGATCTACATACCCTTGTAGATCGCTAAGCGGGAAGCATTAAGAAACGCGGTTGATGTAGTCGAACGTCTCCGCGATCCAAATCGCCGAGCGTCCTGCGATCCCATCACGATCCTTCCCACGATCCAATCACGATCCATCCCGCGATCCAATCACGATCCATCCCACAATCTCATCATGATCCGTCTCTCGATCCAATCATGAATCGTCTTGCGATCTTGATCACGGTCCTTCCGATCTAGTGCCGAACGGACGGCACCTCCGCGTTCAGCACACGTACAGGTCGATGACGATCTCCGCCTTCTTGATCCAGCAAGAGGGAGCGGAGAGGTAGACGAGTTCTCCGGCAGCACGATGGCGTTGCGGCGATGGTGGTGGAGCAATTCTAGCAGGGCTTCGCTTAAGCACCGCTGAAATCGGTGTTAGTGAGTTGCATGATCTCATGGTCATAGGAACAGATACTTGACATGCAAAAAACTGTAGCAAAAAACTGACACGATCATATTCTACATTTATAGTTTGGGTCTTGTCCATCACATCATTCTCCTAATGATGTGATCCCGTTATCAAATGACATCTCATGTCAATGGCTAGGAAACCTTGACCATCTTTGATCAACGAGCTAGTTTTCTAGAGGCATACTTGTAACACAGTGTTGTTATTTACCAACACATGTATTTAGTTTCCAATCAATACAATTATAGCATGGATAATAGACGATTATCATGAACAAGGAAATATGATAATAACTAACTTATTATTGCCTCTAGGGCATATTTCCAACAGTCTTCCACTTGCACTAGAGTCAATAATCTAGTTCACATCACCATGTGATTCGCATTGTTATGAATCTAACACCCAATGAGTTCTGGGGCTCGATCATGCTTTGCATGTGAGAGAGGTCTTTTAGTCAACGGGTCTGCGTCATTCTGATCCGTGTGTACTTCTCAAATCTCTATGTCATACTTTACACACTACTACCACACTCCACTTGGAGCTATTCCAAATGGTTGCTCCACTATACGTATCCGGATGGCTACTAAGAGTCATCCGAATTGGTGTTAAAGCTTGCATCGACGTAACTCTTTACGACAAACTCTTTATCACCTCCATAATCAAGAAACATTTCCTTAGTCTTTTAGTTACTAAGGATAATCTTGACCGCTGTCCAGTGATGCACTCCTGGATCACTCTTGTACCCCTTGACAAACTCATAGCAAGGCACACACAATTGCGGTACACAGCATGGCATACTATATAGAGCCTATGGCTAAAGTATAGCGGACGACCTTCGTCCTTTCTCTTTCTTCTGCCATGGTCGAGCATTGAGTCTTACTCAACTTCACACCTTACAAATCAGGAAAGAACTCTTTCTCTGACTGATCCATTTTCAACTCTTTCAAAATCTTTTGAAGGCATGTACTCATTGAAGGTCTCATCAAGCATCTTGATCTGTCTCTATAGATCTTGATGCTCAACAATTAGGTAGTTTTATCTAGGTCTTCCATTGAAAAACTCTTTTCAAACAACCCTTTATGCTTTCCAGAAATTCTACATCATTTCTGATCAACAACATGTAATCCACATATGCTTATCAGAAACTCTATAGTGCTCCCACTCACTTTATTGTAAATACAAGTTTCTAATAAACTTTGTATATACTCAACAACTTTGATCACCTCATCAAAGTGTATATTCCAACTCCGAGATGCTTGCTCCAGCCCATAGAAGGATTGCTAGAGCTTGCACACCTTTTACCATCCTTAGGACTGACAAAACCTTCTGGTTGTATCACATACAACCTTTCCTTAAGTAAACCGTTAAGGAAACGGTGTTTTGACATCCATCTGCCAGATTTCATAATTGAAAAATACATCAACTGCTAACATAATTCCAATAGACTTTAGCATCGCTACGGGTGAGAAATTCTCATCATAGTCAACTCCTTGAACTTGGTGAAAACTTCTTTCCGACAAGTCGAGCTTTATAAATGGTGACATTTACCATCAGCACCTGTCTTCATATTAAAGGTCCATTTGTACTCGACGACCTGTCGTCCAACGAGAAAGTCTACCAAAGTCTATACTTGGTTTTCGTACATGGATCCTTTCTTGGATTTCATGGCCTCTAACCATTTGTCAGAATCCGGGCCCATCATTGCTCCTCCATAGCTCGTAGGCTCATCGTTTTCCAACAACATGACCTCTAAGACAGGGTTGCCGTACCACTCAGGAGCAGTACGCGTCCTTGTCAACCTACGAGGTTTGATAGTAACTTGATCCAAAGCTTCATGATCATCATCATTAACTTCCTCTTCAACTAACGTATGCTCCACAGAAACAATTTTCTGCGCTGCGCTACTATCTGTTTGAAACAAAGGTTCAACAACCTCATCAAGTTCTATATTCCTCCCACTCAATTCTTTCGAGAGAAACTCTTTCTCGAGAAAGGACCCTTTTTTAGCAACAAACACTTTGCACTTTGGATCTGATATAGAAGGTATACCCAACTATTCTTAGGGTATTCTATGAAGATGCATTTGTCCGCTTTGGGTTCGAGCTCATTAGATGAAAACCCTTTTCACATAAGTGTCACAGCCCCAAACATTAAGAAATGACAGCTTAGGTTTCTACCAAACCATATGGTGTCATCTCAACAGATTTAGATGCTGCCCTATTTAAAGTGAATGTAGTTGTATCTAATGCATAACCC
The DNA here is from genome assembly GCA_022496015.1 of Hordeum marinum. Taxonomy (NCBI): domain Eukaryota; kingdom Viridiplantae; phylum Streptophyta; class Magnoliopsida; order Poales; family Poaceae; genus Hordeum; species Hordeum marinum. Next base: position 353,469,776 of record CM039675.1, read on the forward strand.
CAAAACGATAGTGTAAAACAATAAGAGACATCATAATTCGCACCATTTCCAATAGAGCATGACTATGACGTTTGGACACACCATCACTCTATGGTGTTCCAGGTGGCGTGAGTTGTGAAACAACATTCACATTGTCTTAAGTTGTATACCAAACTCATAACTCAGATATTCGCCTCCACGATCATATCGTAGATATCTTACTTCTCGTCACAATGATCTTAAACTTCACTCTGAATTTGCTTGAACTTTTCAAACGATTCAGACTTGTGTTTCATTATGTAAATGTACACTATTATCTACTCAAATCATGAGTGAAGGTAAGAAAATAATGATATCCACCGCATGCTACAAGACTCATTGGATTGCATAAATCAACATGTATCATTTTCAATAAATCACTTGCCCACTCCATCAAACCGGAAAACTGGTGTCCTTAGTCATCTTGCCCAAGAGGCATGGTTCGCATGTCTCAACCGATTTGAAATCGAATGAGTCCAAAGATCCATCAACATGGAGTTTCTTCATGCGATTTATACCAATATGACATTTAGCGGCAGTGCCACAAGTATGTGGTACTATCATTATTAACTTTGTATCTTTTGGCATCAATGTTATGAACATGTGTATTACTACAATCAAGATTCAACAAACCATTCTCACTGGGTGCATGACCATTGAAGGTATTATTCATGCAAACAGAATAACCATTATTCTCTAACCTAAATGAATAACCGTGTTGCAATAAACACGATCTAATCATGTTCATGCTTAACGCAAACACCAAATAACATTTATTTAGGTTTGTCACTAATCCCGAAGGTAGAGAGAGCATGCTATGTTGATCACATCAACCTTGGAAATATTTCCAACACACATCGTCACCTCACAATTAGCTAGTCTCCGTTTATTCTGTAGCTTTTACTTCGAGTTACTAACATTTAGCAACCGAACCGGTATCCAATATGTAGGTGCTACTCGGAGTACTAGCAAGGTACACATCAATAACACGTATATCAAATATACTTCTGTCGATGTTGCCAGCCTTCTTATCTACCAAGTATCTAGGGTTGTTCCGCTTCAGCGACCGCTCTCCTCATAATAGAAGCACTTAGTCTTGGGTTTGGGTTCTACTTTGGGTTGCTTCACTAGAGCAGCAACTAACTTGCCATCCATGAAGTTTCCCTCCTTGCCCTTGCCCTTCTCGAAACTGGTGGTTTTACTAACCAACAACACTTGATGCTCCTTCTTGATTTCTACCTTCGTGGTGTCAAACATCGTGAATAGCTCAGGGATCATCATTTCTATCCCTGGAATAATTATAGTTCATCACCAAGTTCTAGTAGCTTAGTGATAGTGACTTGGAGAACTATATCAATCACTATCTTATCTGGAAGATCAACTCCCACTCGATTCAAGCGATTGTAGCACCCAGACAATCTGAGCACATGCTCAACGATTTAGCTATTCTCCTTCATCTTGCATGCAAAGAATCTTGTTGGATATCTCATATCTCACAACACGGGCTAGAGCCTGAGATCCCAATTTCAGCTCTTAGAACATCTCATATGTTCCATGACATTCAAAACGTTTTGGAGCCTCAATTCTAAGCCGTAATGCATGACACACTAAACTATCAAGTAGTCATCGGAACGTGCCTGTCAGATGTTCTCAACATCTACACATGACGCTGGAGGGGGTGGCGCACTGAGCGGTGCATTAAGGACATACGCCTTCTGTGCAGCAATGAGGACAATCCTCAGATCACGGACACAATCCGCAGTATTGCTACCATCATCTTTCAACTCTATTTCTCTAGGAACATCTAAAAATTCAAGGGAGCTACAACATGAGCTACAACATAATTTGCAAAGACACTAATAACTATGTTCATTTTAATGAGTTCAATTAATCATATTACTTAAGAACTCCCACTCAAATTGACATCCCTCCGGCCATTCGAGTGATACATGATCCAAATTCACCAACTCAAGTCCGATCATCACGTGAGTTGAGGTGGTTTCAATGGTGAACATCATCATGTTGATCATATCTAGTATATGACTCATGTTCGACCTTTCGATCTCTTGTGTTTCGAGGCCATGTCTGTACATGCTAGGCTCATCAAGTTTAACCCGAGTGTTATGCATGTGCAACACTCGCTTGCACCCATTGTATCTGAACGTGAGTCTCACACCCGATCATCACGTGGTTTCTCGACACGACGAACTTTCGCAACTGTGCACACTCGGGGAGAACACAGTTTTACCTTGAAATATAAGTGAGGGATAACCTTATAATGCTACCGTCGTCCTAAGCAAAACAAGGTGCATAAAAGCATTAACATCACATGCAAATCATAAGTGACATGATATGGCCATGAACTTGTGCTTTTTGATCTCCATCTTGGAAGCACCGGCATGATCTCCATCGTCAACGGCATAACACCATGATCTCCATCATTATGTCACCATCGGGGTTGTCGCGCCCACCATGCTCACACTACTATATCTACCGTTTAGCGATAAAGTAAAGCATTACATAGCGCTTAATGATTGACATGTAGGTCATACAATAATTAAAGACAACCCTATGGCTCCTGTCGGTTGCCGTACTCATCGACATGCAAGTCGTGATATTCTATGCAACACATGATCATCTCATACATCACATATATCTCATCATGTAATTGGCCATATCACATCACAACATACCCTACAAAAACAAGTTAGACGTCCTCTAATTGTTGTTGCATGTTTTACGTGGATGCTACGGGTATCTAGCAAGAACAATTCTCACCTACGCAAAAACCACAACGGTGATACAAAAATTGCTATTCAACCTTCTCAAGGACCACCTTTGTCGAATCCGAACCAACTAGAGTAGGAGAAACACACACCCGCCATCCATCTTTGTGCAACAAGGTTACACATCAGTCGATGGAACTGGTCTCTCGTAAGCATACGAGTAATGTTGGTCCAGGCCGCTTCTATCCCACAATACCGGTGAACCAAAACACGACCAAGGGCGGAAGAAATCTAATCATCAACACCCACAAACTCTTTGTGTTCTACTCGAGATCTCATCTACACATAGACCTAGCTCATGATGCCACTGTTGGGGAACGATGCGTGGGAAACAAATATTTTCCTACGCACACGCAAGATCTATCCATGGTGATGAGAATCTATGAGAGGGGGAGTGGATCTACATACCCTTGTAGATCGCTAAGCGGGAAGCGGGAAGAAACGCGGTTGGTGTAGTCAAACGTCTTCACGATCCAAATCGTCGACCATCCCGTGTTCCCATCATGATCCGTCGTGCGATCCAATCACAATCCGTCCCGCGATCTCATCATGATCCGTCCCGCGATCCAATCACGAATCGTCTCGCGATCTTGATCACGGTTCTTCCGATCTAGTGCTGAACGGATGGCACCTCCGCGTTCAGCACACGTACAGCTCGAAGACGATCTCCGCCTTCTTGATCCAGCAAGAGGGAGCATAGAGGTAGACGAGTTCTCCGGCAGCGCGATGGCATTGCGACGATGGTGGTGGAGCAATTCCAGTAGGGCTTCGCCAAAGCACCGCTGAAACCGATCTAGCGGAGAAACTACAAACTAGAGGAGAGGCAGCACGTGTCTTAGGGTTTCTTGATGTGTTCCAAGTGCTAGCCCCGCCCCTTTATTTATATGCTGAGCCTTGGGGTCAAACTTGGAGAAAAATCCTCCTCAAGGTCGGTTTGCCCGCAAGGCAAGAGTCCTTCTCGAACTCCAGGACTAGACGCCAAGGTCCTCAGCGTCTTGCCCCAGACGCCAGGGTCCTTGGCGTTTGGCCCCTGGCCTCCCCAAAACAGCTTTTGCACCTTCCTGAAGCCTCATGGGCTTTACCCCTTGGCCCAAATAAAGTGTCCTTGTACCCCAAACATTTCGGCAAACATCTGAAACTATTTCCGGTGAATTCTGGAACCCTTCCGAAGACCAAACACTATTATCCCACATATCTATCTTTACCTCTAGACCATTCTGGAGCTCCTCGTGACGTTCGGGATCTCATCCGGGACTCCGAACAACCTTAGGTCACCACCATACATAACTCTATACTACCGAAACATCACTGAACCTTAAGTGTGCAGACCCTGCGGGTTCCAGAGCTATGTAGACATGACCGAGACACCTCTACGGCCAATAACCAATAGCGGGACCTGGATGCCCATATTGGTTCCTACATATTCTACGAAGATCTTTATCGATCGAACCTCTATGTCAAGGATTCAGTTAATCCCGTATGTTGTTCCCTTTGTTCTTCGGTATGTTATTTGCCTGAGATTCTGTCATCGGTATCTGTATACCTAGTTCAACCTTGTTACCGGCAAGTCTCTTTACTCGTTCCGTAATACAAGATCCCGTGGCTAACACTTTAGTCACATTGCTTGCAAGGCTTGTTGTGATGTTGTATTACTGAGTGGGCCCTGAGATACCTCTCCGTCACATGGAGTAACAAATCCCAGTCTTGATCCATGCCAACCCAACAGACACCCTCGAAGATACCTATAGAGCACCTTTATAGTCACCCAGTTATGTTGCGACGTTTGATACACACAAGGTACGCCTCTGGTGTTAGTGAGTTGAATGATCTCATGGTCATAGGAACAGATACTTGACATGCAGAAAACTGTAGCAATAAATTGACACGATCATATGCTACGTTTATAGTTTGGGTCTTGTCCATGACATCATTCTCCTAATGATGTGATCCCATTATCAAATGACATCTCATGTCAATGGCTAGGAAACCTTGATCATCTTTGATCACTGAGATAGTTTTCTAGAGGCATACTAGGGACACAGTGTTGTCTATATACCCACACATGTATTTAGTTTCCAATCAATACAATTATAGCATGCATAATAAACGATTATCATGAACAAGGAAATATGATGATAACTAATTTATTATTGCCTCTAGGGCATATTTCCAACAGAAGCATGAGAGTTTTAATTCTTTCTAGAAAAGATATGCCCACAATCTAACAAATATAAGTGAAGCCAAAGAGCATTCTACAACTGGCGGTTTTCTATGTGTAGAGAAACAAGAAATCCAAACTTCAAATGATATAAGTGAAGCACATGAAGCATTCTATAAAGCCATACTCAAAATATATAAGTGAAGTGCATGAATCATTCTATAAATCAACCAAGGACTGTCTCATACCAGAATGGTGCATTATTAAAATAAATAAAAAATCACACGACGCTCCAAGATTTACGCATATCATGCGACGAATAAAAATATAGCTCCAAGTGAAATTACCGGTGGTTGTTAGAAGAAAGAGGGGATGCCTTCCAGGGCATCCCCAAGCTTAGTTTCTTGGGAGTCCTTGAATATTACCTTGGGGTGCCTCAGTCATCCCCAAGCTTAGTATCTTTCCACTCCTTATTCCTTCATCCATCGTGATCTCACCCAAAACTTGAAAACTTCATTCACACAAAACTTAACAAAACCCTCATGAGATCCGTTAGTATAATAAAGCAAATTACCACTTTAAGTACTATTGCAAACCAATTCATATATTTTTTATCATTTTATCTATTGTATTATAATTTTTCCATGGCTTATACCACCGATACAATCGATAGTTTCATCAAAACGAGCAAAACAATGCATCAAAAACAGAATCTGTCTTAAACAGGACAGTCTGTAGCAATATGAATATTCACCATACTTCTATAACTCTAAAAATTCTGAAAAATGAGAAAAAAATAAAAAAATTGCATATCAGTATTGTGTAAAAATTTCAGAAACTTTTGATATTCCAGTAAAAAATTAAATTCACGCACTACAACCAAAGTTTCCGATTTTGCACTACACACACGAAACAGGTAATCTAATCATCCTAAAGGAAAATCTTGGCACATTATTTTTATAATAAAATGGATTTATAAAATGGGATAATTATTTTTGTTGAAAAGTTTCTGTAATCAAGATTTGCAAAGTTTCCATGGGCTTGAACAAAGTTCAAGGCTAGCTCCCACTTACACAATGCTCGTCTCTCTCACTTTCACTTTTCTTTTTGAAAAAGTTTTAGGTTACCCTATTTATTTTATTGTTCTTAAACTATATAAAAGCACACAACAGATTAAATGACTCTCTAAAACTTCCGGGTTGTCTCCCTAGCAGCGCTTTCTTTAAAGCCATTAAGCTAGGCATAAAGTGATCAAGTAATGGATCCACCCGGATCCCAAGGTATATCAAAGCCAATTTTAATTAATAGTGATTTGTAATTTAGTAGTGAGCACAAAGTAACATATATCATGCAACAACGAAATCTACTCTCTTCCTATGCATCGGCATGTCATAAAAGAACAATTCATGCACACAAAGTAAAGGCCAATACATAGCATAAGTAGTTTCTTGCAATTTTATCATATTGGAAACATAGAGAGGTGGAGATGTAGTTCCTCTCTCATAATAATTGCAAGTAGGAGAAACAAGCACATGCATATTACATCTATCAAAATCATCATGTGTAATAGTAAAAGGCAACCCATCTATATAATCCTTAATAAGTGCACACTTCTCCGATATAGTGTAGTTGGGAGAATTCAAAAGATAATAGTACTATCGTGTGGGGGTGCAATAGCAACAATTAGATTCTTAGCATAAGTAACTATAGAAAGTTCATCTCCATAAGCATCTTTCATATCGGCATCATGGCCACAAGCATAGCAAGCATCAAGTTCATCAAAAAGGGATATTTCAAATGAATCCAATGGATCATAGAAATTATCATAGCATTCATCCTTCGGTAAGCACGAAGGGAAATTAAACAATGTATGAGTTGAAGAGTTACTCTCATTAGAAGGTGGGCACGGGTAGCTAATCCACTCTTCCTCCTTTTGTTCTTCGCTCTCCTCCTCATCTTTTCATCTAATGAGCTCACAGTTTCAGCAACTTCTTCTTCCATAGATTCCTGCAAAATATTAGTCTCCTCCAAGGCAATAGACATTCTCTCAATAAATGCATCAATATCGGAATTATATTCCTAATTGTCATAGCAATATTTAAGTATAGCAAAAAATTTAGGTATATAAACAGCATCATCATAATTTTCACACTTCTAAAACAAATACTCAATTTCATAAGCACCCTTAAAAGCAACAAATTCTTCTATTCGTTCCACATCATAGTAATCATAAATACCATTATCATAAGAAGACAAGGTTTCATTATCATTAAATTTACATGAAAAAGGAAGGTGTGGAGCCTTCATCCGAGAGCAACAAGTATAATCATATCTCTGGCATAGATTCCAATCATACCATTTCAGCATATAAATTTGATCCCATAACAGTTTCCCTTTTTGAGTCAGGCGATAATCCCTAAAGTATTCAACTTTGATCCAACGCGTATCCCATTATCAAGTTGAATGGGGTTTTCTCAGGATTATCAAAGTAGTGCATAATATTTTCCACATAACGAGCATCGAGGGTTTTAGGAGGTTCCCCATCTCCATGAGTAGAAAGTACACCTATTTTTTGGCATTTCGTGTTCCATATCGATAACTAAAGATAGAGAACAACTTAGAACAGCAAGTAAAATCTACTTAGTGATAAAGCAAACAAGCACACACGAGAATATTCACCCCACACTATTGGTCCCCGGCAACGGCGCCAAAAAAAGGTCTTGATAACCCACAAGTATTGGGGATCAATTGTAGCCTTTCTCGATAAGTAAGAGTGTCGAACCCAATGAGGAGCTAAAGGTAGAAAAAATTATTCCTCAAGTTCTATCGACCACCGATACAACTCTATGCACGCTTAGCGTTCGCTTTACCTAGAACAAGTATGAAACTAGAAGTACTTTGTAGGTGTGATATGATAGGTTTGCAAGATAATAAAGAGCATGTAAATAAAAACAAGGGGCTGCTAAGATAGAGAAACAACTAAGTTAGTTTAACGAGTGTGGAAAAGTGGTGGTAGGAATTGCGGAATTGTCCCTAGGCAATCGATAACTAGACCGGTAATCATTATTGCAATTTTATATGAGGGAGAGGCATAAGCTAACATATTTTATCTACTTGGATCATATGCACTTATGATTGGAACTCTAGCAAGCATATGCAACTACTAAAGATCATTAAGGTAAAACCCAATCATAGCATTATAAGGTATCAAGTCCTCTTTACTGCCATATGCAACAACCCACCTACTCAGGTTTATGCTTCTGTCACTCAAGCAACCCCCCATAGGCGAATCATGAACACATTGCAACACCCAATAGAGAGGATCCCTCACGCTTGCGCGACACGGAGAGCACCATAGGACAGCACCAATAATAAAACATGCAACTCAAACTAATCATGGTCATCAATCAACCAATAGGACAACAAAAATCTACTCGGACATCATAGGATGGCAACACATCATTGGATAATAATATGAAGCATAAAGCACCATGTTCAAGTAGTGGGTATAGCGGGTTGCGGGAGGGTGGACTGCTGTAGATAGATGGGAGAAGGTGATGGGGGTGTTGGTGAAGATGACAGAGTTGTTGGAGTAGATCGTCGTCACAATGATGGCCTCGACGGTGTTCCGGTGCCACCAGGAGAGAGCTAGCCCCCCTTATTCTTATTCTTCCTTGACCTTCCCCCTAAATGGGAGAAGGGTTTACCCTCTGGTACATGGCCTCCATGGCGGCGGAGAGGTGAGAGCCCCTCCGAGATTGGATCACTCTCTGTTTTCTTCTGTTTCTGCGCTCCCAGATTCTGGCCTTTCACCGTTTCTTAAATATCCGGAGATTCGTAACGCCGATCGGGCTGAAATTTTGAGGGAATTTTCCTTACAAAAGTATCTTTCTTGCGGCTGAAGGACGGCTCCAACTGACCAAAGGGGTAACCACAAGCCCTCAGGGTGCGCCCTACTCCCCAGGGCATGCCTAGTAGGCTTGTGGGCCCCTCGGGCACCGCCTTCTTTTGATTCCACTTCCCCAAATTCACATATATTCCAAAAAATCTTCGTAAGTTTTTATCCCATTTGGACATCGTTTGATATGGATTTTCTGTGAAACAAAAAACATGCAACAAACAGGAACTGGCACTGGGCACTGGATAAATATGTTAGTCCCAAAAATAGTATAAAAAGTTGCCAAAAGTATATGAAAGTTGTATAATATTGGCATGAAACAATCAAAAATTATAGATACGACGGAGACGTATCAGCATCCCCAAGCTTAATTCCTATCTTTACCAGGGGTTGTCACAAGCTTTGGTTTTTAATTTTGTTATTAGTAAGCTTTGTGAACCCATTTGCTAGTTGTTTGTGTGTGGGAAGGATATGTCTTGCACTTTGTGTCTCATTTCATCAAGACTATGTTGAAGCTTAATGCTCATCCTTATATTTGTCTTCTGAAGTGATTTTCCATGACTCACACACATCATTTTGGTTGACCCTATTCTTAAATTGCCTCTTTTACCTATTACTCAACCATATGTTTAGTGCAAGTACTATGCTCATTGTCTTATCTACTTGCTTGCACTTGTTGTATGTTTATATTGATTTTGGGGGAGTCATGATCTTATTTTGTGCACTTGTATTCAAATAAAAAAATATTTATGCACAAATCATGGGGAGCTCCTCTAGTTTCTTTATAAATACTCTTTTGCCCATATGATAATATACTTTATTCATGTGGCTCGTAGGTCCATGTGATTAATTGTTCCAATTAGTATCTTTTGATTGCTTGCTTCACTCCTGTGTATGTCTTTGTGCCATACGATCCTTTTTGAAATATTTGGGTTCTCAATACATTTTGTCTTACTCCAACTACTTATCATTGGATATGTGTATTTCTTTGCACACGTATTTTGAGATATACAAACTTTTTGGAGGAACACCTATTATATTGGCTTTCTAAACTTTTCGTCCATTTTGGTAATTGATGCCAATGGGGGAGAAGTTTAGAGAGTTTAGTTTGGAATGCTTTGAGAGTTTTGCCTTTGTTTCTTAAGCATTTGCATCTCACATACATGCATTGCATTTGTGTGTGCTTGGTTGTGCTTATTTCCTTATATAAACTCTCTTGAAAGTGGTTGTCATCAATTACCAAAATGGGGGAGATATTAAGAGCACATTTATCTATGAGTGGTTTTGGTAATTGATGACACCCCTATATACTAATGGTTTCCTTAAGTTATATTCGAAGGATTTGTCCATAGGTACTTCTTTAAGTCCATTTGTTGGGTTTTCAAGGAGTTTATACGATGGCCAAGGTGGTATTCAAGGTTTATCCAAAGATTGGTCATGTGAGAGTTGAGCTTATTGCAAGCATGTCTTGAAGAACAAGATTGTGTGAGCATTCATGATTACCTTCATGACATCATTTTTATGAAGAGAGAAGATAAGATACAAGGTTGATAAAGACTAAGACAAAGAGTGAATCAAGTTTATCAACACACAAAGCGTACAGGATGTACCAAGAGGGATCAAGTGATCCCATGGTATGGTAAGAATTGTCCATTAAGCTTTGTGTACTAACCCGTGTTCCTTGTGAGAGTTCTTTGTGGGGTTAGGTATATTTCCATGGGATTGCATCAAGAGGAAGATCCCATACAACCCATGGAAGATGACATCAAGTGGTGATCGTCATCAAGGTTGCGGTGTGCAAGTTCAAGTGAATCATCACGGAGAGATCATGCATGAAGCTTGTCGTCCATTGTGGTGACAATGGACTTGTGAAGATGTGTCGAAGGGTGTCTCACCGATAGTGGAGTATGGGGGAGCAATCCACTAGTCTTCATCGAGCCAGCGCAATCAAGAAAGGTGGTCCATCTTGAGAAGGACAAGATCGTCATCATCTAGATCAAGTGGACTAAGCGCAAGTCAAAGGTTTGACCTTGATAAGGTTTCCCATTTTACCGGTCTCATAGTGGTAGTTGGGAGACCAGGTTATAGGATCAATAGCCGTACTATCAAGGGGGGGGGGCTCTCAAGTGAGTAGCTTGATCGTATCGTTCATTGAGAGCTCAAACCATTTGCATACTTGCATCATCATATTTATTGGTCCTTATTTGGTTTTTTTCTATGTGAGTCTTTGGGCTTACGGTCTTCTTTGTGATAAGTTCAAGCTCATCGAAAACAGATTCCGTATGCATCATATTGTGTTTTCGGTGTTGGATATTTTACCGGATATTTATTGGGAAGGCCATCTTCCTTATCCTAGTGGCATTTATTATTCATTGCGTTTTCTTAATTTAACTAGTCATTGTTGGATAGCTTTCGTTGTCCTTTATCCAACAAGCTGGAGTTTGTTCAAATCAAAGCTCGTATGCAAAAGTTGTGGTTGTTTTAGTATTATCTGTTTTACATTATGAGGTTGTACCGCCCCATAGAGCGGTTGTACCGGTTGACCGGTAAAACCGGTGTTTGGGGCGGTTGTACCACTCCAAAATAGGTCTGAAGGTTGTACCGGCCATGTACCACTCTACCATCAGACTAGTTTATGTTTTGGAGCGGTTCTTGGGCGGTTGTAGGCCAGTTATTCCGGTACTACCGGTGCCCCGGGCGGTTGTACCGCTTATTGCTTTTGCTACAGGTTTGTTTTGTCTGCTTTGACCGGTTGTACCGCCCTTGTGCTATTCTGCACATAACGGCCAGATTCGTGGGGACCTATTTAAGGGGGTCTTCTTCCCCAATGGTTCCCATCTTTTGAGGTCGTGTTTGCCCCCCATTGTTGACCCTCTTTGAGCTTTCTATCTCCCAATCCCTCCAATGATTCTTCATCCTTTTTTAGGGAAAAGAGAGAGGAGATCTAGATCCACATTTCCACCAATCACTTTCTCCTCTATGTGAGGGGAACCCCTTGGATCTAGATCTTGGAGTTCTTCGTGTTCTTCTTTGTTCTTCCTCTCACTTTCCTCCATAGCATTAGTTGTTGTCGTGGGATTTGGGAGAGAAGGGCATGGGCACTCCGTGTGCCCTTGCCATTGCATTTGGTGCTTAGGTTTGTGTTATCCACGGTGATATGTGGAAGTGAAGTTTGAGAAGCTTATTATTCTTGGGTGTTTGAGCACCCTAGAGCTTGTTCCTCTTAGGTGCTTTGGCACCCTAGACGGTTGGTGGTGCCTCGGAGCTCAATCATTGTGGTGCAAGCTCCGGGCAAGCTTTAGGGTCTCCAATTAGGTTCTGGAGATTGCCCCGAGCATTTGAGATCACCTCGGAGCCGCAATCCATTGTGGTGAAGCTTCGCGGTGATGTTGTTGGGAGCCTCCAATTAAGTTGTGGAGTTTGCCCCAAGCTTTTTTGTACGGGTTCAGTGACTGCCCTCAAGGGTCCCTTAGTGGAATCACGGCATCTTGCATTGTGTGAGGGAGTGACGAGATTACGGTGGCCCTAGTGGCTTCTTGAGGAGCATTGTGCCTCCACACCGCTCCGAACAGAGATTAGCAGCTGCAAGGGTGTGAACTTCGGGATACATCGTTGTCTCCACGTGCCTCGGTTATCTCTTACCCAAGCCCTTTACCTATGCACTTTAATTTGTGATAGCCATATTGTTTCTTGTTATATATCTTGCTATCACTTAGTTGTTTATCTTGCTTAGCATAAGTTGTTGGTGCACATAGGTGAGCCTAGTTGCTTTAAGGTTTTGTGCTTGACTAATTAAAATGATAGTTTTATTCCACATTTATTCAAGCCTAACCCGTAATTATTTTAAAGCGCCTATTCACCCCCCTCTAGGCGACATCCACATCCTTTCACCTATGACTTATCCATAGGCTCTATATAGTATGACATACTGTGTACCGCACCTAGTGTGTGCCTTGCCATGAATCTGTCAAGGGGTACAAGAGTGATTCAAGAGTGGATCACTAGACAACGGTCAAAATTATCCTTAGTAACTAAAGGACTAAGGAAATGTTTCTCGGTTATGGAGGTGATAAATATTTCATCATAAAGGGTTACAACGATGCAAGCTTTAACACCAATCCGGATGACTCTGAGTAGTAATCCGGATACGTATAGTGGAGTAGCCATTTGGAGTACCTCCAAGTGGAGCGTGGTAGCAGTATCTATAGTATGACATAGAGATTTGCAAAGTACACGTGGATCTGAATGTCGCAGACCCGTTGACTAAAGACGTCTCTCACATGCAAGGCATGATCGAACCCCAGAACTCACTAGTGTTAGATTCATAACAATGAAAATCACATGGTGATGTGAACTAGATTATTGACTCTAGTGCAAGTGGGAGACTATTGGAAATATGCCCTAGAGGCAATAATAAATTGGTTATTATTATATTTCCTTGTTCATGATAATCGATTATTATCCATGCTATAATTGTATTGATTGGAAACTCAAATACATGTGTGGGTACATAGACAACACTGTGTCCCTAGTATGCCTCTAGTTAACTAGTTCGTTGATCAAATATAGTCGAGGTTTCCTAGCCATTGACATGATATGTCATTTGATAACGGAATCGCATCATTGGGAGAATGCCGTGATGGACAAAACCCAAACTATAAACATAGCATATGATCGTGTCAGTTTATTGCTATAGTTTTCTGCATGTCAAGTATCTGTTCCTAGACCATGAGATCATACAACTCACTGACATTGGAGAAGTGCCTTGTGTGTATCAAACGTCGCAACGTAACAGGGTGACTATAAAGGTGCTCTATAGGTATCTCCGAGAATGTTTGTTGAGTAGGTATGGATCAAGACTGGGATTTGTTACTCCCTGTGACGGAGAGGTATCCCAGGGCCCACTCGGTAATATAACATCACAACAAGCCTTGTAAGCAATGTGACTAAAGTGTTAGCCATGGAATATTTTATTATTGAACGAGTAAAGAGACTTTCCGGTAACGAGATTGAACTAGTTATAGAGATACCGACGATCGAATCTCGGGCAAGTAACATACCGAAGAACAAACGGAATGGAGTACGGGATTAACTGAATCCTTGACATAGAGGTTCAACCGATAAAGATCTTCGTTGAATATGTAGGAACCAATATGCACATCCAAGTCTGAAAGTGCGTTATATCGACTAGAGGGGGGTGAATAGGCGATTTTTACAAATTCATCACTTGAGGAATTTCAATTTGAGGAATTTGAAATGTGATGAATAACTAGCAGCAGAATAAGTACTCAGGTGCATGAGGAACATAGCAACAGCATAGTCATTATGATGAAATCAAACATGCACAGATTACAAGTAGCGTGATACAGGATACGCAAGTGAAGAACAAGGTAACTTGAAGAATTTGAGGTGAGGAAATTGTGAAAGTCTTCAGTCAAATTCTTCAAATAGTAAGGATCAATTTCATCAACAAGTAAACGAGGAATAGAGGGGTTAAGGAAATAGAACCAGGAAGCTCGATGACGACAATGGTTTGATGACCCAGTTCCAACTGCTGTGACAGACGTACGTCTGGTTTGGAGCGGCCTGGTATTTAAACCAGAGGACACACGGTCCCAAGACACATAGTCCTTACCGTATTCTCCTTGAGCTAAGGTCACACAGTCCTCGCCAAACACTCGTGGTAAGTCTTCAGGGTAGACTTCCAAAACCCTCACAAACTGGTCACCCGACAATCCACAATTGACTGTTGGATGCTCTAGACCAAGGTCACTTTGTGATCCCCAATTGATTACAGGATGCACTAGAGCATGATGCCTAACCGTCTGGAGGATGCACAGTCCTCAAAGGCAACAAGCGTCGGTTCCACACAGGAATTTCTTCAGTGATGCTCAATCACTTTGGGTTTGGTGGTTTGTTTGTGGGTTTTTCCTCGCTGATGATTTTCTCTCAAAGTCTTCGAAGGATGGGTTGCTCTCAAATGACAAGTGTCAGTTCTCTCTCGGAGCAGCCAACCAACTAGTGGTTGTGGGGGGTAGCTATTTATAGCCAGGGTGCAACCTGACATGATAATACATAAATGCCCAACGATATGACCGTTATGTGGATGTTCTGATTAGGGACAGCTGGCGCTAAGCACATCAACGGTCGGAATTTCGAACTACGAAAGTCCTCGGGCTTATCATGTTCCTCACTTGTAGGTAATTCGCACTGGCGAAATCCTAACTCCTGAGTCAGATCAATTTCATCAGAGACCAGAAGAACATCGTCTCTATCACTGAAGAACTTTACTGGACTACAAGAGATTTCCAAAGGCTTCACTCGAAGGATTGGATAGGTTGAGGCTTTTGGAGTTGAGCATCAGTTGGAAATTTTCCTTAGTATTACCTCGGCCCCCTTTAACAGTACGGTGTTTCCTATGACTCAAAGAAAGGAAATGAAACTACGAAAACAAACGTCTTCACGCTTCATACTCCTCGTTCATATCTTCAAGGTCACACCAACTTCTTCATTTTCAAAGTCTTCAGGGAATATCAAAGTCTTCACCAAAGTCTTCAGTTGAAGACATACATTTTTAGGGGTCAGTAATCTCCGGATGTATCAAACTCCTCATCGACTTATAGAGCCCGTGTACACTCACAAACATATTAGTTCCTTAACGTATAAGTCTTTAATACACCAAAATCACTAAGGGGCACTAGATGTACTAACAATATCCCCCTTCTTGGTGATTGATGACAAATAGGTTAAGTTTTCAACGGGAATAATACTATGAAGTGTAAATACTGAGTTTGAGGAATTTGATTGCAAGATATAGAAGAACTCCCCCTAAAGATGTGCATATTTGAGGAATTTGCTTTGGACTGCAAATGCACATGATAGGTTAAAAACATGGAGAACTCTCCCTATATCTTGTAATTCATACACGCATTTGACATATGATATGAAGAATTTGAACTGCATGATGAAAATGGTGTCTGGCGAAATTCAGCATGCATGCATTAAGGTACTTGAGGAAATAAGCATGCGGAAAGCAGTTCAAAAGAGTCAGACCACCATCGAACTTAAGTTTACAACTCAACCAACAAAAGCTTCAAAAGAGCAAGAGTTGTAACTTAAACAAAAATAAGCCCATATATAGAGACCCGCTTGAATACTAACTCAAATGTTCTCCCCCTTTTTCATCGAATACTAAAAGGGACGAAAAAGTGAGGACCAATGACCCCTTAAGAATTTCATCGTGTTGGTGAGGAAGGAGTGCCAGCGTTGTCGGGGTCGTTTGTTGATGTAGGGCCTGCCGTAGTGTCGTCAATGTCTTCATCTTCATCTCTCTCACGTGATGAAGAATATGAACTTGTGACCATTAGAGGAACTTGAACCTTCTTGAATTTCTTCTATGGTTGATGAGCCCAGTCAAGATGTTCCTCAAGGTCCACCTCCTTTAGTTCCTTAGGAGTCTTGAGGTGAGAAAATATAGCCCAAGTGCACTTGAGGGTTTCATGTGCATAGTAGTGATTCTTCTTCACGGAGTTTTGCATCACAGTCATGTTTTGCACAATGTAACCAAGCTGACGCTTCACCCACTTGTGATTGCGATCAACCTTCTGATGAAGACTTATGAGAAGCTCACAATCAGTCATCACACGAGGGGCAGACTCTTGAGGTTTTTGAGCTGAGGCCTTTGCTTCCGAGTCCTGGGTTGTAGTGTCATCATTGGTGGAGAAGGATGCAGCTTTGCGAAACTGTCCATCCAATGGACGAGTGCCTTCATCAATGATAGATTTGCCTTTTCCTTCCACTGAGGCAATTGTGTTCTTGAGGACTTCGATCGGAGGCAGGAAGCCAAAATGATTCTGGAAGTCCACCTTGAAGGGAACTGAAGACTTTGCTCTGATGAACTTCATGACCCAAGGTGCATAAGGCTTCTGTTCAAATGGGACTAGAGCAGCACTAGCCAATGTCCTCATGAATAAATCGTGAAAGTTGATGGGAATCCCATAATGATGTTGAACAACTTACTCTTCATGACTCCCTCCACTTCCTCTTCTTCAAGTTGTGGCCCTTCTGAGGACATAGAGTATTCATGAGAATGCGATAGACCTTCCTAGGCACATATAGCAAATCCTTCACAAGGAAGGTTTTCCATTGAGGCTTTCCAGGAGCCAATGGCTTCATTAGCACTTGCATCAGTTGATTTGGAAGAGCAGGTTCATCAAACAGACGACGAGCTTCTTCTGAAGGAATTGGTACTGGGACAGACTGAAGTAATTCAGATGCTTGAGTAGTGAAATGTGTTGATCCTGTCATCCAGTCCAAAACCCAGGAGTTGATGTCAGAAGCTTCGCCTCTGATGTGCAGAGTTGCATAGAATTGAAGAATGAGTTCTTCATTCCAATCGTAGATGTCCACACAGAAGGGAAGAATTCCTGCATCGTGGAGAACATGGAGCACCGGCATGAATGATGGAAGTGTTTCCATATTAGCATGAGGAATTTGATGGTGCTCGAAGACTTTCTTCTTATCGAATAGAACTGATGCATAGTAATTCATCTGAGTGGCAGTCCAGAATCTGCTTCGACCGGCCTTGTTGAGTCATATGGATTAGGACCAGTGAAGAACATGTGCTCATCAAAGAAATTGCTTTTGCGGAATTTGGGGCGCGTTGAGCCTTTGAAAGGCATTCTGGGCTCCGGCTGAAGATTTGGCTTGAAGCGGCCCTTGATCTCCTTCGGCATGGGAGGTATTTCTTCAGACTGAGGAACTTGTGGAGTTGTTTCCTCTGTGGCAGGTGGAGCAGCAAAGTCATCAGCTGATGCATCTTGAATTTCTTTAGTTGTTAGAGCAGCCAAGTCATCAGATTCTTCATGAATTTCTTTAGTCTGGGCTGGGGACTGAGGAATCTATGACAAAGGAGTGGTCATTGGGGAGTTTGGGTGTGCAGCTTCCCAATATTCATCATTGAGGACAGGTGTGGTGTCGCCAATGTCCACAACCTCATCAATTTCTTCAACTCCAGACTCTTCAGCAGTGAACTGAGGCTGGGGCGATGATACCCGAGGAGTTGAAGCATTTTCTTCAACTTCAATTTCTTCATGAATCTGCTCTATCGAAGCAGCAGAATGATCTTCTTGATCTTCATCACCTGGGATGACATAGTCAACGCCAAATGGAATTATCTCATAGGCAGGTGTTGAGGAGATTGGAGTAGCATCTATGGGTTCAGTTGAAGAACTTTGCAAAGTCTTCAATTTCTTCACAGCTAAGGAATCTGAAGCTGATGCTTTTCTCTTTAGTGTCTTTTCCTCAGCAGCCTTAGTTTCTTCTGGCACGACTGATGCAGTCGTCCTGGTGGGTTCAGTTTCATCAGGCGCAGCAAAAGCTTCAGCTGGCCTGTGAGTTTCTTCAGGCACAACAGTGGAGGTTGTCCTGGTATGTTCTTCAGTGGGCTGACTTTCTTCAGCCGCGCTCGCAGTTTCTTCAGGTGGCTGAGCAGATTCATCAGTCTGAGGAATTTGTGGTTGGGAGGGAGATGCAACCCTTGAGTTGTGATCAGTGATGACTTTGTCAGCAATGTTGACGAGGCGAACCTGGGTTTGAGGAATCTGCTTTGATGGTTTTTGAGGTTGAAGAATTTGTCTTCACGGCAGATTTCTTCATCATCGATTTCTTTGGAGCACTTGCAAAGGCTCCGGCAGAGGCAACAGCAACAGAGTCTTCATTGAATTTCTTCACGGCAGCTTTGGCAGTTCTTTGAAGTTTGAGTTAATGCTTTGCCCACTCAGCGGGAAAGTATTCACCACGAGCAACACTTGTGGGATCAACCTCTTGATCATCAGCGGGAGGAGCCCTATTGCAAGGGGGTTTGAAAGCGAATTTTTTCATGTACTTGGGAGTAACATAGCGATACTCCTTCCATTCCCTCACCCACCTCCGTTCAATCCTCTGAATTCTGATCTTTCTTTGTTCTTTCGTATCTTTGCCATGTATGGATTCATCTGGTGTACAATAACCAACATACAAATGATTAGCAATCTCAAAGGCAGTATTCTGTTCAGCCTTCTTTGCACCTTTCTGTGGCTTCTTCCCATCAGCCATTTTCTTCAGCTAAGGATTTTGAACTCTTGAGGACTCTGAAGAAGTGCACAGTTTTTCCTCAAGAAATGCTGCAAATGACTTAAGTTGATGAGAACCTAGTGATTCATCAGCGGACATGTTTGTACCTATGAACAGAGTATAGGTGCGAGGAATTTAAAGAGGTCATATGCGTTCTCAAAAAAAACAATAAAATTAGGTGTGAGGAATTTGACCATTGGTGTCTTAAGGAATTTCACTAAGTATTATTTGTCTTAGGTTCCAGAGTTGTGCAAATTTGAGGATTCACACAATTGAGGAATCTTGAAGAAAATCATAACTTAGAGAAAGTCATCAAGTGAATGAACATGTAAGGTGCTTTAGAATGAGATTCTTGAAGAATAAACACCTTTTTGAAGATTTAGGAAAACTTGAAGATCAAATAAGGGCAGTAAAAATAGATTTTATTTACCTTGATGAAGAACATGACAAACTATGAGATGAGATTGAGGAAGTTCGTCAGTCCAGATCTCCCATGCCCTAGCTCGGCAGAGGGAGATAGCTACAGTGGCGGTGGGATGAAGACTTCCACGGCCGATGCGAGTACGGCAACGGCGAGGTCGAGGTAGAGAAGCTCTTCGACACCGACGGCGGTGATTTTAGCGGTGGCGCTAGGTCGGAGCTCGGGAGAGAAAGGAAGAGAGTAACTGAGCACAATAAAAGGGGAGGGGTATTTATAGTGGAGGTGAAAACCAATCCGTCCGAAGATTTTGGACCAGATTGCCCCTGACCCTTTCTCTCCACGCGACATGTGCCACCCACGTTCTGAGTAGTGGCAATAGTGGGGGATCGTGAGTTATCCAGTCGTGGGAATCGGAACCGTTTGAGCAGGAAACGCCGAAAATTTTGATAGTGAAAATTTCAAAGTTTCCGTTCGCAAATTCTTCGGTTGTCAAGGACACAGTGAAGACTTTGAACGAGTTTCAAAGTAGAACGCATATGAAGAACATGTGAACAGACTGGGTTGAGTTTACCATAGAGGGGAAAGGGGTCTGATCACATTCACTTAGACGAAAATCAACTTGAAGAACTAGCAATAAGTGAATGCCGTTGACGACATTGAAAACTCAAATATATGTGTATATAGTCAATGAAGAACATGAGTTTCAAAGTTTGAAGAATTTGAAAACTTTAGGAATTTGCAAACTTTAAGAATTTACAAAATGACAAAAAACTCAACTTTGAAGAATTTCAACTTTGGTTGGTGGCATGACCCACTGTATAAGAATGATGATTTCAGACACCGCATACAATTGTCGTAGGGTTCTGAGAATCAAATTCTTCATTAATTTCTTCACACTTAGAGGGTTATTCTTCATTGATTGAAGAAAAACGTTACTTCGTGTGTTGCACGTCTAAGTCATCAATTTTGCATAAGTGTTGGAATGTGTGTCCTTTTTCAAAGAACATTCGAAGATTCTAAGATATTTAGCTCACATCGCAACTTGCAAAATCTCTTTTCATCCAAGGACTTTGTGAAGATATCGGCCAGTTGTTCTTCAATAGGGATGTGGTCGATGGCGATGTCGCCCTTGAGTACATGATCTCGAAGAAAGTGATGACGAATCTGGATGTGCTTGGTCTTGGAATGCTGAACTGGGTTGTAAGCAATCTTGATGGCACTCTCATTGTCACAGTAGAGAGGCACATTCTTCAACTTGATGCCATAGGGTTTGCTTCATCCACAGCAACTGAGCGTAACATGAACCAGCAGCAATGTACTCAGCTTTAGCAGTAGATAGTGACACGTAGTTATGCTTCTTCGAGGACCAACAGACTAAGGATCGTCCGAGGAAATGACATGTGCCTGAGGTTGAATTGCGATCCACACGATCTTCAGCATAGTCAGCATCAGAGTTTCCGACGAGGTGAAGATTTGAGCCCTTGGGATACCATAATCCAAGCGTTGGTGTGTGAGCTAAGTATCGAAGAATATGTTTCACAACCTTATGGTGTGATTCCTTCGATGTAGCTTGGAATCGAGCACACATGCAAACACTCAGCATAATATCAGGCCTAGATGCACATAGATACAATAATGATTCAATCATGGAGCGATATACCTTCTGATCGAAATCTTTACCATTTTCGGCAGCGCAGAGGTGGCCTTTTGAAGGCATTGGAGTTTTGACGCCTTTGCAATCTTGCATGTCGAATTTCCTCAGAACATCCTTGAGGTATTTCTCTTGAGATATAAAGATGCCATTGTCTTGCTGACGAATTTGAAGAGCTAAGAAGAATTTCAACTCCCCCATCATAGACATTTGATATTCTTCACTCATCATATAGGAAAATTCACCACTATAACGTTTGTCAGTACAACCAAAGATAATATCGTCTACGTATATTTGGCATACGAATAGTTCATTGTCATAGGATTTTGTGAAAAGAGTTGGGTCGAGTGAACCGGGTTTGAAGCCTTTCTTCATGAGGAATTCCATCAGTGTCGTACCACGCCCGAGGGGCTTGCTTGAGGCCATAGAGGGCCTTATTGAGTCTGAAGACTTTGTCAGGATGCTTAGGGTCTTCAAGACCTGGGGGTTGAGCAACATATACTTCTTCCTCAAGCTTACCATTGAGGAATGCACTTTTCTCATCCATTTGATATAAGATGATATCATGATGGTTAGCATAAGCAAGCAATATGTGAATAGCTTCAAGTCTAGCAACATGTGCAGTAGTTTCATCAAAGTCAATTCCTTCAACCTGTGTGTAACCTTTAGCTACAAGACGAGCCTTATTCCTCACCACAAGGCCATTTTCATCTTTCTTGTTGCGGTAGATCCACTTGGTACCTATGATGTTATGCTTGCGAGAATCTGGCTGCTTGACAAGTTCCCACAAATTGTTGAGCTTGAATTGATGCAGTTCCTCTTGCATAGCTTGAATCCACTTAGGCTCCTTGAATGCTTCATCAACTTTGGTGGGCTCTATGATAGAGACAAAGGCAAAGTGCCCACAAAAGTTAGTCAAATGTGAAGCTTTTGAGCGAGTGATGGGACCTGGTGCATTGATGTCATCGATGATTTTGTCAATGTGCACTTCATTTGCAACTCTTGGGTGAGCAGGTTGACGTGGCCGAGGATTTTCATCAGCACCATTTTCTTCAGGTATCAGCATGAATATCTTCATTCGATGGAATAACTTCCTCAATGGGTATGACGTCTTCAGTATCCTTCTGCTTAATGGATTCCTCAAGAGACTGTTCATCTAACACAGAAGGTAGGTGCTCTCTTTGCGAGCCATCGGTTTCATCGAACCGCACATCTACAGTTTCAACAACCTTGTGGTGGTAGGTGTTGAAGACTCTGTAGGTGTGCGAGTCCTTTCCATAACCAAGCATAAAACCTTCATGTGCTTTCGGTGCAATTATAGAACTGTGGTGAGGATCTCTAATCCAGCATTTTGCATCGAGGACTTTGAGATAACTTACATTGGGTTTCTTGCCAGTCATAAGTTCATACGAAGTCTTCCTGAAGAATTTGTGAAGATATACCCCGTTGATGATGTGGCATGCAGTATCAATTGCCTCAGGCCAGAAGCGACGAGTAGTCTTGTATTCATCAAGCATGGTGCGAGCCATCTCAACAAGAGTCCTGTTCTTGCGCTCCATGACGCCATTCTGCTGAGGAGTGTAAGGGACAGATAACTCATGAGTAATACCAAGTTCATCAAGATATTCATCAAGATTGGTGTTCTTGAACTCAGCCCCATTATCACTCCTGATATGCTTGATCTTGACGCCGAAGTTGGTGGAGGCCCTTGAAGCAAATCGTTTGAAGACATCCTGCACTTCGGTCTTGTACAGAACAATATGCACCCAAGTGTAATGAGAGTAATCATCAACAATGACAAAGCCATACAAACTTGAAGAATTTGTTAGTGTGGAGTAATGAGTGGGACCAAAGAGATCCATGTGAAGCAATTCAAAGGGTCGAGTCGTGGTCATGATTGTCTTCGAGGGATGCTTGGATCTGGTCATCTTTCCAGACTCACATGCACCACAAAGGTGCTCCTTGAGGAATTTGACACCTTCAATGCAAATGACGTGCTTTTTCTTCACGAGCGTGTGCAAGTTCCTCATACCAGCATGTCCAAGTCATTGATGCCACAACCAGCCTTCTGAGGACTTTGCAAGTAGGCATGTGGCAAGCTGAGGACCTGTAGAGAAATCAACAATATACAAGTCTCCTCTCCTAAAGCCTTCGAAGATTTTGGAATTGTCAGATTCCATGATGACAACACAATGATATTTTCCAAATACGACAATCATATCAAGATCACAAAGCATTGAGACAGACATAAGGTTGAACCCAAGGGATTCGACAAGCATCACCTTATCCATGGTTTGGTCCTTTGAGATTGCAACCTTACCTAGACCCAATACCTTGCTTTTTCCTTTGTCTGCATAGGTGATATGCTTCAGATGAGATGAAGCAAGTGGCAAATTCATCACTAGATTCTTGTCACCAGTCATGTGGTTTGTGCATCCACTTTCGAGGACCCACTCAGTAGCTTTTGGAGGTTCATCCTGCAGATGAATTCGTACAACTTACGAACTCATATGCTTCAGAGTGAACAATATGATATCAATTTCATCAGATAGAATTTCATCACACAAGATAGTAAGCAAGTAGTGTGAGGACGTGAGGAATGAGGAATTCATTTCAACATGGTTAACTTGCGTCCTTTCAAGCATTTACTCAGGTCTCCAGCAAATTCATCAGATGTTCAAGTTCATCTCGAGACCTGACCCTGCATAAGAAATTAGTTCAATTTCTTGACCACCCACATCTGGAGGGGTGGCAAAGAGTTCATCATTCTGCGAGCACCATATGAGAAGGGAGGCATTGAAGCAAGTGCGCTTCGTTTCACACAACGAGGGTTAGAGTACTCATATGAATAAGCAGAGAAATTCTTCGAGGACTTATGAACATAATGATTTGAAGAATAATGCACATATTCAGAACTCTTAGATTTTCCCTGCGAAATAGATGCATTAGCACGAGAATGATATTTTTAACCATTTGAGGAATTTGGTCCAAGTGAAGCCTTTGGTCCATATGAGGAATTTGATCTGGGGTTCCTATTCTTCATGAGTGGTGCCGTGAGGACATTCACTTGAAGATTTTGTAGGTAGCTCTTGGGAACCCAGATTTTCTTCATAGGAGAACCGTTCCTGCAGTTAGTTCCAATAAATCTAGCAAATACTTCACGTTTCTGATTTTTGAAGAATTTGTAGTTGGAGTCAAGTGACTCATTAGAGGAATATGAAGTTTCACAAGTAAGGCCACATAAAGTGGATGGATCTATAGGAGGTCCTTTTGTAGCAACCCATGAGGTTTTGGGGTACTCCTCAAGTGTCTAGTAAGATCCATTAGCGTTGAGTTTCCTCACAGAGGCAACACCCTCTTTCCTAGGGTTCCTATTGAGAATCTACTTTTTGAGGACATCGCAAAGGGTTTGATGCCCTTTGAGACTTTTGTACATGCCTGTCACATACAATTCCTTCAACCCTGCATTTCCGTCAGTGATACTTGTGGTATTCTCAGATGAGGAACTTGAGACCACTGGAATAGTTGAAAAATTTGCAGCAATAGAAGCATTTGAACATTCAGGTGAAGAATTAGAAGTTTCACGTTCGATGCATTTCAAACAAGGTGGAACAAATTCTTCCTGAGTGTTACTGATCTGTTGAGCCAGTAAGGAATCGTTTTCCCTTTGGAGATCCTCATGTGACACCCTTAGTTTCTCAAGATTTTGCTTTCTTTGAATAAATTCATAAGAAAGCTTCTCATGATCGGCTAAAAGGTCATTATGATGACTCTAAAGGTTATCATACTTTGTCTGAAGACTTTTGAGATCGTCAGACAGAGTTTGAGTCCGATCCACTTCATCGTTCAACAAATCATCACTTTTGTCTAGCATTTTCTGAAGCTTTTCAAGTGCACTTTGTTGCTTAGTGGCAAGTTTGACAAGTTTAGCATATCTAGGTTTCACATATTCATCAGATTCACCTTCACTTGATTCAGATGAGGAATGATGTTTGTGTACCTTTGAGCCTTTTGCCATGAAGCAATAGGTGGGAGCATAATCATCATTGCTCTTGTCAGAGTCACTGGAGTAGTCATTTTCTTCATTGTTGAAGATGGACTTGCTGACGAAAGGACTGGCGAGAGCAAGGCTTGCAACACCAGATTCTGATTCCACCTCAGATTCTTCCTCTTCTTCATATTCTTCAGATTCTTCCTCAGAGTCCACTTCCTTGCTAATGAATGCTCGAGCCTTTCTGGAACCATTCTTCTTGTGCTTTGAGGACTTTGCAGATGTGGACTTTGAAGATTTCTTCTTTTTCTTCGAGTCATCAGAACTATCATCCTTGTATTTCTTCTTCTTCTTTGAATCTTTTCCCAGAGAGGATAGTCAGAGATGATGTGTCCAGGTTTCTTGCAACGGTGACAGGTTCTTTTCTTGTAGTCATCTGAGGTATCTGATTTCCTCAAACCACTCTTTGATGACTTTCCAAATCCACCTCTCCTTGAGAACTTCTGGAATTTCCTCACAAGCATTGCTAGCTCCTGACTTAGTTCTTCAGGATCACCAAGGCTGCTATCAGAATCTTCATCTTTGGATGAGGAAATTGCTTTTGCCTTCAGAGCACGAGATATTCCATAGCTGGCACGTAGAGGTCTCTCTTCTCAGCTTGTTGGAATTCATGAGTATTGAGTCTCTCAAGTATATCAGCAGGATCAAGTGACTTGTAGTCTCCACGTTCTTGAATCATCAAAGCCAGAGTATCGAATGAGGAGTCAACAGATCTTAGCAGTTTCTTCACCACTTCATGGTCGGTGATATCAGTGGTACCCAGTTCTTGAAGCTCATTGGAGATATCAGTGAGACGGTCAAAAAGGTTTGCTGAACATTTTCATTGTCGAGTCTCTTGAAGCGTTGAAGAGGTTGCGAATAACATCAACACAAGAGTCACGTTGAGTGGAAACACCTTATTTGACTTTGGATAGCCTATCCTAGATAAGCTTAGCAGTCTTCAAAGCACTCACTCTGCCATACTAACCTTTGCTCAGATGGCCATAAATGATATTCTTCACTTGAGAGTCGAGTTGCTTGAATCTCTTCACATCAACAACAATAACACTAGGAGTGACAGAGGGTACACCATTTTCCACAACGTACCAGAGATCGTTGTCAATAGCTTCCAGATGCATGCGCATCTTGTTCTTCCAGTAGGGATAGTCCGTCCCATCAAAGGTAGGACATCCAGCGGAAACCTTGATCATACCTACAGTCGACATAGAACTCCAGGTGGTTAAACCAAAATCACACAGAGCGAGGGAGTACCTGCTCTCATACCAATTGAAAGTGCGTTATATCAACTAGAGGGGGGTGAATAGGCAATTTTTACAAATTCATCACTTGAGGAATTTGAAATGTGATGAATAACTAACAGCAGAATAAGTACTTAGGTGCATGAGGAACGTAGCAACAACATAGTCATTATGATGAAATGACACATGCATAGATTACAAGTAGCATGATATAGGATACGCAAGTGAAGAACAAGGTAACTTGAAGAATTTGAGGTGAGGAAATTGTGAAAGTCTTCAGTCAAATTCTTCAAACAGTAATGATCAATTTCATCAACAAGTAAACGAGAAATAGAGGGGTTGAGGAAATAGAACCAGGTAGCTTGATGAAGACAATGGTTTGATGACCCAGTTCCAACTGTTGTGACAGTCGTACATCTGGTTTGGAGCAGCCTGGTATTTAAACCAGAGGACACACAGTCCCAGGACACACAGTCCCAGGACACACAGTCCTTACCGTATTCTCCTTGAGCTAAGGTCACACAGGCCTCGCCCAACACTCGTGGTAAGTCTTCAGGGTAGATTTCCAAAACCCTCACAAACTGGTCACCCGACGATCCACAATTGACTGTTGGATGCTCTAGACCAAGGTCACTTCGTGATCCCCAATTGACTGCAGGATGCACTAGACCATGACGCCTAACCGTCTGGAGGATGCACAGTCCTCAAAGGTAACAAGCGTCGGTTCCACACAGGAATTTCTTCAGTGATGCTCAATCACTTTGGGTTTGGTGGTTTGGTTGTGGGTTTTTCCTCACTGATGATTTTCTCTCAAAGTCTTCGGAGGATGGGTTGCTCTCAAATGACAAGTGTCAGTTCTCTCTCGGAGCAGCCAACCAACTAGTGGTTATGGGGGCTGGCTATTTATAGCAAGGGTGCAACCTGACATGATAAGACATAAATGCCCCCAATGATATGACCGTTATGTGGATGTTATGATTGGGGACAGCTGGCACTAAGCACAACAACGATCGGAATTTCGAACTATGAAAGTCCTCAGGCTTATCATGTTCCTCACTTGTAGGCAATTCGCACTAGCGAAATCCTAACTTCTCGGTCAAATCAATTTCATCAGAGACTAGAACAACATCGTCTCTGTCATTGAAGAACTTGACTGAACTGCAAGAGATTTCCAAAGGCTTCACTCCAAGGATTGGATAGGTTGAGGCTTTGGGAGTTGTGCATCAGTTGGAAATTTTCCTTAGTATTACCTTGGCCCCCTTTAACAGTACGGGGTTTCCTATGACTCAAAGAAAGGAAATGAAACTACGAAAACAACGTCTTCACGCTTCATAGTCCTCGTTCATATCTTCAAGGTCACACCAACTTCTTCATTTTCAAAGTCTTCGAGGAATATCAAAGTCTTCACCAAAGTCTTCAGTTGAAGACATACGTTTTTAGAGGTCGGTAATCTTCAGAAGTATCAAACTCCTCATTGACTTATAGAGCCTGCGTACACTCACAAACATATTAGTTCCTTAACTTATAAGTCTTCAATACACCAAAATCACTAAGGGGAACTAGATGCACTAACAAGGTCCTGCTATTGGTTATTGACCGTAGAGGTGTCTCGGTCATGTCTACATAGTTCTCGAACCCGCAGGGTCTGCACACTTAAGGTTCGATGACGTTTCAGTAGTATAGAGTTATGTATGGTGGTGAGAGAAGGTTGTTCGGAGTCCCGGATGAGATCCCGGACGTCACGAGGAGCTCTGGAATGGTCCTAAGGTAAAGATCGATATAGGAAGTCCTGTTTTGGTCACCGGAAAAGTTTCGGGCTCATCGGTAGTGTACCGAGAGTGCCGGGAGGGTATCGGGGGACCATCGGGAGGGTGTTTCGACTCAAGACGCTACATGGGTTGTGGGAGGAGGTATACCAGCCCTTAGTTGGCTGGCCGAAGTTCCATAAGAGGCCCATGCGGATTGGAGGAGAAGCCCAAGGTGCAAAGAAGGTTTCCAAGTGGGAGAGAAGGAGTCCTAATCCTACTAGGATTGGAGGAGGAGGACTCCTCCTCCCACTTCGGCTGAACCAAGGGTTGGCCCCTTGGGGGCCAAGTCTCCTCCCTCCCTCCTCCTATATATACTAGAGGTATTAAGGGATTTTCACAATAAGAAATCAGCCATGTGCTAACCTCTCCTCTAGATCATAGTTTCTCCTCTAGATCATTCAACAATGCTTAGGCGAAGCCCTGCTGGAATAGTTCCACCATCATCGCCGCCACGTCGTCGTGCTGCCGGAGAACTCATCTACCTCTCCGCTCCCTCTTGCTAGATCAAGAAGAGGAAGATCGTCATCGAGCTGTGCGTGTGCTGAACGCGGAGGTGTCGTCCGTTCGGCGCTAGATCAGGACGGATCATGATTGGATCGTGGGACGCTCGGCAATTTGGATCATGAAGACGTTCGACTACATCAACCGCGTTTCTTAACGCTTCCCGCTTAGCGATCTACAAGGGTATGTAGATACACTCTCCCCCTCGTAGATGCTCATCACCATGGATTGATCTTGCGTGTACGTAGGAATTTTTTGTTTCCCATGCAATGTTCCCCAACAGCTTTGCCATGGCGTGCTTGACATCTTCTAGTTCTTCGGTCCACTCTACGAAAGCAGTGTTGATTGCTTTAGATCATTGTGTATGGGCTCCAATACTTGCAGTTAGGTCATCATTCGATAATCCTAATATTCCCTATAGAAAAATTGATCTCTTGTACAACATATGAAAGACACTTCATATGTTACAACTAATCTTTTCTTTCCGCAAATATGTGGCATTCGGTTGGCATTTCGTAAATGGGAAACTCGTAAGCATAGTGTCGTAAAACATATCTCTAAGGAAATGAAAGACAAGTTCGAGAAGTATTGGACATATGTCCATGGTCTTATGGTTATTTCCACCGTCCTTGATCCACATTATAAGATGCATATGTTGAAGGCTTCATTTGGGTCATTGTATGGAACTGAACATGCATTCACAGAAGTTTATAAAATAAAGAAATTAATGTTATATTTGTTGGTTGTATATCAAGATGTATCTCAGTGTTTCGAAACATGTAATGCTGGAAGCACCCCAGCTGTTCATAATGGTAGTATGGATGAAATTTTGGGTGTATTTGTGCAATACTTGTCTTCACAACCTATTGCTCCTTCTCAAGTTCGCACAAAATTGGACACGTAATTGGACGAACCCCTTGTCTGTAGACCAACATATTTTGAAATTATTAATTTGTGGAAAGTTAGAGGTGCCAAGTACCCTACTGTCAATAAGATTGCTCATGATATATTATCCATCCACGTTACATTTGTGGCATCTGAGTCAGCCTTTAGTACTAACGGGAGGTTACTTAGTGCACATCGCAGTCGGCTTACACCAAGCATAGTTGAAACTCTTATTTGTATGGAAGCTTGGTCATGAGCGTAAATGTTAGGTAATATTGTTAATATGAATTTGTATTTTGTTTCTTTGTGATACCCATAAATTATTATTTTTTCTTCGTCTTTGCATTAGTTGATATCAACTTTGCTCTACAAGTAATTCAATCTGTTCTTGAGGGTGAAAACGAAGTGATGGTAACTCCTTGTTCCCATCTCAATATATAATGTTGGAGATATTTTATATGTTTAAATAATAAGTGATGTGTGCGCAATGCACTACTTGTTTAAGATGTATACTTGTGAATGTGTTGTTGATTGTTGGACTTATATTAGATGTCGCGTTTTCATCCTTCATGCATGTGCATTTAGAAGTAACTTGTTTATTTTAATGCTTTTCTTTCTATGTCAGGATGGAAATGAGTCCATCATTACTAAAGATTAATTTGGAGCTAAGTGTGCTTATGTGGACACATGTCTGGGTCTCCAATTACTAGTGCACTTACTGTTGGAAGTTCATTTGAATTTTGAAATATGTTATGTTCTTTATTTATGCAACTTTGGTTGTGATATTTAACAAGATCTTACAACTTTGGTTGTGATGTCATAAGATTTTAAGACAAGAGTTCTAATATGAGGCTATTTGAGTTGTCATTGTATGGTTTACTTCAGTTTTTTATGTAATAAGATTTAAGATAAGTTTTTTATTATCAAACTATTTGAGTTGTCATTGTGTGTGTGGACAACGTTTGAAGAGTGTACTTGCCTACTTATGCTTGTAGCTTATGTTGTCATTTGTGAATGAATGATGAGTTAATTTTATATTGGGGAAGGCTTCATAATGATTTTTCTATGCCCATGGAGCTCCATGGGTATTTGGATATCCAATGAGTTTGGGCATGGGCGCTAGTTGTGCCCATGGATACTTTGGTGGATGGACATAGGGTAGGAAGATGGCTCATGGGTTGGATTTGGACCAGCTCCACCTGCCGCAAACTAGACCCATTGCCATTCCTACTAGCATTCTTCTCGGTGATCTAGTAATGTACCAAAAGGATCATGTTTTTCCTACACACAATGCATTCTATCATGAAAATAATTATGTGAAAGCCCTTAAGGTAGTTAAACTTGGTGATAGCAATGCTTAATATTAAAAGGTTGCTATGCAAGATTTTCACAAACTTGACTCTATGCTCAGCCCTTATGCGGACATAGATGCCAAAGGTCTTTTAGACAAGAAATGCTCTCGACCGAACACCGCAATGGTTGTTGACAAAGATTCTTCGGTTCATGAATTTATAACTGGATCACAATCATATGATCCCATTTATATTTTAGCTCATCCCAAAAAAAGGATCTCGATGTCCAACATCACCAAGTTCAAGATAATCTTATGAGAAAAACACACAAAGAAATACATTACGCATTGTTTGTCGCAAGAAAGGACATACCTATGCAACATGTTCTCAACTAGCTCATTTACTAGAGCATCCAAGAAAAGGTCCCATCTGCAACACATCATTAGCTCCAAAAGTTGGAATTTTTTTCTAATACGACATGATATCATTGCTAAAACCTTTTCCTTCTATTCAATGATCCATATACTTCCTTCCTCACAAACAAAAGACTTCTTCTCATCATTTGTGATTCATTCCTATTTTCATATATGTTACCTATCTTTGTTTTTGTTCAACCATTTGAATTAATTACTTTACTTATTCTTAATATCATGTTTAAATTTGCATCACCATCATATACATACCTTCGATGAACAATGCAAAATGTCCTTCAAACAATACCTTCTTGAAAGATTAAACAAAATACTTATACTGATGCTTGTTCCTAACTATTGACGTTCATTCATAGAGTGCATCAAATGTTGATACAAACTTTCTGAAAATAAGTTTAATATGTATTCAACTTCTTTTGTGCTTTAGTTACTCTAGTCATAAATCATTGTTTTAAACATGTTATGACGTTTTACTATATTGCATATTGATCATAATGAACTTTGAATTCCATCCATTACACTAAATCTAAGTCCTCTTTTGTCAATAATTAAACATAATTCCTCTTATTGCATCTAGTACCTATTCCTACACTAAGTTTTATCCAATTTCAAATAAATTCTTCAACTGGCTTCAATGCAAATTTTACATATTCACAAAATATTTGGATAGTACACATTTTTTATATATCAGATCCTTGTTGTACAAACTTCACAATCCAAACATGACAATCCGCATCCATTGTCATCTACCCTTAGTTACTATGCACAATGTTTTGGAAGTTCAGACTACTCAACGATTCGATGAGCGTTCCGAGCATGTCAAAATGGCATGCCAATATGTTTTAACTTGTAAATGTACCTACCAGTGTACGGGACAACCACAACTCGATTTGATTCCCTATGTATCTTTTTGGCAATTTTGATTCATTTTCCCTAATAGAATCTAAAATATTTATAATGGATCCAATCATATTTGCTAATGTGTCTAAATGGAAGCAAAATCCATCCTTTTTTATATAATGGTTGTTACTATTCATATATCTTAAACTTACAAATGATAATGTTTTGAAGAAAGCCATTTTATATCAATTTTTTATGGTTTGATTATAAATTTTATGTACTTGACACATATGTGGTGAACCAACGATACCTAATTTAGACATGCTCCCATTACAAAAGGAACTGCGTCTTCTGGGAAAGTCAAATGTGAGTGATACTTGCTTACTTTGGGTAGCTTTTCAGACCCAAAAAACTGATTTTGTTTTATCATCATGTCATCAAACTGTGTCTAAATATTGTCCCCACCATGTTACTACACTAATGAACGATTTACTGGTCAACTAAGTTTGCAAAAAACCTTAAAACAACATGATAAGTTTTGGTGTTCAATACTTATGCATGATTTTCTTTATATAAATAAGTCCTTACATGCAGAGTGACGAAGTACTGAGTTGTGGTATGTCGGTCTAAAGAGTATTTATTAAGTTGGTGTCAATAACTTAATGTTTTGTGCGTACAAATAGATATATAGCCAAAGATGGGCAGTTGGGCTCATAAGTAATTGTTTCTCAAGTGTGGCCCTTACTTTTAAGCATCACTATGCACAAATTCGAACTGATATCATTTCTTCAATACCACATTTGTCACTGTTCTTGCCTCCTATGCAACTATCGTCTTTTCATTTCCCCTTCTCTCTAACCATAATTTACACCTCATTTCTTCAATACCACATCTGTTCTTCCATCGCCCGTGTATGACATATTCTAATGCAGGAAATGATTTGATTTAATTTGATTAAGTTAATGCAAAAAGAGTTGATTCCCATGTTTGACATATAGCTCGAAAGATTTTATGTGATTTTATTGAGTTAATGCAATCACCTTACAGCCACCAACGAGGGCGCTTCAAAAGATTCAATTTAATTTAATTGGGCTAATGTAGGACATTGGGGACGTTTCATCAAGGATGTACGATCACAAACTCTCCTTTAAGACTCCCTCCATCTACTAATACAAAGCCACTTCATATTTTTATGTCTAACATCGACCATCAGTTTTACCAACAAAATGCGGGTCATATGTCATAAAAAGTATGCCACTGGATGCAGGTTTTAAAGCACTTTTTTGTAATATTTTTTATGACATTACTCATAATTTGTTGACCAAAATTACAAACCAAAGTTTAACACGAAAAACAAAGTGGCCTTATATATAAAAATGGGAGTCCTTGGGATATCTAAATTGCTAGTATTATCCCGTGATACATCTTGGTCAACACACATGATACTAGAGCAGATCAAATCTAATTGACATAGAACGCAATTTTTTTTTGACATAATTCATGCCATGAAGACGGCGGGTAGCTTCACCCCCAAGAAAATCTGACCAAGACTGAGGTATACAATTCCTTGTGCATAGTGTAACGATACGTAAGGCAATGTGTATATTATACTGACTAGCTAATTGCCCCTTACATCCACCAAATTCCAAGGCAGAAAATCGTTTGACTTGATTTAATAGAGTTCATGCAAAAGATTTTATTTGATTGCCCATCTCTGACATGTAATAAGAATGATTTGATGTGATTTAATTGAATTAATGCAATCACCTTATTACACCCACCAATGAAGACGCTGCAATTTTTTAATTTGATTTAATTGAGGTAATGTAGGACGTGGGGAGGCTTCACTGACAGTCCTACGACCACCAACACTCCTAATTTCCCCTCAAAAAAAAAAGACCACCAACACCTCCTATAATAATAGGGATTAAGTGGATGATTGCATATCCCCTCAAGAAAGAAAAATGTGGATGTTTACATCCCTTGGAGAACCAAAATGTCAATGATTCGCAATGAAAAAAAAAGTCAAAATGTCAATGCGGAATTTTCCATGCTAATTCGGTTATGACAAAGCTTAATTTGCAAGTAAACCGTCCAAGAGAAAAATTGTCAAGACACTGACTGCTTATTACATGATGCTCATAGACAACGATTGGGTGGCCATCACTTCTCCCCGGTAAAATGTCTGAGCACTGGCCACGAATGCATGCTTGTTCAAAGCGTCCTTGCTTCTCCAAATTTTTATGTGTCCCGATAAGCTACTATACAGTAAGGTCGTTAGCAGGACTATTCACTGCACATTTTTTAGTGGTTGCACTGCATTTTTTAGACTAGTCACAATAAGAATAACATATATAGTAACATAGGTGTCACCTAAGCAAAAAATATGATGTGACAACTAATTAATAAGTAACTTAACATGTTACTACTTTTATGAATAACATAACGCATATCAAGACAAAACGAGTCTATAAGCTAATAAATAAAAGGCTCTATGTTACTATCCACTATGTAGATAGTAACTTAGACTACTAACATATCCATATTACTATTTTATGTTACTCTCTATTATGACTAGTGTAAGAGTAGCGCGTCACGCGTACTTGACGGCGTCCATATATACACGCACCAACAAACAAGCACGGACACGATCGAAGCTCTTTGCATGGTGCACTTGAGAGTCTAGCTATCGTGAGTACGTCGTGATAGTATATACTGCTTAGTTACATAGTTGGTCCTCTCAGCGAACGATGGAGGCGGGCGCCGGGGCCGCGCCGTGCCCCGATATCCTGCCTAGCGATCCACGCTCCGGTGACAACTCCGGCGTGACCACCCTCGACCAGCTTCTCTCGCTCCGTTCAGGCGGATCGGTGTCCGGGCACGTCGTCTTGGATGTGCAGCCGACGGCCGACGACAACGATGATGGCAGTACCACGGTTGATGACTTCATCTGCCGCCCGGCCGTCCACTTTGTGCTGGCCTTCGACGACCTGACGTACAGCGTCAAGCGGCCGACGAGATCATTCAACCGGAGCCGTGAAGTCCAGGCGACCGACGCGACGAGGAGAAACACGCTGCTCGATGGCATCTCCGGGGAGGCGCGGGAGGGGGAGATCATGGCCGTGCTCGGCGCGAGCGGCGCCGGCAAGAGCACGCTTATTGACGCGCTGGCCGACCGGATCCAGCGCGAGAGCCTCCGTGGCGCCGTCACGCTCAACGGGGACGCTCTCGACAGCCGCCTGCTCAGGGTCATGTCGGCGTACGTCATGCAGGACGACCTGCTGTACCCGATGCTTACTGTCGCCGAGACCCTCATGTACTCGGCCGAGTTCAGACTCCCGCGCTCGCTCTCCACGTCCAAGAAGAGGAACCGCATCCAGGCACTCATCGACCAGCTCGGCCTGCGCGCCGCGGCGAACACCATCATCGGCGACGAGGGCCGGCGCGGCGTGTCTGGCGGGGAGCGCCGGCGCGTGTCCATCGGCATCGACATCATCCACGACCCCATCATCCTGTTCCTCGACGAGCCCACGTCCGGGCTCGACTCCACCAGTGCCTTCATGGTGGTGAAGGTGCTGCAGGGCATCGCGCAGAGCGGCAGCGTCGTGATCATGTCCATCCACCAGCCGAGCTACCGCATCCTCGGCCTGCTCGACCGTCTGCTGTTCCTCTCCCGCGGCAAGACGGTTTACTACGGCCCACCGGCTGCGCTACCTCGCTTCTTCTCGGAGTTCGGCCACCCGATCCCTGACGGCGAGAACCCGGCCGAGTTCGCGCTGGATCACATACGCGAGCTCGAGGGCACCCAGGCAGGGACCAACGACCTCGTGCAGTTCAACAAGTCATGGCAAGAGAAACCGCTGTCCCGTGCCGTCTCGGCAGCAAGCACAAGCCAGCTCGGCAAGCCGTCGCTGTCGCTTAAGGAGGCCATCAGCCTGAGCATCGCCCGTGGCAAGCTGGTGTCCGGTACCAGCGCCAGCAGCCCGGAGATGGCGGCGACAACGGAGGTGGCGACGTACGCGAACCCGTGGTGGGTGGAAGTGTGGGTGCTGACGCGGCGGGCGTTCACCAACATATGGCGTACCCCGGAGCTGTTCGTGATCCGGTTCGGCGCGGTGGTGGTGACGGGCTTCATCCTGGCCACCATCTTCTGGCGGCTGGACAACACGCCCAAGGGCGTGAACGAGCGGTTCGGCTTCTTCGCCATCGCCATGTCCACCATGTTCTACACCAGCGCCGACGCGCTGCCGGTGTTCCTCATCGAGCGTTACATCTTCCTCCGGGAGACGGCGCACAACGCGTACCGCCGGTCCTCCTACACGGTGTCGAACGCAATCGTGGCCTTCCCACCGCTGGTGGTGCTCTCGCTCGCCTTCACCGGCATCACCTTCTTCGGCGTGGGGCTCGCGGGGGGCGCCGAGGGGTTCGTCTTCTTCGCGCTCATCGTGCTGGCCTCCTTCTGGGCGGGGAGCGGGTTCGTGACGTTCCTCTCCGGCGTGGTGCCGCACGTGATCATCGGGTACACGGTGGTGGTGGCGGTGCTGGCCTACTTCCTGCTCTTCAGCGGCTTCTTCGTGACGCGCGACCGCATCCCGGGATACTGGATATGGTTCCACTACCTGTCGCTGATCAAGTACCCGTACGAGGCGGTGATGCAGAACGAGTTCGGCGCCGACCCCGGCAAGTGCTTCATGCGAGGGGTGCAGATGTTCGACGGGACGCCCATGGGGAAGCTGCCGGTGGCGACGCAGGTCACCGTGCTCAACGCGATGAGCAAGTCCATGCGGATCGACTTCAACAGCAGCTCCTGCATCACCACGGGGACGGACATACTGGCGAAGCAGGCCGTGGACCAGCTGGGCAAGTGGGGCTGCCTCTGGGCCACCCTCGCCTGGGGGTTCCTCTTCCGCATCCTCTTCTACTTCACGCTCGTGCTGGGCAGCAGGAACAAGCGGAGCTGACCTCACCGATCCATCGGCGCGGAAAACTATTTTTCGTGCATGTACACAATGATAGATTACAAGGCCTAAAGGGGGCGAACGGAGCGACTTTGTACTCGTGCTCGCATTATCCAGATTTATTTTAAAATTTTCAGCAATGTTTATACGTGAGAGAATACGTTTTCAAAAATGCTACACCTACGAAGACATCATACGTAAGCTTACGAACCTTCCCTTCCCACTAATCAAACTTTTCCCCTGATTTTCAGGTCAATAATGCTAAACATACAAAGATTTATAAGTTTTTACACGCTGACTAGGATGATTTCAACCTGACTAATCGCTTTTTTTCTTGATTTTCATCGGGATAGGCCCCTCATCTCCTTTAATTTCCAATGAAAAATCATCTTCATGTAAAAACCTGTATGTTTCTATACGTGTAGCATTGCTCTTTTTAAGATGAAGCCGCGCCCTTGCTAATCACCAATTAAAATCTACCAAGTCTATACGTAACCCTCCTCACCACGTATAAACCCGTAGGTGTAACAAAGCTCATACGTTTCCTTTAACCACGGTGATTTACTTTTCTGTAAGCACCTTCCTAAAGGAAAAAAATGCATCAACCATCCTTTTTTATATCAACAACATTCATTTTCATTGAGAAGATTATATCAACATTCTTAAACCCGTTGCATTGTGCAAAGTCTTACGGGCTAGGAGAGAAAAGGTCAAACAAAGATCCAGCCGGTCCAAGATTCTATGCTAGATGTGGGAGCTTCTATGTGGCGCCTTAAACTCACGCACCCCAGCTCGTGGGCTACCCAAGATAAAGGCGACCGTTCGATGACCATTTGACTGGTTCTCCTCCTGGTCACTCAAGCGCAGTTTGTTCGGTCAAGGTTGACCGCTTGACCGGCACCAGTGACTTTTCATAAAAAATGTGAAACAATTTAATGAAAACGAGAACAATCTAAATAGATCGTGAATTTAAAAATGTTCACCAACTTAATAAAATCATGTGAAAAAAATCTTCCATTTTAAAGAACGTTTATTGAATTTAAAAAGGGACCACAAAAATTGAAATAAAAAATCATTTAAAAAATGTCTATTAAAAATATTCGCAGATTTGAAAAAATAAATTTGGAAAATTCATCGATTTTTATGAAAAATCATCAAATTTGAAAAAATATCTATTGGGAAAGAATTCACGCATTTAAAAAAAAAAGTAAACATAGAAGACCCAGATGGAAATGAAGAACAAAAGCGAACAAAGAAAAAAATGGGCTAGCCTGCTAAAAAAGTAAACTTTTGCCTCGCGGGCTACATGCATGTCGCGAGGAATCACGGTCACGAGGTACTCCTATCTCCTCCATGTGCATCAATGTAGCCCCAATAGCAAGATGACTTTATTTAGATTCGTGGAGAAACACGAAAACAAGTTCAATGTGTTTCTTTTTGTAAATTTTTGATTGATTTCAGCTAGCTTACTATATATGTGATGTGTGTGCTAATTAGTTTGATGTGCTAACTACTTCAATGCACGTGAATCGAAGAATGGATCTGTTGAAGTCTAGTGAATGTCGAATTTCCTCACGCAAAAAAGGTCGAGTGCCATTTAGAGAACTAACAAACAGGGAAAATGGGAATGGAATAATGAGTTCAATTTATTTTTGCCTTTGTTTTGTGATGGCAAGTTCACACGTATCTCCACGGTAATTTTGCCATGTTGTTCTTAGGGGGGGGAGAATAACCTTTTAGCAAAACTTACATGTGCACAATCTAGAGTTACCATGATCACAAGAACAAGTTTTTCAACATTTGCCATGTCATCGTATGACCATTTTTTCAGAAAGTCATCTTCTGCTCCCGAGCTTATTTGAGCTCGGGATGAATAGTAAAATAGAAAGAAAAATGAAAACTCATTAAATAAATTCTAAATTTTTTTGTGCAAACATTGACAAAAGGTTTTCATGCTCACAAAATTTCATCTTGAAAAGACATTCACGGAGGTCGTGCCAAAAAAAATCAACACTCCAAAATGTTGTTGAAAATAACACATTTGAAGCATCAAATTTTTTTGCCACCAGGAATGTGATGTCAATATGAAATTTTGGGAGCACGTAAAACTTTTGTCAATGTTTCTACCCAAAAAATCTGAATTTTTTTAATTTTTTAATATCTTTTTGGTATTTACTGTTCACCTGGCTCAAATGAGCTCGAGCTCAAAAACTCCACTTCCCATTTTTCCAGCTTTCTGCTATCCAAGTTATGTTATGCACTGTACCAAACTTCACCGCCTTCTCGCTTGTATGATGCTTTAGCTAATATTTGTTCATCAATACCACCTGCCAAGAACTTTTCATAGCTATACCACTTGTAGTACACATGTAGTTGCCATCAAGTTTTATCCAAAAGTTTCAATCAGAATTTGATGTCACATGAATGAATTGTGCGCCACCTTTAATCATGCTATTAACCATGGAAAATTTTATCTTCTGACCATGTCATTTTTATTGTTGGACCCATGGAAAATCCATACCCCAAGGCATATTTTGATTAATTTTAGCTACATGATCATGGCATTTTTGGCACTGTTTCGTCATGGCAAAACAGATTTTCCTAGCTTTTTGCCATGCGTCTGATATAGTTGTTGCCTTGTCACCACTACAACTTTTGCCATGACATGTACATATTTTCTTATGATGGCAAATTTTGTATTATAGCCATGGCAAATTTTACTTTATAGCCATGTCAATTTTTACCTTTTAAAGTGCCATGTCAAATTAACCTTTTCTATTTTTGCCATGGCAAAATTACCTTTATATACATGTCAATTTACTTTTTCAACATACAAGGCAAAACACTTAAATTTGCCTCGATGTGTAATTTATGAGAGCATGATGCCACGCATGTGCGTAAGCATTATGGAAATTTTTATACACAATTGACATGTTCTTTGTAATCAACATCATGACAACTTAGTGTCATGGTAATTCTTGCACACACTTTGTTCTCACTTAAGCATGGCAAATTATTTTTCGTTATTTATACACATATCCCCCCTTATTTTTCGTAATTAGTATTGGCAGACGTAGTAGTAAATCAAAAAAAATTCTACGATCACCAAGATCTATCCATGGAGAAATCAGCAACAAGAGGGGAGAGATTGCATCTTCATACCTTTGAAGATCGCTAAGCGGAAGCGTTACAGAACTATTCTCCTCCATCTTACAGCTGAAGAACTTGTCGGAGACGTCATATCTCTCGATCCGGGCATGAGCTTGGAAAACCAGTTTCAGCTCTTGGAACATCTCATATGCTCCGTGTTGCTCAAAACGCTTTTGAAGCCCCGGTTCTAAACTGTAAAGCATGCCACACTGAACAATGGAGTAATCATCGCAGCGAGAATGCCAAGCGTTCGCAACGTCTTGCTCTGCTGGGAGAAGGGGTGGGTCACCTAGTGGTGCATCAAGGACATACAATTTCTTGGAAGCTATGAGGATGATCCTCAAGCCACGGACCCAGTCCGCATAGTTGCTTCCATCATCTTTTAGCTTGGTTTTCTCTAGGAACGCGTTGAAATTGAGGGTGACATTCGCGTTGGCCATTGGATCTACAATATAGATTGTAAAGATAATTTTAGACTAAGTTCATGATAATTAAGTTCACATAATCAAATTATTTAATGAACTCCCACTTAGATAGACATCTCTCTAGTCATCCAAGTGACACATGATCCATGTCAACTAGTCCGTGTCCGATCATCACGTGAGACGGACTAGTCATCCATGGTGAACATCTCCATGTTGATCGTATCTTCCATACGACTCATGTTCGACCTTTCAGTCTTCCGTGTTCCGAGGCCATGTATGTACATGCTAGGCTCGTCAAGTCAACCTAAGTGTTTTGCATGTGTAAATCTGGCTTACACCCATTGTATGCGAATGTTAGAACCTATCACACCCGATCATCATGTGGTGCTTCGGAACAACGATCCTTAGTAACGGTGCACAGTTAGGGTGAACACTTTTCTTGAAATTTTAGTGAGAGATCATATTATTTACTACCGTCGTTCTAGGAAAGTAAGATGTAAACATGATAAACATCACATGCAATCAATATAGTGACATGATATGGCCATTATCATCTTGCTCCTTTGATCTCCATCTTTGGGGCACCATGATCATCACTGTCACCGGCATGACACCATCATCTCCATCATCATGATCTTCATCACTGTGTCTTCATAAAGTTGTCTCGCCAACTATTACTTATACCACTATGGCTAACGTTTAGCAATAAAGTAAAGTAATTACATGGCGTTTATGATTGACACGCAGGTCATACAATAAAATAAGACAACTCCTATGGCTCCTGCCGGTTGTCATACTCATCGACATGCAAGTCGTGAATCCTATTACAAGAACATGATCAATCTCATACATCACAATGCATCACATCACATCCTTTGGCCATATCACATCACAAGGCATATGCTGCAAAAACAAGTTAGACGTCCTCTAATTTGTAGTTGCAAGTTTTTACGTGGCTGCTATAGGTTACTAGCAAGAACGTTTCTTACCTACGCCAAAACCACAACGTGATATGCCAATTGCTATTTACCCTTCATAAGGACCCTTTTCATCGAATCCAATCCGACTAAGGTGGGAGAGACAGACACCCGCTAGCCACCTTATGCAACAAGTGCATGTCAGGCGGTGGAACTAGTCTCACGTAAGCGTACGTGTAAAGTCGGTCCGGGACGCTTCATCCCACAATAACGCCGAATCAAGATAAGACTAGTAGTGGTAAGCAAATTAACAAAATCGACGCCCACAATTGCTTTGTGTTCTACTCATGCATAGATTCTACGCATAGACCTAGCTCAGATACCACTATTGGGAGACGTAGTAGTAAATCAAAAAAATTCTACGATCACCAAGATCTATCCATGGAGAAACCAGCAACGAGAGGGGAGAGATTGCATCTTCATACCTTTGAAGATCGCTAAGCGGAAGCGTTACAAGAACGCGGTTGATGGAGTCGTACTCGCAGCGATTCAGATCGCGGTGGATTCCGATCTTAGCGCCGAACAACGGCGCCTCCGCGTTCAACACACGTGCAGCCCGGTGACGTCTCCTATGCCTTGATCTAGAAAGGAGGAAGGAGAGGTTGAGGGAGAGCTCCGGCAGCACGACGGCGTGGTGACGGTGGAGCTACGTGAACTCCGGCAGGGCTTCGCCAAGCGCTACGGAGAACGAGGAAGAGGAAGGGTAGGGATGCACCGAGAGAGAAAGAAGTCGTGTCTCAAAACATCCCAAACCCTTGAATATATATAGGAGGAGGGAGAGGGAGGGCTGCCTTGGCCCCTCCTCCAAAGAGGAGAGGTTCGACCGACCCTAGGGAGGAGTCTACCTCCCACAAGGGAGGTGGATCTCTTCCTTTTGAATCCTTTTCAGCCCTATCTCTTATCTCCAGCCACATGGGCCTTTATAGAAGGTATTGGCAAGCCCAAAAAGGGCAAGCACAATTCCTCTAAGGGCCCAAGAAATCCTTTGGTGGTCACACCCCTCCCGGGGGTCCTCCGGCACCCTCCCGGCACTCCCGGTACACTACCGATGAGCCCGAAAACTTTCCGGTGACCAAAATTGGACTTCCTATATATCAATCTTTACCTCCGGACCATTCCGGAGCTCCTCGTGATGTCCGGGTTCTCATCTGGGACTCCGAACAACTTTCGGTAATCACGTATACCATTTCCCTATAACCCTAGTGTCATCGAACCTTAAGTGTGTAGACCCTACGGGTTCGGGAGACACGTGGACATGACCGAGACACTTCTCCGGCCAATAACTAACAGAGGGATCTGGATACTCATGTTGGCTCCCACATGCTCCACGATGATCTCATTGGATGAACCATGATGTCGGGGATTCAATCAATCCCGTATACAATTCCCTTTGTCTATCGGTATGATACTTGCCCGAGATTCGATCGTCGGTATCTCTATACCTTGTTCAATCTCGTTAACGGCAAGTCTCTTTACTCGTTTTGTAATACATCATCCCCTGACTAACTCCTTGGTCACATTGAGCTCATTACGATGATGTCTTACCGAGTGGGCCCAGAGATACCTCTCCGTCACACGGAGTGACAAATCCTAGTCTCGATTCGTGCCAACCCAACAGACACTTTCGGAGATACCCGTAGTGCACCTTTATAGCCACCAGTTACGTTGTGACGTTTGGCACACCCAAAGCATTCCTACGGTATCCGGGAGTTGCACAATCTCATGGTCTAAGGAAACGATACTTGACATTGAAAAGCTTTAGCAAACGAACTACACGATCTAGTGTTATGCTTAGGATTGGGTCTTGTCCATCACATCATTCTCCTAATGATGTGATCCCGTTATCAACAACATCCAATGTCCATGGTCATGAAACCGTGACCATCTATTGATCAACGAGCTAGTCAACTAGAGGCTCACTAGGGACATGTTATGGTCTATGTATTCACACATGTATTATGGTTTCCGGTTAACACAATTATAACATGAACAACAGACAATTATCATGAACAAGGAAATACAATAATAACCATTTTATTATTGCCTCTAGTGCATATTTCCAACAATTAGGCCATGGTAATAGGCAATGACAATATCACCATGGCAATTTTCTAAACATGGAAAAAATAATTATTATACCATGGCAAATTTACTAATTAGACGATGGAAAAATACATGGGAAATGTTCACAAGAAAATATCTAAAACTTGTCAAAAAGCATTTTTAAACTTTTTTCCTATTCACAT
The DNA here is from genome assembly GCA_022496015.1 of Hordeum marinum. Lineage (NCBI taxonomy): Eukaryota > Viridiplantae > Streptophyta > Magnoliopsida > Poales > Poaceae > Hordeum > Hordeum marinum. The sequence goes on from CM039675.1 coordinate 353,513,623, forward strand.
GTCACGTTTTTTCTACTCTTGGCAAACTTAGAAATATTTTCTAAATTCACACGACAAATTCACAGCTTGTATTCCAAACATGGCAAATTTAGGTATTTTCTGCAACACTCCCATAGAAATCTTTTACGGTGATTTTTTCTTATTAACCATGGAAAAATTAGATTAGACCATGGCAATTTTTTAGACATAATTTTTTTATAATTATACCATGGCAAGTTTAGTAATTAGACTATGGAAAAACATGGGAGATGTTTCATGTGTTCGGTACAGCCAGCCTGGCAAATATTTATCTTACAATAGTGTTTTACTATGGCAACTTTTTTAACTCTGCATGTATGTTGTTTTGTACCATGTGTGTGCATCGTGGCAATTTTATTCACATTTTTTACATGAAATGCTCTTTTAGCATCATGACAATTTTGTAAACTGAATTCACCTAAATCTCTTTTTTGCATCATGGAAAGTAATGTGTGTGCATCATGGCCATTCATTCACATTGTTGTCATGAAGTGTTTTTTAGCATCATGGGAATTTATGCATACATTTTTGCCATCATGTCAAGTTTACACACAATTCGCCTTAACCTGATTTTTTTTACCATGACTTGTTTTTTTGTGCGTTGCACACTGGCAAGTAATGTATGTGCATCACGACAATTCTAGACGGTTTTTTGCATCATGTAAGTAGTGTGTGAATCATGGCAATCTTATTCACATGTTTTTACCATGAAGTATTTTTCAACGTCATAGCAAAAATTAGTGTGTGGTCCTTATGTGTTTTTTTAGCATCATGGCACTTTTATTTTACATCTTTTCATGAAGTGTTTTTTAGCATCATGGCAAATGTTTTATATACATCATGGCAATTTTACACACAGTTCTCCGTCACCGCAATTTCATACACTAAATTTGAGAAAATATGTTTTATAGCATCATGGCAAATTTTCTATAGGTTTTGTATTGGTCCCATGGCCATTTTTAATTAAGAAAATCATGATTGTTTAGTTTGCTAGATTCGTAACAGTTTTATTCTATATATCATGGCAAATTTGTCATCAAAATAATAACAACTTCTACTCTGGATTAATTTAATTTTTTAATCGGCATGCTTATAGTTGGGCCAGACAACCAAGCAAAAAAGGCCCTGATGAGGTCACCTGCCTAAGCTAGGGTCAAGGACTAGACATTTGGGACCCACCTGAGGGCCCACACCATCATAAGAGTCCCTGGACTACTTTAACATTTGGACTATTCTTTCGTATCCACTCAGATCTTTGGAAGTCACTCAGATATCATTCGGTCGTGCTACAACACTCGGACGATAAGAAGCAGAGGCGACGCAGGAGCGACAATGTTCGGGGGACTTAACTCACATAAAGGATTGTGAATACAACGTTACATGTAATGCTACCAGTTAACTCAGCCGTTTCCAGTAACTCCATCAGTTATCATCATTTATTGCCCTAGTAATGGCGCTTGACAGGTTATGGCGCACTCTATATAAGCCACCCCCTCGCGTCAGAGCAAGGGTTACGAACTCTTTGTAATCAGATACACACATAAGCAAACACTAAGCCCCATGGCTCGAGACGTAGGGTCTTTACCGCTTCCGAATTGGGCCCGAACTCGTACATCGAGTGATACATTTGCATCGTAGCTAGGCTTCGCCCTCACTCGTACGTATCCCCCGTACTACTGTCAGTATTACTCCCACGACAGGCCTAATAGGGAAGTCCAGCATAGCACGTAGCCACGGGCTCTGCAAGCATTGTCAAGAAGATTATACTAACATCAAGGCAATTTGAAAGATGCTCCTTTGACTTTAAAGGACGTGGCACCAATATTGAAACACATAGTCTCGCTAAGCACTTTCATTCGAATGTCATACGTGGCTCCTTAATACTACTTCAGACATGAATTGTAACCCTTACAAACCTTTTTATGATCATTAATAAAGAGTGTGGTTAGACTGAAAAAAGTCAAGCTGGTTCGCTCAAATATCATTCAGTTACTCGAGGAACCTTCAAATACTTGCTTGACGTCAACGATCGGGCTAGAAGCAGATCGAATCCAACAATTTCGTTTCATCCACGGTTGCTTCCTGCCGAACGTGAGGCGATTATCAGTGTCCTTTTCTTGGACGTGACTCGCTGGCGCTCGGGCGCCTGAACGCGCAAGCCAGCGCTCTCCCAGAAAAAGGAAACCGCAGCCGCGCGCGCCCATGACCGGACGAAAAAGGAAAGCGCTCTTGCGCGTGTTGTCTGGTCGGACCCGTGGCTCATGCGCGCCTGGTGTGGTTGCGTCCACAGCTCGCACGCCAGCTGGCGCATCCGAGCACTCACGCCCACGCCCTCCTGTCCATCGCCCACACCCACGCCCCCTTTTCTTTCCTTTCTTGCTGTGCAAGCCCATACCTGCCCCTTCGTCCTCCTTTCTCCTCCTTTCTTATTCTTTCTTCCTCCTAATCAGATCTGAAATCCCCCAAGAAAAGCTCCCCTCATCCCATGGCTTCTTGAGACAGAGGTAAGCACCAACCTCCACCCCAACCACTTCATCACCCCCACACGCCCCCTCCTCCCCACCCCCAAAATACTGCCCCCTCTCTCCATTAATCTTTCATCAACTCTCTCACGCGCTAAAATCACCCAAACCCCATGCTGGTTGAACATCGACATTGCACAAAAGAAAAGTTGTGATGTAAACATTGGTGAAAGAAGAACACAATGGAAAAGCGAGGAACTAGATCTCTAATTGTGAGCAATTAGAGCTCTGATTGTAGGCAACTATAATGAATCGATGGAGCAACTATGTAGTTGTTTGACGTTGAACCAATAGGTTTTTTGGTGATTTATGAGCAACTAGTGCTCGGATTGTGGGCAACTCTAAAGAGTTGATGGAGCAACTATGTAGTTGCTTGATCTTCAACTAGTACTGGTTTTGGGTGATTTATGAGCAACTAGTGCTCTGATTGTAGGCAACTCTGATGAGTTAATGGAGCAACTGTGCATTTGCTCCAGTTCCCCTCCCTCAACCTCTATCCTCCTTGATATAGTGAAAACCATCTCCCCCATTGATCAACCAGTACTGGTTTTTACAAAGAAAAGTGTGCATAATATGTAAAACTGAGCAACTAGTACTCTGGTTGTAGGCAACTATATTAGTTTGTGCAGCAACTATGCATTATAAGAAAGCAAGTATGAAAAAAAACAGGGTGTAGCTTGACACATGTGTTGAATGAAGAAGTAAAAGCAATGATATTACTACAAAATGCAGCAACTCATGTGTGTTTTCGTGCATTTGCATCATGTTATTTGTGTGATTTCCATGTGAACTTTGCCACCAGCTAGTTCACTAAGTTCACTAGGCTACAGGTACCAACAACAGGCATAAACAACCAAAACTAGAAAAAAGTTCATGCTCGTAGAGTTTTTACTACTAAAAAAGGTAGTGATGTTGTAGGTACCAGTAACATGCATATATTCTTGCTAAATTCAAACCACAAGTCCACAAACCACAACCACAAACGATTCCAACTAGTTCACTAGGCTTCTAGAAAAAAAAGAAAAAGGAACATGAGGTTTAATGTACAACGCTATATGTTTTCTCTATCCATCTACGTCATGTTCCATATGTCTTCAGCATCCTTCTAAGCTCTCCATATGATGTGTGTTGACCTTGTTTCTCCTTCAAAAGTTGTCATCATCCCTGCCTGTAAAAACACAAAAAAGAAACAAAATGTCAGCTATGTGGACAGAAAGTTGCCTCAGGTTAACTATGTAGTTGCCGAGAAACCTACATGTAGTTGCAGATATTAACTATGTAGTTGCCCAGAAAACTACATGTAGTTGCTCTTTCAAAAAATAACTAACTTGCTGTCCATTACTTGTCGGAAAAAACAGTGGGTTTTTTGTTTTGTGCACATAAATGATGCATGCTTATGTTGTCCACTAACACATAGTTTGTCGCAGGTTTGATGTGTTGATGGAAGGACAGTTAATAGAGCAAAAAACAAGATGATTGATCTCAATGAACCACCGCTCGACGTAGAGTCTGTCAGCATTTTAGTTGAGTTGGGTACACCCTTCTTACATGAAGGTTATGAGCAAGAGGATCACCATTTGGAGGAGGGGTTGGTGAGTCCCCTGACCCCAACATTGGTTGTAACACTACTCATGTCTTGAACAATCATGTCCCTGCTCCCCCACCTATGGTTGCTCCTGCTAATGCTTTAGTTGATGAGGCACATGAGTTGGAAGACGAAGAAACTGGTTCACAGTCACAGCTTCCTTATGTTGGCATGCATTTTGACACGTTATTCGATGCGAGGGAACACTACAATCGCTACGCTTTGATGGTGGGTTTCTCAATCAAGTCGAATACGTCTTACAGGTCAGCCTACACGGGCGTGCTGGAAAAACAACAATTCTGCTATAACAAGTTCCGCAAGCCAATGGAGAGGGTTGGGGTCTCGGATGATGTTTCGTCGAGCAAAAACACTACATGCCTGAGCTCACCTGAACAAGATGGTGAAGAGGATGGCGAAGAACACACTTACAAGAAGAAGAGGAAGCGAGAGACTATAAATCAAACAAAATGCCCTGCTAAGATGGTGGTGAAGCTTATAGATGGCAGATGGGAGGTTGTCACTTTTGTTGCAGATCACAACCACCCACTGATTGACAAGTCATCACTTTCAAAATACCTCCGTTCTCACCAAGGCATCCCGCCCAAAGAGAAAAATAATTCTCACTCACCTTAACGTCTGGAACTTGACAACAGGCACAAACAAAAAAAACTGCCCACACCACCTTCCACCCCCCCTTTCTCATTGAATTAATCTTGTTACTATAGAAGTGTTTCGTATTCCTGCCTCAAGTACTTGGATTTATTTTCTATTCATAGTATAAGTTGCTTAGGATTCATGGGCAACCCTGATCAGGAAAACCTGGCAACTTGAAACCGTAAATTGAGGCAACTATGTTCATTTTTTATGCAACTCTGATAATCAAAATAAGCATGACTCCAGCAAAAAAATATGTTACCTATTCCTGCCTCAAGTACTTGGATTTCTTTTTTATCCTGGTATAAACTGCTTAGGATTCGTGGGCGACCCTGATCAGAAAAACCTGACAACTTGAACATTAAACTGAGGCAACTATGTTCATTTCTATGAAACTCTGGTAATAAAAAAAGCATGACCCATCAAAAAGACTTTGTGAAAAAAATCTGGTATTACATAAGTGTTGCTTTATGTTCTGTGCTAAAGAAGAACTTGCTCGCTAGATTGTGGTTACTTTGTCCTGAAACACAAGTTTTCTGTTTTTTTTATTTCTTCCACGAAAGATGATTATGATAATGTCATCATACTATAGCTCGGAGTTAATTGTCCCGTACGCAGCTAAAGCCATCCATAACCACTATTCGAAGCTGAATGTCCAAACTAAGGACATTGACATTGAAGAAACGCTCGACTACTTTTGCAAGGTGAAGGAAAACGACCCAGAATTCTTCTTTAAATGCAAGACCGATGTGGAAGGCAGGACAGAAAACTTGTTTTGGGTGAATGGTGCGGCACGGAAAGCTTACACGGAGGCTTATCATGATTGTGTATCATTTGATGCAAAATATCTAACAACCATGTGCAGTATGCCATTTGCCCCCTTCATTGGCATCAACAGGCATGGGCAGTCAATTATGCTTGGATGTGGATTTGTGCGGCAGGAACTAACCTCAAGTTATGACTGGTTGTTTGATGCTTTCTAGAGGCAATGGATGGGTTGGCTCCAGACGACATCATCATGGACCAAGATGTTGCTATGGCACAAGCTATCAAGAGGAAGTTCCCAACAACGATTCACCATTGCTTCCATTGGCATATAATGAAGAAAGCCCAAGAGAAGCTTGGCCCTGTGTTGGCTAGGAACCCGGATTTGGTCAAAGACTTCAATGAATGCATTGACTTTAGTTTCACCCCGGTTGAATTTGAAAGGAAATGGGTTGTGCTTCAGTTGAAGTATGAAGGTCTTGTGCATAGCCACTTTGAGAAACTCTATGAATACCGGGCTACATGAGTGTCGTGTTACTTCAAATTCAGGTTCTTCCCTTTCCTTCAGTCGATGCAACGCAGCGAAGGGTTCAATGTTGTCTTGAAGCACTATGTGAACCCACACAAGTCAATTCTCAACTTTGTCAAGCAATACGAGAATATTCAGGAACACATACTCGTGAGGGAGGGTGGGAACGACTACCAAACAGATTATTTAGACACACAAAGATGGTCGCGTTTCCCCATTGGGAGGCATGCCTACAATTCATACACTAGGAACATCTATGTAAAATTTAGAACTGAGTTTCAAATGATTGGCCAGTACGATGTGCGCCCTGCTGGAATCAACTTCTATCACCATGAGCCCAACACGGAAGAAGTTATAGGGTATGGCTTGAGGAAGTATCTAGTCACAGTGAGGCCAGAGTCAGCAATCTATGATTGTGAATGTTGCAAGTGGCATAGGGACGGCCTACTTTGTTGCCATGTCTTGAAAATCTTCATGCACCTTGGCGTTAATGAGATACCTTCACACTACATCAAGCGTCGCTGGACATAGGATGCAGTGCCAAGTGCAGCGCCGGCAACTAACGAGGGCCCTCCAGCTGAAAGTGCGTTATATCGACTAGAGGGGGGTGAATAGGCGATTTTTACAAATTCATCACTTGAGGAATTTCAACTTTGAGGAATTTGAAATGTGATGAATAACTAGCAGCGGAATGAGTACTCAAGTGCATGAGGAACATAGTAACAGCATAGTCTTCATGATGAAATGAGACATGCACAAATAGTAAGTAGCGTGATATAGGATAAGCAGTGATGCACAAGGTAACTTGAAGAATTCGAGGTGAGGAATTTGTGAAAGTCTTCAGTCAAATTCTCCCACCAGTAACAATAAATTTCATCAACAGGTATATGAGGATATAGAGAGGTTGACGAAATAGAATCAAATAGCTCGATGAAGACAATGGTTTGATGACCCAGTTTCGACTGATGTGATAGTCGTATGTCTAGTTTGGAGTGGCCTGGTATTTAAACCAGAGGACACACAGTCCCAGGACACACAGTCCTTACTGTATTCTCCTTGAGCTAAGGTCACACAGTCCTCGCCAAACACTCGTCGTAAGTCTTTAGGGTAGACTTACAAAACCCTCACAAACTGGTCACCCGGCGATCCACAATTTACTGCTGGATGCTCTAGATCAAGGTCACTTCGTGATCCCCAATTAACTGCAGGAGCACTAGACCATGACGCCTAACCGTCTAGAGGATGCACAGTCCTCAAAGGTAACAAGCATCGGATCCACACATGAATTTCTTTAGTGATGCTCAATCACTATGGGTATGGTGGTTTGGTTGTGGGTTTTTCCTCACTGATGATTTTCTCTCAAAGTCCTCAGAGGATGGGTTGCTCTCAAATGACAAGTGTTAGTTCTCTCTCGGAGCAGCCAACCAACTAGTGGTTGTGGGGGGTGGCTATTTATAGCCAGGGTGCAACCTGACATGATAAGACATAAATGCCCCCAATGATATGACCGTTATGTGGATGTTATGATTGGGGACAGCTGGAGCTAAGCATAGCAACGGTCGGAATTTCGAACTATGAAAGTCCTCAGGCTTATCATGTTCCTCACTTGTAGGTAATTCGCACTGGCAAAATCCTAACTCCTGAGTCAGATCAATTTCCTCAGAGACCAGAAGAACTTTGTCCCTGTCACTAAAGAACTTGTCTGAGTCGTAAGAGATTCCCAAAGGCTTCACTCGAAGGATTGTATAGTTGAGGATTTTGGAGTTGAGCATTAGTTGGAAATTTTCCTTAGTATTACCCCGGCCCCCTTTAACAGTACGGTGTTTCCTATGACTCAAATAAGGAAATGAAACTACGAAAACAAAAGTCTTCACGCTTCATATTCCTCATTCATATCTTGAAGGTCACACCAACTTCTTCATTTTCAAATTCTTCACAAAGTCTCACCAAAGTCTTCACAAAGTCTTCAGCAAAGTCTTCAGTTGAAGACATACATTTTTAGGGGTCGATAATCTTCGAATATATCAAACTCCTCATCGACTTATTGAGCCTGTGTACACTCACAAACACATTAGTACCTTAACCTATAAGTCTTCAATACACCAAAATCACTAAGGGGCACTAGATGCACTAACAATCTCCCCCTTTTTGGTGATTGATGACAAATAGGTTAAGTTTTCAACGGGGATAAACATATGAAGTGAAAGTACAGAGTTTGAGGAATTTGATTGCAAGATATAGAAGAACTCCCCCTGAAGATGTGCACATTTGAGGAATTTTCTTTGGACTGCAAATGCACATGGTAGGTTAAAACATGGAGAACTCCCCCTATATCTTGTAATTCATACATGCATTTGAACATATGATATGAAGAATTTGAAATGCGTGAGGAAAATGGTGTCTGACGAAATTCAGCATGTATGCATTTAGGTACTTGAGGAAATAAACATGCGAGGAAATAGTTCAAAAGTGTCAAACCACCATCGGACTTAAGTTTACAACTCAACCAACAAAAGTTTCAGAGGAGCGAGAGTTGTAACTTAAACAAAAATAGCCCATATAGAGAGACCCGCTTGAAGACTAACTCAAATTGTCTCCCCCTTTGTCATCGAAGACCAAAAGGGAAAAAAATGAGGATAACGCCCCTTTGAAGAATTTCATCGTGTTGGTGAGGAAGGAGCGCTAGCGTTGTCGGGGTCGTTTCTCGATGCAGGGCCTACCGCAGTGTCGTCAATCTCTTCATCGTCGTCGCGCTCTCGAGATGAAGAAAATGAACTTGTGACCATCAGAGGAACTTGAACTTTCTTGAATTTCTTCTGAGGTCGACGAGCCCAGTCAGGATGTTCCTCAAGATCCAGCTCATCCAGTTCTTCAGAAGACATGAGGTGAGACAGTACGGCCCAAGAGCGGTTGAGGTTTTCATGCACATAGTAGTGATTCCTCTTCACAGTGTTCTGCGTCATAGTCATGTTCTGCACAATGTAACCAAATTGGCGCTTCACCCACTTGTGATTGCGATCGACCTTCTGATGAAGACTTATTAGAAGCTCGCGATCAGTCATCACACGAGGGGCAGACTCTTGAGGTTTGTGAGCTGAGGCCTTCGCATCGGAGTCTTGAGTGGCAGTGTCATCATTGGTGGAGAACGAAGCGGCTTTGCGAAACTGTCCATCCAATGGACGAGTGCCTTCATCAATGACAGCCTTGCCTTTTCCTTCAACTGAGGCAATTGTGCTCTTGATGACTTTGATTGAAGGCAGGAAGCCAAAGTGGTTCTGGAAATCAGCCTTGAAGGGAACTGAGGACTTTGCCCTGATGAATTTCATGATCCAAGGCGCATAAGGCTTCTGTTCAAATGGAGCTAAAGCAGCATTAGCCAATGTCCTCATGAAGAAATCGTCTAAGTCTATGGGAATCCCATGAATGATGTTGAAGAGCATATTCTTCATGACTCCTTCCACTTCTTCTTCTTCAGAATTGTGGCCCTTCTGAGGACATAGAGTATTTGTGAGTATGCGGTAGACCGTCCTGGGCACATATAGCAATTCCTTCACAAGGAAGGTTTTCCGTTGAGGCTTCCCAGGAGGCAATGTCTTCATCAGCACTTGCATCAGCTGAATCGGAAATGCAGACTCATCAAACAGTCTGCGAGCTTCATCTGAGGGAATTGGAACTGGTACACACTGAAGTAATTCAGAAGCTTGAGCAGTGAAGTGTGTTGATCCTGTCATCCAGTCCAAAACCCAGGAGTTGATGTCTGAAGCATTTCCACATATATGCAGTGTGGCATAGAACTGAAGGATGATTTCCTCATTCCAGTCGCAGATGTCGACGTATAAAGGAAGAATGCCTGCATCATGAAGAACTTGGAGCACCGGTGTGAACGATGGAAGTGTTTCCATGTCCGCATGAGGAATTTGGTGGTGCTCGAAGACTTTCTTCTTCTCGAACAGGATTGATGCATAGTAGTTGAGTTGAGTTGCCGTCCAGAATCTGCTACGACCGGCCCTTGCAGAGTCATAATGATTTGGACCTGTGAAGAACATCCGCTCATTGAAGAAATTTCTCTTGAGGAATTTGGGGCGAGATGCCTTTTAATGGCATTTTTGGCTTCGGTTGAAGATTTGGCTTGAAGTGCCCCTTAATCTCCTTTCGCATGGGAGGAACACCTTCAGACTGAATGAGTTGGAGAGCTTGTTCCTCAGTTACGGGGGAACATCAAGATCATCAGCTGTTGCTATTGCGAGACGTGGTAGTAAATCAAAAAAAATTCCTACAATCACCAAGATCTATCCATGGAGAAACCAGCAACGAGTGGGGAGAGATTGCATCTTCATACCTTTGAAGATCGCTAAGCGGAAGCGTTACAAGAACGCGGTTGGTGGAGTCGTACTCGCAGCGATTCAGATCGCGGTGGATTCCGATCTCAGCACCGAACAACGGCGCCTCCGCGTTCAACACACTTGTAGCCCGATGACGTCTCCTACACCTTGATCCATCAAGGAGGAAGGAGAGGTTGAGGGAGAGCTCCGGCAGCACGACGGCGTGGTGACGATGGAGGTACATGGACTCCGGCAGGGCTTCGCCAAGCACTACGGAGAACGAGGAAGAGGAAGGGTAGGGCTGCGCTGACAGAGAGAAGTCGTGTCTCAAATCAGCCCAAAACCTTGCATATATATAGGATGAGGGAGAGGGAGGGATGCCTTGGCCCCTCCTCCAAGGAGGAGAGCTTCGGCCGAACTAGGGGGAGAGTCCACCTCCTACAAGGGAGGTGGATCTCCTCCTTTTAAATCCTTTCAGCCCTATCTCTTGATCTCCAGCCGCAAAGGCCCTTCTAGAAGGTATTGCCCAGCCCAAAAAGGGCTGGCACACCTCCTATAAGGGCCCACGAAGTCCTATGGTCGTCACACCCCTCCCGGGGTCCTCCGGCACCCTCCCGGCACTCCTGGTACACTACCGATGAGCCCGAAAACTTTCCGGTAACCAAAACTCGACTTCCTATATATCAATCTTTACCTCCGGACCATTTCGGAGCTCCTCGTGATGTCCGGGATCTCATCCGGGACTCCGAGCAACCTTCGGTAACCATGTATACCATTTCCCTATAACCCTAGCGTCATCGAACCTTAAGTGTGTTGACCCTACGGGTTCGGGAGACATGTAGACATGACCGAGACACTTCTCCGGTCAATAACCAACAGCGGGATCTGGATACCCATGTTGGCTCCCACATGCTCCATGATGATCTCATCGGATGAACCACGATGTCGGGGATTCAATCAATCCCGTATACAATTCCCTTTGTCTATCGGTATGATACTTGCCTGAGATTCCATCGTCGGTATCTCTATACCTTGTTCAATCTCGTTACCGGCAAGTCTCTTTACTCATTCCGTAATACATCATCCCGTGACTAACTACTTAGTCACACTGAGATCATTATGATGATGTCTTACCAAGTGGGCCTAGAGATACCTCCCCGTCACATGGAGTGACAAATCCCAGTCTTGATTCGTGCCAACCCAACAAACACTTTCGGAGATAATCGTAGTGCACCTTTATAGCCACCCAGTTACGTTGTGACGTTTGGCACACCCAAAGCATTCCTACGGTATGCGGGAGTTGCACAATCTCATGGTATAAGGAAACGATACTTGACATTGAAAATCTTTGGCAAACGAACTACATGATCTTGTGTTATGCTTAGGATTGGGTCTTGTCCATCGCATCATTCTCCCAATGATGTGATCCCGTTATCAATGACATCCAATGTCCATGGCCATGAAACCGTGACCATCTATTGATCAACGAGCTAGCCAACTAGAGGCTTACTAGGGACATGTTGTGGTCTATGTATTCACACATGTATTACGGTTTCTGGTTAACACAATTATAGCATGAACAATAGACAATTATCATAAACAAGGAAATACAATAATAACCATTTTATTATTGCCTCTAGGGCATATTTCCAACAGTCTCCCACTTGCACTAGAGTCAATAACCTAGTTACATTGTGATGAATCGTACACCCATAGCAATCTGGTGTTTATCATGTTTTGCTCGTGAGAGAGGTTTAGTCAACGGATCTGCGACATTCAGATCCGTATGCACTTTACAAATATCTATATCTCCCTCCTGAATGGAATCATGGATGGAGTTGAAGCGGCGCTTGATGTGTCTTGTCTTCTTGTGAAACCTGGGCTCCTTCGCAAGGGCAATAGTTCTAGTGTTGTCACATAATAGAGTCATCGGGCCCGACGCGCTTGGAATTACTCCTAGGTCGGTGATGAACTCCTTCAGCCAGACTCCTTCCTTTACTGCTTCCGAAGCAGCTATGTACTCTGCTTCACATGTAGATGCCGCCACGACGCTTTGCTTGCTGCTGCACCAGCTAACTGCCCCTCCGTTCAAAATATACACGTATCTGGTTTGCCACTTGGAGTTGTCCGGATCTGTGTCGAAGCTAGCATCGACGTAACCCTTTACGATGAGCTCTTCAGCACCTCCATATACGAGAAACATGTCCTTTATCCTTTTCTGGTACTTCAGGATATTCTTGACTGCTGTCCAGTGTTCCACTTCGGGATCACTTTGGTACCTCCCCACCAAACTTATGGCAAGGTTCACATCAGGTCTGGTACACAGCATGGCATACATAATAGAGCCTATGGCTGAAGAATAGGGGATGACACTCATCTCTTCTCTATCCTTTGTCGTGGTCGGGCATTGAGTCGTACTCAATCTCACACCCTGTAACACAAGCAAGAACCCCTTCTTGGACTGATCCATATTGAACTTCTTCAATATCTTTTCAAGGTATGTGCTTTGTGAAAGACCTATGAGGCGTCTCGATCTATCTCTATAGATCTTAATACCTAATATGTAAGTAGCTTCTCCAAGGTCCTTCATTGAAAAACACTTATTCAAGTAGGCCTTTATACTTTCCAAGAGTTCTATATCATTTCCCATTATCAGTATGTCATCCACATACAATATAAGAAATGCTACAGAGCTCCCACTCACTTTCTTGTAAATACAGGGTTCTCTATAAACCTGTACAAACCCAAACGCTTTAATCACCTCATTAAAGCGAATGTTCCAACTCCGAGATGCTTGCACCAGCCCATAGATGGAGCGTTGGAGCTTGCATACTTTGTTAGCATCTTTAGGATTGACAAAACCTTCCGGCTGCATCATATACAGTTCTTCCTTAAGGAAACCATTAACGAATGCCGTTTTGACGTCCATTTGCCATATCTCATAATCATAAAATGTGGCAATTGCTAACATGATTCGGACAGACTTCAGCATTGCTACGTGTGAGAAAGTCTGATCGTAGTCAATTCCTTGAACTTGTCGATAACCCTTAGCGACAAGCCGAGCCTTATAGACGGTTACATTACCATCCGCGTCAGTCTTCTTAAAGATCCATTTATTTTCAATGGCTCGCTTATCAACAGGCAAGTCCACCAAAGTCCACACTTTGTTCTGATACATGGATCCTCTCTCGGATTTCATGGCTTCAAGCCATTTGTTGGAATCCGGGCCCGCCATCGCTTCTTCATAGTTCGAAGGTTCACGGTTGTCCAACAACATGATCTCCAGGACAGGGTTGCCGTACCACTCTGGTGCGGAACGTGTCCTAGTGGACCTTCGACTTTCAATATTAACTTGATCTGAAGTTTCATGATCATCATCATGAATTCTTCTCCAGCAGGTGTAGGCTCCACAGAAACAACTTCCTGTGCTGTGCTACTCTCCAGTTCGAGTGGAGGTACAGTTACCTCATCAAGTTCTATTTTCCTCCCACTTACTTATTTCGAGATAAACTCTTTCTCGAGAAAGGATCCATTCTTGGCAACAAAGACTTTGCCCTCGGATCGTAGGTAGAAGGTATACCCAATAGTCTCTTTGGGATATCCTATGAAGACTCTCTTTTCCGCTTTGGGTTCGAGCTTCTTAGGTTGAAGTTTCTTCACATAAGCATCGCATCCCCAAACTTTTAGAAACGACATCTTAGGTTTCTTTCCAAACCATAATTCATACGGTGTCGTCTCAACGGATTTTGACGGTGCCCTATTTAAAGTGAATGCGGCAGTCTCTAATGCATATCCCCAAAATGATAGCGGTAAGACGGTAAGGGACATCATAGATCGTACCATATCTAATAGAGTGCGATTACGACGTTCAGACACACCATTTCGCTGAGGTGTGCCAGGCGGCATGAGTTGTGAAACAATTACACATTTCCTTAGGTGCGTGCCAAACTCTACTTAAATATTCTCCGCCACGATCAGATCATAGGCACTTTATTTTCCTGTCACGTTGATTCTCTACCTCACTCTGAAATTCCTTGAACCTTTCAAAAGTTTCAGAGTTATATTTCATTAAGTAGACATACCCATATCTACTCAAGCCATCAGTGAGGGTGAGAACATAACGGTAGCCACCACGAGCCTCGACACTCATTGGACCGCACACATCGGTATGTATTATTTCCAACAAGTCAATTGCTCGCTCCATTGTTCCGGAGAACGGAGTCTTGGTCATCTTGCCCATGAGGCATGGTTCGCACGTGACAAATGATTCGAAATCAAGAGACTCCAAAAGTCCATCAGTATGGAGCTTCTTCATGCGTTTGACACCAATATGACCAAGGCGGTAGTGCCACATGTAAGTGGGACTATCGTTATCAACCTTACACTTTTTGGCACTCACACTATGGACATGTGTAACATCATGTTCGAGATTCATCAAAAATAAACCATTGACCAGCGGGGCATGACCATAAAACATTTCTCTCATATAAATAGAACAACCATTATTCTCAGATTTAAATGAGTAGCCATCTCGCATCAAGCGAGATCCAAATACAATGTTCATGCTCAAAGCTGGTTCCAAATAACAATTATTAAGGTTTAACACTAATCCCGAAGGTAGATGTAGAGGTAGCATGCCGATGGTGATCACATCGACCTTGGAACCATTCCCGACGCCCATCGTCACCTCGTCCTTTGCCAGCCTCCGCTTATTCCGTAGCTCCTGCTTGGAGTTACAAATGTGAGCAACTGCACCGGTATCAAATACCCAGGAGCTACTACGAGCGCTGGTTAGGTACACATCAATAACAAGTATATCACATATACCTTTAATGCTGTCGTCCTTCTTATCCGCTAAGTACTTGGGGCAGTTCCGCTTCCAGTGACCGGTACCCTTGCAATAAAAACACTCAGTCTCAGGCTTGGGTCCATTCTTGTTCTTCTTCTTCCTGGCAACCTGCTTACCGGGCGCGGCAACAGCTTTGCCATCCTTCTTGAAGTTCTTCTTACCCTTGCCTTTCTTGAAACTAGTGGTCTTATTTACCATCAACACTTGATGCTCCTTTTTGATCTCGACCTCTGCTGATTTTAGCATCGAGTACAACTCATGAATGGACTTCTCCATCCCTTGCATGTTGTCGTTCATCACAAAGCTCTTGTAGCTAGGTGGAAGCAACTGGAGGATTCTGTTAATGACCGAGTCATCCGGGAGATTAACTCCCAGCTGAGTCAAGCGGTTGTGTAGCCCAGACATCTTGAGGATGTGCTCACTTACAGAACTATTCTCCTCCATCTTACAGCTGAAGAACTTGTTAGAGACGTCATATCTCTTGACCCAGGCATGAGCTTGGAAAACCAGTTTCAGCTCTTGGAACATCTCATATGCTCCGTGTTGCTCAAAACGCTTTTGGAGCCCCGGTTCTAAACTGTAAAGCATGCCGCACTGAACAAGGGTGTAATCATCGCAGCGAGAATGCCAAGCATTCGCAACGTTTTGCTCTGCTGGGAGAAGGGGTGGGTCACCTAGTGGTGCATCAAGGACATACAATTTCTTGGAAGCTATGAGGATGATCCTCAAGCCATGGACCCAGTCCGCATAGTTGCTTACATCATCTTTCAGCTTTGTTTTCTCTAGGAACGCGTTGAAGTTTAGGGTGACATTCGCGTTGGCCATTGGATCTACAATATAGATTGTAAAGACAATTTTAGACTAAGTTCATGATAATTAAGTTCACATAATCAAATTATTTAACGAACTCCCACTTAGATAGACATCTCTCTAGTCATCCAAGTGACACATGATCCATGTCAACTAGCCTGTGTCCGATCATCACGTGAGACGGACTAGTCATCCATGGTGAACATCTCCATGTTGATCGTATCTTCTTTACGACTCATGTTCGACCTTTCGGTCTTCCGTGTTCCGAGGCCATGTCTGTACATGCTAGGCTCAGCAAGTCAACCTAAGTGTATCGCGTGTGTAAATCTGGCTTACACCCGTTGTATGCGAACGTTAGAGCCTATCACACCCGATCATCACGTGGTGCTTCGGAACAACGATCCTTAGCAACGGTGCACAGTTAGGGTGAACACTTTTCTTGAAATTTTATTGAGAGATCATCTTATTTACTACCGTCGTTCTAAGTAAATAAGATGTAAACATGATAAACATCACATGCAATCAATATAGTGACATGATATGGCCAATATCATCTCGCTCCTTTGATCTCCATCTTCGGGGCACCATGATCATCACTGTCACTGGCACGACACCATGATCTCCATCATTGTGTCTTCATGAAGTTGTCTCGCCAACTGTTACTTCTACTACTATGGCCAACGTTTAGCAATAAAGTAAAGTAATTACATGGCATTTATGATTGACACGCTGGTCATACAATAAAATAAGACAACTCCTATGGCTCCTGCCGGTAGTCATACTCATCGACATGCAAGTCGTGAATCCTATTACAATAACATGATCAATCTCATACATCACAATGAATCACATCACATTCTTTGGCCATATCACATCACAAGGCATATGCTGCAAAAACAAGTTAGACGTCCTCTAATTTGCAGTTGCAAGTTTTTACGTGGCTGCTATAGGTTTCTAGCAAGAACGTTTCTTACCTATGCCAAAACCACAATGTGATATGCCAATTGTTATTTACCCTTCATAAGGACCCTTTTCATCGAATCCAATCCGACTAAAATGGGAGAGACAGACACCCGCTAGCCACCTTATGCAACAAGTGCATGTCAAGCGGTGGAACCAGTCTCACGTAAGCGTACGTGTAAAGTCGTTATGGGCTGCTTCATCCCACAATACCACCGAATCAAGATAATACTATTAGTGGCAAGCACATTAACAAGATCGACGCCCACAACTGCTTTGTGTTCTACTCGTGCATATATTCTACGCATAGACCTAGCTCATGATGCCACTGTTGGGAGACGTAGTAGTAAATCAAAAAGATTCCTACGATCACCAAGATATATCCATGAAGAAACCAGCAACGAGTGGGGAGAGATTGCATCTTCATACATTTGAAGATCGCTACGCAGAAGCGTTACAAGAACGTGGTTGGTGGGGTCGTACTCGCAGCGATTCAGATCACGGTGGATTCCGATCTCAGCGCCGAACAACGGCGCCTCCGCGTTCAACAGACGTGCAGTCCGATGACGTCTCCTACGTCTTGATCCAGCAAGGAGGAAGGAGAGGTTGAGGGAGAGCTCCGGCAGCACGACGGCGTGGTGATGGTGGAGCTACGTGGACTCCGGCAAGGCTTCGCCAAGCACTACGGAGAACGAGGAAGAGGAAGGGTAGGGTTGCGCCGAGAGAGAGAGAATTCATGTCTCAAATCAGCCCAAAACCTTGCATATATATAGGAGGAGGGAGAGGGAGGGCTGCCTTGGCCCCTCCTCCAAGGAGGAGAGCTTCGGCCGAACTAGGGGGAGAGTCCACCTCCCACAAGGGAGGTGGATCTCCTCCTTTTAAATCCTTTCAGCCCTATCTCTTGATCTCCAGCCGCATGGGCCCTTCTAGAAGGTATTGCCCAGCCCAAAAAGGGCTGGCACACCTCCTCTAAGGGCCCACGCAGTCCTATGGTCGTCACACCCCTCTCGGGGTCCTCCGGCACCCTCCCGGCACTCCTGGTACACTGCCGATGAGCCCGAAAACTTTTCGGTGACCAAAACTCGACTTCCTATATATCAATCTTTACCTACGGACCATTCCGGAGCTCCTCGTGATGTCTGGGACTCCGAACAACCTTCGGTAACCACGTATACCATTTCCCTATAACCCTAGCATCATCGAACCTTAAGTGTGTAGACCCTATGGGTTCGGGAGACATGTAGACATGACCGAGACACTTCTCCGATCAATAACCAACAGCGGGATCTGGATACCCATGTTGGCTCCCACATGCTCCATGATGATCTCATCGGATGAACCACGATGTCGGGGATTCAATCAATCCCGTATACAATTCCCTTTGTCTGTCAGTATGATACTTGCCCGAGATTCGTTCGTCGGTATCACTATACCTTGTTCAATCTCGTTACCGACAAGTCTCTTTACTCGTTCCGTAATACATCATCCCGTGACTAACTACTTAGTCACATTGAGCTCACTATGATGATGTCTTACCGAGTGGGCCCAGAAATGCCTCTCCGTCACACGGAGTGACAAATCCCAGTCTCGATTCGTGCCAACCCAACAGACACTTTCGGAGATACCCGTAGTGCACCTTTATAACCACCCAGTTACGTTGTGACGTTTGGCACACCCAAAGCATTCCTACGGTATTCGGGAGTTGCACAATCTCATGGTCTAAGGAAACGATACTTGACATTGAAAAGCTTTAGCAAACGAACTACACGATCTTGTGCTATGCTTAGGATTGGGTCTTGTCCATCACATCATTCTCCCAATGATGTGATCCCATTATCAACGAAATCCAATGTCCATGGCCATGAAACCGTGACCATCTATTGATCAATGAGCTAGCCTACTAGAGGCTTACTAGGGACATGTTGTGGTCTATGTATTCACACATGTATTACGGTTCCCGGTTAACACAATTATAGCATGAACAATAGACAATTATCATAAACAAGGAAATACAATAATAACCATTTTATTATTTCCTCTAGGGCATATTTCCAACAGTTGCAGCTAGAATTTCTTCAGTGACTTGGGTGGTCAAATTTGCAGATTCTTCATGTATTTCTTCAATCGGATCAGGCGACTGAGGAATTTGTGTCAGAGGAGTAGTCATTGGTGAATTTGGGTGTGTTGATTCCCAATATTCATCATTGATGATAGGCGTTGTATTGTTAATGTCTACGTCCTCATCAATTTCTTCAACTCCATCCTCTTTAGTAGTGAACTGAGGCTGGGGCGATGATACCTTTGGAGTTGAAGCAATGTCTTCGACTTCAATTTCTTCATCAATCGGCTCTGTCGAAGGAGCAGAATGATCTTCATCTTCTTCTGGGATGACATATTCCACCCCAAATGGTACAAGTTCGTAGGCAGGTGCTGAGGAAATAGGTGTAGCATCAATAGGTCCAGTTGAAGAACTTGGCATAGTCTTCAACTTCTTTACGGCTGAGGTTTCTAAATCTGATGCTTTTCTCTTGAGAGTCTTTTCCTCAGCAGTGTCAGTTTCTTCAGGAACAGCTGATGCAGCCGCCCTAGTGTGTTCAATTTCTTCAGGCAGCAAAAACTTCAGCTGGCCTTTCAGTTTCTTCAGGCACAACAGTGGTGGTTGTCCTAGCATGATCATCAGTGGTCTGAGTTTCCTCAGCAGCACTGGCAGTTGCTTCTGGTGCAGAAGCATTTCCATTAGAAGTCTCATCAGGCTGAGCAATTTCATCAGTAGCTTGAGGAATTTCATCAGCCTGAGGATTTTGTGGTTGCGATCGAGCTGCAACCCTAGTGTTGTGATCCTTCACTACAGCTTGAGCAGCCCTGATGAATCTCACCTTGGTGCCCTTCCATTTAGCATCATACCTTTCTTGATCCTCAGAAAGTGTGCGAATTTTGGACTGAACAGTGACGAGTTGCTTCGGGGTCAAGTTCATCACATTGTCTCTCAGAAACTTTTCTTTCTGAACCCTGTTACTCTTGGCTCTTAGAGCTTGCTCTCTCTTCCATTTTTCTTCAGAGATGAAGTGGGTGAGGACATGATCCACACCAAGAGGCAGATTTAGTGAAGAAAGTGGGGTGCTTGGGTCTTCATGCCATATATCGATGAAGTTGAGGATCATCTTAGGATCCAGCATGAGACGAACAGAGCTTCCCTTTGCTATAGCAGCCCTTTGCTGACTTTGCCTGATGATTTCTTCCAATTCCTCATCATCATCCTCGAAACCGGAGGGTATGGTCACCACAGCCTTGCTTGAGTGAGGACTTGGTCTTTGACCTCGTCCAGCAATTTTCTTCAGCTTCAACGCAGAAGGGCTAGTTGAAGACTTTGCTGTAGTAGAGGGGCTTGCTGAGATCTTTGGAACTCTTGAGAATCCCTTGGTCCTCTTACATGATGCCAGATGCACTAGGATTGAGGACTTTGCAGCTGCCGCCGAAGACTGAGCAGCAACCGTTCCAGCAGCTGAACACTTTGTAGGACGATGCCTTTGACTTTGAGGAATCTACTGTGAAGGTTTTGAGGTTGAAGAACTTGTCTTCAATGCAGATTTCTTCATCATCATTTTCTTCGGAGCACTTGCAGAGGCTCCGGTAGAGGCAGCAGCAGCAGAATCTTCGTTGAATTTCTTCATTGCCTCTTTCGCATTCCTCGCCAGCTTGGCTTGTTGCTTCTCCCACATGTGAGGAAAGTCCTCACCAGTGTTGAGGCTAGTGGGATTAGCAATTTGATTTGGAGCAAGGGGAGGCCTGCTGCAAGGAGGTTTTACTGCGAATTTCATCATGTATTTTGGAGTTACATAACGATATTCCTTCCATTCCCTTGCCCATCTCCTCTCAATTTTCTGCAAACGAATTTTCTCTGCTTGGTCATTTCTTTGCCATGAGTTTCTTCATCGGGTGTGCAATATTCCTCATACAGATCATCTGGAATCTCAAAAGCAGTGTGCACATCTGGCTTCTTTCCACCTTTCTGAGGTTTCTTTCCGTCAGTCATTTTCTTCACCTGAGGAATTTGAACTCTTGAGGACTCTGAAGAAGTACACGGTTTTTCCTCAAGGAACGCTGCAAATGAGTTAAGTTGATGAGAACCTAGTGATTCATCAGTAGACATGTTGTACCTATGAACAGAGTATAGGTGCGAGGAATTTGAGGTCATATGCGTTCTCAAAAAAAATTCTAAATAAAATAGGTGAGAGGAATTTGACCATGGGTGTCTTGAGGAATTTCACTAAGTGTTGTTTGTCTCAGGTTCGAGAGTTGTGCAAATTTTGAGGATTCACACAATTGAGGAATCTTGAAGAAAATCATTACTTAGGGAAAAACATCAAGTATGTGAAGATGTAAGGTGCTTTTAGAATAAGGCTCATGAAGAATAAACACCTTTTGAGGAATATGAAGAGCATTTGAGGATCAAACAAGGGCAGTAAAAATAAATTTTATTTACCCTGGTGAAGAAAACGATGAACAAGAGATGAGATTGGGAAGTTCGTCCGTTCAGATCTCCCATGCCCTAGCTTGGCAAAGGGAGATAGCTACAACGGCGGTGGGGTGAGGACTTCCGCGGCCGATGCGAGTACGGCGACGACTAGGTCAAGGCAGTGAAGCTCTTCCTCACCGGCGATGATGACTTTAGCGGCGTTATATCAACTAGAGGGGGCGAATAGGTGATTTTTACAAATTCATCACTTGAGGAATTTCAACTTTGAGGAATTTGAAATGTGATGAATAACTAGCAGTAGAATAAGTACTCAAGTGCATGAGGAACATAGTAACAGCATAGTCTTCATGATGAAATGAGACATCCAGAAATAGTAAGTAGCGTGATACAGGATAAGCAGCGATCAACAAGGTAACTTGAAGAATTTGAGGTGAGGAATTTGTGAAAGTCTTCAGTCAAATTCTTCAACCGGTAACAATCAATTTCATCAACACGTATATGAGGAATAGAGAGGTTGAGGAAATAGAACCAGATAGCTCGATGAAGACAATGGTTTGATGACCCAGTTCTGACTGCTGTGACAGTCATACGTCTGGTTTGGAGCGGCCTGGTATTTAAACCAGAGGACACACAGTCCCAGGACCACACAGTCCTTACCGTATTCTCCTTGAGCTAAGGTCACACAGTCCTCGCCCAATACTCGTGGTAAGTCTTCAAGGTAGACTTCTAAAACCCTCACAAACTGGTCACCCAACAATCCACAATTTACTGCTGGATGTTCTAGACCAAGATCACTTCGTGATCCCCAATTGACTGTAGGAGCACTAGACCATGACGCCTAACCATCTGGAGGATGCACAGTCCTCAAAGGTAACAAGCATCGGATCCACACAGGAATTTCTTCAGTGATGCTCAATCACTATGGGTTTGGTGGTTTGGTTGTGGGTTTTTCCTCACTGATGATTTTCTCTCAAAGTCCTCAAAGGATGGGTTGGTCTCAAATGACAAGTGTCGGTTCTCTCTCGGAGCAGCCAACCAACTAGTGGTTGTGGAGGGTGGCTATTTACAGCCAGGGTGCAACCTGACATGATAAGACATAAATGCCCCCAATGATATGACCGTTATGTGGATGTTATGATTGGGGACAGCTGGCGCTAAGCACAACAATGGTCGGAATTTCGAACTATGAAAGTCCTTAGGCTTATCATGTTCCTCACTTGTAGGCAAATCGCACTGGCGAAATCCTGACTCCTTAGTCAGATCAATTTCCTCAGAGACCAGAAGAACTTTGTCTCTGTCACTGAAGAACTTGTCTGAGCCGTAAGAGATTTCCAAAGGCTTCACTCGAAGGATTGTTTTGGTTGAGGATTTTGGAGTTGAACATTAGTTGGAAATTTTCCTTAGTATTACCTCGGCCCCCTTTAACAGTACGGTGTTTCCTATGACTCAAATAAGGAAATGAAACTACGAAAACATAAATCTTCATGCTTCATATTCCTCGTTCATATCTTGAAGGTCACACCAACTTCTTCATTTTCAAAGTCTTCACCAAAGTCTTCACAAAGTAGTCAGCAAAGTCTTCAGTTGAAGACATACATTTTTAGGGGTCGATAATCTCTGAATATATCAAACTCCTCATCGACTTATAGAGCCTGTGTACACTCACAAACTCATTAGTACCTTAACCTATAAGTCTTCAATACACCAAAATCACTAAGGGGCACTAGATGCACTAACACCACCGGACTTGCCCGCTGAGTCAGTGAACCAGGTTCGCCAAGTGACTATGACCATGGATTTTGCAAAGCTAGCCAACAAGGCAATGATGAGTGATGAGGCAGCCGTTGTAGTTAGGAGGCATATAAAGCAGCGGATGTTGAGATCACTAAGCTATATAAACTAAGGAAGAAGAGGCTAAAGGCAGCCTGAGAAGCGGCTCGGGCTAGGGAAGCATCAAACGGTAATGGCCCAAGTGATTCAGGCCAACCTCCTGCCCCCTGCTCCTATGGATCCACCTCGGTCAGTCACAAAAGGGCACAGCCGCAGCAGGCGCTTCCAATCAGCAATAGAGCTTCACCCCAAGAAAAAGAACAAATGTAGCATCTGTGAATCAATCGACCACAATGCTGCGATGTGTCTAGGGAAGTTGTTGTGATGGTTACCACATGAAGAAAATGACCCCCTAGGCTTGAAAACTAGCTGAAGCAAAAAAAAAGCAACAAATGTCCCCCCTAGATGAAGCAACTCTGACCTGGTTTTTGAGCAAATCTAGAAGGAAAATCAAGCAACTTACAGTTCAAACAACAACTATGGATTTTTGTGTCCTGCATGAACTTGTTTTTAATTTGTATGTTTTCCTAGCTTTAAATTCACAAAATGGAGACATTGTGCCCGGGGAAGTTGCTGTGATGGGTGAAGAAAATGATGACTTGAGTAGCAAAAAAGGGAGCAACTCTAAGCTTGTTTCTGAGCACATGACAAAGAAAACTCAAGCAACTGAAGTGTGTTTTTGTCGTCGAGACTGTCATGAGCTTCATTATGGTTGGGATTTTTTTTAGGAACTTGTTTTGATTTATGTGTTTTAATTACATTGAATTCATGAAAAAAAAGTGGACACTTCTAGGTGGATGCTTATCATTTGTGTACATGGTTCTCGTTCACTTCTTGACCGGTTTGAGGATGTCCTGCCAGACAACCTTGTTTAGGTCACACTTTATCATCGAGACAGTCAAGAGCTTCCTTATGTTCGGTATGTCGCCTTGTCCGTAGTTTGGGAGCCACGTCACATTCCACAGTAGTGCGTTCATCAATGCGAATATCCCACAGTCACCTCTGGAAAAAACACAAGAAAACTTGAGGTCATGAGAACACTTGGAAAGAAAAAAATTGTGGCTAATTACAACAATCATTGTAAGTTATTTAGTACTTACGATACATCTTGCTTGGGTGCACCAATGTCCTCAAGTGGGAACTTCTACATCAAGATTGCCTACTTCGGGTAGTGCTTGTCCCAAAGCATACGAACTGTTGCAATGCACCTTGCTACGTTATCCAACCTCTTGCTTTTCTTCAGTGTCGTTAACGAATTAAACACCTCAAAACTTCTATCCCTCAAGTTGATGTTGAATAGCCAATAGTGATGAGTACCACTCACATTCCCTAGATCTAGGTTTTCAATGACAGGGATCATGACCTGGAAAAAAAGGAACAATCCTGAATTCAGCTACAACAAAAAATCTCATATGTTCTATACAAACAAAAAACAAGCACACACTGATGAAAATTCAGGAAACCCTAAGTGTTCTTGGGACCAACTTTTGCTTGAGTTGGTGTAAGAAAAATGAAAAAGACAAAAACAAAAGTAGTTATTTAGGAAACTATAAACACACAGAACGAACTTGGTTTCCACCTCATGTTCAATTTGGCACTAGGCCCCCCAGAGTTTCTAGGCAACTATGTGTTGCATTTCAGGCAACTTAGATACTAAAAGAAAGCAACATACAAAAACAGCTGGACCATATCCCAACTTATCAAAGCATAAGATGTTTTAGGCAACACAAAAGGAGATTATGAGAAACTATCATATTAAAACAAAGCAAAAGTGAGATAAAAACTGTTGGAAAACATGGGCAACTTAGATGCTAAAAAACAAAAATAGACAACACATGGAACATACATTGTCTTGCTCATCCAACCGGTTTGATGGTTTGAACCTGTCCTGCAGCTCATTAACATTGAGATCAATTTTTATAGCCAATTCTGTTAAGAGGAAACTGGTGATAGAAGAAAAAAAATCAGTACCAATCCAAAGAAATAAATATGTAAAAAGAAGAAGTAATTGAACAAGAAGTGTGGGCACTTACCGGAAACCTAAGAGGCATAGTAACTTTCTTGGACCCCACCCGCCTGTTAAACATGATTGCCTCAATCCCCAACTCAAAGACATGAGTTTTCATCCACCCGGTCTTCTTCATTGATTGAGCTGAATTCAAAGATTATAAATTGTCGATGAGTACGGCAACCGGCAGGAGCCATAGGGTTGTCTTTAATTATTGTATGACCTGCGTGTCAATCATTAAGCGCTATGTAATGCTTTACTTTATCGCTACGGTAGCAATAGTAGTAGAAGCATGCAGAGCGTGACAACCCCGATGGCGACACGTTGATGGAGATCAAGATGATGGAGATCATGGTGTCATGCCGGTGACGATGGAGATCATGCCGGTGCTTTCATGATGGAGATCAAAAGCACAAGATCATGGCCATATCATGTCACTTATGATTTGCATGTGATGTTAATCCTTTTATGCACCTTGTTTTTCTTAGGACGACGGTAGCATTATAAGGTGATCCCTCACTTAATTTCAAGATAAATTGTGTTCTCCTCGAGTGTGCACCATTGCGAAAGTTCGTCGTGTTGAGACACCACGTGATGATCGGGTGTGATAGACTCTACGTTCACATACAACGGGTGCAAGCCAGATTTGCAGGTGCAGAACACTCGGGTTAAACTTGACGAGCCTAGCATGTACAGACATGGCCTCGGAACACAAGAGACCGAAAGGTCGAACATGAGTCATATAGTAGATATGATCAACATAATGATGTTCACCATTGAAGCCACCTCAACTCACGTGATGATCGGACTTGAGTTGGTGGATTTGGATCATGTGACACTCAGATGACCTGAGGGATGTCAATTTGAGTGGGAGCTTTAGTAATTTGATTAACTAAACTCATTATCTTGAACAATAGTCCAAGTGAACTTTGCATATTTATGTTGTAGATCAATGGCTCGCATAGTAGCACCCCTGAATTTTAATGCGTTCCTAGAGAAAGCTAAACTGAAAGATGATGGAAGTAACTTTGTTGACTGGGCCCGTAATCTAAGGATTATCCTCACAGCTTCCCAGAAATCATATGTCCTTGATGCACCGCTTGGTGA
This sequence comes from Hordeum marinum, assembly GCA_022496015.1. Classification (NCBI taxonomy): domain Eukaryota; kingdom Viridiplantae; phylum Streptophyta; class Magnoliopsida; order Poales; family Poaceae; genus Hordeum; species Hordeum marinum. The sequence continues at coordinate 353,540,059 of CM039675.1, forward strand.
CCAACCAGAAGACATGACCTCCGAAGACGTTAAGAACGCTTGGGAGGCACGTACTGGAGATTACTCAATAGTTCACTGTGCAATATTGTATCTCTTAGAACCGAGACTTCAAAGACGTTTTGAACGTCATGGAGCATATGAGATGTTCCAGGAGTTGAAGTTTATCTTTCAGAAGAACGCCCGGATTGAGAGGTATGAAACCTCCGATAAGTTCTATGCTTGCAAGATGGAGGAGAACAGGTCTATCAGTGAACATATACTCAGAATGTCTAGGTATTCAACTCGTCTAGCGGAGTTGGGAATTTCCCTTCCGCCAGAGGCGATCACTGATAGAGTTCTTCAATCACTGCCACCTAGTTACAAGAGCTTTGTGATGAACTATAACATGCACGGGATGAACAAGTCAGTCGTTGAGCTGTTTGCGATGCTCAAAGTCGCTGAGTCTGAAATCTAGAAAGAACATCAAGTGTTGACGGTCAATAAAACCACTTGTTTCAAGAAAAATGGCAAAGTCAAGGGCAAGGGCAAGAAGGGTAAAACCAAGAAGGATGGCAAAGCAGTTGCTACTCCTGCAAAGAAGCCCAAGCATGGACCCAAGCCAGAAATTGAGTGCTTTCATTGCAAGGGAACTGGTCACTGGAAGCGGAACTGCCCCAAGTACCTGGCTGACAAGAAGGCGGCCAACGACAAACAAGGTATATATGATATACATGTTATTGATGTGTACCTTACTAGCTCTTGTTGTAGTGCCTGGGTATTTGATACCGGTTCGGTTGCTCACATTTGCAACTCAAAGCAGGAACTACGGAATAAACGAAGGCTGGCAAAGGACGAAGTGACGATGCGCGTGGGAAATGGTTCCAAGGTTGATGTGATCGTCGTCGGCACGCTCTCTCTTCTATTACCATCGGGATTAGTGATGAACCTGAATAATTGTTATTTAGTGCATGCGTTAAGCATGAACATTATATGTGGATCTTGTTTATTGTGAGACGGTTACTCATTTAAATCAGAGAATAAAGGTTGTTCTATTTATATGAGTAATATCTTTTATGGTCATGCACCCAATGTGAGGGGTTTATTCATATTGAATCTTGATAGTGATGATACACATGTTCATAACATTGATGCCAAAAGATGTAGAGTTGATAATGATAGTACCACTTTCTTGTGGCACTGTCGTTTAGGTCATGTTGGTGTAAAACGCATGAAGAAGCTCCATGCTGATGGACTTTTGGAGTCACTTGATTTTGAATCACTTGACACATGTGAACCATGCCTCATGGGCAAGATGACTAAAATGCCGTTCTCTGGAACAATGGAATGGGAAAGTGACTTATTGGAAATCATACATACTGATGTGTGTGGTCCAATGAATGTTACAGCGCGTGGTGGATATCGTTATTTTCTCACCTTCACTGATGACTTAAGTAGATATGGGTATAGTTACTTGATGAAACACAAGTCTGAAACGTTTGAAAAGTTCAAGCAATTTCAGAGTGAAGTTGAGAATCATCGTAACAAGAAGATTAAGTTCCCGCGATTTGATCGAGGAGGTGAATATCTGAGTTATGAGTTTGGCAGTCACTTAAGACAATGTGGAATTGTTTCACAGTTGACACCGCCCGGAACACCACAGCATAATGGTGTATCCGAACATCGTAATCGAACCTTATTAGATATGGTGCGTTCTATGATGTCTCTTGCTGATTTGCCACTATCGTTTTGGGGTTATGCATTAGAGATAGCTGCATTCACTTTAAATAGGGCACCATCAAAATCCATTGAGACGACGCCATATGAACTATGGTTCGGCAAGAAGACAAAGTTGTCATTTCTTAAAGTTTAGGGATGTGATGCTTATGTCAAAAAGCTTTAGCCTGAAAAGCTGGAACCCAAAGCGGAGAAATGCGTCTTCATAGGATACCCGAAAGAGACAGTTGGGTATACCTTCTATCTCAGATCCAAAGGCAAAGTGTTTGTCGCTAAGAACGGAATATTTCTTGAGAAAGAGTTTCTCTCGAAAGAATTGAGTGGGAGGAAAATAGAGCTTGATGAGGTTATTGAACCTTTACTTCAACCAGAAAGTAGCACAACACAGAAAGATGTTTCTGTGCAACCTACAACGGTAGAAGAGGAAGTTAATGATGATGATCATGAAGCTTCGGATCAAGCTGCTATTGAACCTCGTAGGTCGACAAGGCCGCGTACTACCCCTGAGTGGTACGGCAACCCTGTCTTGGAGGTTATGTTGTTGGACAACAATGAACCTACGAGCTATGGAGGAGCAGTGATGGGCCCGGATTCCGAGAAATGGTTAGAGGCCATGAAATCCGAGATGGGATCCATGTATGAAAACAAAGTATGGACTTTGGAAGTATTACCTGAAGGGCGAAAGGCCATTCAGAACAAATGGATCTTTAAGAAGAAGACAAGACGCGGACGGTAATGTCACCGTCTATAAAGCTCGACTTGTGGCAAAGTGTTTTTCACAAGTTCAAGGAGTTGACTACGATGAGACTTTCTCACCCGTAGCGATGCTTAAGTCTGTCAGAATCATGTTAGCAAAGCTTCTTATTTCGACTATGAAATTTGGCAGATGGATATCAAAACAGCGTTCCTCAATGGTTTCCTTGAGGAAGAGTTGTATATGACGCAACCCGAAGGTTTTGTTGATCCAGAGAATGCTGACAAAGTTTGCAAACTCCAGCGATCCATTTATGGACTGGTGCAAGCATCTCGGAGTTGGAATAAGCGCTTTGATGAGGTGATCAAAGCGTTTGAGTTTATACAAGTTTACGGAGAAGCTTGTATTTACAAGAAAGTGAGTGGGAGCTCTATAGCGTTTCTAGTATTATATGTGGATGACATATTGCTGATTCGAAACAATATAGAAATGCTGGAAAGTGTGAAGGAATATTTGAACAAGAGTTTTTCAATGAAGGACCTAGGAGAAGCTGCTTTCATATTAGGAATTAAGATCTATAGAGATAGATCGAGACGCGTAATAGCACTTTCACAGAGCACATACCTTGATAAAGTTTTGAAGAAGTTCAAAATGGAACAGTCCAAGAAGGGGTTCTTGCCTGTGTTACAAGGTGTGAAGTTGAGTAAGACTCAATACCTAGTAACTGCAGAAGATAGAGAAAATATGAGTGTCATCCCCTATGCTTCAGCCATAGGCTCTATCATGTATGCAATGTTGTGCACAAGACCCGATGTCAGCCTTGCCATAAGTATGGCCGAAAGGTTTCAAAGTGATCTTGGAATGGAGCACTGGCAAGCGGTCAATAATATCCTTAAGTACCTGAAAAGGACTAAGGAAATGTTTCTTGTTTATGGAGGTGATGAAGAGCTCGTCGTAAAGGGTTACGTCGATGTAAGCTTTCACACTGATCCGGATGACTCTAAGTCGCAAACCGGATACGTATTTATTCTTAACGGGGGAGCGGTAAGCTAGTGCAGTTCCAAGCAAAGCATGGTAGCAGATTCTACGTGCGAAGCGGAATACATCGCAGCCTCGGAGGCGGCGAAGGAAGGTGTCTGGATGAAGCAGTTCATGACAGATCTTGGAGTAGTGCCCAGTGCACTGAATCCAATGAACCTGTTCTGTGACAACACTGGTGCCATTGCTCTAGCCAAGGAACCAAGGTTTCACAAGAGGACCAGACACATAAAGCGACGCTTCAACTCCATCCGCGATTACATCATGGAGAAAGACATAAATATTTGCAAAGTGCACACGGATCTGAATGTTGCAGACCCGTTGCCTAAACCTCTTCGAAGGGCTAAACATGATCAACACCAGAACTGCATGGGTGTTCGATTCATTACAATGTAAATCACATAGTGTTGTGAACTAGATTATTGACTCTAGTGCAAGTGGGAGACTGTTGGAAATATGCCCTAGAAGCAATAAATAAAGTGTTTATTATTGTATTTCCTTATTCATGATAATCGTTTATTATCCATGTTATAATTTTATTAATTGGAAACATGGATACATATGTGGATACATAGACAAACACAATGTCCCTAGTATACCTCTAGTGAACTAGCTCGTTGATCGAAAGATGGTTAAGGTTTCCTAGCCATGGACATGAGATGTCATTTGATAATGGGATCACATCATTAGGAGAATGATGTGATGGACAAGACCCAAACTGCAAACGTAGCTTATGATCGTGTCAGTTTATTGCTACTGTTTTCTACATGTCAAGTATATGTTCCTATGACCATGAGATCATGCAACTCACAGATATCGGAGGAGTACCTTGCGTGTATCAAACGTCGTAATGTAACTGGGTGACTATAAAGGTGCTCTACAAGTGTCTCCGAGGGTGTCTGTTGAGTTGGCATGGATCAAGACTGGGATTTGTTACTCCGTGTGACGGAGAGGTATCTCAGGGCCCACTCGGTAATACAACATCACAATAAGCCTTGCAAGCAATGTGACTAAGTGTTAGTTACGGGATCTTGTATTATGGAACGAGTAAAGATACTTGCCAGTAACGAGGTTGAACTAGGTATGGAGATACCGACGATCGAATCTCGGGCAAGTAACATATCGAAGAACAAACGGAACATCATACGGGATTAACTGAATCCTTGACATAGAGGTTCGACCGATAAAGATCTTTGTAGAATATGTAGGAACCAATGTGGACATCCAGGTCCCGCCATTGGTTATTGACCGTAGAGGTGTCTCAGTCATGTCTACATAGTTCTCGAACCCGCAGGGTCTGCACACTTAAGGTTTGGTGACGTTTCAGTAGTATAGAGTTATGTATGGTGGTGACCGAAGTTTGTTCGGAGTCCCGGATGAGATCCTGGACGTCACGAGGATCTCCGGAATGGTCTGGAGGTAAATATTCATATATAGGAAGTCCCATTTTGGTCCCGTTTTGGTCGGGAGTGCCGGTAGTGTACCGGGAGGCCTCCGGGAGGGGTATTTCGACCCAACAGGCTTCATGGGTTGTGGGAGAGTGAATATCAGCCCTTAGTAGGATGGTGGAAACTCCCACACAAGGCCCAGAAAAAAACATTAGGAAAAGGTGGGAAAAAAGGCAAAAAGGAGCAATCCTAGTCCTACTAGGATTGGAGGTGGAGAGTCCTCCTCCACCTCCCACTTCGGCCGAAGCCTCCAAGGCTTGGAGGCCAAGGCTGCCTCTCCTCCTCCTTCACTCCTATATATACTGGTGGATTTCTAGGGTTTTGGACTAGAATTTCAGCCACGTGCTACCCGTTCCTCCAGTGCATAGTTTCTCCTCTAGATCGGTTTTCTGCAGTGCTTAGGCGAAGCCCTGCCGGAATTGCTCCATCACCATCGCCGGAGCGCCATCAGGCTGCCAGAGAAATCTTCTTCCTCTCCACTCCTTCTTGCTGGATCAAGATGGTGGAGATCGTCATCAAGCTGTATGTGTGCTGAACGCGGAGGTGTCGTCCGTTCGGTGCTAGATCGGAAGGATCGTGATCAAGTTCGTGAGACGGATCGTGATCAAGTTCGTGGGACGGATCGCGATCGGATCGCGGGACGGATCGTGATTGGATCGCGGGACGGATCGTGATTGGATCACGGGACGCACGGCGATTTGGATCGCGAAGACGTTCGACTACACCAACCGCGTTTCTTAACGCTTCCCGCTTAGCGATCTACAAGGGTATGTAGATCCACTCTCCCTCTCGTAGGTGCTCATCACCATGGATAGATCTGCGTGTGCGTAGGAATTTTTTTCTTTCCCATGCAACGTTCCCCAACATTGCATACAATATGTTTACTTCTGCTGAGCAACTAAAGTCTTTTTTCACTTCTACATTCACATATGGTGACCTTTGTGATTGGGGGCTTTGAGTATTCTCCTCTCACGCTTCAGAGGAATGGGCTCACCCGAGCTACTGGCAGCACCTTTGCTCGATTTGCCCTCACCGGATTTTTTTGTGTCAACAGTTGGTGTACTGAAATCGGAAGGTGACAAGTGCCCTGGGCTCTCTGCTATTGGAGCACTTTTGACTGCCCTCACGATGACATCATCGAAATGAAGGTTGCCCCAGTCAATTCCCCACTCGATGTCTGCACTCGGCGATGCATTTTCAACCCCCTTACACTCTGCTGCAATGTCCTCCTTGGTTTTATTTTCCTCCATTTCATCTAAGCCGAGGTAAAAGGTTGGAGCTGGACAGTAATCATCCAAAATAGCACTTCCATACTTTGATCTTTGCAGCAACGATGGTGGTTGACCTAAATCAGACGATCCTTTGTTTGATGACGGATTCATGATAGGGGATGCCTATATTATTGGTATGGTTCCAGTAGATTTACTTCTCACGAGCGATGGCGTCGATCCTGGGCTGATGCACTTTTCAAGCAGCTCATTGATGCTCCAGATTTCGTCAACTGGGATTTCTTTGCCTTTTGCAAGGCATGCTTGCTTTGTGGCAACGGTCGGAGGCTTGTCACTTGATTGCGGTGCATTTGCTTCTGAAGTTGCCTGGATCAGCTTAGGAGTTGCTTCCTCCAGCACAGCAGTTGCTTCCTCCAGCACATCAGTTGCTCCTGTCTGTCTTGATTGCCGCCTAATGCTCGCTTCTCCTGGTGAATCTTTCCCTATATCCTTGTGCTGTCTAGTGACAACTCCAATGTCAAACGCTGAGTCTGTATGTTGCTTGGGAGGAGTTGCTCCCAACATGCTCAATGAAGTTGCTTGAATTTTTTGTTTAGTTGCTTCCAAATTGTCATCAGTTGCTCTCTTTTGCCTCTTTGCTGCTTGTTTCTGGTAAACCTTTGTTTTTGGAGTTGTTTCCACTTTCTGACTTGCCACTTCAACTATTGACCTCAGGACTATCAAAGCTTGCTGAGTGGTTGTCGTAGTTGCACCACTTTGACCCGCCGTAACCTGGCCTGCTTCTGGGGATAGAGGGGTAGACTTAACTATCTTGTGTGTTAATTTGTTGATGTTCTTCCTAACACCCCCTTGAGCTCCACCTGCAAGCCATGTTTCAACCTCACTTGGTGGTTGTTCAACATCTGAAGTCACCTCAAGGCACCAATCCATCCCGAGGAGTTTTTCCTCAGTTGCCATCACGTGCATAGGAAAAAGAAGGATATCTCAGAGCTCAGGGATGACCTGCTTCTGCTTGTACTGCGTGTCTCCAATCCTCACCACATCTGCAGCTGAAATAACAGGCCCGCTGTCTACCTCAAACGGCTCCTTCCGTGTGTCCTTCTTAACAAAGCTGCTTTCAAAAAACATGTCGGCGCTTTCGATGCTTCCTTGTGTGCTCTCAACAGACATCATTTGCACTAGTTGATGTTGTTCCTTTGCAGTACGCTTGAGTTTCTCCATGATCTTACTTAACGGCACCTCATCGTCAACGCTGCCCCGCGCCACCCCTAGTTTCATGAATCATCCTCATCATGGCAGCCGTTGTCGCCAGGCTTGTGAGTGCTAGCGTTGTCACCTGTGCTGCCATCATCCTTATCTTCATCCCCCTTCTTCCCTCCCTCGCCATCTTCCTCCACCTCATCACCTTCATCCTCACTATCTTCCTCCTCCTCTTTTTTCTCCTCTTCATGCTTTCCATTGTTCTCTTTCTCCTCTGCTTCCCCCTCTTTCTTTTCTACCTTATTCTCTTTTTCATTGCCCTCTTCCGCATTTCTCACCTTGTCTTTGCTCTCTTCATCCTCCTCTTCCTCTTTACCATCCTCCTCCTCGTGATGCTCTTCCTCTTCATCATCCTCCTCGTCGTCCTATTCCTCCTCTTCACCACCATCTCCCCCACCAACAGACCGTTGAGAGTTGTCAACGTCCATGTGCTCTAACTCGTCATCGGTAGTTTCTGTTGCTGCTGGTGGGCTGTTGTATGAGGGACGACCATCATCATAGTCATTATCATCGTCGTCATTGTCATTGTTGACCCCCTCCTCATCCGAACTCTCCTCTTCAGGATTGTCCTCATCTTTCCCTTCCTCCTCTTCTTCTTCTTTTCGGAAGATTCAAATTCTTCCTCGTCTGATTCCTCTTCCTCTTCATCGGACAGCAAAAGTGTGTCCTCACACCGAGTGCTACTGCCCCTTACTTCTTCAGCTTTGCAATCTTATGTTGTTTTGGACTTGCCGCTGCCCTTTTCTGCCTTTCCCAGCTCATTGATTGACGTGCGCTTGTGACCCTTGAAACACTTGTGGCTATCGGTTCATCCTCCTCCTCGTCCAGCTTGTCCATGCATTGAACAAACCTCCCCATTTGGACTGATATTTCAGAGCGCATATCATGCACCAGCAATGACAACTTCGTTTCTTTTTGCAAATACAAAAAAGCAACTGAATGAGGAGACTATATAACACAATGATGAACAAAAAAATAGGTCATGCGGTTCGTAGTAATTAACAAAAAAAGGGAACCAAAAATACATTGGGATTGTAGGTTTGAGGAAGCCTCGCAACGACAAACTTCTGGATGTGATCCATGCTCCAAAAAAGGCTATCATATGCGCTCCTCGAGAACTTGCCTTTGAGCTGTTTTTGTTAAAAAAATTGACATGATAAAACAGTTAGCAAAACATGATATGGGTGAAAAGGGGTGGCTGAGCAACTGCCTCCCTAACTTAGGGCAACACCAGCACTATTGATGGGAAACTGCATTTATGGACATCAAAAAAATGGCAACAGCTACAGTAACCTGATGAATGATCAACTACGAATATTGACAATTGTAGCTTCAAAAAAACCTCATGTAAAATATCACCACTTGGAGAAAAAAGAATGAGGATGATTACCATGCAAATTTTGATGCAGAAACTTCCATACATTAGCTGGAGCAACTAGCTCCCTAAAATTAGGCAACAGCATCCCTATAGGTGGGCAACTGCATAAAAATAATTCATTCAACTACAAAAAAACTGATAAAAAGGCAAATCCAACCCTTATTATTGACAGTTGTGTACTTAAAAAACAAAAAAGGTTGGGCATTGGGTGATACACACGATTATTTAAAAACAAAAACCCTACATGCACACTTTCATAAACATGGGATCTCTATGCATGCTAAAAACACAACAATGAAAAAGGAAAATAGGCTGGAAAAAATATGTGCAGAGGAAAGTAAAGTAAAACTTACTCACAACTTTCCATAAACGCCCTTCCTAATCATGTCCTTCTTAATGACTGCCTTGATCAGACCATCATTCCATGCTTTGACCCTTGGAAAAACAGTTGGCGTGCTCTCATCCACATAATCCTTGTTGATTGTCCTGTAGTCCACGTCAAGCGAGTCAAGATAAAGGAGTTGTTTCAAAAAAGGGAAAAACACATGTAAGTTGCAAAAAACCTATACGACTTAATAATAATAATAATAAAGGGTGAAAGAAAGAACACAATGAACCGAAAAGGGGTGGGGGAGGTCTAGATCATTTTACCACTAGGTGAAAAAGGCAACAACATATTTGTGTTCTTCTTGTCTCCAAAACCCATGAAAGCAAGCCTAAGTTGGTTGACGACAAACTGGCAAACATTTGAGTTCACAATCTCACGTGGATTGAGCGCAGCTGAGTATGTGCGCAAGAAAATGTTCAAGCTGGTGGTCGGTGCAAGAAAACAACTGGAAACAACGACAAGCTAGGCACTTAAGAACTTGTCATCTACAACAACTCCCAGCCCCTTTATCATTTCGCACCACTTGGTCACTCTTGGTGTGGGCCCTGAGAGGATGTTGAACATCTCATTGAAAAACCTAACTATATCTGGATCCACTTCATACGCAACCTTCTTCTGCCCCCTTGGCAAGCCCCAAATTCTTTCTACGCTTGCTGCATCAACTAGGATCTTCCCCCTATATAGGATAACAAGTTGCGACAACTCAGGGTCATAACACTTCATGACAAACTTGACAACATCTCCCTTCATTGTTCTTGTGTCGATATCAAGCACGCCAGCAAAACTTATATCATCGATTGCATCCTTTTGTATATCCTCAAGGTCACTGTTTAAGACAAAAAAAGTCTTGAAGGTGATGCCATGTTCCTCGGTGGTGGCCCATTGCTACCAATCTGCGTAAAAAATGTATAGAAGAATTCATATTAAAAAAAGAGCAGAGGCTACAATTATATTAAACTGAGCAACCCACTCTATTAAAACTGAGCAACCCACTATGCTAAACTAAACCAACCCACTAAGCTAAACTAAGAAACCCACACCATAACTAAAAAAAGTTGTGTTTGCTAAAAACTGAGCAACTAGAACTATATTGAACTGCAACTGCTAGTACTAAAGTAGGCAACTACTATACTGCTATTCTGCTGCTTATCAACAATAGAAAATGTATACAAATGACATGCTGATTAAGCATTACATATTTCAAAAAATAAAGAATCAGATGTCTCCCTTCTTTCAAGTTTTTCATAACAAAATACCTGATTCCCAACTTTCTTCGCACGTTTTGGATGCCTCCCACCTTCATCACTAGGAGCAGAAACGGGTGCCCGTTTCCCCGCCCGACCACCCCGGGCAGAATTGGTGCCCGTTTCCCCGCCAGACCACCCCGGACAGGATCTACAGTCGCCCGCCCATGCTTGCGTCCAACATTACTCTTTGTTGTTTGAGCCACCACCTCTTCTCCCTCATTTTCACCATCAGTTCTCCACACGGTCCTTTTGCTTTTCCGAGCCATTCTGTAAAACAAACACACCAAAAAATGTCATTGCTGATGAAAAAAAATACAAGCCCTGTAACCACAAGTTTTGCCTGTGGACAAAAAAGTGTGACTTCACTGTCATTGGGAGGGTGATAAAAAATGATCTCCATTTACTCCTACCCAGATATAACTCAACTGTTGAATGCTAGTACTTGCAGAAGCAACTTGGTGTTGAAAACTAGGCAACTACTCACTATTTTGTAGCAACTAGGAAAATGACAAATAACAAAGCACATATTACTTCCTCATCACAAAAACAAAGCACATAAAACATCTTCATCACATAGCTAGACATCAAAAAACTCCTAAAAAAGTTGATAGTTACGATAAAAACAGTGGTTGGATTCACCATCTAGTTGTTGTTCTTATTTGTAACTATCCTAGTTGACAACAACACCTCATATATCACAACACAGCACAACACAACACGACACCTCATATATCACAACACAGCATAGCACAGCACCTCATATAACGAAACAGTGGTAATGCCCTCATTCTATGGATCACAACACAGCACAACGTGTTGGGGAACGTTGCATGGGAAACAAAAAATTTCCTACGCGCACGCAAGATCTATCCATGGTGATGAGCATCTGCGAGAGGGAGAGTGGATCTACGTACCCTTGTAGATCGCTAAGCGGGGAGCATTAAGAAACGCAGTTGGTATAGTCGAACGTCTTCGCAATCCAAATCGTCGAGCGTCCCGCGATCTCATCATGATCCGTCTCGCGATCCAATCACGATCCGTCCCACGAACTCATCACGATCCGTCCCGCGATCTCATCGCGATCCGTCTCACGATCTTGATCACGGTCCTTCCGATCTAGCGCCGAACGGACGGCACCTCCGCGTTCAGCACACGTACAGCTCGATGACGATCTCCGCCTTCTTGTTCCAGAAAGAGGGAGCAGAGAGGTAGACGAGTTCTCCGGCAGCGTGACGGCGCTGCGGCGATGGTGGTGGAGTAATCTTAGCAGGCTTCGCCTAAGCACAGCTGAAACCGATCTAGAGGAGAAACTACGGACAAGAGGGTAGGGTTGCACGTGGCTGAAAATCTTGTGTCAAAACCCTAAAACCATCTAGTATAGGAGGAGAGGAGGAGGAGGCTTGGCGCAAGGGCCAGCCCCTCTAGGCTTCGGCCGAAGTGGAGAGGAGGAGTCATGCTCCTCCACTCCTAGTAGGATTAGGACTCCTTCCTTATTGCCACCATTTTTGCCTTTCTCCACCTTTTCCACTTAGGAATCTCTTCCCAGCTGCATGGGCCTTGTGTGGGACTTTGGACAGCCCACTAAGGGCTGGTATTAGTCCTCCCACAGCCCATGAAGCCTCTTGGGTCGAAATACCTCTCCCGTTGGTCCCCGGTACACTACCGGCACTCCCGGTACACTACCGATGAGCCTGAAACTTTTCCGGCGACCAAAATAGGACTTCCTATATATCAATCTTTATTTCCAGACCATTTCGGAGCTCCTCGTGACCTCCGGGATCTCATATGGAACTCCGAACAACCTTCGGTCACCATCATACATAACTCTATACTACCGAAATGTCACCGAACCTTAAGTGTGCAGACCCTGCGGGTTCGAGAACTATGTAGACATGACCGAGACACCTTTACGGTCAATAACCAATAGAGGGACCTAGATGCCTATATTGATTCCTACATATTCTACAAAGTTCTTTATCGGTTGAACCTCTATGTCAAGGATTCAGATAATCCAGTATGATGTTTCCTTTGTTCTTCGGTATGTTACTTGCCCGAGATTCGATTGTCGATATTCCCACACCTAGTTCAACCTCATTACCGACAAGTCTCTTTACTCGTTTTGTAATACAAAATCTCGTGGCTAACACTTAGTCACATTGCTTGCAAGGCTTATTGTGATGTTGTATTGCCGAGTGGGCCCTAAGATACCTCTCCGTCACACGGAGTAACATATCTCAGTCTTGATCCATGCCAACCCAACAGACACCCTTAGAGATACCTGTAGAGCACCTTTATAGTCACCCAGTTACGTTGCGACGTTTGATACACACAAGGTACTCCTCCGGTGTCAGTGAGTTGCATGATCGCATGGTCATAGGAACATATACTTGACATGTAAAAAACAGTAGCAATAAACCGACATGATCATATGATACATTTGTAGTTTGGGTCTTGTCCATCACATCATTCTCCTAATGATGTGATGCCGTTATCAAATGACATCTCATGTCCATTGCTAGGAAACCTTGATCATCTTTGATCAACGAGCTAGTCTATTAGAGGCATACTAGGGACACGGTGTTATCTATGTATCCACACATGTATCTAAGTTTTCGATCAATACAATTATAGCATGGATAATAAACGATTATCATGAACAAGAAAATATGATAATAAACAATTTATTATTGCCTCTAGGGCATATTTCCAACACAACGCCATGACCCTAGTTGACAAAACATTGAGCAAACTCCGAGCAACATCACCTCATATATCCACAAAACAACACTATAAACAACTGCTTGTCCTGTATCATAGCAATTGTTTGTCAAAAATTGAGCAACTCCCAATCAACTACACCTCTACATTATAAGCAACTCCTGACCAATTTCACAACAACTGATGAATATAAATTGAGCAAGTCCAGAAAAATAACCCAATACATCCAGAACAACACTACACCTTCACATTATAAGCAACTACGCCTTCACATAATGAGCAACTCCTGACCTTATGAGCAACTACACCTTCACCTTATGAGCAACCCTTGACCAATTTCATAGCAACTGATGTATACAAATTGAACAACTCCAGAAAAATAACCATATACATCCGGAACAACACTACAAGCTCTACGACGCAGCAAACCCTCATCTATACCCACCATCCCCTAGCACCCTCGCCCGAACCCCCCACCGTTCCCCGACCCCCCACAGCCATGGCGGCCCCTCACCCCCCCCCCCCGCCCACCCCCACCCCCCACCCCCGCCGGGCCAGCGCGCGCGGTGACGGGGAAGGAGCACTACGACCAGCGCTTGTTCCGCCACGCCTCGAGGCTCCACGCGCCACCCTGGCAGTTGAGTGCCATAGCCATGGCCCCTCCCCCAACCCAGCCCCGCCGTGCACAGGAAGCCTCGTGCTCGCCCTCCTTCCACAAAACGGAGCCCCTTCCGACACCCTAACCCTAGCCTGGCATGGCAACCAAATCCGACGAGGGAGACGCTGAGAAGATGCGGGATTACCTCCACCAGTCGCCGACGGCGCGCCTCAGCCGCGAACGACCTCCTGCACCGCCAAAAGCTCACCGAACCCGCGGGCGGAATCCCGCGCTCGTCGTCGTCGATGCAAGGACGAGCAGAGAAAGGGAGAGGAGCGGAACAGGGCAGTTCCAGAATGAGAAAGGGGAAGAGGAGAAGGGGATCCGAACCAGGTGTGCGGGCGTTTTCGTCTAAAATTAAGGAGCCAGGCCCACCACTATGCATGAGCGGTTCGCTCCCCTCGCGTCGCCACCTGTGTCAGAGCCAGCCCGTTACATCACGCTTGATCGGACGGAACTGCGTGCGCTCGCGACGCCCAAATCGCGCAGTTACACTTTTAAGCATTTAGGCCTTTTCTTTTGTTATTAAACCCCAATTTTCCTCTCGAGCAAACACTTGACGCGAGCCCACGATTTCGATTTTGCAACGTGCGGCAGCTTTGGAGGCCCCGTGCAGGCACCGGAGCCACGCATCGACCACCGAAAGTTATCCAAAACCAGCGGCAAACCAGGAGGGGAGCCAGCCAAGCAGCCGCGCGACCATGAAGTGCTGGTCCACACATGCGCCCAAGGGAGCAATGGCGAGGCCGCTCTCCAGCCCCTTCTCCGTCACCACCCTCCGCGCCCCGCTCTGGCACGGCCGCCTCCTAGCGCCGCCGCTCCCTCCCCTCCGCGCAAGCTCCGGCGATGACGCAGCCGCCGGGCCGGAGCCGCCGGCCCCGGTCGCCACCGCCACCGCCGCCGACGAGGAGTTCGAGAAGCGCGTCCTGCAGCTGAAGTCCCGCGTCGGGCCCAAGAAGCGGGGCAGCGCCGGGGCGCGCAAGAGGAAGGCCGCCGCCGAGTCCAACGCCGTGACGCTGCCGCCGGTGCCGCTGCGGGAGCCGCGGTCGGCCCTCGGCCTGCCCGTCGAGTTCGGCTTCACCGCCTACAGCGAGCGGCTCAACGGGCTGCTGGCCACGGTGGGCCTCACCGCGCTGCTGCTGGTGGAGCTCGGCTCCGGCAAGTCCCTGGTGAAGTACCACCAGGCGCCCACGCTGTTCCTGCAGGTGTACACCATCGTCGCGGCCGGCACGGTGTACGTCAAGTACGAGAAGGAGCGGATCAGCGTCTGGCCGGCGCCGGCGCCGCCCAAGACGACGACGAGCGGCGAATGAGCTGCTAGCTCTTGTTGGTTAATTTTGGTCTCGTCGGTAGGATGCTTCCATTTTGTAATACATATTACAACCTCATGAGTGCCGAGCTGTGTTGTACAAACTGAAATTGCTTAACCACGCGAGTTCAAAAAAAAATATGTTTTCTTACAGTCGCCTGGCCTTTTTTTACTACTGCAATTCCACACTTTATTTCCTTTTATTTACTACGTGAGATGCGATTGAATTTGTTTCGTGGATGGAAGTTCCCCACTGTGTTGACACGAAACTCTGTTGACGCTGCCGTGTTGAGATAATTTTTGGGGCATTGCTACTAAAATGTGATGTGTACTTGGAGATTTTTTCTTTCACGGATGGTCTTAAACATCAGATTTTCCACGAAATGAACAAAAACGCTGCCGTTGGTCCTCAGGGGACGTCGATGGTGTTGCGTGTCTGTAGTCTACTCTCTTCTCTCTTATCCACAGCTACACCGCACCATCCAAAAGGTTGGGCATAATTTCCATGGCCTGGCCCGCGCTGAACAGGCAACCAACCAACGGCACGTCGTACAGCGTGAAGCGCAACCAATGATACGCATCGTCGCAGCACATATTTTCCACAAGGACAGGTCAGCTTGACTGAGCATCCATCATGAGAAATTTCCAGCGGTCGCCTTGCTTACTTTTCCACTCTACCGTAACAAAAAGGGCAATGCCAAACACACTGCGGACTTTTATTCGATGCAAATTGCCCGGTGGTGGTCACACCCATTAATAAACAGTAGTACTGGATAAAAAAGTCGGGTCCAAAGACAGCAACAACTCCTAATTAAACCACATCCAAACCGGGTGGGTATCCATACCGTACCCCACTACTAGAACTGTATGCAGCAGCACTATCCCATCTGCTTTTCCAGATCCAACGACTAGGCAAATTATAGTGAAGACAAGTCACTTTAATACAGGGCGCTCTACCAATACCGTGCAAAGCTGCAAAAAGTAGGTAAAGCCCGGGTAGAGAGAGAGAAAGAGACAGTGTGAAGCTTCAGGCCATCTCTCGTTAAGCTTGATTTGGCGAGAGAAATGTCAAGAGTTTCGGCTCCATGTTGACAGCTTCAGCTTATTATACCAAGCAGGATCCAATCCAAAGATGCAGCCCACCGATGACGCTCATCTCATCGGTGTAACACGTGTATCATTTATAGCTGCCTGCACTCTAGATATTATTACGCTGCAGCAAATCTCCTGAGAAAGAGCGCAACAAACAAACCAATGTAGGAAGAGGGGGTATGGCCAGCAAACACTTCTTGAATCTTGATTTGACTAACAGAAGCGACTACGGCGGCTGAATCAAAATGCCACTATGTATTAGTTGGTAGAAGATTCATTCATTCGCTGCTAGGACGGTCAGTACCTCCTCTTCTTCGATCTACTGTCATTCGGGTTGCCGTCACGACACCCACCCTGAGGGCCACGGTACCTGTAGCCGTCTTCCTGCTCGCCCCTTGATCGGTGCTCCATTCTGTTCCTGAAGCGGACCTCAAGCTCCCGTGGACCGCCATCACCATCGGCAAAGTCGATGTTGCCATCGCCGTGGTACGAGAGCATCTCCTCGTCGCCACTCATGGGGCTCCGTTCCAAGGACCGACGA
This sequence comes from Hordeum marinum, assembly GCA_022496015.1. Lineage (NCBI taxonomy): Eukaryota > Viridiplantae > Streptophyta > Magnoliopsida > Poales > Poaceae > Hordeum > Hordeum marinum. The sequence continues at coordinate 353,556,772 of CM039675.1, forward strand.
TAAGCTCTCCTCTCCCCAAACCTCCTTCTCTCCGTAAGTTCAGCCTCTGCATGTAGCTCGGCTAGTTGAGCGGGATGTAAAGGTGGCTCAAAGGTCTCACCTTCCACACCTTGATGCATGCCACACCGCTTCATGTTCCTCTGCATACCTCTCTCGTCATGTCCTACTCGGTCGAATGGAGAACCACGGCGTCGTATGTGGCGTTGATGAGGTAGGTATGGTCTGTCACTTCTGTTTAGTGGTGGTGATCTGTGCATGGTTTCAGGGGACCGTCCCCGGCGGAAATGAATGGGAGCGCCCCTTCTTGGCCCAGGTGAATGGCTCCTATCCCTGTGGATAAATGCATGATCACCTAGACTGTGCTGTGAATGAGGATGGGGCATGAAAAACCTCTGTTCCATCATGTCATCTGGGACATCATCCATCTCCCCATGATCCAACAGCCTAGGGTCCATAATCTCTCTCCCAGAAAATCTGTCATGCGCCATTTCTCTCATGAGGCAGCCGGGCATCTGATTCGGTGGTGAACGCAGCCGCCTATGCTGAGTTCGGTGCAAGTGCCCGTAGTCATTTTCATGTGGCCGCCTTCTGCAAACAATAGGTTCATCTTCGAAGTCAATTTCAGACTCATCACTCATTCTTGGACCCCGGAAGTTCCTTGGATGGCCATGATATCCTCCACCACCACGACCACGATAACGTGGGTCTATCCTCCTTTGATTGTTCATGTCCCTGCCACCATGGAACTCTCTGTTGTTCTCTCGCTCAGACTGCATGAACCTCTCCCATCTCTCATTCCTGTAAAGAAAAATAAAGAGGACAACCTTCTGTAACAACAGTCAAGGATAAAACCAAGGAATATAAATATGCACAGGGCAAAGCCAGCCATGCTACATGCAACATGACTGCGAAAACAAAAGAATAACAAGAATCATACCTATTAACATAAGCATTTGCCACATCTCGCCAGTGCGACCCATTAACCTGTCCATCCTTTTCATTCTGTACAGAAGATGTCATGCAAGAGTCAGGATTGGATTTTTCGTGTTCTGACCTTTCACCTGTCGATTTCACCTTCGTAGATTCATTATGTGGTTGACTGGTCGAAGCTCCATCAAGAAGTGAATCTTCACCCAGAACTGGATCGTTTGGCTGTAAATTAGAGCCTCTAGCAATCTCTTCCTTTTCTGTCCCATGCTCACTCTTTACAGCAGCCATTTTTGCATTGCCCTCACTACAATTAGCAGCTTGCTTACCATCAGGAGACTGGCTCCTTTCAGATTTTATCACTGGGATTCTACTCTTCTCGACAGTGTTATCAGATGTCTTGGGAGATTGCCCGGTAGAATCTATTTTATGGGAACCTGAAGTTCCCAAAAAAGGTGATCTTGTAATATCTGCTGAACTGGCACCTGCGGAAATCTTAATATCCTCCATGGTAACATCAGTATTGTTCAGTGGAGAATTCTTATCAGATGTCAACAATTGTTTGTCTTTGGCTTTCCCATTAACTGAAACCTCACTTTCATGCTCCTCCTCACCTGAACGAGTAACAATGACATCTGGCGTATTAACACGCTTCACACCATCAGTGCCCTGAATGTGAGCCTTATTTGTCACGGACAGACAGTCGTGATGCATATTACTACTATCTTCTTTCCACGGCTCTGTGATTAAGTTATTAGCCTCAGTAATTTGACTATTTCCCAATGACTCAACATGACGCCTATTGGTAGTAGGCAACTGTGAAACAGCATTATCACCATCCTCTGAAAAGTCCATTGAAGCACTTCCTTGGGACATACCATCAAATACAGCACGGTGCAGAGAATTGAAAACCAAAGATTCAGCTTTAGTGTTGGAGGAACTTCGGGATACATCACAAGCTTCTTTAGCATCATAAGGCTTGCGGGCCACATTTTTGCGAGCCTGAACCTGATTAACTGCTGGTTTACAATAAGTAGTAGCTTTAACAGGATTACAGCTTGCAGGTGCCGAAGCAGAAATGGTGGGCTGACTAGCTGATTCACATAATCCAACAACAGGGCTGGCAACATTACCTTCCAAATGCTGTGATTTAGCAGTTGATGACTCAGACTGGCCACTTACTGTTGCAATCACAGGACTTGGGATGGCAGTTGTCACTTCTTCACGCTTGATAAATTTCTCAGTGCCAGCAACACCACACAACTTGTGAGTTTGTACAGGAACACTGTCAGCGACTACCTCCAATCCATTGCGGGCACCACTATCATTTGGAAAATTTCCAGAGTACAAATCAAAGCTAGCTTTACCACACACCTGGTTTAGGTTGCCAGTCTTTTCAAATTCAGCACTACTGCTAGCCTGTCCAACACTTTGTTGGACAAACAGAGGTGACTTTTCAACATTGTTCTGGATATGTCGCCGTGGAGGTTCTCCATGCTCTTTCTTCACCAAATTACTGGCAATTATCTCCCCATTTCCAGAAACTGTCTGTGGCATAGTGGTGTGAGGATTAACATTACACGCCACAGGTTTCGAGATCTTCTCAGCTGGTGATTTATCAGAGACTGGTGTAGCAACCTCCTGGCTTATCTTATTGGCTCTTTCAACAGGTTCAGACCTAAATATAGCATCAGGAACATTCAAATCCTTAGGCTCATCTGTGTGATTACCAGATAGAGAGAGGCTTAGCTCTGGATCAGGAGCAAGGCCTTTCCAGCTTATTCCAAGCTCAGGTCTGGTTGGTGGTTTAAGTTGCAAATCTAAGGTAACATCAGCTGCTCCACTCTTGTTAGAAAGTTGACATGCATTCGACGGTTTCAGAGTATTGTCAATATTTAGACTCAGCCGACTGCTTACTGAAGAAAAGGGTGCCACTGAGGGAACCTGTGCTTTCTGATGCTGAAATGTTGTACGATGGGGTATGTTAAAGCCAGCCTGCATTGTAGGCAAACCTTCAAGTTGATCAACCGGGTCCAGTGATACATTAAGATCTAAATTAGATAGTTTTCCCAAGCTAGCGTTAGAAGAAGATTCCATGCCACTTGTTGTTTGTACATCCTTGGGAGGTCTTGCTGAAGGAAAGATAGAAAACCCCTGATCTAGTTTCTCTTTTTTGACTGGGGAATTAGAGTTGATTTTGACATTCTGACGAGACGCTAACTGTAAATCCAAAGTCAGAAACTTGTGACTCTGCGATCTGGCAACGGGAGCAGCACTCCCTAGTCTACCACTCTCTCCGCGAGGGGGGATTTCGCTTGAGCCATTAAGTAGCACGCCTTTCTTCTCGTTTGTGGATGGAGTAAAAGATCTACTGGGAATGTCTGATTTAGATCTATTCAAGACAGGCTCATTGCTAAAGCCCGCCCCCAGAGCCGAGACGGACATCCCCGTCGGAGTAGATGGAGGCTTCATGGAGAGTGTCATTCCAGATGGAACCGATTTGTCAGATAAGAAAACTGGCCTTTTCTTAATGGGAACACCAGCAGCCGGATCACCCAATCGCAGTCCAAGCGGATGACCGCAAACCTGCTCACAGAACATGGAAGTTTTATGTACATGCAGAGGTGGAAAGACGCGTATGCAAGCAACCTAAAATTAACATTCAATGAGGAAACTGCAAGTACCTCATCCTTCTTGGCTACCGACATCTCGCGGTGTAGTGGATAGGCAGACAATAACCTGTTTCCTCCCGTAGAAACCGAAGTCAGTCTCCCCCCAAAAAAGGCAAGCATAATAACAGTACAAGAAGGGCACAGGTAATGCATACCAACCGGGAATACGCAGGCAGATGGTACGGTGGATCATACTAAGAAACTGCTACTAGCAGACTAGGAGAAAAATCCCTTTCTCGATTTGCAACACCAAGGGTAAATTAATTCTTTCACTTTCAACTTTTCAAGACAAGACAAGTCTTCCATGAGAAGGAGTCAGAGAATTAGCTGAGCAGAAGGCGCGGACAAATCTGCCAAGTGTTAAATGGTGGACGGACGGCATGGCAAACCAACCAGGTGTTAATGATGAACTCGACTGCGTACTTACTGCAAATCTATCAGTATCTTCCAAGGAGAAGCACTGGTAATTCCTTTATGAATACTCCTACTACTACCGATTCACAAGACAGGATGAGCACATCTCAAGATCACGATAACCATAACTAATAAAGCAATTTCACACTGATAATAACTGTCGCCGGAAAAGAAGAAAGTAAAAGCGCAGCAGAATCCGGAGAACTCGGCTGCCACGCCACCGTGTTGTGCCCAAGAGGACTGGCCGAAAACTCGGGCGATCCACACGGGCTTTTGCCGCTTGCGTGAGAGCGAAGCGCCCCCCATTATTACACCACTGGGAGTTCACGAATCTCACCAAGGAGAAGAGAAGTACTACTACAGCAGTTATAACACACATAAGAAAACGATCGAAGAAACCGCCGAAGCCCGGCGGAAGATCGATCTAGAAAGACAAATCCAATCTCACTCGCAAACAACAACATCTCATAAGACGAGGAAAATATACAAGCTTACTTGGAAGTTACCTGCTGATCACTCCGGAGAGGCCGCCGCTCAGTGCTGCAGCGGCTAGCAGGCTGGAGAAGAAGCAGTGGAAGAAGAAGAGAAGAGGGCGGTGTGTGGGCGAGTGCGGCGGCGGCGGGGCATTAAAAAGAGAGCGCGTGGTGTGAGCCGACGGCGACGGGGCACCCACCCAGCAGCCCCCCGGAGACGAAATGGAATCCTTGGTGGCTCGCTCGCTCGCTCCTCCGCACCAGTCCCTCTCCAACCAATCTCATCTGGCAGTGGCGGGGCGAGAGGGGTGGAGGATGGAGATCCCTTGCCTTGCCTTGCCTCTCCGCGCAACCAACGCCGAATAATAATCGGTGATCGACTATTGTAGTACGAGTAGTACAGTGTTTCTTTCCGCCTTTGGCTTGTTTTTTATAACCTATCTGGGGGCGCGGGCCGGGGCGCGGCTTCCGCGAAGTTCCCGGGCCAGTCCACGTCTGGACTCCGGTGACCTATCGTGCGGCCGTGGCGACGTCAGGGGACGATCTGGACCGTCCGTTGACCGAGCCGGGCCGACCTGGGCCGGGCAGTTGCTTGTTGATGGAGTAGTAATTTTATGTTTTTTACACATATATATATATATTTAGGGCCGTACCCTTAAAAAAATATACAGATAGGGCCGCATTTTGTGGGTGGCACACGCGATCCATATGGGGAGCTTTGGGTAGGGTATATGGCGACCCGAGCGAGAGCGAGAGCTCCCCGGCCGTTGGATCTGAGATCCAAAGGCAGCAGAGAGAGCTCGCGCAAATTTGCGGGAAAACTCCGAGGAGTCCGGTCATTACGTTCAGGTCCAGCAAATGCGTTGGATCTCAGATCAACGGCTGCGAGCTCCCGGAGCGCCTCGCCTGAAACTTGCCCCTGGTGCGAGATGGGACGGGGCGCTGTCATCTCGCGTCGTCAGTTGGCCGCACGGCTCGGACGTGACCGCCGGTCGGTCAGTCGGGTCTACCTACGGCCATGCCCACAACGATACGAGCGGTACCGTACCGGTACTGTGCTGGGCTGACAGGCCACACCACGTACCGACGCACCACGGGCTCGCAAATGGCGTGAATGCTTTTGACTTGTCGTTGTCGAGGTGGGGCACCGCATCGGCCGGCGTGAGCTGTGGGCTGTGGCCCGCCCTCTCTGCGACATGGAACGTGGCCACCACTGGGCAGCAGTGTGGGTGTGGGGCTTGTCGGGCGGGCACACGGGAGCGTGCCCGTAGAGGATCGCGTTGAAAAAGGAGCACAGTGGGCGCGTCACGCACTTTGGCCCGGACTCGCCTGCGCCGTAAATTAATGATGAATGCTCTCTGGAAAGGAGTAAAGAAATGGGCAGATGACGGCCCCCACCCCCGTTTCCGTGGTGCTCCTCCACCGAATCATCTCGATCTCTCGAGGTGGGATCGATCCCACCCCACCGAGATGAGATGAGGCGAGAACAAAGCACGCATCACAGGTCTAGCACGAGCAGTGACTGGCCAGGGGTCACACTCGAAAGTTTGTAAAGAAGATGCGTCACTCGCAGCAGGGACAAATGGTTGTCTGTGGGAACAAGCTATCCAAGCGAAAGCATCCGTCCATTCCATGATGCCGTATGCTTATTGGGTGTACACAGTAGTACGCATGTGCACTACACTTCGCAGCTTGACCCCTTCTTTCATTATTACGACTTTGTGCTCCAGCTGACGGCGCAATTAGCTTATTGGCTTCTATGTACGCTGTCATGAGAAGGAAAAAAAGATCATTGGTCTCTACCTGTTTTGTTCGGTTGCTATACGGTGCTACTACTTCCCTTCGTCGAACAGAAAATGGTCCTGCTCCATGCAGGCGCCTAATTGTTTGAGAGGAAAATTGCGTGTGTAGCTCAACAGCCTCGCGTTTCTTTCTTACTAAAAGAGAAAATCCTTCTCGCTTGACTATCGACGGCCATAGTTTAACACTGGACGTCCTCGTCTTCCGGCGCACATACTCCAGTCACAAATCATTTTCAGTTTCGTGTGGCTCTAAAGAAATGTTCATGATGTGAACGCTCGTTTATTCTGTAGCCACGCAACCTTTGCCAAAGAGAATATGGGTTCTATAATGCGTGGACGATGCGCTAACAACTGTGACATTTGTCTACTCTTCGTCGTAGCATCTACAGCCTAACATCCTAAACTCGCATCAAGTATCATGCTCTAACTGATTTGGTTAACGAAATGTTGGACATATCAGGTCTTTTCAAGGCATGATGGAGGAGGGACGATATTGACTGCATGTCATGTCCTAAACTGAGTTCCTGCAAAGAACAATGTGATAACTCCATTCGAAGGATGGGAAAAAAAAGTTAAAACTCTCTTATCTATGAACCTGGGGCTACTTGACGAAAGTCAATGTGCCAATTATTTGGACCAAAAACTATAGATTGTGTTTTTCTAGGTTATGATTTTCATAGCATTGGTTATAGATTCTTGGTTATAAAGGTTGAGGTATCAGACATGCGTGTCGATACAATCATGGAATCGAATGATGTGACTTTCTTCGAAGATATCTTTGCCATAAAAGATATGGGTAGCTCATCAAATCAGAAGTTGTCTAGTTCATCAAGTCGGGATGTAGCTGTGATTTTTGAACCTGCCATTCTCATGCAACATCTTGAAGGTCATATGGAGAAAAATAATGAGACTCCTGAAAGGAGCAAGAGACAGAGGACTGTAAAGTCTTTTGATGATGATTTTTTGTGTGTATCTCATGGATGACGCTCTTAGTTCTATTTCAAAGGCCTATGCATATGAAGATGCTGACTACTGAAAGGAAGCGGTCTGTAGTGAGATGGATTCCATCTTGGCAAATGAAACTTGAAAGATCATTGATCGTCCTTATGAATGCAAACCTATAGGGTGCAAATGGGTATTCAAGAAGAAGTTTAGGCTTGTTGGTACTATTGAGAGGTACAAGGCATGACTCATGACCAAGGGCTATACCCAAAAGAAAGGTGAGGACTTTTTTGATACTTACTCATATGTGGCTCGACTGACCACTATCCGAGTACCATTTTCACTAGCTACCTCATATGGTCTTCTCGTTCATCAAATGGATGTTAAGACTGCTTTCCTAAATGGAGAATTGAACGAGAAAATTTACATGGAACAACCAAATGGATTTATAGTGGACGTCGGGAAGGAAAGATGTGCAAATTGTTGAAGTCTTTGTATGGACTTAAGCAAGCAGCTAGGCAGTGGCATGAGAAGTTTGAAAGAACTCTAACCGGTGCAGACTTTGTTATAAACCTAGCTGACAAATGTGTGTACTATCGCCATGGTGGGGGTGAAGGAGTCATCCCTTGCTTGTGTGTTGATGACATATTGATTCCTGGAACAAATGTGTGTTGAGTAAATAGGCAATTTTTCGATCAGATTAATCCACAAAATAGTAACTAGCATGGCAATGACACATACGCAAACATATTGATATTCGATCATGCAGACACATACTACGCTAACAGTAGATCCATCTACACATAACGCTAGTAGTGCTACAACTAAAATAAACAGGAGAGGGATAAACGATTTATACCCTCCAATAGGCCAGTTGGCCACAGCAACAGCATTGGCGGCGGCAACATCCTTGACCGCCTTCTTGTCGGGTTTGAGCTTCTCGGCAGCGGCACAATCGACGTCGGTTGGGGGCGACATGATGATGATGATGAAGACGATGCGGACGTAGATGAAGCAAATGAACGAAAGCGAGCAGTCGCGTAGTCGCTTCCCAAAAACCTAATCGCCCCTCTCCCCGTACATGACCCGGAGAGGTGTGGTTTCAAAGGCCCACTCTCCCGTCAACCGTGTACACGTGAACATGATGAAGTCGGCGGCGGAATCAGCAGTAAAAGGAACGATGGGGCGGTGTGCGCGTGGAGGCAGATGTGATATGTTTTCCATGGCGACTAGGATTGGCCGAAGCCCTGCTTATGTAGGCGGCGTCCGGGTGGAGAGACGTGGGCTGGACCCATGTCCGAGTCGGTAGCCCACGATCCAACGTCTCACATTGTAGGTATGATCTCGGCTCGTAGGGTTGAGCTGGACCCACATCCGAGTCGGTAGCCCACGATTCTCCATTCCCAACCAGCAAAAATAAGCGCGTAGGTATGATCTCGGCTCGGCTCAATCCTGCACCCCACGGCGTGTCATGACAAGGTGTGGCGTGGTGAGGTGGGCAGCGGAGGAGAAGTGCGCGAGGGCCTCTTCTCTTATCATGCTCCAATAGCATGTAGAAGGGAGACCCTTATAAAGAGGTCCAACTCCCTCTCCACTAGCAAGGTGGTACTAAACTTCCCACACCCCTTGTCATGCCACCTACATGGGCCCTTAGAGATTTTTCTGAAATTGTCTCATGGGCCCAAAGCCCATCTCAGATTTCGACAATCCCCCACAAGATCTCAAGGGCCAACTTCGTCCTCTGCTCCAATTACTGTTTTGATATGCCAGCATTTCAATAAGACCTGTTAAGGTTGAGCTTCACCTAGAGCAAATATCTACACTCCTTCACAATTGAACAATAGACTATGCATTGCATTGTCAGTTTGGCGTAAAGAAGTTTCACTATATGTCTTACTAGTACTAGGCTGCCGAAGGCTGGCCCCTCGGGTGGAGCATATTAGTCACACTCCTCGCCTATTCATGAGTTTACTAGAGATCACCCCAATCTCATAGACTCTAACCATCAGTCGGGCTCATATAGGTGTGTTTCTTCAAATATCGCTTTATAGGACAGCATCTTGCTTACATATAAGCTTTAGAACACATTAAGACAGTAGTCATCCTACCATACAGTATCTGAGAGTATTGCATGTCCATCAGAGTGGGTTAGTAAATTTACTCTCCTCGGGTCACCACTGGCTTGTTTTCCCAGGTCCTACTTCATGGGATCTCCGATCACATAGGTTGGGTTACTACCATGTCAACTCATGTGGGTCTCATACCCATCTCCCTCGATGCATTATCTATCACAACACGTGATAGCCCTTTAGTAAAGGGATCTGCCAGATTCTTAGCCGTTTAGATGTAATCCAACGCTATCACTCTAGAGCTTCTTAAACGTCTAACAACTTTCAATCTCATTCTAATATGTTTGTTGGACTTCATGTTGTCCTTTGAACTCTTCACTTTGACAATGACTGTCTGATTATCGCAGTTCATAAGGATAGCCGAAATCGGCTTCTCAACCACAGGCAAGTCCATCAAAAGATCTCAAAGAAATTCTGCTTTGACACCAGATGTGTCTAATGCTGTTAATTCTGCTTCCATTGTCGATCTCGTTAATATCGTTTGCTTGCAAGATTTCCAGGAAACAGCACATAAGTGAACCAATGATTTGAGAGTATCTCAATTGATCTTTAGCTATGCATGTGAACTTTCGAACCAGCACACTAGGATCGTATGGTGTTTGAGGAACTTTGCAGTCCGAATATCCAAAATGACTCAAAATCTTCTCAACATAATGGGATTGCAGAAGTGTAATCCCACCCTCATCATCTATCAATAGCATGATGTTCAGGATAACATCAGCCACTCCAAGGTCCTTCATCTCAAAGTACTAAGACAGAAAAGACTTAACCTCATCAATCACTTTGAGATTGGATCCAAATATCAGTATGTCATCAACATACAAGCACAATATAACTCCTTCGCCCCCGCCATGTCGATAGTATACACATTTGTCAGCTTCATTAACAACGAAGCCAACAGATGTCAGAGTTGTATTAAACTTCTCATGCCATTGCTTAGGTGCTTATCTCGGCCCATATAAAGATTATAGCAACTTACACACCTTTCCTTCTTGACCATCTATCACAAAGCCATCTGGCTATTGCATATAGATTTCCTCCTCTAGCTCTCCATTTAGGAAAGCCGTCTTGACATCCATTTGATGGACGAGAAGACCATGTGAGGCCGCCAACGAGAGTAGTACTCGAATGGTGGTCAGTCTGGCCACAGGTGAATAAGTGTCAAAGAAATTTTCTTCTTCTTTCTGGGCATAACCCCCTTGGCCACAAGCCTAGCCTTCTACTTTTCAATTGTACCATCGGGCCTAAGCTTCTTTTTGGACACCCACTTACATCCCAATGGTTTGCAACCATAGGGACGCTCAGTAATTTCCCATGTTCCGTTGGCTATGATGGAATCCATCTCGCCATGGACCGCATCTTTCCAGTAGTGAGCATCAGGAGATGCATAGGCTTTTGAAATAGAAGTGGGATTATCATCCACGAGGTACACAAGGAATTCATCACCAAAGGTCTTTGCAGTCCTTTGTCTCTTGCCCCTACCAAGGGTTTCCTCGTCATCCTCCTCAGGATTTTCATCATGTGTTTGTTCATAATATTCCATAGGAATGGCAGGCTTAGGAGTCTTCTCAGATTCCTGTCTAGAAGTGCTATGCATACCTCTCATGTGGAAAATGTCCGCAAAGAATGTAGCAGCCTTAGACTCCATAATTGTACCGACCTTCACGCCATTTACCTCAGATTTCAGTACTAGAATTTTATAGCCAATGTTATTCTTAGCATAGCCCAAATTAACGTAGTCCACGGTCTTTGGTCCAAGCTTACGCTTTTTGGGGATCAGCACATTAACTTTCACCAAACATACCCAAGTACATAAGTAGGAGAGCATCGTCCTTCTCTTAGACCACTACTCATAGGGAGTGACCTCATTATCTTTTGTCGAAACCTTATTCAGGAGATGACATGAAGTCAATATAGCCTCCCCCACCATGCCTTGGATAAACTCGATGTGTCTAACATGGTGTTAACCAAATCGGTTAGAGTACGGTTTTTCCGCTCGTTAACCCCGTTTGACTGGGGCGAATAGGGAGGTGTCATGTCATGAATAATGTCATGTTCCGCACAGAAAGAATCAAACTCATTTGAGAAGTACTCTCCACCATGATCAGACTGGACTCGTTTAATTTTCTTTTCAAGTTGATTCTCAACTTCTGCCTTATAGATTTTAAAGTACTGTAGAGCCTCATCTTTAGTATTTAATAGATACACATAGCAATATCTAGTGGAATCATCTATCAATGTCATGAAGTATTTCTTTCCACCTTTAGTCAACACACCATTCATCTCATAGAGATCGGAATGTATGAGTTCTAATGGTGCCAAGTGTCTCTCCTCGTGTGACAGCCCAAGTGCTGCCCCTACCCTTTATGGCATGTAATCTATTGTATGAACCTTGTGCCATGAGCTTAATGAATGTTTTGCAACTTGTCATCCATGTCTTGTTCTTGCATTCATGCATCATGCATCATGCATCATCATGCATCATGCATCCATCATGTCATGCCTTGTTGTGAAGTGACCATGTATGTTAGTGTTATGATTTGGTTTCAATGTGGGTGGAGTTCATGTGTGCAATCTCCTCCTTCTTCCCCTCTCTTTTCTTTTAAACAAAACCCCAACATAATGCCTTTATTCCCATGTTATTTTATTAGCAGAATTAAGTTGCTATTTAAATTATTTAAAAATGTTCAAGTGCTAGCCTAATATGTTTAAAGAGTGAGTGTGTGGTTCTTTTGTTGAATTGAGCCTTATGCTTTTGTGGCATTTAAATAATAGGGGGATGCCTATTTTAAAATTATTAAAATTACTTGTCCTAAAAATCATCTTAGTATTTTTATTAAATGGGGCATATTATTTTCTTTACAAAAGTATTTTTGTTTGCCCAAAGATCCTTTTATTTTATCTCTGGGGTTTTTCCCTTGTGTTGTGTTGTTTTAAAAAGATAAAACCCTCTCTGTTTAATTGTTTGTGAGAGAGAGAGCAGAGTGGGCTTGCCTCCCCAACGCGGCCCACCAAGCTCCCACAGGCCCAGCCATCCCCCGCGCGTTCTGTCCTCCCCTAGCTCTGTACGGCAGAGCATCCACCGGTGCCACATCGGCTGCTCGTTGATTTGACAGCCATCCGGTGACCTAGCCGCCTATTAAGCTCGTCCCCCTACTCTAGGGTTTCCCCCCTCTCCATTCCTCCCCTTTCCTCGCCGTGCCACCGCCAGGTAAGTTGGCCAAGCTCATGTCGTCACCGTGTCCGCCAAGCTCCGGCCGAGCAACAGCTCGTGCCCGGAGGTAGAACCTCGCCGCTTCTCCGTACCTCTGGTGCGCGGGAAGGAACCCCTCGTGCTCCTCTTCTTCCCCGACGACCAAGGCATGCCAAGGGAGCCGTCATCTTCGCCCCTTCTTCTCTGTAGTCCGGATCAGAGTCAGCTGCCAAGATCGTCTTCCTCCTCGCGTCGCCTCGTCGAGCCCTGAGCCTCCTCTTCGTGTCCTAGGTAAGGAGGTACGACCCATCCTTCCATTCCCCCTTGTTAGCTCGTCGATAGCCCAGTGTGCGCGTAGATCCGATTATGCCAAGTTCGCGCTCCCGATGCTCTAGGCAAGCTGTAGTTTTTATTTAGTTGCAGAGTGCGTTTAGTGGCGTGTTCCGTGGGTGGCCTCGTGCATCTGGTGCGTGTAGTTCCCCCCTAGATCCCGCAGCTTCGCCGGCTATTTCCCTCGCTGGAGGTGGCCGGAGCTAGCCCCGTGCCGCCGTCGTTGCTCTTTCGCGTAGACGTTCTGCTCTGCGATAGTTTCGTCAGTTAGTTGTAGTATGTGTGTGTATATCAGAGGCAGTGCCCCTCCTCTACTAACCTCCGAGCCCATAGCGCAGTGGTTGGCGCCAGGGGGACTCGACCGCCAGGTCGTGGGTTCGAGCCCGAGGCTCCCCTCCTTTTTGTTTCGTTTTGTCTTGTTTTCCTTTTTCTTTTTCTTTTATTTTTTCCTTACTTACAATAAGTGGATGGGTGTGTAGTTGCACCTGAGCATGTGTAGTTTTTTTTCTATTTTCCTTTTGTTGCATTATGCGTGGTGTGTGTGTTTGTTGGCTACACACATGAGTGGGTGCAGGTGTATGTGTGTGTGCTTGTGTGTGTGTGTGTGCTTGTGTGTGCGTGTGTGTGCCACATAGTGTGGTGCATATATATGTATGTGCCTAGTGCATTTGTGAGTGTTGTGTGTGTGTGCCTATATGCAACATGGATATATGGGCATGTGAGTGTGTGTGGGTGAACGCCCCCTTCTTGGGTGGTATGTTCATGAGTGTTGGTGCTCATATGCCTTGGACATATATAGAGCATGTGTGTGCTTGTAATGTAGTGGTGAGTGTTTAGTGTATGTGTGTGGGGGGACTAGTGGGTTTCCCCACTTGACATACCCCTTGTTATAGATATGCATGTTTGTGATTTGTTAGCTCATTTCCATCTCTAGCTAAGTTACATCTGGTTATGTTCCTATTTGCTCATGTCCATTAGAGTTTCGTATCACTTATGAGAATAAGTGGTAGTTTTGCTATCTTATTTGTACCTTGTTGTTTCACATGAACATATGGGTATGACACATGATTTTGGGGTAGAAAGTGCCAATGAATCCATTGGTGCTTTCAGATTTCACTTTTGAGCAAGTTCATAAAACTTTCATTTTAGTTGTGATACCAATTTGTCATTTTTGCATGATTTAATCCTTGCTTGCTTTGGGGCATGTGCCAATTAGGAAGTCCTAGTGTTTTATGTCTATTATGCCATGGTATTTTTGTTTAACCTGAGAATTACCCATATAACTGGGAAACATGCTGCAAAGTAGCCAACTTAATGTTTCTGTTTCAGCATGCTAAAAATTACCAAGTCTGAGAATCTGCTATTATTTTTATGCCATGTAGAGTGGTTGGTATCTTGTAATGTGTTGTGAATTAGATCATGCTCAGTGCTAGTATTTTGGAGTAGATGTTGTCTACTACCATCCTGTTAATTTTCATGCCAAGAGGTGTTGTCTACCATATTTAATTACTGTTGTCAACTTGCTACTTTATTAACTCAGATTCCAGAAAACTGGAATTTTCACCAAGTCCCAGAAAACTGTTTCATCTTGTCAACTTGATAGCTTCATGCTTATTGATGTATGCCTCCTTTGCAGATTGTGTAGTTGGATAAGTTGATGCATATGTATTTAGTTTCTGTCAATATCTTATTTGTGGCTGTAGTATTCCTGTAGCTCAAGTTGTGGGCTGTGTAAGTTGCTATGTTGCTGTTTTGTGGCAGATTGTTTGTTTTATTGTTTTGTGACTTGTGGGAGCTATACTCCATGGAATTGATTGATATTTGAGTCTATTGTGGACGGTTTTTATTGCATAACCAGTGGCTACCTTGGAATGCCAAGAATTAGCCTAGGGTATTGGTTGTCTTGTGTTTTGCCTTCGTACCTTGTCGTGAGCGTATCATGAGAACCGTAACTCCATTTCTTGCGTTCTTTATATGCATTTCTATCGATTTTGCATGATGCATCCATATTTTACATGTTCATGCATGTTTAAATAACTTAACATTAGGTTCTGTCCAGATTCATTAATAAACAAACTTTGCATGTGAAACATGACTAGTTTTGGATTGCCATGTTAAATTCTTCATAAATGAATCATGCATCATCTTGGTTGTGCATTGCACCTTGGTTGGATGTTTATTGTTGCTGTTTCTCTTGGGTAGATGCGAGTGTTGATTCTGAGTACGAGGACCCAGGAGAGTACCACTACGAGGATCCCGCTACTTGTTTCGCTGAAGAACCAACAAGCAAGATGATCGTACCCGGATCCCGATACTATTTTCGCTTGCTAGTTTATCGCTCTTATCGTTAAAATTGCGCTACCTACCACTTGAATATCAGCCTCCTAATTGCCATGAAAGTCTCTAACCCTCCACATCCTAGCAAACCTTTGATTAGCTAAGTTACCGCTGCTCGGCCCCTCTTATAGCGTTCTTAGTTGCAGGTGCAGGTTGTTCCATGTGATAACATGGATTTGGATATCATCATATTATCTGTTATTTAATTTAATGCACATATATATCTTGGTATTGGTGGAAGGCTTGGCCTTTTGCTAAGTGTTTTGTTCCGTTGTTACCGCCATGGATTCTTGTTACCAGTGTTATGTTTCCATACTTTGCGCTCCTAACATGCTCGGGGTTGTTATGGGGACCCCCTTGTTTATTCGCTTGAGATTAAAACTTGTCTGGCACCCAACATTGGTACTACATTTGCTAATAACTTAATAAAATTTGCATAGGGCTTTGCAACCCCGTGGATAATTAATCAACCCCCAGGCCAGTGCTCCGCATGATTCTTGGTCCAACCCAGAGCAGCTTATTAACGCCGCCCCGGGCAACTCGGTGATTGGCGTGGTAACCATCGCTCATCCGCCGTGTCCTGAGAATGAGATACGCGGCTCTTATTGGGTTCGTCGACACGTCGGGAGGTCTTGCTGGATTTGTTTTACCTTTATCGAATGTCTTGCATGTGGAGTCTGACTTTCTTCGGGTTTTCCTGAGGTGTTGGAATTTCTTTGGAATTACCTATGATGACCACGAGATCCGTGGTCGAGGCTATTCCCGCCGAGTGTGGTTAATTTGTGATGGACTAGTTGGAGCACCCCTGCAGGGTTAAATCTTTTCGAGAAGCCGTGCCCGCAGTTATGTGGCAACTTGGATATTTGTTTAACACCCAGTTATAGTAAACTTGAAGTAAACTCTAATAAAATACACCAACTGTGTGAGTAACCACGATCATCTCTGCTCGTGAACATGATCCGGGAGAGAACACGGTGGGGTTATGTTTGACGTAAGTAAGTGTTCAGGATCTCATAGAGTTTATACTAGATTCGATCGTTCATTGTAGGCCACTCATATTTATTTTCATGTTACGTAAGTTAGCCACCATAAATGCTTAGTGCTATGGCAAACTAAACACATACCCCATCCCAACCTTTAAGCTTGAATAGTCTCGGTACCCGGGCGCTTGATTGCTGAGTCCTTGTGGCTCACAGATTACTACAACCCTTCAGGTACAGGTACAGATGAGTACGTGCAGGATGATCTAACCCAGCTCCAGTGGGAATATGATGAGGAAAGAGGCAGGATGTACGTGACTTACCCGGATGATTAGAGGACCATGGTCGTGATCTTTGGGATAGCGAGATAGTATCATTTGCATCTATTTTATCATTTGATTTCGTCCATAGTCGGACCCTGTCTTCATCTTGATGATTTGAACTCTGTGTGGAATTGTAATTTAGCATGTGGCGAGTGTAAGCCAACTTGTATACTCATCTCTTCTGTAATGTATGATGCAATGATTCTATACTTGCGAACGACAAGATGCGCCTCTATCCCTTGCGAGGCCCTCATGTCTTAAAATGGATAGGCGTGCATCTTGGGCGTGACAAGTTGGTATTCAGAGCCATACGACCATAGGAGCCTTTGCTTGTTCGAACTTGGCCGAGTCGAGTCTAGTAAAACTATTTTGAGTCTAGTTATATTGGAGAGTAGGATTCTTTTTACTCCTCTTCTATGCTCTGGTGAGGTATTCAATTTGGAATTTTTATTCTACTCCTCTTCTCGCACAAAAAAAATTAGGATCACGCGGGTATTTTGGAGTCTATATGATACCGATGTGACAGGGTTCTGTCTTGGTGCCTTCTGTCTGACTTGATTTCTTCCAGGGAGTTGAGCTCCGAGGGATTCTTGGCACGTTTTCTTAGTATCTCAGGACAGAGGATGTTCGAAATTGCTTCAATACTTATCGTGGTGAGATAAGGTCGGAGTCACCCAGTACTGGGGAGGCTTCCGGGGTACCACCATGGTTTAGTATCGTTGTGAGTTCGAGGATTCGACACTAGATGAAGCTGCGAAAGCCTATGGTTATGTGTTGAAGGATGGATACAGTTGGGGTGTAGGATTGCTAGTTGTGTGAAATATTTCCTCCTTGTATCCCCCACACCGAATTGCATAACCAAAAAGTTTGCGGAAGTTCTTAGGTGGGAATTCAAGTAGGTACCTAGGATTATCTTTCCAACAAGTACATAGTGGGTATGTATTTGTTCTGGCTTGTTTCGTAAGCCGCATCCTTCGTTTTGTTTTGAATATGGTAATTCGAGTTGCTTCGATGTCAAGTGGTGATTTCATATCTTGCTAAGTAGTGTTCTCATATTTCTGTGGGAATGCTAATTCTTTTGCTCAATCAAGTTATCATATCAATTCTTTTCCTACCGGTGTGCTTCTCTTCAAGATAATTCTATCCTCTTCAATATTGCAAGATCAATGCTCATATTTCGTTCCGGAGTTGTCTCATATGTTCCAACTTTTCTTTGTTTTTACCGCCCTCCCGCCCTTTTTCTTCAATGATTAAATTCTCTTCTAGTGCCTTTCTCTTCATCAATGCTTCCGCTATCTTTTCTTCCGTTTTGTATCCGGTGATTCTTGTGAATATTCTCAAGAGTTTCAATTTCAAGATCTATCCTCATTTCCTTGTTCTCATTGTTATTCTTCTCTGGTGATTCTTTATGAAGATGCTCGGTGCTCAAGTTATCATTTATAAGTATTCATCTTTGTTTTCTTTTCCGATGGATTCAATTCAAGTTCTTGGTGTTCATCATATCATTTTCATTCTCTATTTGCTCTCCCATGTTGGAATTCTTTATCAAGCCTCTCTTGTTCATTCGTCCCTCTCTATTCTATCCGGAGTGTTGAAGATATCTCAGAAGACATTCATTTTTTTCATTCTTGTCCTCTTAAATTTTTTTCAAGGGTCTCATATCATCAAGTTCTTAATTTGTACCAATGCAATCTCTCTTTTAATCAATTGTTTAAATGGTGGTTTCTTTTGAGTGGGCCCATAACCCACAGGTTTTTCCCCAGGATCTTACTTGGCTCAACTTTTCCTTATTCATTGTTCTGGAGATGTCCTCAAGTTCCTTTCAATGTGACGTAAGAATTATTTTCATCAGTCATATTCCTCTTCGACGATTGCTTCTAAATCATTTTCATTGTTGGCTCAACTTTTCCTTATTCATTGTTCCGGAGTGTCTCAGTAATTCATGGTGTTGTTTCTCGTCATCATTCCTAGCATTGAAGACCGAAGGAGAGTTTCTCTTAAACCTTTGCTCATTCTCCTAGAGGTTCATGGTTTCAGCTTGTTGTTATCATCTCAAATTGTTTTGATCATGAGTTATTTCTCCCATATCTATCCGGTGCATTCAGAGTTGTTTTCTTTTCTTGATCCTCCCGAAGGCCATCATTTTAGAAAATTTCTTCGTTCTCAGCTTTCAGCTTTCGTTCTCAAATTCTTCTCAATTGTTGTCTCTCGGTTGTCTCTCAATTATTCCGGTGCCTTTTCAGTTTCTATTAGGAAAATCTTGATATCTTCATTCTCACGTGTCCTCTTTAGTTTCTAATTATTCCGATGCTTCGTTCAAGTTTTCCATTAGGTGGATCATGCTCTCTTCGTCCTCATGTTATATCATCCTTTTGCTTTATCCTCATTCATTTGTGAATTCTAACCGGTGTTCTCGTCCAAGACTTCTCCAAGTTTGTGATCTCTCTCTCTCTTCAATTCTTTTCAAGAAGAATAAGTGGTGTGCGAAATCCGTTACTTGTCATCAATTTAACTTGATGAAGGATGGGCATATCATAATTCTTATTCTTGTTTCATCCAAGTGATCTCAATCCTTCTTCCGGAGTTGTTCATGATATCAATTCCTCATCCCAAGTGGCCATCTTTCTTTTCTGGAGTTCAAGTTGCTCAAATATCTCTTTTCGAAGCTCCATCTAATTCATAGCAAGGCCTCAATCTTGTTCTTTTTGCATCCTTCAATTCTTTCTATCATCCTTTCGTTTCAGAGTTCTTCCGGAGGTTCTTCATGGTGGCTCATCAAGAATTCTATCATTTTCAAGTGTTCTTCAAGATTCTTGTTGGGGGTGCTCAAGTGTTCTTTATCTTGGATGTCCAAGTTCAATTCCTTCTCCATTTTCTTTTGTGATGGTGTTATTAAATTCTTGATTATGAAGAGTCTCGAAGGTAAATTGTCAAGAATAAGATAAGTAAACCCATCTTGTTTTCTCGGAGTTGTCTTGGGTTGGATTTCACCTATAGCAATTCCTAAGGAATGTTGCTACCGTGGTGTCATATATGATTCAAGTTTTCTCCTCCTCTTCTTGGTGAAAGAAAATTTTCATATCTTGTTGCTCTCAAGCAATCAATTGTATTTGTTGTGGCAGGTTGTCACCTCATAATTTTGAGATATTTTCCATAAGCCCATAACAAGCTATTCTTTTCATTGTTGATTCTTCATCAACTCCGTTCAATCTCTTCTTCCTAAATATGCTTTCAAGTCCATTGGTGCTGGAAGTTGTCATTTTTCTTCTCCATTCTCTTCTCTCCAAAGATCAAGCTTCTATTCTTTATTCCGGAGGCCTTGTGTTGTTGCTCTCTTTAATCCATCATCTTGTTTATCAAGATCATGTTCTTTCTTGCTTATTCATTTAAATGGAGTGCTGTGAAATCTTTTCTTGATCCTTCCATCTTATGAAGTTTGATTCTATTACAACCAAAGTTTGGTGTATCTCTTTCAATATCTTTCCATCATATCTAATTTTTCCTCTCTATCCTACCGAAGTGCTGCCGAAATTTCTTGTGAAGTCTTGCTTGTTTCTCATATCATTCCTCGTCTCTTGCAATCCTTCAATGATCATGGTTTCACTCGTTGTCAGGAAGCAACTAAGTTTTACCTCTTGCTCTTTCTCTCCCCCTTCTCATTCTAGATCTCGGGACGAGATCCTCGTGTAGTGGAGGAGAGTTGTAACAGCCCGGGACCGACGCTCTAGAAGATTCTAGAAGATTCCTCTTTTATTTCCGTTCTCGTGTATGTTTCGTTTGGTTGTCACATTCATCATCGCATCATTCGCATCATCTGCATAGCATCATCACTCGTTTTCAAAACTTACATCCGTGAGTAGCTGTCGGTTCTCTCCGTTCGTGTCGTCAACCTTTCGAGACCAACCACACATGCACGCACCTGCGACATCATTTAAAATAAAACCGTTTTTAAGGTGCGCGGAAAATATTCTTGGATTGGGTTGGCGTGCGGTCTTGTTATGTTGTAGATATACCGCCCGTCGAATTTCGTCGCATTCCGAGTTCGTTTGATACCCCGTCGGTCAACCGTAGCAATGTCGTCATTGGTATTTCGTCGGACGTTGTCGGTGTTTTAAAACCTTCGTGTCAGGGGCCGCACTTCCCTCTCTTCCCCACCTAGCCCCTCTACATAGCCACCGTAGCCCCCCTCCGCTTCCGTACCGTCCGATCGAGATCGTATGGTCCGAAAACGGACAGAAATCGTCATCCCTAGCCCCTAAGCTATAAATAGACCCCTCCCCTTCCTAATTGGGTAGCTAACCCTAATTCCCTCGAATCCCATGCCAAACCTCCCCCAGCCGCGCCAGCCTCCTCCCTCCAGCCGCCAGGCCCGCCCAGGCCCAGATCCAGGCCCGCCCGGGCCCGAACCAGCGCCGCCGCCGCTTCCCGCAGGCGACCGAGCGCCCGTGCCTGAGCTCCCGCAGCCCCGACCGTGCCAGCCCCGCGCCGCCCGTTGCTCGCGCCGGCCACCTCGCCGGAGCATCGCCGGCGAGCACCAGGACCCCCCTGCCGCCGAACCTTCTTCCCTCTCGTTCTTCCTCCTGTTCCTCCCACACCTCGTCTCTCTCCCTCTCCCTTGCAGGACCCCACCGCCATGGACTCCAAGCCGCCGCGCCGCCGTTGGGAATGGCCTCCCCCTCGCCAGATCCGGCCGCCCCGACCATCCGCCGCCGCCTCCCATCTGCAACCGCCGCCGTGGATGCCGCCCCTACCTTCCCCGATCCGATCGGGATCGGGAGGAGGACGACGTCGCCCAGCCCCGCTCGCTCCCAGCGCCCATTGACCGACCTCCCACCGAATGGGCCAAGGCCCATGGTGAGCCCAACAGCCCCCCTGTGCCGCTTTCTTTCTTTTTCTTGTAGGCCCGTTGCATTTTTCTTTAATTCGGTAAATTGCATATTTTAAAACGTTAATAGATAAAAAACCGCGCATCAGAATAAAATGTTTTATATATGAAAAGTGCTTAGAAAAGTGTGTAGATTAAGTATATTCCATTATCATCCATGTCAAACGCTTAAAACTTGTTGTTGCATCAATTTGCATATATGTCATTGCGCATATATATTTAATCATGCACCCCAAAGATTCAAACTCTATGTGTAAAATGTGCATATTGATATAATCGCATTTTCATGCATGATAAAATCATGTAATGTGATGTTTGTATTTTATTTGCATTAATAACTTGCTAAAACAGTTTAGGTCCTAATCCCGCATAATTGTTGTGTCATTTTGTTAATATGAAAACCCACATATTATATATGTTTTCATGGTAGAAAAATCCATATAATTTATCTGTGCATTTAGTTTTGTCATTTGAGCATTTTATGTGCATGTCATTTTTGCTATGATGCCCTTTTGTTATTTTCGTGTGATTTAATACATGCATGGTATGAAATAATTTTGAACATGAGATGTGTCCTTTGATATGTGTCCTAGCCCCTGGACATTTTGTTTTCCATAGAAATGCATGTTAGGGTGTTGTTTTCTTGTTGTCAACTTGATATAAAAATATTGTTGTTTTGAGATGCTAAAATATTTCTAAGCCTGGAATCTATAATATTTTGTTGCTGTCTTGCCATGTGTTTTGCTAGTGATCTAGAACCCTTTTGTGGTAGGTGTAATGGAGTTATTTGTAGTTGATGTTGTCCTTTAGTATGTTGTTAAGTTTCATGCCATAATATGACCTGTAGCATATAGTTTCACTATTGTCAATATGCCTTCGTGATAAAAACTGCACTGTCAAAAACTGCTATTTTCACTAAGTCTGAAACTGCTTTCAAGTAGCCACCTTGTGAGCTTACTACCATGTGATCCATGCATATTTTGATTATAATATGTGAAGATGAAATGAAGTGTGTATTATATACTATTGCCCCATGCTTAGTTTGAGCATTTTAGGATCTTGTAGCTTGTTGTTTTCATGTGTGCAAAATGCTAAGTTGCTATTTTGGGCAGATTTCAACTAAAACTTGTTTTGGTGTTTGTGGTTGAACCGTAGCTCCGTTTTGGACATGCCATATATGAAACTTGCTTAGAATCTCATGTAATTTCATAATAACTTGCTGCATTCATGATTTGAAATATTTGTGATTGTATTTTTCCATGCATTTGCATTCATGACATGTGCTTCTTGTGTTGCTCATATCTTTTAGGCCGTAGCTCCGTTTGAGATGTTCCATATATGTAAATCGACTAGAATGCCGTGTAGAATTGAGTGGTGTGCTTTATTCTGTCGTTTAACAATATAAAACATGATTAGATCAGATCTGGACCAATTTCATAATTAACATATGAGGTCATTTTGGAAATGCTATAAGTTGTTTCCGACCTCATTTAAGATGCCTAGATAGGTAGTTTACTTATGCTTCACCTCTTGCCATGTTTAACAACATTTAATATTGTCATGTACCTAACGGGAGTGAACTAAACAATCCGAACATGGAGTTTCGTCAATATGCAACTCGTTGCATATTGAGCTTCACTTTAATGTGTAGTAGTTGTTTGATGTGAATTGCCATGCCTTGCATATTAAACCGGACATGCATCATAATTGTTTGCGCATCGTGTCATGCATATGTTGTGGTGTATGTTGTATTGATTGTTTGTTTCGGATTGCTTCTTCTCAATAGAGTTCTGAAAGCGTTCGCAGTGTGAGGATTCGTTCGACTACGTTGGCTCGTCTTTTTCATGGACTCGTTCTTCTTCCAAGCGGGATCTCAGGCAAGATGACACATTTCCCTGGATACCACTACTATCATTGCTATGCTAGTTGTCTCATTTTTATCTTATGTCACGCTACCTACCACTTGTTTGTCAAGCCTACCAACAATGCCATGAAAAGCCTCTAACCCCTCCACATCCCAGCAAACATTTGTTTGGCTATGTTACCGCTTGCTCAACCCTTTGTATAGCATTTCTAGCTGCAGGTGCAATTGCTTCCATGTGTCAACATGGACATTATTTTGTTATATCACATTATTTCTGATATTTAATTTAATGCACACATATACTTGGTAAAGGGTGGAAGGCTTGGCCTTTGCTCAGTGTTTTGTTCCGCTCTTGCCGCCCTAGTTACTTGTGAACCGGTGTTATGTTCCATAATTGAGCGCTCCTAACATGCTCGGGGTTGTTATGGGGACCCCCTTGATTTTCAGGTTAGAATAAAGCTTGTCTGCCAAGGCCCAACATTGGTACTACATTTGCCTAATAACTAATGAACTTGCATAGGGGCTTTCTGGACCCCGTGGATAATTAATCAACAACCCGGGCCAGTGCTCCTCATGAGTGTTGGTCCAAACTAGAGCACTGTGTGGGGCCAACCTAGGGCAACTTGGGAGTTTTCTATCAGGCCACTATACGCGTCGCTCATCTGTCGTGCCCTGAGAACGAGATACGCGGCTCCTATCGGGATTGTCAGCACGTCGGGCGGCCTTGCTGGATTTGTTCTACCTTTCTTGAACGTCTTGAGTGAGGAACTCTGATTTTCTTCGGGCTATCTCGAGGTGTCAGATTTCCTTTGGAATTGCCTAGGATGATCACGAGATTCGTGGTTGAGGTTATTCCCGCTGCATGTGGTTAATTTGTGATGGATGAGTTGGAGCACCCCTGCAGGGTTAAATCTTTTCGAGAAGCCGTGCCCGCGGTTATGTGGCAAACTTGGATACTTTGTTTAACACCCGGTCATAGCAAACTTGAAGTAAACTCTAATAAAATACACCAACTGTGTGCATAACCGTGATTGTCTCTTCTCGTGAGTCCTTATCCAAAAGAGAACACGATGGGGTTATGTTTGACGTAAGTAAGTGTTCAGGATCAGTTAGTGATCATTACTAGTTCACGTCCATTATGTGTAGACCACCATACTTTACTTTCTGTACTCGTAAGTTAGCCACTCAAACAAATGCTTAGTCGCTTGCTGCAGCCTCACCACTTAACCATACCTCTCCCATTGAGCTTTGATAGTCTTGATACCCTTGGAAGTGAGATTGCTGAGTCCCTGTGGCTCACAGATTACTACAACAACAGTTGCAGGTACAGGTAATGCGATGAATTGACGTGAGCGTGTTGCTTGATTTGATTTGGAGTTATTCTTCTTCTTCTTCATCATCAATCTTGGATGGGTGCCAGGCGGCAGCCTGGGATAGCAAGGATGGATGTCATTTTATCGTTTGATTTCGTCCGTAGTCAGACCCTGCTCTTTTGTATGATGGTTGAGTATGTTGTTGTATTGATGTGACTCTGATGTAGCTTGTGGCGAGTGTAAGCCAATTCCATATACTCATCTCTTCTGTACATGTACTTGTAATGATAGCCATTCTTGCAACACGACGAGATGTGCTTCTATCCCTGTCGAGGCCCTCGTGCCAAAATATGGATAGGACCGCATCTTGGGCATGACAGAATCGGTTCCGAATTATGTCTTGGTTCAATGGTTGGGTTCCTTGGCTCCTGTGTTTGCCCCCCTACATTCCGCCCGTTCGACTAAAAGGGCAAAGGGAGAACCACCATGATTGTGCTTCCAGCTCGCATGGTCCAGTACCTCAGTGGAGAAAGCCAAGAACTTACTATCATAATAAGCGAGAACTGGTCTGCAATCCGAGCATAAGTGTCAAACTAAAATCTATAGAGGTTATTTCGTGTTATACAAGGGGTTTGTGCGATTACAACCCATGTGATGCTGGTTTCAACCTGGGTGTATCCGGATATGACAAAACACTAGGGTCTAGTCATCAGCCCCCGCAGTCAAGCTCCTATGGCTAAGTGAAAGCACTAAAGCATCATAGTCCGATTGCCTTGTTCCCACCGCATTACAGCCTTCGGGCACCGATACATCGTCTAAGGGTCATGGTGCGGATGTAGAAATACCTCGTGTAGTATCTACGTGGGGGCTGAAGTCGACGACTCGCAACTTTCAGATAAAACAACCACATAGGAGTCAAAACAATACAAATCTTAAAGACATGATAAACCATGCAACTGCATTATAAAGGAGAACAGTCATCGGACACATGACAAAGCGCTCATTCATAAATTACATCCTTAGGGCACTAGGCTTTTATCGCCCGAGCACCATCCATCATGGTGCCAAAGTATTGCTCGGGATGCCTATGCTCCTTCCGAGGGGTTGGAGGCGCGGTGGCCATCTCGATCGGCTTGAGCCTTGGCCAGTGCATCATGGTCATTACAAAGGCCATCCGAGCTCCCTCGATGCACGTAGAATGCTTTAGAACGTCAATCTGAGGCGCAATGTTGCACAGTTTCTGCATGAAGCCGAAGTAACTGGTCGGCAACGACTCTGTAGGCCACAACCGGATGCAGAAGTCCTTCATGGCCGGCTTCGTCATCCTGTGCAGCTCCATCAATTGTTTCATCTGGTTGCTCAGGACGGGAGGATGCTCGGGGGCTTGTAATTGCACCCAGAATAACCGAGGCTCAACATCCCCATCCTGAGAGGCGTGGTATTTGTTCGTGTCCGCTGCACTTCTCAGGAGGTCTGTAAAGGCGCCTGAGGAACGCCACACCTAGGTGAGCAATGCAAACCTGTTACCACCGAAGGCACATTGCAGTAAGTACGGCTTACCATCCGTGATCGCCTTGACTTGGCGGAGTCCTTCTTCATAGAACCGCCTATCAACTCGCTCCGCTTTGAACTCGGATTTCAGCATGGATAGTTCGGTGGCCTGGTCTTCATTCTTTTGCTCAAGGGCCTCGCACTTCGTGTTGACATCCTTGAGATCCATCTGCACCTCTACCACCCGGGCCTCATGCTTGTTGCTCACGGCTTTTAATGCCGATAGTTTGGTTGCTGCTTGTTAGGCCGCCGCCTTCTCATCTGTGGCCTCCTGCCTTGCCTTTCTCAACTCAGCCTTGAGGTTCTTGACCTATGTGGCCACAGCTATGGTAATAATGAGTAAATAACGCTTAGGAATAACAATCCGGATATCTCAATCAATGACGCTAGACAATAGCCTGAATGATGCAATTCGGACTCACCTTGCACCTCGTCAAATCACTTGTTCAGGCGATCGAGCTCCTCATTGGAGCTCTTGAGCTTTCGGTTTAGCTCGGCAAGCTCCACTGTGTTGGCAGATGTCGTCGATGACGAGGCCTACAAAAACAACTTATGTGCATTAAAACTCCCGAGTTGTCGGATTCAGACCCTCTGCTAAGTACTCTCTGGAGCCCTTACAATAATGAGGGACAAAGGGTGCCTTGAGCGTCATTACTAATTCTTGGACATTTGAACCCCGGGTGGGTTTTTCAAACTCACCCAGGGTTTTGGGGCTACTACAGTTATAAGGACGGAATAAACTTGGTAAATTAACTTTTTCTGGAAAAAAGAGTATTGTGTGTCTCATGTTGAAGCCCGTCAAGAGACCGTTGAAGGCCTCTTCTAGTCCACTATCAACGAACTGAATGCCTTGCAAAACCGCGCCCATAAGGGTATGGTGATCTTCGATGATGGAGGAGCTGGATAAAACTTCCTCCATCATGGCCAGCCACCTAGTCATGGGCGGCACCGGTGGTGACCTGCCAACCCCCTCTTCGGTGGAGGATTGGGTTCACAGCTCCGTAGGCATAGAGCGCTCCGGAGATTTCCTCGGAGGGGACTGGACCAGGCTTCGTCCCCCCTCTTTAGTTTCCAGGAGATGTTCCTCCTCTTGTTCTTCGGCGACCAAGGTATTAACCTCAGCCATAACGTCGTCACCCCTGCCGCCGCTGGTGTTCGGCTCAAAAGGAGCCTGGCGCGATAACACCTCCGTGGCCTCCTTTGAGACCTCATGAGGCATAGGATGTGACACAGTCCCACTTTCCGCCAGGTCGGTAGGCAGAGACTCCCCGTATGAGATTTGGTCGGTGGGGAGACCGTGTGGTGGGCTGCAAATTGAAAGACACTCGCCCATTTAGCATTAAAAGCTCTATATAAGTGACACAGAGGGTCTTCGGATTCATACCTCTGGGCTGGGGGCTTAACCCTTGGGTTCCTTCGGGGAACCTTCTCAAAAGCCTCAGACTCCTTATGGGAGTCCAAGTTATCATCGGCTAGGACTGCCTTTGTCTGGCATGTCCTCTTCGGGGCAGGGGACGGTAGGTCCTTCACGGTGTCCGCTGACCCTTTAGACCAAGAGGGTGGAGATACCCTTCGTCCTCGTGCTCTATCTCGTGAGTGGAAGAGGCATGGGTCTCCTCGGACTTAGTGTCCGGAAGACCCCTTAGATGAAGACCCTCTCGGGCCTCCTTCTTCTCCCCTTTCTTATTCTTCTCCTTCTTCTCTAGCACCGAATATGGTGCCACGACCAGCATCCCGGTCAACAGATCTGACCGAGGGTCTTTGGGCCGTGGGGCCGGACCGTCAATTTGCACGGCCTTGCTCAACCATTTCTGTAAAGATAAGGGAGAAGGGGTTCAACTATTTGTCAAAAAACAGAGCCAGGAAATTAAAGTCTTATCGTACCTTGGTAGGAGGGGTTTCGGCGTCAAGACCGATGTCCTCCTCCTCGGTCGACCAACTCTTCTGGGGATTGAATAGCACTTTCCACAATTTCTCGTGGGTAGTGCGGATGAATTGATGCATGATGGCTAGGTCCTCGAGCTTGTAAGCCCACGTTGGGGAGGCCCAGTGCTGGCAAGGGAGGAGACGGTGGCGGAGCATGGCCTGGATCACGTTGACCAGTCCGATTTTGGCCTCAATCATCGCGAAGATGCGCTTCTACAGCGATTTAACCTCTGTGGCCGACCCCCAGTCAAGGCCTTTTTTGAGCCACAAGGTTACCCTCGCAGGGGGTCTGGATCTGAACTTGGCAGGTTCCACCCAGTCTGCGCTCCTTGGTTTGGTGATGTAGAACCATTCCTTTTGCCAGACCTTGACCGTGTCGATAAAGGTGTCGTCCGGCCACTCAATACGGGGGATCTTGCTGATTACTGCCCCTCCACAATCTAGATGCGCGCCCGCAACTATCTCCGGCTTAACATTGAACACTTTGAGTCACAGACCGAAGTGCGGTTGTACCCACAAGAAGGCTTCACAGACAATGATGAACGCCGAGATGTGCATGAAGGAGTTCAGAGGGAGGTCATGGAAATCTAACCCATAAAAGAACATGAGGCCCCTGACGAAGGGGTGGAGCGGAAAGCCTAGTCCTAGGAAGAAATGAGGGACGAACACCACCCTCTCATCCAGCTTCGGTGTGGGAACCACCTGATCTGCCTCTCGAGCGCGGTGGGCGATGTTGGCGGGAAGGTAGCCGGCGCGCTTTAGCTCCCGAATGTCATTGTCGGTGATGGAGGAGGCCTCCCACTTGCCCATAGAGGCTGAACCAGCCATGGCCGAACTCAGAGGGAAGGTTGAGGAAGAACTATATCTGGGCTCTCGGAGCTTGGGAAGGTCTAGGAGGCAAAGGGTGCGAATTTGGGGCATGAATAGGCCTTGGGGGTTTTTCTCCATTTTATGGGGTACCATAATACTGAGAGCCTCCCTTTTTCTGCGCCGCAGGACTCGCCACTTCCTGAGACATTCGTGCCTTTATGCGTGCGTGGGATAACCCAGGGCATTAATCATATCCCGTAAGAAATGGGGCATGACCTACACGATCCACACATTGATAAGACGTGCCAATGGAGAAATGGCCTCGAACCGCGACTCGAGTTTTTGTAACCGGCTCAGTGGTCGTGATAGGCCACGACCCTTTGTCAGAAAGGTTGTTAGTAAATACTGTTCACACTTTGTCATTCGGCCTTCAAGGTTAAGCGACTTATGGCATTTTGATAACTACATGTTCGGATAACTACATGTCATTGATGTCCGGACTAGAACCAGCCGATCATAAAGGGGGAAAGAACTCACCCCGCAAGCCGGAGACTCTGATCACGCGAAGCTGCTAGTGTCATGACCCTTGGCGTTGGGGGCTAGTTTGGGGGCTACTGAAGGAGTCCTGGACTAAGGGGTCCTCGGGACGCCGACCTATCTCTCATAGGCCGACTTGGTGGGTCGCTCTCTGATTATCGCAGGAAGGGCTGGGATATGCGATGATCCTGTATTCTAGAAGGAAACCTCTGAAGACGTGACGTGCACTCCAAGTCAAGATGGGGGGATCGACGTCTTTACTTCTGGCTAGAGACTCATCATGTGTAAACCCTAGTACCCCCGGTGTCCATACAAACTAGGGGGTTTAGATAGTACAGGGCAGGAGAACTCATCTAAAGTTTAGCTTCTTGATCTCGAGGTAGATCAATTCTGTAATCTTCATACACATTAATACAACCAAGCAGGACGTAGGGTTTTACCTCCATAGGAGGGCCCGAACCTGGGTAAACATCGTCTCATTCGACCCCTGTAACCCATGGATTCTAGATCCACAACTCAGGACCCCCTACTCGAGATCCGCCGGTTTTGACACCAACAGTAGTGACATAGCAAGCTTTTTGTAACACAAGAGAAAGATTGTCCCTAGGCAATTGAATATGATACGATAGATACTTGTTATATGCAATGAGGGAGAGGCATGATCTAACATACTTTCTCTACTTGGATCATATGCACTTATGATTGGACCCCTAGCAAGCATCTGCAACTATTAAAGATCATTAAGGTAAAACCCAACCATAGCATTAAGTATCAAGTCCTCTTTACTACCATACGCCATAACCCACCTACTCGTGTTTGTGTTTCTGTCGCTGACGCAACCCACCATAGACAAATCATGAACATATTGCAGCACCCTAAAATGATGATCCCTCCGCTCTCATGACACGAAGTGCACCGTAGGACAGCACCATATCAACATGCAACTCATATCAATAACATCATACCACAATGAACCCATAGGACAAAAGAGATCTACTCAAACATCATAGGATAGCCAAATATCATTGGGAAATAATATATGGAGTTGAGCACCATGTTTAAGTAGAGATTACAACGTGGAAGAGAGGTGTTACACTATTGCAAGAGGGGGAGAGAGATGGTGTTGATGGCGGCAAGATTGTTGATGTAGATCGTCGTCACGATCCTTGCCCCGGCGGCGTTTCGGCGCCACCGGGAGAGAGGGGGAGAGAGACACCCTCCTTATTCTCATTCCTTGGCCTTTCACCTAGATGGGAGGAGAGTTCCCCCTCCGGTCCATCGCCTCCATGGAGGCGGAGGGGCGGGAGCCCCTCCTAGATTGGATCTCCCTCTCTGTTCTCTTCTGTTTTGCGTTCCTGTTTTCTGGCCGAAAGCCATTCGTTATATTCCCGGAGATCCGTAACTACGATTGGTCTAAGATTTTGAGGGGAGTTTTATCCAAAAACTATCTTCCTTGCGCCCGAAGGAGAGCTCCAACCGACTTACGAGCTGGGCACAACCCACCAGACCGCGCTTGGGCCGCTTGGTCATGCCCTAGTGTCGTGTGGGGGCCATGGGCCTCCGTTTGGGTTGATTCCACTTCTCAAAATTCACAAATATTCCAAAAAAAATCTCTGTATATTTTTATCGCGTTTGGGCTTTGTTTGGTATGGATATTCTACGAAACAAAAAACATGCAACAAACAGGAACTGACATTGGGCACTGGATCAATAGGTTAGTCCAATAAATCATATAAAATGTTGCCAAAATATATGAAAGTTGTATAATATTGACATGAAACAATCAAAAATTGTAGATACGACGGAGACGTATCAATATTCTCTACTGAGAATTCATGCCTCTGATGTTTCAGAGTGGTAGCAAAGTTCCTCTAGGAATTAGGGAGCTTAGCTATTATATACCCCGCGACAAACTTGCCCGGTAAATTGCACTTAAGAACCTCAAGTTCTTTAGCAATGCATATTATCTAATGAGCTTGTTCCAGCAGATAATGGTTCTCAACCATTTCGTAATCATGAAACTGCCCCATAACATACATCTCGCTCCCAGCATCGTTGGCCCCAAATTTAGATTCGAGCGCCTCCCACAAATCCTTGGCGACCCCCACATGTAAATATGCGTCAACCAGCTTATCTCCGATCATGCTAAGAACTGCTCCAATGAAATACATAATGGCCTCCTTGAATGCCTTCTCCTGTTCAGGAGTGATCGTTCGTGTGGGAGTAACACTGGCTACCCAGAACAGGTTCATAGCCGTGAGCCATAAGGTGGTTTTGGTCTACCAATGCTTAAAGTACGTATCGCTAAACTTCTCCGGTTTCAGTGCAGCAGCAAAACCATTACTTGAAAAATTCCTACACGGGTTAGGTTTTTGGCTTGTTGAGTAAATAGGCAGTTTTTTATCACAGATTAATCCACGAAATAGTAACTAGCATGGCATTGACACACACACAAATATACTGATATTCGATCATGCAGGCACATACTACGCTAACAATAGATGCATCTACACATAACACTAGTAGTGCTACAACTAAAATAATCAGGAGCGGGATAAATGATTTATACCCTCCAATAGGCTAGTTGGCCACAACAGCAGCATTGGCGGCGGTAGAATCCTCGGCCGCCTTCTTGTGGGCTTCGAGCTTCTAGGCAGCGACACGGTCAGCATCGGTTGGGGGTGACATGGTGATGATGACGAAGCCGATGCGGACGTAGATGACGCAGATAAACAGAAGCGAGCAGCCGCATAGTCGCTCCCCAAAAACCTAATCGCCCCTCTCCCCGTACAGGACTCGGAGAGGTGTGGTTTCAGAGGCCTGCTCTCCTGTCAACCGTGTACGCGGTGAATGGGACAGAGTGGCCGGCGGCAGCAGTAAAAGGAACGATGGGGTGGTGTGCGCATGGAGGCAGATGTGATCTGTTTTCCATGGCAGCTAGGGTTGGCCAAAGCCCTGCTTATGTAGGTGGCGTCTGGGTGGAGAGACGTGGGCTGGACCCACGTCCAAGTCTATATCCCATGATCCGATGTCTCATATTGTGTCGTTACATATCTTCGTTCCCGACCGGCAAAAGTAAGAGCATAGTTATGATCTTAGCTCGGCTCAATCCCTCAACCCGCGTCGCATCGTGACGAGGCATGGGGTGGCATGGCGAGGCGGGCGGCGACGGAGGAATGCGCGAGGGCCTCTTCTCTTCTCATGATCCAATATCATGTAGAAGAGAGACCCTTATAAAGAGGTCCAACTCCCTTTCCACTAGCAAGGCGGTACTAAACTTACCACCCCTTGCCATGCCACCTACATGGGCCCTTAGAGATTGTTTTTAAATTGACTCATGGGCCCAAAGCCCATCTCAGATTTCAACAATCTGAATGTTATTAAGGAGGTCAAGAATTTCCTATCTAGTTGTTTGGAGATGAAGGATTTAGGAGTAATTGATATTATTCTGAACATCATGCTACTAAGAGATGATGATGGTGGAATTACATTTCTTCAATCTCACTATGTGGAAAGGATCTTGAGTCGCTTTGGTTATAGTGAATGCAAGCCCTCTCCAACACCATAGGATGCTAGCGTCTTGCTTCGAAAGAATCAAGAATTGCTAGAGATCAATTGAAATACTCTCAGATTATTCGGTCGCTTATGTATTTAGCCAGCGCTACGAGACCTGACATCTCTTTTGTTGTTAGCAAACTAAGCCAGTTTATCTCAGAACCAGGAGATGTTCATTGGAAAGCTATTGAGAGAGTTATGCTTTACTTGAAAGGCACTTACGAGTTATGGAATTCACTATAGTAGATACCCAAAGGTACTTGAAGGGTATAGTGACTCAAACTGCATTGGTGATGCGAATGAGATAAAGGCCACGAGCGGATATGTCTTCACTCATGGAGGTGGCGTTGTTTGTTAGAAGTCTTGCAAGCAAACCATCTTATCACGGTCAATAATGGAAGCAGAACTCATAGCACTAAAATACAGCTACGGTCGAAGTTGATTGGCTTTGTCGGCTCTTGAATGACTTAGCGGTTGTTGATAAACATGTACCGGGTATTCTTATGAACCGGGACAATCAAACTGTGATCACCAAAGTGAGTAGTTCAAAGGATAACATGAGGTCATCAAGACATGTTCAAAGAAGGTTAAAGTCTGTAAGGAAAATGAAAAAAATCCGGAGTTATTGCATTGGATTATATCCAAATGTCTAAAAACCTCGCAGATCCTTTAACTAAGGGTCTATCACATAATGTGATAGATAATGCATCAACGAACATGGGTATGAGACCTGTAATATGAGTTGTTCATAGTAGTAACATGTTCGATGTGATCGGAGATCCTGTGAATTAGAATTGGAAGACAAGTTGTTGGTCAACTCAGATGAGAGTATCCATACTATTAACAATACCACCCCATGAAGATGCAGTACTCTCCTCATCTGCATGCCAGGCTGATGTATATGTTAATGTGTTCTAAGTGGCTTATTTAAAGCAGAGATATTGTCCTGCAGAACATTGTTTGAAGAACACACATATATGAATCTGATTGTTAAACGTCACAATCTATGAGAGTAGGGTGCTCTCTATTAAACTCATGAAAGGCCTCGGAGTATGACACGTAAGCTCCACCCGCTAGGAGGTCCCACAGTAGCCCAGTATCGGTCAAGACTTTGTGTGAAGCTAGATTTGCAGAAAACTTCCAGTTCAAGGCCGAGTCCACTGTTCAAGTTGCCTACTAGTGTATCATAGAGTTCTAGGCGGAAGCGTCGACCTAGCTTCGCCCGATTATCCTTAGTAACTAGAGGACTAAGGAAATATTTCTCGATTATGGAGGTGATAAAGAGTTCATTGTAAAGGGTTACGTCGATGCAAACTTTAACACCAATCCGGATGACTCTGAGTAGCAATCCGGATAGGTATAGCGAAGCAGCCATTTGGAATAGCTCCAAGTGGAGTGTGGTAGTAGTGTCTACAGTATGACATGGAGATTTGCAAAGTACACAGATCTAAATGTCGCAGACCCGTTGACTAAAAGACCTCTCTCACATGCAAAGCATGATCGAGCCCCAGAACTCATTTGGTGTTAGATTCATAACAATGCGAATCACATAGTGATGTGAACTAGATTATTGACTCTAGTGCAAGTGGGAGACTGTTGGAAATATGCCCTAGAGGCAATAATAAATTGGTTATTATCATATTTCCTTGTTCACGATAATCGTTTATTATCCATGCTATAATTGTATTAATCGGAAACTCAGATACATGTGTGGATACATAGACAACACCAATGCCCTAGTATGCCTCTAATAGACTAGCTCGTTGATCAAAGATGGCTATGGTTTCCTAGTCATGGACATGAGATGTCATTTGATAACGGGATCACATCATTAGGAGAATGATGTGATGGACAAGACCCAAACTACAAACGTAGCATATGATCGTGTCAGTTTATTGCTACTGTTTTCTGCATGTCAAGTATTTGTTCCTATGACCATGAGATCATGCAACTCACTGACACCAGAGGAGTGCCTTGTGTGTATCAAACGTCGCAACGTAACTGGGTGACTATAAAGGTGCTCTACAGGTATTTCTGAGGGTGTCTGTCGGGTTGGCATGGATCAAGACTGGGATTTGTTACTCCGTGTGACGGAGAGGTATCTCAGGGCCCACTCGGTCATACAACATCACAATAAGCCTTGCAAGCAATGTGACTAAGTGTTAGCCACGGGATCTTGTAATACGTAACGAGTAAAGAGACTTGCCAGTAACGAGGTTGAACTAGGTATGGAGATGCCGACGATCGAATCTCGAGCAAGTAACACACCAAAGAACAAAGGGAACAACATACGAGATTAATTGAATCCTTGACATAGAGGTTCGGCCGATAAAGATCTTCGTAGAATATGTAGGAACCAATATGGGCATCCAGGTCCCGCTATTGGTTATTGACCGTAGAGGTGTCTCGGTCATGTCTACATAGTTCTCGAACCCGCAAGGTCCGCACACTTAAGGTTCGGTGACGTTTCAATAGTATAGAGTTATGTATGGTGGTGACAAAAGGTTGTTCGGAGCCCCGGATGAGATCCTGGACGTCACGAGGAGCTCCGGAATGGTCCGGAGGTAAAGATTGATATATAGGATGTCCAGTTTTGGTCACCGGAAAAGTTTCGGGCTCATCGGTAGTGTACCGAGAGTGCCTGGAGGGTACCGGGGGACCATCAGGAGGGGTGTCTCGACCCAAGAGGATACATGGGCTGTGGGAGGAGGTAAACCAGCCCCTGGTGGGCTGTACTAAGCCTCCTCTAAGGGCCCATGCAGCTGGAGTGGTTTGAGAAGGAAAAAAATCCAAAGGTGGAGGAGTGGAAAGAGTTTCCAAGTGGAAAGGAGGAATCCTACTCCTAATAGGATTGGAGTAGGACTCCTCCACCTCCAATTTCGACCAAACCCTAAGGGTTTGAGGATGCCTCCTCCCCTCCCTCCCTCCTATATATACTAGAGGATTTAGAGGGAAAAGCTAACCCTAATACCCACGTGCTACCTCTCCTCTAGATTGTAGTTTCTCCTCTAGATTGGTTTTCAACGGTGCTTAGGCGAAGCCCTGCTGGAATTCCTCCACCACCATTGCCGCAACGCCGTCGTGCTGCCGAAGAACTCGTCTACCTCTCCGCTCCCTCTTGCTGGATCAAGAAGGCGGAGATCGTCATCGAGCTGTACGTGTGTTGAACGTGGAGGTGTCGCTTGTTCGGCGCTAGATCGAAAGGACCGTGATCAAGATCGTGAGACGGATCGTGATGAGATCGCGGGACTGATCGTGATGAGTTCGCGGGACGGATCGTGATTGGATTGCGGGACGGATCGTGATGAGATCGCGGGACGCTTGGCGATCTGGATCACGAAGACGTTGGACTACACCAACCGCGTTTTATACGCTTCCCACTTAGCGATCTACAAGGTTATGTAGATCCACTCTCCCTCTCGTAGATGCTCATCACCATGGATAGATCTTGCGTGTGTGTAGGAAATTTTTTGTTTCCCATGCAATGTTCCCCAACAGTGGCATCATGAGCTTGGTCTATGTGTAGATGAGATCTCGAGTAGAACACAAAGAGTTTGTGGGCGTTGATGCTTAGATTGCTTCCTCCCTTGGTCGTGTTTTGGATCAGCGGTATTGTGGGATGAAGCGGCCCGGACCAACCTTACTCGTACGCTTACGAGAGACTGATTCCATCGACTGACGTGTAACCTCGTTGCACAAAGATGGCTGACGGGTGTTTTTTTCTCCTACTTTAGTTGGAACAGATTCAACAAAGGCGGTCCTTGAGAAGGTTAAAAAGAAACTTATGTATCACCGTTGTGGTTTTTCGTAGGTGAGAATTGTTCTTGCTAGATACCCGTAGCAGCCACGTAAAACATGCAACAACAATTAGAGGACATCTAACTTGTTTTTGTAGGGTATGTTGTGATGTGATATGGCTAATTACATGATGAGATATATGTGATGTATGAGATGATCATGTTTTGTATAGAATATCACGACTTGCATGTCGATGAGTACGGCAACCGGCAGGAGCCATAGGGTTGTCTTTAATTATTGTATGACCTGCGTGTCAATCATTAAGCGCTATGTAATGCTTTACTTTATCGCTAAATGGTAGCAATAGTAGTAGAATCATGGTGGGCGCGACAACCCCGATGGCGACACATTGATGGAGATCAAGATGACGGAGATCATGGTGTCATGCCGGTGACGATGGAGATCATGCCGATGCTTTCAAGATGGAGATCAAAAGCACAAGTTCATGGCCATATCATGTCACTTATGATTTGCATGTGATGTTAATCCTTTTATGCACCTTGTTTTTCTTAGGACGACGGTAGCATTATAAGGTGATCCCTCACTTAATTTAAAGATAAACTGTGTTCTCCCCGAGTGTGCACCGTTGCGAAAGTTTGTCGTGTCGAGACACCACGTGATGATCGGGTGTGATAGACTCTACGTTCACATACAATGGGTGCAAGCCAGTGTTGCACATGCAGAACATTCGGGTTAAACTTGACGAGCCTAGCATATACATACATGGCCTCGGAACACAAGAGACTGAATAGTCGAACATGAGTCATATATTAGATATGATCAACATGATGATGTTCACCATTGAAACCACCTCAACTCACGTGATGATCGGACTTGAGTTGGTGAATTTGGATCATGTATCACTCGAATGACCGGAGGGATGTCAATTTGAGTGGGAGTTCTTCAGTAATATGATTAATTGAACTCATTATCATGAACATAGTCAGTAGTGCCTTTGCAAATTATGTTGTAGATTACTTGCTCGCGCTGTAGCTCCCTTGAATTTTTATATGTTCCTATAGAAATAGAGTTGGAAGATGATGGTAGCAATATTGCGGACTGGGTCCGTGATCTGAGGATTGTCCTCACTGCTGCATAGAAGGCTTATGTCCTTAATGCACCGCTCGGTGCGCCAACCCCTCTAGAGTCGTCTATAGATGTTGTGAACATCTGACAGGCACGTTCTGATAACTACTTGATAGTTTAGTGCGTCATGCATTACGGCTTAGAATTGAGGCTCCGAAACATTTTGAACGTCACAGAACATATGAGATGTTCTAAGAGCTGAAATTAGGATCTCAAGCTCGTACCCGTGTTGCGAGATGTGAGATCTCCAACAAGATTCTTTGCCTGCAAGATGAAAGAGAATAGCTCAATCGTTGAGCATGTGCTCAAATTGCCTGGGTGCTACAATCGCTTGAATCGAGTGGGAGTTGATCGTCCAAATAAGATAGCGATTGATATAGTTCTCCAAGTCACTATCACTAAGCTACTAGAACATGGTGATGAACTATAAAATGCCAGGGATAAAAATAATGATCCCTGAGCTGTTCGCGATGTTTGACACCGCGAAGGTAGAAATCAAGAAGGAGCGTCAAGTGTTGATGGTTAGTCAAACCACTAGTTTCGAGAAGGGCAAGAGCAAGGAGGGAAACTTCATGGATAGCAAGTCAGTTGCTGCTCCAGTGAAGCAACCCAAAGTTGAACCCAAACCTCAGACTAAGTGCTTCGATTATGAGGCGAGCGGTCGCTGAAGCGGAACAACCCTAGATACTTGGTAGATAAGAAGGCTGGCAACATCGACAGAAGTATATTTGATATATGTGTTAATGATGTGAACCTTGCGAGTACTCCTAGTAGCACCTGGGTATTGGATACCAGTTCGGTTGCTAAATGCTAGTAAATCGAAATAAAAGCTACGGAATAAACGGAGAACTAGCTAAGGGTGAGGTGACGATGTGTTTTGGAAATGTTTCCAAGGTTGATGTGATCAACATCGCACGCTCTCTCTACCTTCGGGATTAGTGACGAACCTAAATAAATGTTATTTGGTGTTTTGCCTTGAGCATGACGTGAATACATCGTGTTTATTGCAACACGGTTATTCATTTAAGTTAGAGAATAATGGTTATTCTGTTTACATCAATGATACCTTCAATGGTCATGCACCCAGTGAGAATGGTTTGTTGAATCTTGATCGTAGTAATACACATGTTTATAACATCGATGCCAAAAGATACAAAGTTAATAATGATAGTACCACATACTTGTGGCACTGCCGCTAAATGTCATATTGGTATAAAGCGCATGAAGAAACTCCATGCTTATCGATCTTTGGACTCATTCGATTTCGAATTGGTTGAGACATGCGAACCATGCCTCTTGGGCAATATGACTAAGGACCCCGTTTTCCAAATGGATGGAGCGGGCAAGTGATTTATTGGAAATGATACATGTCGATGTATGCAATCCAATGAGTCTTGTAGCGTGCAGTGGATATCGTTATTTTCTTACCTTCACTGATGATTTGAGTAGATATAGTGTATATTTACTTAATAAAACACAAGTCTGAATCGTTTGAAAGGTTCAAGCAAATTCAGAGTGAAGTTTAAGATCATCGTGACAAGAAGATGAAAATGTCTGCGATATGATCGTGGAGGTGAATATCTGAGTTACGAGTTTGACATACAACTTTACACAATGTGAAAGTTGTTTCACAACTCACGCCACCTGGAACACCATAGTGTGATGGTGTGTCTAAATGTCATAGTCGTACTCTATTGGATATGGTGCGTGCTATGATGTCTCTTGTTGTTTTGCTACTATAATTTTGGGGTTATGCATTAGAGACAACTACATTCACTTTAAATAGGGCACCATCTAAATCCGTTGAGATGACACCGTGTGAATTAGGATTTAATAGAAAACCAAGTTGTCATTTCTTAATGTTTGGGGCTGCAACGCTTGTGTGGAAAATGTTTTCAACGAATGAGCTCAAACCCAAAGCGGACAAATGCATCTTCATAGAATACCCTAAGAACAATTGGGTGAACCTTCTATCTCAGATCTAAGCATAAAATGTTTGTTGCTAGAACTGGGTTCGTTCTCGAGAAAGAGTTTCTCTCGAAAGAATTGAGTGGGAGGAACATAGAACTTGATGTGGTTGTTGAACCTTTGTTCAACCATAGAGTAGCGCAGCGCAGGAAGATGTTTCTGTCAAGCCCACGTTAGTTGAAGAGGTTAATGATGATGATCATGAAGCTTCGGATAAAGTCACTATCGAACCTCGTAGGTTGACACGGATGTGTACTGCTCCTGAGCGGTACGACAACCCTGTCTTGGAGGTCATGTTGTTGGACAACGATGGACCTACGAGCTGTGGAGAAGCGATGATGGGCCCGGATTCTGACAAATGGTTAGAGGCCATGAAATCCGAGAAAGGATCCATGTATGAAAACCAAGTATAGACTTTGGTAGACTTGCTCGTTGGACGGCAGGTCGTCGAGTACAAATGGACCTTTGAGATCATGACAGACGCTGATGGTAAATGTCACCATTTATAGAGCTCGACTTGTCGCAAAGAAGTTTCCGACAAGTTCAAGGAGTTAACTGCGATGAGACTTTCTCACTCGTAGCGATGCTAAAGTCTGTTGGAATTATGTTAGCAGTTGCTGCATTTTTTCAATTATGAAATCTGGCAGATGGATGTCAAAGCATCGTTTCCTTCCTTAATGAAAGGTTGTATGAGATACAACCAAAAGGTTTTGTCAGTCCTAAGGATGCTAAAAGGTGTGCGAGCTTCAGTGATCCTTCTATGGACTGAAGCAAGCATCTCGGAGTTGGAATATACACTTTGATGAGGTGATCAAAGTTTTTGAGTCTATACAAAGTTTATGAGAAACTTGTATTTACAATAAAGTGAGTGGGAGCACTATAGAGTTTTTGGTAAGCATATGTGGTTGACATATTGTTGATCGGAAATGATGTAGAATTTCTGGAAAGCATAAACGGTTGTTTGAAAAGAGTTTTTCAAAGGAAGACCTGGATAAAGCTACCTAATTGTTGAGCATCAAGATCTATAGAGATAGATCAAGATGCTTGATGAGACTTTCAATGAGTACATACCTTGACAAGATTTTGAAAGAGTTCGAAATGGATCAGTCAGATAAAGAGTTCTCGCCTGATTTGTAAGGTGTGAAGTTGAGTGAGACTCAAAGCTTAATAACGGCAGAAGAAAGGGGAAGGACAAACGTCGTCCCCTATGCCTTAGCCATATGCTCTATATTATGCCATATTGTGTACCGCACCTGGTGTGTGCCTTGCCATGAGTCTGTCAAGGGGTACAAAAGTGATCCAGGAGTGGATCACTAGACAGTGGCCAGGATTATCCGTAGTAACTAGAGGACTAAGGAAATATTTCTCGATTATGGAGGTGATAAAGAGTTCGTCGTAAAGGGTTACATCGATGCAAACTTTAACACCAATCCGGATGACTCTGAGTAGCAATCCGGATATGTATAGTGGAGCAGCCATTTGGAATAGCTCCAAGTGGAGTGTGGTAGCAGTGTCTATAGTATGACATAGAGATTTGCAAAGTACACACGGATCTGAATGTTGCAGACCCATTGACTAAAAGACCTCTCTCACATGCAAAGCATGATCGAGCCCCAGAACTCATTTGGTGTTAGATTCATAACAATGCGAATCACAAGGTGATGTGAACTAGATTATTGACTCTAGTGCAAGTGGGAGACTGTTGGAAATATGCCCTAGAGGCAATAATAAATTGGTTATTATCATATTTCCTTGTTCATGATAATCGTTTATTATCCATGCTATAATTGTATTAATCGAAAACTCAGATACATGTGTGGATACATAGACAACACCATGTCCCTAGTATGCCTCTAATAGACTAGCTCGTTGATCAAAGATGGCTATGGTTTCCTAGTCATGGACATGAGATGTCATTTGATAACGGGATCACATCATTAGGAGAATGATGTGATGGACAAGACCCAAACTACAAACGTAGCATATGATCGTGTCAGTTTATTGCTACTGTTTTCTGCATGTCAAGTATTTGTTCCTATGACCATGAGATCATGCAACTCACTGACACCAGAGGAGTGCCTTGTGTGTATCAAACGTCGCAACGTAACTGGGTGACTATAAAGGTGCTCTACAGGTATTTCCGAGGGTGTCTGTCGGGTTGGCATGGATCAAGACTGGGATTTGTTACTCGGTGTGACGGAGAGGTATCTCAGGGCCCACT
Source organism: Hordeum marinum (assembly GCA_022496015.1). Lineage (NCBI taxonomy): Eukaryota > Viridiplantae > Streptophyta > Magnoliopsida > Poales > Poaceae > Hordeum > Hordeum marinum. The sequence goes on from CM039675.1 coordinate 353,598,808, forward strand.
CGGTAATACAACATCACAATAATCCTTACAAGCAATGTGACTAAGTGTTAGCCATGGGATCTTGTATTACGGAACGAGTAAAGAGACTTGCTGGTAACGAGGTTGAACTAGGTATGGAGATGCCGGCGATCGAATCTCGGGCAAGTAACACACCGAAGAACAAAGGGAACAACATACGGGATTAATTGAATCCTTGACATAGAGGTTCGACCGATAAAGATCTGCGTAGAATATGTAGGAACCAATATGGGCATCTAGGTCCCGCTATTGGTTATTGACCGTAGAGGTGTCTCGGTCATGTCTACATAGTCCTCGAACCCGCAGGGTCCGCACACTTAAGGTTTGGTGACGTTTCGGTAGTATAGAGTTATGTATGGTGGTGATCGAAGGTTATTTGGAGTCCCGGATAAGATCCCAGACGTCACGAGGAGCTCCGGAATGGTCTGGAGGTAAAGTGATATATAGGAAGTCCTGTTTTGGTCGCCGAAAATGTTTCGGGCTCATCGGTAGTGTACCGGGAGTGCTGGGAGGGTACCGCGGGACGATCGGGAGGGGTGTCTCGACCCAAGAGGCTACATGGGCTGTGGGAGGAGGTAAACCAGCCCCTGGTGGTCTGAACTAAGCCTCCTTTGAGGGCCCATGCGGCTGGAGTGCTTTGAGAAGGAAAAAAAATCCAAAGGTGGACAGGTGGAATGAGTTTCCAAGTGGAAAGGAGGAATCCTACTCCTAATAGGATTGGAGTAGGACTCCTCCACCTCCAATTTCGACCAAACCTTGAGGGTTTGAGGCTGCCTCCTCCCCTCCCTCCCTCCTATATATACTAGAGGATTTAGAGGGAAAAGCTAACCCTAAACAACATGGTATAAAACTAAACAATCATTTTAAATATTAATAAGTTATGTTACCTAAAATTTTGAAACAACAGAAACTAATGAAAACTATTAACAAAGTCTAGACTAACTCAGATTTAAACTATTTAAAATTTAAACTAACTAAACTATATAAAGAACTAAACAATTCTGTTTTTGTTAAAAACAGTAACTAAATTTATTCAAAAATTACTCAAATCATGTAGAATGATAGGTTTAACTAATACCAAACAGTGGCAAAAAAATCACTCAAAAATATATTTTTAAACTATAGTTATACAGATTTTAGTAATTTGAACAAATTTGATTAGATTCAAAATTTAAAGCTCAAATTTGAAATCTAAGCATACAGACTTAAACTACATCAAATATGTGAACTAATGCAAAAAAGAATCAACTAAAAACTCTAAATACTTTAAAAGATATGATAAAAACAAAAACAGAAAACATTCTGTTTTCTAAAACAGAAAAGAAAAGAAAAGAAAAACTGATCGAACGGACAGGGTGACGTGTCGTTCTCTGGTTGGCTACGGGGTGTGCGTTCGGGCGTTTGCAGGCGGGTGACCGAAGCTTAGCGCGTACCGGTTCGGCTTTTAAAACGATCTAATCCTACGCGTCGGATCTGGATCGACCGGCTAAGAGAGGGGGAGGTGGCTTACAAAGAAGGGAGTCGCCGGTGAGGGGGTTCTCCGGCGAGGCCGAGGCGGCGAGGTCATCGGGGAAGGCGCTCCGATGGTTGGGGACGGCGTCGGTCGGTCGGCTCGGAGCGGTTTCGGGACTTAACTGTAGTGGGCCGGCCCGTTTCGAATTAAATCGTTTCCTTTTTAATATGCAGAGCAGTAAAACTCATTTAAAAGTATTCAAAACATTTCCAAATATAGGAAATATATATATCAAAATGATCAGGAGAATTAATGCTATTCAATGAACATTTTTCCTCTGTCATTTGAATACTTTGATAATTGTTTTCAGAAAATGCCTATTTGGTTTTAAAACCTTTTGCAAATACTTTTCAAATAGCCCCCTGGTTTTATTGTCCAAATATTTCACCAAGATGACCCTGGTGTGGAGTGTCATGTTACTCCCCTCTTTTCTTTGAACTTTTCCAGAAGTTTTCAAATAGGTGAAACAAGAAAAAGGGAAAGATGAAAGTGACATTTCAGAAATTCAAAAGAAGCACTTCAACTATTATATTCATTCAAACAATATGATGATGATGATGCATAGTTATATAGCATAACATTCCAAAATGAAAATTTGGGATGTTACAAACCTACCCACCTTAAGATGAATCTCGCCCTCGAGATTTGGGTTGGCTAGAGAATAGGTGCGGGTGGTCTCTACGAAGATCTTCTTCGCGTTCCCAGGTGGCTTCTTCTTCGGTGTGGTGACTCCACATAACCTTACAGAACTTGATGATCTTGCTTCGGGTAACTCTGTTGGCAGTCTCGAGAATTCTGACAGGCTTCTCCTCATAGGTTAGGTCACTGTCAAGTTGTATGGCCTCTAGGGGCACTGTCTCTCTCAAAGGAATATCTGCCATCTCAGCATGGCATTTCTTTAACTGGGAAACATGGAAAACATCATGAACTCCGGACAGTCCTTCCGGCAATTCCAGCTTGTATGCAACTTCGCCTCTACGTTCTAGAATTTTGTAGGGGCCTATGAATCTAGGTGCTAACTTTCCTTTAACACCAAACCTCTTGATTCCTCGAAGTGGGGACACACGAAGATATGCTCGATCCCCTACTTCATATGTCACCTCCTTGCGTTTGTTATCAGCATAGCTCTTCTGCTGGGATTGAGCTATCTTGAGTCGGTCTCGAATCAGTTTGACCTTATCTTCAGAATCTCTGTAAGATCGGGACCAAAAAGTTGTCGGTCTCCAACACCATCCCACGTCAATGGTGTTCTGCACCTTCTCCCGTATAAAGCTTCGAAAGGGGCCATCTTCATACTGGTCTGATAACTATTGTTGTATGAGAACTCTGCGTAAGGTAAGTTGTCATCCCAGCTAGACCCATAGTCTAGCGCACAGGCTCTCAACATGTCCTCCAGAATCTGGTTGGCTCTCTCAGTCTTTCCATCGGTCTGCGGATGAAAGGCTGTACTGAACTCCAGTCTTGTACCCAAGGTTTCATGTAGCTTATGCCAAAACTTTGAGGTAAATTGTGTTCCTCTATCTGACACGATACTCCTCGGAACTCCATGCAGACATACGATCCTGGTCATATATATCTTGGCTAGCTTAGCACTGGTATAGGTGGTTTTCACTGGAATGAAATGAGCCACCTTGGTCAAGCGATCGACCACTACCCAAATGGAATCATATCCAGAACGGGTCCTAGGTAGTCGTGTGATGAAGTCCATACCGAGCTTTTCCCATTTCCACTCGGGTATCGGCAAAGGTTGGAGTAACCCTGCTGGTTTCTGATGTTCCGCCTTTACTCGCTGACAAACATCACATACCACAACATGTTCGGCAATATCTTTCTTCATACCTGTCCACCGGTAACTTTCCTTCAAGTCCAGGTACATCTTGGTGTTGCCTGGGTGTATTGAGTATGGTGAATCATGGGCTTCTTGAAGTATCAACTTCCTGAGCTCTGGGTCATGGGGCACATAGATTCGGTTTTCAAACCATAGAGTACCCTGTTCATCCTCACGAAAGCCTTTAGCCTTGCCTTCCTTCATTCTCTGCTTTAGCTCAGCTATCTCCTTGTCTGATTTCTGGGCTTCTCGAATTCTTTCGGTCAAAGTGGACTGAACTCAAGTGTGGCAACATATCCTTGCGGAACTATCTCTAACCGAAGCTCTCTGAGATCTTTGGTTAACTCCTGGGGTAATCCTCCGGCTATGAGTGTGTTCACATAACTTTTCTGACTCAAAGCATCTGCCACAACATTTGCCTTTCCTGGATGGTAATGTAATCTCATGTCATAGTCCTTGATTAACTCTAACCATCTCCTCTGTCTGAGGTTCAACTCCTTCAACGTGAAGATATACTTCAGGCTCTTATGATCAGTGTACACATCACAACTATTTCCGATAAGGAAATGTCTCCAAGTCTTGAGTGCGTGCACTACGGCTGCTAGTTCCAAATCATGGGTGGCATAATTCAACTCATGGGGTCGTAGCTGTCTGGATGCATATGCCACAACTTTTCCCTCCTGCATGAGTACTCCTCCAAGTCCTTGACGGGATGCGTCACAATAAACCTGGAAGTCCTTCCGAATGTTTGGCAGTATCAACACTGGGGCTGTGACCAAACGTTTCTTCAACTCCTCGAAACTGGCCTCACGTTCCTCAGTCCAGATATACTTAGACTCTTTCTTCAACAACTCTGTCATGGGCTTGGCAATCTTTGAGAAATTCTCAATGAATCTCCGGTAATATCCGGCAAGTCCGAGAAAACTGCGGATCTCCTTAACTGAGGTGGGTGACTTCCACTCGGTGACTGCTTCAACCTTAGCGGGATCTACTGCTATTCCTTCTCCGGAAATAACATGTCCAAGAAATCCGACTTTCGTCAGCCAGAATTCACATTTACTGAACTTGGCATACAACTGATGCTCTCTAAGCTTCTCCAGAACTAAACACAAGTGCTCCTTGTAATCTTCCTCGCTCTTGGAGAATATCAAAATGTCATCGATGAACACCACGACAAACTTGTCCAAGTATTCCATAAACACTTTGTTCATCAAATTCATGAAGTAGGCAAGAGCATTAGTCAAACCAAAGGACATGACTGTATACTCGTATAAGCCATACCTGGTGGTGAAAATTGTTTTGGGTATATCTTGTTCACGAATCTTCAGTTGGTGATACCCTAATCGAAGATCAATCTTGGAGAATACTTTGGCGCCTACTAGCTGGTCAAACAGGTCATTGATCATCGGCATAGGGTACTTATTCTTGATAGTCACCTCGTTCAATGCTCGATAATCGACCACCATCCTCAAGGTTTTGTCTTTCTCCTCCACCAAAAGAACTGGGGCTCCCCAAGGTGATGAACTTGGGCGAATATATCCCTTGTCCAATAGCTCCTTAATCTGCTTCTTGATTTCCACTAAATCATTTGCGGGCATCCGATAGGGTCTCTTGGAAATTGGGGTTGTCCCTGGTAGTAGCTCTATTAGAAACTCAATCTCCCTATCTGGTGGCATGCCTGGTAATTCCTCCAGGAATACATCTGGAAAAACTCGTACAACCGGTACTTCCTCCTGAACAACTCCTGTGAGGGAATTTAACCGAGCACTCATCTATGTGTGTCGGGATACATACTTAATCCTCTTGTTCTTCGGAGTGGTGAGTGAAATAGACTTGCTGGGGCAATCAAGGTTTCCTTTATACTTGGCCATCCAATCCATGCCTAGGATTACATCCAATCCCTGGGATTCTAAGGCGATGAGGTCAGTAGGAAAAACATGGTTTCCTATGTGAAGTTTCAGGGTGTGGCACCCTATCCCTGCCATCATCATTCCTCCTGGGGAATTTACCTTAATGGGCTGACTAAGGGTTCTGGTGGGTAAACCATACTTTTCCACAACTACCCGTGATATGAATGAATGAGTTGCACCAGAATCAAAAAGTACCATAACTGGACGTGAATGCAATAAAAACTTACCAACCACAGTCTCGGGCTGATCATAGACTTCTTCCATGTCGAGGTGGTTCACCTGAGCACGAGGAAACAGATTTGGCTTCTTAGCTGCTGAGTTGCCGTTTCCGTTCCCTTGCTTGTTCTGAGGGCAATCAGTGGCATAGTGCCCTGTCTTCTGACACTTGAAGCATGTGATATGGTTCAGATCCTTTTGAGCTGGAGCGGGATGATGTTGGTTGCCATTCCCACTTCCATTACCATTCTTGAAGCTGCCATTGTTGGGACGATTATTCCCATTTCCTCCATGGTGGTGGCCTTCATGGTTGTGCACTGGATGAGTGTGTCCTCCATACTTACCGGTCCTTGATCCGGTATTTCCTGAGTACGGGGTGTAGCGGGGCTTCTGATGAGTTCTAGAGGTAGACTTCCCATGTGCATACTTCCTCTTGCGGTTCTCTATTTGCTGCTGCTTCCCCTCCAAGATGAGGGCCTTGTCTACCAGCTCCTGGTAGTTGCTGAAAGTAGCCACCATCAGTTGCACGCTCAACTCATCATTGAGTCCTTCCAAGAACTTTTCCTGCTTGGCTGCATCATCGGCCACATCCCCTGGTGCATAACAGGCCAACGTGCTGAAGTCGTCCACGCACTGGGCCACGGAACGGTTCCCCTGGTATAAGTTGCGAAACTCACGCTTCTTCAGACTCATGGCTCCAGCTGAGACATGTGCGGTGCGGAAAGCTTGCTTGAACTGCTCCCATGTCACACCGGTAATGGGGTATGTGGTGGTGTAGTTCTCCCACCATGAAGCTGCTGGGCCCTCCAGTTGATGGGCGGCAAAACGCACTTTTTCAGCCTCAGTGCATCCTGCGGTGGTGAGTTCCCTCTCCATCTTACGGAGCCAATCATCTACCACAATGGGCTCTGTGCTGCTGGAGAAGGTTGGGGGATTCAGTCTCAGAAAATGGGTGAGGTTATCGCCTTGTGGTGGAGGGTGGTTGTTGGTCTGATTCTGAATCAATAGCTGCATCAGGGTGTTCTGCTGCTGAAGAAGTTGGGTGAGCTCTGGCGGGAAAGTGAAGTCGGGCTCACGTCGCGGAGGCATCTTGCTGTTTTCAGAGGGGTGAGAATTAGAATAGAACAATGACCTAAAGGGAAATTCACTACCCATATGCAATGCAACAAACATATCACACCAACATTCAATCCATTTATTCAACTCAAGGTCAAACATAGAGATACAAATATCCAATCAATCTAAACATCTACCTACGCTTTAACGACGAAAATGAAGATACATGGGGGCATAACTAAAGTTGTCCTCAAAACTACATGGTGACTGAGCCTCCTCCAGTGGTGCTCTCCTCATAGTCATCATCGTTGCTGATCAAAGGATCCATGTCTCCCTCGGGATGAAGATTTTCACCCATGTCCATCTGTTCCTCCAGAGTTGCAATGCGAGTGTTCAGCTTGTCGATCCTCTCTAAGAAATCCTTCACCTCATACTCATGCTCGTACTCGGCTTCCCGTAAGTCAGCTTCGAGGTCAATCTCGCGGTTCATCAGCCTCTTGGTCGTCTTCGTGTCGGCACGTACCCGAAGCTCCAAGGTCCTGACGTGCGTCTCCAAGGTCTGGATATAGGAAATGGTGGTGTCTTCAGTGGGAGTGGTTAGGATATTTCCATTTGCATCCCTGCGACAAACCACGCTGAGTCCTCGTGAAATGGTTCCACCTCTGTATTCCTCCTGAATACGTCCAAGGGCACGATGAATGGCCATGTCTCTCCCAAGTATCCATCTGGGTGCCACAAACTTGAAGTCGATGGGTTCCTTCCGATTCCCAAAGGTCTTCCCTGGGATGTGCACCTCGATCTTGTAGCGTCCACCTTGTGGAAAAGACATGATAGGAGTCCCGGTGATGCTCGGCAAAGCAATCCTCACGTCCCTGACGATCCTCATCAGCTCCTTGCCAAAGGGCATCGTTGCGTCAGGCTGGCAAAACTCCGTGATCAACACTGGGATGAAGGTGGCCATCTATAAATTTTGAAATAATCAGAGGGAAGTCAGAAACGAATAGATGATAGTATAAGAATTTTAAAGACAAAAGGAAAATAAGTCCCAAGGCTTTCCAATCCTAAGGGTTACGTCCTACGGTCAGCGTGTGTTCTGATACCATTTCTGTAGCGACCCGACCTGAAAGGTCAAATCTCCGTGTTTCTGTACCATCCCAAGATCATGCTGGTACTCACACGGTACATCAATGTATATATCAAAGGGAAATCACACAACATAAATTAATCAAAATATCATATCGAATCCTTTATTACAATAATGTTTACAATAAAGTGGCTGAAGGCCAACTCATGAGATAAACTAAACCATAAACTTGCAGAAGCATCGAAGGTAGATGAGTCCATCTGACTCCAAGGGCATCTCACCGAGCGTAGAGCGTATCCTCACTCCTGGTCGGAAAAGTACTCTGCAACATGATATGTTGCAGCCGTATAGGTCAGCATATTGAATATGCCGGCAAAGTCACCAGAGAGGGGGTAAAGTAATCATCTAGTCTATATGCAAATATGGCAGGTGGGGTAGTAAGTAATTGCATAAAGCCATTTTTTCCTACAACAAGAGAGGGCAAAGGCATATTTACTACAATGTTGGTTGATTAATGAGATGGTTCCACCAACCAATTCTCATACCCAAGTTGACATTAATAACCCACATCAATATAATTAATTGTGTTGAGAGTTCCAGATAGTTTCAGTTCCTTTGGCTCAAACTGTCCATGACCGTGGACACGCCTAATCGATTAGGTTTGGGTACTCTGTAGAGTTTTGCACACGTTCCCCACAAGATTTGGTCACCTCCGTTTGATTTCTCGCACTTCAGGGTGTTTTAGAAACGGATGACCAAAACATGGTCTTCCAAAGGGTTTCCGTGCGACTCTGTCGGTGCCCATCCTTTCCTACCATTCTTCTACATCTCGTAGCATCGCCTGTCCAGGGTCTCCACGATATCCAACCAAGCCAGAGCCCATAATGACTTGTGGCTGTGCAGGTAAGCCTTGGGTCTTGAAGCATCCATCCATCTCTTTGTGCCTGGGTGGACCTTTCCACATGAATACTGGCACATCTCCAGCATCATCTAGGCTAACCACTGGTTTCTCGAGGGCGCCGTTCAACCATCATCCACCCAGAGGTAAGTTGAAAACTTGAAGTCTTGAAGACTTGATCGTCATTTAGGTCTTGAAATTATTAACTCACAACTCTCATGAATCACACAACCAACCCCGTCTACTAATAGCATAGAAAAATGTAAAACAACGTTTCCCGGGGCCAATGTGTCAAAGGGTTGAGGGGTGCCTACCACATGATACTACATCAAGTAACCAAGTTTCCAATTTACCTACTTTGCATGCAATTGGGGAGATGGTAGAACTAATGCAATAAAAACATAGGTATACATGGTCAAAGTGACTTGCCTTGCTGACGATCCTCGTAATCAAGTGACTCTAGATAACAAGCTTCGCACTCTGGATGATCTAACGAATCAAACAAGAGTACACCATAAGCATAAATACAAAACAATTCACACAATTTAGCAAGGTTAACAAACAATACTAAAACCATTCAATAGTACCAATCAAGAGAAAGAAATCAAAATAAAAGAATATTTTGACTCACAAAATTTGTAGTGTCAAAAAAACTTCTACTACTACTACTACTTTAAGGCAAACAACCAAGCAATAGCTAGTAGAAAAGAAATAGTAAAGAAAATAAATATTAGTAAAAAGAATCAAATTCACTAAAACTTTTGTGTAAAGAAACACTACTAAAATGAAAATAACTAGAATGTTCCTATAACTTTGGAATAGGAAACCAAAACAATAATGTTATTAACACTAATATTATTATCATCATATTGGATTACTAAAATTATTTATTATAAATCTAACTTAATCATCTATCTAGTTTGTGAAAGTAAAACTAAATTGTTTTATAAAACTATACCAAATGAAAAAGATATAAAGATTCCTATAACAACATGGTATAAAACTAAACAATCATTTTAAATATTAATAAGTTATGTTACCTAAAAGTTTGAAACAACAGAAACTAATGAAAACTATTAACAAAGTCTAGACTAACTCAGATTTAAACTATTTAAAATTTAAACTAACTAAACTATATAAAGAACTAAACAATTCTGTTTTTGTTAAAAACAGTAACTAAATTTATTCAAAAATTACTCAAATCATGTATAATGATAGGTTTAACTAATACCAAACAGTGGCAAAAAAATTCACTCAAAAATATATTTTTAAACTATAGTTATACAGATTTTAGTAATTTGAACAAATTTGATTAGATTCAAAATTGAAAGCTCAAATTTGAAATCTAAGCATACAGACTTAAACTACATCAAATATGTGAACTAATGCAAAAAGAATCAACTAAAAACTCTAAATACTTTAAAAGATATGATAAAAACAAAAACAGAAAACATTCTGTTTTCTAAAACAGAAAAGAAAAGAAAAGAAAAACTGATCGAACGGACAGGGTGACGTGTCGTTCTCTGGTTGGCTACGGGGTGTGCGTTCGGGCGTTTGCGGGCGGGTGACTGAAGCTTAGCGCGTACCGGTTCGATTTTTAAAATGATCTAATCCTACGCGTCGGATCTGGATCGAACGGCTAAGAGAGGGGGAGGTGGCTTACAGAGAAGGGAGTCGCCGTCAAGGGGGTTCTCCGGCGAGGCCGAGGCAGCGAGGTCATCGGGGAAGGCGCTCTGGTGGTTGGGGATGGCGTCCGAGGGGTGCAAACGATGGCGGCGGGTCTCTGGCATGCTCTGGTGGGGTTGGAGGGGAGTGGGGACGACAAAGGCGACGGGCAGGTGCTTTGGAATGGTTCGGTCGAGTGCCAAACTCCGGCGAACTCGTGGGGCAGCGCTATGGCGAGGTAGAGTGGGGTTCGGGGGTGGAATGGAGTGCGGGGAGTCGACGGGGTATTTATGGGGCCGGAGCGGTGGTCGTGGAAGGAAAAAGGAGGGAGATCCGGGAGAGGGATCTCCGGCGACGGCGGCGCGCGCGAGGAAGAAGGCGACCGTGGCGTCTTTGGGATCAGACGGTGAGGCCAGGGTGTCAAAGAGAGAGAGGGCATCGGTCGGTCGTCTCGGAGCGGTTTCGGGACTTAACTGTAGTGGGCCGGCCCATTTCGAATTAAATTGTTTCCTTTTTAATATCCAGAGCAGTAAAACTCATTTAAAAGTATTCAAAACATCTCCAAATATAGGAAATATATATATCAAAATGATCAGGAGAATTAATGCTATTCAATGAACATTTTTCCTCTATCATTTGAATACTTTGAAAAAAATAATTGTTTTCAGAAAATGCCTATTTGGTTTTAAAACCTTTTGCAAATACTTTTCAAATAGCCCCCTGGTTTTATTGTCCAAATATTTCACCAAGAGGACCCTGGTGTGGAGTGTCATGTTACTCCCCTCTTTTCTTTGAACTTTTCCAGAAGTTTTCAAATAGGTGAAACAAGAAAAAGGGAAAGATGAAAGTGACATTTCAGAAATTCAAAAGAAGCACTTCAACCATTATATTCATTCAAACAATATGATGATGATGCATAGTTATATATCATAACATTCCAAAATGAAATTTTGGGATGTTACAATACACCTCTGATCTTGAGCATGCATATTATTTGTGAGTACTTAACTTTGTTCGTGAGGTCACAGGAGAAGTCATGGTGCAAGTAATCATGTGAATTTGATATGTGTCCGATATTTTGATGATATGTATGTTGTGATTCCCTTAGTGGTGTCATGTGAACGTAGACTACATGACACTTCACCATCCTTGGGCCTCCTCCTTGGGTTCGACACTCTTATTTATCGAAAAAGGTTACAAACGATCCCTTACACTTGTGGATTATCAAGACCTTTTTCTCGCACCGTTGTCGGGGAACAATAGCATAGTGGTGAATATTCTCGTGTATCCTTATTTGCTTTATCACTAAGTAATTTTTATTTTCTGTTATTAGTTGTTTTCTATCTTTAAATATGGGTAGAAAACGCAAAATACCAAAAAAATAGATGTACTTGCTGATCCAAAAGTTGAGGAACCACTAGTGTTCCCTACTATTGAAGCTTATTACTTGGATCATCTTCGATCCCTTTGTGCTCGTCCTGAAACCCCGACTAGCTTATTTGAGGGGAAATCATTAAATGAGCATGCTCGTTATGTGCGACACCGCTATCAGAAAAGGGAAACTCTTGTGGCATCAAATTAATAGTTTGCGTTGCTATGGTTGGAATTTATGCGAAATATGTGACTTTACTTGTTGTTCTGAAGAAACTAAAAAACACCTTTCCTACCAATGTGTGTTTAATGATAATGAAATATTATTTCCTTCTGCCAAGGAAGCCTATTGTTATCATGATATTGAACAAATAAAAAAATTGTTGCTTTTAAAGGTGCTTATGAAATTGCTTCTTTGATTGAAAAGTATGATGCTACTCTTTACAAATATGATTTTTTGCCATACTTAAATATTGCTATGAAAACTATGCTTCCAATGCTTACGTTAAAGAATTTATTGAAAGAATGTCCGCTGCCTTGGAAGAGATTAAAATTTTGCAGGAATCTATGGAAAACGAAATTGCTAAAACTGTGAGCTCAATGGATGAAAAAGATGAGGAGGAAAGCAAAGAACAAAAGGAGGAAGAGCAGATTAGCTACCTATGCCCACCTTCTAATGATAGTAACTCTTCAAGTCATACATTATTTAAATTCCCTTCGTGCATACCGAAGGACGAATGCTATGAAGATTGCTATGATCCCTTGGATTTCTTTGAAATATCCCTTTTTGATGAAATTGATGCTTACTATGCTTGTGGCCATGATGCCAATATGAATTATGCTTATGGAGATGAACTTGCTATAGTTCCTTATGTTAAGAATGAAATTGTTGCTATTGCAGCCACACATGATAGTCCTATTATCTTTTTGAATTCTCCCAACTACACCATATCAGAGAAGTTTGCACTTTTTAAGGATTATATTGATGGGTTGCGTCTTACTATCACACATGATGATTTTGATGAATATAATACACATGTGCTTGCTGCTCCTAATTGCAATTACTATGAGAGAGGAACCAAATCTCCACCTCTTTATGTTTTCAATAAGATAAAATTGCAATAAAATGTATGTACTACGCATTGGCCTTTACTTGATGTGCATGAATTGTTCTTTTACGACATGCCGATGCATAGGAAGAGAGTTAGACTTCGTAATTACATGATATATGTTGCTATGTGCTCACTACTAAATTAAAAATCATTGTTAATTAAAATTGGCTTTGATATACCTTGGATCCGGGTGGATCCATTACTTAAGCACTTTATGCCTAGCTTAATAGCTTTAAAGAAAGCGCTGCCACGGAGACAACTCAAAAGTTTTAGAGAGTCATTTTATTCTTTTGAGTTCTTTTATAAAGTTTAAAAACAAAAAAAATATAGAGAGGAACCTAAAAGTTTACTAAAAGAAAAGTGAAAGTGAGAGAGACGAACATCGTGGAAGTGGGGGCGTCCTTGAACTTGTTCATGCCCATGGAAGCTTTGCGAATCTTAATCACAGAAACTTTTCAACAAAAATAATTACCCCCTTGTAAAAATCCATTGTATTATAAAAATAACATGCCAAGATTTGCATTTAGGATGATTAGATTGCTTGTTGGTATGTGCGATGTAAAAATAGAAACTTTGGCTGTAGTGCGTGAATTTAATATATTTTTACTGGAACGTCAAAAGTTTATGAAATTTTACATAGCATTTCTATACAAAATGTTTATTTATTCCCAATTTTTCAGAATTTTTGTAGTTACAAAAGTGTGGTCAAAGTTCAGATTACTACAGACTGTCCTGTTTAAGACATATTCTATTTTTGATGCATTGTTTTGCTTGTCTAATGAAACTATCGATTTTATCAGTGATATAAGCCATGTAGAAGTTATAATACATCAGTATATTTCAAATATAAAATATTAATGGGTTTGCAATAGTACTTAAAGTAGTAATTTTCTTTACTATACTAACAGATCTCACCAGTTTTCTGTTAAGTTTTGTGTGGATGAAGTGTTCATAGATCGAGGAGGTCTCGATATGAGGAGAAGGAGGAGAAGCAAGAGTTCAAGCTTGGTGCTTCCCAAGTCACTCCAATTAAATATCCAAGGATACTCAAGCATCTAAGCTTGGGTATGTCCCGGAAGGTATCCCATCTTTCTTCAACAAGTATCAATATGTTTTTGTTTTTGTTTCGTTCATGTAATATGTGTAAATCTTGGTGCGTCTTTGTGTTTAGTTTTAACTTTTATTTTATGCATCATGCTGGTATGAGATAGTACATGGTTGATTTATAGAATTCTCATTGCACTTCACTTATATTTTTTGAGTATGGCTTTATATAATGCTTCATGTGCTTCACTTATATCATTTGAAGTCTGGATTAGCTATTTCTCTTCACATAGAAAATCGTAATTTCTAGAATGCTCTTTTGCTTCACTTATATTTATTAGAGAATGATCTTTTATAGAAAGAATTAAACTCTCTTTCTTCACTTATATCTATTTAGAGAGTCAACAGGAATTGGCCATTCATATGGTTAGTCATAAAATCCTACATAAAACTTATGGATCACTGAATATGATATGTTTGATCCTTGCAATAGTTTGCGATATAGAGATGATAATATGTGGGAGGTACTAGTGGATGATCGTGTTTAGTAAGATATTGGTGTTAAGGTTTGTGATTCCTGAAGCATGCACGTATAGTCTCCCGTTATGCCAGGAAGTTGGAGCACAATTTATCCTTGATTGTCTATCTCTGTCTGAAGGTCGGGGGCACGAAATGGTTAACTCCTCCCAACCTCCCCCCTAGGAGCATGCATAGTAATACTTTGCTTCGAGGCCTAATAAAATTTTGCAATATGTATGTGAGTTCTTTATGACTAATGTGAATCCATGGATTATACGCACTCTAACCTTTCTGCAATTTGCTAGCCTCTATGGTACCATGCATTGCCCTTTCTCACCTCGAGAGTCAACGCAAACTTCGCTGGTGCATCCAAACCCTATGATATGATACTCTCTATTACACATAAGCATTATTATATCTTCCTCAAAACAGCCACCATACCTACCTATTATGGCATTTCCATAGCCATTCTGAGATATATTGCCATGTAACTTCCACCGCTTTCGTTTTGATAACTTGAGCATTAATTGTCATATTGCTTTGCATGATCGTAAGATAGCTAGCATGATGTTGTTCGGGAACGTCGCATGGGAAACAAAAAAATTCCTACGCACACGCAAGATCTATCCATGGTGATGAGCATCTACGAGAGGGAGAGTGGATCTACATACCCTTGTAGATCGCTAAGCGGGAAGCGTTAAGAAACGCGGTTGGTGTAGTCGAACATCTTCGCGATCCAAATCGCCGAGCGTCCTGCGATCACATCACGATCCATACCGCGATCCAATCACGATCCGTCCCGCGAACTCATCACGATCCGTCCCGCGATCTCATCACGATCCGTCCCACGATCTCATCACGGTCCTTCCGATCTAGCGCCGAACGGATGGCACCTCCGCGTTCAGCACACGTGCAGCTTGATGACGATCTCCACTGTATTGATCCAGCAAGAGGAAGTGGAGAGGAAGAAGAGTTCACCGGAAGCATGACGGCGCTGCGGCGATGGTGGTGGAGCTATTCCGGCAGGGCTTCGCCTAAGCACTGCGAAAATTCGATCTAGAGGAGCACCGGTGGAACGGGTAGCACGTGGCCGTAAAATCAGGTGCAAATCACCCAAGTCCACCAATATATATAGGAGGGAGGGAGGAGGAGGGCTGGCGCAAGGGCCAAGGCCCCATAGGGTCGGCTGAACCTATTAGGATTGGAGGACTCTCCTCCAATCCTAGTAGGACTAGGATTCGTCCCCTTTTTTTTTCCTTTTTCCACCTTTTTCCTATTGGGTTTTCTTCTCCAGCCACATGGGCCTTGTGTGGGAGTTTCCACCAGCCCACTAAGGGCTGATATCAACTCTCCCACAGCCCATGAAGCCTCTTGGGTCGAAATACCCCTCCCGGAGGTCTCCCGGTACACTACCGGCACTCCAGGTACACTACCGATGAGCCCGAAACTTTTCCGGCGACCAAAACAGGACTACCTATATATGAATCTTTACCTCCGGACCATTTAGGATCTCCTCGTGACGTCCAGAATCTCATCCGGGACTCCGAACAACCTTCGGTCACCACCATACATAACTCTATACTATCGAAACGTCACCAAACCTTAAGTGTGAAAACCCTGCGGGTTTGAGAACTATGTAGACATGACCGAGACACCTCTACGGTCAATAACCAATGGCGGGACCTGGATGTCCACATTGGTTCCTACATATTCTACGAAGATCTTTATCGGTCGAACCTCTATGTCAAGGATCCAGTTAATCCCGTATGATGTTTCCTTTGTTCTTCGGTATGTTACTTGCCCGAGATTCGATCGTCGGTATCTCCATACCTAGTTCAACCTCGTTACTGGCAAGTCTCTTTACTCGTTCCGTAATACAAGATCCCGCAACTATCACTTAGTCATATTGCTTGCAAGGCTTATTGTGATGTTGTATTACCGAGTGGGCCCTGAGATACCTCTCCGTCACACGGAGTAACAAATCCCAGTCTTGATCCATGCCAACTCAACAGACACCCTCGGAGATACCTGTAGAGCACCTTTATAGTCACCCAGTTACGTTGCGACGTTTAATACACACAAGGTACTCCTCCGATATCAGTGAGTTGCATGATCTCATGGTCATAGGAACACATACTTTTGACATGCAGAAAACAGTAGCAATAAACTGACACGATCATATGCTACATTTGTAGTTTGGGTCTTGTCCATCACATCATTCTCCTAATGATGTGATCCCGTTATCAAATGACATCTCATGTCAATGGCTAGGAAACCTTAACCATCTTTGATTAACGAGCTAGTCTATTAGAGGCATACTAGGGACATGGTTTGTCTATGTATCCACAGATGCATCTAAGTCTCCGATCAATACAATTATAGCATGGATAATAAACGATTATCATGAACAAGGAAATATGATAATAACTAATTTATTATTGCCTCTAGGGCATATTTCCAACAGTCTCCCACTTTCACTAGAGTCAATAATCTAGTTCACATCACCATGTGATTTGCATTGTTATGAATCTAACACCCAATGAGTTCTGGGGCTTGATCATGCTTTGCATGTGAGAGAGGTCTTATAGTCAACTGGTCTGTGACATTCAGATCCGTGGGTACTTTGCAAATTTCTATGTCAAACCGTAAACACTGCTATCACACTCCACCTAGTACTATTCCAAATGGCTCCTCCACTATACGTATCCAGATTGCTACTACGAGTCATTTGGATTGGTCTTAAAGCTTGCATCGACGTAACTCTTTACGGCGAACTCTTTATCACCTCCATAATCGAGAAACATCTCCTTAGTCTTTTAGTTACCAAGGATAATCTTGACCGCTGTCCAGTGCTCCATTCCAGGATCACTTTGAAATCTTTCGGCCATACTTATGGCAAGGCTGACATCGGGTCTTGTGCACAACATTGCATACATGATAGAGCCTATGGCTGAAGCATAGGGGATGACACTTCATCTTTTCTCTATCTTCTGCAGTCACTTGGCATTGAGTCTTACTCAACTTTACACCTTACAAATCAGGCGAGAACTCTTTCTCTGACTGATCCATTTTGAATTCTTTCAAAAACTTTGTCAAGGTATGTACTTATTGAAAAAGTCTCATCAAGCTTCTTGATCTATCTCTATAGATCTTGATGCTCAACAATTAGGTAGCTTTATCCAGGTCTTCCTTTGAAAAAGTCTTTTCCAAACAACCGTTTATGCTTTCTAGAAATTCTACATCATTTCCGATCAACAATATGTCAACCACATATGCTTACCAGAAACTCTATAGTGCTCCCACTCACTTTATTGTAAATACAAGTTTATCATAAACTTTGTATAGACTCAAAAACTTGGATCACCTTATCAAAGTGTATATTCCATCTCCGAGATGCTTGCTTCAGTTCATAGAAGGTTCACTAAAGCTTGCACACCTTTTAGCATCCTTAGGACTAACAAAACCTTCTGGTTGTATCACATACAACCTTTCCTCAAGTAGACGTTAAGGAACGATGTTTTGACATCCATCTGCCAGATTTTATAATTGAAGAATGCAGCAACTGCTAACATAATTCCAACAGACTTTAGCATCGCTACGAGTGAGAAAGTCTCATCGCAGTCAACTCCTTGAACTTGTCGTAAACTTATTTGCAACAAGTCGAGCTTTATAAATGGTGACATTTACCATCAGCGTCCATCTTCATCTCAAAGGTCCATTTGTACTCGATGACCTGCCATCCAACGAGCAAGTCTACGAAGGTCTATACTTGGTTTTCATACATGGATCCTTTCTCGGATTTCATGGCCTCTAACCATTTGTCAGAATCCGGGCCCATCATCACTTCTCCATAGTTTGTAGGTTCATCGTTGTCCAACAACATGACCTCCAAGACAGGGTTGTCGTACCGCTCAGTAGCAGTACACGTCCTTGTCGACCTACGAAGTTCGATAGTAACTTGATCCGAAGCTTCATGATCATCATCATTAACTTCCTCTTCAACTGACGTAGGCTTCACAGAAACATCTTTCTGCGCTGCGCTACTTTCTGGTTGAAGTAAAGGTTCAGTAACCTCATCAAGCTCTATTTTCCTCGTAGGTCGATAGTAACTTGATCCAAAGCTTCATGATCATCATCATTAACTTCCTCTTCAACTGACGTAGGCTTCACAGAAACATCTTTCTGCGCTGTGCTACTTTCTGGTTGAAGCAGAGGTTCAATAACCTCATCAAGTTCTATCTTCCTCCCACTCAATTCTTTCAAGAGAAACCCTTTCTCGATAAAGGACCCACTTTTAGCAACAAACATTTTATGCTTGGATCGGAGATAGAAGGTTCACCCAACTGTTCTTAGGGTATTCTATGAAGATGCATTTGTCCACTTTGGGTTCGAGCTCATTAGGTGAAAACATTTTCCACACAAGCGTCGTAGCCCCAAACATTAAGAAATGACAACTTAGGTTTCTATCAAACCATAGTTCACACGGTGTCATCTCAACGGATTATGGTGCTCTATTTAAAGTGAATGTAGTTGTCTCTAATGCATAACCCCAAAATTCTAGTAACAAAATGATAATAGACATCATAGCACGCACCATATCCAATAGAGCACGACTATGACGTTCGGACACACCATCACACTATGGTGTTCCAGGTGGCGTGAGTTGTGAAACAACTTTCACATTGTCTAAAGTTGTATGCCAAACTCGTAACTCAGATATTCACCTCCACGATCATATCGCAAACATTTTTATCTTCTTGTCACGATGATCTTAAACTTCACTCAGAATTTGCTTGAACCTTTCAAACGATTCAGACTTGTGTTTCATTAAGTAAATATACACTATATCTACTCAAATCATCAGTGAAGGTAACAAAATAATGATATCCACCACACGCTACAAGACTCATTGGATTGCATACATCAACATGTATCATTTCCAATAAATCACTTGCCCGCTTCATCAAAACAGAAAACGGGGTCCTTAGTCATCTTTGACCAAGAGGCATGGTTCGCATGTCTCAACGGATTCGAAATCGAATGAGTCCAAAGATCCATCAGCATGGAGTTTCTTCATGCGTTTTATACCAATATGACATTTAGCGGCAGTGCCACACGTATGTGGTACTATTATTATTATCTTTGTATATCTTTGGCATCAATGTTATGAACATGTGTATTACTACGATCAAGTTTCAACAAACCATTCTTACTGGGTGCATGACCGTTGAAGATATTATTCATGTAAATAGAATAACTATTATTCTCTAACTTAAATGAATAACCGTGTTGCAATAAACACGATCCAATCACGTTCATGCTCAACGCAAAACACCAAATAACATTTATTTAGGTTTGTCACCAATCTCGAAGGTAGAGAGAGCGTGCGATGTTGATCACATCAACCTTGGAAACATTTCCAACACACATCGTCACCTCACCCTTAGCTAGTTCTCTGTTTACTCCGTAGCTTTTATTTCGAGTTACTAACATTTAGCAACTGAACCGGTGTCCAATACCCAGGTGCTACTAGGAGTACTAGCAAGGTACACATCAATAACACGTATATCAAATATACTTCTATCGACGTTGCCAGCCTTCTTATCTACCAAGTATCTAGGGTTGTTCCGCTTCAGTGACCGCTCTCCTCATAATCGAAGCACTTAGTCTCGGGTTTGGGTTTAACTTTGGGTTGCTTCACCGGAGCAGCAACTGACTTGCTATCCATGAAGTTTCCCTCCTTGCCCTTCCCCTTCTCGAAACTAGTGGTTTTACTAACCATCAACACTTGATGCTCCTTCTTGATTTCTACCTTCGCGATGTCAAACATCGCGAACAGCTCAGGGATCATTATTTCTATCCCTGGCGTTAATAGTTCATCACCAAGTTCTAGTAGCTTAGTGATAGTGACTTGGAGAACAATATCAATCACTATCTTATCTGGAAGATCAACTCCAACTCGATTCAAGCGATTGTAGCACCCAGACAATGTGAGCACATGCTCAACGATTGAACTATTCTCTTTCATATTACCGGCAAAGAATCTTGTTGGAGATCTCATATCTCGCAACACAGGCACGAGTCTGAGATCCTAATTTCAGCTCTTAGAACATCTCATATGTTCCGTGACGTTCAAAACGTTTTGGAGCCTCAATTCTAAGCCGTAATGCATGACACACTAAAACTATTAAGTAGTCATCAGAACGTGCCTGTCAGATGTTCACAACATCTACAGACGACGCTAGAGGGGTTGGCGCATCGAGCGGTGCATTAAGGACATAAGCCTTCTGTGCAGCAACGAGGACAATCCTTAGATCACGGAGCCAGTCCGCAATATTGCTACCATCATCTTTCAACTCTATTTCTCTAGGAACCTATAAAAAAATCAAGGGAGCTACAGCGCGAGCAAGTAATCTACAACATAATTTGCAAAGACACTACTGACTATGTTCATGATAATGAGTTCAATTAATCATATTACTTAAGAACTCCCACTCAAATTGACATCCCTCCGGTCATTCGAGTGATACATGATCCAAATTCACCAACTCAAGTCCGATCATCATGTGAGTTGAGGTGGTTACAATGGTGAACATCATCATGTTGATCATATCTACTATATGACTCATGTTCGACCTTTCGGTCTCTTGTGTTTCGAGGCCATGTCTGTACATGCTAGGCTCGTCAAGTTTAACCCGAGTGTTCTGCATGTGCAATATTGGCTTGCACCCATTGTATGTGAACGTAGAGTCTATCACACCCGATCATCACGTGGTGTCTCAACACGACGAACTTTCGCAACGGTGCACACTCGGGGAGAACACAATTCATCTTGAAATTTAAGTGAGGGATCACCTTATAATGCTACCGTCGTCCTAAGCAAAACAAGGTGCATAAAAGGATTAACATCACATGCAAATCATAAGTGACATGATATGGCCATGAACTTGTGCTTTTGATCTCCTATCATGAAAGCACCGGCATGATCTCCATCATCACCGGCATGACACCATGATCTCCATCATCTTGATCTACATCAACGTGTCGCCATCGGGGTTGTCGCGCCCACCATGCTTCTACTACTATTGCTACCGTTTAGCGATAAAGTAAAGCATTACATAGCGCTTAATGATTGACACGTAAGTCATACAATAATTAAAGATAACCCTATGGCTCCTGCCGGTTGTCGTACTCATCGACATGCAAGTCGTGATAATCTATACATCACATGATCATCTCATACATCACATATATCACATCATGTAATTGGCCATATCACATGACAACATACCCTGCAAAAACAAGTTAGATGTCCTCTAATTGTTGTTGCATGTTTTACCTGGCTGCTACGGGTATCTAGCAAGAACAATTCTCATCTACGCAAAAACCACAACGGTGATACACTAGTTTCTTTTCAACCTTCTCAAGGACCGCCTTTGTCGAATCCGATCCAACCAAAGTGAGAGAAACTGGCACCCGCAAGCCATCTATGCAACAAGTTGCGGTTGAGGGAACCGGTCTCTCTTAAGCATACGAGTAATGTTGTTCGGGGCCGCTTCATATCACAATACCGCTGAACCAAAATCCGACCAAGGGAGGAAGCAATCTAAGCATCAACGCCCACAAACCTTTTGTGTTCTACTCGAGATCTCATCTACACATTGACCTAGCTCATGATGCCACTGTTGGGGAACGTCATATGGGAAACAAAAAATTTCCTATGCACACGCAAGATCTATCCATGGTGATGAGCATCTACAAGAGGGAGAGTGGATCTACATACCCTTGTAGATCGCTAAGCGGGAAGCGTTAAGAAACGCGGTTGGTGTAGTCGAACATCTTCGCGATCCAAATCGCTGAGCGTCCCGCGATCACATCACGATCCGTCCCGCGATCCAATCATGATCCATCCCGCGAACTCATCACGATCCGTCCCGCGAGCTCATCACGATCCGTCCCGCGATCTCATCACGGTCCTTCCGATTTAGCGCCGAATGGACGACACCTCCGCGTTCAGCACACGTGCAGCTTGATGACGATCTCCACCGTCTTGATCCAGCAAGAGGAAGTGGAGAGGAAGAAGAGTTCACCGGCAGCGTGACGGCGCTCCGGCGATGGTGGTGGAGCTATTCCGGCAGGGCTTCGCCTAAGCACTGCGGAAATTCGATCTAGAGGAGCACCGGTGGAACGGGTAGCATGTGGCCGTAAAATCAGGTGCAAATCACCCAAGTCCACCAGTATATATAGGAGGGAGGTAGGAGGAGGGCTGGCGCAAGGGCCAAGGCCCCATAGGGTCGGCCGAACCTATTAGGATTGGAGGACCTCCTCCAATCCTAGTAGGACTAGGATTCGTCCCCTTTTTTTTGCCTTTTTCCACCTTTTTCCTATTGGGTTTTCTTCTCCAGCCACATGGGCCTTGTGTGGGAGTTTCCACCAGACCACTAAGGGCTGATATTCACTCTCCCACAGCCCATGAAGCCTCTTGGGTCGAAATACCCCTCCCGGAGGTCTCCCGGTACACTACCGGCACTCCCGGTACACTACCGATGAGCTCGAAACTTTTCCAGCGACCAAAACAGGACTTCCTATATATGAATCTTTACCTCCGGACCATTTCGGAGCTCCTCGTGATGTCCGGGATCTCATCCGGGACTCCAAACAACCTTCGGTCACCACCATACATAACTCTATACTACTGAAACGTCACCAAACATTAAGTGTGCAGTCCCTGCGGGTTCGAGAACTATGTAGACATGACCGAGACACCTCTACAGTCAATAACCAATGGCGGTACCTGGATGTCCACATTGGTTCCTACATATTCTATGAAGATCTTTATCGGTCGAACCTCTATGTCAAGGATCCAATTAATCCCGTATGATGTTCCCTTTGTTCTTCGGTATGTTACTTGCCCGAGATTCGATTGTCGGTATCTCCATACCTAGTTCAACCTTGTTACTGGCAAGTCTCTTTACTCGTTCCGTAATACAAGATCCCACAACTAACACTTAGTCACATTGCTTGCAAGGCTTATTGTGATGTTGTATTACCGAGTGGGCCCTGAGATACCTCTTCGTCACACGGAGTAACAAATCCCAGTCTTGATCCATGCCAACTCAACAGACACCCTCGGAGATACCTGTAGAGCACCTTTATAGTCACCCAGTTACGTTGCGACGTTTGATATACACAAGGTACTCCTCCGATATTAGTGAGTTGCATGATCTCATGGTCATAGGAACACATACTTTTGACATGCAGAAAACAGTAGCAATAAACTGACACGATCATATTCTACGTTTGTAGTTTGGGTCTTGTCCATCACATCATTCTCCTAATGATGTGATCCTGTTATTAAATGACATCTCATGTCAATGGCTAGGAAACCTTAACCATCTTTGATCAACGAGCTAGTCTATTAGAGGCATACTAGGGACATGGTTTTGTCTATGTATCCACACATGCATCTAAGTCTCCGATCAATACAATTATAGCATGGATAATAAAAGATTATCATGAACAAGTAAATATGATAAAAATAATTTATTATTACCTTTAGGGCATATTTCCAACAGATGTTTCCATGGCTTGTCCATTTTTTGATATATTTGCTATGCTAGATCATTGCACATCCTGGTACACTGCCAGAGGCATTCATAGAGTCATACTTTGTTTTACTAGTGTTGTAATATTGAGTTGTAAGTAAATAGAAGTGTGATGATCATCATTATTCATTATTAGAGCATGTCTCAATGAGGAAATGATGATGTAAACTATGATCCCCCCCACAAGTCGGGATGAGGCTCCGACAAATATAAAAATAAAATAAAAAATGAGAGAAAAAGAGATAAGGGGTATGATAATTCCACACTTGTGCTTCAAAGTAGCACCATTTTTTCATGTAGAGATTCTCCTATGTTGTCACTTTCATATACTAGTGGAAAATTTTCATTATAGAGTTGGATGCACACCCACTTAGTTTTCATGTTGAGCTTTCATACACTTATAGCTCTTGGCGCATCCGTTGCATGGCAATACCTACTCCTCACATTGATACCAATTGATGGGCATCGTCATAGCCCGTTGAATAGCTGCATAGATGTGATACTATCTTCCTTTTAGTCTTCTCTGTATTAATGTCTACCACCACATTCTATTCCACCCATAGTGCTATATCCATGGCTTGTGCTCATGTATTGCGTGAGAGTTGAAAATGCTTAAGCGCGTTAGAAAGTATGAACCAATTGCTTGGCTGACACCGAGGTAGTACATGATTTATACTTTGTGTCAAGAAGACAGAGCATGACAAGGCTATATGATTTTGTAGGGATAATGTTCTTTAACCTTGATATTTTGAAAGACACGATTGTTTGTTGGGATGCCTGAGTATTAATGTCTTTATGTCAAATTATAGACTATTGCTTTGAATCACTCATGTCTTATATTCATGCCATGATTAGATATATGATCAAGATTATGCTAGGTAGCATTCCACGTCAAAAATTATCTTTTTTATCATTTACCTACTTGAGGACGAGCAGGAATTAAGCATGGGGATGCTGATACGTCTCCCTCATCTCTATATTTTTTGATTGTTTCATGCCAATATTATACGACTTTCACATATTTTTGGCAACATTTTATATGATTTATTGGACTAACATATTTTTTGGCAACATTTTATATATTTTTTGTTTCACAGAATATCCATATCAAACAAAGTCCAAACGCGACACAAATTTACGGAGAATTATTTTGGAATATTTGTGAATTTTGGGAGGTGGAATCAATGCAAAAGGAGGCACACAACCACCACAAGACACCAGGTGCGACCCAGGGCCCACGCGCGGGGTTGTGGGTTGTGCTCACCTCCTAAGTCGGTTGGAGCTCTACTTCAGGCGCAAGGTAGCTTATATCCGGAAAAAAATCATGTTAATCGAAGTTACGAATCTCTGGGAATATAAGAAATGGTTTTCGGCCAGAAAACAGGAACGCGAAACAGAAGAGAATAGAGAGGGAGATCCAATCTTGGAGGGGCTCCTGCCCCTCCGCCGCCATGACGACCATGGACCAGAGGGGGAACTCTCCTCCCATCTAGGGGGGAGGTCAAGGGAGAAGAAGGAGGGGGCTCTATCCCCCTCTCTCCTGATGGCGTCGGAGTGCCACCAGGGCATTCATCATGACGAAAATCTACACCAACAACTTTGCCGCCGTCATCACCAGTACCATCACCTTCCCTCATCTATCTACATCAGTCCACTCTCCCATATCCCGATGTACCCTATTCTTGAACATGGTGCTTAATGCTATATATTATATCCCTATGATGTTTTAGTAGATCTGTTTTGTCCTATGGGCTAATTGATGATCGTGGTTGGTATGTGTTGTATGTTTTATTTTGGTGTTGTCCTATGGAGCCTTTCGTGTCGCGCAAACGTGAGGGCCCGCTATAGGGTGTTGCAATATGTCCATGATTCTCTTATGGTGGGTCGCGTGAGTGACAGAATACACAAACCTGAGTAAGGGGTTGTTGCGTATGGGAGTAAAGAGGACTTGATACTTAATGCTATGGTTGGGTTCTACCTTAATGATCTTTGGTAGTTGCGGTTGCTTGCTAGAG
This sequence comes from Hordeum marinum, assembly GCA_022496015.1. NCBI lineage: Eukaryota > Viridiplantae > Streptophyta > Magnoliopsida > Poales > Poaceae > Hordeum > Hordeum marinum. The sequence goes on from CM039675.1 coordinate 353,624,662, forward strand.
TTCCAATCGTAAGTGCATATGATCCAAGTACAGAAAGTATGTTAGCTCAGGCCTCTCCCTCATATAAAACTACAATAATGATTACCGGTCTAGTTATCAATTGCCTAGGACAATCTCACAAATCCTATCACCACTTTTCCACACTTGCTATATTTACTTTCTTGTTATTTTATTAAAACAACACCTAACTTTTATTTCCACGTTCTTTATTATCTTGCAAAACTATCTTTATCTCTACAAAGTACTTCTAGTTTTATTCCCGCAAAGTAGTTTCATACTTGTTCTAGGTAAAGCAAACGTTAAAGTGTGCGCACAGTTGTATCGGTGGTCGATATAACTTGAGGAAATATTTGTTCTACCTTTAGCTCCTCGTTGGGTTCAACACTCTTATTTATCAAAAAAGGCTACAAACGATCCCCTACACTTGTGGGTTATCAAGACCCGGCTATCAGTGACACATTTAACTTCCTGGTTAATTTTTAACCTAAACTTAATTGCTACAATGGCGGCCCCACATGTCATAGGGGGATGAGGGTTGGGTTAGTGGTTAAACCCGCATGGGCCACCTGTCGGTGGCCCATGGGTCGGTTTGAACGGTCGACGCACGTTGATGACCAAACAGACGACGACGATGGTCGAAACCTCACTAGAGTTGCGATACACGCGATGGGAGTGGGCGCCGATCGGTTCTACATGGAGCTAGAGCTCGCCCGCATCGAGCGATGGCCTCTAGGCTGCCGGAGGTGGCCGGAATTGGTGGCCACAAGGAGCCGGGTGGCGGCTGCTCTTCGGTTCCGACGGATAACATGACCACGACTCGAGTTTGAGCAAAAGGAGCGTGGAAACAGCTTCGCATGGACCTAACAAAGCTATTGTCGGTGCTCGGGACCAAATGGTCACAAGAGGCCTCGCCGATGATGATTACACGCGGCGGCAGTGGCGGGCCTCGTGGTGCGGTGCCTAGAGGGCAAGAGGGAGAGGGTAAGGAGGGCACACGAGCATTAGGAGCTCATAGCAATGTCGGGGGGAGCTCAGTGGAGAGCGGGGGATGAGGGGTGGTGGTGATGGTGGCTGGAGATGGGCGAATCGACGGTAATGGCGACGCGGCCGCGACGGTGAAGAGTGTAGGGAGACATAGTAGTAAATCAAAAAATTTCCTACGATCACCAAGATCTATCCATGGAGAAACCAGCAACGAGTGGGGAGAGATTGCATCTTCATACCTTTGAAGATCGCTAAGCGGAAGCATTACAATAACGCGGTTGGTGGAGTCGTACTCGCAACGATTCAGATCGCGGTGGATTCCGATCTTAGCGCCAAACAACGGCGCCTCTGCGTTCAACACACGTGCAGCCCGATGATGTCTCCTACGCCTTGATCCAGCAAGGAGGAAGGAGAATTTGAGGGAGAGCTTCGGCAGCACGACGGCGTGGTGATGATGGAGCTATGTGAACTCCGGCAGGGCTTCGCCAAGCGCTACGGAGAACGAGGAAGAGGAAGGGTAGGGCTGCGCCGAGAGAGAGAAGTCGCATCTCAAATTAGCCCAAACCCTTGCATATATATAGGAGGAGGGAGAGGGAGGGCTGCCTTGGCCCCTCCTCCAAGGAGGAGAGCTTCGGCCGAACTAGGGGGAGAGTCCACCTCCCACAAGGGAGGTGGATCTCCTCCTTTTAAATCCTTTCAGCCCTATCTCTTGATCTCCAGCCGCATGGGCCTTTCTAGAAGGTCTTGGCCATCCCAATAAGGGCTGGCACACCTCCTCTAAGGGCCCACAAAGTCCTATGGTCGTCACACCCCTCCCGAGGGTCCTCTGGCACCCTCCCGGCACTCTCGGTACACTACCGATGAGCCCGAAAACTTTTCGGTGACCAAAACTGGACTTCCTACATATCAATCTTTACCTCCGGACCATTCTGGAGCTCCTCGTGACGTCCGGGATCTCATCCGGGACTCCGAACAACCTTCGGTAATCACGTATACCATTTCCCTATAACTCTAGCATCATCGAACCTTAAGTGTGTAGACCCTACGGGTTCGAGAGACATGTAGACATGACCGAGACACCTCTCCGGTCAATAACCAACAGCGGGATCTAGATACCCATGTTGGCTCCCACATGCTCCACGATGATCTCATAGGATGAACCACAATGTCGGGGATTCAATCAATCCCGTATACAATTCCCTTTGTCTATCGGTATGATACTTGCCCGAGATTCGATCGTCGATATCTCTATACCTTGTTCAATCTCGTTACCGGCAAGTCTCTTTTACTCGTTCCGTAATACATCATCCCGTGGCTAACTCCTTAGTCACATTGAGCTCATTATGATGATGTCTTACCGAGTGGGCCCAGAGATACCTCTCCGTCACACGGAGTGACAAATCCCAGTTTCGATTCGTGCCAACCCAACGGACACTTTTCGGAGATACCCGTAGTGCACCTTTATAGCCACCCAGTTACGTTGTGACGTTTGGCACACCCAAAGCATTCCTACGGTATCCGGGAGTTGCACAATCTCATGGTCTAAGGAAACGATACTTGACATTGAAAAGCTTTAGCAAACGAACTACACGATCTTGTGCTAGGCTTAGGATTGGGTCTTATCCATCACATCATTCTCCTAATGATGTGATCCCATTATCAATGACATCCAATGTCCATGTCATGAAACCGTGACCATCTATTGATCAACGAGCTAGTCAACTAGAGGCTCACTAGGGACATGTTGTGGTCTATGTATTCACACATGTATTACGGTCTCCGGTTAACACAATTATAGCATGAACAATAGACAATTATCATGAAATAGGAAATACAATAATAACCATTTTATTATTGCCTCTAGGGCATATTTCCAACAAAGAGTTCTTCGATGGCGGCGTCCGGTGGCTTCACCACCTCGATCTAGGGGCACCGGGGACGTGGTCGAAGGCGAGGGTCCTCCCGGACCTGCTCGAGCGCCTCGGGGTGCCGGTGACCGCGGCAAATGGCGGGCGGCGATGACAGACGCGCTCGAGCGAAGTGGGCAACAAGGATAGAGCGCATGTGAGGGGGGAAAGGTGGGCGCTAGGGTTGTGAGGGAGCAGGGGGCTTGTAGGCATCGTGAGGGTGTCGGGGTGCCGCTGGATGGCCACCCCATGGATATCGGAGTCGCGGACGGGCACGCGGTGTCCAACGCGCCTTGGTGAACAGAGGTTGAAGAAGGGAGAGAGAGACGGGTTGGGCCTGTGTAGTGGGCCAAGGCCGAGTGGGAGGGAGGGGCTTTTCCTTTCCTTTTTTATTTATAATTTTTGTTTTAGTTTTATTATTTATGTTTGTTTTAATTTCACAACCAAAATGACTTTTGTAAGATAAGCCACCTGGCCAAATATTAGTATTACAAAATTAGGCAGTGTACAAAAAGTTTGGGGGCATTTTGACAAGTTTGGGTATTTTCAATTTTCATAAATCCAAAGGCATTTATTTATTTCTTTTTTCCTTTGTTATAATTGTTTTGAGGCACTAAAATACTTGATAAAATGTTGGTTACAATTTTATAAATACCAGGTGAATATTTGTAACCCATCCATGATTTTAGTTTTCAGGTCTGCAAAACTATTTGAACCACTTATTATTTGAGTTTTGAATTTCAATAGGAATTTGAAAAGGGAGTTGACTCAATTGTGATCAATCATTATTTTACCAAAAGCATTAGCTTAAACTCATAGGTTACTATAGCTTAATTACAAACATCACTGTAGCTGATCAACAGGGGGTTACACGTGTTACACGTGTTACACGTGCCCGCGCCCGGCTACGTGCCGTGGCCGTGGAGGAGAGGAGGAAGGGGACGAGGGGATACGGTTGTATTTTTAGCAGTCGACGAGGGGATACGGTGATTAATTGTTGACGCATTTTTCATCAAGCCACCCATGTGCGCTACCTCGGATCGTTCGGGCCTGGCTCACTAGGAATGGCCGAGGCTTAGGATGGCTTTAAGAACCGTGTCATGCAGGCCCAACAGTATTTCTATTTAACCAAACATCTCAACACGAAAAAAATATTGCATACAAAGGCCTGGTTGCGTTTTTGCGGGCAACCAAACGCATCCTTGGTGAATCAAAATCACAAAACTGTACCATAAATTATCTAGAATCATTCTCAATGCAATCTAAAATTGTCAAAAATTGGGATTCTGACAAAAATAATAATTAAATGTTCATTTTCAGCAAATACCACTATTATACACGGTATTTACAACCAAAATACCACTCGAAACAGTCCATAAAAGGCCCAAACGATGGATCCACTCGCGTTCGTAACCGCCGCTCTCCGAGGCTGTTTGTTCATAACCATAGTTTGGCAATTCGAAGTTTTACCAACTACGGTTTAATTGGCATGTATTTAATTTTATCACAGTTTGACTTGTCACATTTTATTGCCTCTATCATCCACTTGTCATAAAGTCAACTTTTTATTGACTTTTATCAAAGTTTGTCATTTGACATTTTAGATACATTTTATGACTAATCGTACTTTTGTGGCTTGTCACATTTTGACTTACAAAATTTAATCTCAAACCAAACATACCCTCCATCCCCCAGCCACGAACGACCTGGAGCGAGGGCGCGTCGCCAGCCTGTCCCCGTTCCCGTCCGCCGCCACGCCCTAGCCTCGGTGCTGTCCGGCGACCCCGCCCCGTCCCCGTCCGCCGCCACGCCCTAGCCTCGGTGCTGTCCGGCGACCCCGCCCCGTCCCCGTCCACCGCCCGTCCCGTCCGTTGACCCCACCCCGGCCCCTCTCATGGACGAGGGCCTCGTCGCTTCTGTTCCCGGCCCGTCCATCACCAAGCGTGCTCGGTTTATGGGGCCATAGGCATCCAGTAGCTCAGGCGCTGACCCCGAGATGGAGGTCCGAGCACTCGTCTCGATGGCCAGCGGACTCTACCCGTTGGCACGGGCAGAGGCACTCAGTGGCCTCGCTGCGGTCCTCAAGAAGGTGAATGCCGGCGGCGGGGTTGTGGAGTGCTGCTACGGTTGCGCGGTGAAATTGCTGAGGGACGAGGACGAGGGTATCAGGTTGGCCGCTGTGCGATTGGTGAGATTTTGTCATTTGTGGGTACTTACGTTTTTTTTGTGTGTGCTATACTGCATGTATGCTTTTAAGAGTTACGTACATATGAGGAATTGAGGAGATCTCCTGTCTTCGGTGGATAGGTTGGCCTCTGTGTGGAGAAGTTTGCCATGAGAGAGGAGTTGGGTGGTGATGGTGACCAAATGGACCGGATTTTCCTACAGGTATGGTTTGCACTTTGCGCTGGATTTGGTGTTCATGAACGATAGGATCAACTAGCTGAGTGTGGGCCTAATGTTAATGTGATACCAACATTTTTATTTAGCCTAATAGTTCTGTTCCTATTCCTATATGTAAATTCCAGGCTACTAAAGTTTGGAATGAATAGTTATACGACAGGCCAACTGGTACTAAGAGCGATGTTCTTGTTTTTACTTGAAAGACCTGTATTTTCGGCAAATTACCTTTCTGTTCTTATCACCAGAAATCCTTTTGATAAGGTGAAAGCACTCATGTCAAATGAGATTTATTACTAAAACATGCAATTTGTGATGCGCACAATAAGAAAAAATTGCATCTAATCATGCTTGAGCATTTAATATTTGTAAGTTGCAAGTTTTACTCCACTGACCACTGTAATGATAACTGCATTGTTTCCCGTCTTGACTTCTCTATTCAGCTTAGCTCCATGGCTAGGGACATGTGTACAGAAGTAAGAATTGAAGCATTCAACGCGCTTGCTAAAATGCAGAGAGTATCTGACGGTGTTTTGCTTCAGTCACTGTCTAAGAAGATCATGAAAACTGACACTGGGAGTGCCTCTAGCAACAAAGGGAAAACACTGCCCGTTGATCCAGCGGTCCTCCCAAAACAATGCCCGCAGACCATCGCCAAGGATCATGGAGGTGGACGCGAAGAAAAATGCGCGTTCCTCATTTGAGAACTGGAGGTCGAGGCCAGCCCACGTTCTGTTTCCATCAATGCGTGCAAACCAGAGCCATCTGGTGCGCAAGGCGAGACCCGTGCACTCCAGGTCGTGGATGCCAAGGCCGCCCAGGCTGGTAGGGCGGTAGACGCGGCGCCAGTTCACGTGGCAGTTGCCGCCTTGAGCATCGGCACGGCCGGCCCAAAGGAATCCTCTCTGGATCTTCTCAAGGAGTTTGAGGACTTTCTTCGGCGGCGCGAGCACAAGGAGCTGATGCAGGGGGATTGCACTGAGCACGGGCTTGACAAAGGCGAGGCGTCCAGCCTTGTTCATGTGGTGCGCCTTCCAAGTGGGCAGCTTCCCGGTGGTCTTGTCGACGACGGGTTGCAGTTGGGCAACCGTCGGGCGTCGCAAGGTGGGGGGGGGGGGGGATGCCCAGATAGGTGATGGGGAACTCCGCGAGGGGGCATCCTAGGGTCGCGACGGCCGGGGCGACCTCGTCGTCCGCACAACGGATCATCGTGGCCGTGCTCTTCTGGAAGTTGACTCGCAGGCCTGACGCACGGCCGAAAAGCTGTAGGATCTCTCTGACCGCCATCGCGTTGCTAGGCGAGGGGTGGCAGAAGAGAATGACGTCCTCGGCATAAAGCGAGATGATGGGAATCGCACGACGGGGGTGCAGCTGTTGCAGAACGTTGAGCTCGGCAGCTCGGCGGAACAAGTGCCCCAACGTGTCGACAGCAAGCACAAAGAGCCGCGGTGACACAGGGTCGCCCTGGCGGAGTCCACATCGATGCCAGATCGTAGGTCCAGGCGCGCCGTTCAGGAGGACCCGGGTGCTGGCCGACGATAGCAGGATAGTGATCCAGCCGAGGAAGCGGTCGCCGAATCCGTATCGATGCAGGGCCTCAAAGAGAAAGGGCCACGAGACGGAGTCGAAGGCGCGGGTGAGGTCGAGCTTGAGGAGGATGCGCAGGGCTCCCAGCTGGTGGAGGAGGCGCGCCGACTGTCGCACGATCAAGAAATTGTCGTGGAGGCTGCGTCCGGGGATGAAGGTGTTCTAGATGGGATTGATCAAGTCATTCAGCTTGGGCGCAAGGCGGAGGGATAACATCTTCGTGAAGATCTTGGTGACGAGGTGGATTAGGCTGATGGGCATGTAGTCGAACAGGCTGGCAGCGTCGACGCGCTTTGGGATCAGCGTGAGCAGCGCTTGGTTCAGGCAGCTGAATCTCCGTCCCCAGAGCGCACGGAGCTGCTGGAAGGCGTAGACGAAGTCGTGTTTGACGACGGGCCAGCAGGATCGAAGGAACTCTGTGGTAAATTCGTCTGGGCCGGGCGCCTTGCGCGTTGGCATGCGCTTAATAGCTTGCCAAATCTCGTCCTCACTGAATGGGGCCTCCAGGTCATCAAGGACGGCCGACTCGATGAGGTGCTGTAGGTCAAGGGCGCAGTCTCGAGGTCGATCGGTCCCGAGCAGGGAGTCGAAGTGTGCGAAGGCCGCCGCGGCCATGTCAGCATGGTCGGTGTGCACGGTGCCGTCGACCGTCAGGGAGTGGATCAAGTTCTTCTGCTTGCGATAGGTGCATTGGCGATGGAAGAAGGAAGTGTTGACGTCGCCATCCTTGAGAGAAGAGATGCGCGCGCGCTGTCGCGCCAAAGTTCGCTCCAGCGAAGCGAGGCTAAGATATGACAGCTTGATCTATCTGCGAAGCCAGTCCTCGTGGGGCGTTAGCTGGCGGAGATCCTGGGCCGAATCAAGACGCAGGAGCAGCTCACGCGAGATCGCGAGTTGGTCGCGGATGTTGCCCACGGCGCGAGCACTCCAGCTTGTGAGCATGCGCGCGGTGTCCTGCATGCGCCGCATGATGCGGCGGAACGGGCTCGGGTCGTCCACCGAAATCCATGCAGCCGCAACCACGTCCTGGAAGCCCGCAATGCGTGTCCAGTACTCCTCAAATTGAAAGCGCCGATGCACCGGGGGCAAAGGCGAGCAGTCAAGCATGAGCGGGCTATGATCGTAGACAACCGAGGCGAGGCAGCGAAGGTGGCACTCTCCATGCCGCTCCTCCCAGTCCGCAGTACAGAGGACACGGTCGAGGTGGACCAGCGTTGGCGGTGTCTGCTCATTCGACCATGTGTATCGCCGACCATTGAGGTAAACCCCCTTAAGCGCGAGGTCATTGATAACACGGCGGAAGCGCCCCATCATGCGTCTGTTGAGGTTCCCGTTGTTCTTGTCTTCATCTCGATAGATCAAGTTGAAGTCCCTGTAAAGCATCCAAGGACCAGCGCAATTGGCGCGGACGTCACGGATTTCCTGAAGGAACGCGATCTTCTCATGATCCTGCTGCGGCCTATAGACAGTGGTTAGCCACCAAGGGGCATCAACGCTCGTTGGAGTCTAGACCTGGGCAGTGAGCGAGTTGGTGCTGAACATGTGATTGTCAACGTAGTTATCAAAGTCCGAACCAAGTGCTTCAAGGACAGTAGACAAGTAGATGAACTCCATCTTAGTTTCTTGGAGGCAAACGATCGACGCGTCGGTAGATACAATCAACGAGCGAATGGCGGTGCGCCGAGCGCGAGCGTTCAATCTGCGCACATTCCAAACGATGATTTTCAGGCCATGATCCATAAAAGCATGATCGACTCAGGGGGCCCACACGCGCGGCTAGGCCTCAATCGGGTTGCCAGCAATGACCGTAGTAACCGGTACGACGGAGGGGTCGGCAGGGAGCTCGCGTCCAACCAGCGCCGCAATGGCCGTAAGACGGTCTTGGGGATCGGCGCAACAAACATATCGTCGTATGCTTTCATGGCTTCCGGGGTGATCGCCTGATCCACACCGACGATGCTGAGTGCGCGCAGTATCTGCACCTGCGTGTGGTGTTCGGTAGTGGGCGGTGCACCGGTCTTCGTCTTAGCCGCGGTGGCCGAGCGCTCGCGCCGTGGTTGGACAAAGTTCAGCGGCTGTCTTCTCTGCTTACGGCCAGGAGTGGGGAGGACCGAGCTGAGCTGTCTGGTGGCCGCGGCGAGGAAGTCACCAAGGGTCCAGGAGCTTGTCGACGGAGCGCTCAGGCGGCTGCGGCGGAGCGTGACAGGGGGGACGCAAAGCGTGTCGCACTTCTGATGGTGGGTGTGGGCGTTTGAATCGCTTCCTCATCAGATGGACCGTCTGCCGTTGGGCCGGAGGGCGACGGCCTAGGAGAGGCAGGGCTTTGGGCCTTTGGAGGATCCGCACTTGGGCTTGGGCCGCCGATGGGCTAGCAAGCTGGCAATCAGACTCAGCAGCAGTGGGAGTAACCAGCGAGCCACGGGGTGGCGGCAAGGCGGCGCCAGAGTGGAGTTCGCGTGCGTCCGCCCGCGTGGACTGGTCAGTATGCAGTACGGCGGCGGCAGGTGCTGACGCGGATGAAGCGATGCTTTGTCTCGACAAAGGATCAACGTTCATAGCAACGATGGGGGGCGCCACTGGTTGGGAGCCGGGGACCTCGCTGCAGGTGGGCTCGTCATCGGGAACCGCGCCCACCAGGTCGCTAGGCGACACATTTGACGGGGTCGCGTCGGGCCCGGCGTCAGGGGTGGGGGAGTTGGCTCCAGCTTTTGGGGGCCAACTGGCGCAGCGACATGCACGTCCACCCGCTGAGGCGATCCTGTCGGGGGAGTTGGCACCAGCGGTTGGGGGCCAGCTGGGGCAGCGACATGCACGTCCACCCGCTGAGGCGATCCTGTTGCCTGGGATCTGCTGCCGCAGCAGCCATGGCGAGCGCAACCTCCCTTCTTTCGCGCTTTTTCTTTCCCCCTCTTTCCTCTTTTGGCTTTATGACAAGGGGGGTGGCCCTCAGCGTGGGTGGTGGGCCAGGCATCCTTGGCATAAAGATGTCCTTACAATCTTTTTTTTTTGAAAAGAAGGTTAAACTCCTGACCTCTGCATCAATTGATGCATGCAGCCATCTTTATTAATTATTCCACTAAGGTTTGGCAAGAACGTACATCAAGCCACCCAAAGCCTCCACTCACACCTACAAACTTGATAATGTGAAGTGCTCTCACTCCCCATATCTATAACCGATGTCGTCGCCGATCCATCCATATAACGTATCGGAACGTACACCCGGTGCAACAGACCTAAAGCGTATACCACATGCACATGTTTTAGAAGTCGCCATCATCATCGAACCGCTGTCCCATCTTCAAGAGAGCAATCCGCAACATCCTTGCCAGTCCGGCCATCCATCGACGCCACCACGGCGCCTAACAACTCCACCGCCCTGCGCTCGTCCATCCCGACGCGGAGACTCTGAAAGATCTGTCGTGCGTAGCACCTGCCGACCAGGCATGACACAGCGTAGCACCTGTCGGCCAGGCATGACTTGACATCTCCACCGAAGCTCCGTTCAAGACGAAGCCGCTCTGCCTCTTGCCTTTGTCATCCAGCGCTGCTCCACAAACGTTGCTCCCAAGAGAGAAACGACACCATAGTGCCGCCATCGTCCGATCCGGAACACCAGATCCTAGGGTTTCCTCCAAAGCAGCACGAGTGGGTTGACAGTAGTTACTCGACGAGCCTTCATCAAGGTAACGACGTAGAATGCCGCCATCGCCTGTCGTTGACTCGGTTTTCACCGGCAACCATGTCTCGCCGACTCGCAACCGGGACTAGATGACGGATCTCGAGATCCGGCTACCCAGCCTCAGGCCGACCACCTCTGACGAAAGAGGTGACCACCATCGCCGGCTGCACCGGCCAGAACAGATCTGACCGGAGGTGCCGGCAAGCAGCCCACCAGGCCCTCCACGCCGCTGCCGATCCGAAGCCGGATGACGCGCCGCCGCAGCAGAAGTCGCCGCCGCCCGAACGAGGAAAGCCGCCGCCCGCCGCCGCCCGTGATGGGCTGCCCGATACGCCGCAGTCGCCATCACCCATGGCAGGGCCAGTCATCGCCGCCGCCGTCGCGGCCATCGCCGCCGCCGTCGGATCTGCTGCGCCTCCACGCGCGCAAGGGTTCCACACCACCCGTGAGACGTTGGAGAGAGGAGGATCCCTGCCACCGCCGTCGGCCCCGGGCGCATTCCGGCGGCGTCCTCCGGCGGTGACGGGGTGAGGGAAGGAGGACTCGGCCCCGACGACGGCTAGGAGGAACCGCCCGAGTCGCCTGAGCGAGGGCGACGCGGGGGTCGTTGGGTCTAAGTTGATGCCCTTACAATCTATCTGTTATATTATTAAAATGATAGAAAACGAACGATGATGATTTATCACTTTAGAGTTATGATGTTTGAACGGCCTAGATTTAACATATCCTATATGCATGCCAGCCCGCCTAGGTAGTAGAATCCTTTTTAACCTTCACGTGTTGGATTCCAAACCGGTCCAAAGAAATCGGTATATACTGTACAAGTTAGTCACGGTTGTCAATGTGTGTAACAAAGGGAAATAGAATTTGGTCTACCGGCAGGCAACGTGAGTCCGTGAAGGACACACAAAGGGGCACCAAACCTATAAACGCAACTCTCATGGCACGGACAGAACTATACCAAGCCATAAAAGGAAACATAAATCTATACGTCAATCAGGTTTCTACAAGAAAATAATCAAAGGGATATGATGGTACTGACAATATTAGTGTACCCACAATATTAGTTATCTATAAAAAATTTTACTCCCTCGTATGTAAACTAATATAAGATCGTTTAGATCATTATTTTTTAAACACAATGCATATGTGGACACTCATATTTCCTTCGGTTCTTTTTAATCTGCAAATAAATTTTGTCCGAAGTCAAAGTATCTCTACTTTCCTCCGCAAAAAAAGTATCTCTACTTTGACCAACATTATACAAAAAAGCATCAACATTTACAACTCCAAATCAATATTGTTAGATTGATTATGAAATGTAGTTTCATAGTATATATATTTGGTATCGTAAATGTTGGTTTTTTTAATATAAATTTGTTCAAACCTTATAGAGTTTGACTTGATACAAATCTAATACACGGAGTAAAAAGGGCCGGACGCAGTACATGTGTATATACACTTACCCTTATGAACGCATGCACGCACATCCTATTCATAAGCACATCTAAGAGATTGAGCCGATACACTATTTTGAGAATGACGAAGTCACCACAAACGTCTTCGTAGTCGACAGGAACATCTCTCTTACTGAATGCACATCGTCAAAGGGCCTAAAATAAATCGAGTGAAATTCGAGCACCAATGTCAAAGTTTAGAACACGAACTATGCTACGTTCTGTATAGCAATGTCCCTCTAATTATCCAACAGCAAGTTGGTTTGTCACATACACATGAGTCTAACGTTGACATGTATAGATCGAGTCCAGCATGTGCACATGCATCCAATATCAGATCACGTAAAATGTCTTTCCCGCAAAGAACAAGCGTGGAAGAAAACATGGATGGGTTGCCATCACACAAACAATGTCAATATTGAATCAGATTATGCGTTGGATCACCCATATATCATAGTCGCGTAGGAAAAAAGTCTTGAGTATCCAACACAAAGACTTATTAGCAAATGGATTGCCGAGGGCTTCTGTATGCCACAACTACTGCACCGGCGATCTGGCTGCAAGCATGGGAGATGACAACATCTTTGCTTCACGCCTTGGTAGTGCGTCTTTCGCGCTGGCATGATCTGCCGTAACATTTGCGATAGGCGAGATACTCCAATGCTATGAAAACATGTGCACGCAGCACAACCGTGCCGGACACAAGACCGTAAAATATTTATGGGCCACCTTTCGCTCAAACGAAGAGCGATTAGAAAGCAGTACTTCTGATGCCTAGGTACTTGAGCTCGCTAATACTAAGTGTAGTGTGTGTATTGTTCTGCTCCGCGGAAGCGAATGCCCATATGGATGAACAAGTTCACACGTACATTACTAATGAATGTGCTCTCTAAACGAAAATAATCAAGTTTAGCCAGCTGATTAAACCATCCATATCACACCGCAGCCTAACACAATTAAATAGGATAAACAAGTAACAGACTGAGAAATCGACTCATAATTAGTTAATCCTCACGACATGAACAATACTACTCTTCTTGGCACTAACTAGATGAACAAATTATTTAACAACATTTTAACACTAATAAAATTCTTCGACGAAAATTCCATCGGTTGATGGGAAAACCTAATACAACTATTTGAGAAAAAACCTTGAAGTGATTTTACACATGCTATGCCAATATTATGTATTAACAACATAGATAAGGTGACATTTAGTATGTGTGGATTTATGAACACACACAAAAGTCTATATTGTCTTAGACATTATATGTAAGCATGTACAAACATTATATTGCACAATGCTACCCAACTAATAATGAAGCAGCTATAATAGACATTAGTGCTGGATATTATGTTTTTGCTGAGATGTTTCATGGAAATTGTGGTTAAAAGATCGACACCACTATATAGTTTGGCATGACATGAGAGGACAACAATATGGTTTTAGGTTACACGTGATAAACATATTCACTTGAGTCCATAATATTTCCTCATAATTACATATAACGGCTACAATTGTTTCTCTTTTGACAAACATGTACCCACATTGCGTGTTTTGACTAATATTTTTTGTGATTTTGTAAGTCTACAATTTTATAAATCACAAGTCTACCTTCCAAACCCAACATCCTCACGCTAATTTATATATGGAACACATGTGAAATCCAGCCGCACAAATGTGTGCCCACTAGAATTTAGATGAGATGACACCTTCAAAGCTGAGTGCCACCCAAAGTGGTGCTCGATCAGGGGTTGTTGCTATTAATGTAAGTGTCAGCTCGGTATAAAGGGGGGCGGGATGAAACTTTAGAATGTGAAGAGAGGTCGATCCGATGATTTTACAATGAGAGAGTGAGAGATGCAAGAGATAGGCAAGCATGGAAGAACAGAAAGAGAGGAAGGTGGCGACGAAGTGATGATTTACCTCCCTAATGGAAATTAGATGACCTACCGGCTGCACGGACGTAGTGTCCATGTGCCTCGATGGAGCTTCAAGACTACCTCTATGAAACACATTTCACACAACTATTAGACCGCCACAAAACTCTTAATTATGAATATTTTTGCATATGGATTGTAAATTGCGGACATTATTTTTCAAACTTTAATTGTAAAGTCTCAAAACTGCAATATACTTTTGAGCACCATATCACCAATATTCTAAAAGGATGATATGAAGTTTGACTTAAAATATCTTTAAATTTAAAGTATCTATTTTGAAAATTAAAATAAGTGGAATTTCAACTAATTTTTCACAATCAAAATAATAATCTAGCCGCGCAAATACACGGGTGACCCTGCTAGTTACGATAAATACATGCGGGTAGGCATGTACTAAAGCGAAATCAATTGTCCAGCAATTGCACTGGCGATTTCGTATAATCGGCCTGCATCTACAGTTCAGGCTGATTCGTTCATTTCCACTGAATCCTTAGTTGATAATTTTCTTTTGTCATTGTCCTAAAAGAGTTGATGAAAATATCCATGCGCACGATCGAGGAGAAGGGCGAAAATATCCAATACAAAGCTAAGATTACTATGCACAAAAGTTTAGTCGGATCAAGTAAAAGAACTGATTCCCTTGGTACACGAAACCTCTGGTTACAGCGCAGGACAAATTAAGCTGCGAACTGAGAACATGGTCTGTCGTTCTATCTATCTCCTGTCTACGACGTCGGCCGGGTTGCCGCGGCGGCCGCGCGAAGCCGGGAACAGAACGAACGGATACCATCTTCTTTCTTCCTCGTCGCGCATGCAGATTCCGGCGCCGCACCTTCGCACTCCTCGTCAAGAGCGGCGCGGCATCTCCTCAGTACTTCCCGGCGCATGGCATAGTACTCAGCGCTTCGGCGGCGGCCTCCGCCTCCCCACGGGTTCTGCTCGACGGCTGATTCCCGGAACTCGGCGTCTGACCGAGGACCGTTCGCCGGCGTCATCCGTTCGATCTTCGCACCGTCAGGCTCTGCTCGTTCCCTCTCCTCCGGCGTGCTCTCAGCATCCTCCCTCTGGAAGGGGCAATAGTCCCTGAGGTACCTCTGACGGCGCATGCGGGCCTCGTCCATCTCCGCCCGGCGGCCGGACTCGCCGCCCCCTCCTGGGATGCTCTTCCCGTCGGCGGTTATGGGCTTCAGGTACGCGACTTCGGACCCCGGACCGAAGCGGGTGCCGTACGCCGTGACGCGCACCGGCGCGTCTTTGTGGCCTCCCGGCGAGCATGGCCGTTTCGCCAGGCCGTCAATCTCCGGCGCATCAGTGGACACGAGGGGGTGAACCTTCACGGCGGTGCTCCTCCGCCGAGCTTCGTCACACACCCATCGCTTATGCGCGGCCATCCATTGCGTCTTCTTGGCCTCGTAAGCCGCCGACAGTTCCTCCACTGCCGCCCGCATCCTGCGTCTGTCTAGAGCGTCATCGTTCCAACAGGGATGTGGGACGCCTGCTCGCTGCTTCGCCTCCGCGATCAGCCGTTTCTGCTCCTCAATCCACTCCCGCTTCGCGGCCTCGTTAGCCAGCGCTTCGCGGCGATCCCTCCGACGATTCCGCCATGTGCGTGGTCGCGGCCTTAGCGAAGCGATCAGCCGATCGTACTCTTCCTTGCTCTTTCTCCTCTCGATCGCTCGCGCTTCCTCCGGTGACGGGACGTACGCGCGGCGGCGGAAGCAGCTCGGCAACATCGGCATCAAGGCGAGGGACGCCATTGCCACTGCAGATTCGATCGGGTGATAATACGCTCTTTCTCATGGATACGCTCGCCTTATATGCATGGTGGAAAGCTGATGATATGGCAAGCCGTCTTGCGATCGAGCGTTCAAGCCGTGTCCGAACCGGGGACAGTTTAGCGTTGGTCCAGCGCTTCAAGCAGTTGTACTGTACAAGTACGTCTCGATGGACATTTCCGAGTCAGACGACGAGAACAGACTGATCCGCGGTCAGATCCCTGTTACAACTTTCCTAAATCACCTCCAAATGCGCCATAAATATTATACCCTGTGAGATTGATCTTACGTGAATATTTGGCTGGATAAATTTCCTTTTTCTTTTCTTTTTATGTCAATTGAATCACTTAGAGCATTTACAACTGTGATTGGCTAATTCGGCCCTCAAATGCTCGCGGACGCGTCTGGTCATGTTCGTAGGCACTGACTGAGCATGCCTCATATTTTTCTCTTCACATCCGCGTATCTCATATCCGACACCCTATATCCATACTACACATACAATGTGAGCTACTCTACGTGATCAAACAACAGACAACAAAATCGGTTGTAAACGGACATAAACGAACTTTACATCATCCAAAAGATCAATTGAGTTCGTCGCCGGATAAGTTCTTAAACATCAACAACTAAAACCAATATAAACATAAGAGGAGGAGCGGGATCACCACTTCCGCATAGGCCTTTGCCCTTCCGGTCGATGGCGCAGCTGTAGGCGTCCGTGGCTGGGGAGGGTCTTGGTCGCTGTCGGAGGAGGTGGAGCTGTGGTCGTTGCCGTCATCATAGTCGATTCGGGAAGGACGATCAACCCCTTCATCCGTCGGATGGCCCTGTCCTACTGCCGCTTCAACTTTGTGACTCGAGCCGCCTCCTCCACTGCCTCCTTTGCCTCACACTCCGATGCTCAATAGCAAGCCGGAGCACCTTCGCATTCATCCGCATGTAGGCGGGAGCATCCGCCTCCGTCGTCGTGAGCGACCATCGGTAGACCCATGCGAGAAGCCGCTCATCCTCGTCGGGCTCCGCCTACATCCCACGGCGACGGCGCACAGACTGCTCCGTCATGTCCCTTTCCCTTGCACGCTGCCTCTTGTGGCGGGCAACGCACGCCTCCAACTCCGGAGTGCGCGTGCGGGCCGACAACGCGGCCACTAGCACGCATCGCTGCCTGCGGGGAGGAGCGGACGACTGGGTGCAAGGGTGGTGCCGACTGTGTTGTTCTAGCGAAGTTGTACGCGGGTCTGGAGGGTCTACTCATGCGTCCATGCTGCGCCAACGCGGGAGCTGCGGAGACGCTGTAGATCCAGAGTTTCCCCCGGTTTCCACCTTGGACCGCTCCAAGGTACGACGAAGTCCAGCTCCTCCTTGTAGTCGAGGTCGAAACCGAAGTGGCTATTGGATCTTGGCATTGCGCTGGATTGGATTGGAATCCAAGAGGGGGGGGGGTAGAGGACAGAGTGGCGAGTGAGTGAGCTAGGGTTCAATATGAGGCACTGGATTGGGGATTTTGTTTGACAATGATGGGATCGATGGTGGGCCGGGCCTGTCAGCAATGACATGACGTACGCGCCTGGGCGTGCCCGGGACGCCCTCATATCCGCACTAGATTTGTGATGGATATGAGGGGCGCCAGACAACCTAGTCGTTTGAGTAGGTTTGAGGTGCCCGACTGGGTCGATTTTTTTGTGACCGGTTAGTGACCGATTCACCTGTTGAAATCTGAGAATGGGCTTTAGGCCCATAAGACAATTTTAGAAAAATCTCTAAGGGCCCATGTAGGTGGCATGACAAGGGGAGTGGGAAGTTTAGTCCCACCTTGCTAGTGGAGAGGGAGTTGCACCTCTTTATAAGGGTCTTTCTTCCACATGCTATTGGAGCATGAGAAGAGAAGAGGCCCTCGCGCACTCCTCCTCCTCCGCCCGCCTCGCCACGTCACGCCGCGCCGCGCCGCGGGTTGCGGGAATGAGCCGAGCTCATACCTACACGCTTATTTTTGCCGGTCGGGAACAGAGAATACGTAACGCCACGATCTGAGACGTTGGATCATGGGCTACCGACTCGGACGTGGATTCAGCCCACGTCTCTCCACCCAGATGTCGCCTACATAAGCAGGGCTTCCGCCACCGTAGCCGCCACGGAAAATAGATCACATCTGCCTCCACGCGCTCCGCCCTCGTCGTTCCTTTTGCTGCTGCTGCCACCGGCGACTCCGTCCCGTTCACCGCGTACACGGTCGACAGGAGAGCAGGCCTCCGAAACCACGCCTCTTCGGGTCTTGTACGGGAAGAGGGGCAATTAGGTTTTTGGGGAGCGACTATGCGACTGCTCGCTTCCGTTCGTCTACTTCATCTACGTTCGTGTCGCCTCCATCGTCTTCGCCATGTCGTCCCCAACCGACGTCAACCGCGCTGCTGCCGAGAAGGCCGAAGCTGACAAGAAGGCGGCCAAGGACGCTGCCATCGCCAACTCTGCTACTACGGCCAACTGGCCTATTGGAGGGTATAACACGTTTATCCCGCTCCTGTTTATGTTAATTGTAGCACTACTAGCGTTATGTGTAGATACATCTACTATTAGCGTAGTACGTGTTTGCATGTTTGAATATCAGTATGTTTGCGCTTATGTCAATTCCATGCTAGTTATTATTTCGTGGATTAATCTGATCGAAAAATTGCCTATATTTCCCAACAATCTAAAAACCTAATTTGTGTAGGAATTTTTCGAGTAATGGTTTTGCTGCTGCACTGAAACTGGACAAGTTTATCGGTACATAATTTAAGCGTTGGCAGAGACCAAAACCACCTTATGGCTTGCGGCTATGAACGTGTTCTGGGTAGCCGATGTCACTCCCACAGGAACGATCACTCCTGAAAAGGAGAAGGCGTTCAAGGAGGCCACTGTCTACTTTATTGGAGCAGTCCTTAGCGTGATCGGAGATAAGCTGGTTGACATATATTTACATGTGGGGGTCGCCAAGGACTTGTGGGAGGCGCTCGAATCTAAATTCGGGGCCACCGATGCTGGGAGCGAGATGTATGTTATGGAGCAGTTCCATGATTACAAAATGGTTGACAACCGTTCTGTGTTGGAACAAGCTCATGAGATAATATGCATTGCTAAGGAACTAGAGGTTCTTAAGTGCAATTTACCGGGCAAATTTGTCGCGGGATGTATAATTGCTAAGCTCCCTAATTCCTGGAGAAACTTTGCTACCACTCTGAAACATCAGAGGCGTGAATTCTCAGTAGAGGATATCATCGGCATCTGAGTGTTGAGCAGAACTCGAGAGCAAAGGACTCGCATGGAAAAGCGGTTGAAGGCCCTTCGGTTGCCAATATGGTACAACGGAAGAACTTCAATTCCCAAAAGCCCAAGGGAAAGAATTCTGTACAACAGAATACCGACTTCAAGAAGAAGGGAAAGAAGACCTTCAAGAGGAATAAGAAGGATGATGTGTCACGCCAAAGATGCGGTCCTATCCTTATTTGGGCACGAGGGCCTTGATAGGGATAGAAGCGCATCTCGATGCGTTCGCAAGAATGGATATCATTACAAGTACATGTACAGAAGAGATGATTATATGGAATTAGCTTCACTCGCCACAAGCTACATCAGAGTCACAGCAATACAATACATCTCAAACATCATACATAAGAGTAGGGTCCGACTACGGACGAAACCAAACGATAAAATGACATCCACCCGTGCTATCCCAGGTTGCCGCCTGGAACCCATCCAAGATTGAAGAAGAAGAACTCCAAGTCAAATCAAGCAACGCGCTCACGTCAATTCATCACATTACCTGTACCTGCAACTGTTGTTGTAGTAATCTGTGAGCCACAGGGACTCGACAATCTCATTTCCAAGGGTATCAAGACTATTAAAACTTAATAGGTAAGACATGGTTAAGTGATGAGGCTGCAGCAAGCGACTAAACATTTATTTGAGTGGCTAACTTACGAGAACAGAAATTAAAGTATGGTGGTCTGCGCATAACGAACGTGAACTAGCAATGATCACTAACTGATCCTGAACACCTACTTACGTCAATCATAACCCCACCGTGTTCTCTTACGGATAAGAACTCACGATAAAAGACAGTCACGGTTACGCACACAGTTGGTGTATTTTATTAGAGTTTACTTCAAGTTTGCTAAGACCGGGTGTTAAACAAAGTGTCCAAGTTTTCCACATAACCGTGGGCACGGCTTCCCGAAAAGATTTAACCCTGCAGGGATGCTTCAACTCATCCATCACAAATTAACCACACTCAGCGAGAATAACCTCAACCACGGATCTCGTGATCTTCCTAGGCAATTCCAAGGAAATCCAACACCTCGAGATAGCCCGAAGAAAATCAGAGTTCCTCACTCGAGATGTTCGAGAAAGGTAAAACAATCCAGCAAGGCCGCCCGACGTGTCGACAATCCCGATAGGAGCCGCGTATCTCGTTCTCAGGACACGGCGGATAAGCTAGTGTACGGAGGCCTGATAGAAATCTCCCAAGTTGCCCTGGGTTGGCCCCGCACAGTGCTCTAGTTTGGACCAACACTCATGAGGAGCACTGGCCCGGGGGTTGATTAAATTATCCACGGGGTCCGGAAAAATATCCCCTATGCAAGTTCATTAATTATTAGGCGAATGTAGTACCAATGTTGGGCCTTGCCAGACAAGTTTTAATCTAACCCGAAAATCAAGGGGGTCCCCATAACAACCCCGAGGATGTTAGGAGCGCTCATTTCTGGAACATAACACCGGTTCACAAGTAACTAAGGGCGGCAAGAGTAGAACAAAACACCAAGCAAAAGGCCAAGCCTTCCACCCTTTACCAAGTATATATGTGCATTAAATTAAATAGCAGCAATATTGTGATATAACAAAAGAAGATCCATGTTGGCACATGGAAGCAAATGCACCTGCAACTAGCAACGCTATAAGAAGGGCTGAGCAAGCGGTAACATAGCCAAACAAAGGTTTGCTGGGACATGGAGGGGTTAGAGGCTTTTCATGACAATGTTGGGAGGCTTATCAAACAAGTGGTAGGTAGTGAGACATAACGATAAAAGACGAGACAACTAGCATGGCAATGATAGTAATGGTATCCAAGGAAATGTGTCATCTTGCCTGAGATCCCGCTCGGAAGAAGACCGAGTCCATGAAGAAGACGAACCAACGTAGTCGAACGAATCCTCACACTCCGAACGCTTTCGGAACTCTATCGAGAAGAAGAAATCCGAAACAAACAATCAACACAAGATACACCACAACATATGCAAAACACGATGCACAACAATGTGATGCATGTCCGGTTTAAATATGCAATGCAAGACAATTCACAACAATCAAATACTACACATTAAAGTGAAGCTCAATATGCAACGAGTTACATATTGACGAAACTCCACATTCGAAATATTTAGTTCACTCTCGTTAGGTACACGACAATATTAAATGTTGTTAAACATGGCAAGAGGCGAAGCATAAGTAAACTATCTATCTAGGCAAATTAAATGAGGCCGGAAACAACTTATAGCATCTCCGAAACGACCCCATATGGAAATTATGAATTTGGTCCAGATCTTATCTAAACATATTTTCTGTTTGTTAAACATCAAAATAAAGCATACCATGTTATCCTACACGTCATTCTAGTCGATTTACTTATATAGAACATCTCAAACGGAGCTACGGTTCAAAAGATATGAGCAAAACAAGATGCACATGGCATGAATGCAAATGCATGGGAAATGCAATCATAAACATCTAAAATCATGAATGCAACAAGTTATTATGCAAATACATGAGATTCTAAGCAAGTTTCATATATGGAATGACCCAAACGGAGCTACGGTTCAACCACAATCATCGAAACAAGTTTTAGTTTAAATCTGCCAAAAACAGCAACATAGCATTTTGAACATATGAAAACAATAAGATACAAGATTCCAAAATGCACAAACTAGGCATGGGGCAATAGCATACAACATTCACTTCATATCATCTTCACAAATCATAATCAAAACATGCATGGATCACTAGGTAGGAAGCTCACAAGAAGGCTACTTAATAACAGTTTCAGACTTAGTGAAAATAGCAGTTTTAGACAGTGCAGTTTTTATCACGAAGGCATATTGACAGCAGTGAAAACATAAGCTACATGTCATGGAATGGGATGAAACTTAACAGCATACTAGAGGGCAATACCAACAACAAATAACTCCATTTCATCAACCTCAAAAGAGGTCTAGATCACTAGCAAATCACATGGCAAGACAGCATCAAAATATGACAGATTCCAGACTTAGACATATTTTGGACCCTGAAAATAACAGATTTTTATAGCAAGTTGACAACAGCGAAACAACACCTAAATATGCATTTCTATGCCAAAAAAAGACCATGGGCTAGGACACACATCAACGAGCAAGTTTCATGTTGAAAATAATTTCATATCATGCACGGATTAATTCCTACGAAAATGACAAGAGGGCATCACGGTGAAAATGACATACACTCAAACATGCTCAAATGGCAAAACTAAATGCACCGATAAATCCAATGGATTTTTCTACCCCGAAAACATATATAATTTACATGGGTTCATGTAGAAAAATTAATCACAATTAAATATTCTGTTATTAGGCCTATTCACGTTAGAGCAAACCATTAATGCAAAAATAATTACAATCATCAATCCAACATTTTTATCATATATGAAAATGTGGTGCAAATGGGATGAACATTTTTAATTTATCATTTTATTAATTTCGTTGCACGGTTTACTAATTATGGGAAATGCAATTAAATGCAAATATGCAATTTGACATGTTAATATATATTTGACATGGTTGAAAATGACACAATATAAATCTACAAATTATTCTAGGCATTTTCCATGAAGAAACTATTTTATTACGGTGCACGTATAATTTTATAAACCGATTAAAATACGAAAGGGAAAAAAACAAAAAGAAGGGCTAGCTCACCCTAGGGCACTGGTGGGCCGGCCCGGGAGGGAGCTGGGCCGAGGCTGCAGCACAGGGCAGAGGTCAAAGGGGTCAGGGGATCGAGCGCTCGCTCTCCCGAGCCCGAGCGGAGCAGGAGCCAGGAGGCCGGCGGCGGCGGCCTGGGGCGAGGGAGTCGCGGCGAGGGGAGGCCGGCCGAGGCCAGGGCGGCCGGGATCGGCCAGCGGCGGCGCATCCCCAGCGGTGATGGAGCTTCCGGCCAAGGCTGCCATGGCGGCTGGCACCTGCGGGGAAGAGCAAGGGAGAGGGGGTGAGGCGAGGGAGAAGAGAAGGGGGGAAGGAGAGGGAGAGGATGGCGGCCTCCGGCGACCCGGCGAGGGCCGGCGACGGCGGCTCCGGCCAGGCTTCGGCGAGCTGTGGGCATGGAGAAGCTCGGGCACAGGCTGCCATGGGAGCCTCCATGGATGAGCTCGGGAGCTCCGGGAGCTCCGGAACGGCCGGATCGGGCCCGGATGGGCTTCCCGGGCTCAGATCTGGGCTCGAGCGGGCTGGCTAGAGGTGGGAGAAGGGGCTGGCTAGGGTTAGGCTAGGGTTTGGGGGCATGGGAACCGAGGGGGTTATATATAGGGATCGGGGCTAGGGTTGCGACACTGTCCGTTTTTGGATTGCCGGGTGTCGACCCGACTGTCCGGAAGCGGAGAGGGGGGGTTACGACGGTCGTGCAGACGGGCAACGTGGGGAAGAGAGAGAGAGAGGCGACCCGTGGCACGGAGATTTATAAAACACCGACAACGTCCGACGGAATACCGATAAACTACCGATAACCTCTCTGCTGCGACTGACCGACGGGGTATCTAACGACCTCAGATCGCGACGAAAATCGACGGACGGTCTACCTACACTATAACAAGACCGCACGACAAGCTTCAACTCAATCCGAGAATATTTTTGCGCGCGCTTAAAATCGGTTTTATTTAAAAGATGCCGCGGGCGCGTGCGTGTGTGGCTGGACTCGAGACGGGCAACGCGAAACGGAGAGAACCGGCAACTACGAACGGATGCAAGTTTTCGAAAACCAGCGATGATGCAATGCAGATGATGCGAATGATGCGATGACGAATGCAACAACAAAAACGGAACACAAACGAAAACGAAAACTAAGGGGAATCTTCTGGAATCTTCTGGAACTCCGGTCTCGGGCTGCCACATGATGGCTGCTTCAACTGTGGTTCAGAGGAACATTGGGCCAACAAGTGCCCAAACAGGTACAAGAAGCCAGCGCAGGATAATAAGTCTGCCAATATGATTGTGGGCAACAATGAAAGTGGTGCATCTAGGTACGGTAATTTATTTACTGTATTTTCAGTTTGTTAGTCCACCGAATGGTGGGTGGACACAGGTGCAAGTATTCATGTGTGTGCTCACATCTCATTGTTCTCTTCTTATCAGGTCACAGACCGAGGGTCCGTATTGATGGGGAATGGCGCGAGTGCTTCTGTTCTTGGTGTTGGCACAGTCGATCTGAAGTTTACTTCGGGAAGGATTGTGCAGCTGAAGAACGTGCAGCATGTCCCCGCCATCAAGAAGAACCTCGTTAGTGTCTCCCTTCTCTGTAGAGAAGGGTTTAAGTTGTTTTTTGAGTCTAATAAAGTAGTTGTTACGAAATATGGACTTTTCGTTGGAAAAGGTTATGAATGCGAAGGTCTGTTCCACCTTTCCCTTGCATATTTTTGTAATAAAGTCGTGAACAATATTCATTCGAATGTTAATGAATCTGAAGTTTGGCATTCACGTCTTTGTCACATTAGTTTTAGTGTTATGACGCGGCTAGCAAAACTGAATTTAATCTCGAGTTTCACTTTAGCCAAAGGTTCTAAGTGCCATTCGTGTGTGCAATCAAAGCAACCTCGTAAGCCCCACAAGGCTGCTGAGGAGAGACACCTGGCGCCCCTAGAACTCATACATACAGATCTCTGTGAGATGAATGGTGTGTTGACTAAAGGTGGAAAGAAATACTTCATGACATTGATAGATGATTCCACTAGATATTGCTATGTGTATCTGTTAAATACTAAAGATGAGGCTCTACACTACTTTAAAATCTATAAGGCAGAAGTTGAGAACCAACTTGAAAAGAAAATTATCCGATCTGATTGTGGTGGAGAGTACTTCTCAAATGACTTTGATTCTTTTTGTGCGGAACATGGCATTATACATGAGAGGACGCCTCCCTATTCGCCCTAGTCAAACGGGGTTGACGAGCGGAAAAACCATACTCTAACTGATTTGGTTAACGCCATGTTAGATACATCGGGTTTATCCAAGGCATGGTGGGGGGAGGCTATATTGACTTCGTGTCATGTCCTGAATAAAGTTCCGACAAAAGATAATGAGATCACTCCCTATGAGCAATGGTCGAAGAGGAGGACGACGCTCTCCTACTTACGTACTTGGGGCTATTTGGCGAAAGTCAACGTGCCGATCCCCAAAAAGCATAAGCTTGGACCAAAGACCGTGGATTGTGTTAATTTGGGCTACGCTAAGAATAGCGTTGGCTATAGATTTCTAGTAGTGAAATCTGAGGTACCTGACGTGAAGGTCGGTACAATTATGGAGTCTAAGGATGCTACATTATTTGAGGATATATTCTCCATGAGAGATATGCAAAGCACTTTTAGACAGGAATCAGAGGAGACTCCTGAGCTAGCCATTCCTATGGAATATTATGAACAAACACATGATTAAAATCCTAAGGAGGATGACGAGGAATCCCTTGGTAGGGACAAGAGACAAAGGACTGCAAAGACCTTTGGTGATGACTTCCTTGTATACCTCGTGGATGATAATCCCACTTCTATTTCAGAAGCCTATGCATCTCCTGATGCTGACTATTGGAAAGAAGTGGTCCGTAGTGAGATGGATTCCATCATGGCTAACAGAACATGGGAAATAACTGAGCGTCCCTATGGGTGCAAGGCCCGATGGTACAATTGAAAAGTATAAGGCTAGGCTTGTGGCCAAGGGCTATGCCCAGAAAGAAGAAGAAGATTTCTTCAATACTTACTCACCTGTGGCCAGACTGACTACCATTCGAGTACTATTCTCGTTGGCGGCCTCGCATGGTCTTCTCGTCCATCAAATGGACGTCAAGACGGCTTTCCTTAATGGAGAGCTAGAGGAGGAAATTTATATGCAACAGCCTAATGGCTTTGTGATAGATGGTCAGGAAGGAAAGGCATGTAAGTTGCTGAAATCTTTATATGTCCCGAGACAAGCACCTAAGCAATGGCATGAGAAGTTTAATACAACTCTGGCATCTGTTGGCTTCGTTGTTAATGAAGCTGACAAATGTGTATACTATCGTCATGGTGGGGGCGAAGGAGTTATATTGTGCTTGTATGTTGATGACATACTGATATTCGGAACCAATCTCAAAGTGATTGAGGAGGTTAAGTCTTTTCTGTCTCAGAACTTTGAAATGAAGGACCTTGGAGTGGCCGATGTTATCTTGAACATCAAGCTATTGAGAGATGATAAGGGTGGGATTACACTTCTACAATCCCATTACGTTGAGAAGATTTTGAGTCGTTTTGGATATTCGGACTGCAAAGTTTCTCAAACACCATATGATCCTAGTGTGCTGGTTTGAAAGTTCAAAGGCACAACTAAAGATCAATTGAGATACTCTTAAATCATTGGTTCATTTATGTATCTAGCCAGCGCAACGAGGCCTGACATCGCGTTTGCCGTGAGCAAACTGAGCCGGTTTGTTGCCAATCCGGGTGATGTTCATTGGCCTGCTGTTGAGAGAGTTATGCGCTATTTGAAAGGTACTATGAATCACGGACTTCACTATAACGGATACCCGTCGGTACTTGAAGGGTATAGTGATGCAAATTGGATCTCTGATGCTGATGAGATGAAGGCCACTGTTGGGTATATGTTTACCCTTGGAGGTGGTGCTGTTTCCTGGAAATCTTGCAAGCAAACGATATTAACGAGATCGACAATGGAAGCAGAATTAACAGCATTAGACACCTCTGGTGTCGAAGCAGAATTTCTTCGAGATCTCTTGATGGACTTGCCAGTGGTTGAAAAGCCGGTTCCGGCTATCCTTATGAACTGCGATAACCAGACAATGATTGCCAAAGTGAAGAGTTCAAAGGACAACATGAAGTCCAACAAACATATAAGAGTGAGATTCAAAGCTGTGAGACATTTAAGAAACTCCGGAGTGATAGCGTTGGATTACATACAAAGGGCTAAGAATCTGGTAGACCCTTTTACTAAAGGGCTATCACGTGTTGTGATAGATAATGCATCGTGGGAGATGGGTATGAGACCCACATGAGTTGCCATGGCAGTAACCCAACCTATGTGATCGGAGATCCCTTGAAGTAGGACCTAGGAAAACAAGCCAGTGGTGAACTGAGGAGAGTAACCTTAATAACCGACTCCGTTGGAGATGCAATACTCTCGGATACTGTATGGTAGGATGACTACTGTCTTAATGTGTTCTTAAGCTTATGTGTAAGCAAGATGCTGTCCTACAAAGCGATCTTTGGAGGAACACACCTATATGAGCCCGACTACTGCTCACGGTCTATGAGATTGGGGTGATCTCTAGTAAGCTCACGAATAGGCCAGGAGTGTGACTAATATGCTCCACCCGAGGGGTCAGCCTTCGGCAGCCTAGTACTAGTAGGACTTGTGGTGAAACTTCTTGACGCCAAACTGACAATTCAAGGCATAGTCCATTGTTCAGTTGTGAAGGAGTGTAGCTACTTGTTCTAGGTGAAGCTCAACCTTAACAGGTCTCCACTGAAATACTGGTATATCAAAACAGTAATTGGAACAGAGGACGAAATGGGCCCTTGAGATCTGGTGGGGGATTGTTGAAATATGAGAATGGGCTTTAGGCCCATAAGACAATTTCAGAAAAAAATCTCTAAGGGCCCATGTAGGTGGCATGACAAGGGGAGTGGGAAGTTTAGTCCCACCTTGCTAGTGGAGAGGGAGTTGCACCTCTTTATAAGGGTCTTTCTTCCACATGCTATTGGAGCATGAGAAGAGAAGAGGCCCTCGCGCACTCCTCCTCCGCCGCCCGCCTCGCCATGCCATGCCTCGTCACGACGCGCCGCGGGTTGCGGGAATGAGCCAAGCCGAGCCCATACCTACGTGCTTATTTTTGCCGGTCGGGAACGGAGAATACGTAACACCACGATCTGAGACGTTGGATCACGGGCTACTGACTCGGACGTGGATTCAGCCCACGTCTCTCCACCCGGACATCTGCCTCCACGCGCTCCGCCCGCGTCGTTCCTTTTGCTGTTGCTGCCACCGGCGACTCTGTCCTGTTCACCGCGTACATGGTCGATGGGAGAGCAGGCCTCCGAAACCATGCCTCTTCGGGTCCTGTACGGGGAGAGGGGCAATTAGGCTTTTGGGGAGCGACTATGCGACTGCTCGCTTCCGTTCATCTACTTCATCTACGTCCGTGTCGCCTCCATCGTCTTCGCCATGTCGTCCCCAACCGACGTCAACCGCGCTGCTGCCGAGAAGGCCAAAGCTGACAAGAAGGCGGCCGAGGACGCTACCGTCGCCAACTCTGCTGCTACGGCCAACTGGCCTATTGGAGGGTATAACACGTTTATCCTGCTCCTGTTTATGTTAATTGTAGCACTACTAGCGTTATGTGTAGATACATCCACTATTAGCGTAGTACGTGTTTAGATGTTTGAATATCAGTATGTTTGCGCTTATGTCAATGCCATGCTAGTTATTATTTCGTGGATTAATCTGATCGAAAAATTGCCTATATTCTCAACATCACCCGCCTTGATGTTTGAGACGCGTTTGGAGCGCCTGGATATAGATGCTCTTAGATATGCAATAACTAGGTCACATCTAGATATGCCCTAGACAAACCCCACTATCTTTTGTATTGATCGTGTTAGATAATATGCATGGGCACATATGGTACACGAACTTGCACGGTGGATGCAAATTCGTACAAAACGTTAAAAATGAATAAAAATCAATCCTTAAACTTGTATTCTAGGTACTCTGTGTTAAACTCTCCTATCTAGCATGGTGTCCGCTCTATTTTTATCTGTGGGTTGCATTGCGAGTTGGATAGAGAAATAAGTATATATGAAAACATATAAAAAACAAAGTGTCCGACAAGATTTGAACCAAGGACAACGTGTTGCGAGCATGGGGCGTTAACTAGTTGTTAGGGCATATTCCTTCCTTAATGGTTTTAGCGATTGATGACAAAGCTTTTGCAGACTAATCACGTGCATTGAGGATTTCAAATAATTTATATATGGCACAAGACGATTCTAGCCCCTCAGAGTATGTAAATGAAGACAGTTGTTTCCGCGTTTCTTTTATCGGTGCATTTGAGTTGTAGGAAAACCGTACTATTATGAGGGGGTCTACTTTAGAAAGGTTAGGGTGGAATCAACACGTACACATCTTCATTTGCACCCTTGTCCTTTTCCTGCATCAATGGAGTTGGTCCTCTCCGACCATTGCTTAGGTTCTGAAGGTCCCAAGCAGTTGTATCGCGCAGGCAAGCAGTAGTACCGCCTATAAGCAGTAGTACCGCTCTGTGTAGGAGGTAGTACTCATGTCCAGTGTCGCGTGTATACTCTGTGCTGGTGATATACTCTTTGTTGTATATCAATCATCTAAGGCTTGAAGTATCTTCTTGATGATGAATTTGTCGGTCATTTCTTCGCTTCCTAAGCCGGCAATCTCATTGGTGATGAGAGCTAGCCTAGAGTACATCTCAGTGACTCCTTAACCATCCTTCATCTTGAACTTGTCAAGCTGACTTTGAAGAACATACAACTTGGATTCTCTGACATATTCGGTACCTTCATGCATATCAACCAAAGTGTCTCAAATCTCTTTTGTATTCTCAAGATGGCTGATTTTGTTGAATTCTTCGGTGCATAGGCAGTTGAAGAGAATGTCACATGCTTGAGCATTGAGTTGCAACATCTTCAATTCATCCGCAGTCGCTTTGCGATCCGGTTCCCTTCCTCCCGCAAAGAATTCACCTTGCATTTCAACACGAACAATACCCTAAACGGCGGGGTTATGACCAAGCAAATGCATTTTCATTTTGTGCTTCCAACTAGCAAAATTAGTGCCATCAAAGCACGGACCTCTACGATGATAATTTCCCTCACTAGACGCCATACTCTCCTAGGTTGTGAGACCAATGCAATGGAGACCAAAGCTCTGATACCACTTGTAGGATCGAAAGTACACCCTACACAGTATGTCAAGTACTTTGTACACCCTACACTTTAAGCCTTTTTTCCAATTTTAAGCCTTGGCAGATTTTAGCATTCATAGTATGTCAAGTACACCCTACACATCCATGTCTACGAGTATAGAAGCGGAAAGTAAAGACAAGCACGTAAGTAAAGAGGGTATGAAGATCAAACGCAATTGGTGACACGATGATTTTTCCCATGGTTCCGATAGGTGGTGCTATCGTACATGCACATTTATGTGTCTTCAACGCATGGAGGGTAATGGTTGCGAGAGTACACGGAGGGCTCTACCCACGGAGGGTTCCACGAAGAAGCAACCTTGACTATACCATGATGGCCTACGTCCATGGAGGACTATCCTAACTCGGGGTAGATCTTCACGAAGTAGGCAATCTCCTTGCCCTTACAAACTTCTTAGTTCACTTCACAACATGAAGTAGGAGGCTCCCAAGAGACACCTAACCAATCTAGGAGGCACCACCCTCCAAAATGTAATAGGCTCGATAATGTCGATGAACTCCTTGCTCTTGTGCTTTAAGATGATAGACTCCAATCACTCTCTCATAGATTTGGCTTGGTGGAAGAGGTTGATTGGGTGAAAAGAAACTTGGGGAGGCTAGAGATCAAGATTCATATGGTAGGAATGGAATGGCATGATCTCAACACATGAGTAGGTGGCCCTCTCTTAGAAAATCAGTAGGTATGAGTGGGGATATGTTCTGAGTGCTTCTCTTACGAGTGAGTGGTGGTGGAGGGGTATATATAGGCATCTCCAAAAATCTAACCGTTACACCTAATAAGTCAGAATCGGTGACACCTATGTGTTAATCTTGGTGGTGCCGAATTGCCTCAAAGGTGGCAACTTTTGAATCTCGGCGAGACCGATACATACAAATCAGTTGCACCAATAAGGTGACCAATGGTCAGATTGCCACACTCGATGACGCCGATTCACAAAACTCGGTTGGACCGATTTTGTAAACTCGCGTAAGAGGAAGTTGGCAACCCAAACTCGGTGGCACCGAAATGGAATCGGTTGCACCGAAATGCTAGGGTTTGGCCGAGTCTGTCTGAGGTTGGGAATCGGTGGCACCAAGTGGAAAGTGTAGGTTGCACCGATTTTGGATATTTGGCTTTGGAAAGATTTTGTGGGAGAGCTTGTGGGTGTATGTGGTGACTATCACTTGTGCACGTATGAGCATTTTGTTCACCAACAAAACCTTACCCCCTTTTAATAGTATTGGCTTTCCTATGGACTCAAAGTGATTTCTCATAGAAGGTAAAATGTAGAGTCCTTAGCTTGAAGCTTTGCCAATCTATTTCCTTGTATCTTGGGGTATTCCATAATCCTTTTGCCAACCAATCATTAAACTTTTCCTGAAACATGCCTAGTGGAAACATTAGTTCAATGATAGATATGTTGTTATTAATTACCAAAACCACCAAGGGAGCAAATGTGCTTTCAATCTCCCCCTTTTTGGTAATTGATGACAACATATAGATCAAAGCTTCGACATATGATATAATCAATGAATGTAATCGTTGCTTTGAGAAGTATGTGATAAGTAAGAGCCCCCCCTAAATTTGTGCATTATTTTTAAATTTGCGTTTGAATGCAAATGCACAATTGATTAGGTACATGGGGCACTTCTTCCATGTCACATACAACTTGGTGGTGTGCGAGAGTAATAAGAGTTAACAACATAGCACAATAGATCAAGCAAAGTGAATGATCATCACATAACCATCAAAAGATGGAAAATAGTAGCAACACACATTAAAGCGTATGATCAAACACACAAGAGTATCTCACATCGAAACCAAAAGACCAATTGTTTTGTAAAACAACAATAAAAAACAGACGCCGCTCTCTCACTCGAAGCCTAAATCTATATACAACTTCTCCCCCTTTGGCAACAAGTTACCAAAAAGCTCGAAGAGATATAGCTAATCGTTCTTCTACGGCTGATCTCCTGTGGTAGTCGATGTCGAAATCGAGAGAACTGCGTCGGCGAAGACTTCTGTTGATGCCCTAGACGGAGTTGGAGTAGACACTAGAGGCACTGAAGGTGCTGATGGAGCTGATGTCACTGTAGCTGGAGTTGAAGATGAAGGTCTTGTCTCCGGAGCTGGCACTGTAGGTGTCCTGGCCTTAGTCATGAACTGGATAGTCGTCCTAACAGGTGCACTATCCTCCTCATCATCATAAGACTCATACTCTGAAGAGGTGCGTCAGATAGGAGCTTCATCAACTTCCTTCTTAAGCTCATTGACTGTCTTAGTTAGCCCATCTACCTTGTCATTGAGAGTTTTCACTCTATCTTCAAATATGTTCACAAGGCTCTCCTGGATATCCATAATGGTTTTGATGTCCTTCTTCATGTCCATGATAGTGGTGATCAACAGATCCATCTGCTCATTCCTGGATCTGGGGACCTGAGCACTAGTGGCTCGAGCTGTCTCTGCCTCTGCCTCTGCCTTTGCCTGTGCCTAAGCTGTAGCTGATGTGGGATGGTCTGGGTCCATCACCACAACATTGTCCCCGAAATCTAGCTGAAGTGGCAAGTGGGGTCTATCTAGAGCAAATATGTGCTTCTCAAGTTTGGAGTTGATAAGCATCTGAATGTAGGGTGCATAGCAGCATGAGTGCTTGTGGTCAGCAGAAACCCTCTTCACTGTCTCTACAACCAAATCCATCAGTCGAACTCTAGTGTGACTGTCCAGATGGATAAGCATGTTGATGGAGTAGCCATGAATCATCTTCTCATCTCCATACTTAGGCATCAAGGTATGCCTCAAGATGGTGTTCATGGTACGGAGGCCTGCCTGTAGGTAGTAAATGGATCCTAACTTGTGTGATTGCAAGTTAGTAGCTGGGATAGCGGTGTACATATCCTTCATAGCATTGTGGCTCTCCTTGGATCTAGCGTAGACATCCAAGTCTCCATCCTGAACCTCTAGGATTCCTAAGATGGTAGCCCACTCATCAACTATAGATTCGTATCTAGCTCCTTCAATCATCCACACTATCCTGCCATCTCCATAGAAGTGAGCAGTGGAATAGAACTGCATGATCATCTTATCATTCCAAGCAGTAAACTCTTCGCCAACAAACTTGACTAGCCCAATGCAGTGGAAGTTGTCTTGCACACATGGGAAATAGCCCTCATTTGCCTTGATATATTTCCAATCAACATATCTCATATCACTGACTGCAGGGCTCTTGTCAAGTAAGATAGTCTCATAGAAGCATTGCTGCTCTTTGGTGTAGAACCTGTAGTCCACATCAGTTTTTCTCCTCCGGGCATATGGATCAATAGCTCTGCATGCCCTCAAACCTGAATCCTTCCTATTCTTCATATCCTCAGCAAGTGGGTGGCTGGCATTGTGTTCAGGAAGGTGAGGTCTAAACTTCATCAAAACTGATATAGCATCATCATCACCCGCTTCTCTAAAAGTAGATGTCTTGTTCTTCTCAGCAGCAGGTATATTTATGGTAGTCCTCTTGGACTTCCCTGCAGCAACCTTCTTGGATGCAACCTTGGTGCTCTTAGAGGGACCAGGCTTAGGCATAGCATCTGCCATAAGCTTATTTTACTTCTTCTTGGGAGGGGTCTTGACAACAGGTTCCTCCTCCTCCTCCTCAGCAGCAGCACTAGCAGCCTCCTCTGGATCCTCAAACATAGAGGTAGGTCTGCCGATAACATGAATGATCCTCTTCCTGGATGTATTCTTATCTCCTACCTTCGTAGGCAAATATTTCTTGGGGATCTCAAGAGACATAGTAGCTCTGGAACTCTCATGTGCTCTGAAAGTCTTTGGAGGTGCATAAACTTTGCTTGCCACCCTCCTAGATGAGGTGGCCTCATTTGCAGACTTCTTTGTAGCCTTCTCTTGCTTCTTAGCAAGAACCTCCTCTGGCTCAAAATCAGAATCTTCTTCATCAGAGTTGATTCTCTTCCTGGTCCTTGTTGCAGCCTTAGGCAACCCATGAGAACTGGGAGTGCCTGGATCTAAGGAAGAACTAGACTCATGACTAGTGCCTGAACTCATATTAACATTGTGCTCTTGCAGATTCTGGCTATCTTCAGCATCTGACATGTCTGACCATGTGAATAGAGTTGAGAAGAGTGGAATAGGAGAAGTCATTACAAAATGCAGCTGGTTTTTGAAAGATTGAACTAAGAATTTCCAAAGTTTACATTCTGTCACATGAAAATCGGTACAACCAAAGCAACAATATCGGTACTACCGAGACTGGCTTTCTCATTAGCCAAAACTTGGCACTCCTTTCGGTGAGACCGAAAAGAAGTACTCGGTTTCATCAAGAAAGTTCTCAGCAGCACAAATTACAAATCGGTGACATCGATTTGTTCACTTCGGTTCCATTGTTTCATCGGGCGGAAGGCAAACCCTAGAAATTCGATCGTCCGCTACTCTATGGAGTTTTTTATGAGGATGCAACAGTTTGCAAATGGTGGCTTGTCGATGGAAAATGATTCATTGCGCAAGAATTGGACGGGGAGCGCAATAAGAGTCGAATCCATACCCTAGCTCGATGATGGATCCGCTATGACATGGATGGCGGTGAAGATCTCTGTTGACGGCAACGATCCGAGTGGCGGAGGGGTGCGGGGAGACAAGGGCGACGACCATGGGGTCCTTCTTCGGCATTTAGGGCTATGAGGCACGATGTTTGAAGATTGATTTTCAAAGTGTCGGGGTACACAACATATATACCCATCACTATCGGTGACACCGACTCTAAATTTTTGGTGTCACCGAGTTTCTCAACTATCAGCTGGCAGGGAAACTCGTTGTAACCGAGAATATGGAATCAGAAGTACCGATATTGAAAAACCAGATCAACCCTAGGCATTCAATGAGACCGAGATTTTGGAGTTGGTTCCACCAAGATGCACTTGGGAGGTTTTAATGGTCAGTCCTTTGTCGATACGGAACTCTGAGTGCTCCTCACACAAAGAGATTGAAACGTACTTGTTCAAATTTTGTGATGCAGCATGAATATAATATAAGGTGAGAAAGCATAGCTAGCTAGAGGAGTAGTCCTAGAGTTATTTTATATCCAATTGGCAAATTAAAATCAAAAGCCAAATAGCAACAATTGGACATTCTCGAATGAGTAAATAAATGCAGACCAACATGCTCACACAATAAGATGCCAAATAAAAACATGGCAAACATGCAGAAACACACTAGCATCTAACAAGCACTTCGACAATGACAGAGTCATCTATATATGAGTATATTGACTCAGGAGCCAAGTAAGAATACTTGATCATAGGTCATACTCATCGTTTAAGCACAAGTGGGGTTACCACTTTTACATACAACATTTAATGTTGTCACATACTATGAGATGCTTTAACTCAAGTCTTAGAGTAAAGCTCCCCCTTGATGTGACATCCCCCATAGGAGGGATAAACTAACCTTGGGTTTTATCGATGAAGACTTCATGTAGGTGAAGTAGTGGTGGATGCTCAAAGTTGATGAAGATCACCAAGAGTTGGGAGCATCCTCGTTGTTTCATTACTCTTCTCACCTACATGCGTTAGTCCCAACACACAAGAGACAAATACAAGGATATCTATGGACATGGAGTCCAAAGCATATATGATGATGTCCATTGATTTGTTGATTACCTTGTCCCTTGCTTACCTTTGAGGGAATGTGTGACTCCTTGAACTATTGCATGATGTTGATGTTGATTGCAACTAGTTCTTGCCAATAATGAATGTGAGTTGATTTCATTGGCGGAGTCACCCCTCAAGAACTTCTCTACTTATTCTTCTTGGGGACCCACATCAAGTTGATGGGGATCCTTGGTGTTGAAGTATCACTTGTATAAGTTGAGCTTGTAGTAGCCTTGGTAGCCCACTTCACCAAAGCTCGGGATTCATCTTCATATGAGTCAATGTCCTCTTGAAGCTTGTTCTTGCCCTTAACCCTGGGGTCTTGTGGTGGAAGGTTATCTTGAGCTTTTGTTCCCTTGGGGAGAGTATTTTCATACTTCTCCTTTTGAGGAACAATCTTGGGATTGGGGTATTGACCTTCTTCCCATTCAACTCCATTAGCGTTGAAGTAGCCAACACCACGATTCTTCCGGTATCCTTAGTGCTTGCGTACAATCTCCTCGAATTGTTTGCACCCTTCAGGACTCTTGTATAAACCTTTCTATACAATCCCTTTCAAAAGTTCATTTTCTTGCTCAAGTGTAACTTAGCTAAGAGAAGAGTTAGTGGCATCAAGAGAACTACTAGAAGCAATATCATTGGATTTATCATTTTTATTGCTACTAGTTGAAGAACCTTTCTTTCCTTTGTTACTAGCTTGCTTAGGCTTAACTTGTGGCATGAATGCAGACAAGCGAAGTCGCTTGGCTAGATAAGAGGAAGTCTTCTTTCGAAGATTGTCATTGATAGCTTTCATGAACTCATGCTCTTGCTCTAAATTGAGCTTCTCGAAGCGGAGCTTCTCATGTGTCCTTACAATCTCTCTATGATATTCTAGAGTTGTCTCGTGAGCTAACTTAAGAGTTTTTAGTTCTTGAGTTAGTCATTCTATTTCCAACTTATCATCATCGCACGACTTATCTAGACTAGAGTGAGTACTAGCAAGTTCATTTTTACTAACATTACTAGATTTGTCAAATAGAAAGTCATCTTCAGTTAACAAGTCATCTTCATCACTATTGAAATCAAGCTACTCGGCGTGTGATACCTTGGGGCCTTTAGCCATGAAGCAACATTCACTCCCTTCATTTGGTGAATCAAATATATCGTAGGAGTCAGTTTTCACTAGTGCAAGTCCGGCAACACCTTCATCTTGATTATAGTCGGAGTTGGAGTGATAGCTTCTCTTGGAGTGTTTTTTTGGATTCGGAGCCGGAAACCCACTCACCAACATGAGCTTGATGTCTTCTTCTTGAGTAGCTCTTGGTGTGCTTGTCCTTCTTCTCCGAGTCCCTACTTCTCCTTGAGTGTCTTCATTCATAACAATCATGCCTACTCCTTCTCTCTCTTCGAGGTGACTCATCTCTTGAGCTTTGTCTTCTTGGTGACTCTTATTTCCTTTTGTAAGGAGCTGTGCACTCATTGGAGTAGTGTCCGGGCTTCCCACAATTGTAGCAGTTTCGGTCACAACTTGAGGAACGCTTCTCTTCATATCTTGAGTTGGAGCTTCGATCTTTGCTTCTATTCTTGTAGAATTTGTTGAATATCTTTACCATGAGGCTTATCTCTTCATTTGTGACAAGGTTGTCTCTTGAGGTAGCGGGAGCATCATTTGTGGCTTTGTAAGTACCGCTAGACTTGTGGTGAAGCTCTTCCTTGTCCTTGAGTGTCATCTCATGAGCAACAATCCTTCTAATCACTCCCGTTGGCTTGAGGTCTTTGTAGTTGGGCATCATTTGGATCAATGTGCATACGGTGTCATATTGATCATCTAAGGCACGAAGTATCTTCTTGATGATGAATTTGTTGGTCATTTCTTCACTTCCTAAGCCGGCGATCTCATTAGTGATGAGAGCTAGCCTAGAGTACATCTCAGTGACTCCTTCACCATCCTTGATCTTGAACTTGTCAAGCTGACTTTGAAGAACATACAACTTAGATTCTCTCAAAGATTTGGTACCTTCATGCATATCAACCAAAGTGTCCCAAATCTCTGTTGCATTCTCAAGACGACTGATTTTGTTGAATTCTTCGGGGCATAGGCAGTTGAAGAGAATGTCACATGCTTGAGAGTTGAGTTGCAACATCTTCAATTCATCCGCAGTTGAGTTGCGACCCGGTTCCCTTCCTTCCGCAAAGTAGGCGATCTTCACGATGGTCAGATCTTCACGAAGTAGGTGATCTCCTAGCCCTTACAAACTTCTTGGTTCACTCTACAACACGAAGTAGGAGGCTCCCAAGTGACACCTAACCAATCTAGGAGGCACCACCCTCCTAAAGGTAATAGGCTCAATAATGTCGATGAACTCCTTGCTCTTGTGCTTCAAGATGATAGACTCCTCAACACACAATCACTCTCTGATAGATTTGGCTTGGTGGAAGAGGTTGATTAGGTGGAAAGCAACTTGGGGAGGCTAGAGATCAAGATTCATATGGTAGGAATGGAATGACATGATCTCTACACATGAGTAGGCGGCTCTCTGTCAGAAAATCAGTAGGTATGAGTGGGGAACTGTTCTGAGTGCTTCTCTTACAAGTGAGTGGTGGTGGAGGGGTATATATAGGCATCTCCAAAAATCCAACCGTTACACCTAATAAGTCAGACTCGGTGACACCGATGTGTAAATCTCGGTGGTACCGAGTTGCCTCAAAGGTGTCAACTTTTGAATCTTGGCGAGACCGATACATACAAATAGATTACACCGATAAGGTGACCAACGGTCAGATTGCCACACTCGGTGACGCCGATTCATAAAACTCGGTTGGACCGATTTTGTAAACTTGCATAACAGGAAGTTGGCAACCCAAACTCGGTGGCACCAAAATGGAATCAGTTGCACCAAAATGCTAGGGTTTGGCTGAGTCTGTCTGAGGTTGGGAATCAGTGGCACCGAGTGGAAAGTGTTGGTTGCACCGATTTTGGATATTTGGGTTTGGACAGACTTTTGTGGGAGAGCTTGTGTGTGTATGTGGTGACTATCACTTGTGCACGTATGAGCATTTTGTTCACCAACAAAACCATACCCCCTTTTAATAGTGTTGGCTTTCCTATAGACTCAAAGTGATTTATCACAAAAGGTAAAATGTAGAGTCCTTAGCTTCAAGCTTTGCCAATCTATTTCCTTGTATCTTGGGGTATTCCACAATCCTTTTGCCAACCCATCATTGAACTTTTCCTAAAACATGCTTGGTGGAAATATTAGTTCAATGATATATATGTTGTTATTAATTACCAAAACCACCAAGGGAGAAAATGTTCTTTCAAGTACATCTGCCTCTGGGGGTCTTGACTTTACGTGTCGGACCGCGCGGTAGTAGGGACGGCAGTGTAGCACAGCAGTACCGCCCGTCACTACCGTTCCACTACCGATCCCCTTCTGTAGGGGGCAGTTGGGTGAGGCACTATCGCGTGTAACCAGTGGTACCGCTCTCATCAGCGGTAGCACCGCTTCAGCAGTACTGCCTCTATCCCCAGTTGGCGCCTTTCCTTTGTGTGCTCCTGTGGTGCAACCTCGGCAGTAGTACCTTTGGGGCGAGCAGTAGTACTGCTCCGGCGGCACTACCGGCTCATTGCCTCATGGCATTACGCTGCGCAGCGGGCATAGCTGCCTAAGCGGTAGAACCGCTTGTGTGTGGGCTCAGAGGGGGTAACGGTTGTATATCCCCCCCACTATAAAATAGGGGTTTTCTTCCCCAAGAAGACCACCGCTTCATCCCCAAAACTCTAGTGTTGCTCCAGGCTCCATTTTTGCCCGAGCTATCTCCCTAGCAAACATATCTTGTTGATAATCTAGGGTTTTATTGAGAGTGTCCTGATCTACACTTCCACCAAGAGAAATTTGTTCCGCCCACTAATCCCTTTTGGATCTTGTTACTCTTGAGTGTTTGAGCACCCTAGACGACTTAGGTCACCTTGGAGCCACAATCCATTGTGGTGAAGCTTCGTAGTGGTGTTGGGAGCCTCCAATTAAGTTGTGGAGATTGCCCCAACCTTGTTTCTAATGGTTTCATCGCCGCCTTCAAGGACACCACTAGTGGAATCACGACATCTAGCATTGTGTGAGGGTGTGAGGAGAATACAGTGGCCCTAGTGGATTCTTGGGGAGCATTGTGGCTCCACACCGCTCCAACGAAGACGTTCTTCCCCTCAAAGGAAAGGAAGTTCGGTAACACATTCTTGTTTTGACCGGCTCCACTTGTGGTTACTTCTGACCTTTACTTTGTGCAAGTGTTATTTGTGTTGTATCATTTGCTTGCTTGTATTGTAGTTGTTGTTAATATCATATAGGTTCCCCACCTAGTTTCTTATCTAGACAACCTATTTGGTGCTGTATTTGTTAAGAAAACCTAAAAATTGGTAGTTGCCTATTCACCCCCTCTAGTCAACCATATTGATCCTTTCAATTGGTATCAGAGCCTCGTCTATTTTTAAGGGCTTAACCACCTAAAGAGTATGGTTGACGATGGGGAAAACTCCGCAGCCGCGGCCGAGACCGTAGTCACCTATAATTATTTGAATGAGGCTATGGCTTCTCTCAGATCGTTCATGGTTGACGAGGTCAAGGACACATTGAATAAATTCCTTGATATTTTCGAACCTCCAACCACTCCACCGGAAATGGTTAATGCAACCTCGGCGGAGACGAATGTCGACTCTACCAAGGAGTTGGCTAGATCCTTGAATCCTAAATCTCCCCAAGGAAGAACAAGTTGGGAACTCATGTCGTGGTTTCCCCTCCCATTACCTATGGTGGCCCGGTACAGTCTCATCACATCAACACTAATAAGTCGCCGCCCAAACTTGATTTGTCTAACTTTCCTAATTGGGTTTTTCTTATTAAGTCTCATCTGAATCACTGCTCAATGCAACTATGGAGAGTCATTTAGCAAGGCTTCTACCCTCATGATCCAAACAACATGACACCAATAGAAGAAGTGGACACCCAACTTAATGCATCCCCATTGTTCATTATTCAAGAATCCATGCCACATGAATAGCTTCCTCACTTACGTCCAAGGTTGTCAGAATCGCGATTTTGTTATACGATTCTACGGCTTTACGATCCAAACTGGCCCATCTGATTCTACGATTTTAGTTCATAGAATCTACGTTTCTACGATCCTGATAGTGAAGATTCTACAATTTGTGATCCTATCATCGGAGCTCCGATCCGATTCAAAATCACGATTCTGAAAACCTTGCTTGCGTCAATTCACCATTGTTAAAGATTCATGGGCGCACATCAATTCCTTGTACAAAGGGAGCTCAAGCATTTAACGCTCCAACTTTGAGGTGGTACTTGATGAAGTCGATGAGTTCATGATGATGAAGATGAAGATCCCCATGATCTCTACCGGGTTGACCGCTCTTGTTGTTTCTCTTAGAGATCATCAGAGCAAGGATACGAATGACAATTGGGTCAAGCGCAAGTTCCTCAAGGCCATCATCCCATTCAACAAAGGCATGTCCTCCATGATCCTTTAAAGGCCGGACTTCCACACCTTGTCCTCAAGCGAAGTGTTGGATGAGTTTGTTGTTATGAACATCTTCAACAAGACCGTCAAAAATGCTCTAGCTCGTGTCTAACGGTCAAATAAGCTAACTCTTGCTTTGAAGGCCAATGCAATACCAAGAAAGGAAGAATAAGAAGAACAAGAATAAGGTTGCCCCTAAGACACCAAATATACTTACCACGAGCACATGGCTCTTGCGTCAAGGCAATTTTGGGGCAACATGAGAAACTCCAAGCCCAATTTCTCCAAGAACAACTCAAGTGGCACCAAAGGCAAGCAACATGTGAGGACTTGCTACAATTGTGGCAACATGAGTCACTTTGTTGCGGATTGTCTGCGTGAGAAGAGGGAACACAATGGTGGCAAGCTCATCCGCAAAGACAAGGCCAAGTCCTTCCCCAACAAGAACAACTTCATGAAGCGGGTGCCACAAAAGGGGTTGCTGGCGCTTGAACAGTACGCCTCCGATGATGATGATGATACAAGTGGTGAGGGAATTGCAACGGCCTCCATTTCCATTGCCATCTCTTCCCCAACTCCGACACCTCTCTTCGACTCCCCCCAATGAGAATGTCATCGCCCCTGCCAAGTGCCTCATGGACAAGTCCACCAACAAGATAACCTCCAACATCAAAACTACTATCACTATTCATGCCTCTTTGATGGATTGTGTAGCTAAAACAGAGGTGGGTAATGTGGATGAAAATGAGTTTGACAAGTTCATGGGTAAGCTCAAAGATACTACCAAGAAGCATTTTGTTGATATCTTGGAACAACTTGGTGAGGCCAATAAGACTATTGAGGGTCATGAAGATACCATCACTAAGATGGAAGGCCATAGTCATGACTATGCCGATGATGTTGGGGATATAACCCCCACAATATACCCCACCCCATTGGGCTGAGTCATCCTGATGGAGGCTTGTAAGCAATACATGAGGTGGGATGTGACAATGAGGAACAAGACCAGGAAGGCAGCTTACCAAGTAGGCCAGTTTGTGGCCCAGTACCCGAAGGCGGGCGACTCAAGGCCCAAGAGGTGGAAAGTCGCCTAGAGTTTCCTTACCTAGAAGGCAAGGAAAGTTAGAGATATACTTGGTCACGAATCGTAGCACAACTCGGACTCTTGTAAGCCTAGGGTCTCGACATGTACATAAAGGCAAGCCCCTAAGGCCAATAGAATTAAGTTACAACCGATCAATAGCTAGGTCAAGCAAATCCGCTCTATTGTATTGATTACTAAACAATAAGCAGAAAAGCAGGAGTAGGCTATTACCT
Organism: Hordeum marinum; assembly: GCA_022496015.1. Lineage (NCBI taxonomy): Eukaryota > Viridiplantae > Streptophyta > Magnoliopsida > Poales > Poaceae > Hordeum > Hordeum marinum. The sequence continues at coordinate 353,667,137 of CM039675.1, forward strand.
TGACCGTGAGGGGCTAAACCTGGGTAAACCGTGTTTCTCGATTCTGGTCAACCTCGACAAGCTAATCACCTGGTTGCGATGGCCTCACGTGTAAGCCCTCACACTAGGACATCTGCAGTGACAAAACCACGACAGTTGGCACCCATCGTGGGGCCAGCGCATAGTGGTTTCAAGTTCTTGAAGGGCTCTTTCCCAGGGATCGAGGGATACACTATTGGCAGGATGATGAAGATTCCTCGTAGAAAACTCTACATCGACGACACCGGCTGGGGTCCCGAGGGGGACTCAATCGAGTACGGGTACCGGGTCCCCTTCGGCAAGAGTCATGTCTTCATCGGCAAGATCGGTAGATCAGAACCCGAGCCGAACATTTGCACCAACCTCGTTGAGTCGGCTTGGTGCATGCAACCCGCCCGGAGTCAAGCCGGCCAGAAGCATGTTTTTGTTTGTTTTGAGCAAGGCACATAATAAGAGGAAAAATCTATGTCTGGGGGAGAGATTCTCGTCTATTCAGATGATGGGCCCTCGACTGGAAAAACAAAGTCAGTTTATCAGCTTGAAGACGACGGCCTTGGGAGCTGTTCAGATGATAATATTATTTCAGACCCCTACGAGCCACTGTGCCGAGCCGCCATATTCATGCCCGATACGGCACCAACTCTCCACTCTACGGTGGCCAGAGCAACAACAATAGTTGACCCTTCAGCATCGGCTTGTGGGGTGTCTGGTTCGGTAAGGCCACCGGATCAAGTTATGTCTGAGCTGATGACCACCCTCACAACCTTACTGGGACTGAGGTTACTGTGGAAAATCAAGCAGAACGCAATGCGGAGACTGCAAATATACGGGAACAAATGACCAAGGCCCAGGAAGACATTAACACTGAGAACACCCGGATAGCTACACTCTAAGCTCAGGTAATGGAGAAGCACAGTGTTTGAAGATAGAGGCGTGGTAGCTTATCCTTGATCAAAACACATCCAATGCAATTTTTCGGAGGAGGCACCAGAGCCATTTACCCCTTGTCTACAAGCCCAAGCATTTGTTCAATTCTCCAAGAGCAGGCCCAAATACTATAGGACTGCCAATTATACCCCAGTTGACTCGTGAGATGCCTGGGGGCAAGGCAACGGACCTCATCGGCCGTAACCGGCCCGAAGGGAAGAGCCGGGCCAGATCCGCTGTAACAGCCCGGGACCGACGCTCCAGAAGATTCCCCTTTTATTTCCATTCTCTTCCGTGTTTCATTTGGTTGCTGCATTCATCATTGCATCATTCACATCATCTACATAGCTTTGTCACTAGTTTTCGAAAACTTGCATCCATGAGTAGCTGCCGGTTCTCTCCGTTCGTGCCGTCAACCTTTCGAGACCAACCACACACGCACACGCCGGCGACATCATTAAAAAACTGTTTTTAAAGTGCATGAAAAGTATTCTCGGATTGAGTCGAAACCTGGCATGCAGTCTTATTATAGTGTAGGAAGACCGCCTGCTAAATTTCATCGCATTCCGAGGTCATTTGATACCCCATCGGTTAGTCATAGCAGTGCGGTCATCAGTTTATTCGTCGGTTGTTTCGGTATTTTTAAACCTCGTGTTAGTGGGCCACAAACCTCCCTCTCTTCTCATCCCAACACCCCTATACATGGGCCCCTACCACCTAGCTAGCCCCCCTCCGCTGCCGGGCCGTCCGATTGAGATCGAACGGTCCAAAAACGGATGAAAACTGCTAACCCTAGCCCCATTTACTTTAAATAGACCCACCTAGACCTAATCCCTAAATTCTAGGGAGTTTGTCCCCTCAGCCGGCTCCCAGCAGCCAGCCTCCTCCCACCTCGCGCGGGCCCACCGAGCCCATCTGGTGGCCCGCCCGGGCCCGCATCCGCCGCCGCTCGCGAGCGAGCATCGTCAGCAGTCTCTAGCTGCTGCGCCCGAGCTGTGCCTCGTCCCGCTCCCGGAGGCTGTCGACCCCGCCACGCCGGAGTCCGCTGTTGTAAGACCTCGCTGGAGAGCCACTGGAGCCTAGGTCGGTGCACCCCTCTCCTTCCTCCCATTTTGTCTCTCTCCCTCTGCTCCCTCTCAACTCTCTCTTGCCTCGTTCACCGCAGGACGCCATGGTCGTTTCTTCTCAGGAGCTCCTCACCGCCCCTGCCAGAAATTGGACCCCGCCACCCGGATCTGGAGGATCCTGTCTGGATCCTTCCATCCCATCGCTCACCGGCCCCGCCTTGAGGCTCCCGTTGCCGGCCATGAACTTCCCCGCCCCCGCTGTTTCCTGTGTGAGCAGGAGGAGCGGGTCGACCCCGTTGACCGCGCTAAAGCCTCGATCCCAGCTAGCATGTCGCCCGCTCATGGGCCGCGACCTCCTCCAAGGCTCAGCGCCGGCAGCGCCTGCCCCGGCCCAACTTCCTCGGCCGGGCCTTGAGCCCATGGTGAGCAAGCCAGCCCCTCCCGTTCCGCTATGTGATGCCCTGCGCATCATAGTGTTAACTGTCGCCCATGCCAGTTCGGGCCCTATTGCAGATTCGGCCTGTTGTAGTTTTTTTACGTTCTGCGAATTTCGTAATTATCCAGAGAAAAACTATTTTACGGAAAACCCCTAAAACTCATGCATTTAATAACTCGAGATCCGTGCATCAAATGAGAAAACTTTATAAATGTAAAATGACTAGAATTTCATGTAGAATCACAATATCCAACTCTCAGATATGTTTAAAATGTTTATCCTTCTGTTTTCACGTAATTTGTGTAAATGCCATGTAAAATGATTTATATCATAACTAATTAACCGTAGCTCCGTTGAAAATGTTTTACATATGTAACTTGACTAGAAAATCGTGTAGAATCTCGTGGTGACATTTATTTTTATATTTGAAAACTCTAAAATATGCATATTTCAGATCTGGACCAAATTCATATTATACTTATGGGGACGATTCGGAAATGCTATAAGTTGTTTCCGACGTCATTTAAGATGCCTAGATAGTGTAGTTTACTTATGCATCACCTCTTGGCATGTTTAACAACATTTAATATTGTCGTGTACCTACACAAGAGTGAACTAAATAATCAATTGTCGAGTTTCACCAATATGCAACTCGTTGCATATTGAGCTTCACTTTAATATGTAGTTGTTGTTTGATGTGATTTGCCATATGTTGCATATTTAAACCGGACATGCATCATATTTGTTTGTGCATCGTGTCATGCATATGTTGTGGTGTATCGAGTGTTGATTTTTTTTGTTCTGGATTGCTTCTTCTCGATAGAGTCCCGAAAGCATTCAGAGTGTGACGATTGGTTTGACTACGTTGGCTTGTGTTCTTCATGGACTCGTTCTTCTTCCAAGCAGGATGTCAGGCAAGATGACACATTTCCCTGGATACCACTACTATCATTGCTATGCTAGTTGTCCCATTTTTATCGTTATGTCTCGCTACCTACCACTTGTTTGTCAAGCCTCCCAATATTGCCATGAAAAGCCTCTAACCCCTCCACATCCCAGCAAACCATTGTTTGGTTATGTTACCGCTTTCTCAGCCCTTCTTATAGCGTTTCTAGCTGCAGGTGCAATTGCTTCCATGTGACAACATGGACATTCTTTTGTTATCACAATATTGTTGCTATTTAATTTAATGCACATATACACTTGGTGAAGGGTGGAAGGCTTGGCCTTTTGCTCGGTGTTTTGTTCCACTCTTGCCTCCCCTAGTTACTTGTGAACCGGTGTTATGTTCCATAATTGAGCGTTCCTAACATGCTCAGGGTTGTTATGGGGACCCCCTTGATTTCCGTTTTAGGATAAAGCTTGTCTGGCAAGGCCCAACATTGGTACTACATTTGCCTAATAACTAATAAAATTGCATAGGGACTTTCCGGACCCCGAGGATCTTTAATGAACAACCTGGGCCAGTGCTCCTCATGAGTGTTGGTCCAACCCAGAGCAGCTTAGTAACGCTACTCGGGGCAACTCGGTGATTGGCATGGTAACCATCGCTCATCCTAGTGTCCTGAGAACGAGATACGCGGCTCCTATCGGGATCGTCGACACGCCGGGCGGCCTTGCTGGATTTGTTTTACCTTTCTCGAATGTCTTGCATGAGGAATTCCATTTTACTTCGGGCTATCTCGAGGTGTGGTCTTCCTGTGGAATTGCCTATGAAGATCACGAGATCCATGGTCGAGGTTATTCTTGCGGCATGTGGTTAATTTGTGATGGACGAGTTGGAGCACCCTTGCAGGGTTAAATCTTTCGGAAAGCCGTGCCCGCAGTTATGTGGCAAACATGGAAACTTTGCTTAACACCCGGTCATAGCATACTTGAAGTAAACTCAATTAAAATACACCAACCGTGTGCGTAACCATGATTGTCTCTTCTCGTGAGTCCTTATCCGAGTGAGAACACGGTGGGGTTATGTTTGACGTAAGTAGGTGTTCAGGATCATTTAGTGATCATTACTAGTTCACGTCCGTTATGCCTAGACCACCATACTTTACTTTCTGTATTCGTAAGTTAACCACTCAAATAAATGCTTAGGCGCTCGCTGCAGCCTCACCACTTAACCATACCTCACCCATTAAGCTTTAATAGTCTTGATACCCTTGGAAATGAGATTGCTGAGTCCGTATGGCTCACAGATTACTACGACAACAGTTGCAGGTACAGGTAATGTGATGATTTGACATGAGCGTGATGCTTGTTTTGATTTGGAGTTCTTCTTCTTCTTCATCATCAATCTAGGACGGGTTCTAGGTGGCAGCCTATGATAGCAAGGATGGATGTCATTTTGTCGTTTGTTTTCGTCCGTAGTCGGACCCTGCTCTTCTGTATGATGTTTGAATATGTTGTTGTATTGATGTGATATTTATGTAGCTTGTGGAGAGTGTAACACAATTCCATATACTCATTTGTTCTGTACATGTACTTGTAATGATATCCATTCTTGCAACACGATGAGATGCGCTTCTATCCCTGTCGAGGCCCTCATGCCGAAATAAGGATAGGATCACATCTTGGGCGTGACATCCGCCCTCATCCAAAAAACACCACAACATTTTTTGACACCGCTAGGGCACTTCTCCAACCCGGTGGATAACATGATGGGAGCGGTAACCCGTCTTACTGCACTCCCTATTGCTGGTGAGTCACCGATCGCGGTTGAAGCTGATATGTCTCCAATGTATCTATACTTTTGATTGTTCCATTCTATTATATAATCTATTTTGGATGTTTTATATGTATTTATATGCTATTTTATATTATTTTCAGAACTAACCCGGACGGATGCTGTTTTCAGCAGAACTACTGTGGTGTCGTTTTTTTGTGCAGAAATAAAAGTTCTCGGAATGGGCTGAAAATTTACGGTGATTTTTTATGGACCAAAAGAGACCCCCGAAGCATAAGACCTGGGCCAGGATGTGGACGAGGAGGCCAAAAGCCCTCTAGGCGCGCCCTACCACCAAGGAGGGTGCTTCGAGCTTGTGGGTCCCTCGGACACCCCCTTGATGAGAGACCGACCCCAAAAATTCTTATAAATACCCAAACATCCGAAAAGAAACCTAGATCGAGAGTTCCACTGCCGCAAGCCTTTGTAGAAATGAAAAAACAATCGGGAGCCCGTTTCGGCACCCTGCCGGAGGGGGAAACAATCATTGGAGGCCATCTTCATCATCCCGTCGGTCTCCATGTCGAGTTGGGAGTAGTTCACCATCGGGGCTGAGGGTATGTACCAGTAGCTATGTGTTTGATCTCTCTCTCTCTCGTGTTCTTGAGATGACAAGATCTTGATATACCGTGAGCTTTATTAATGTAGATGAATCATATGGAGTTTTTCCCTCTCTATCTTCTTGTGATGAATTGAGTTTTCCCTGTGAAGTTTTGTTATCGGATTTAGTTTTTAACGGATTTGAGAACACTTGATGTATGTATTGCGATGGGATATCCATGGTGACAATGGGACGTTCTATTGATCCACTTGATGTATGTTTTGTTGATCAACTTGCGAGTTCCGTGACCTTAGGAATCTATGCATAGGGGTTGGCACACGTTTTCGTTCTGACTCTCTAGTAGAAACTTCGGGGCACTCTTTGAAGTTCTTTGTGTTGGATTGAACGTGATGAATCTAAAATTGTGTGATGCATATCATATAATGAAGCCCATGGGTACTCGTGGTGACATTGGAGTATGTAGGTGACATTAGTGTTTTGGTTGATGTCTATCTTAAGGTGTTATTTTAGTACGAACTCTAGGGCTGTTCGTGACACTTATAGGGATAACTCATAAGATTGATCAGAAAAGATAACTTTGAGATGGTTTCGTACCCTATAATAATTTCTTTGTTTGTTCTCTGCTATTTGTGACTTTGGAGTGAACTCTTTGTTGCACGTGAGGGATTTACATATGATTCAACTATGTCAGTATTATCGGGAGAACTTGCACTACTGAAAGTACGAACCCTAGGCCTTGTTTCTAAGCATTGCAATACCGTTTGTGCTCACTTTTATCATTAGTTACATTGCTGTTTTTATATTTTTCAGATTACAAAAACCTATATCTACCATCCATATTACACTTGTATCACCATCTCTTCGCCGAACTAGTGCACCTATACAATTTACCATTGTATTGGGTGTGTTGGGGACACAAGAGACTCTTTGTTATTTGGTTGCAGGGTTTTTCGAGAGAGACCATCTTCATCCTACGCCTCCCATGGATTGATAAACCTTATTTCATCCACTTGAGGGAAATTTTCTACTGTCCTACAAAACTCCGTGCTTGGAGGCCCAACACGAGTCTACACGAAGAAGGTTGCGTAGTAGACATCAAGCTCTTTTTTGGCACCGTTGTTGGGGAGGTGAGTGCTTGAAGGTATACCTTTATATCTTGCAATTGAATCTTTTAGTTTCTTGTTTTATCACTAGTTTTGTTTTATAAAACAAAACTACAAAAAAATGGAGTTTAGGTTGCATCATTTGTTTCATCTTTATAATGTGTTTCGTGAAAATAAGGATTCCGAAAATTGTTCTCAATTGATAGAGGAAGAATTTATGAAATATTGTTAGTCTGAATTCTCTGAATATCCATGATACTAATGATATGCAAAGCCACAATCTTGGGGATGCTATGTTTGATGAATATGATATTTTTAGTCCCCATGTTTTGATGAGCAAAACTATTATGATGATTGCATGGCTCCTACCTATGATGATTATGATGATGACATGTATGATATAAAGAGTGATAGTAACCATGAAACTTGTTATCATGATTTTAATATTAAAAGTGTTTATGTCTATCAAGTACCTCATGATACTTATTTTGTTGAGTTTGCTCTCAACCTTATGAATGAGAAGAAATTTGCTTATGTGGAGAGTGATAAAAATTCTATGCTTCTGCATCATGAAAATAATGTTGTATGTGATAGTTATATTGTTGAATTCCTTCATGATGCTATTGAAAATTATTATGAGGGAGGAACTTATGCTTGTAGTAATTGCAATAATATCAAGTTTCCTCTCTATGTGTTCAAATTTCCGAAGATATTTTTGTTTTGCCTTCCTATGCAAGTTGATTATTATTCTCATGAATTGTTTGCTCACAAAATACATATGCATAGCAAGTGGGTTAGACTTAAGTGTTTTTTCATGTGATTCCTGATGCTCTTTTGCATGTCTCAAATACTATTTCCTATACGAGCATCATTGAACTCATTATGCCTAGCTAGGGGCGTTAAACAATAGCACTTGTTGGGAGGCAACCCAATTTTATTTTTATGTTTTTTTGTTTTTTTGTTCATGATAAATTACAAATTATTAACTCTGTAGTAATTGTGTTTTAGTGTTTCAATTATTGTTTGTGCCAAGTAAGACCTTTGGGATGGTCTATGGTGATAGTTGATTAGATCTTGCTGAAAAACAGAAACTTTGACGCCCAGTCCAGGAATTTTATAAATTCACAGAAGCATCAAAAGTGTTTGAAATTTTTACACAATATTTATATACAAATTTCTCAGATTTTACTAATATTTCAGAATTTTTATAGTGACAGAAATATTCGAAGTCTACAGATTGCTACAAACTGTTCTGTTTTAGACAGATTATGTTTTCTATGTGTTGTTTGCTTATTTTGATGAAACTATGGGTAGTATCAGCGGATATGAACCATGGAGAAGTTGGAATACAGTATATATCACACAAATATAAATAAATGATGAGTTCACAACAGTACCTAAAGTGGTGATTTTATTCTCTTATACTAACGGATCTCACGAGTTTTCGGTTGAGTTTTGTGTTGTGAAGTTTTCATGTTTTGGGTAAAGATTTGCTGGACTATGGAATAAGGAGTGTAAAGAGCCTAATCTTGGGTATGCCCAAGGCACCCCAAGGTAATATTAAAGGACAACCAAGAGCCTAAGCTCGGGGATGCTCCGGAAGGCATTCCCTCTTTCGTCTTCAATCCATCGGTAAATTTACTTGAGGCTATATTTTTATTCACAACATGATATGTGTTTTGCTTGGAGCGTCTTGTATGATATGATCATTTGATTTTTATCTTGACACAATCATACTTCATTTAAACACTTTTTGAGAGGGACACACATGAATCATGAATTTATTAGAATATTCTATATGCTTCACTTATATCTTTTGAGCTAGGCTATATGCTCTAGTGCTTCACTTATATCTTTTTAGAGCACGGCGATGGCTTTATTTTATATAAATTATTGAACTCTCTTGATTCACTTATATTATTTTGAGAGTCTCTAAACAACATGGTAATTTGTTTAGGTTATTAATTTAGTCCTAATATGATGGGCATCCAAGAGAGATATAATGAAAACTTTCATATAAAAGTGCATTGAATACTATGAGAAGTTTGATTCCTTATGATTTTTTTGAGATATAAAGATTTTAATATTAGAGACATGCTTGTGAGTAATTTTGGATTGGTAGAAATACTTGTGTTAAAGGTTGTGATTCCCGTAGCATGCACATATGGTGAACCGTTATGTGACGAAGTCGGAGCATGATTTATTTATTGATTGCCCTCCTTTGTGTGGAGGTCAGGATGGCGCGATGGTTAACTCCTACCAACCCTTCCCCTAGGAGCATGCGTGTAGTACTTTGTTTTTATAACTAATAGACTTTTGCAATGAGTATGTGAGTTCTTTATGACTAATGTTGAGTCCATGGATTATACGCACTCTCACCCTTCCACCCTTTCTAGCCTGTCTAGTACCGCACGACTTTTGCCAGTGCATTAAACTCACCATATACCTTCCTCAAAACAGCCACGATACCTACCTATTATGGCATTTCCATATCCATTCCGAGATATATTGCCATACAACTTCCACCATTCCGTTTATGACATGCATCATCATTGTCATATTGCTTTGCATGATCATGTAGTTGACATCGTATTTGTGGCAAAGCCACCGTTTATTTTTTATGCATGCCACTCTTGAGTCATTACACATCCCGGTACACCACCAGAGGCATTCATATTGAGTCATATTTTGTTCTACGTATCAAGCTGTAATTCCTGAGTTGTAAGTAAATAAAATTGTGATGATCATCATTATTAGACCATTGCCCCATGTGAGGAAAGGATGATGGAATATAAGATTCCCTCACAAGTTGGGACGAGTTTCCAGACTTTAAAGAAAAGAGGCCAAAGAATCCCACCAAAAAAATGAGAGAAAAGAGAGAAGGGGCAATGCTACTATTCCTTTTTCCACACTTGGCTTGAAAGTAGCACCGGGATCTTCATGATAGAGAGTCTCCTATTTTGTCACTTTCATATACTAGTAGGATTTTTTATTATAGAACTTGGCTTGTATATTCCAATGATGGGCTTCATCAAATTGCCCAAGCTCTTCGTGAGCAAGCGAGTTGGATGCACACCAACTTAGTTTCTTTTTTAGCTTTCATACACTTATAGCTCTATTGCATCCGTTGCATGGCAATCCCTACTCACTCACATTAATATCTATTGATGGGCATCTCCATTGCCTGTTGATATGCCTAGTTGATGTGAGACTATCTCCTTCTTTTTTTCTTCTCCACAACCACCATATTCTATTCCACCTATAGTGCTATATCCATGGCTCATGATCATGTATTGCATGAGAGTTGAATTTTTTTGAGAATACTAAAGTATGAAACAATTGCTTGGCTAAAACCGAGGTTGTGCATAATTTAATACGTTGTGTGATGAAGATGGAGCATAGCCAGACTATATGATTTTATAGGGATAACTTTCTTTGGCCATGTTATTTTGAGAAGACATGATTGCTTTATTAGTATGCTTGAAGTATTATTGTTTCTATGTCTATATTAAACTCTTGTTTTGAATCTTATGGATCTGAATATTCTTGCCACAACAAAAAAGATTAAACTGATAAAAACGTAGGTAGCATTCCACAGCAAAAATTCTGTTATTATCATTTACCTACTCGAGGACGTACAGGAATTAAGCTTCGGGACGCTTGATACGTTTCCAACATATATATATTTTTTGATTGTTCCATGCTATTATATTATCTATTTTGGATGTTTATATGCATTAATATGCTATTTTAAATTATTTTTAGAACTAACCCGGACTGACGCTGTTTTCAGCAGAACTACTATGGTGTCATTTTTTTGTGCAGAAATAAAAGTTCTCGGAATGGGCTGAAAATTTAGAGTGATTTTTTATGGACCAAAAGAGATCCCTAAAGAATAAGAGATGGGCTAGGAAGTGGAAGAGGAGGCCACAATCCCTCTAGGCGTGCCCTACCCCCAGGGAGGGTGCTTCGGGCTTGTGGGCCCCTCGGGCACCCCCTTGACGTGAGACCGCTGCCAAAAATTCTTATAAATACCCAAACCTCCAAAAAGAAACCTTGATCGGGAGTTCCACCCCCGCAAGCCTCTCTAGCCATGAAAAACCAGCTGAGAACCTATTCCGACACCCCGTCGGAGGGGGAAACCATCACCAGAGGCCATCTTCATCATCCGACGGTCTTCATGACGAGGACGGAGTAGTTCACCCTCGGGGATGAGGGTATGTACCAGAAGCTATGTGTTTGATCTCTCTCTCTCTCTCTCTCTCTCTCGTGTTCTTCAAATGACACGATCTTGATGTACCTCAAGCTTTATTAATATAGATGAATCATATGGAGTTTTCCCCTCTCTATCTTCTTGTGATGAATTGAGTTTTCCCTTTGAAGTTTTCTTATTAGATTGAGTCTTTAAAGGATTTGAGAACACTTGATGTATGTCTTGCGATGGGATATCCATGGTGACAATGGGATGTTCTATTGATCTACTTGATGTATGTTTTGGTGATCAACTTGTGGGTCCGTGACCTTGGGAATCTATGCATAGGGGTTGGCACACATTTTCGTCTTGACTCTCCGGTAGAAACTTTTGGGCACTCTTTGAAGTTCTTTGTGTTGGATTGAACCTGATGAATCTTAAATTGAGTGATGGATATCGTATAATCAAGCCCATGGGTACTCGTGGTGACATTGGAGTATGTAGGTGACGTTGGGGTTTTAGGTTATGTGTATCTTAAGGTGTGTACAAACTCTTTGTCTCTTCGTGACAGTTATAGGGATAGCTCATAAGATTGATCGGAAAAGATAACTTTGAGGTGGTTTCATACCCTACAATATTTTCTTTGTTTGTTCTCTACAATTTGTTACTTTGGAGTGAACTCTTTGTCACACGTGAGGGATTTACATATGATTCAACTATGCCAGTATTGTTGAGAGAACTTGCACTAGTGTAAGTATGAAACCTAGGCCTTGTTTCTAAGCATTGGAATACCGTTTGCGCTCACTTTTATTATTAGTTACCTTGCTGTTTTTATATTTTCAGATTTCAAAAACCTATATCTATCGTCCATATGACACTTGTATCACCATCTCTTCACCGAACTAGTGCACCTATACAATTTACCATTGTATTGGGTGTGTTGGGGACACAAGAGACTCTTTGTTATTTGGTTGCAGGGTTGTTCGAGAGAGAACATCTTCATCCTACGCCTCCCATGGGTTGATAAACCTTAGGTCATCCACTTGAGGAAAATTTGCTACTGTCCTACAGAACTCTGCGCTTGGAGGCCCAACACGAGTCTACAAGAAGAAGGTTGCATAGTAGACATCAGAAGACCGGAACGCCATCAAGCTGTTACAAGCAGCGAATGGCCAACAAGCTAATTATTCGTATAGTCAGCACCGTGTGCATTCAACTCCTTTGCCAAGTTGTAGTTATAGCCGACACGTAGAGTCACCCGCAGTCTCCAGTAGCGAGTGGTTTTGTAACCGCCCCAGAATAATCTGCCGCATGTTATGCTTACGGATGCTCAAGCAATTGTGGACGAGGCGAGGCCCCAGTGACAAGTGGAGGCAGCAAACTAGGGGGCTCTTCAGCCGCCCCCGGTGGTCCCTTCACCTTCGTTGGCCATCGGGTCAAACCTCAGAACGATCGGAGTTCCATGCCTGGTGCCAGCTTTACGTAATGGGCGCATGCGTAAGGATTTTGAGGGACCTCGTAAGGTACTGAAGTACACAACGAATCTTGAACCGGCGGCTTGGATTGAGAGTTATGAACTGGCCATGGACATGTTGGATGCCAGCGATGAAGTTTTTGCTAAGTACGTCACCATGATGTTGGAGAGGCCGACTCGTACATGATTGAAGAACTTGCCCCCCAATTCCATCAGCACCTGGGTAGAGTTGAAGGAGCGCTTCATCAAGAATTTTTAGGGGACTTGTAAGCAACCTATGAAAATTGTGGATTTGGAGAATTGTGTGCAGCGTGAGGATGAATCGGCCCAACATTGGGCTCATCGAGTTGCTACAGTTATGCACTCCTTAGATTACATTGTAGGGGCTCAAGTAGTTCTAATTCTAGAGAAGAAATGTCACTTCCAGCCTCTGAAGCAAAAGTTAGGCGGTTTAGGCACAAATTCCAAGATACGGGAAATCTCGTGGATGCACTTACGAGGTATGATGACTCTAATGGCATGAAGGATCCTAATTCAAACGATGACAAGTCTGGAAGAAGGCAAGAAAAACGGCGGGGGTAAGAGTCAGCAACAGAATGCCTCGGTGCATAATACTAATAACGAGGGAAATGGTGGGAAACGCAAGTTCCAAGATAGCGGATCAGATTTTATGGCTAACACCAATGTAGGGTTCGAAAATTAGCGTTGTAACGGCAAGCTTCCATACGCTCGAGGGAAGCCTAGAAATTATGAGGAGGCTCTTAATGCATCGTGTCCAAAGCACAATTATCCCAATAAGCCATCTTGTCATGCTTGGAGGGATTGTTATATCATGCAGGAGTTTGGGAACCAGATGTTTCAAATTCATGGCAATGGTAATGGACCGCCAGGCGGGTCAGGTTCTGGAGGATTCTAGGGAGCCTGCTTTGGCAATGGTGGCTCAAGTTTTGGCTATTAGAGTCAAGGGTACCATGATGGTCATGATCAGCAATCTGATCAATGTAATCAACAACATAATCAATCGGGACATCAGAGCAATCCTAAGCAATTGAGCGGTGTCCAGCACCATGTATTCACTAGGAACACTTGCAAGCATGACCAGAAGGTCCACAAATGGGCGATTCACATGGTTGAGCCGGCGGTGCCATAGTATTTGAAGTGGTATGAGCACACGATTACTTGGAGCTTGGAAGATCACCCACCCCGTGTTGATAATTTGGGTCCTCTAGCCTTAGTGGTGGCCCCTCAAGTGGGATGATGACCCACAAGTGTCGGGGATCAATCGTAGTCCTCTCGATAATTAAGAGTGTAGAACCCAACGAGGAGCAGAAGGAAATGACAAGCGGTTTTCAGCAAGGTAATTTCTGCAAGCACTGAAATTGTAGGTAATAGGTAGTTTGATAGCAAGATAATTGGTAACGAGCAAATAACGGTAACAGTCTCTTATAATAAGCAAAGTGTTCTTGAGGGTACATGGGAATTCACTCTAGTCACTTTCATCATGTTAGTTTGATTCGTGTTCGCTACTTTGATAATTTGATATGTGGGTGGACCAATGCTTGGGTGTTGTTCTTACTTGAATAACCCCCACTTATGATTAACCCCCTTGCAAGCATCCGCAACTACAAGAAAAGTATTAAGATAAAATCAAACCATAGCATTAAACATGTGGATCCAAATCAGCCCCTTACGAAGTAGCACATAAGCTAGAGCTTCTGTCACTCTAGCAACCCATCATCTAATAACTACTCCACAATGCATCCCCTTAGGCCCAAGGATGGTGAAGTGTCATGTGGTCGATATTAACATGACACCACTAAGGGAATCACAACAAACATATCATCAAAATATCGAACACATATCAAATTCACATGTTACTTGCAACATGACTTCTCTCGTGACCTCAAGAATAAAGGTAATTACTCACAAATAATATTCATACTCAAGATCATAGGGGTATTAAATAGCATAATGGATCTGAATATATAATCTTCCACCAAATAAACCATATAGTAATCAACTACATAATGTAATCAACACTACTAGTCACCCACATGTACCAATCTGAGGTTCCGATACAAAGATTGAACACAAGAGATGAACTAGTGTTTAATAGGAGGTGGTATTGTTGAAGATGTTTATGAAGAATGGCCTCCCAAAGATGAGAGGGTTGTTGGTCATGATGATGGCTTCGATTTCCCCCTTCGGGAGGGAAGTTCCCTCGGTGGAATCGCTCCGCCGGAGGGCAAAAGTGCTCCTGCCCAAGTTCCGCCTCAAGACGGCGGCCTTCCATCCCGAAAGTTCTCTCCTTATTTTTCTAGGTCAAAACACTGTAAATACCAGAAGATGGGCACTAGAGGTAAGTTGGGCTGAGCACAACCCACCAGGGCGTGCCGGGGGGGGGGGGATGGCGCGCCCTAGTGGCTTTTGTTTAGCTAATTGTAGCACGGATTTAAAACTTTTGGTGTTTATTTGAATCACAAATCGAGAGGTAATAAAAGAACTTTCCCTATTGGTTGTTTGGATCTTATTTTGGGTTTGAGTATATTCAAAGTATTTTTAGTAAAAATATGAGAGAGGATGACATGACTTCCTCAATAATTAAATAGTAAAGTAATCAAATATTCTTCCTACTGGATTTTCAACATGTAACACATATCTAAGAAAGAAAAATATGATGAGAGAAGGAAATATGACTCCTTCAATATATTTTGTTTTGTAAATTATTTTAAAGTTATTTGGATATTTCTCTGGAGTTTAAAATATTTATGAAAGATTTATAATGCCCAAGTTCTTCTTATTTGCAAAAAAACTGATGTGTATTCTGTTGCGTACTTGAGATGAAAAATGTTCAGTATTTTCTATACTGGTCCTAATATTTTACTGTAAGTTCTGGTAAGTTTTAGTGTTCATTTAATATAGTATTTGTCCAAATGTATTCCCGGTAGACTATAAATCTTATTGTCTGTTTTACTATTCATCTGGTGGCACCATAGGCGCCTTGCTCTTATCCTCTGCTCGTGCGCGTGTGATAACCCATTGTGCAATGCACCATCGGTCAAGTCCATCCAGAATTTCTTATCTCCCATGTAACTGGGCAGAGCCCACTCCTTATATTCTCTGTCCATTCTCTTCTTGGGTCACCCATGCTCTTGGCCCAATATCCAAAGGAACCACCTGTGCGCTAGCTCCTCTACTGGTTTGTTACAGGACAAGTCCTGTACGAGCACGAGCTGTTGGAAATATGCCCTAGAGGCAATAATAAATTAGTTATTATCATATTTCCTTGTCCATGGTAATCGTTTATTATCCATGCTAGAATTGTATTGATCGCAAACTTAGATACATGTGTGGATACATAGACAACACCATGTCCCGAGTATGCCTCTAATGGACTAGCTCGTTGATCAAAGATGGTTAAGGTTTCCTAGCCATGGACATGAGATCATTTGATAACGGGATCACATCAATAGGAGAATGATGTGATGGACAAGACCTAAACTATAAACGTAGCATATGATCGTGTCAGTTTATTGCTACAGTTTTCTGTATGTCAAGTATATGTTCCTATGACCATGATATCATGCAACTCACTGACACCGAAGGAGTACCTTGTGTGTATCAAATGTTGCAACGTAACTGGGTGACTATAAAGGTGCTCTATAGGTATCTCCGAGGGTGTCTATTGGGTTAGCATGGATCAAGACTGGGATTTGTTACTCGTGTGACGAAGAGGTATCTCAGGGCCGACTCGGTAATACAACATCACAACAAGCCTTGTAAGCAAAGTGACTAAGTGTTAGCCACGAGATCTTGTATTACGGAACGAGTAAAGATACTTGCCGGTAACGATATTGAACTAGGTATAGAGATACCGAAGATCGAATCTCGGGCAAGTAACATACCGAAGAACAAAGGGAACAACATATGGGATTAACTGAATCCTTGACACAGAGGTTCAACCGATAAAGATCTTCGTAGAATATGTAGGAACCAATATGGGCATCTAGGTCCCGCTATTGGTTATTGACCGTAGAGGTGTCTCGGTCATGTCTACATAGTTCTTGAACCCGCAGGGTCTGCACACTTAAGGTTCGGTGACGTTTCAGTAGTATAGAGTTATGTATGGTGGTGACCAAAGGTTGTTCGGAGTCCCAGATGAGATCCCGGATGCCACGAGGAGCTCTGGAATAGTTCAGAGGTAAAGATTGATATATAGAAAGTCTTGTTTTGGTCACCGGAAAAGTTTCGGACTCATCGGTAGTGTACCGGGAGTGCCGGGAGTGTGCCATGGGACCATCGGGAGGGGTGTCTGAACCCAAAGGACCTCATGGGCTGTGCGAGGAGTCAAACCAGCACCTGGTGGGCTGGACTAAGACCCCACTAAAGCCCATGCGGCTAGGGGTGGGAAAAACCCAAAAGGTGGAGAGGTGGAAAGAGTTTCCAAGTGGAAAGGAGGAATCCTACTCCTAATAGGATTGGAGTAGGACTCCTCCACCTCCAATTTCGACCAAACCTTGAGGGTTTGAGGCTGCCTCCTCCCTTCGTCCCTCCTATATATACTAGAGGATTTAGAGGGAAGAGCTAACCCTAATTGCCATGTGCTGCCCCCTTCTTTTTCTAGATCTGTTTCTCCTCTAGATTAGTTCTACGGTGCTTAGACAAAGCCCTACAGGATTAGTTTACCACCAACACCACCACGTCATTGTGCTGCCAGAGAACTCATCTACCTCTGTGCTCCCTCTTGATGGATAAGGAAGGCGGAGATCGTCATCGAGCTGTGCATGTGTTGAACGCGGAGGCGCCGTCCGTTTGGCGCTAGATCGGAAGGACCGTGATCAAGATCGTGAGACGATTCGTGATTGGATCACGCGAGTGATAGTGATGGGATCGCGGGATGCTTGGTGATTTCGAAGATGTTCGACTACATCAACCGCGTTTCTTAATGCTTCTCGCTTAGCGATCTACAAGGGTATGTAGATTCACTCTCCCTCTCGTAGATTCTCATCACCATGGATAGATCTTGCGTGTGCGTAGGAATTTTTTTGTTTCCCATGCAATGTTTCCCAACAGTGGCATCATGAGCTAGGTCTATGTGTAGGTGAGATCTTGAGTGGAACACAAAGAGTTTGTGGGCATTGATGCTTAGATTGCTTCCTCCCTTGGTCATATTTTGGTTCAGTAGTATTGTGGGATGAAGCGGCCCGGACCAAACTTACTCGTACGCTTACGAGAGACCGGTTCCATCGACTGACGTGTAATTTCGTTGCACAAAGATGGTTGGCGGGTGTCTGTTTATCCTACTTTAGTTGGATCGGATTCGACAAAGGCGGTCCTTGAGAAGGTTGAAAAGCAATTTATGTATCACTGTTGTGGTTTTGCGTAGGTGATAATTGTTCTTGCTATATACCCGTAGCAGCCACGTAAAACATGCAACAACAATTAGAGGACGTCTAACTTGTTTTTCCAGGTATGTTGTGATGTGATATGGCCAATTACATGATGAGATGTATGAGATGATCATGTATTGTATAGAATATCACGACTTGCATGTCGATGAGTACGGCGACCGACAGGAGCCATAGGGTTGTCTTTAATTATTGTATGACCTGCGTGTCAATCATTAAGTGCTATGTAATGCTTTACTTTATCGCTAAGCGGTAGCAATAGTATTAGAAGCATGAGTGGTACGACAACCACGATGGCGACACGTTGATGGAGATCATGGTGTCATGCCGGTGACAATGGAGATCATGCCGGTGCTTTAAGGATGGAGATCAAAAGCGCAAGTTTATGGCCATATCATGTCACTTCTGATTTGCATGTGATGTTAATCATTTTATGCACCTTGTTTTTCTTAGGACGATGATAGCATTATAAGGTGATCCCTCACTAAAATTTCAAGATCAATTGTGTTCTCCCCGAGTGTGCACCGTTGCGAAAGTTGTTTCCAAGGTTGATGTGATCAACATCGCACGCTCTCTATACCTTCGGCATTAGTGACAAACCTAAATAAATGTTATTTGTTGTTTGAGTTGAGCATGAACATGATTAGATCGTGTTTATTGCAACACGATTATTCATTTAAGTTAGATAATAATGGTTATTCTGTTTACATGAATAATACCTACAATGGTCATGCACCCAATGAGAATGGTTTGTTGAATCTTGATCGTAGTAATACACATGTTCATAACATTGATGCCAAAAGATACAAAGTTAATAATGATAATACCACATACTTGTGGCACTGCCGCTAAATCTCATATTGGTACTTGGGCAAGATGACTAAGGACCCCGTTTTCCGATTTGATGGAGCGGGTAATCGACTTATTGGAAATGATACATGTTGATGTATGCAATCCAATGAGTGTTGTAGCATGCGGTGGATATCATTATTTTCTTACCTTCACTGATGATTTGAGGTGATATAGTCTATATTTACTTAATGAAACACAAGTCTGAATCGTTTGAAAAGTTCAAGCAAAATCAGAGTGAAGTTTGAGATCATCGTGACAAGAAGATAAAATGTCTACGATATGATTGTGGGGGTGAACATCTGATTATGAGTTTGGTATACAACTTAAGACAAAGTGGAAGCTATTTCACAACTCACGCCACCTGGAACACCATAGTGTGATGGTGTGTCTGAACGTCATAGTCGTACTTTGTTGGATATGGTGCAAACTATGATGTCTCTTATCATTTTGCCACTATCATTTTGGGGTTATGCATTAGAGACAACTACATTCAATTTAAATAGGGCACCATCTAAATCCCTTGAGATGACACCGTGTGAATTATGGTTTGATAGAAACCTAAGCTATCATTTCTTAATGTTTGGGGTTGCGACGCTTATGTGAAAATGGTTTTCACCTAATGAGCTCGAACCCAAAGCGGACAAATGCATCTTCATAGAATACCCTAAGAACAGTTGGGTAAACCTTCTATATCAGATCCAAGCATAAAGTGTTTGTTTCTAAAATGGGTCCTTTCTCAAGAAAGAGTTTCTCTCAAAAGAATTGAGTGGGAGGAAGATAGAACTTGATGAGGTTGTTGAACCTTTGTTTCAACCAGAGTGTAGCAAAGCGCAGAAAGATGTTTCTGTGGAACCTACTTCAATTGAAGAGGAAGTAAATGATGATGATCATGAAGCTTTGGATCAAGTTACTATCAAACCTTGTAGGTCGACAAGGACGCGTACTGCTCCTGAGTGGTACGACAACCTTGTCTTGGAGGTCATGATGTTGGACAACGATGAACCTACGAGGTATGGAGAAGCGACGATGGGCCTGGATTCCGACAAATGGTTAGAGGCCATGAAATCCGAGAAAGGATCCATGTATGAAAACAAAGTATAGACTTTTGTAGACTTGCTTGTTGGACGGCAGGACGTCGAGTACAAATGGACCTTTAAGATGAAGACAGACGCTGGTGGTAAATGTCACCATTTATAAAGCTCAACTTGTCGCAAAGAAGTTTCCGACAAGTTCAAGAAGTTTACTGCGATGAGAGTTTCTCACTCGTAGCGATGCTAAAGTCTGTTGGAATTATGTTAGTAGTTGCTGCATTTTTCAATTATGAAATGGTAGATGGATGTCAAAACATCGTTTCCTTAACGGTTTACTTGAGGAAGGTTGTATGAGATACAACCAGAAGGTTTTGTCAGTCCTAAGGATGCTAAAAGGTGTGCAAGCTCCAGTGATCCTTCTATGGACCGGAGAAAGCATCTCAGAGTTGGAATATACGCTTTGATGAGGTGATCAAAGTTTTTGAGTCTATACAAAGTTTATGAGAAACTTGTATTTACAATAAAGTGAGTGGGTGCACTATATAATTTTTGATAAGCATATGTGGCTGACATATCATTGATCGAAAATGATGTAGAATTTCTGGAAAGCATAAATGGTTGTTTGAAAAGAGTTTTTCAAATGAAGACCTGGATAAAGCTACCTAATTGTTGAGCATCAAGATCTATAGAGATAGATCAAGATGCTTGACGAGACTTTCAATGAGTACATACCTTGACAAGATTTTGAAAGAGTTCAAAATGGATCAGTCAAAGAAAGAGTTCTTGCCTGACTTGTAAGGTGTGAAGTTGAGTAAGACTCAAAGCTTTACCATGGCAGAGGAAAGAGAAAGGACGAAGGTCGCCCCCTATGCTTTAGCCATAGGCTCTATATAGTATGCCATATATGTACCGCACCTGTGTAGGCCTTGCCATGAGTCCGTCAAGGGGTACAAGAGTGATCTAGGAGTGGATCACTGGAGAGCGGTCAAGATTATCCTGAGTAACTAACAGACTAAGGAAATGTTTCTCGATTATGGAGGTGATAAAGAGTTTGTAGTAAAGAGTTGCAAGCTTTAACACCAATCCGGATGACTCTTAGTAGCAATCCAGATATGTATAGTGGAGCAGCCATTTGGAATAGTTCTAAGTGGAGTGTGGTAGCAGTATTTACAATATGACATAGAGATTAGCAAAGTACATACGAATCTGAATATAGTAGACCCGTTAACTAAAAGACCTCTCTCACATGCAAAGCATGATCAAGCCCCAAAAATCATTGGGTGTTAGATTCATAACAATGCGAATCACATGCTAATGTGAACTAGATTATTGACTCTAGTGCAAGTGAGAGACTGTTGGAAATATGCCCTAGAGGCAATAATAAATTAGTTATTATCATATTTCCTTGTTCATGGTAATTTTTTATTATCTATGCTAGAATTTTATTGATCAGAAACTCAGATACATGTGTGGATACATAGACAACACCATGTCCCGAGTATGCCTCTAATGGACTAGCTCGTTGATCAAAGATGGTTAAGGTTTCCTAGCCATGGACATGAGATGTCATTTGATAACGAGATCACATCAATAGGAGAATGATGTGATGGACAAGACCAAAACTATAAACGTAGCATATGATCATGTCAGTTTATTGCTACAGTTTTCTACATGTGAAGTATATGTTCCTATGACCATGATATCATGCAACTCACTGACACCAAAGGAGTACCTTGTGTGTATCAAACGTCGCAACGTAACTGGGTGACTATAAAGGTGCTCTATAGGTATCTCCGAGGGTGTCTGTTTGGTTGGCATGGATCAAGACTGGGATTTGTTACTCCGTGTGACAGAGAGGTATCTTAGGGCCAACTCGGTAATACAACATCACAACAAGCCTTGCAAGCAAAGTGACTAAGTGTTAGCCACGGGATATTGTATTATAGAATGAGTAAAGAGACTTTCCGGTAACGATATTGAACTAGGTATAGAGATACCGACGATCGAATCTCGGGCAAGTAACATACCGAAGAACAAAGGGAACAACATATGGGATTAACTGAATCCTTGACATAGAGGTTCAACCGATAAAGATCTTCCTAGAATATGTAGGAACCAATATGGGCATCTAGGTCCCGCTATTGGTTATTTACCGTAGAGGTGTCTTGGTCATGTCTACATAGTTCTCGAACCCGCAGGGTCTGCACACTCAAGGTTCAGTGACGTTTCGATAGTATAGAGTTATGTATGGTTGTGACCGAAGGTTGTTCGGAGTCCCAGATGAGATACTGGACGTTCGAGGAGCTCCGGAATGGTTCGGAGGTAAAGATTGATATATAGGAAGTCCTGTTTTGGTCACCGGAAAAGTTTTCGACCCATCAGTAGTGTACCGGGAGTGCCGGGAGGGTGCTGGGGGACCATCGGGAGGGGTGTCTCGACCCAAAGGACCTCATGGGTTGTGGGAGGAGTCAAACCAGCCCCTGGTGGCCTGGACTAAGCCCCCACTAAGGCCCATGTGGCTAGGGGTGGGAAAAACCCAAAAGGTGAAGAGGTGGAAAGAGTTTCCAAGTGGAAAGGAGGAATCCTACTCGTAATAGGATTGGAGTAGGACTCCTCCACCTCCAATTTCGACCAAACCTTGAGGGTTTGAGTCTGCCTCCTCCCCTCCCTCCCTCCTATATATACTAGAGGATTTAGAGAGAAGAGCTAACCCTAATTGTCACGTGCTGCCCTCTTCTTCCTCTAGATCTGTTTCTCCTCTAGATTAGTTCTGCGGTGCTTAGGCGTAGCCCTACAGGATTACTTCACCACCACTACCACCATGTCATTGTGCTGCCAGAGAACTCATCTACCTCTCCGCTCCCTTTTGCTGGATCAGGAAGGCAGAGATCGTTATTGAGCTGTACATGTGCTGAACGCAGAGGCGGCGTTTGTTTAGCGCTAGATCGGAAGGACCGTGATCAAGATTGTGAGACGATTCGTGATTGGACTGCAGGACGGATCATGGGATGGATCGTGATGGGATCGCGGGACGCTCGGCGATTTGGATGACGAAGACGTTTGACTATATCAACCGCGTTTCTTAACGCTTCCCGCTTAGCGATCTACAAGGGTATGTATATTCACTCTCCTCTCATAGATGCCCATCACCATGGATAGATCTTGCGTGTGCGTAGGATTTTTTTGTTTCCCATGCAACATTCCCCAACACGAGCACCACCGCCTCCTGCTTCTACCTGCAAACCACGTGATGACGTGAACCACACGTCCTCCTCCACTTGTAAATTCTGGATCTCACAGCTTCCAACACATTTTTCCATACGTACATTAGTTCTATTCGAGAGACATCTCTCCTTCCACCGTGGCTCCCACTCCACTAGAAATTGTCAGATGTACCTCTGAAAGTTCATCGGATTGTGAAGGTTTCAACACGAAAATGTTTCTCCTTGTCAAGAAGAATCCATTCAGAGAAAGAAATCCAAGATTAGTCAAGTATATCTCTCCAATTTCGCAATCTAGTTCAGAGGTATTCATGCGAGAAATCATCAAATTCGTCGCATTCATTTATTGTTTTCCAAATTCCTTTTACTAGCAGCTTCAAATCATCGATCCACACAATTTTCATGTTCAAACACTTCTGTTTCGGAAAGTTACATCTATCTAGTTCGAGTCAACCTACAACGGAGCCATCTAAATCTCAAAGACGATGTGTTTTGGGTGATCTTCCGGTGAAACCGCAGATGTTCTTTTGTTCTGTTTGATGAGCCACACTTATTCATTTGGTACATTGCAAACCGACGTCTTTCGACCGCGGATCCATCCGAAGGACCGACGTGTGAATCTTCTGACAAAAATATTCTTTTTCTATTTTATCAACCCAAAATCATCTATATTGTCGATTCAACTCAACAAGCTTCGTGTCTTCACCGTAAGAGTTCCATCTATCATATTTCGTATGAATATCTATATCATACAATATGTGTGTTAATTTTAGTTTTGAATTTGGATTTCGAGTTTATTCGATTGCAATTATTTTGACATATAGTTGCGAGTATATTGGGGAATACGTTGCTACGTCAACAAGATATTACTTCTTCATCGGCTAAAGGCAAGTTTGCACTTTTGATTATGCTAATCTATTTCTACTATGCATGTGTTGTTTGTATGCTTTGACATATGCTTGGATTGTTATGGTAGATGTGGTTTGGTGTTGAGTGGTTCATGAAAGTGGTGAGTTTTTATAGCCGTAGGCTCAGGACTTTTCATCAGGGGAATGCGTCTTGGCAGAGCGCTCTATTGTCCCTAGAGAATGCACCATTGACAGAGCACACTTGTGCTAATTCGGGATTTAAATCAGGTGGATGTGTCCTTGATAGAGCGCTCTATGGTCCCTAGAGAATGCACCACTGACAGAGTGCACTTGAGACTTCTGAAGTTCTTGTCATGTTCATTTAGGATCTCCGGGGTTCTCATGGGACGATGCATTGTATTGAGTAAACCTTGTATTAAGGTAGGTGAAGTTAGTTTATACCAACCCAATTTGAGTGTTTTGTTTGTCATGCCTTGCTTGTAGATGTAGGCTTGCTAATATCATTAGTTGTTATTTGCCAATACATTCAATGTATTGACCCTTGTGGCTGCAACTTATCATGTTGCAGGATTTTCAGATGATCATTGACACACAGTAGGGTCGTGAGTCTTCACTCAACATTTTCGCCAGTGGGCATTGATGGGATTCATGGTTTGTTTATGCTACTTCTCCGCTGTCAATATTTAATAAAGCTAGCTATGTGCTACAATATTGTAATACTTTACAAATTCGGGATCATACGTTGTAGTAAATGATGCACTTGTTATTTGATATTCTTATGTATTGTGTGGGCTAGCGAATCGATCCAGGGACTAGCACAGTAAGCACAGAGACATCGGATCTTATCAGGATCGGGTCATTACATAATATCAGGATATATCTTTTCTCATCAAGATAAGCATACTTCAAAGTGTCAGACAATTGTTTTAATTCAAACACAAGATCACCTTTAGGTGGAGGAGGACCTCCTAGAGTTTCAATAGGCAATTTTTGTTTTAGTAGAGGTTGTTGTTCAAAGAAATTTTTATCTATTTCTTTTCTTTCACGCAAGTGCATATCATGTTCATGGTCTAGCAGATATTGTTCTAGTAGATCAGTAGGAGTTACGACAATAGGAGAAACACCAATTATTTCATCCTTACTAGATAATTCTTTATTACGGGGTTGTATACTAAACTTGGAAAAGTTAAACTCATGAGACACATCACCAAACTTAACACTAACGGTTTCTTTTTGGCAATTGATTTTAGCATTAACAATGTTCAAGAAAGTTCTACCAAAGATAATGGGACAAAAGTCATCTTGTGGGGAACCAAGAACTAGATAATTAGTAGGATATTTTATTTTCCCACACAAGACTTCAACATCTCTAATAGTCCCAAGTGGTGTGATGGTGTATCTCTTAGCAAGTTTACTAGTAACATCAATGTCTTCTTTTTCTCCAGGTGCTATATCATTCATAATTTCTTGGTATAAAGTAAAAGGAACATCACTCACACTAGCACCCATATCACATGAACCATGATAGCAATGATCTCCTATTTTAACTGAGACAAGAGGCATGCCAACTACAGGTCTATGTTTATCTTTTTCATTGGTTTTGACAATTCTAGCAGCTTCATCGCAGAAGTAAATAACATGCCCAACAATATTTTCTACCAAGACATCTTTAACCATAGCAACACTAGGTTCTACTTTAATTTGTTTAGAGGGCTTAGATGCTTTAATATTAATTTTTCGAACCACAGTTCATACCTTAGCATGTTCCTTTATCCTAACAAGGAAAGGTGGTTTTTCAATATAAGAAGTAGGCACAACTGGATCGACATTGTAAATGATAGTTTCCTCTTTAGCTATGACCGGTTCTTTGATTTCTTTTTTATAGGGGGGTGATATTTAAACCACTTCTCCTTAGGGACATCAACATGCCTAGAAAATGATTCTCAAAAGGAGGCTACTTTCTCAGAGTCAAGTCCATATTTAGTGCCAAACTTGTGAAAAGCATCAATATTCATAAAATACTTAACACAATCAAACTCAAGCTTAATAACCGGCTCAATACCTTCGTCGAGTTCCCAATCTTCTGAGTTGCGTTTAATTCTTTCTAAAAGACCCCACTTGAATTCAATAGTCTTCTTCATAAAAGAACCAGTGCAAGAAGTATCGAGCATGGATCAATCATTATGAGAAAGCCGAGCATAAATGTTTTGAATAATAATTTCTCTCGAGAGATTGTGATTGGGGCATGAATATAATATTGAATTAAGCCTCCCCCAAGATAGAGTGATGCTTTCTCCTTCACGAGGCCAAAAATTATAAATATAATTCCAATCATGATGAACTAGATGCATAGTGTTGGGGATATAACTCCATGGTCTAACACGCCCCGATGGGCTGGGTCAATTTATTGGCGGCCTTATGACCATGTTCAAGATGGGCTGAGTCATTAAGAGAAGGAAGGCAAAGCGGCGGCTGATTAGAGTCTCCAGGCAGCGCGATACCCGAAGATGGCGGTTCAAGGCCTGCGAAGCTGATGACGCCGACCGAGTTTCCTTGGGGCACAAGACACGTTAGAGGCATTAAAGGTTATGGGGCATGATACGACCCGGACTTTATTGTAAACCCTAGGGCTTGACCTATATATAAAGGCGGCCCCCTGGGACCAGAAGACTCAAGGTACAACCAGTCGATAGCTAGGTTAGCGATCTACACCCTTGTAATCGAGATCTATCCATCGAATATACACAAAGCAGGACGTAGGCTATTACCTCCATAGGAGGGGCCGAACCTGGGTAAACCCGACTCCCTCTCTCTCGTTCAACCCCGTCGAGTGGCCACCTAGCTGCGATGGCCTCACACCTAAGTCCTGTTGCAAGGACATCTGTCGGTTTGACAAAACCACGATAGTTGGCGCCAACCGTGGGCTCTCGCCCGGTGGAGTTGAGTTTTCAAAGGGAATCCAATATGATTTGGGAATCTCGCGGTGAACCAGATGATCAGGAACTACCGTAACAAGATCTACGAGCTGGTTTCGAGCATCGAGGTTGACCCGATCGGACGTGGATTTCGAGATCCAATGGGAGAGATTGGCTTGGATACCCCCGAGTCGGACATCTACATCAACACCTACGAGCCGGCTCGGAACGCTCGATCTAATCGGCGTTAGGGCGACCTTCGTCATGTATTCATCGGTTTCACATAGGGAATCAACCTTTCAGATGAACTGACCTCCAGCGCCGTCGCCCTCGCCCATTACGATGGCACATCATCCACGGGAGACACGGAGTCAATCTGTCCTCTTTATGAGGGCAGGCTTGGGGGCTCATTAGATATTGAAGCCCCTGAGGAAAGTGACGAGTTGCCTCGACAAGTCGTCGTCTACATGGAAGGGGCTACAACGGTCCCAGACTCGGCCGTAGCTCGGGTTCCGGCGGGTCAACTAAAACGGGACTCAGGCCATGGTCGATCTCATGGCTGAGATGGCAAAACTCGTGGATACTCCAGTCACAACAGAAAATCAAGAAGAGCGCAATGTGGAGCTAACCAAATTGCGCACCTAGATAATCGAGGTATAGAAAGAGATTGATGTAGAAAACAGACAAAGGGCACATCTACAGGCCTGCATACATCAAGAGACGGAACATCTTAAAGATGACGCCTAGCGGCTAGGAGTTCAGAGAGAGGCATCGGAGGCGGTGGAAGCACTGCCTATTAACGGAAACTCCCCTATTGAGGTTCAAGATAGAAACACTATTAAGATGTTGAAAAGAGTTGTGGTGCAACAGGCGCCATACTCGTACAGTCGAGATCGGATGCATTCCACCCCCTATGCTAGCAAGGGGCGTCATGTGGAGTCCCCGGCTGTTTCCAGCAGCGGACGAAGGCAACTGCCTCAGGTCTCCCCAACCTTTCCCATGCCATCGTACGCCCAGGCAGTTGTTGATGCTGTGAGAGGCGCGCGACAAGCGGAAGAGGAAGCACCAGCACGAGCGATTCAACAAATTCACCCTCAACTGGTGGTTTTGGGGACAAGATCCAACAGCAGGACAATTGGAATACCATGCTTATCTCCGGCACTCCATGCTGAGCGTATTCCCAAGGATTTTAAGGGGCCTCGTTAAGTACCAAATTACACGGCAAATCTTGAGCCACCATCCTGGATCGAAAGTTATGAGTTGGCAATGGATATGTTGGATGTTAGTGACATGGTATGCGCCAAGTACCTAACCATGATGTTTGAAGGACTGGCTCGAACATGGTTGAAAAACTTGCCACCCAACTCCATCAACACATGGGCCGAGCTGAAAGAGCGGTTTATCAAGAATTTCCAAGGGACCTACAAGAAGCCTATGAAGATTGTAGTGTTGGGGAATGTTGCATGGGAAACAAAAAAATTCCTACGGACGTGCAAGATCTATCCATGGTGATGAGCATCTACGAGAGGGAGAGTGGATCTACATACCCTTGTAGATCACTAAGCGAAAGCGTTAAGAAACGCGGTTGATGTAGTCGAACGTCTTCGCGATCCTAATCGCAAGCCATCCCGTGATCCAATCACGTTCTATTGCCGAACGAACGACACCTCCGCTTTCAACACATGTACAGCTTGATGACGTCCTCGCCTTCTTGATCCAGCAAGAGGGGCAAAGTAGTAAATGAGTTCCGGCAGCATGACGACGTGGTGACGATGGTGGTGAAGAACAATCTCCGTAGGGCTTCGACAAGCACAAAGGAAACTATGATAGAGGATAAACTAGAGGGGCTGGGTTGCCGGCACACGGCTTGGGGAATTCTTGATGTGTTTCGGGTGCTAGCCCTGCCCCTCTATTTATATTTTGAGCCCTGGGGTTGAAACTTGGAGAAAGAGCCTCCTCAAAGTCGGTTTGGCCCGCAAGGCAAGAGTCCTCCTCGGACTCCAGGACCAGACGCCAGGGTCCTCGACGTCTGGCCCCTGGCCTCCGCAAAACTCCTCTTGCAC
Organism: Hordeum marinum; assembly: GCA_022496015.1. Classification (NCBI taxonomy): domain Eukaryota; kingdom Viridiplantae; phylum Streptophyta; class Magnoliopsida; order Poales; family Poaceae; genus Hordeum; species Hordeum marinum. The sequence continues at coordinate 353,695,994 of CM039675.1, forward strand.
CTTCCTAAAGTCTCATGGGCTTTACCCCTTGGCCCAAATAAAGTGTTCTTGTACGCAAACATTTCGGGAAACATCCGAAACTCTTTCCGGTGAATTCCGAAACCCTTCCAAAGACCAAACACTATTATCCCATATATCAATCTTTACCTTCGGACTATTCCGGACCTCCTCGTCATGTCCAGGATCTCATCTGGGACTCGAAACAACTTTCGGTCACCAACATAACAACTCAACTATACTTATATCGTCACCAAACGTTAAGTGTGTAGACCCTGCGGGTTCGAGAACTATGAAGACATGACCAAGACACCTCTACAGTCAATAAACAATAACGGGATCTGGATGCCCATATTGGTTCCTACATATTCAACGAAGATCTTTATCGGTTGAACCTCTATGTCAATGATTCAGTTAATCCCGTATGCTGTCCCCTTTGTTCTTCGGTATGTTACTTGCCTGAGGTTTGATCGTCGGTATCTATATACCTAGTTCAATACCATTACCATCAAGTCTCTTTACTCATTCCGTAATACAAGATCATGTGTCTAACACATTAGTCACATTGCTTGGAAGGCTTATTGTGATGTTGTATTACCGAGTGGGCCCTGAGATACCTCTCCGTCACACGAAGTAACAAATCCCAGTCTTGATCCATGCCAACCCAACATACACCCTTAGAGATACCTATAGAGCACCTTTATAGTCACCCAGTTACATTGTGACGTTTGATACACACAAGGTACTCCTCCGGTGTCAGTGAGTTGCATGATCTCATGGTCATAGGAACAAATACTTGACATGCAGGAACCCTAAATACTTGACATTTCCCTTTGAACCCCTTCAGAGCTATTTAGCAGTTCATTAATGGAATTTGCCAGCAGATTCTTAACTCCGTTGTGCTGGAATTTGATGGGGTTGGAAGTCTCTTAGGCTGATTATTTCTGAAGGTCTGCCGCTCTTTTGACCAAAAAACTTTGGGATATGGTTGAGTCGTCTCTAAATCTCGCCTCTATATATGATCAAATGGATGTGCACCCTCTCTTTATCGGTTCTTCGACCAATAGCATTGCTCAGATGATCGCCCAAGAGGAGGCCCATGTTGACACCGTGACTCTACAAGAGCACCCGCTCTATGTGGTATGATGGGCTTCGTGTTCCTCAGCCATCAGACAACCGTAGAGGGGCTTCCAAGGTCAAGGACAAGGTCAAACCCTCAATCAAACTTTCTGCAAGTACAACTGCTCCGCTGGCTCAACTCCCTGCCTCCAATAGCGCGGGTCATTCACAGGATGTTCCTCCTTTCACAATGATTTGGATGATGTAGAGCATTAGTACGAATCTTTGTGGGGTCCCTCCTTCCCAACCGACTCCTGCGAAATTACTGACAGAGTTACATCACGAGGACGATCATCCTGAATCCCATGAGTAACTGGAAGCAGTGGTCTATCCTTTGTTGGAACGTGTGTGGCATTAATTCAGAGGAAAAAACATTTAGCTATCCTTAATGCTATAGACCTTAATGGTTGTTTGCTTGCAAGAAACAAAACGTGCAACTTTTGATGCCTCTTGTGTCAGGCTCTTTTGCCCTAAGAAGTTTGATCAATTTTCTTATATCCCTTATAATGGGAATTATGGTGGCATTATTAATATCTAGAATAGTTCTATGTTTTCGGGTGTGATTGATTTTATTGAACCTTTTGTGCTCAATGTTAGATTCTCTTTGCTTCACACAACTAATGTCTAGTCTTGTGTCAATATTTATGGCCCTTGCAAAGGTCAAGTGAGGTAGGATTTTTTCCAATGAATTTTCAACCTTCAAATCCCTGCTGTAGAGGATTGGCTCATGATTGGAGATTATAACTTCATTCGAGCTCCGGATAATAGGAACAAACTGGGACGAGATACTAATGATATGATCATTTTTAATGATTTCATTAGAGCTCAATCTCTGGTGGAATTACCCATCAAGGTAGGTCATTTACCTGGAGTAATATGGAGGATGACGCGTTGCTTGAACAACTTGACTGGCACTTTCTTCCTTGCATTGGACTGCTTCCTTCCTGAATACAGTTGTGCTGCCTTTGGGCAAACCTGTGTCTGACCACACGCCCTATTCTATCACCATTGAAACTTCTATCCCTAAGGCAAAAATTGTTCGCTTTGAGAATTATTGGATTAGTCACCCCGGCTTCTTTGTCACTGTCCAGTCCTCGTGGTCCAAACGATGCTATGCACCTAACTCTGTGGCCTTGCTTTGTAATAAAATGAAAAATCTTCGATATGATCTAAAGGTATGGAGTAAAGGCATCTCCAAACTATCCATCCTTATTGAAAACACAAACAAAACTCTGCTTGAAATTGATGGTATTGAGGACAGGAGAGGCATGTAAGTGCCTGAAGCCAAATTGAGAAAGATCTTGAAAGACCACCTTCTCACCTTGCTGGATTACAAGAGGATTTATTGGAAAAAAAGATGCACTATTAGGTACTTCAAGCACGGGGATAGGAACACCAAGTTCTTCCACTCCATCGCTACTGAGCATTACAAAAGGAATTTCATTGCCTCGCTACGCTTGCCAAACAGCATGGTAGTCTATGATCATGTTGGGAAGGAATCTATGTTGTACAACTCATACAAAGATCGCCTTGGCAAGTCTGATCAAGTGAACATGAAATTTGATCTTTCAACGATCATTAAAAGGATCGAGGGCCTTGATCTTCTTACTGTATCATTCACGGAGGCAAAGATTGACCAAGTGGTGAAATAAATGCCCTCTGATAGAGCTCCTAGGCCAGATGGCTACAATGGGTGCTTTCTCTAGAGTTGCTGGCATCTCATTAGACATGACTTCTATAAACTGTGTGCTGACTTCTATGATGGAATGCTTGACTTGGAAAGCATCAACTCAGGGTATATCACCCTCATACTCAAGGTCTAGTCATCGAAGAGCGCAAATGATTATCGCCCAATTGCCCTTCTCAATTGTTATCTTAAGTTGCTAACGAGATTATTGGCCAACAGGTTGTAGAAGATTATTCTGAAAATCGTACAACATAATCAATATGGATTTCTCAAAAGGAGGTTGATCCAGGATTGCTTGGCATGGGCATATGAATTCATCCATCGGTGTAAGTCTTCGGGAAGGGAGATTCTTTTGTTTAAACTACATTTTGCAAAAGCCTTCGACAGGATTGAGCATGCTCCCATGTTGGATATCATGAAGCATATGACCTTTAATGATAAGTGGCTTGGATGGATCAGTAGCCTATTCTCATCGAGGAAATCGTCTGTCCTACTTAATGGAACTCCGGGTAGGAAATTTCAGTGTCTTCATGGAGTCCGACAAGGGGATCCCCTGCCGCCTCTCATTTTTGTCCTAGCTGCTGACCTCCTTCAGGCTGCTACCAATGAGGCTTTCAAAAATGGTTTCATCTCCAAACCTATCTGCAAGGGCATTCTCTTACCCTAGTGTTTTGGCGATGATGACAACTCACTATGATCTAACCGTGTGCCAAGTTATACATGTATTGTGTGTGGGACACAATACGGTTAGGTGGTCCCTCCAAATGGAAAAGATTGAAGACAGTGTTATCTACGTGTTTATTCTCTTTGGTCGTACAGATCCCGTACTATTAAGAGGGAATCGACATTGGAAGGTCTTGGGTGAATCAGTTCTCTCGCACATCCTTTTACACCCAACTCATTCCTCTGCATCATAGAGAGAGGCCCCTCTGTCCTTCCATGCTTGACAGTTGTACCGTTGTCCCGACCTGATGCACCGCTCGCTCTAAGCTTTCGGTTTGACCACCACTTCAGGGGTGATACCCTGGAGGTGCTGCCACTGAGAAGTCCCCAACGGTTGTACTGCTGCCCCTGAGCGGTTGTACCGCTCAATGCTCGGTGACCCAGGGTAGCAGCTCTGGGCGGTTGAACCGGCACAGCGCCGGGCTACAACCGGACTTGGTCCTGTTGCGCTTCGGTTGTTGGGCAGACTTGGACCGGTTGTACCGCTATTTTCCTATAGCCCGATACTACCGGGGTCCCGAGCGGTTGTACCACTTAGGACTTTGCCTGGTCCAGGGCTCTGGCCGGACTGCTGCATCCAGGCCACCATTCTGTTGTGGTTCGGTGGTAGGGCGATAGTAGACCGGTTGTACCATTATTTTCATATAGACCGGTACTACCGGGGTCCCGAGCAGTTGTATCGCTTAGGACTTTTCCTTGTCCAGGGCTTTGGCTGAGGTGCAAATCTGGGCTACCTTTCTGTTATGGTCTGATGGTAGGGCGGTACTAGGCCGGTTGTGCCGGTCATACCGGTTGTACCGCCTGCAACTCCGGTCGTACCGCTCCATGTATTTCTTGCTGTAACAGTTGGAAAAGGGGGGCCTGTATGAGGAGGTGGTTCTACCACCTCTATCTTATCTCTTACCTCTCTCTCCAGCATTGATGCCCATTGAGCTTTCTTGCCCAATCTCTCTCTCTAGCCACCCAAACTTGTTGTGTTGCTAGGGATAGAAGGAGGAGATCTAGATCTACACTTCCACCAAAGGAAAATTGATTCCCCCATACTTTCTTGTGTGGATTTTGTTACTCTTGGGTGTTTGAGCACCCTAGACGGAAGTGCTCACCTCGAAGCCATATTTCACAATGAAGCTTCGTGGTTTCGTTGGGAGCCTCCAATTAAGTTGTGGAGAGAGCCCCAACCTTGCTTGTAAAGGTCCGGTTGCCACCTTGAAGGGTACCACTAGTGGAATCATGACATCTCGCATTATGTGAGGGCGTGAGGAGAATACGGTGTCCCTAGTGGCTTCTTGGGGAGCATTGTGCCTCCACACCGCTCTAATGGAGACATACTTCCCTTTACCGGGAAGGAACTCCGATAACACATCCTCGTCTCCATTGGTTCCAAGTGTGGTTACTTATTACCTTTACTTTGTGCAAGCTATTTGTATTGCTTATCTCCGTGCTTGTATTGTTACTATAGTTAGCATCTTATAGGTTGCTCACCTAGTTGCATATCTAGACAACCTTTATGTTGCTAAGCCTTACTTGTTAAATAAATACTAAAAAGTGTTAGTTGCCTATTCACCCCCTCTAGTCAACCATATCAATCCTTTCAATTGGTATCAGGGCAACGTCTCTTTATTAAGGGTTTCACCACCCGAAGAGTATGGTTGGTAACGGGGAGCAGTCTGGAGAACTTCCCAAGGCCGTGGGTGTGAACACGGTCCCTCGCGAGGATTTGAATGAGCCTATGTCCTCGCTTAAATCCTCCACCACCTAGGTCAAATCCATGTTTAAAGAATTCCTTGATACTCTTAAACTTTCCACCGATGCGATGCAAGTGGCTAATCCCACTTACTCGACATCCGATGTCAACTCCGGTAAGGAGGGGGCTAGTGCTGATAAGGATAATTCTTCTCAAGGAATTAATAGGCTGGGGACCTTTGCCTCGGTTCCCCCTCCCTTGGTCTATGGAGGACCGGTGCACCCACCTCATATAGTTAATCTCGGTCCTCCTTCTAAACTTGATAAGAATGATTTTGCTAGTTGGATTTTTCGTATCAACTCTCATTTGGATCATAGCTCAATTCAACTCATGCGAGTCGTTGAAGAAGGATACTATCCTCTTGATCCACGCAACCTCACTCCAAGAGAAGAGGCAGATAAACATCTAAATTTCTCCGCTTTGTTCATACTGCAAGCTGCTGTTCCTATCGAAGACCTACCTCACCTACGTCCCTTCACTATTGCTAAAGAGTGTTGGGAAAACATTGTCACCATGTACAAGGACAGCTCAAGCATTCAACAGTCAAACTATGAGGTTGTGCTTGATCAGTCAGATGAGTTATTAATGATAGAAGATGAGGAACCGCATGAGCTCTATAGGAGGGTGACTACTCTTGCCGTTGCCCTCCGAGATCATGGCATCATGGATGTGGATGACACCTGGGTCAAGCGTAAGTTTCTCAAGGCCATCATGCCCTACAACAAGGCCATGTCCTCCGTCATCCGCCAAAGACCGGACTTTCACACCTTGTCCTCTAGCGATGTGTTGGATGAATTTATTGCAATGAACATCTTGAACACGACCGCAAACAATGCTCTTGCTCGCGTGCAACGATCAAAGAAATCATCTCCAAGCCTTGATTTGAAGGACAAGGTTAGTCAAGAGGAAAAAGAATAAGAGGGTTGCCCCGAGGACATCAAATATGCTTACCATGAGCATATGGCTCTAGCGTCCAGGCAATTTTGGGGCAACAAGAGAAACACAAGGTCTAACTTATCCAAGAACAACTCAAGCGGGTCAAAGGGCAAGCAACGTGTGAGGACTTGCTAGAACTGTTGTAATGCAAGTCACTTTGTGGTGGATTTTCCATATGAGAAGAGGGAAGACAATGGTGGCAAGCTCATCCACAAAGATAAGGCCAAGTATTTCCCCAACAAGACCAAGTTCACCAAGAAGACTCCTCACAAAGTGTTGGTGGATCAAGAAGAGTATGCCTCTGATGATGATGTTGATGACGAAGACACAAGTGGTGAAGGAATGGCAATGGCATCTGTGGAAATTGCATCCTCTACCCCAACAAAGGTTTCACTCTTCGACGCCCCCAAAGAGAACCACATCGCTAGGTGCCTCATGGCAAAAGGTATCAACAGGTTAACCTCTAACGCCAAAACTTCAAACACTAAAACTTCTATTTCTTCCACTCCGTCTTTTTTAGATTGTGTGGATGAACATTTGGAGGCGAAAGAGGGTGATAATGAGTTTGACAAGTTCTCATGTAAAATCAAGGGAGAATCCAAGAAGCACTTCGTTGCTCCCTTGGAACAACTTGGTGAGGCCAATGACACTATTGAGTCTCAAGAAGAATACCTTGAGGAGTTGAGAGGCCATAGTCATGATTATGCCGACGAGATAGCATATCTTTCTATTTCTCTGGAAGAAGAGCAAGGTCTTCGTATGAATCTTGAGGAGTCGCAAAATGATGACCTTGCTAAATTACACGACGATTATGATCATGCTATCATTCTTAACCGTGTGCTCAAATATGAAAATGTTGCACTTGGGGTTGGCCATGATCGACTGAAGGATGAGCTTGACTCACTTGAAATTGATCATAAGACATTGAAGAGTGCCCATGCTTCTCTTAAGGAGTCGCATGATCAACTCCAAGTAAAACTCATTAAGGAAATTGCCACGTGTCCTCCTTTTGTTCTAATTGATAAAGCATCTGCTACTAACCCATGTTGTGATCATGCACATCTTGTGGAGGAAAATGCTAAGATGAAATAGCATCTTGAGAAAGGCCTAGTGATGTGTTTGCAAGGTGAGAAGACTCTCAATGATATTTTGAGCAATCAAAAGGAAGTGGTTGCAAAGGAAGGAGTTGGGTTTGCACCCAAGTCCAAAAAGAAGAAGAAGGTTAAGACCAAGCAAGCTCCCCCGCTCATGGAAACTTTTATCAAAGTAGGGGGACCTACTCATGAGAATAAGAAGGACAAGGGAGTGGGTAGTAGTGCCAAGAAGGGCAAGACCACTCCCTCCAATAGGGTCGGGGACTTTAACCCCTCTTATATCTTATGTCGTGCTAGTGATGGGCATGTTTTTGCCAAATATGTTGGGTCTTCTTATGAGTACTTTGAGTGGGATATTTGGGTTCCTAAGACCCTTGTCACCAACATGAAAGGACACACTAAAGAATGGGTACTGAAAATCAAGCATTGATCTATGTAGGAGTTTGCTTCCGGAGGAGTCTCATGGTTCCTCGATAGTGGAGCAACGGATCATATGACCCGAAGCAAGGACTTGGTGGTGGATGTTCGACCCAATAAATCTGTGGCCACTCAAGTCTCCTTTGGAGATGACACAATATCAAAGTTATTGGGTCTTGGCAAGGTGGTTATATCTCCAACCTTAACCATTGAAAATTTCATGCTTGTTGAGACCCTTGCATACAATTTACTTTCCGTTTGTCAACTTGTAGTTTTGAGTTTTAGTACTTTCTTTGACATTGACACCGTGACCCTTTTTTTGGAGCAAGACTCTTAAAGTAGCCTTTGTTGGGCATGTCGAAACGGTCTCTATGTGGTTAACTTCTCGGAGCGACCCACTAAGACCGCGACATGCCTAATTGCTAAAGTTGATGTGGGGTGGCTTTGGCATCGCCGACTAGCCCATGTCAATATGAGATCTTTGCAAAGTCTCCTCAAAGGGGATCACATTCTTGGACTAACAAATGTGAGTTTTGCTAGAGATCGTGCTTGTAGTGCTTGTATCGAAGGAAAGCAACATGAAAAGGCTCATCGTCCTACCACTACGATTTACTCAAAAAGGACCCTAGAGCTCCTTCACATGGACCTCTTCGGTCCTCCATCTTTTGACAGTCTTGGAGGAAGAAAGTATTGCTTGGTGATTGTGGATGATTACTCAAGATACACATGGGTATTTTTCTTCAAGAAGAAGAGTGAGACCCAACAAACTGTCATCAACTTTGCAAATGAAGTCCAACATCAACATGACGCAAAGATCCTGATGATTAGAAGTGACAACTGCACTGAGTTCAAGAACTACTCCCTAAATGAGTTTCTCAGTTATGAGGGGATAAAACACCAATACTCCACTCCTTACTCCCCTCAACAAAATGGTGTTGCAAAGAGAAAGATTCGGACTTTGATGTATGCGGCAAGAACCATGATGGTAGAGTTTAAGTCACCTTACAACTTCTGGGCTGAAGCCATCAACACCGCGTGTCATGCATCAGATCAGCTCTATCTTCGTAAAGGCTTGAACAAGACTCCTTATGAGATTCTTACCAGGAACAAGCCCAATCTCAAGTACTTCTGGGTGTTCGGTTGTAAGTGTTTCAGTCTCAAGAAAGGTGTTCGTTTGTCAAAATCTGAATCTATAGCTCATGAGGGCATATTTGTTGGTTATGCTGCAAACTCTCATGCTTACCGTGTCCTCAACAAGTCCAAGTTACTCATTGAGGAGGCGAGTAACGTGGAGTTTGATGAAAACAATGGCTCCCAAGTGAGCAAAGTGGTCTTTGTGATGTAGGTGATGAAATTCCTCCCCAAGCCATGAGAAGAATGGGAGTTGGATACTTCCTACCCATTGAGGAACACCTTGTGGCTGAAGGAGAAGGACAATGTTTCACTCAAGTGGAACCATCACCGACGCACGATCCACACGCTTCCAAAGAAGAAAGTGAAGGCCCTCAACCCCGTGATCAAGATCAAGAGCAAGATCAACTTAATGATGATGATTCTTCATCACACGATGCTTGATATCTTGCTCACCCCCCTGTGCAATATCAAGATCAAGATGAAGCTCTAGACCAAGATCAAGCTCAAGATCAAGGTCAAGCTAAAGATCAAGATCATACTCAAGATCAAGATTAAGCAGGTTCTAGTATAGAAGCTCGTCAAGCTAGCAAGCCTCAACTCTCCATGGAGGAAATTCTTGATCGACGAGCTGCCAAGATTGCATCCAAACTAAGAGTCAACCAACACCTCTTAAAGAAAATTTATGGAATCTTGAAGAGAGGGGTAACCACTCATCGTCAATCAAAAAAATTTTGTGCACATCATGTGTTTGTTTCTTGCTTTGAGCCCCTCAAGGTACATGATGCACTCGAACATGGGGAATGGCTTGAAGCCATGCATGAGAAATCAACAACTTCGAGCACAACAATGTGTGTCGATTGGTGAAAAGGCCAAAGGAGAAACTCAATGCCATTTGAACCAAATGGATATTTAAGAACAAGCAAGATTCACATGGTATCATTATATGCAACAAGGCAAGACTAGTGGCTCAAGGCTACTCCCAAGTCGAGGGTATCGACTACGGTGAAACCTTTGCCCCTGTTGCTCGCCTTGTATCTATTCGCATGTTGCTTGCTTATGCCTCTCATCATGATTTCATATTATATCAAATGGACGTGAAGAGTGTTTTCCTTAATTGTCCACTTAAGGAGTTGGTGTATGTCAAGCAACCCCCGGGGTTTGAAGATCCCAAGTTCCCCCAATCATGTATATGTTCTCGATAAGGCACTCCACATGCATGGTATGAGCACCTTATCGAGATGTTGCAAGATCGTGGGTTTGAAATTGGGAAAATCGATCCCACTCTTTTTACTAAGAGGATTAACGGGAACTTGTTCGTATGCCAACTATATGTAGATGATATTATCTTTGGTTCTTCTAACAAAGCTTTTAATGATGAGTTCGACGCACTAATGACCAAAGAGTTTGAGATGTCTATGATGGGAGAGTTGAAGTTCTTCCTTGGCTTCGAAGTCAAGCAACAAAGCCAAGCAACCTTCATAAACCAAGCTAAATACACTCAAGACATGCTCAAGAGGTTCAAGATGAATGAGCTCAATCCTCCCAGGGCCAACACTCCTATGCAACTCAGATGCCAACTTGACAGTGATCCCAATGGTAAAGTTGTGGATCAAAAGTTATATCACTCCATGATTGGATCATTTCTTTATCTTTGTGCATCTATACCGGATATCATGTTGAGTGTGGGAATTTGTGCACAATTTCAGTCCACACCTAAGGAGAGTCACTATGTGGCTGTCAAGCAAATCTTTCGATATTTGGCTCATACCCCAAACTTTGGCTTATGGTATCCCAAGGGTGCTTCATTTGATCTCATTGCATATACTAACTTCGATTGGGTGGGAGACCGTGTGGAAAGGAAGTCCACTTCCAGAGGCTACCAATTTCTTTGGTATGTTGGTCTTTAAAGAAACAAAATTGTGTTTCTCTCTCGTCTACCGAGGCCGAGTATGTAGCCTCCGCAAGCAATTGTGCTCGGATTCTTTGGATGAGGCAAACCTTAAAGGATTATGGTGTCAAATGTGACAAAGTGCCTCTTTACTGCGACAATGAAAGCACGATGAAGATCGCCAATAACCCGATTCAACACTTCAAGACAAAACATATTGAGATCCTTCATCACTTCATCCAGGATCACATCAAGTGTGGAGACATTGATCGTATTCATCTCTATACTAAGGAACAACATGCAGATATCTTCACTAAGCCATTGGATGAAGCAAGATTTTGCGACTTAAGGCATGAGCTAAATATCATTGATTTGAGCAATCTGGCTTGACTAAGTTCACACCCCACCACACTCATCATCGTGTCTTGTTTAGGTGTAGGCATGGACATAGGGGGAGTCTAGTTCTCTCAATGAACTATCCCTCCTCCTATTATGCATAAATTGATCAAGTCTTTCACATTAGTCATTTTTATGACACTTGTGCTTCAAACACGAGTTTTGGTCATGGGCCCAAGGTTCAAATCTTCGCGGTGCCATCCCAATTGACTCAAACATAGGTGGACTCGGCCACTGCCCCCCTTTGACCTTTTTTGTGTCTTAAGTTTGTGTTTTTAATATTTTTGAGTCCTAGGTGTGGGCATTCTTCATGGTATTTCTATTTGCGTTTTGTTTTATTCAAACCTTGGAGTTTTCCCCACCATACTCCTATGCCTCTTTCTCTATCCCAAGATTTTCTCATATCGAAACTCGTCTGCTCCAATTGTACGCATTGATATCTTGGTGGTGCTGCATGTGGCTGGGCGGTACAACCAGTGTGAAAGCGGTTCAGCCGCTAATCCTCCAGTTGTTCCGCCCCAGTGGTTCAACCGGGGGTGCTAGCGGTTCAACCACTAATCCCCAGGTCATGTACCTGGACCGGTACAACCGCTCTTCAGAGTGGTACAACCGGTCGTGCGTCCGGTACATATACTGGGAGGGCCGGTCCGAAGGGGTATTCAGTTTTCCCCTTCCTGCCTGACTCCTCCCTGGTGCCCTAGCCGCCGGTCGCCGTCACCATCGCCCCGGAGTGCCTTCAGCGCCCGGATCGGTGGCCTCCTCTCAGATTTGCTCCGTGGAGGCCCTTCCTTCCCCCAATCTCCTCCCATGGATGCGGGTAATGCCCATTTCCTCCTTGTTCTTGGATTTCCTTTGAATCCACCATTGTTATGGCATTTCTCGGTTCCCACGTTTTCTAGTCAAAACTATTGAGCGGATGAGATCAGATATTATATTGTCAATTAGTTTTGATGCTTAGAGACCTCAAAGAGGGGTGCATTTCTCAGATCCAGATCCACTGGTTTCCTAGCAGTGGTACAACCGCTCTAATTAGCGGTACAACCACTGTTGCGGTACAACCGCTTGGGTAACCGGTTCAACCGGACTCCCTGATTCCTGCCACCATGTTTCTTGTTTCTTATCTTCGCACCTAATTTATTCCTACTTTTGCATACAATCCTATCATCTTTTCTGGGCTTCTCTTCTATGTTCCTCGTGTGCGTGTCTGCAAATGGTTCCAGCTATCGTTCTGCTCCTCGGAAGAAGTCCAAGAAATATGCTCGCAGGTGAAAGATTGTTGAAGAGTCTAACATTGAGGAAGTTGTGATCCCCACCAATCCCACTCGCCATGAGAAGTCTTTGGCTGCCAATCAGAAAACTGCCAAGCCAGTGCATGCCTGGAAGCATGTTGACTAGGAACGGCTTCGGTTTCAAAATCCTTATGAGGTCCCCGTTGCTCCCGAGTGGACCACTCCTCAATTCCAGAATGAGCCACAATTGCGGATTGTGCACAAGCTCTATGACCATCACAAGAACAAGTTTGCCAAGCAATGGACTATTGACATTAAGTACTGGAGGAACAACATGGATTACTTTGGAGAGGCGTTAGCACTGTGTGAGGAGTTTGACTTGATCAAGCTCATGGATATCAACTATCCCTTTGATGTGCAGCTCATTCACCTGTTTTATGCCACTGTTCACTTTGGAACTGATGAGGCTCGTACCCTTTCCTTCATGTGTTGTGATGAGTTTTTCCATGTCCCGTGGTGTGCCTTTTGTAATGCACTTGGTTATGATGATACCAGTCTCACTAGGAATGGCGACATTCATCCTCATGATCGGGCTACTCCTGTGGTTAAGGTATATTTATCCCCCTTGTACATTCCCAGGCGTGGGGTTCCTGGAGCCACTAGGAACTTGCAACAGATCTATGATATTTTGCACCATGTTTTTCGAAATGTTCTTCTGCCCAAGGTTGGAAATCAAGATGAGATTCATGGATACTTTTTTGATCTGCTTGTTGCCATGAAGAAGAAAGCTAGCTCTGGGGCCACGTTTGATTCCTCCAAATGGATGTGGGAGGAGATGTACTCCACGGTCTTCTACAGGAAAGTTCCCACCTATGCACCTTTCGTTTTGTGTTTCCTCAACTATGTGTGGGCAGTTCGTAGTCCTGGAGATCCTCTCTCTTACCCAGACAACCTCATTGAGCATGAGGTCAAGCAACTCCGAAAGAAGAAGCATCTTGCACCGCTCTTCCCAGGTGACAACCCTAAGGATGTATTTGCTACTTCCAGTGATAGTGATTTTGAGCTTCCTGCCGGCGCCAAGCCATCTTGGGTCTCCAAGATCTCTGACAAGTTAAAGAAGATCTTCTACCTCCAGACTCATGTTCAGAAGAATCACTATGAAGCCCATGTCAACGATAAGCTTGCCAAACGCATATAGATTCAGATTACGCGGGCTCTCAATCTTAAGGCCTCTGGTGGTTCTGTGAAGACCATCACTCCTCAGGGGCAGTGGATCTATGCACATATCACTTGGACTGATGATGAGACCTCGGGTCAGCCTGCTGCCTCCTCCTTTGTTGTTGCTGCTGCTGATGATGAGGATGATGATGATGATGGTAATGATGGGGCTGGATCTAATGATGATGATTCCGGGGAGTATGACACTAATGAGGAGATCTACTGAGTTCTGGGGCATTAGCATTATTATTTTCCTTTTTGGTGTCTTGATGCCAAAGGGGGAGAAAGTTACTTTATGACAGGATTTGCATGGGTGTTGCGTGGTTGTCTTTTGTTTTCTCTATTGCGTCTTCTAGTTGAACTCTTATTTTCTCTTAGTCGGTTATGAACAACCTATCTTGTGTGTAGACTATTTGCATTTCAGTAGAGTTTGAGATTAATCGTACCCTTGCTATTAAGGTCTAATTGTTATCTCGTTCAATTTCTCCTTGATGTTTCATATTATATATTTACCCATTGGTTGGTCTATAAAATCAAGGGGGGCTTCAATTCTTGCACATGTCTCATCTGTTGCACTCATTAAGGGGGAGCTTTAGTTTTATTTTATAGATCGTCAATGCAAATCGTGTTGTTGTCATCATCCACCAAAAATGGGGATATTGTAAGGGCATTCTCTTACCCTAGTGTTTTGGCGATGATGAAAACTCACTATGATCTACACATGTGTCGAGTTATACAGGTATTGTGTGTGGGACACGAGACGATTAGGTGGTCCTCCAAACAGAAAAGATCGAAGACGGTGTTCTCTACGTGTTTAATCTCTTTGGTCGTAGGGATCCCGTACTATTAAGAGGGAATCCACATTGGAAGGTCTTGGGTGAATCAGTTCTCTCGCACATCCTTTTACACCCAACTCATTCCTCCGTATCATAGAGAGAGAGAGGCCCATCTTTCTTTCCATGCTTGCCAATTGTACTGTTTTCCCGACATGATGCACCGCTTGCTCTAAGCTTCCGGTTTGACCACCACTTCAGGGGTGATACCCTCGAGGTGCTTCCACTAAGAAGTCCCCAGTAGTTGTATCGCTGCCCCCGGGCGGTTGTACCTCCCAATGTTGGGTGACCCACGGTGGCAGCTCTCAGCGGTTGAACCGGCCCAACACCGGGCTAGAACCGGACTTGGTCCTGTTGCGCTCCGGTTCTTGGGCGGACCTAGACCGTTTGTACCATTATTTTTATATATTCTGGTACTACCGGGGTCCCGAGCAGTTGTATCGTTTAGGACTTTGCTTGGTCCAGGGCTTTGGCCGGACTACTGCATCCGGGCCACTGTTCTGTTGTGGTCCGGTGGTAGGGTGGTAGTAGACCGGTTATACTGCTATTTTCATATATCCCGGTACAACCGAGGTCCCGAGCAGTTGTACCGCATAGGACTTTTCCTGGTCTAGGGCTCTAGCCAGGGTGCTGCATCCAGGACACCTTTGTGGTGTGGTCCGATGGTAGGGCGGTAGTATGCCGGTTGTACCGGTCATACCAGTTATACCGCTTGTACCACCCGCAACTTTGGTTGTACCACTCCATGTATTTCTGGCTGTAACGGCTGGTAAAGGGGGGGTATAAGGAGGTGGTTCTTCCACCTCTATCTTATATCTTACCTCTCTCTCTCCACCATTGATGCCCATCGAGCTTTCTTGCCCGATCTCTCTCTAGCCACCCAAACTTGTTGTCTTGCTAGGGATTAAAGGAGGAGATTTAGATCTACACTTCCACCAAAGGAAAATTGATCCCCCCATACTTTCTTGTGTGGATTTTGTTACTCTTGGGTGTTTGATCACCCTAGATGGAAGAGGTCACCTCGAAGCAATATTCCATTGTGGTGAAGCTTCGTGGTTTTATTGGCAGCCTCCAATTAAGTTGTGGAGAGAGCCCCAACCTTGTTTGTAAAGGTCCAGTTGCCACCTTCAAGGGCACCACTAGTGGAATCATGACATCTCGCATTGTGTGAGGGCGTGAGGAGAATACGGTGGCCCTAGTGGCTTCTTGGGGATCATTGTGCCTCCACACCTCTCTAACGGAGACGTACTTCCCTTATCGGGAAGGAACTCCGGTAACACATCCTCGTCTCCATTGGTTCCACATGTGCTTACTTCTTACCTTTACTTTGTGCAAGCTATTTGTATTTTTTATCTCCATGCGTGTATTGTTATTATATTGAGCATAATATAGGTTTCTCACCTAGTTGCATATCTGGACAACCTTTATGTTGCTAAGCCTTACTTGTTAAAGAAATACTAAAAAGTGTTAGTTGCCTATTCACCCCCCTCTAGTCAACCATAATGATCCTTTCATTATCCCTTCAAGTGAGGATGACTACCCGGTCATATAGTACACTGATGACACAACTGTTTTGTGCTTGCGGAGGAAGACCAGGTATACAAGATGAAAGAAATCCTTCAGGATTATGCCCTATCAGTTGGCCTCAGGATTAACTTTCAGAAGTCCACCATGATCCCTCTGAACGTCCCCGAGGATAGAGTGCAAGCGATGACAACTACCTTACAATGCTCAGTGGGCTCATTTCCATTCACATACATGGGTTTGCCGATGGGCACCACACGTCCGATTGTTGCGGACATGATGCTGCTTGTGGCGTCCGTGGAAAGGAAAGTCTCTATGGCAGCATCATTGTTAGACTATGGGTCCAAGCTAACTCTGGTAAACTTAGTGGTCACTCCACTGGCGATTTATACTATGTGCTCCATCCGCATCCCGGCTAAGATTCTTGAGCACTTGGACAAGCTGTAGATACACTGTCTTTGGGCCAAGAAATCTGAGGATGGGATTAAGAACTACTCACTGGCAGCCTGGGATGTTGTATGTAGACCAAGACATAAGGTAGGGCTAGGCATCATTGATCTCAGAGTACAGAACTAAGGGCTTCTTCTCAAGCAACTTCACAAATTCTAGAATGGACAAGATGTACCTTGGGTCAACTACATTTGGATGACTATTACCAAACACAAAATGTGGTGTCACATGCCGCTGACCCGTGTGGATCCTTCTTGTGGCGCGATCTCCTGCAACTCACACCTGTCTATAGAGGGGTTACCAAAGTGGAAGTTGGTGATGGAGCCACATCTCTCTTTTGGAAGGACCTATGGACACCGGATCTGTTGTCAGAACAACACCCAAGGGATTTCTCCTTAGCCAGGTTCGAGGATGTCTCCGTTGGAAATCTCCATTCTACAGATACCATTGGAGAGAATTTTCATCTGCCCCTCTCGGTCTAGGCCAGCCATGCAGTCCGACTTAAGCGCTATGGCTGTCCACCAGGACCGGAAAGACAAATGGTTGTGTGTGTGGGAAGATGCAGGATTTAAATCAAGCAAGTACTACCATTTCTGTTTCCAGGACATGATCGCCGATGTGGCCTTTTCCTAGGTCTGGAAGTCCAAGTGCACCATGAAATGGAAATTTCTTGTGTGGTTTCTGCTGGCCGATAGACTGAACAGTTGAGTCATGTTGCGTAGGAGAGGGGTGATGCTGCCAGGGAACGATTACTCGTGCCTGCTTTGTGCTCACCATCCAAAGGAAACGTTGGAGCACCTCTTCTTTGGATGTACTTTCAGCTTGTACTGCTAGGCCTCCA
Organism: Hordeum marinum; assembly: GCA_022496015.1. Taxonomy (NCBI): domain Eukaryota; kingdom Viridiplantae; phylum Streptophyta; class Magnoliopsida; order Poales; family Poaceae; genus Hordeum; species Hordeum marinum. The sequence continues at coordinate 353,713,224 of CM039675.1, forward strand.
TTGGCGTCATGTGGCAGGCGCATGACAATAGGCTTCATACGGTTCATGCTGCTAAATAGGCTAGGAACTCTCCCATGTTCTTCGGAGTGTTCATTGTTGCTTCCTGGGGCATTTGGAAAGAGAGGAACAACAAGCTTTTTAGGGGGATCACCCCAACCCATGCCTCCTGGGTGGCTAGATTTAAGTCTGACATTGGACTCATGAAACAAAATAATAAAAGTGGCCTATGGTCTTTTGTATATTAGCTGATAGCAAGACACCCCTGAGCACACCCGTTTCTGTCCTTTTGGTGGACCAAACCACCCCCTCTCCCCCTATGTAATTGCTTTTGTAAGTTTGTTTTTTTCCTTAATATATAGTCAGTGGGGATGCCCCATAGTCCACGGTTACTCAAAAAAAGAGTGTTAGAGGTTTTTATACTGGAGGAGCCGAGTTATGGTCGTAGAATGGTTTCAAGTCGTCTTTGCTGCAAGTCTCCCGGCTCTCACCCAAAAGTTTGTTCACCATACGGTTTATCTCGTTGGCGTCCAAGGAAAAGTCACTATACCGTTGGGCATCATTCAACTTGCCAGAATAAGCACACATTAAATTATTGCATTGACTTAATAGTAGAATCCTTGGAGACACCCAACACCCGGTCAGGTTGACCCTAGGCAGCCCTTTGGCTAGCAGAGCCCTCAACTTCGGATAAATATGGGAGTGTTGGGCACGCTCCTCTTGAGGAGCCCAACCAGGAAGCTCGAGATCCATGTGAAGGTGTTTGGGCCTATAACCCGTCAAGGGATTTTCATCAGCAAGAGCGGTATTTTGACAATAAAATCAAGTCTTGTTTCACCCTTTAGGGTGGCTCGATAGAGTGGCAGCAGGAAAAAGGATGTCTTTTCTCCTCTGAATTGAAACCCCGCCGAGTTCTACGCCGGGGCCATCTGCGCACTCTGTTTGCCGGTTCAAATAAAAAAATTCTTTGAAGAGGGAGACAGTGGGCTGTGTTTGAAGATACAGTTCACAAAATACTTAGACTTGGTAGAGGTTCGATATAGAGTTTGGGGCCAGGTCATGAGGATGAAGGCCGAAAAGTGTAAGACATCTTGGAAGAATTTTGACCCGGGAGGTGAAAAAACCATTTGAAGATTATCCAGGAATATCACCACTTATCCTTCCTTCGGATTTAGGATTTCTTTCCCGAGGATGACCCGCCAACCAATCACATCCTTAGGCAGTAGAAACCCATGTTCCTCGTAGTCTTTCAAATGAACATCAGAAACTTGAGTGGCCACCCTGTTGCAGGCTTTTGACTCCGACATAATGAGTCGCTTGGATAAAGCAAAGAGGGCGGCTTAAGTAAGTGGTTCAAATAAAATGGTCCAAATACCTGCGATTGAAAGGCTGTTCAAGCAAGGAAATGGAGCCTCTGTGAAGTAGCTCAACATATGATGGGTTACGATTAATTATTGAGCCAGCAGGAGTAAGGGCGACTTGTACTAAAGGTCAAGGTTTCCCGGAACTTCGCTAAGTGTAAACACAAACAGGTTTCTCTTAGAACAGAAATAATTTTGGATCAAAGAACAACTCAAAAATATGAAGTATTTGTTCGCCCTAGTGGAGGAGCTGAGACGCAGTGACAATGCGGTTCATCGAAATACCGAAGGGGGTTAAATCACAGTATATACGAAACAAGATTAGTGTTTCTACTGCTCTGCTTTGGTGAGCGCACTTACATGGTCTACTCATGAGATTAATGAAAGTGACAAACTAGAGGAAAGCCACCAAAGAACTTGAGGAACTTCAGTATACGGACATGGATCTAGGTCAATAGAAAATGGCTTACTTGAGTGATCACCGGCGGTGGCGGAAGCGCGCGGGTCTTTGGCTGGTGAAGAAGAAGTACATCCGCAACTTGAAAGCACGTTTGCTCCCTTGGTGGTTTTGGTAATTAATAAAAACATATATGCCATTGAACTAATGTTTCCACTAAGCATATTTCAGGAAAAGTTCAATGATAGGGATGTCAAACGGATTGTGGAGAAAGCCCAAGATACAAGGAAATGGATTGGCAAAGCTTCAAGCAAGAGGACTCTATATTTTACTTTGTGAGAAATCACTTTGAGTCCATAGGAAAGCCAATATTATTAAAAGGGGATAAGGTACTGTTGGTGAACAAGATGCCCCATGTGCACAAGTGATAGTCACCAAAAACACCCACAAGCGCTTCCACAAAATTCTGTCCAAAGCCAAATATCCAAAATCGGTGCAACCAACAATTTCCATTCGGTGCCACCGATTACCAAACTCAGACAGACCCATGCCAAACCCTAGCACGTCGGTGCAACCGATTCGGCTTTGGTGCCACCGAGTTTGAGTTGCCAACGTTCTGTTACCTTGATTCACAAAATCGGTACCACCGAGTTTTTTGGATCAGCATCATTGAGTTGCACAATCTGACCGTTGGTCACCTGATCGGTACCACCGAGATTTATATATCGGTCTCATCGAGATTCAAAGTTGTCACCTTTTGTTCACTTCGATACCATCGAGATTCACACATCAATGTCACCGAGTTGGTCACTTTAGGTGTAACGGTTGGATTTTTGGAGATGTCTATATATACCCCTCCACCACCACTCACTCGCAAGAGAAGGACTCAGAACAGATCCCCACTCATACCAACTAAGAGCCACCTACTCATGTGTTGAGATCATGCCATTCCATTCCAACCATATGAATCTTGATCTCTAGCCTCCCCAAGTTGCTTTCCACCTAATCAATCTCTTCCATCAAAGCCAAATCTGTGAGAGAGTGATTGAGTGTTGAGGAGTCTATCATCTTGAAGAACAAGAGCAAGGAGTTCATCGACATTATCGAGCCTATTACCTTTTAGAGGGTGGTGCCTCCTATATTGGTTAAGTGTCGCTTGAGAGCCTCCTACTTCGCGTTGTGGAGTGAACCAAGAAGTTTGTAAGGGAAAGGAGATCGCCTACTTCATGAAGATCTACCCAAGTTAGGCTAGTCCTCCGTGGATGTAGGTCATCATAGTATAGTCAAGGTTGCTTCTTCGTGGAACCCTCCATGGGTAGAACCCCCGTGGACTCTCACGACCGTTACCCTCCATGGGTTGAAGACTCCATAAACGTGGGCGTACGATAGCACCACCTATCAGAACCATGGGAAAAATCTTTGTGTCTCCAAATTGCATTTGATCTTCCTAGCCTTCCTTTACTACTCATGCTTGTCTTTACTTTCCGTTGCTATACGCATAGATATGCATGTGTAGGGTGTGCTTGACTTGCTGTGAATGCTAAAATCTACCAACACTTAAAATTAGGAGAAAGTAGATTTTTATTTGGTCAAGTAGTCTAATCACCCCCCCTCTAGACCTACTTTCGATCCTACAAGTGGCATCAGAGCTTTGGTATCCATTGCATTGGTTTCACAACCTAGGAGAGAATGGCGTCTAGTGAGAGAAACTATCACCTTAGAGGTCTGTACTTTGATTGCACTATTTTTGCTAGTTGGAATCACAAAATTAAAATGCATATTCTTGGTCATAAACCCGCTGTTTCGGTTGTTGTTCTTGGTGGATTGCAAGGTGAATTCTTTGTGGGTGGAAGGGAACCGGATCGTGAAGCGACAACGGATGAATTGAACATGTTGCAATACAATTCTCAATCATGTGACATTCTCTTCAACTACCTATGCCCCAAAGAATTCAACAAAATCAGCCGTCTTGAGAATGCAAAAGAGATTTGGGATACTTTGGTTGATATGCATGAAGGTACCGAATCCGTGAGAGAATACAAGTTGGATGTTCTTCAAACTCAGCTTGACAAGGTCAATATGAAGGATGGTGAAGGAGTCGCTGAGATGTACTCTAGGCTAGCTCTCATCACCAATGAGATTGTCGGCTTAGGAACCGAAGAAATGACCGAAAAATTCATCATCAAGAAGATACTTCGAGCTTTGGATGGTAGATATGACACCTTATGCACATTGATCCAAATGATGTCCAACTACAAAGATCTCCAGCTTACAGAAGTGATTGGAAGGATTGTTGCTCATGAGATGACACTCAAGGACAAGGCAGAGCTGCACAACAAGTCTAGCGGTGCTTACAAAGCAAGAAGTGATGCTCCCGCAACTTCAAGCAACAACCTTCTCACAAATTAAGAGATAAGCCTCATGGTCAAGAAAATCCACAAGTTCTGCAAGAATAGAGGCAAAGATCGAAGCTCGAACTCAAGATATGAAGAGAAGCGTTCGTCAAGTTGTGATCGAAACAACCACAATTGTGGGAAGCCCAGACACTACTCCAATGAGTGGACGGCTCCTTGCAAAAGGAAATAAGAGTTACCAAGAAGATGAATCTGAAGATACGACTCACCTCGAAGAGAGAGAAGGAGTAGATATGATCGTTATGAACGAAGACCCTCAAGGAGAAGTAGGGACTCAGAGAAGAAGGACAAGTACACCGAGAGCTACTCAAGAATAAGACATCAAACTCATGTTGGTGAATGGGTTTCCGGCTACAAATCCGACAACCATTCCGAGAGAAGCTATCACTCCAACTCTGACTATAGTCAAGATGAAGGTGTTGCTGGACTTGCCAGAATGACAACCGATTCCTACACATATTTGATTCACCAAATGAAGGAAGTAGATGTTGCTTCATGGATAAAGGCCCCACGGTATCACACCCCGAGTATCTCGATTTCAGTAGTGATGAGGGTGACATGTTAGTAGATGATGACTTGCTATTTGGAAAATCTAGTAATGTTAGTCAATATGAACTTGCTAGTAATCACTCTAGTAAAGATAAGTCATGCGTTGATGAGAAGTTGTAAATAGAACGACTAACTCAAGAACTAAACACTCTTAAGTTAGCTCATGAGTGTACTCTACAATATCATAGAGAGCTTGAAAGGATACATCATAAGCTCCGCTTCGAGAAGCTCAATCTAGAGCAAGAACATGAGTTCCTTAAAGCTATCAATGACGATCTTCGAAAGAAGACTTCCTCTTATCTAGACAAATGACTTCTTTTGTCTACATTCATTCCACAAGTTAAGGCTAAGAAAACTAGTAACAAAGGCAAGAAACCTTCAACTAGTAGCAAAAAATGATAAATCCAATGATATTGCTTCTAGTAGTTCTATTGATCCCACTAACACTTCTCTTAGCCAAGTTACACTTGAGCAAGAAAATGAACTTTTGAAAGGGATTATAGAGGAAGGTATCTACAAGATTCTTGCCGGATGTAAGCAATTTGAGGAATTTGTACGCAAGCACGGATGATACCGGAAGAACCATGGCATTGGTAGTTCAACGCTAATGGAGTTGAATGGGAAGAAGGTCAATACCCCAATCCCAAGTTTATTACTCAAAAGGAGAAGTATGACAATACTCTCCCCAAGGTAACAAAATCTCAAGATGACCTTCCACCACAAGACCCCAGGCTCAATGGCAAGAACAAGCTTGAAGAGGACATTGACTCATATGAAGATGAATCCCGAGCTTTGGTGAAGTGGGTGACCAAGGCTACTACAATCTCAACTTATACAATTGGAACTTCAACACTAAGGGTCCCCACCAACTTGATGTGGGTCCCCATTAAGAAGAACTAGAGAAGTTCTTGAGGGGTGACTCCGCCAATGAAATTCACTCATATTCATTAGTGGCAAGAACTAGTTGCAATCAACATCATTCAATAGTTCAAGGATTCACACATTCCCTCCAAGGTAAGAAATGGACAAGGTAATCAACAAATCAATGGACACCATCATGTATGCTTTGCACTCCATGTCCATAGATATCCTTGTATTTATCTCTTGTGTGTTGGGACTAACCCATGTAGGTGACAAGTGTAAGGAAACAACAAGGATGAGCATCAACATGAACATCATGATTAATATTAGGTCAAAATCCTCATCATCCTTTTTCTTGGATGTTTTAGGAGGAAAGGGCATGGGTTTCTAAACCCATGGTTCTCTTTCTTTGCCATGCTTCCTAGCAATAAAATCTCTTTTGTCATATCTTTTATTCTTAGGTTGTGGGTTATCAAGATCAACAGCAGGTTCAATCTCCACATCATTATCATTACTAGGTTGAGCATCAACATGAACATCATCATTAATATTATCACTAGGCTCATGTTCATCACCATATTGTGTCTCAGCATCATAAACAGAAATATCATTTGGGTTTTCAGGAGTATCTATAACAGGTTCACTAGCAGCATGCAAAGTTCTATCATCATCCTTGTTCCTCTTATTATTGGAACGACTAGGTGCATCAGTATTACTCCTTTGAGAATCTTGCTCAATTCTCTTAGGATGGCCCTTAGGATGCAAAGGTTCCTGGGTCATTCTACCACCTCTTGTCACAACTTTAACAGAATGATCATTGTTCTTACTATTCATCTCATTAAGCAAATCATTCTGAGCTTTAAGTACTTATCCTACTTGAGTAGTTACCATGGAAGCATGTTTACTAATCAGTTTAAGATCATTGATAGTTCTACTAATATAATTGCCTAAGCGATCAAGCATGAAATCATTATGTTTGAATTGTCTACTAACATAAGCATTGCAATTTTCTTGCTTAACAACAAAATTACCAAACCCATCCAAGCAGTGGCTAGCAGACTTACTATAAGGAATATCTCTTTCATCGAATCTAAAAAGAGAATTTACCTCTAATACCCGTGTCGGGTTATCAAGACCATGTATTTCTTCAATATGTGGTAGATTCTTAACATCTTCAACTTTAGTACATTTTTCTTTCATAGATTTCTATGCCTCTTGCATATCTTCACGACTTAGAAATAGAATACCTCTTTTCTTTGGAGTTGGCTTCGGAGGTGGTTCGGGAATAGTCCAATCATTATCATTGCTCAATATATTATTCACTAGTATTTCAGCTTGTTCAACAGTTCGTTCCCTAAAAACACAACCAACACAACTATCTAGGTGGTCCCTAGAAGCATCGGTTAGTCCATTATGGGCAGCTTGTTTCTTATGGGCAGGAAAATACTTTTCAGAGAAGTGATATATCATATGATGGGGGCTACACACACAAACAAGAGCAAGAGAATTAAACCATATCTTAGCATCACCCTTTAACGAGAAGGGAAACAACTTAAGGATATAATAATAACGATTTTTTCCCTCATGACTAAATAGGGTGGCTATATCATCCAATTTAGTAAGATGTGCCACAAGAGTTTTAGATTCATAACCATGGAAAGGATCAGATTCAACCAAAGTAATAACTCGGGATCGACAGAGAATTCATAATCCTTATCAGTAACAAAGATAGGTGAAGTAGCAAACTTAGGATCATATTTCATTCTAGCATTCAAAGATTTTTCTTTCCACTTGCATAGCAATTTCTTAAGACCATCTCTATCATTACAAGAAAGAAAGTCCCTAGCTACCTCTCCTTCCATAACATAACCCTCGGGAATATTAGGCAATTCATATGTAGGAGAGCTAGGTCTACCAGGTGTCTCACAGTGTTCAGTTTCAGAAGTATCATAATTTTCAGCATTGGCTCTAGCAATTTGCTCATCAAGAAATTCATTGAGTGACACAATATTATCAAGCAAAGTATCATCATAAGCATCATGCATAGAGGAAGTGGTATCATCAATATGATAATAACTAATTTATTATTTCCTCTGGGGCATATTTCCAACAGACCATGTGTTTCTTCAATAGGTGGTAGATTCTTAACATCTTCAGCTTTAATACCTTTTTATTTCATAGATTTCTTTGCCTCTTGAATATCTTTAGGACTGATAAATAGAATACCTCTTTTATTCGGAGTTGGCTTCGGAGGTGGTTCGGGAATAGTCCAATCATTATCATTGCTCAATATATTATTCAATAGTAGTTCAGCTTGTTCAACAGTTTGTTCCCTGAAAACACAACCAGCATAACTATCTAGGTGGACCCTACAAGCATCGGTTAGTCCATTATAAAAGATATCAAGTATTTAATTTTTCTTGAGATGATGATCAGGCAAAGCATTAAGTAATTGGAGAAGCCTCCCACCAGCTTGTGGGACACTCTCTTCTCCAATTTGCACAAAATTAAATATTTCCTGCAAGGCAGCTTGTTTCTTATGGGCAGGAAAATATTTTTCAGAGAAGTAATATATCATATCCAGGGACTACGCACACAACTACGAGCAAGAGAATTGAACCATATCTTAGCATCACCCTTTAATGAGAAAGTAAACAACTTGAGAATATAGTAATAACGATTTTTTTCCTCATGAGTAAATAGGGTGGCTATGTCATTCAGTTTAGTAGGATGTGCCACAACAGTTTCAGATTCATAACCATGGAAAAGAATTCATAATCTTTATCAATAACAAAGATAGGTGAAGTAGAAAGATTAGGGTCATATTTCATTCTAGCATTCAAAGATTTTTCTTTCTGCTTGCTAGCAATTTCTTAAGATCATCTCCATCCTTACAAGCAAGAAAGTCCCTAGATACCTCCCCTTCCATAACATAACCCTCGGGTATATCAGGCAATTCATATCTAGGAGAGCTAGGTCTAGCAGGTGTCTCATAATGTTCAGTTTCAATAATTTCATCGGTTTCAGAAGTATCATCAGTTACAACATTGACTCTAGCAATTTGTTCATCAAGAAATTCACGCAGTGACACAATATTATCAAGCAAAGTATTATCATAAGCATCATGCATAGCAGAAGTTGCATCATCAATTACTTGTGACATATCAGAATTACTAGCAGGTGGTGGTGTCGCAAACTTACTCATAACAGAAGGTGAATCAAGTGCAGATCTAGATGGCAGTTCCTTACCTCCCCTCGTAGTAGAGAGATAGATCTTGGTTTTTCAAGCTTTCAGATTCTTCATAGTGGTCAACAGATATAAATACCAAGTGACTCAGAGAATAGAACTATGCTCCCCGGCAATGGCGCCAGAAAAAGGTCTTGATAACCCACAAGTATAGGGGACCACAACAGTTTTCGAGGGTAGAGTATTCAACCCAAATTTATTGATTCGACACAAGAGGAGCCAAAGAATATTCTCAAGTATATGCAATTGAGTTGTCAATTAAACCACACCTGAAAGACTTAATATCTACAACAAAGTATTCAGCAGCAAAGTAGTATGGAAGTAATGGTAACGGTAGCAAAAGTAACAGTAGCAGTTTTGTAGTGATTGTAATAGTAGCAAGGGAGAAGTAACTTAGAAGAGATCAATATGTGGAAAACTCATAGACAATGGATCAGTGATGGCTAATTATGTCGGATGGCATTCATCAAGCAACAGTTATAACACAGGGTGACACAGAACTAGCTCCAATTCATAAATGTAATGTAGGCATGTATTCCGTATATAGTCATACATGCTTATGGAAAGGAACATGCATGGCATATTTTGTTCTACCCTCCCGTGGCAGTAGGGTCCTAATGGAAACTAAGGGATATTAAGGCCTCCATTTAATAGAGAATCGGACCAAAGCATTAGCACTTAGTGAATACATGAACTCCTCAAACTATGGCAATCACCGGAAAGAATCCCAGTTATTGTCACCCTGGGGGATGCGGATCATAACTCGTAATAGGTGTCTTGTAGCGACCCGACTCAAACCGAGTCAAACCTCCGTGTGTTCTGTGCCATCCCTGGATCAGTATGCTGGCACACACAGTACATCAATGTATATATCAAAGTGCAATCACATGTAATTAAAGTAAAGTTGATATATACCTTAAAATCTTAGCGGAAACAGTCAACGGGAGTGGAGTCCCAATAACACCAATGGCAGGTTGAGTGCAGACCGTAACCCTGAGTCGTACTCTTACCCATCGTAGAACTTATCTGCAACATAAGACGTTGCAGCAGTCTAGGTTAGTACATTGAATGTACCGGCAAGATCACCATAGCAGAAATAGAAGTAAATACTATTCTATATGCAATAAGGCTTTGTGGCTCTATGTCTGAGTTTTTGCAGAAAAGCTGGTTTTATTTTCTTTTCCTACAAATATCCGGAGTTTCACTATAGAGTTACCTAACGAGACATGGTTCCGCCAACCAATGTCTCAATGCCCACAAGTATCATAAGTTGCCCACAATTAATTATCAGTCCAGTGTTGAGAGTTCAGAGATAGATCCAAATCTAGAGACTCAAATTGTCCGTAATCGGGGACACGGCTAATCGATTAGGTTTAACTCTGTAGAGTGTTGTGTACTTTACCCACAAGATTCGTTCCCTCCTTGTAAGTCCTCGCACTGCATGGTGTTTGAGAACAGGACAAACGAAACATGGTCTTTCAGAGTGTTTCCCTGACTACTGTTAGTGCCCATCCAATCCAAACGTCGACTACATCTCGTAGCACTGCCCAACCAGAGTCACAACAAAGATCAACCAAGCCAGATCCCATAATGACTTGTGGTTACATAGGTAAGCTTCCAGGCATGAAGTATTCATCCGTCTCTTTGAGTCTGGGTGAAGCTTTCCGCAAGATGTCATGGCGCTTCTCCATGCATCTCGGCCATCCACTGGTTACTCCAGGGATGCCCAATCAACCATCCTTCACCCAGTAGTGTGTATTGAAAACTTGTTTCTCGAGTCTTGAAGTCTTGAGGTCTTGAAGATGCAGGACTTGAAGATGCCTTCATGAAGTTGTCGTCTTGACGTAGAGTCCTCCTTCTCACACCACTCACGAACACTCATACCAGACCCCGTCTACTTTAGCATAGCATAGAAATAACTAAAATTATTGGGACTCCACTCCCGTTGACTGTTTCCACTGAGATTTTAAGGTATTTATCAGTTTTACGTTAATTACATGTGATTGCACTTTGATAGATACATTGATGTACTGTGTGTGCCAGCATACTGATCCAGGGATGGCACAGAAAACACAGAGGCTTGAATCGTTTTGAGTTGGGTCGCTACAATAACAAAAGTATTTTTGTAAATATTTTACTAGCAAGAAGAATTACTTTTGAAGAACAACTAGGAATTACGAAAAACAACACTCTAAACAACATAGGTTTTAGCCTAATAAACTTAACAACAAGAAAACAACTAAAACAATTAAAATATCAACATAACAGAAAAATATATTTTCAAATAAGAAATCAACTAGCAATACTAGAGCCATACAACAAAGAAAAACAAAACAAAGTAATGGGCTCTAAATTTTGGTGGCTAAACTAATATTAATATAAAACAAGACAAAACTATTTTTAGTAACCAAACAATCCTTAACATAAAAGAATACTAAAACAATTTTTTATTTAGAAAAACAGAATTAAATCCCCTCAAACATTTGTGAAAATAATTACTACTAAATCTAAATTGTTTTAGAAAACATTTCCTAATGAAGAAGAATATAGTTTCGTATATCATTAGGATATAAAACAAAGCAAAACTATTTTTATTAATAGAAAATAAGTCACCTAATATTGGAAAATAGAACTAAAGAAAACTAAAACAAAAGTTAAACTAATTCAGATTTGAAAATAAACTAAACAAAATATAAACTAACTAAATCCTATTAGGTACTAAACAGATTCTGTTTTAGTTAAAAAAACCTAATCTAAATTATCCTAAAAATTCTCAAACAATGCTGGATGATAAAGCTAACTAATACAGAATAGTGTAAAAAAGAATCACTCAAAAATAATTTTTAAACTCAAGTTATTTAGAAAACAAGATTTGAATCAAATATGTTTGAATTTAATTTTAAAATTTTCAAATATGGTCAAACTTGATATCTACAGAAACTACATGAAATTTGTGACCTAATGCAGAAAGAATCAATTAAAAACAATAATTATTTTTAAAGATATAACAAAAACAAAATTAGAAATCATTCTGTTTTCTAAAACAGAATCAGAAAAAAGCGAAATGGATCTTATCGGACAGGGGCTACGTGGCGGGTTGTGGTTGGCCGAGGCCGTGTACGTGCGGGCATTTGCGAGCGGGTGACCGAAGCCTAGCGTGTACCGGTTCGCTTTATAACACTTCTAATCTGATACGTTGACTACAGATCCGATGACTACGGGAGGGGATGGGGCTTACAGAGGAGGGGGTCGGGGTTCCGGCGAGGTCGACGGCGGCCGGAAGTCGGAGACGCTCGGAGATGGTGCTGCGGCGTTCGAGGGCTTCAAATGGCGGCGGAGACTCTCCGGCGTGCTTTGGTGGCGTCGAAGGGGGTGGGGGTGAGTGGAGCGACGGGCAGGTGCTTTGGAAGCTTCGGTGGGGATGCAGAACTCCGGCGAGCTCGTGCGGGGTGGGTCTGGCGAGAGTAGAGGGGGTTTCGGGGTGAAATGGGGCGCGGAGGGAGGCCGGGGTATTTATAGGGCTGCGGGTGGTCGAGAAAAGTCAGGTGGAGGCGAAACCGTTGCGGGAGGGATCTCCGGCGAGGTCAGGGGCGCAGTGGAGGGGACGACCGCGGGGATGGCTCGGTCGGCCGGTGGTCCTACGCGTCAGAGAGAGAGAGAGAGAGGGCGCGATCATCGGTGGCTCGTTCGGAGGGATTTCGGGAGGAGTTATGGCCATCGAAACATTTCAAAAGAATAAAGTATTATATACCAAAATGATCAGGGAAATAAATGCCATTTAATGAACATTTTTCCACAGCCAACTTAATTACTTTTAATAATAATTTATTTTCAGAAAATGCCTAAATTGGTTTTAATTCTTTTGCAATAAAATTTTCAAATAACCCCATGGGTTTGATGATTCAAAAACTTCACAAAATACCCCCTAGTTTGTAGTGTCACATTACTCCTCTCAAATTTTGTCAAGGGGTTTGAATACTTTGAAAATTTAAATTGGAACCAAATATGAAATGGTTCCCAAAAGGAATAAGTCAGAGATTTTCAAATTCACTTTCATATCCTTCTTTTAAACTTCCAACTCATATTTCATATAATTTGAAGAAGTCCTTTTATCCTCTCTCATGAAAATCATTGGGTTGCATAAAGTTTCTGAATTTGAAATATTTTCAAATGAAATTCAGACCATTTTCAAATCCCTTTTCATTTCTTTAAATGGAAGAAGTCATATCATCTTCACTCTGGGATTTTGTGATGAAATGAATTTGAATTCCTGCAGAGTGAAAGTTTTGGGAAAGTCATTTCATTCCCTCTCATTAAACTTTCAAAAGTTTCAAATTTCACTCACTTTCAATCACTCAATCAAACAAACACTCATTCTAATATTTCTTATAACATTCGAAAATTTGGGATGTTACAAACCTACCACACTTAAAAATGAATCTCGTCCTCGAGATTCGAAAGGGCTAGAGAGAATAGGTTAGGGTTTGGGGTCTTCTAGCAAATCCATTGACCAAAGGGGTGTGGGGTCTACCACACTTAAAATGAGAGTTACTGGCCCCTCAAAATCATGACAATCCTCTGGGTGCATCTGTCCGTTCACATACTTTACGATAGCTCCTTCGGTGATGCTCTTCCGTTTAAACCAAAATCTTGTGTTCTCATAACAAAAGGTATTTCCTCCGATACTGCGTCTTCTTAACTGACATGTCTCATGATCAATTCTAAATAACTTATCGAATATCTCATGGTGGTCTACCATTTGTGGTTATCCTGCAATGAAATGGGTCTTGGCTTCATTCCTCACCGTAAAATTCCTACGTGTGATAGCAACTGTCTTGTACAAGAGGTTTTGTTCATACCATTCTAAGGTTTAAAAAAAAGCTTCAAAGAACGTCGTCTCTTTACTACGGGTAAGTCACTTAGATTTACCATTCCGAATAGCAAGAGAATGATAAGAGTAAGTCGTCATGGTGGCCAAGCCATGTCGCACTGAAATCATTACCTTGTATAAGGTTTAGTGAATCTCGTATTCTAACACTTGGGCTTCCTCTCAAGTATTGCAGAAATTTCTCTTGTCAACGAACGAGGTTCGGATAAATCCATTGATTCTGCAAGCTAAGCAAAAACATCTATCGTTTCTTCACAACTCTTAGGTTTTCGTATACTCCTAAGAAAAAAATGTTTGCTGATCAATCGTAGCTTCTTCCAAGTTTCTTCCTTCACAAAGGTAGGGCTTGATCTTTATCAATCCTAAGGTCAGTGAATGGTAGGTTCACTTGAATACTTGGATAGCTTTAACTCACTCTTGGGGTTACTATCGTTCCATATTCCAACATTACCTTCAGTTCACTCCACCATACCCTTGAGGTAACAAATTCATAGACTTATTCTTGTCTAGATCCCACTCTGTGGAATTCATTTTCCTTTCCATTGGTCTGTTTAACCTTGGGTATGATTTCATCACAATCATTCTTTTTTTTCAATATTCCAACTTCAAAAACACGTTGTCACAAAGGTTATCATCCACATAGTTTGGATATGGTTCCACAGTCTCTTCACCTGTATTCACTTATCCAAACTCCTTAATATGAAAGGTATTTTCTTCATTCATTTATCCCTGTGGTTACTACCACACTTAAAATGAAATGCACATATGCCTTCATAAACCATATTTTCTCATATCCTCTAAAATTGGTCAGAGATCTTTGTTCTTAGAGTGGCAACTCATATAATTCAACACAGGAGAATCATGACATCATAAATTCCATTGATCTCATGAATTTTATTACAAACTCCGAGACTTTCGTTACAAAATAATCTCATGAAAACAAGAGTGCTTCATGATACAGTTATTGCCATCTTAACTACTCCATTCTATCTTTCTTCTCGTATTCAATCCTTTGTTACATCCTCAATCACCTCTTAAAACTCCTAAAAATACGTTATTACAAATGCTGCCATCCACATAGTTTGGCATGGTCCAACATCACTCCCAACTTTATTCATTTATCCCTCCTTGGAGATATCTTAGTACCACTGGAACTTTGCGAGATGCTCCTTGAAATCCTCCACATTTTGCTCGATCAGGGTGGACATGAGCTTCATCTCCATCATCTTCGTATGCACCTCATGCAGGTATTCCCGGGTATGACAGAGTCGTGCTTTGAGTATTTCTCCAATCCGACGTATGGCTTCTATGGCAGCATCATGAACAACGTCAAAGAAAGTTTCTCGTGGTACATGAGATATGCAGTTTCTAGGGTCACGTCCTACAGTCAACATGTGCTCTGATACCATTTCTCTAGGGACCCGACTCAAAACGAGTCAAGCCTTTGTGTTTTCTGTGCCATCCCTAGATCAGTATGCTGGCACACACAGTACATCAATGTATATATCAAAGTGCAATCACATGTAATTAACGTAAAACTAATATATACCTTAAAATAGCAGCGGATACAGTCAACGGGAGTGGAGTCCCAATAACACCAACGGCAGGTTGAGTGCGGACCGTAACCCTAAATCGTACTCTTACCCGTCGTAGAAGAGTATCTGCAACATAAGACGTTGCAGCCGTGTAGGTCAGTACATGGAATGTACTGGCAAGATCACCATAGTAGAACAGAAAAACAAAGGCTATTCTATATTCAAAGGCTTTGTGGCTCTGTGTTTGAGTTTTTGCGTAAAAGCTGTTTTGATTTTCCTACAACAACGGAATATCAGGAATTTCACTATAAAGTTACCTATCATGACATGGTTCCGCCAACCGATGTCCAAATGCCCACAAGTATCATTAAGTTGCCAACAATTAATTATCAGTCCAGTGTTGAGAGTTCAGAGATAGGTCCAAGTCCAGAGGCTCAAATTGTCCGTAACCGAGGACACGGCTAATCGATTAGGTTTTAACTCTGCAGAGTGTTGTGTACTTTACCCACAAGATTCGTTCCCTCCTGGTAAGTCCTCGCACTGCATGGTGTTTGAGAACAGGATGAACGAAACATGGTCTTTCATAGTGCTTCCCTGACTATCCGACAGTGCCCATCCAACCCTAACGTCTACTACATCTCGTAGCACTGCCTAGACAGAGTCACAACAAAGATCAACCAAGCCAGAGCCCATAATGACTTGTGGCTACACAGGTAAGCTTCCGGGTATGAAGTATTCATCCTTCCCTTTGAGTCTGGGTGAGGCTTTCCACATGAATACTGGCACATCTCTAGCAACACCTAGGCAAATCCACTGGCTTCTCCAGGGTGCCGTTCCAACCATCCCTCACCCAGTAGTGTGTATTGAAAAACTTGTTTCTCGAGTCTCGAAGTCTTGAGATCTTGAATATGCAGGTCTTGAAGAAGCCTTCATGAAGTCGTCGTTTTGACGTGGAGTCCTCCTTCTCACACCACTCACGAACACTCATACCAGACCCCGTCTACTTTAGCATAGCATTGCACTAACTAGCGTTCCCGGGGCTTTAGTAACAAGTGGTGGGTTCCTACCTCATGCATTCTACTCAACTACAAGAATTTCAATAACACTACGGGAGGGATTTGTTGAATGATGTCACTACATGCAATAAAACATAGGTATGAACAGAATGGTCAAAGTGAACTTGCCTGTATTGTTGATGAAGATAAGTATCGCTCTTAGAAAATACTTGATAGAACTATACGTCACTCTCCGATGAAATCTATATAATCAAACATTGCATTCATAAGCAATCATACTATCAATCAATTATAACAATCAAGAAGTAACACAAAAACCAAAAGTAACAAGGTTGATGAAAGAAATACTTAAGACAAATCTCAAAAATCAACAAAGTTTTCATGCACACGACTAAGGTAGTTCTCCTCTACAACAACTATTTTCAAATAGTAACAAAATAAAAACAAAGTAAAATATAACAAAAATATTTTAGTAAAAAAATTACTTTTGAAGAATAAGTAAGACTTATGAAAACAAAACTCTAAACAACATAGGTTTTTGTCTAATAAACTTAACAACGAGTAAAACCATAGAATAAAAGGAGACAACTTATAAAACACTAAGTTAACAGGAGGTAAATAATAAAATCTTTATTATAAAACATATTTAAATCATCTCAAACTTTTGTGAAAAGAGTTTCTATTAAAACTAAATTGTTTTATAACACATTACCTAATGAAGAGGGATATAGATTCCTATAGTAAACTAAACTATTTTGTTTAAAACATTTCTTAACAGAAAAGTATTACCAAAAACTTTATTTGAAAACAGAATCTAATTACTTAAAACTTTTGTTAAAAGAATTATTACTAACTAATTTGTTTTTAATAAACTATACCTACTTGAAAAAGGTATAGGTTCCTAAAATAAAAATTCATAAACTAAACAAATTATCTTTTGCTAACAGCAAGTAAATCCTAAAGTTTAGAACAACAACAACTAATGAAATCTTCTTTACTTTGAAGTGACCATCAGCTATTTTGATATCTTATCCTTCTCGAAGTGGTCTCAGTTGATCCTTAGTGTGGTCAAAGGGGAAAGGGGTATTTTCTAACTATTTGAGGTAAGAGAGATCATTTGATAAAGCTCAAATAAGATGAGAAGTAAAGGGTCAAAGTTCTTTCGAGAAATCGTTTCCTAAGGGCTTTCCAGTTTCTAGGGTCACGTCCTACAATCAACATGGGCTCTGATACCATTTCTGTAGCGACCCGACTCAAAATGAGTCAAGCCTCTGTGTGTTCTGTGCCATCCTCGGATGAGTATGTTGGCACACACAGTACATCAATTTATATATCAAAGTGCAATCACATGTAATGAACGTAAAGTTGATATATACCTTAAAATCTTAGCGGAAACAGTCAACGGGAGTGGAGTCCCAATAACACCAACGGCAGGTTGAGTGTAGACCGTAACCCTGAATCGTACTCTTACCCGTCGTAGAACTTATCTACAACATAAGACGTTGCAGCCGTGTAGGTGAGTACATTGAATGTACCCGCAAGATCACCATAGCAGAAATAGAACATAAATACTATTCTATATGCAATAAGGCTTTGTGGCTCTGTGTCTGAGTTTTTGCAGAAAAGCTAGTTTTATTTTCTTTCCCTACAACAAAGGAATATCCAGAGTTTCACCATAGAGTTACCTAACAAGACATGGTTCCGCCAACCGATGTCTTAATGCCCACAAGTATCATAAGTTTCCCACAATTAATTATTAGTCCAGTGTTGAGAGTTCAGAGATAGATTCAAGTCCAGAGACTCAAATTGTCCGTAACCGGGGACACGGCTAATTGATTAGGTTTAACTCTGCAGAGTGTTGTGTACTTCACCCACAAGATTCGTTCCCTCCTTGTAAGTCCTGGCACAACATGGTGTTTGAGAACAGGACAAACGAAACATGGTCTTTTAGAGTGTTTCCCTGACTACTGTCAGTGCCTATCCAGTCCTAACGTCGACTACATCTCGTAGCACTGCCCAGCCAGAGTCACAACAAAGATCAACCAAGACGGAGCCCATAATGACTTGTGTCTACACAGGTAAGCTTCCGGGCGTGAAGTATTCATCTGTCTCTTTGAGTCTGGGTGAAGCTTTCCGCAAGATGTCATGGCGCTTCTCCATGCATCCCGGCCATCCACTGGTTATTCCAGGGATGTCCAATCAACCATCCTTCACCCAGTAGTGTGTATTGAAAACTTGTTTCTCGAGTCTTGAAGTCTTGAGGTCTTGAAGATGCAAGACTTGAAGAAGATGCCTTCATGAAGTTGTCGTCTTGACGTAGAGTCCTCCTTCTCACACCACTCATGAACACTCATACTAGACCCCGTCTACTTTAGCATAGCATAGAAATAACTAACGTTCCCGGGGTTTTAGTAACAAGTGGCGGGTTCCTACCCCATTCATTCTACTCAACTACAAGAATTTTCAATAACACTACGGGAGGGATTTGTTGAATGATGTCACTACATGCAAACAACATAGGTATGAACAGAATGGTGAAAGTGAACTTGCCTGTACCGTTGATGAAGAATAATATCGCTCTCAAAAATAACTTGATAAACTATTCGTCACTCTCTGATGAAAATCTATACAATCACACATTGCATTCATAAGCAAACACTTCCAGCAATCAATACTAACGATCAGTAGACAACACAAAACTAAAAGCAACAAGGTTGTGATGAAGGAAATACTTAAGACAAAACTCAAATCAACAAAATTTCATCAACACAACCAAGATTTGGTTTTCTCTACAAATAAATCCTATTTTCAAAATTAACAAACAAAAACAAAGTAAAATAGAAGAAAAGTATTTTTGTAAATATTTTACTAGCAAGAAGAATTACTTTTGAAGAACAACTAAGAATTATGAAAAACAACACTCCAAACAACATAGGTTTTGGCCTAATAAACTTAACAACAAGAAAACAACTAAAAAAATTAAAATATTAACATAACAGAAAAATATATTTTCAAATAAGAAATCAATTAGCAATACTAGATCAATACAACAAAGAAAAACAAAACAAAGTAACGGGCTCTAAATTTTGCTGGCTAAACTACTACTAATATAAAACAAGACAAAACTATTTTTAGTAACAAAACAATCCTTAACAGAAAACAATACTAAAATAATTTTTTATTTAGAAAAACAGAATTAAATCCCCTAAAACATTTGTGAAAAGAATTACTACTAAATCTAAATTGTTTTAGAAAACATTTCCTAATGAAGAAGAATATAGTTTCCTATATCATAGGATATAAAACAAAGCAAAATTAATTTTATTAACAGAAAATAAGTCACCTAATATTGGACAACAGAACTAAAGAAAACTAAAACAAAAGTTAAACTAATTCAGATTTCAAAATAAACTAAAGAAAAATTAAACTAACTAAATCCTATTAGGTACTAAACAGATTCTGTTTTAGTTAAAAAAACCTAATCTAAATTATCCTAAAAATTCTCAAACAGTGCTGGATGATAAACCTAACTAATACAGAACAGTGGCAAAAAGAATCACTCAAAAATAAAATTTTAAACTCAAGTTATTCAGAAAACAAGATTTGAATCAAATCTGTTTGAATTTAATTTTAAACTTTTCAAATATGGTCAAACTTGGTATCTACAGAAACTACATGAAATTTGTGACCTAATGCAGAAAGAATCAATTAAAACAATAATTATTTTTAAATATATAACAAAAACAAAATTAGAAATCATTCTGTTTTCTAAAACAGAATCAGAAAAAGGGGAAATGGATCTTATCGGACAGGGGCTACATGGCGGGTTGTGGTTGGCCGATGCCGTATACGTGCGGGCGTTTGCGGGAGGGTGACCGAAGCCTAGCACGTATCGGTTCACTTTATAACACTTCTAATCTGATACGTTGACTACAGATCCGACGGCTACGGGAGGGGATGGGGCTTAAAGAGGAGGGGGTTAGGGTTCCAGCGAGATCGACAGCAGCCGGAAGTCGGAGACGCTCGGAGATGACGCTGCGGTGGTCGGGGGCAGAGTCCGAGGGCTTCAAACGGCGGAGGAGACACTCCGGCGTGCTTTGGTGGCGTCGAAGGTGGTGAGGGTGAGTGGAGCGACGGGCAGGTGCTTTGGAAGCTTCGGTGGGGATGCAGAACTCCGGCGAGCTCGTGCGGGGTGGTTCTGGCGAGAGCAGAGGCGGTTTCGGGGTGAAATGGGGCGCGGAGGGAGGCCGGGGTATTTATAGGCCCGCGGGTGGTCGAGAAAAGGAAGGTGGAGGCGAAACCGTTGTGGGAGGGATCTCCGGCGAGGTCAGGGGCGCGGTGGAGGGGACGACCGCGGGGATGGCTCGGTCGGTCGGTGGTCCCACGCGTCAGAGAGAGAGAGAGAGAGGGCGCGGTCATCGGTGGCTGGTTCGGAGGGATTTCGGGAGGAGTTATGGGCGGTGGGCCAGTGGGCTTTAATACACATTAACTCTTTTCCTTTTATTAATTGCCAGAGCATTGAAATCTCTTTTATGGCCATCGAAACATTTCAAAAGAATAAAGTATTATATACCAAAATGATCAGGGAAATAAATGCCATTTAATGAACATTTTCCACAGCCAACTTAGTTACTTTTAAAAATAATTTATTTTCAGAAAATGCCTAAATTGGTTTTAATTCTTTTGCAATAAATTTTTCAAATAACCCCATGGGTTTAATGATTCAAAAACTTCACAAAATACCCCCTGGTTTGGAGTGTCAAATTACTCCTCTCAAATTTTGTCAAGGGGTTTGAATACTTTGAAAATTTAAATTGGAACCAAATATGAAATGGATCCAAAAAGGAATAAGTCAAAGATTTTCAAATTCACTTTCATATCCTTCTTTTAAACTTCCAACTCATATTTCATATAATTTGAAGAAGTCCTTTTATCCTCTCTCATGAAAATCATTGAGTTGCATAAAGTTTCTGAATTTGAAATATTTTCAAATGAAATTCAAACCATTTTCAAATCCCTTTTCATTTCTTTAAATGGAAGAAGTCATATCATCTTCACTCTGGGATTTTGTGATGAAATGAATTTGAATTCCTGCATAGTGAAAGTTTTGGAAAAGTCATTTCATTCCCTCTCATTAAACTTTCAAAAGTTTCAAATTTCACTCACTTTCAATCACTCAATCAAACAAACACTCATTCTAATATTTATTATAACATTCCAAAATTTGGGATGTTACATGTCTACAACTTGCAAGATAGGATCAAACACACACATATATTCATGAAAACATAATAGGTTCATATCAGAAATCATGGCACTCGGGCCCTAGTGACAAGCATTAAGCATAGTAAAGTCATAGCAACATCAATCTCAGAACATAGTGGATACTAGGGATCAAAGCCTAACAAAACTAACTCGATTACGTGATAAATATCATCCAACCCATCACCGTCCAGCAAGCCTACGATGGAATTACACACGAACGGAGGAGAGCATCATGGAATTGGTGATGAAGGATGGTTGGTGATGATGATGGCATCGATTTCCCCTCTCCGGAGCCCAAAATGTACTCCAGATCTAGCCTCCCGAGGAAGAACAGGAGGTGGCGGTGCCTCCATATCGTGAAATGTGATGAACCTTTCTCCCTGATTTTTTTCTTCGTGAATAGAAATAAATAGGAGTGGAATTGAGGTCGGTGGAGCAACATGGCCCCCACAAGACTACTAGGCGCGGCCAGGGGGTGGCCACGCCTGGCAGGCTTTCCACCTATGGGTGGCCCCCCTCTGGTTGATTCTTTTGCCAGTATTTTTTATTAATTCCAAAAATATTTTCCGTAAATTTTCAGATCAATCCAAGAACTTTTATTTCTGCACAAAAATAACACCAAGGCAGTTCTGCTGAAACATTGTGAGTCCAGGTTATTTCCATTCAAATTATGGAAATTAGAGTCCAAAACAAGGGCAAAAGAGTTTGTAAAAGTAGATACAATGGAGACGTATCAGATGCTAGTATGTATGTGCATGTTCGCCATGATTTCATTTGACATCTTATTGTGTCAGCATGTTTGTCTGCATTTATTTACCCATTCGAGGACATCCAATTGTTGCTATTTGGCTTTTGATTTTTCTTTTGCCAATTGGATGGACAAGAATGCCTAGGACCCTCCTCTAGATATCTATGCTTTCTCATCTGAAATTCTATTCATGCTGGATCACAAAAATTGAACAAGTAGTTTTCAATCTCTCTGTGTGAGGAGCACTTGGAGTTCTGTATCGATAAAGGGCTGACCATTAAAACCTCCCAAGTGCATCTTGGTGGAACCAAGTCAAAAATCTCGGTCTCACCAAATGCCTAGGATTGATCTGGTTTTCACTCTCGTACCACCGATTTCATCTTCTCGGTTACACCGTGTTTCCCTGTCAGCAGACTGTTGAGGAACTCGGTGACACCAAAAACTTAGAATCAGTGTCACCGACATCCTTGGGTATATATAGTGGAGGACCCGACCTTTGAAATCTATTCTTCAAACATCATCCCCTCAAAACCCTAAGTTGTCGAACATAGGCCCCTGGTCATCGCCGTTGTCTTCCCAAGCGCTTCCACCGTTGGAAGTCCAAGCCGTCGACGGAATCTCCACCCCCATCGCTGCTGTAGCAAAGTCATCACCAAGCTAGGGTACGATTTCACCCCCTCATGTGCTCCAACCTCTTATTATTGTGCATAAGGGCTTATCCATCGATTATCTCCAGTTTGAGATTGATTCATTCACAAGAAACTCCATTAGATTAGCGAATGAATGATTTTTTAAGTTTTGTCGTCCGCCACATCAATCTCGGTAGAACGGATGCAAAAGAATCGATAGCATCGATTTGCTTTTCTAGTCGACTAAGAACAGTCTCGGTGAAACCGAGTGCCCATTTTCAGTCTCACCAAAAGTGGTGCCAAGTTTTTGTTAAGGAGACTGACTGCCTTGGTAGGTCCGAAATATTTGCTTCGGTTGTACCGACATACATTTGGCAGAATTCAAAATTTGAGAAATCTTAGTTTAATCTGTTGAAAATGTTTGCATTTTGTGATGACTCATCCCCTTCTACTCTTCTACACTCTATCCATAGGGTCATATATGTCTACTTCAAAGGACAACCAGAATTTTTAGGAGCAGAATGTTGACATGAGCTCTGGCACTAGTCCAAACTATAGCTCATCCTCTTCAGATGTTGGCATTCCTAGTTCTCCTGATCTTCCCAGAGCTATTATTAGGGTAAGGAGAAATCTCAATTCTTATGAGGAAGATGTGGACTTCATACCTGATGAAGTGCCTCCCAAGGCCAAGCAAGACAAATCTGTCAAGAAGCCCTCTAAGAAGACTATCAGGAAAGAGTATGCCCCTTATGAATCTATGAGAGAACCTGATATCTCTAGAGGCACCATGACTATTGAACCTCCAAGGAAGTCTATGCCTAAGAAGGCAAATAAGAAGAAGTCCAGGAAGAGAATTATCTGTGTTGTTGGTAGGATTACCTCCATGTTTGAGGACCCAGAAGAGACTGCTGCTACTGAGGATGAAGAAGAGCAGCTGCAAAGGCTCCTCCCAAGAAGAAGAAGAATCTCATGGAAGATGATATGCCAAAGCAAGCTCCATCCAAGAGCACCAAGACTGCACCCAAGAAGGTTGCTGTTGAAAATCCCAAGAGGTTCTCCAGAGAGATTCCAGCTTCTCATAAAAACAAGGGATCTACCTCTAGAGATCTAGATGAGGATGCCATGTCTACATTGATGAATCTTAAACCACATCTTCCAGAGCACAATGCGATTCACTTGGTTGCAGAGGACATGAAGAAGAAGAAGAAGGATTCAGGTCTCAGGGAATGGAGAGCAATTGATCCTTACTCTCAAAGGAGGAAAACAGTTGTGGACTATAGGTTTTATTCCAAGGAGCAACAAGATTTCTATGATAATGTGTTGCTTGACAAGAGCCCAGCTGTTAGTGACATGAGATATGTTGATTGGAAGTACATCAAGGAGAATGAAGATTACTTCCCGAGTGTGCAAGACAACTTTCACTGCATTGGCCTAGACAAATTTGTTGGCAAAGAATTCAATGCATGGAATGATGAGATGATCATCTAATTCTACTCCACTGCTCACTTCTGTGGAGATGCTAGGACTGTGTGGATGACTTAAGGAGCAAGATATGAGTCCACTGTTGATGAATGGGTTGTGTCGGTGCACTAGAGTTTTGGGCCATCTAGTGCCCCTTTACTCGTCCACGGGCAGTAGTAGCCACCCCGGTGGCAAGGCCTGGCAAAGACTCATCAAGCACCAGCACAAAATACCAGAGACTACCGGCAAGACCTTGTTGGGAGGGCTGTAGAGCCTCCAGGCCCCCGGCAAGGCAAGGTCCAGCAAGGCGAGGCCCCGGCAAGCACCGCCAGCGCACAGGACAGGTGTCGATTCACTTGGACGCGTGTTGTGGTATCGACGTTGGAGGGAGTTAAGTGGCGCCGATGGGACGGCCCCGTCCCGTCCCATTGACGGACTGAGGGCCCTGATGGTGCATTTAATGCTCTTGTCCTACTCCATCAAGGTTAGGTACGATAGCACTTTAGCAGCACTGTGCATCCCGTGTGCAGACTATACGCCATTGTTGGGATTCCCTTAAGTATAAAAGGAGGCCCAGGGCATTACAGAGGAGGACTCTTGGACCTTTGGCTTTTGAGCTTTCGGACAGTTAGGCAGTTAAACAACTAGACAACCCAACAGTTACAACACAGGAGGTTCCCAAGCACATGTAGCAGCCGTTCATGGCACTCCTGTAGCTCGAACCCTAGAATAGGATCAATATAACCAAGCAGGAGTAGGGTTTTATGCATCCGTGCGGCGTAAGCTTGGGTAAAAACTCCCCGCGTGCAGCTCACCAGACTGGCTCTTTGTGCCAGCTCTCCCCCCGCCAAATTGAAAGGGGCTCCCGCGGTCCCATAGTTGTTCGTTCCCACGATAGGATGCCATCTTAGGAGTCCCAGAGGTGGAAGATGGAGATGTCTGTGTGTACTCTGAGTCCAAGGCAAGCCACAATGCCATGAGGGACATGTACAATGAAATCCTTGCTGGACATGTGAATTCTCATTAACTAGGATCCATCTATTACCTCAAGGCAGGTCTTCGCACTATCAACACCGTTCTGAGGCACACTTTGATGCCCAAGTCAGGAGATGAGAAGATGATCCGAGGCTACTCCATAAACTTACTGCTTCTTATAGACCAGAAACAGAGATTCAGAGTGATGGATCTGATTGTGGAGATAGTGAAGAGGGTTGTTGTTGATCAGAAGCGCTCATACTGATATGCACCCTACATTTAGATGCTCATTAACTCCAATATGGAGAAGCACATATTTGCTCTTGACAGGACACACTTGCCCCTACGGCCAGATTTTGAGGACAACGTTGTGGTGATGGACCCAGATCATCCCACATCATCTGCACCACAAGCACAAGCAGAGGCAGAGGGAGCTAGAGCCACTAGTTCTCAAGTCCCTAGTTCCAGGAACGAGAAAATGGATCTTTTGATCACTACCGTTCAGGGCATGCAGAAGGACATCAAGGACATATTGGAGAATCAACATAGTCTTGTGAGGATCATGGAGAATAGGATCAAGACCCTCAATGACAAGGTGGATGGGCTGACCAAGACCGAGAACGATATCAAGAAGGAAGTTGATAGCGTGCCCCTTCTCGACACTTGTGATGATGAGGAGGATGACTCTCCTCTCGGGCCAGGCACTCACTTCACTACCCAGGCTAGATCAGCCATAATGCCAGCTCTAGAGTTGAGGCCTTCTTCATGAGCACCTGCTACAACCTCTTCAGCTCCATGAGCTCCTCCAGTACCTCCAGTTGCTACACTAACTCCATCCATGACATCAGGAGAGGTCTTTGCTGATGTAGTTCTCTCGACTCCAACTTCAACTACCGGAGGAGATCAGTCCTAGAAGAACGATTAGCTCTATACCTTTGAACTTTTTGGTAACTTGTTGCCAAAGGGGGAGAAGTAGTATAGATCATTAGGGCTTCGAGAGAGAGAGAGCATTGTTTTTATCACTTTTTCAAAAACATTTGATCTTTCGGTTTGCTTGTGTTAAACTTTGTTGGTGTTTGATCATACACTTGATGTGTGTTGCTACTATTCCCTATCATTTTGATGCCTATGAGATGGTCGATCACCTTTACTTGATTTTGTTGTGCTATGATGTTCATTATTACTCTTCTCGCACACCACCAAGATGTATGTGACATGGAGGAAGTACCCCACATACCTAATCGTTGTGCATTTGCATTCAAACGCAAATTTAAAATAATGCACAAATTTAGGGGGAGCTCTTGCTTATCACATATTTCTCAAAGTGACGATTATATTAATTGATTATATCATATATCGAAGCTTTGGTCTATATGTTGTCATCAATTACCGAAAAGGGGGAGATTGAAAGCACATTTACTCCCTTGGTGGTTTTGGTAATTAATAACAACATATATGTCATTGAACTAATGTTTCCACTAAGCATATTTCAGGAAAAGTTCAATGATTGGGATGGCAAAAAGGATTGTGGAGAAACCCCAAGATACAAGGAAATGGATTGGCAAAGCTTCAAGCAAGAGGACTCTACATTTTACTTTGTGAGAAGTCACTTTGAGTCCATAGGAAAGACAATACTATTAAAAGGGGGTTAGGTGTTGTTGGTGAACAAGATACTCCACGTGGACAAGTGATAGTCACCAAAAACACCCACAAGCTCTTCCACAAAAGTCTGTCCAAAGCCAAATATCCAAAATCGGTCCAACCAACAATTTCCACTCTGTGCCACCGATTCCCAAACTCACACAGACCCATGCCAAACCCTAGCACATCGGTGCAACCGATTCCACTTCGGTGCCACCGAGTTTGGGTTGCCAACTTTCTGTTTCCTCGATTCAGAACTTGGTACCACCGAGTTTGTTGGATCGGCGTTACCGAGTTGCACAATCTGACCATTGGTCACCTGATCGGTACCATCGAGATTTATATATTGGTCTCACTGAGATTCAAAAGTTGTCACCTTTTGGTCACTTCGGTACCATCGAGATTCACACATCGGTGTCACGGAGTTGGTCACTTTAGGTGTAATGGTTGGATTTCTTGAGATGCCTATATATACCCCTTCACCACCACTCACTCGCAAGAGATGCACTCAAAACAGATCCCCATTCATACCAACTGAGAGCCACCTACTCATGTGTTGACATCATGCCATTCCATTCCAACCATATGAATCTTCGTCTCTAGCCTCCCCAAGTTGCTTTCCACCCAATCAATCTCTTCCACCAATGCCAAAACTGTGAGAGAGTGATTGAGTGTTGAGGAGTCTATCATCTTGAAGCACAAGAGCAAAGAGTTCATCGAAATTATCGAGCCTATTACCTTTTGGAGGGTGGTGCCTCCTAGATTGGTTAGGTGTCACTTCGGAGCCTCCTACTTCGTGTTGAGGATATCTGCCGGGTTGACAAAACCACGACACATAGGATAAAACTTTTGGTGGAATTCCAATTTCAATCGATTCTAGTTCCATGAGCCAATATCATCACATAGCCTATACCATGTCAATGCTTTTCCCTTCAAATATAAAGGGAAAACCTTCTTCTTAACTTCATCTCCTGATAAACCTACAAGCTTAAATAATCCACAAATTTCATCCACATGTATTAGCTGCATATCAGGATGTTCAGTTTTGTCTCCTCTATATGGATTAGCTAGAAGTTGTTCTATCATACTCGAAGGAATTTCATAACCAATATTTTCAGTAGGTATAGTAGGTTGAGGGGTAACTAATTGTGGTTTCGGTTGAGGTGAAGATACCCTGAACAAACCCCTCAAAGGATTGTTCTCCATAGTAACAAGTGACAATAAATTTCAGCACGTAGTATAAGTTTTTCCTTACAGATTTCCAATTACCAAGAGCGCTTCACTCCCCGGCAATGGCGCCAGAAAAGAGTCTTGATGACCCACAAGTGTAGGGATCAATCGTAGTCCTTTCGACAAGTAAGAGTGTCGAACCCAACGAGGAGCAGAAGGAAATGACAAGCGGTTTTTGGCAAGGTAATTTCTGCAAGCACTAAAATTGTAGGTAACAGGTAGTTTGATAGCAAGATAATTGGTCATGAGCAAATAACGGTAATGGTAAATAAAATGCATCAAGTAGCCCAATACTTTTGTGGCAAAGGACGAGTGAAAACAGTCTCTTATAATAAGCAAAGTGTTCTTGACGGTACACGGGAATTTCATCTAGTCACTTTCATCATGTTGATTTGATTCGTGTTCGCTACTTTGATAATTTGATATGTGGGTGGACCGGTGTTTGGGTGTTTTTCTTACTTGAAAAACCTCCCACTTATGATTAACCCCCTCGCAAGCATCCGCAACTACGAGAAAAGTATTAAGATAAAATCTAACAATAGCATTAAACATGTGGATCCAAATCAGCCCCTCACGAAGTAGCACATAAAGTCGGGCTTAAGCTTCTGTCACTCTAGCAACCCATCATCTAAAAACTACTCCACAATGCATTCCCTTACGCCAAATGTTGGTGAAGTTTTATGTTGTCGATGTTCACATGACACCTCTAAGGGAATCACAACACACATATCAGCAAAATATCGAACACATATCAAATTCACATGATTACTTGCAACATGACTTCTCCCGTGACATCAAGAACAAAGGTAACAACTAACAAATAATATTCGTGCTCAATATCAGAGGGGTATTAAGTAGCATAATGGATCTGAACATATAATCCTCCACCAAATAAACCATATAGTATTCAACTACATAATTTAATCAACACTACTAGTCACCCATAGGTACCTATCTGAGGTTCCAATATAAAGATTGAACACAAGAGATGAACTAGGGTTTGAGAGGAGATGGTGTTGTTGAAGATCTTGATGAAAAATGGCCTCCCAAAGATGAGAGGGTTGTTGGTGATGACAATGGCTGCGATTTCCCCCTCCGAGAGGGAAGTTCCCCCAAGGGAATCGCTTCGCCGGAGGGCAAAAGTGCATATTATGAGACAAAAGGCATTAGAATTACTCCATAAAGAATTATTATGCATAAAAACATTATAAATAACAGTAGGAAATCCTGATGCAAAATGGACGTATCATGGGCGGTTACAAGTTTACTAAGGTATTTATGGATGGTGGCAGCAACATCAACATATTGTACCATGGCACTTTTTGACGAATGAATTTGACAGAAAAGGAGCTTAAGCTATCCTCTAATGTCTTTCACAAAGTTGTGCCACACAAGTCAGCTTATCCTATAGGAAAGATTGCTCTCGAGGTGGCTTTTTGGGACGAATATAACTATAGGGCAAAGACACTCTGGTTTGAATTAGTCAAGATCAAAAGTCCATATCATGTGCTATTTCGACTGCCGTCTTATGCCAAACTCATGGCTCGCCCCAGGAAATGTTGACCCAGCTGATATGACCCCTCTCAAGAATCCTGCCAAGGAGAAGGACTCCCCCTCAATTTCCAACCGGCTAATGACACAAACCAAGTTGACATTGCCCTTGGCGACTCTTCTTAATAGTTCACCATTGGGACAAGAATGGATCCCAAATAGGAAAGGACACTCATCGAATTCATTCGTGAGAATCTGGACATCTTTGCATGGAAACCTTCTGACATTCCAGGTGTGAAAGAGCATTTGCTCCCTTGGTGGTTTTGGTAATTTATAACAACATATAAGGCATTTAACTAATGTTTCCACCAAGTATATTTCAGGAAATTTTCAATGATAGGATTGGCAAAAAGATTTTGGAGATTGTGGAATACCCCAAGATGCGAGGAAATAGGTTGGCAAAGCTTCGAGCGAAGGCAATGGGCCAGACGCCAGGGACCCTGGCGTCTGGGGCCAGACGCCGAGGACCTTGGTGTCTGGTCCTGGAGTCCGCGAATGACTCTTTCCTTGCGGGCAAATCGACCTTGAGGAGGATTTTTCTCCAAGTTTCGACCCCGAGGCTCAGCATATAAATAAAGGGGTGGGGCTAGAACTTGGAACACATCAAGAAACCCTAATCCACGTGTTGCCTCTCCTCTAGTTCGTTGTTTCTCCTCTAGATCGGTTTCAGCGGTGCTTAGGCGAAGCCCTACTGGAATTGCTCCACCACCATCGCCGCAACACCGTCGCGCTGCCGGAGAACTCGTCTACCTCTCCGCTCCCTCTTGCTGGATCAAGAAGGCGGAGATCGTCATCGAGCTGTACGTGTGCTGAACGCGGAGGTGCCGTCCATTCGACACTAGATCGAAATGACCATGATCAAGATCACGAGATGATTCGTGATCGAATCGCGGGACGGATCGTGATGAGATCGCGGGACGGATCGTGATGGGATCACGGGACGCTTGGCGATTTGGATCGCGAATATGTTCGACTAGATCAACCGCGTTTCTTAACGCTTCCCGCTTAGCGATCTACAAGGGTATGTAGTTCCACCCTCCCTCTCGTAGATACTCATCGCCATGGATAGATCTTGTGTGTGTGTAGGAATTTTTTTGTTTCCTATGCAACGTTCCCCAACAATAGATACGACGGAGATGTATCAGTATGCTCATTGAGAAATGATGAATTAACAAACAACAACATAGTAATGTTTATATTTATAGGTAACAAAATCATTAATTTTTCGAACTATACGATCCTAAAAGAATGTTTACCCCTATTCATGTTATTTTCTTAGCTAGGCATGACTCTGTCTTCACCACATAGATACAAATGTTAAGAACCACAGTGTCCAAGTTAGGGAATTGGATTGTGCTTTTTCAATATGCATCAATTCTTTATTCTTCACACAATGCATGAGCATGAACCATCGGACATATCATATATGTGGTATAGAATATGATGGTAGGTATCAAAGGGGTAAAAAGTGGAGAATATAGTCTCACATCAACTAGGCATACCAACAAGCTATGTAGCTGCTCATCGATAGATGTCAATCCAAGGAGTAGGGATTGCCATTCAAATGATGCACTAGAGCTATAAGTGTATGAAAGTTCAACTAAAGCTAAGTGGGGTGTGCATCCAACTTGCTTGCTCATGAAGACCTTGGGCATTTGAGGAAGCCCGTCAACGGAATATACAAGCCAAGTTTATTATGAAAAGGTAATTCGCACTAGCATATGGAAGTGACAACATAGGAGACTCTCTATATGAATAACATGGTGCCACTTTGAGGCACAAGTGTGGTAAAGGATAGTAGAAAGGTCCCTTCTCTCTTTTCTCTCATTTTTGTATGGTGGGATTTTCTCTTTTTTTTCCTCCCACATTCATTATTTTTATATGGTGGGGTCATTTGGCCTCCCCCATTTTTATTTTATTTTTTGTCCGGAGTCTCATCCCAACTTGTTGGGCAATCATAGTCTCCATCATCCTTTCCTCACTTGGACAATGCTATAATAAGGATGATGATCACACTTTTATTTACTTACAACTCAATATGAAGAACTGATAGGAAGATACGACTCTATGCGAATGCCTCTGGCAGTGTACCAGGATGTGCAATGATCTAGTGTGATATGTATCAAAAATATGATGATGGTGGCTTTGCACAAATACTATGTCATCTCTATATGATCATGCAAAGCAATATGATGATGAACGAACTAGTCATGTGAAGTGACGATGGAATTTACATGGCAATATATCTCGGAATGGCTATGGAAAGGCCATAATAGGTAGGTATGGTGGCTATTTTGAGGAAGATATAAGGAGGCTTATGTGCAACAGAGCATATCATGTCAAGGGGTTTGGATGCACCGACGAGAGTTGCTTCGATCCTCGAGGTGAGAATGGTCTATGCACGGTACCGAAGAGGCTAGCAAATATGAGAAGGTGAACATGCACATGTCTATGGTTTCACATTAGTCACAAAGAACTCACATACTTATTGCAAAGTTTTATTAGTTTGATCACAAATCAAAGTACTCCTTTCATGCCCCTAGGGTGGAGGTTGGTAGGAGTTAACCATCATGTGCCCCCGACTCGAAACAACACTAGGATTTCAACGAGGAATATAAATGCTCATACATCATCACCATGCCTATTTAATTTTTAGATGAATAACAAGTTAACACCTTTTAATCTAGACACTTCTATGAATCAAGAATTTTGGACTCACACCTTTTTCATATTACTACATCAATGTCATTAACCCACAACTTCTTTATATGTAGCTACACGATGGTTTTGATTATCATTCATTGAATACCTAATATTATTGGACTAGTCTTATGACCCATGAAAGTTACCATCACTATTAATTCAGATATCAAATAAATATAAGTGAATAATGAGAGCCTATTATTTATATAAAATCTACACGCCATTGTGCTAAAAAAAGATATAAGTGATGTACTAGAGCAACTGCCTAGCTCAAAAGATATAAGTGAAGCACATAGAGTATTCTAGAAAATTATCATGAAGTTGTGTCTCTATAGAATAGGTGTGTCCAATGATGATTGTGACAAACTCAAAGTAAAAGCAAACAAAAGCAAATGACACTCCAAGCAAAACACATATCATGCGATGAATAAAAATATAGCTCCAAGTGACATACCGATGGATTGAGACGAAAGAGGGGATGCCTTCTAGGGCATACCCAAGCGTAGACACTTGAGTATCCTCAGAATTATACTTGGGGTGCCCTAGGAATCCCCAAGCTTAGGCTCTTTCTACTCCTTATTCCGTAGTCCATCGTGATCACACCCAAAACATGAAAACTTCAATCACACAAAACTCCATAAAACTTCATGAGATCCGTTAGTATAAGAAACATAATGCATACTTGAGATACTGTGATAAATTGATTCAAATTCATTTTTGCATAAGAGGTACTGTATTCTAACTTTCCCATGGCTTACACCCCCCCAATATAGTCCATGGCATAATCAAAACAAGCTAACTATGCAAGCAAAACATAATTTTTTTAAAACAGAATAGTCTGTAGCAATCTGTAAAGAGCACATACTTATGTAAATATAAAATTCTGAAAACTTCACACAACATAAAGAATTTGTATTCCAATACCGTGTCAAAATTTCAGATCATTATCGCGCTCCTGGAAAAATTAAAATTACTGTACTGGAGTCAAAGTTTCTGTATATTCCAGCATCGTTTCTACTCATCTTTTGGGTCATCCCAAAGACTTTACTTGGCAAAACACTAATTAAAACATAAAAACATAATAATTACATAGGAAACAATCATGTTATCACACAAACATAGAAATGAAAAACAAAAATAAAGATACATATTGGGTTGTCTCCCAACAAGCGCTATTGTTTTATGCCCCCAGCTAGGCATAATGCATAGTTTCAAGTGTTGCCGTCTTTGACACTCACCCCATATGTAGCTCCCATGATTGATTCATAAGGTAGTTTAATTACCTTCCTAGGGAAGTGTTCCATTCCTTTCTTTAATGGGAATTCTAATCTTATGTTTCCCTCTTTCATATCAATAGTTGCACCTATAATTCGTAAAAATGGCCTTCCAAGTATTATGGGACAAGAAGGATTGCAAACAATGAAATATACAGGCACATAGTTTTTGTTTTCAATAATAAGCACATCATCTACATAAAGGTTTGTTGATGGTAGAATCCGCAAGATGGAAAGTTTAGGGAATAATTTTCAAAACTAGTGAGACCAAGTACAATATATAAAGTTTTAGGTATAGTTGAAACACTAGCACCAAGGTCACAAAAAGCATTGAATTCATATTTATTCATCCTTATTTTGATAGTTGGTTCCAAATCATCATGCAATTTTCTAGGAATAGAAATTTCAAGCTCAAGTTTCTCATCATAAGCTTTGTCATAGCTTCTAGTATATGTTCGGTAAAAGCATTGTTTTTTCATAAGCATTGGGTGAGATAATAATGGATTGCATAAAGGAAATACATTGTACTAAAGGTCATTTATCATAATTAATGTCCTTGTAATTCAATATAGTGGGCACATCACTAGTTAAAGTTTTGACCTCTCCAAACTCACCTTTTTTAGTTTTAGCATTAGAATCATCACCCTCCAAGCAAACGGGACGCTCCTTAACTAAAGTTGACTTATCTCCAGCCCCTTTATCATTAACATTCAAATAAGTAAACAAAGATACAATAGGAGAACCACTAATAATTAATAGATAATTGGATAGATTTAATAGTCTCATTAAAATCATGCTTGTGTGGCAAAGACTTATTTTTAAGAGTTTCAACATCAAGAGCAATTTTATCCATGTTTTAGACAAAGTGTCAATCACATGCAACTTTTCTTCTACCTTAGTGTTGAAAACCTTTTGAGAATTAATAAATTCTTTAATTTTGTACTCAAACTAAGAAGGTATCATATTGTTACTGGTAGAAGAATTTCCATAAGAATTACCATAAGAATTTTCATAGTTGTTAGAGGAATTATCGGGATACAATCTAGCATTGAAATTTCCTCTGTAAGCATTGCTATTCAAATTATTTCACGAGATGAAGTTCACATAAATAGCATAGTTATTTTTATCAATCAAAGTAGACAAAGGAATATTATTAGGATCAACATTATCATTTTTATTAGCAACCATATTGATAACAACATCCACTTTTTCAATCAAAGTTGCGATTTCTTCAACACAATTTACCTTCTTACCAGTTGGAGCTCTTTTGGTATGCCATTGAGAATAATTCGTCTTAATTTTGTCCAGAAGTTTTGTGGCCTCTCCTAAGGTCACATCCATAAAGGTACCACCTGCAGCATAATCTAGAAGATTTATAGACACAAAGTTCGGTCCAGCATAGAAATTTTGGATAATCATCCACAAGTTTAAGCTATGAGTTGGACAATTTCTTGTCATCAATTTCATTCTCTCCCATGCTTGTGCAACATGCTCTTGATATTCCTGTTTAAAATTCATTATTTGATTTCTAAGGGAGATTATCTTAGTAGGAGGAAAATACTTGGCAATAAAAGCATCTTTACACTTATCCCACGTTCCAACACTATTACGAGGTAAAGATGAAAACCAAGCTTTAGCTTTATATCCGAGTGAAAAGGAAATACTTTTAATTTCACAATATCATTATCCATATCCTCATTATTTTTCATATCACATAATTCAACAAAGGTATTAAGATGTGACGCGGGATCCTCATTAGGACTTCCCGAAAATTGATCTTTCATGACAAGATTCAGCAATGCAACATTAACATCAAATGCCTCCGCACTAGTGGCGGGTGGTATAGGGGTACTAACAAAATAAATTTTGATAAATCACACAATTTAGTAGTATCTTGAGACATGTTGACCAAGCAAAGCAACAAGCAAGACAAGTAATCTAGCAAGTAAAGCAAACTAGATGCAAACTAGTAACTAGCAAAGGTAAATATTTTTGTAATTTTGATTTTTATGAGACACACTAAATACAACAGAAAATAGAAATAAGAAAAAGTAAATGAAGTTTTGTACGAAGTTACTTGATATTTGGTGATGGTATTCCCTGGCAACGGCACCAGAAATCCTTCCTGTACTCGTGATCTGCGTTGGGTTTTCCGTGAAGAGGAACGGGTAATCGCAGCACAAAGTGGGTAAATATTTCCCTTAGTTATGAAACCAAGGTTTATAGAACCAATAGGTATACCAATCTTCAACGTCTTGAGCGGCTACACACAAAAGAACAAACAACTTGCACCCAACGCCGGCAAGAGGGTCGTTAATCTCCTTGATCTCGTTATTTGCAAGCAAGTGAGTTGTGTAGATAATTGTGGAAAATAGTATAGTGCAAAATAAAATAAAAGGTAATAAATAACAACAATGTAAAGATAGCATTTGTGAATATATAAGTGAATAGACCCAGGGGCAGTAGACTTCTCCAGTGGCATCTCTCATAAGCAAAGCATACAGTGGGTAAACAAATTACTGTTGGGCATTTGATAGAAAAACGAATAGTTATGCGATTTCCACGGTAATTATCATGTGTATGTAGACATCACGTCGATAAGAAAATAGGCCGACTCTTGCCTACACCAACTACTATTACTCCACCCATCGACCACTATCCAGTATGTATTTAGAATATTAAGTAAAACAAAGTAATGCTTGGAGAACATTGACATGGTGTATACATACTAAACTCAATCAATATGAATAAACCCCATCGTTTTATCCTTAGTAGCAGCAACACAAAGGGGTAACTTGTCCCCTTCTATCACTGGGATATAGAAACTTGCCAGGTTGAACCTACTACAACACACCACTCCCACTAAAGAAATATCAATCTAGTTGGCCAAATTATCTCAATACATTGGAGAGCATTACAAAGCCATGGTGATCATGCAAATAAGAATCATAGTAATCACATTTGACTCAAATACTTTTCATGAATAATCTGAACTTAAACTCACAATTCATTGGATCCGAACAAACACACAATACAAAGGGATTACAATGGATAGATCAGGGCAAAGATGCGATGAATATTGTATTTAAGAACGAGAGAGAGACAGATGGGCATCTAGGTACTACCTATGGACCCGTAGGTCTGTGGTGAACTACTCACACATCATGGCAGGGGTAGCAAGGTTGATGAAGACGCCCTCCGTGACTGATTTCCCCTCCAACAGGGTGCCGGAATGGAGATGTAGATGGCCTCCCATCGGAACAAAGACATGCGGCGGCAGGAAAAATGTTTCAGGAGTGTTTATGACATTTTTAGGGTAGATGTGAATTTATAGGCCAGAGAACGTCGATGAGAGAGACACCAGGGGGCCACCACATATCTCGCCGCGCCCCTGGTGGCGTGTTGAGGTATTTGGTAGGGCCCTGGAGAATCTTCCGACCTTCGTCCGAAGCTTGTAGTTCTTTTGTTGGTCCAGAAAAAATTGCCAAAAAGTTTTGTGGTAATTGGACTTCGTTTGGTACTGAAACTCGGAAAAAGCAAAAACGTGCAGAAAATATGAATTGGCACTGGGTCAATTGGTTAGTGCTCAAAAATATTATAAATTTGTAAATAAATACCCAAAAAGTATCCTAGAATGATAATATAGTAGCATGGAACAATCAAAATTATAGATACATTGGAGAAGTATCAGTGTTCCTCCTGTCTGACTTGATTTCTTCCGGGGAGTTGAGCTCCTGGGAATTCTTGGCACATCGTTATCATTCAGCTTCCTTAGTATCTTAGGATAGAGGGTGTTCGGAATTGGTTCAATACTTGTCGTAGTGAGATAAGGTTGGAGTCACCCAGTAGTGGGGAGGCGTCCGGGGTACCACCATGGTTAGTATCGTTGTGCTTTCGGGGATCTGAGTTAGATGGATTTACGAAAGCCTCTGGTTATGTGTTGAAGGATGGATACAGTTGGGGTGTAGGTTTGTTAGTTGTGTGAGATATTTCCTCCTTGTATCCCCCACACTAGATTGCATAACCAGAAAGTTTTCGGAAGTTCTTAGGTGGGAATTCAAGTAGGTACCTAGGATTATCTTTCCAACAAGTGCATAGTGGGTATGTATTTGTTCCGGCTTGTTTCGTTAGCCCCATCCTTTGTCTTGTTTTGTATATGGTAATTCGAGTTGCTTCGATGTCAAGTGGTGATTTCATATATTGCTAAGTAGTGTTCTCATATTTCTGTGGGAATGCTAATTCTTTTTCCCAATCAAGTTATCATATCAATTCTTTTCAATCGGTGCGCTCCTCTTCAAGTTATTCAATCATGTCCAATATTTGCAAGATCAATCCTCATATTTTGTTCAGGAGTTGTCTCATCTGTTCCAAGTTTTCTTTGTTTTTCCCACCCTCCCGCCCTTTTTCTTCAATGATTAAATTCTCATCCAAGTGCCTTTTCTATTCACATGATGCTTCAACTATCATTTCATTTGTATTGTATCCGGTGATTCCTTGTGAGGATTTTTCTCAGGAGTATTTTATTTCAAGATCTATCCTCATATCCCTTGTTCTTGTTGTTATTCTTCTCCGGTGGATTCAATTCTAGTTCTTGGTGTTCATCATATCATTTTCATTCTCTAATTGCTCTCCCATGTTGGAATTCTTATCTAAGCCTCTCTTGTTTATTTGCCTCTCTTTTCTACCCGGAGTTTTGAAGATATCTAAGAAGATTCATGTTTCCGTTCACCTCATCAAGTTTTAGCTTGTACTGGTGCAATCTTTCTTCTAATCAATTGTTCAACGGTGGTTTCTTCTGAGTGGGCCCATAACCCATAGGTTTTTTTCCCCAGGATCGTACCTGACTCTTCTAATCATTCCATAGATGTTCTCAAGTTCTCTTCAAATATGACGTAAGAGTGAATTTCATCAATCATATTCCTTCTTGAAGATCGCTTCTAAATCATTTTGATTGTGGGCTCAACCTTTCCTTATTCATTATTCTGGAGTATATCAGTAATTCATGGTGTTGTTTCTCGTCATCTTTCTCAGCATTGAAGACCGAAGGAGAGTTTCTCTCAAATCATTGTTCGTTCTTCCAAAGATTCATGGTTTCAGCTGGTTCCTATATCTCAAATTGTTTTTGATCATGAGTAATTTCTCCCATATCTCTCAGGTGCATTTCATAGTTGTTGTCAGTTTTCGATCGTCCGAAGGCCATCATTTCAGAAGATTCTTCATTCTCAGCTTTCATCTTTCATTCTCAAATTCTTCTTAATTGTTGTCCCTTCGTTCGTATCTCAATTATTCTGGTGCTTCGTTCAAGTTTTCTATTAGGTGGATCACGCTCTCTTCGTTCTCATGTTATATCATTCATTTGTATTATCCTCTCTAGTTTCAAATTCTTTCCGGTGTATCGTGCAAGACCTCTTCAAGTTTGTGCTCTATCTATCTTTTCTATCTTTTCCAAAAGGATAAGTGGTATGTGAAATCCATTGTTTGTCATCAATTTAACTTGATGAAGGATAGGTATATCATAATTCTTATTCTTGTTTCATCCAACTGATTTCAATCCTTCTTCCGGAGTGTTTCATGATATCAAATTCCTTATCCCAAGTGGTCATCTCACTTTTCCAGGGTTCCTAGTTTTCCTCAAGCATCTTGTCCCGAAGCATCATATAAATCATTGGAAGGCCGCAATCTTGTCTTTTCGCAACCTTCAATTCCTTTCTATCATCCTTTCATTCCGGAGTTAATCGCAATGCTTCTTCATGGTGTTTTGTTAAGGATGTAATTCTTCTCGAAGTGTTCTTCAAGATTCCTGTTGGAGGTGCTGAAGTGTTCTTTATCTTGGATTTCTAAGTTCAATTCCTTCTCCATTGTCTTTTGAGATGGTGTTATTAAATTCTTGATTGGGAGGAGTCTCGAAGGAAATTGTCAAGAATGAAATAAGTAAACCCGTCTTGTCTTCTCAGAGTTATCTTGGGTTGAATTTCACCTAAAGCATTTCCTAAGGATTGTTGCTATCATGGTGTCATAAGTGATTCAAGCTTTCTCCTCCACCTCTTGGTGAAAGAAGTTTTGCATATCTTGCTACTCTCAATCAACCAATTGTTTCTGTCATGGCGGATTGCCACCTCATAATTTTGAGATGTTGTACATAAGTCCACAACAAGCTATTCTTTTCATTGTTGATTATCCAACAACTCCGTTCAACCTATGCTTCTCAAATTCATTGGTGGTAGAAGTTGTCATTTTCTTCTCCGTTCTTTTGTTCCAATGGTCTAGCTTCTATTCTTTGTTCTGGAGGTGTGGTCTTGTTGCTCTCTTCGAACCATCATTGTATTTTATCGAGTTCATGTTCTTTCTTGCTTATTCAGTTAACCAGAGTGCTATGATATCTATTCATGATCCTTCCGTCTTATGAACTTTTGATTCTATCCAACCGAAGTTTGGTGTATCTCCTTCAATTTCTTTCCATCCTATCAATTTTGCCTCCCTTTCCTATCGAAGTGCTGCCGAAATTTCTTGTGAATTCTTGCTTCTTCCTCATGTCATTATTTATCTCTTTGAAACCTCCAATGATCATGGTTTCACTAGTTTGTCAAGAAGCAACTAAGTTTTACCTTTTGCTCTTTCTCTTCCCCTTCTCATTCTAGATCTCGGAACGAGATCCTCGTGTAGTAGAGGAGAGTTGTAACTGCCCGGGCCCGATGCTCCAGAAGATTCCCCTTTTATTTCCATTCTCGTCATGTGTTTCGTCTTGTTGTTGCATTCATCATTGCATCAGTCGCATCATCTGTATGGCATCATCACTCGTTTTCGAAAACTTGTATCCATTTGTAGTCGCCGGTTCTCTCCATTCTCACCGTTGCCCATTTAGAAACCAACCACACACGCATGTGCCCGCGGTATCATTAAAAAACCATTTTTAAAGCGCGCAAAAAATATTCTCGGCTAGGGTCGAAACCTGGCGTGCGGTCTTATTATATTGTAGGTAGACCGCCTGCCGAATTTTGTCGCATTCTGAGTTTGTTGGATACCCCGTCGGCAACCGTAGCGGTGTGCTCATCGGTTATTTATTGGATGTTTTCGGTGTTCTAAAACTTCGTGTCATGGGCCGCAAACCTCCCTCTTATCTCTCCTTATCCCATTCCACACACAACCCACCACCCTTGCCCCGATCCGATCGTTCGATTGCGATCGCACGGTTGAAATCGGCTCCGAAAACCATCACCCTAGTCCCTAAACCTACATATAGACCCCCTCCCCTTCCTAATTTGGCCTAAAACCTAGCCTCGCCTCGAAATCCATGTAGCCAGCCGCCACCCTCGCGCCCCTCTCTCCCCTCAGCCGCCAGGCCCGCCGATGCCCATCCTGGCTTGCTCCGGGCCCGAAGCGCTGCCGCCGCTCCTCATAGGCGCACGAGCGAGCGCCCGTGCCCACAGCTCCTCCCGAGCCATCGCGCGCCTCAGCTAGCCCCGCGCCCAGCCTCGCCGTCTTCGGCCGCCGGAGCTCCTCGTCGGAACTGTGCTGCCCCACTGGACCTAGGTTGCCTTGCCGCCTCCTTCTCCTTTCCCATCTCTCCTCCTCACCCCGCATACTCTCTCTCCCACAGGTCCTCATCACCATGGCCGTCGTGAAGCTTGCGCCGGTCGCCAAGCCCCGCCGGTCACCAGATCCGGCTGGGATCAAGACCCGTCGGCTAGATCTGGCCATCTCCGTCCTGACCCCGTCGCCGGAGTGCCCCATCATGGCCGCCTGCAAGTGCCGCCACCGCCTTGCCTTGTTGCATCGGGTGCTCGAAGACGAAGCCCGCTCGCCCGTTGACCCGCATCTGGGCCGACCCAACTCAGTGCTAGATCTGCCGGCCCATGATGGCCCATGGGTGAGCCGCCCTAGCAGCCCTATTCCCCGCCCGTGCAACATTTAGCTATCCTGCGCCATGTCCTATTCAGTGCCGATTCCAGATTCGGCCTGTTTGTGTTTTTTCCTTGCTAACAAATTTGCTAATAACCAGTGAAAATTAGTTTGCACAAAACCCCCTAGATTCATGCATATAATAACATTTCACCCGTGCATCCCAAGTAAAAATTTTATGTATGAAACTTGACTACAATTTTATGTAGATTCACAATATCCTACTTTCACATGTGATAAAAATGTTTAAACTTGCTTTTTGCATTGATTTGCGTAAATGCCATGTGAAAATGAATGATTTCATAAGTACTAAACCGTAGCTCCGATAAAAATGTTCCACATATGTAACTTGACTAGAAAAATGTGTAAAATCTCATGGTGACATTTATTTTATTGTTTAACAACTCTAAAATTGTGTTAGTATAGATCTGGACCAAATTCATAATATGCATATGGGGTTGTTTCGGATATGATATATATTGTTTCCGGCCTCATTGATAATGCCTAGATGTTGTAGTTGGGTGTGCTTCACCGTTTGCCATGTTAAACAACAATTAATATTGATGAGTACCTAAACGAGAGTGAACTAAATAATTCAACGTGGTGTTTTGTCAATATGCAACTCGTTGCATATTGAGCTTCACTTTAATGTGTAGTAGTTGTTTGATGTGAATTGTCTTGTCTTGCATAATTAAACCGGGCATGCATCATATTGGTTTGCGCATCATGTCATGCATATGTTGTGGTGTATCTTGTGTTGATTGTTGTTTCTGGATTGCTTCTTCTCGATAGAGTTCCGAAAGCGTTCGGAATGTGAGGATTCGTTCGACTACGCTGGTTCGTCTTCTTCATGGACTCGATCTTCTTCCGAGCAGGATCCCAAGCAAGATGACACATTTCCCTGGATAGCACTACTATCATTTCCATGCTAGTTGTCCCGTTTTTATCGTTATGTCTTGCTACCTACCACTTGTTTGTCAAGCCTCCCAACATTGCCATGAAAGCCTCTAACACTCCACCTTCCTAGCAAACCTTTGTTTGCCTATATTACCGCTTGCTTAGCCCTTCTTATAGCGTTTCTAGCTGCAGGTGCAATTGCTTCCATGTGTCAACATGGACATTCTTTTGTTATCACAATATTATTGCTATTCAATTTAATGCACTTATACATTTGGTAAAGGGTGGAAGGCTTGGCCTTTTGCTTGGTATTTTGTTCCACTCTTGCCTCCCAAGTTACTTTTGAACTAGTGCTATGTTCCATAATTGAGTGCTCATAACATGCTCGGGGTTGTTATAGGGCCCCCCTTGATTTTCGTTTTAGGATAAAGCTTGTCTGGCAAGGCCCAACATTGGTACTACATTTGCCTAATAACTAATAAACCTGCATAGGGAGTAATTAACCCGAGGATCTTAATCAACAACCCGGGCCAGTGCTCCTCATGAGTGTTGGTCCAAACTAGAGCACTATGCGGGGCCACCCCAGGGCAACTTGGGTGATTTCTATCAGGCCACTGTACGCGTAGCTTATCCGCCGTGTCCTGAGAACGAGATTCGCGGATCCTATCAGGATCGTCGACACGTCGGGAGGCCTTGCTGGACTTGTTTTACCTTTCTCGAACATCTTGCGTGAGGAACTCTGATCTTCTTCGGGCTATCTCGAGGTGTTGGTTTTCCTTTGGAATTGCCTAGGATGATCACGAGATCCATGGTTGAGGTTATTCCCGTGGCGTGTGGTTAATTTGTGATGGATGAGTTGGAGCACCCTTGCAGGGTTAAATCTTTCGGAAAGTCGTGCCCGCGGTTATGTGGAAAACTTGGATAGTTTGTTTAACACCCGTTCATAGCAAACTTGAAGTAAACTCAAATAAAATACACCAACTGTGTGCGTAACCGTGACTATCTCTTTTCATGAGTTCTTATCCGAAAGAGAACAAGGTGGGGTTATGTTTGATGTAAGTAGGTGTTCAGGATCAATTAGTGATCATTACTAGCTCACGTCCATTATGCATAGACCACCATACTTTACTTTCTGTATTCGTAAGTTAGCCA
Organism: Hordeum marinum; assembly: GCA_022496015.1. NCBI lineage: Eukaryota > Viridiplantae > Streptophyta > Magnoliopsida > Poales > Poaceae > Hordeum > Hordeum marinum. The sequence goes on from CM039675.1 coordinate 353,756,914, forward strand.
CTCAAATAAATGCTTAGTTGCTTGATGCAGCCTCACCACTTAACCATACATCACCTATTAAGCTTTAATAGTCTTGATACCCTTGGAAATGAGACTGGTGAGTCCCTATGGCTCACAGATTACTACAACAACAGTTGCAGGTATAGGTAATGCGATGATTTGACATGAGCATGATGCTTGTTTGATTTGGGGTTATTCTTCTTTTTCTTCATCCATCTAGGATGGGTTCCAGGCGGCAGCCTAGCATAGCAAGGATGGATGTCATTTTGTCATTTGTTTTTGGTCATAGTCGGACCCTGCTCTTCTGTATGATGTTTGCATATGTTATTGTATTGATGTGACTCTGATGTAGCTTGTGGTGAGTGTAAACCAATTCCATATACTCATCTCTTCTATACATGTACATGTAATGATATCCATTCTTGCAACACGATGAGATGCGCTTCTATCCCTGTCGAGGCCCTCGTGCCGAAATAAGGATAGGACCGCATCTGTGGCGTGACAAGTTGGTATCAGAGCTTGTACCGACCTAGGAGCCCCCTTGATTGATCGAACTTGGCCGAGTCGAGTCTAGTGAGAAACTGTTTTGAGTCTACTTATATCGGAGAGTAGGATTCTTTTTACTCCTCTTCCATACTCTGGTGAGGTATTCGACTTAGGAATTTTGATTCTACTCCTCTTCTCGCTCAAATTTTTTTTAGGATCACGCGGGTATTTTGGAAACTATATGATGCCGATGAGGCGAAGTTCTATCTTGGTGCCTCCTGTCTGACTTGATTTCTTCCGGGGAGTTGAGCTCCAAGGAATTCTTGGCACATCGTTATCATTCAGCTTCCTTAGTATCTCAAGACGGAGGGTGTTCGGAATTACTTCAATACTTGTCGTGGTGACATAAGGTCGGAGTCACCCAGTACCGGGGAGGCGTCCGGGGTACCACCATGGTTAGTATCATTGTGCTTTCGGGGATCTGAGTTAGATGGATTTACGAAAGCCTCTGGTTATGTGTTGAAGGATGGATACATTTGGGGTGTAGGTTTGTTAGTTGTGTGAGATATTTCCTCCTTGTATGCCCCACACCGGATTGCATAACCAGAAAGTTTTCGAAAGTTCTTAGGTGGGAATTCAAGTAGGTACCTAGGATTATCTTTCCAACAAGTGCATAGTGGGTATGTATTTGTTCTGGCTTGTTTCATTAGCCCCATCCTTTGTCTTGTTTTGTATCTGGTAATTCGAGTTGCTTCGATGTCAAGTGGTGATTTCATATCTTGCTAAGTAGTGTTCTCATATTTCTGTGGGAATGCTAATTCTTTTTCCCAATCAAGTTATCATATCAATTCTTTTCAACCGGTGCGCTCCTCTTCAAGTTATTCAATCATCTCCAATATTTGCAAGATCAATCCTCATATTTTGTTCCGGAGTTGTCTCATCTGTTCCAAGTTTTCTTTGTTTTCCCACCCACCCGTCCTTTTTCTTCAATGATTAAATTCTCATCCAAGTGCCTTTTCTATTCATGTGATGCTTCAACTATCATTTCGTTTGTATTATATCCGGTGATTCCTTGTGAGGATTTTTCTCAGGAGTGTTTTATTTCAAGGACCTCATATCCCTTGTTCTCGTTGTTATTCTTCTCTGGTGGATTCAATTCTAGTTCTTGGTGTTCATCATATCATTTTCATTCTCTAATTGCTCTCCCATGTTGGTATTCTTATCTAAGCCTCTCTTGTTTATTCGCCTCTCTTTTCTACCCGGAGTTTTGAAGATATCTAAGAAGATTCATGTTTCCGTTCAAAAATATTTTCGATTATTTCGGGCTTCTCACCTCATCAAGTTTCAGCTTGTACCGGTGCAATCTTTCTTCTAATCAATTGTTCAACGGTGGTTTCTTCTGAGTGGGCCCATAACCCACATGTTTTTTCCCAGGATCCTACCTGACTCTTCTAATCTTTCCGTAGATGTTCTCAAGTTCTCTTCAAATATGATGTAAGAGTGAATTTCATCAATCATATGCCTTCTTGAAGATCGCTTCTAAATCATTTTCATTGTTGGATCAACCTTTCCTTATTCATTATTCCGTAGTATCTCAATAATTCAGGGTGTTGTTTCTCGTCATCTTTCTCAGCATTGAAGACCGAAGGAGAGTTTCTCTCAAATCATTGTTCGTTCTTTCAAAGATTCAGGGTTTCAGCTGGTTCCTATCATCTCAAATTGTTTTTGATCCTGAGTAATTTCTCCCATATCTCTCCGGTGTATTTCATAGTTGTTGTCAGTTCTCGATCCTCCGAAGGCCATCATTTCAGGAGATTTATTCGTTCTCAGCTTTCAGCTTTCGTTCTTAAATCTTATTAATTATTGTCCCTTCGTTCAAATCTCAATTATTCCAGTGATTCGTTCAAGTTTTCTATTAGGTGGATCATGCTCTCTTCGTTCTCATGTTATATCATTCATTTGTATTATCCTCTTTAGTTTCAAATTCTTTTCGGTGTATCGTGCAAGACCTCTTCGTGCTCTATCTATCTTTTCTATCTTTTCCAAAAGGATAAATGGTATGTGAAATCTGTTATTTGTCATCAATTTAACTTGATGAAGGATAGGCATATCATAATTCTTATTCTTCTTCCATCCAAGTGATTTCAATCCTTCTTCCGGAGTTGTTCATGATATCAAATTCCTTATCCCAAGTGGTCATCTCTCTTTTCCGGGGTTCCTAGGTTTGCTCAAGTATCTTGTCCGGAAGCATCATCTAAATCATTGGAAGGCCATAATCTTGTCTTTTCACAACCTTCAATTGTTTTCTATCATCCTTTCATTCTGGAGCTCATCTCGATGCTTAATCATGGTGGTTTGTTAAGGATGTAATTCTTCTGAAAGTGTTCTTCAAGATTCTTGTTGGATTTGCTCAAGTGTTCTTTATCTTGGATTTCGAAGTTCAATTCCTTCTCCATTGTCTTTTGAGATGGTGTTACTAAATTCTTGATTAGGAGGAGTCTCGAAGGAAATTGTCAAGAATGAAATAAGTAAACCCGTATTGTCTTCTCGGAGTTATCTTGGGTTGAATTTCACCTAAAGCATTTCCTGAGGATTATTGCTATCATGGTGTCATAAATGATTCAAGCTTTCTCCTCCACCTCTTGGTGGAAGAAGTTTTGCAAATCTTGTTGCTCTCAATCAACCAATTATTTCTGTCGTGGCAGATTGCCACCTTATAATTTTGAGATGTTTTACATAAGTCCACAACAAGCTAATCTTTTTGTTGTTGATTATCCAACAACCCCATTCAACCTATGCTTCTCAAATTCCTTGGTGGTAGAAGCTGTCATTTTCTTCTCCGTTCTTTTCTTCCAATGGTCTGGCTTCTATTCTTTGTTCCGGAGGTGTGGTGTTGTTGCTCTCTTCGAACCATCATCTTATTTTATCGAGTTCATGTTCTTTCTTTCTTATTAATTTAACCGGAGTGTTGTGATATCTTTTCATGATCCTTTCGTCTATGAAGTTTTGATTCTAATCCAACCGAAGTATGTGTATCTCCTTCAATTTCTTTCCATCATATCAATTTTGCCTCCCTTTCCTACCAAAGTGCTCTTGAAATTTCTTGTGAATTCTTGCTTGTTCCTCATGTCATTCTTCATCTCTTTGAAACCTTCAATGATCATGGTTTCACTCGTTTGTCAGGAAGCAACTTCGTTTCATCTTTTGGTCTTTCTCTTCCCATTCTCATTCTAGATCTCAGGACGAGATCCTCGTGTAGTGGAGGAGAGTTGTAACAGCCCGGGACCGACGCTCCAGAAGATTCCCCTTTTATTTCCATTCTCATAATGTGTTTCGTCTCGGTGTCGCACTCATCATTGCAATAGTCGCATCATCTACATGGCATCGTCACTCAATTTTGAATACTTGTATCCGTTTGCAGTCACCGGTTCTCTCCGTTCTTGCCGTCGCCCATTTAGAAACCAACCACACACGCACACGCTTGCGACATCGTTAGAAAACCGTTTTTAAAGCGCGCGGAAAATATTCTCGGATGGGGTAGAAACCAGGCGTGCGGTCTTATTATATTGTAGGTAGATCGCTTGCCGAATTTCGTCGCATTGTGAGTTTGTTGGATACCCTGTTGGTCAACCGTAGCGGTGTGGTCATCGGTTATTTATCGGACGTTTTCGGTGTTCTAAAACTTCGTGTCACGGGCCACAAACCTACCTCTAACCTCTCGTAAGCCCACTCCACACATAGCCCACCCTTGCCCCGATCTAGCCATTCGATTGCAATCGCACGGCCGAAATCGGCTCCGAAAACCATCACCCTAGTCCCTAAACCTATATATAGACCCCCTCCCCTTCCTAATTTGGCCTAAAACCTAGCCTCGCCTTGAAATCCATGCAGCCAACCGCCACCCTCGCACCCCTCTCTCCCCTCAGCCGCCAGGCCCGCCGAAGCCCATCCGGGCCTACTCCGGGCCCAAAGCGCCGCCGCTCCCTGCAGGCGCACGAGCAAGCGCCTGCGCCCGCAGCTCCTCCTGAGCCATCGCGCGCCTCAGCCAGCCCCGTGCCCGGCCTTGCCGTCTTCGGCCGCCGGAGCTCCTCGCCAGAACCGCACCGCCCTGCTGGACCTAGGTTGCCTTGCCGCCTCCTTCTCCTTTCCCATCTCTCCTCCTCACCCCGCAGACTCTCTCTCTCCCACAGGTCCTCATCGCCATGGCCGCCGTGAAGCTTGCGCCGGTCGCCAAGCCCGCCGGTCACCAGATCCGGCCGGGATCGAGACCCGCCGGCCAGATTCGGCCATCTCCATCCCGACCCTATCGCTGGAGTGCCCCATCGTGGCCGCCTGCAAGTGCTGCCGCCGCCCTGCCTCGCTGCATCGGGCGCTCGAAGACGATGCCCGCTCGCCTGTTGACCTGCATTTGGGCCGGCCCAGCTCAGTGCCAGATCTGCGGCCCATGATGACCCATGTGTGAGCCGCCCCTATAGCCCTATCTCCCACTCGTGCAAAGTTTAGCTATCCTGCGCCATGTCCTATTCGAGCCCGATTCCAGTTTGGCCTGTTTGTGTTTTTTTCCCTGCTAACGAATTTGCTAATAACTAGTGAAAAACAGATTTGCAGAAAAACCCCTAGATTCATGCATCTAATAACTTTTCACCCGTGCATCACATGTAAAAACTTTATATATGAAACTTGACTAGAATATTATGTAGATTCACAATACCTACTATCACATGTGATAAAATGTTTAAACTTGCTGTTTGCATTGATTTGCGTAAATTCCATGTTAAAATGAATTATTTCATAACTACTAAACCGTAGCTCCGATAAAAATGTTCCACATATGTAACTTGACTAGAAAAATGTGTAGAATCTCATGGTGACATTTATTTTACTGTTTAACAACACTAAAATTGTGTTAGTACAGATATGGACCAAATTCATAATATGCATATGGGGTTGTTTCAGATATGATATATATTGCTTCCGGCCTCCTTGAAAATGCCTAGATGTTGTAGTTGGTTGTGCTTCACCGTTTGCCATGTTAAACAACATTTTAATATTGATGAGTACCTAAACAAGAGTGAAGTAAACAATTCAATGTGGAGTTTCGTCAATATGCAACCCGTTGCATATTGAGCTTCACTTTAATATGTACTAGTTGTTTGATGTGAATTGTCATGTCTTGCATAATTAAACCGGGCATGCACCATATTGGTTTGCACATCATGTCATGTATATGTTGTGGTGTATCTTGTGTTGATTGTTGTTTCCAGATTGCTTCTTCTCGATAGAGTTCTGAAAGCGTTCGAAGTGTGAGGATTCGTTCGACTATGTTGGTTTGTCTTCTTCATGGACTCGATATTCTTCCGAGCGGGATCTCAGGCAAGATGACATATTTCCCAGGATACCACTACTATCATTGCCATGCTAGTTGTCCCGTTTTTTATCGTTATGTCTCGCTACCTACCACTTGTTTGTCAAGCCTCCCAACATTACCATGAACGCCTCTAACCCTCCACCTTCGTAGCAAACCTTTGTTTGGCTATATTACCGCTTGCTCAGCCCTTCTTATAGCGTTTCTAGCTGCAGGTGCAATTGCTTCCATGTGTCAACATGGACATTCTTTTGTTATCACAATATTATTGCTATTCAATTTAATGCACTTATACATTAGGTAAAGGGTGGAAGGCTTGGCCTTTTGCTCGGTGTTTTGTTCCACTCTTGTCGCCCTAGTTACTTTTGAACAGGTGTTATGTTCCATAATTGAGCGCTCCTAACATGCTCGGGGTTGTTATGGGAGCCGCTTGATTTTAGTTTTAGGATAAAGCTTGTCTGGCAAGGCCCAACATTGGTACTACATTTGCCTAATAACTAATAAACCTGCATAGGGAGTAATTAACCCGAGGATCTTAATCAACAACCCGGGCCAGTGCTCCTCATGAGTGTTGGTCCAAACTAGAGCACTATGCGGGGCCACCCCAGGGCAACTTGGGTGATTTCTATCAGGCCATTATACGTGTAGCTTATCTGTCGTGTCCTGAGAACGAGATACGCGTCTCCAATCGGGATCATCGACACGTCGGGAGGCCTTGTTGGACTTGTTTTACCTTTCTCGAACATCTTGCGTGAGGAACTCTGTCGGGGACATACCTCGCGGTATGACCCGGCCCGACGACTCACAGGAGACCCAGAAAAGACATGAAATTTTATTAATGACCCGGAAGGCGGCTCACAAGAGAAGGCTCAAAGAGAGAAAGACTCCCTGCCAAAGGTTACAAGACCCAGAATAGGATTCTAGAGAGACTAGTCCTAATCGTATTCCTAGTAGGACTCTATTTGTAAACCTACCCTCTCCACTTATGTAAGGAGGGGTAGAGCGCCCCTAGAGGGGAGGGACACGAGTCCACAAGTTTAGACAAGACAAGAGATTGGAGATAGACAGATTAGAGGCTCTCGTGATTAGAGGTAGCAAACAGCCCCCTTGTAACCGAGAGATCTCCTTCATCATCAGTACCAGACAAGCAGGACGTAGGCTTTTACCTCCATCGGAGGGGCCAAACCTGGGTAAACTCCGTGTCTCTCGATTTCGATCAACCCCTTCAAGCCGCCACGTAGTTGCGTCTACGCCCGAACCTAAGTTCGTTCACCCGGACATATGCCGTGACAAATCCACAACAGATGGCGCCCACCATGGGACCGCGCACGGTGGTTTGTGTTCTTGAAGGGATCTCTCCCGAGGATCGAGAAGCACACTATTTTTTGGAATAATAAGCCGTCGTGACTCCTCCGCCTTCGTTGCGGGCTAGCGCCGCCGAGTTGCCCCGGCCAATGAGCCGCCGCGACCTCCGCCTCCGCTGCGGGCCGGCGCCGCCGAGCTGCCCCGACTGATGAGCCGCTGTGACCTCCGCCTCCGCTACGGGCTGGCGCTGCCAATTAGCCGTGGCCGAGCCGCCGCCGCATGCTCCGCCTCCACGTCATGGCTCCCGGCCGGCCACCGCACCGCGCCAGGCCTGCCGGCTTCTGCCGCTTTGCTAGCTTCGACCCGCCCGTCGCCGTATCCACCCAGATGCTGCCTTTGCGGGAGGCTACATGGAGGCTTCATGCTTATTTTTTCCTCAATTACTACATCCACCCAAGAATACCAGGTGCTATCCACCCAATTTATTGTATCTATACATTTTGATTCCTTCGAACAACAATTACTTCGTCTTTGTAATATTTTTTACACAGGACAAATTATTCATTACCAAAGTGGCATCATATTGCGGAGATGGAGGTGCACTAGCGTCGTTTGGCACCGGCGTACGTACCGGCTTACAACGTCACAACCGTCTCTCGTGGCCGTGCCGGCTCGCAACATCTGCAGCTGAGTCATCTATCCGCGCCGGATTACAATACTCGCGGCCAAGTCACCCGTTTGCGCCGGCTTACCATGCCCATGGCTGATTCTTTTGTCCGCGCTTACAACACCACCGGCGATTCGCACGTCCGTGCTGGCCTACAACGCCATGGCCGTCTCTCGTGGCCGAACCGGCTTACAACGCCGTGGCCATCTCTCGCCACTGCTCCGACTTACAACACCGTGGCCGTCTCTCGCCATCCGCGCTGGCTTACAACGTCGTGGCATCTTCCACAACAACACCGGCTTACAATTCCACGGCTGGTTTCTATGTCTACATCAACGCGTCGGTACCACTCGTGCTAACCCAGAATTATGAGCCACCCAATGGACGCGGTAAGCCGCCGCATTCGCAAGTCTTCACCAACAACGCTGCAACTCACCGACTGCTCGGCTCACAACACCATGGCCATCTCTCGCGACCGCGCCGGCTTACAATGTCGTGGCCGTCTCTCGCGATCATGCCGTAGCTGACTTCAACGTCTACATCAACACGCCAGCGGCCGCATACACCAGTACGAGCCGCCCAATTGACGCGTGCAAGCTGCCGCTCACAGTTTGATCTACATCAACATATTGGTGCAGTGCTCATCGATACGAGCCGCCCAACGGGCAAGCGCGCAAGTCACCACCATTACAGTTTGGTTCACTTCAACAACCAGCCGGGACGAACCATCGACCGGATCATTCAAACAATTCATATGGGATCATCTATAACCCACCACGGTCAACCTCAAGCATCAGTGGAGACTCTCAAAGCCGCCTCTTCGAGTCGACTTAAGAGTCGGGGGCTGCAGACATGGCGAGACACATTTGGTCGTTTTCAACGAGAACCCCAGGTCTTTGCAAGAGAAAACCCAATCCTGGGGGCTATTACATTATTGGCGGATGATTAAAAGTTTCCAAGAGGACGAACCGCCCTGATGCACCATTCAAACATAGGTGCCTGAATTTATTTGGAGCTTCTGCGGTTCCTTTATACAAGATGGCGGCTTACAAGAAGAATTCACATATATTCTAGTTGACATGTCAACTTCGACTACTGAAGGCGGCTTCTTACCTTCGGGTATCGCTTCTAATGCCTTATCGGCCGGCTTTATGCCAAATCTTCGGCTAACACGATTAGTCGCGGGCTGAGGGCAGCTTCTTACCTTCGGGTATCGCTTATAACGCCTTATCGGCCGGCTTTATGCCAAATCTCTGACTAACGCGATTAGCCGCGGGCTGAGGGCGGCTTCTTACCTTTAGGTATCGCTTTTAATGGCTTATCGGCCGGCTTTATGCCAAATCTGCGGCTAACACGATTAGCCGGGGACTGAGGGTGGCTTCTTACCTTCGGGTATCACTTCTAACGCCTTATCGGCCGGCTTTATGCCAAATCTCCGGCTAAAACGATTAGCCATGGGCTGAGGGCGGCTTCTTACCTTCGGGTATCGCTTCTAAACGCCTCATCGGCCGGCTTTATGTCAAATCTTTGGCTAACACGATTAGCCGCGGGCTGAGGGCGGCTTCTTACCTTCGGGTATCGCTTCTAATGCCTTATCAGCTAGATTTATGCCAAATCTTCCGGCTAACACGATTAGCCGCGGGCTGAGGGCGGCTTCTTACCTTCAGGTATCGCTTCTAATGCCTTATTAGCCGGCTTTATGCCAAATCTTCCGACTAACATGATTAGCCGCGGGCTGAGGGCAGCTTCTTACCTTCGGGTATTGCTTCTAACACCTTATCGGCCGGCTTTATGCCAAATCTCCGGCTAACACGATTAGCCGCGGGCTGAGGGCGGCTTCTTACCTTCGGGTATTGCTTCTAACGCCTTATCGGCTGGCTTTATGCCATCTCCGGCTAACATGATTAGCCACGGTTTTAAAAGGGGGCTTCTCACCTCCGGGTGTAGCTTGTCTAACCCTAACAACCGGCGTTCGCGCCAAAAATGTTGACAAGTCAAACATTGCATCATACATTGCATCATACTTTGCATCATACATTGCATCATACTTTGCATCATACATTGCATCATATTCACATGACATATCATGACCGGCTTATCCAGCTAGGTCAGAGCAAGATTATGGAAGAAGGAGCAATGTTATAACATCTCCGGGTTGTGCTTCTTCAAGCCGCCCTCACAACAATGCAGAATATATTATGTCTTCTTTATTTTTGCAGGTTTTATCTCTTAAGATGAGCCGCCATTAAGTACTCCACAAGAGCAAATGGATCTTTAATAGCCAACCTGGCTGGATCTCCATGGTTTATCATAACCAGTACTAAATGATTGGTTTTTTTTCAGAGCCAGCTCAGAGAATTCATTATTTTTCAAGAGCCACCCTATTAGATATAATGCCGTGTCATCTAATTAACCAATTCTCGGATTTCCTCAATTGTGCTCCGTGGTAATCTACAACCCTCATGGATTTCTCCAATATACATTTGTCGGGTTACATCACAACCACGAGCAGGGATTTCATGTCAAAGACGAAGGAATTATTCCAGGATATTCATGCCGGGTCAAAGCTTCATTCAACAAAGTTGTGGTGACTCATATTATTCTCACATAGTCCCGAGTCACTGCAGGCAGACAACCCGGCACTTGGGGGCTACACTATTCAAAGCCAAGCTTTTACCAATTATGCATGTCCCCTATCGCTGCAAGCACGCACCACGACACTTGGGGGCTACATTATTCAAAGCCAAGCTTTTGCCAATTATGCAAGTCCCCTATCGCTGCAAGCACGCACCACGACACTTAGGGGCTAATGCAAAGCCTATTTTTAAATCACTATTATCAGCAAGACCATATTATCACAAGGAGATGAGCTGGCCTTTCTATAATTTTCTGAAGTCCCAGCCCAGTAATTCTTACTGACCCGACACTTGGGGACTACACCGCTCAGATCAAATTTTATAAAAGTCCCAAATCGCCACAGGCGTGCGACCCGGCACTTGGGGGCTATAGTATTCAGCTGTTTAACATATTATGAGGTTCAAATTTGAAGACCCGGCGCATCACATTCGGATGAGCCGGCCCTTGGCGGCTACACAAGCTGAAGTTTCATAAGGTATAAGACAGTTATAAGTCCCAGGCTGCTGCGGGCAAGATAACCCGGCACTTGGGGGCTACACAGTCCAAAATATTATTTGCAAAGCACCAAGTTATCCTGGATAATCTCGGAGCTTGGGGCTACATGTAATATGGACATATCAAAAACTTTGAGGAGAATTTTCAAGATGTTAATTATGGATTTCAGTTGTTAGACCCGGCATCACCAACATTTATGACCCGGCTTTATCAAAAGATCATAACCCGCCGGATTTTATATAAGCCGCCCTGCTTCACAACAATGGTAGTCCGGTTTTACATCAGATGCATTTTCATCACAATATTTTTATCAAGTCAGCTGGATTTTAGTTATTTGACCCAGCGTCACCAAGGATAATGACCCGACATCATCAATGATTATGACCCGGCAGAAATGACCCGCCAAGAGTATTGGAAGCCGACTCAATGGCATATGGGTGTTCTATTCTCAATATTTTTCAAAGGACATTGACAAGCAAAATGATTATCAAAGACGACTATTTCATATGCAGAAAAGACCCGGATTTGTAAGGAGCCATTTCATAAGCCGGCCAAAGGAGCAAGCCGGCTAATTAACATATCTATTATTCTAATTTCAGGAGCTTAGCATGAACAAATTCAAACTAATCTGGGGGCTAATGTCGGGGATATACCTCGCGGTATGACCCGGCCTAGCGACTCACAGGAGAACCGAAAAAGACATGACATTTTCTTAATGACCCGGCAGGCGGATCATAGGACGACAAGGCCCAAGACCCGGCATGTAAGCCAGCGTCAAGCGGCTCACAAGAGAAGGCTCAAAGAGAGAAAGACTCCCTGCCGAAGGTTACAAGACCCGGAATAGGATTCTAGAGAGACTAGTCCTAATCCTACTCCTAGTAGGACTCTATTTGTAAACCTACCCTCTCCACTTATATAAGGAGGGGTAGAGCACCCCTGGAGGGGAGGGACACGAGTCCACAAGTTTAGAAAAGATAAGAGATTAGAGATAGACAGATTAGAGGCTCTCGTGATTAGAGGTAGCAAACAACACCCTTGTAACCGAGAGATCCCCTTCATCATCAATACCAGACAAGTAGGACATAGGCTTTTACCTCCATCGGAGGGGCCGAACCTGGGTAAACTCCGTGTCTCTTGATTCTGATCAACCCCTTGAAGCAGCCACATAGTTGCGTCTACGCCCCGAACATAAGTCCGTTCACCTGGACATATGCCGTCACAAATCCACGACAAACTCTGATCTTCTTCGGGCTATCTTGAGGTGTCAAATTTCCTTTGGAATTTCCTAAGATGATCACAAGATCCGTGGTTGAGGTTATTCCCGCGGCATGTGGTTAAGTTGTGATGGATGTGTTGGAGCACCCCTGCAGGGTTAAATCTTTCGGAAAGCCGTGCTCGCGGTTATGTGGAAAACTTGGATACTTTGTTTAACACCCAGTCATAGCAAACTTGAAGTAAACTCAAATAAAATGCACCAACTGTGTGCGTAACCGTGACTGTCTCTTTTCGTGAGTTCTTATCTGAAAGAGAGCATGGTGGGGTTATGTTTGACGTAAGTAGGTGTTCAGGATCAGTTAGTGATCATTACTAGTACACGTCCGTTATGCGTAGTCCACCATACTTTAATTTCTGTACTCGTAAGTTAGCCGCTCATACAAATTCTTACTCGCTTGCTGCAGCCTCACCACTTAACCATACCTTACCTATTAAGCTTTAATAGTCTTGATACCCTTGGAAATGAGATTGCTGAGTCCCATGTGTCTCACAGATTCCTACAACAACAGTTGTAGGTACAGGTAATGCGATGAATTGACATGAGCGTGTTGCTTGATTTGATTTTTAGTCCTTCTTCTTCTTCTGGATCAATCTTGGATGGGTTCCAGGCGGCAGCCTAGGATAGCAAGGATGTATGTCATTTTATCGTTTGATTTCGTCCGTAGTCGGACCCTACTCTTATGTATGATGATTGAGTATGTTTTGTATTGTTGTGACTCTGATGTAGCTTGTGGCGAGTGTAAGCCAATTCCATATACTCATCTCTTCTGTACATGTACTTGTAATGATATCCATTCTTGTGAATGCATCGAGATGTGCTTCTATCCCTGTCGAGGCCCTCGTGCCAAAATAAGGATAGGACCGCATCTTGGGCGTGACAAAGACATACATCAATTGCTCGCAAATCCATAAAAGTATTCAATCCAATGACAACAAAATCTCAAAGGGAAAACTCAATTCATCACAACAAGATAGAGAGGGGAAAACATAATATGATCCAACTATATTAACAAAGCTCGTGATACATCAAGATCGTTCCATCTCAAGAACACAAGAGAGAGAGAGAGAGAGAGAGATTGAACACGTATCTACTAGTACATACCCTCAGCTCTGAGGAGGATTACTCACACATTATCATGGTGAGAAAGAGAGATTTGTTGATGAAGAGGTGCAGCCCCGAAGAGATGCACGCGATGGCAGCCATGGCGCCGGCGACGGGTGGCGGCCCCTTGCCCCTCCTTACTTGGTATTGGTGATCCAATGGAGGATCCTCTCCCCTTCTTGGAGGCTGCAAAACGATATGCAAATTTGTGGCTCTTGGTGGATTTCCAAAATTACGGATTTTCTCTCCTTATATGTGCCTCTGTGATGCTCAATGGCCCTCCGATGGATGGACCCTTGATCCAATGGCTCTTGAGCACCTCTAGAACCTTCATAGGGGCTGCTAACAGCCCTCATGAGTCCCCAAAGTCGTGGCTTGGTCGAATATACCAGATATGGTAAGAGTTGAACTCAATCACGTCATGAATTCTAATGATCCCGTAATCAGATATTTTCCTTCAGTAAAATGGGTCTCCAGATCGCATACGAACTCCGTTGTGGACGAATTTGTAGTCCAGAATTATTGCCATAACATTACCCACACTTTCCTAGTTTTAATCTTTTTCATTTGACACAATATTCATGGGTCAAACTGACGATGTCTAAAAACTGTTTGTGGACAGATTTCAGAAAAGTCAGAGTCCTCCTCCAACAAGGATACTTTCGCGTTTTTTCCCGATAATTTCCAATTAATTCCTACACATCAAAGTGTCAAATAAGAACTTGTGCACTTTTCAACCATTAATAGGGTAGTCCCAATAAATGATAAAACAATAGTAAAAACATAGGCAAATATGATATGAATACTTTATAAATTATTGATACGTTGGAGATGTATCAATACCCGTGAGGGGCCCTCTTATTTACTTCTTAACTTGCCCCTTCGCTTCTTATTCCTCCTCGAGCTCAAGTATTTACCGCGCCACCATTACTGTTCGTCCATCGCCGGCCGACCAATTCCAAGACCGTGGCGTCACCCGAACTCCACCAGGGCCCGGCCAAACATCTCTGCCACCCCCGACAACCATCAGGTAAGTCATCTTCGTTTTCTCATATCTGTATCGGTTCATTGTAGTTCATCGGAGTTACCAGAGTTCATCATTCCTTCATCGCCGTTGCTAGTTCATACATAGTTTAAATGAGCTTTCCCATAGAAACAATGTGGTATGAGTGACGTCACCATTTCATACATAGTGTACTTAGATTCCCCTTAGAAATCCACAATCTAGACCACCACTGTTTGCATACTTCATCGTTAGATTTAGTATTTATTTCTCCTTTTTGAACCATTTGTAGCTCCATAATTGTAGTTGCTTCGGTTGAAACTTGTTAGTTCTACACTTAGCAAAAAATAGAAATCTCTGATTATCATAAGACGCCCTTATGTTTGCCGGATCATCATTATAACTGTAACCTGCCATGTTTATAGAATGCTTCATTTAGGTGGCAACTTATCAGGAGGCGAATCACATGTTGTAGATAATTAGGCCATCTGATCTTTGACCATAACTATTAGAACATTGTTGCCTCATCACATATCTTATTTAAATGCATTGTCTTTCTTAAATAACCCGCCATATATGCTTCTGCAGCTCCTTTCACTTTTACTTAGGCGACTCATCATGTCAAGAACCACCACATGCAACTGGGTGCCTTCCCAAGTTTCCGAGCTTATGCTCAAGGACTATGAAGACCAAGGCCTTCTATCGTCTAAAGAAGAAATTGGCTGGCGGATTGCCCTCAGAGATGAAATTCCATAACCCGGCGAAGGAGAAGTAGTGGTGTTCATAGATCACCTTCTTCGCTCCCCCAAGGTTAAAATTCTTCTGGGATGTTCTAAACTTTTTCAATCTTCATCCTCAAGATCTGGCTCCAATTCCGTAACCAACATATGCCAGTACCAAGTGTTTTGCGAGGTGTATATGTAGATGGAGCCCACTGTCCTCCTTTATAGGGGATTCGTCTATCACAACCACCAGACTGAGTGTGCTGATGGCCCCATTCTAGAACTCAGTAGGGTCTCAATTCAAAGGCGAAGAGACGATTCTTTTCCTACAGCTACTCTGCCAAGACACTCCAAAGGAAGGATTAAAAGTTTGTTCTAGTGCCGGAACACGACCCCTGCTGCTGAAAACCTCTGCCAGGTTACAAACCAAATCGTCTTCCTATGACTTTTGAACTTCCTGGCTGGGCTCCTCAAGAAGAACATTCTCAACTCGTCCCCATACATCCAAAACTAAGGGCCTTGCTAGCCAATGGGTTGACTGGGGTTGAGCGAACCAGGTGTTGGGTAGCCTAGGAATCTTACCTTTTAGTCGCCGTAGCGGTTTAATGTACAAATACTCTGTTGGCTTGAACGGCGCACAAAGACACAACGACCAGGATTTGGAAGTTGAAGAGATAAACCGGATTGTAAAGAAACAGCTGGGATAAACTCAAATAGTTTGCAATCAAGATGGACTGAATCCCTTCTACGCTCTTAACCCAACTCCTCCAGTAAGAATGTTTAATAAATATTTATTTGGCTTATAGAACTATTTAAACTTCAAAGCTTATTTGCCATTTTTATTAACAACCTTACATGCAGACTCTCCATTCTGGATTAAGAAGAGGAAAACTCAGGCAAATAAACCTAAACCTGCTCCAAGTAAGAAGAAGAGTAAGGCGGCTGTGGGAGAGCCATCAACTAGGGGCGAGTCACCAACAACTAATGCATAGTAGGAGGTAGAACATGACTCCCTTGGCCGTCTCTTTACTGAACTTGCTAACGCCTCTTACTCTCAGGGTGATGCTACAACAAGCCGGGTCGATGATCTTGAGGTAATTTCCATCTCCTCCGGCTCAGAATCCTTGTCTCTAAGGAAAACAAGGCAAGTCATTCGAAAATTAAGTTTTTCTCACTCGGATGCTTATTTGGATGCCAATTTTATCTTGAAGAAGACTTAGCATGAATCAAGGCACCATACCGGAGTAGCTCAGTGACCTTGTGGCCGGCTTACCCGACAAGTTAGCCGCCCGTAAGCGATAGAATGAGGTGCCTCATAGTCCAACCCCTTCTCTTCCAAAAGCTGGCGTTACCCGACAACCTCTCAATCCTTCTGATTCAAATTATCAAGAGTCACCACCTACATTGGGCGACTCAACCGCCACAAAGCTGCCACCCCTCATTATCAACCACGGGTAAACTTTCTTCCTTATACCATATATTGCTTATTTATACTTAACCTTGCATACACTTCATTGTGATGTCTTGTTTGTAGGGACAAGGTTAAAACTCGGAAAAGAAAGGTTGGTGAGTCACCAATCCTGAGGTCCCTGAGCCAGAAAATCCGATTTTGCTGACTCCTAAAGCCCATACTGAGCACCCCGAAAATTATCAGGACGACCAAGATGAACTACCCAAATACTGATCCAACGAGCACTGAGGCTATAGATGCTGAAGCTAACCCGGCAGATAATCTTAACCCACCCAGTCCTCATAAAGCAGCTGAAGATGCTCCTTCTCATGAGAAGAATAACGAGGAAATTACTATCACTGGGACGGTTACAACTCCAGAGACCTCCAATGTGCTAACCAAACTTACCGCCAAGGATGAGACACCATTGCCTAAGAAAGGGAAGGCTAAGCTTGAACTTACCAATTACGAGGCTTTCAGTGTTGAAGAATTGCACGCCGGCTATTTAAACTGCCTCTATACAAGCCGAGAAATGGAAGCCAACATGGTTGGCATGATGAAGAGAAAATATGAGGTATGCTCAACTTTGATTTGTACTCTATATGTCCTTGTGTAGCCCCCAAGGTCCGGCTCATCTTCATGAGATGAGTGGGGTCTTGTCAATATGGAACTTCTGAAGAATCAAGCTATAGCCCCCAAGGGTTGGCTCATCTTTATGAGATGAGTCGTGTATTTATAAATATAGATACTTCTAAAGAGTCAACTTGTAGCCCCCAACGGCCGACTCATCTTCATGAGACGAGTCAGGTCTTTATAAATATAGATACTTCTAAAGAATCAATCTGTAGTCCCCAAGGGCAAGCTCATCTTCATGAGATGAACCGGGTCTTCTCAATATAATATGTTGGAAAAAAACTGACATGCATTAGCCCCCAGTGTCAAGTATATTGTTTGCAATCTGCTTGGGACTTAATATTTTTTTGCTTGTCATAGTCCCCAAATGCCAGGCTATATCTTGCTACTGGCTTAGGACTAAAACTATCTAAAATAATAACTCTCATTGTGCTTGAAGCTGTGAATGTAGCTGAGTCAAATGCGACTGGCTTGAAAAAAGATCTAGAAGTAGAGCAAGTCGCCCGAACCAAAACTGAATTGAAACTACAATATTCGTTGGAAGAATTGGAGAAAATCAAGGCATGCTTTGAAGCAGAGAAAAAATATATTTCGAGACTGACAAAGTCGCCTTGATCAAGCATGCAGAAGACGCTAACGGTCTACTGAAAACCATTACTAAAGAGTTGGTTGGGTAAAAGCGGCATATTGCTCATATGACCCAACCATCTTTGGTAAGTATTTTTATGAGCTCATGATAACCCGCTCAAATAATCATGTATGAAAAAATTCGCCTCGCGGCTCATACACTTGAATTGTTTGTCGGCCCCTCGAACTTGCAATCTTTAGGACAACAACTTGATGAAGCTAAAGGTTGTATACTCATTAATTGAACAATTATACACTAGAAGTCTCTGCACCATCAAAGCTTTCATGGGGGACAAAGAGCCGATGAAGTTCATCAAGGATGTGGTGAGACGCCTCTCTATGATCCCAAAGAAAATTGAAGATCTGAAAAGATCAGCCACCCGAACAGGTGCCATGACATCTTTGAGATGGGCCTTGGCTTATTTAGCAGATCTGGATCCTGTAGAGATGGTCCGAGGATTTCCTCGGTACAAAGATGACGGGACAGAATTCTCCGCTACTGACTATGCTTGTTGCATGCGGGTGACTCGAGTGTTGGCCAGCCAACTAGTTCTAGAGATGGATCTAAACACATATTAGGCGGCTTATGACGATAACAACTCACGAGTTGAACCGCCCACTTTTGAAGGTGTAGACCTGACTCCTCAACATCGTAAGCATATTTTGACCATGATGTTGACTCGTCCCCCATCTTGCATGAAGAAGCCATATTCCAAGCCTTAACTAATTGCAACTGGGATGTGGACAACCTTCAGATCCAAGACATAGAAGAATCAATGCAGGATAACCCGAGGGCATCACAGGCGAGAGGTCAGCCCAGGTCTAACCTGGATAGAGTTAACCCGGGTGGCTCATAAGCCGGGCTACAGGAGTAATTTGTACTCAAAAACTTTGGTCCAAAATTCCGGCTCAATTATAGCCATGTAATAGCTTAAACAAACAGTTGGTTGCCTATGTCGTGCCTTTGTGCACATTTGAACTTTTGATCCCGTCTTAATTTGATGACGAAGGATTTGTATATCAACAAGTCTGTCAACTTGTCCTTATTATTTTGTTTGGAATCATACAACCAGTGACTTGCACATGTATTTGATAAATTTCCTGTAGCGTCATGTATGTGCAGAAAGTATACCTGCAAAACTAATTCCACCAAATAATATTTGAACTAGAGAGATTCGATGAGTCATCGACCGACAACTTATAGTCATTAATAATATATTGCAGATTAATAATCTCACGACTCATGGTCCATGAAGACTCAATGATGAGCATGAATAACCCATAGTTATTTTGACCCTGGGATTTTTAGCAGAAAAAATTCCTGAAAAGCAAGTATCTCCACATAGCTATGGAGTGAATTATAAGTCGGTTTTCGAGGCTCGACAAAAAGACTAGCTTTTCAGTCTTGAGTCTTGCTTCAATGAAGCTGGCATGATAGCCTTGGTTTATCCGCGTTTTATGTAAGCCGGCTCTCACGTGTTAAGTCGCCGTTTTAACCTTAACATGTTTAGGGTCATAAAGATTGACTTGTTAAGAGTACGGTGAGTCACCTTTTGGAGTAGCAACAAGCAAACATGTAGGCTTAACCAATATATTGTGCCATTTTTGCCGGATCAAGAGGGTGAAAAATCTAAACTCGATGAGTTGGAAGCCCCCCAAGTGACCATTGATCAGCAAATAAAAACTAATCCACAATATATGAGATGAAACGACAGAGGCCTCAAGTTTCAGGGATGCCGAATTTATTATACTTGATCATAAAAGGTATATACATTATGTACTTATGTACAATGATTGAAGCGAGTGACTTCAGTGTAGTAAGGCCAAATATGAACAATGTTCCAGGGCTTGTTGGTCTCCTCCTTAGAGGTACGTGACTTATTGTGTTCACGTATGTCAATAAGATAATATGATCCATTATTGAGGTTTTTGCTAATTACAAAGGGCCCTTCCCAAGGAGGTGAAGGCTTATGCATGCCTATCTGATCTTGAATCAAATGGAGCACTAAGTCGCCCTCCTGGAAACTACGGCTGTGAATTCTTCGACTGTGATAATGGTGAAGATCTTGTTGATAAATTGCAGATCGAGCTGCCTCAAGACCACATTCCTCCTCCAAGACATCAATAGAATTTTGTCGAGCTGCCTCATTGTCCGTCTCAACATAAGATGCCACTCGGGGCGAGTCATGACGTATGTCACTTGGAAGAACCACTTATGCGCCATAAACCAAAAAGAACGACGTGTAGCCCGTTGATCTATTGGGGGTTGTCTGTATGCTCCAAAGAACCGCAGGAATCTCTTCAACCCAACAACTTGGAGTACGCTCCAAAGGAACCATGAGCCGGGGTTTAATATCTCATAATATTTCCTAGTTAGCACGCTCTGCCTAGCCATTGAAATGTGGATGAGCTACAGATGATACATCAAGCTGGATATGCTCCCTTTGAAAGAACGTATTCATAGCACCTTTAGACAGATTTGTCCCATTATCAGTGATGATGCTATGAGGATTACCAAATCGAAAGATCAGCTTTTTCACAAACTGAACTGCAGTTGCCGCCTCACAATTGCTGACTGGCTCTGCTTCGACCCACTTGGTAAATTTATCAACCACCACCAACAGGTGAGTATTTTTATCCTTAGACCTCTTGAATGGTCCAACCATATCAGGCCCCCAGACCGCAGATAGCCAAGTTACTAGGAGCATCCATAATTCTTGAGCCGGCGCGTGAGCCTGTCATGCAAATTTCTGACAACCATCACACTTTCGAACAATGTCTTCTGCGTCAGCATGAGCTCTGAAAGTCTTGGACGCCATATATCTTGACCCGACGTGATGACCACAATCTCCTGCATGAATTTCCTGTAAAATCTCCCTTCCCTTGTCAGGGGAAACACAACACTAAAACACGCCAGTTATGTTGCATCGATGTAACTCGCCATTGATAATAGTCATGGATTTAGATCGCCGGGTGATCTTCCAGGACAATAGCTCTTCCTTTTGAAGCTCACCCCAGGTTAAATAAGCCAGATAAGGTACCGTCCAATCTAGAGTTGCTCATAGATCCGCCACCAGCTACCCCTTTGGGACTGGGATAGCTAGATCTTCTTTTGAAGGTAATTTGACACAAGGATTATGCAACACATCTAGGTAAACATTACGAGGAACCGGCTTACACTGAGAGCCTATCCGAGATAAAGCATTAGCTGCCTCATTAAGCCGCCGGTCTATGTGATCCACTTGATATCCTTTAAAGTGACCAGCGATGTTAGTCACCGCCTGATGATAGGACGCCATGAGTGGTCTTTAGAATCCCACGTCCCTGAAACTTATTGTGGAACAAGGTCTGAGTCGCCCAAGCATCTGACTCGACTTAAGTTCATTTCCTTACCAATACGGAGCCCATGTAACAAATCCTCATACTCAGCTACATTATTAGTATAGGGAAGCATAAGTCGTAGGACATAACAAAACTTGTCACCTTGTGGGGAAGATAAAATAACTCCAGCCCCCAGCCTTCCAATTGCCTGGACCCGTCAAAGTGTGTCGTCCAGTATGTATTATGTGGCCTTTCCTCGGGTGTTTGTAACTTTGTCTAGTCATTAATGAAATCTACCAAGGCTTGAGACTTGATAGAAGTCCTGGGGAAATATTTCAAATGACTAGGCCCAAGCTCAATTGCCCACTTAGCGACTCGTCTTGTAGCTTCTTGGTGTTTGGATGATATCTCCCAGAGGAGGCAAATTGGCCATGGTGATTGGATGCCCACGGAAGTATCGCTTTAACTTGCGACTAGCCATGAACACTCCAAACACCAATTTCTGCCAGTGTCAATCGGAGCCGCCAAGATGGACGGCTTGGCTAACTGCTTCTTAAATGCTTCAAAAGCCTCATTAGCAACATCACCCCAGACAAAATTATTAGTATTTTTCATCATCTAGTATATTGGAAATCGCCTTTTCACCTAGGGGGCTTATGAACCGTCTCAGGTCCGCAATATGACTTGCCAGGCGTTGTATATCATTGATACATGCCTTCTTATACAAGGAAGTGATAGCCTCAATTTTCTTCGGGTTAGCTTCGATGCCCCTCTCCGAAACTAGAAAACCTACCACTTTCCTACAGGTACCCCCAAAATGCACTTTGTCGGGTTAAGCATCATCTTGTACACCCGGAGATTGTCAAAGGTTTCCTTCAAATCCTTGACTTTATCGCAATGTCATCAACATAAGCATGAACATTGCGTCCAATCTGTCCATGGAGGCAATTCTGAACACAACACTGGTAAGTCGTGTGAGAACCCTTGAGCCCAAAATGCATAGGCACATAACAGAAAGCTCCAAAGGGTGTGCTAAAAGCTAATTTCTCCTGGTCTTCCACTACCATCTTTAACAGAAAGCATCCAGGAAGCACAGACTCTCACAAACCGCCATTGCATCAATGATCTAGTCAATATACAGGGGAGGGCAAATGGATTAGCTGAGCAAGCCTTATTAAGATTTGTGTAGTCCACACACATACGCCACGTGGCATTTTTCTTAAGGACAAGCACCGGGTTAGCCAAACACTGAGGGTGAAAAACTTCCACGATGAACCTGACTGCTAAGAGCCGGTCCACTTCTTCTCCAATGGCCTTATGCCTCTCCTCATTAAAACAATGGAGGAATTTGTTGGTTGGCTTCATCCTAAGATCCACGTTAAGATGGTTCTCAATGAATTCTCTCACAACACCTTGTAGGATTGAAAGTAGTGCTAGAGGGGGGTGATTAGACTACTTGACCAAACATTTTTTTGCCTTTTCCCAAATTTTAGTGTTTGTAGTTTTAGCATTTATGGCAAGTAAAGTACACCCTACACATTCATGTCTAAGAGTATAGCCGCGGAAAATAACAAAAAGCATGAGTAGAAGGGATAGGGTAGGAAGATCAAATGCAATTGTAGACATGATGATTTTTCCCATTGTTCCGATAGGTGGTGCTATCGTACATCCACGTTTATGGAGTCCTCAACCCACGGAGGGTAACGGTCGCGAGAGTCAACGGAGGGCTCCACCCATAAGGGTCGAAGAAGTAGCAACCTTGACTATTCCATAACGGCTTCCGTCCATGATGGACTAGCCTCACTATGGGTAGATCTTCATGAAGTAGGCGATCTCCTTGGCCGTACAAACTTCTTCGTTTAACTCCACAACACAAACTAGGAGGCTCCCAAGCGACACCTAACCAATCTAGGAGGTACCACCCTCCAAAACGTAATAGGCTTGGTAATGACGATGAACTCCTTGCTCTTGTGCTTCAAGATGATAGACTCCTCAACACACAATCACTCTCTCATAGATTTGGCTTGGTGGAAGAGATGGGATTGGTGGAAAGCAACATGGGGAGGCTAGAAATCAAGATCCATATGGTTGGAGTGGAAGATCTTGACCTCAACACAAGGGTAGGTCACTACTAGGAAAAGGGCTATATATAATATAGACACTAATGGCGCACCAGTCATGTGGTGCGCCACTACTATATAGCAGTGGCGCACCATGTTCTGGTGCGCCATTAGTGTGATGGACACTAATGGCGCACCACACACTCGGTGCGCCACTACTAACAAACTTTTTTTTTGTTATTTTTCCAAAAGTACTAATGGCGCACCAGAGCAGAGTGCGCCATTAGTAGTTTAACTAGTAATGGCGCACCACTAACCCAGTGCGCCACTACTATATTTTTGTTGTTGCAAAACTACTAATGGCGCACCTCCAGCTGGTGCGCCATTAGTAACCAGGGTTACTAATAGCGCATTTGAAGGTGGTGCGCTATTAGTAACTTGGGACGAGCTAGATATTTTGGACAGCCACCTACCACACTCACTTTCCCCACTTTCATTCTCTCCACCTCCTCCTCCAAGCTTGTCTCGGGTGCCTCCTCCTCCTCACCTCACCCAAATTAAGTGGTTAAATTACCTTTTTTTGATAGGTAAGTAAGGGGAAAGCTTTTATGTTGTAGATCTACTTTTTTCTCCCTCCAACAACGTGCACATGCACTTTTTATGGCCTAGCTAGATCTACGTATGTTTGTGGTGTTGCATATATGTTTGTGTTTGCAGGTACCGGTATTTGAAATGCAATTGTTGCCAATATTTTGCCGGAATGTTGATTCATTTCCGTTTCGGCGAGAATTTGGCACTATGCATTCTTTTTGGTCCTATTTTTAGGCAAAGTCATGCCAAAGTTTTTCTTGGTTCTAAAATATCGTTTTGCTCTACCCCGCAGGCGACCATGGTCTGCAAGATGACCGAAGGCATCGTGAATAGGTTTTTGAGCTCCACGAAGGCCGAGATGCTTCAAAATAACGAGACGGAGATAAGATGTCTGTGTCGAAGATGCAAGCTGAGGAGCCTTATGGATCCGGATTCCGTACAGGTGCGGGACCACCTGCTCTTGCGTGGTTTCATGGATGGCTATTGGTGGCAAGGTGATGAAGATGATTATGAAGTCGTCCATGGGGGCCGGGCAAGAAATTAGGAAGGGCATGAGCAAGACAACCGCGGCGAGGGCGGGCGAGAAGACGAAGAATCTCTAGGACATGATCACAAAGTAGATGCAATACACGGTCATCATGTAGAAGATGCCGGACATGATGATGGGGAAGATGTCAGAGCAGACGAAGGGCATGATCATGAAGATGAAGATGCCGGAGCAGATGACAATGGACCATCGATGGGCTGGGTGCAGGACCCTCATATTCAAGAGCTGCTTCTCAAGCAGAGGGATAATGAAAGGGCTGCCGCCCGAGAGAAAGCCAAGCTGGATCAACTGGAGATAGACGCGGTTACTCCATTGTATGAAGGATGCAGGCCCGAGGATACGCGCCTGAAAGTAACGCTCATGGCTCTGGAGATGAAGGTAAAACACAAAATGACCGACACATGCTTCGACGAGAACATGTCATTCTGGCACGAACGTCTTCCCAAGGGGAACAAGTGCCCGACCAGTTTCGAGGAGGCGAAGAAAATTGTGTGTCCTCTCGATTTACCATATGTCCGGTGTGCGGCATCACTCGATAAAATATGAGGAAGAAAGCTCCTTGAAAAGTGGTGTGGTACTTTTCAAACACTCCTCGTCTGCAGCGGTATTTCGCGGACCGTAAGGTAGCAAAGCTCCTGCGTTGGCACGTGGATAGGGAGGAGAAGAAGCGAGAAGATGACGCAAATGATCCGGAGATAAATATAAAAGACAAGATGCCGAGTCACCCTAAGGATCCGAGCCAGTGGCAAGCGTTGAACTTCGAACACCCAGAATTTGGGAACGATCCAAGGAACATCGTGTTGGGCGCGAGCACCGATGGAGTCAATCCGTTTGGCAGCCAGAGAAGCACACATAGCACCTGGCCTGTGTTTGTGTGGATGTACAACCTTCCCCCCTGGTTGTGCATGAAGAGGAAGTACATTCACATGAGTAGGCTAATTGAAGGGCCGAAACAAGCAGGGAACGACATCAATCTGTATCTGGGGCTGCTGAAAGAGGAGCCAGACACGCTGTGCAAAACGCCAGCCAATACGTGGGACGCCGCAGAGAAAGAATATTTCCCTATGAGAGCCGCACTGCTCCCGACGGTGCACGACTATCTCGCTTACGGATATGTCGCGGGGCAGGTGGTCCATAGATTTTCTGGATGCGTCAGGTGCATGGATGACACAACGTATCGCCAGCTAGATAGAGATCCCGGGTCTTCGAAAACCGTGTTCATGGGACATCGAAGGTGGCTTCGCGATGATGACTCATGGAGAAAACGCAAGGATCTGTTCGATGGTGAAACCGAACCCCGAAGACGCCCACGTACGAGGAGCGGCGAGGAAATAGACAAGCTGTTGAAAAATTGGAAAGAGTGCCCACCGCCGGGAAAGGCGCCAGAGCCGGGAAAGAAGCGAAAGGCGCCAGAGCCGCTGCTAAAGGTATGGAAAACGAGGTCTGTTTTCTGGGACTTGCCGTACTAGAAGTTCCTTCGTGTGCCTCACAACCTTGATGTCATTTATATCACGAAGAACGTGTGCGAGAGTCTCCTTGGTACCCTGCTCAACATGCCAGAGAGGACCAAAGATGGGCCGAAAGCAAGGGCAGACTTGAAATCAATGGGCATCAGGGAGGAGCCTCACGCTAATAATGATGATGATGATGATGATGATGAGGCGAAGCAGGACACGGAAAGTCGTCGCAAAGGCAAAGAGGCCAAGAAGACCGGAAATATCTTCCCTCTCGCGTGCTTCACTCTAAGTCAGGAGGAGATCGATCAGTTTTTCACCTGCCTCGTAGGAGTAAAACTTCCTTACGGTTACGCGGGGAAGATAAGCAGATACCTAGACTCAACGAAGCAGAAGTTCAGCGGGATGAAGTCTCACGACTGTCACGTGCTGATGACGTAGATACTTCCAATTGCAATCCGTGGGATCATGGACGCGCACGTCCGTGAAACGCTATTTGGCCTATGCAACTTTTTCGACGTCATCTCTCGGAAGTCGGTTGGCGTGAGGCAACTCAGAAGGCTACAGGAAGAGATCGTGGTGATCCTATGCGAGCTTGAGATGTACTTCCCGCCCGCATTCTTCGATGTTATGGTGCATCTGCTGGTCCATATCGTGGAGGATATCATCCAACTCGGGACGACGTTCCTGCACACCATGATGTCGTTCGAAAGGATGAATGGTGTCATCAAAGGATACGTTCGCAACATGTCACGTCCAGAGGGAAGCATAGCCAGGGACTTTCTGACCGAAGAGTGCATCTCCTATTGCACGAATTATCTAGGCATCGAGAACCCCGTTGGTTTGCCCGTCAACAGGCACCTCGGCAGGCTCGCTGGATGGGGTCACCTGGAGGGTCACCGCAAAATGCATGTCGACTTCGAGGGTCGACTCGCCGACTTTGAAAGAGCAAACCTAGTCGCGCTACAACACATAGACGTGGTCGATCCTTGGGTGATAGAGCACAAAACCTTTATTGAGAAGACGTACAATGACCAAGGCCAACAGAGGACGGACGGAGATATAATCAAAGAGCACAACTCATGTTTCACGCGTTGGTTCAAGAAGAAGCTTCTATCGTACCCTTTACATGAGGATTCTTCCGCGGAAGAACAACTCATATTCGCCTCGTCACAGGGCGCCGAGCACAACCTGATGACGTATGAGGCGTACGATATCAACAGCTACACATTCTACACCGAGGGAAAGGACATGAAGAGCGATGGTTATCAGAACTCCGGGGTAATGATGGAATCCTACACCGGTAACGACAAGGGCAGATACTACGGAAGGATCGAGGAGATCTGGGAGCTGAGCTACGCTGGAGAGAAGGTCCCGATGTTCCGTGTCAGATGGGCCAAGAGCGTCCTAAAAGAAGACCGGTATTTCACCACCATGGTTATACCCGAAGCCAAATCTAAGACCGAGGCGCAAACGCCACCGTGAAAAATGAGCCATGGGTACTGGCTTCCCAGGTGGACCAATGCTTCTTCATTACCGACCCACCAAAGCCAAGTCATGTTGTTGTGAGGAGAGGCAAAAGTAAGATCATCAGAATGGATGGAGTCGCCAATGAGCAAGACTTCGACAAGTACGGCGACCCAAAGATGGAACATGACGACGACGATGAAGTACCAGCATACACCACAAGAAGTAGGACCACCCTACCTAAAGAAGGCGGTCTGTGAGCAGAACTCGATCCCATTACAGCAGAAGAAGAAGGGATGAAAAAGAAAGAATAACAAGGGCGGTGCGAGCCAGCCGGCACCGAGTACGATCCGTGCTCAGGACGGGCCACCTTCACCTAAGGATATCTCGAGGAGGGTGCATGTGGCGGGTAGGCCGGTGCTACCGACTAATCTGCTCAATGCTGCAACCGGTGCTATGCGGAGTCTGCATGACAGTGTTCTTTCTTTGGAGCAGCGGCGTCTCTCCGAGAATGATGTGGCATACCCGGTTTTCGTGGCCAAGGTGCCAGAGGGCAAGGGATTTATGGATAGCGCCATCGGGGGTACGATCGTCCTGCGGTTTGATGACATCTTCGCTATGTTTAACCTTCATCCGCTGCACTACACCTTTGTTCGCCTATTTTTGCTGAGTATGGAGATGCGGATCATTAGAGACAAGACCCCGGAGATCGTGATAGTTGACCCCTTCTACATGCGTGCCAAGATATTGGGCAGCGCTGGGGACCGGCAAGTCGCGAGTTCACACCTCGAAGGCGTCATTCTGGCAAACCCAGATAAGGATAACTTCCTCGTGCCTTACTTTCCCGAGTAAGTCATCCCCTCACCGCCCCGTAACATATGATTTCTTAGATTTCGATCGTTCTTTTTTTCTAACATTCCGTGTTTTGTGCAGTGACACACATTGCACACTCATCCTCTTAAGCCCGAAATATTCCATGGCCACGTATTTCGACTTGGACCGTCAGTCGAAGAAAGACTACACAAATATCAAGAAAGTTCTTGATGATGTTCTCCCTGGCTACGCTAGATCCGGAGGCACCTTCAGCAGGACAATTCATAGGTACGGCAAGCACGTGTTCACCCACAATACGACGTTCCCCTGCGTCAAGCCGCCGCCTAGCAGTCAAAAGGATGCCTACTACGCCCTCCATCACATGCGGGCGATCGTACGGGGCCAACATCACCTTTTGCTACCAAATAATCTCAAAGATTGGGCCACACGCTTGTCGGCAATCCAGGACGCGGACATCAGACAAGAATTCTATCGCATCCAGTCGGAGTTTGCGGAAATCATCCATCAAGATGTCCTTCGTACCTCGGGGCAGTTCTACCTCAGATATCAACCGTCCAACAGTGAGATAGAAACAACGCTACAAATGCAGGATGACAACGCCCATGATTTCATGACCATCACTAAAGACGGCGGCTTCATCCACGCTCCGGTCGTTGAGTCGAGTCGAAAGTAGTGATGCTATGTAGTTCTGAAATGTCGATTGCCTCATGTTGTAATATTAAACTTTAATGAACTTGTATGTCTCTTTGGTTTGGACAGTCGTTCAACTTATATGTAATCGATGCTATTTATTAGTAGGACCATGAATCGTGCTATTAATGTGTTGCTTTTCTCTTCCGATCCTTTTGTTGCATACTTATATATTGCTTATGTATTGTCTGTGAATTGCTACTAACGTTTTGTTTGGCTAGTGCATAGAGATGCCGTCGTATGTCGTGTACAAGGGTAAGGTTCCTGGAGTCTACAACGACTGGGAGGAGTGTCGGAGACAGGTTCACCCTTTCAGCGGTAACAGTTACAAAGGGTACACCACTAGGGCAGAGGCGGAAGCTAGCTACGCGTGCTATCTAACGGGAGAGAGGAGGGAGCGTTGGAGGAACCGGATGAAGAACAGTTTCATCATGATGATGCTCATCGTGATGACCGCAACTCTCTTCTATGTGATGGTAGTTTAGATGATCGATATCGACTTGTAATGTGAAGACAAACTCGCTATTCGCGGTGTCGAGACTTGTAATGTTCTAACGTTGTTCGGTATTTTAAATTCGGAGACTAATATGATGAATTGTATTCGGAGACTAATCTTCTATTGTATTCGATAAATCTGCTATTTATATGTTGTGCTCTCTATATTCTGTGCAGTAATATGTTTTGTCACATGTGCAAATATCAGAAAAGAAAAAATATACCTAATATTCATACTAGTGGCGCACCACTCAGCACATTAGTGGCGCACTGCAAAAAGCACACTAGTGGCGCATCCTCCATTAGTGCGCCATTAGTAAGCCAGAGCACATGGGTAAATATGGCCCCTGGGAGGCATACTAATGGCGCATCGTGAGCTATACTAATGGCGCACTGCATGGTGCGCCATTAGTATACCAGATACTAATGGCGCACCTGTGGTGCGTCATTAGTAAAAAAATCTAATGGCATGATGCTAGTGGCGCACCTGTAGTGTGCCATTAGTAGCCAAAATAGGTGCGCCACTAGCAGGCCTTTTCCTAGTAGTGGGTGGTTCTCTCTCAGAAAAACTAGATGGGGCAAGTATGGAATAGTTCTAAGTGCTTCTCTTTCGAGTAGGTGGTGGTGAAGGGGTATATATAGGCATCTCCAAAAATCCAACCATTACACACAATAAGTCAGACTTGGTGGAACCGATGTGTGTATCTCGGTTGTACCAAAGTGACTTAAAGTTAGCAACTTTTGAATCTCGATGAGACCGATATAGGAATCTTGGTTGCACCGATAAGGTGACCAATGGTCAGAATGACCAATCTCAGGGACACCAACTCGACAATCTCGGAAGGACCAAAACTGTGAACTTGCGTAACAGAAAGTTGACAGCCCAACTCGGTGGCACCAAATGCAGTATCGGTTGCACCGAAAAGCTAGGGTTTGGTCGAGTCTAGGGTTTGGAATCGGTGGCACCGAGTGTAGAATGTTGGTTGCACCGATTTTGAGTATTTGGCTTTGGACAGACTTTGGTGGGAGAGTTTGTGGGTGTTTTTGGTGACTATCACTTGTGCACGTATGAGCATTTTGTTCAACAACAAAACCTTACCCCTTTTTAATAGTATTGGCTTTCCTATGGACTCAAAATGATTTCTCACAAATATAAGTGTAGAATCCTCTTGCTTGAAGCTTTGCCAACCTATTTCCTTGTATCTCGGGGTATTCCACAATCTCCATAATCCTTTTGCCAATCCTATCATTGAACATTTCCTGAAATACACATGGTAGAAACATTAGTTCAATGACTTATATGTTGTTATAAATTACCAAAACCACCAAGGGAGAAAATGTTCTTTCAGTCTCCCCCTTTTTGGTAATTGATGAAAACATATAGATCAAAGCTTTGACATATGATATAAACAATGAATATAATCGTCACTTTGAGAAGTATGTGATAAGAAAGAGCTCCCCCTAAATTTTTGCATCATTTTGAATTTGCGTTTGAATGCAAATGCACAATCAATTAGGTACATGGGGCACTTCTTCCATGTCACATACAACTTGATGGTGTTCAAGAATAATTAGAGTGAACATCATAGCACAACACAATCAAGGAATGGTGAAAGATCATCTCATTAAGCATTAAGATGATAGGAAGTAGTAGCATCACACAAAAAGTGTATGATCAAACACAAAGAATGTGTATCACAAGCAACCAAAAGACAATTGTTTTTGAAAAAGCAATAAACACCAAAACACTCTCTCACATGAAGCCTAAAGATCTATATACAGTTCTTCCCCTTTGGCAACAAGTTACCAAAAAGTTCAAAGGCATATATCTAAGCGTTCTTGGGCTGATGTTGATGAAGGAGTCGAGAGAACAACATCGGTGAAGATCTCTGCAGATGTCGTGGATGGAGTTGGAGTGGCAGCTGGAGGAACTGAAACTGATGGAGCAGGAGCTGAGGTGACAACAGGAGGAGCTGATGAAGAGGGCCTCAAGTCTAGAGCTGGCACAATGGCTGATCTGGCCTGAGTAGGAAACTGTGTGCTTGTCTTGCGAGGTGATCCATCGTCATCATCATCATCATCATATGAAGAAGTCTGATGAAGAGGCACTGAGTCAAATTTCCTTCTTGAGCTCATTGACTGTCTTAGTCATCCCATCCACCTTATCATTAAGGGTCTTGATCCTATTTTCAAAGATCCTCACAAGACTGTTCTGGCTGTCCAGAACCCCCTTAATGTCCTTCTACATACCCTAAGCTGATGATATCAACTGATCCATTTGCTCATTTCTAGATCTACGGACTTGAGCACTAGTGGCTCTAACTGCCTCTGCCTCTGCCTGAGCTGCAGCAGATGTGGGATGTTCAGCATCCATCACCACAACATTCTCCTCGAGATCTGACAGTAGGGGCAAATGGGGACGATCTAGAGCAAATATGTGCTTCTCCAACTTGGAGTTGATGAGTATCTGGATATAGGGTGCATAGCAGCAAGAGCACTTCTAATCAACAGCAACCCTCTTGACTATCTCAACAATCAAATCCATGACTCTGATCTTGGTGTGTCTATAAAGGTGGATAAACATGTTGATGGAGTAGCCTCGGATCATCTTGTCATCTCCTGACTTGGGCATCAATGTATGCCTCAGAATGGTGTTCATGGTGCGGAGGCCAGCCTGGAGAATGTAAATAGATCCTATCCTGTGAGAATTAACATTAATAGCAGGGATCTCCTTGTACATGTTAGCCATAGCATTGTGGCTCTCCTTGGATTCTGAGTAGACATCCAAATCTCCATCTTGAGCTTCTGGGACTCCTAAGATGGAAGCCCTTTCATCAACAGTGGAGTCATATCTTTCACCTTCAGTCATCCATACAATCCTACCATCTCCATAGAAATGTGCAGTGGAGTAGAATTGCATGATCATCTCATTATTCCAAGCAGTAAAATTTGTGCCAACAAACTCATCCAATCCAATGCAGTGAAAATTATGTTGGACACTTGGAAATTAGTCCTCATTCTCCTTGATGAATTTCCATTCCACATACCTCATATCACTCACAGCTGGACTCTTGTCAAAAAGCACAGTCTCATAGAAATCCTGTTGCTCTTTGGTATAGAATATGTAGTCCATAGCTGTCTTCTTCCTTTGGGCATATGGATCAGCTCTCCATGCCCTCAAGCAAGGTTCCTTCCTCTTCTTCATATCTTCAGCAAGTGGATAGCTGGCATTATGTACTGGAAGGTGTGGCCTAAGCTTCATTAAGGCAGTCAAGTCATCATCCTCTTCTTCTCTAAAGGTAGACCCTTCGTTCTTCTCAGAAGCAGGAATCTGTCTGGATGACCTCTTGGATTTTTCAGTAGCAACAGCAGTTTCTTGGATTTGGTGCTCTTGGTGGTTGCAGCCTTAGGCATAGCATCTGCCATAAGCTTTGACTTCTTCTTGGGAAGGGCCTTAGCAGCTGGCTCTACCTCCTCTTCAGCAGCAGCTGCCTCCTCTAGATCTTCAAACATAGATGTAGGCCTGTCAATAACATGTATTATCCTATTTCTAGCCTTCTTCTTCTCCCTTGCCTTCTTAGGCATATACTTCTTTGGGGGCTCAATGGTCATTGTAGCTCTGACACTCTCAGGTGCTCTCATAGATTCAGGAGGTGCATATGTTTTGCTAACCACCCTCCTGGAAGAGGTGGCCTCATTGGCTGACTTCTTGGCAGCCTTCCCTTACTTCTTGGCAAGAACCTCATATGGCACAAATTCTGAATATTCTTCATCTGAATTCAATCTCTTCCTGGTCCTTGTAGCAGCTTTAGGCAACCCATGAGAACTAGGGGTGCCTGGATCTGAAAATGAACTAGTCTAGGGACTAGTGCCCGAATCCATCCCAACACTCTGTTCTCTGAAGTTGTTCTCATTGTCATCTGAAGTAGACATCTCTGACCCTATGAATAGAGTGTAGAGGAGTAGAAGAAGACGAGTCATCACAAAATGAGGCTGATTTTTGCAAGTTTGAACACAAGATTTTCAAGATTTTACATTCAATCACATGAAAGTCGGTATAGCCGAAGCAAAAATTTCGATGCTACTGAGACTAACTATCCCATTAACACAGACTTGGCACTCTTTTCGGTGAGACCAAAAAGAAGTACTCGGTTTCATCGAGACAGTTCTTAGCAACACAAACAGGCAAGTCGATGATACCGATTTGTCCACTTTGGTTCTACCGAGTTCCATCGGGCGGGAGGTAAACCCTAGAAAATCGATGGTTCTCTAATCTATAGAGTATTCTCATGGATAAAAAGTTGTGCAAACTATGGCTCATAGAGAAAATCAACTTTATTGCACAAGGAATAGACAGGGAGCACAAGAAATATCAAATCCGTACCCTAGCTTGGTGATGGATCTGCTACAGCGGTGACGGCGGCGAAGATGCCCGTCAACGGCAAGATTCCCAATGGCAGTGATGCACGGGGAGGCAATGCGATGACCAGGGGATCCTTTTGTGGAAGCTTAGGGTTTGGGGCGCGACGATTGAAGATTGAAATTTCGAACCGTCGGGACCACAACTTATATACCCCGCACTATCGGTGATACCGATTCTATATTTTTGGTGTCACCGAGTTTCTCAACTGTCAACTGACAGGGAAACTCGATGTATCCGAGAATATGGAATCGGTGGTACCGAGATAGAAAACCAGATCAACCCTAGACATTCGGTGAAACCGGGATTTTGGGGTTGGTTCCACTGAGATGCACTTGGGAGGTTTTAATGGTCAGTCCTTAACGATACAGAACTCCGAGTGCTCCACACAAAGAGGGATCGAAAAGCACTTGTTCAAATTTTGTGATGCGGCATGAATAGAGTATGAGGTGAGAAAGCATAGATAGCTAAAGAGCGGTCCTAGGCATTCTTGTCCATCCAATTGGCAAAAGAGAAAATCAAGAGCCAAATAGCAATAATTGGATGTCCTCGAATGAGAAAATAAATGCATACCAACATGCTCACACAATAAGATGACAAATGAAATCATGACAAACATGCACATACACACTAGCATCTAACAAGCACTTGGGCAATGACGAAGTCATCTATATATGAGTATATTCACTTAGGAGCCAAGTAAGAATACTTGATCATATGTCATACTCATCATTTAAGCACAAGTGGGGTTACCACTTTTACATAAAGCATTTAATGTTGCCACATACTAAGAGATGCTTTAACTCAAGTCTTAGAGTAAAGCTCCCCCTTGATATGATAGCCCCCATACGAGGGATAAACTAACCTTGGGTTTTGTCGATGAGGACTTCATGTTGGTGAGGTAGTTGTGGATTCTCAAGGTTGATGAAGATCACCAAGAGTTGGGAGCATTGTTGTTGTTTCCATACTCTACTCACCTACATGGGTTAGTCCCAACATACAAGAGACAAATACAACGATATTTATGGACATGGAGTGCAAAGCATATGTTATGGTGTACGTTGATTTGTTGATTACCTTGTCCCTTGCTTACCTTTGAGGGAATGTGTGAATCCTTGAACTATTGCATAGAGTTGATGTTATTTGCAAATAGTTCTTGCCAATAATGAATGTGGGTGAATTTGATTGGCAGAGTCACCCCTTAAGAACTCTATAGTTCTTCTTGGGGACCCACATCAAGTTGATGGGGATCCTTGGTGTTGTAGTAGCCTTTGTAGAAGTTAATATTGAAGTATCCTTGGGAACCCACTCCACCAAAGCTAGGGATTCATCTTCATATGAGTCAATGTCCTCTTGAAGCTTGTTCTTGCCCTTGATCTTGTGGTCTTGTGGTGGAAGCTCATCTTGAGTGTTTGTCCCCTTGGGAAGAATATTTTCATACTTCTCCTTTTGAGGAACAAACTTGGGATTGGGGTATTGACCTTCTTCCCATTCAACTCCATTTATTTTGAATTATCCAACACCACGATTCTCCGGTATCCTCCGTGCTTGCGTACAATTTCCTCAAATTGCTTACACCCGGCAAGACTCTTGTAGATACATTTTTCTATAATTCCTTTCAATAAAGCATTTTCTTGATCAAGTGTTACTTGGCTAAGAGGATCATCATTAGTGGAATCAATAGAACTACTAGAAGCAACATCATTGGGTTTAACATTTTTATTGTTGTTACTAGATGAAGAACCTTTCTTGCCTTTGTTACTAGATTTCTTAATTTTAACTTGAGGCATGAATGTATACAAGAGTAGTCATTTGGCTAGATAAGATGAAGTCTTCTTTCGGAGATCGTCATTGATAGCTTTAAGAAACTCATGCTCTTGCTCCAAGTTGATCTTCTTGAAGTGTAGCTTCTCATGAGTTCTCACACGCTCCCTATGATCTTCGAGAGTAGATTCATGAGCTAACTTAAGAGTGTTTAGTTCTTTAGTTAGTTCGTCTATTTTCATCTTGTCATTATCAATTGACTTATCTTGACTAGCATGAGAATTATCAAGTTCATCTTGATCAACATCACTAGTTTTATCAGAAAGCAAGTCATCAACACAAAGCAAACCATCTTCATCACTATTGAAATCAAGATACTCAGGGTGTGATACCTTGGGGCCTTTAGCCATGAAGCAACTTCCACTCCCTTCGTTTGGTGAATCAAATAGATCATAGGAGTTGGTAGTCACTAGAGCACTTCCGGCAACACCTTCATCTTGACTATAGTTGGAGTTGGAGTGATAGCTTCTCTCAGAGTGGTTGTAGGATTCGGAGCCAGAAACCCATTCACCAACATGAGCTTGATGTTTCCTTCTTGAGTATCTCTTGGTGTACTTGTCCTTCTTCTCCGAGTCCCTACTTCTCCTTGAGGGTCTTGGTTCATAACGATCATCTCTGCTCCTTCTCTCTCTTCGAGGTGACTCATCTCTTCAGCTTCGTCTTCTTGGTGACTCTTCTTTCCTCTTGTAAGGAGCCATGCACAATTGTAGCAGTTTCGGTCATGACTTGACGAATGCTTCTGTTCATATCTTGAGTTGGAGCTTCGATCTTTGCTTTTATTCTTGTAGAACTTGTTGAATTTCTTGACCATGAGGCTTATCTCTTCATTTGTGACAAGGTTGTCACTTGAGGTAGCGGGATCATCACTTGTGGCTTTGTAAGCACCGCTAGACTTGTGGTGAAGCTCTTCCTTGCCTTTTAGTGTCATCTCATGAGCAACAATTCTACCAATCACTTCTGTTGGCTTGAGATCTTTGTAGTTGGACATCATTTGGATCAATGTGCAAACGGTATCATATCGATCGTCCAAAGCTCGAAGTATCTTCTTGATAATGAATTTGTTAGTCATTTCTCCGCTTCCTAAACCGGCAATCTCATTGGTGTTGAGAGCTATCCTAGAGTACATCTCAGCGACTCCTTCACCATCCTTCATCTTGAACTTGTCAAGTTGACTTTGAAGAACATCCAACTTGGATTCTCTCACGGATTCTATACCTTCATGCATATCAATCGAAGTACCCCAAATCTATTTTGCATTCTCAATACGACTGATTTTGTTGAATTATTCGGGGCATATTTAGTTGAAGAGAATGTCACATGCTTGAGCATTGAGTCGCAACATCTTCAATTCATCCGTTGTCGCTTTGCGATCGGGTTCCCTTCCTTCCGCAAAGAATTCACCTTGCATACCAACACGAACAACAGCCAAATCGGAGGGGTTAGGACCAAGAATATGCATTTTCATTTTGTTTTTCCAACTAGCAAAATTAGTGCCATCAAAGTACGGACCTCTACGGTGATAATTTCCCTCACTAGACGCCATCCTCTCCTAGGTTGTGAGACCAATGCAATGGATACCAAAGCTCTGATACCACTTGTAGGATCGAAAGTAGTGCTAGAGGGGGGTGATTAGACTACTTGACCAAATGCCTTGATCTATCCGATGTAATCCCTTTGTATGGTGGATTTGTTGGGATCCAATGAATTGTGAGTTTATGTTCGGATTATTCTAGAAAAGTATTTGAGTCAAATCTGATTACTATGATTCTTATTTGCATGATCATCATAGCTTCGTAATGCTCTCCGGTCTATTGAGATAGTTTGGCCAACTAGTTTGATATTTCTTCAGTGGGAGTGGTGTGTTGTAGTAGGTTCAACCTAGCCAGTTTCTATATCCCAGTGACAGAAGGGGACTAGTTGCGACTTTGTGTTGCTGCTACTAAGTATAAAACAACGGGATTTATTCATATTAATTGATTTTACTTTGTCTACATAATGTGAATGTTCTCCAAGCTGGAGTAATAGTAATAGGTGAAGGCAAGAGTCGGCCTATTTTCTTATGGACGTGATGCCTATATACACATGATCATTTCCATGAAAATTGCATAACTATTCGTCTTTCTATCAATTTCCCAAATTTGTTTACCCATCGTATGCTTTTTTATGAGAGATGCCACTAGAGAACTCTATGGCCCCCGGGTCTATTCACTTATATATTCAAAAACGCTACCATTACCTTGTTCTTATTTATTACCTTTTATTTTAATTTGCACTTTACTATTTTCCACAAT
Source organism: Hordeum marinum (assembly GCA_022496015.1). Taxonomy (NCBI): domain Eukaryota; kingdom Viridiplantae; phylum Streptophyta; class Magnoliopsida; order Poales; family Poaceae; genus Hordeum; species Hordeum marinum. The sequence continues at coordinate 353,794,675 of CM039675.1, forward strand.
TATCTACACAATTCACTTGCTTGCAAATAACGAGACCAAGGGGATTGATGACCCTCTTTGCCGACGTAGGGTGCAAGTTGTTTGTTCTTTTGTGTGCAAGTGCTAAAGATGGTTGAGGATTGGTATTCCTATTGCTTCGATAAACCTTGCTTTCATAACTGAGGAAAATACTTACCCAGATTGTGCTGTGAGTACCCATTCCTGTTCATGGAAAACCCAACGCAGATCACGAGTGTCAAACACTGTGCGGCGGACTGCTAGGTCCGATCACACAGTCAGTGAAGAGTGGAGGTGGCTAGTTGCAACAAATGCAAAGCCCTAATGACGATGCTGAAGCAATCAACCAGATGGTCTATATATAGGCATCCCTCACGGGCTCAACTCTTGGGCCTTGCACAGATCCTAAAGCCCAAGTGTTCCTTGCCTTAAGTGCGCGACCCCTTAGATCTCGTTCACTTGGTCGCGAGTCAAATCACATCCGGTTTGACCAGTCGGTAGCGGCCTCTAGCAAAGTGTGCCGACTCCAAGTTTCCGATGAAGCTAGTTATGCGAACCTGTGCTTTACACTTCTATTCCCTTTGCCACACGATATATGTTGTCGTGCTCAAGGCGACATGGTCATCCTTGTTCTAGCACGACCTCTTTCTTGTTCCAGTGAATCCGGCCAACATTCGGATAATTTCATAATACTCATTGCATGGCCATGCTTATCGAGGTTGCATAACCCGAGGGGCACATAGTATGTCTCTCCTGATCGGAGGGGCAAATCCCATCTTGCTCGACCATGTCCACGGCATGGGTATGGACAAGCCCGAAACCTACCTTTTTAACTACCAAGTCACGGAGTAGCGTTTGGTCATCCCAAAGCAAGTCTGTCACCATCCTGAGTACATGTGCCAACTCAGGTCTTAGGGCATAGAACGTATGTTGTACTAGAGACTCACAGATGACCTATCACTATGTCTCACAGTCGGGTCTCTCCAACTCAAATCTTATCTCAACTCGGATCTGATTACGTCAAATCAGACCAGATCTTTCTGGGTCCATATTACCCAGCTAGCATCCAATGCTACATGGACAGTGAGACCAGACCATCCACCGTGTCATATGCTAGTCTAACTGGTTGCTCATCCACAAAACCCTTTCAACTAGGGACTCTTTAGGACAACCATCATACAATGCATAGTCTCACAAACAAGTCACATACTTGTTAATACACATCATTGATAATGTCCAAGGACTATCTTTATTCATAAACACATAGGAAATATCATCATACATGATTGCCTCTAGGGCATATCTCCAACATCTCGCTCTCTAAGGGGATGGTCAACGTATTCGTCATAATGGTAACTGTGAGGGTTAGATTTAGAGACCTCATCCTTGAATTCAGGCAACACACACCATCATGGAAACAATTTTGCCGATGTATGTTGTGCCTCCAGGTAGGATTCGGCTGCGAATACTTTCTCCCATTTGTTGTTAAGGGTGGCTTCATGTGAATACAACTCTTGGTGTTTCCGCTTCATGCTCTAAGCGGTGGCAGCTAGCTGACATTGGAAGCATACCTACTCAGATGGGTCCTCGGGTACCTCAAAGTCCAAGGGTCCGAGGCTATGATCGTCCTCGGATTCTAGCATGACATTGTCCGTTCCTTTGTTGGAGCCTTCCATCTCCTTGGCTTTGTCTCCCGAAGGGATTTCCGTGCGCCTGTTCTGATCCATGGGCTCAATATGCTCATTATCCCTGGTCCTGGGGTGGCTTCGTCTTCTCCAGCGTGGTTTTGTTATTGCTTCTGTTGGCCTAGTGGGAACCAGGGTACCATCGCTCGTCTGCCTCTGACCTGGTGAAGTCCAAGGGCAAGGAAACCAAGCACAAGGGCCCTGTTGTGCTCGTGGAAGAGCCGGACAACAAACATGGCCGCAACCGTGGTGAGGCCAAGAAGGAGGACCGTCTTCCTTGTGCCTACCACAACGTGACCTCCCACAACACTGAAGACTACTATGATCCCAAGCTAGTTCACGAGGTCCGCACCGAGTACCGCGACAAGCGCAAGGAGCATGTAAAGGGCCGCAGTGGCACCAACGGAGGCGGCCACTGGGGCGACAACAACAAAAACTACGGCGCCAACAACAACAACAACCGTCAGGGTTAGTAGAACGAGTCGTGACAGGCCGACCCTCAGAACAACACCGCCCCGTCGAGAATGTTGGGGGGTGCTACCTCTTGAGCATGCATTGGTTTTCCCTTGAAGAGGAAAGGGTGATGCAGCAAAGTAGATAAGTATTTCCCTCAGTTTTCGAGAATCAAGGTATCAATCCAATAGGAGGAAGAAGCAAGTCACCAATGGATGCACCTACACAAATAATCAAACTCTTGCACCCAACACGATAAAGGGGTTGTCAATCCCTTCATGGTTATTTGCAAGGATTATATCCGATAGAGATAGATGTAACGAGTGCGGAAAGTAAAAGGTAAATAAAATGCAACTAGTATAGATCTGAAAATATATGATGGAAAATAAACCCGGGGGCCATAGGTTTCACTAGAGGCTTCTCTCTTTAAGGAAAATATCATGGTGGGTAAACAAATTACTGTCAAGCAATTGATAGAAAAGCGAATAATCATGTAGTTATCCAAGGCAATGATCATGCATATAGGCATCACGTGCATGACAAGTAGACCGAAACGATGCTACATCTACTACGATTACTCCACACATCAACCGACTCCTACCTGCATCTAGAGTATTAAGTTCATGAAGAACAGAGTAACGCATTAAGAAAGATGACATGATGTAGAGGGATAAACTCAAGCAATATGACGAAAAACCCATCTTGTTACCCTTGATAGCAACAATACAATACGTGCCTTGCTACCCCTACTATGTCACTAGGTGAGGACACCGCAAAATTGAACCCAAAACCAAGCACTTCTCCCATTGCAAGAATTACCAATCTAGTTGGCCAAACCAAACCAATAACTCAAAGAGACTTGCAAGGATATGAAATCATGCTTATAAGAAATTAGAGGGGATTCAAATAAGATTCATGGATAATCTGAACATAAACTCACAATTCATCGGATCTTGACAAACACACCACAAAAGAGGATTACATCGGATAGATCTCCATGAAGATCATGAAGAACATGGTATTGAAGATCAAAGAGAGACAAGAAGCCATCTAGCTACTAGCTATGGACCCGTAGGTCCATGTTGGACTACTCACGCATCATCAGAGGGGCAATGGAGTTGATGTAGATGCACACCGTGATTGAAACCCCCTCCGGAAAATTACCGGAAAGGCTCCAAGATTGGATGTCTCGGGAACGGAGGCTTCTAGCAGCGTAAAAGTATTTGCATGGCTCTTCTTGCTGTTGGGGGAATACTTGGGTATTTATAGGCCAAGAATTAGAGTTAGGATACCTGCCATAGGCGACAAGCCTCCTAGGCATGGCCAGGGGGGCCGCGCCTAGCAGTCTTGTGGTGCCCTGGACCTCCCCTGACATGCACTCCAAGCTTGGATGACTTGTTTCCTTCCAGAAAAATTCCTTCTGTAGGTTTTATTCCGTTTCATATTCCATATGTGCAAAACGCAAAAACAAGGAAAAACAGAAACTGGCACTTGGCTCTAGATTAATAGGTTAGTCCCAAAAATAATGTAAAATAACATATTAATGCATATAAAACATCCAAAACATATAATATAATAGCATGCCATCATAAAAAATTATAGATACGTTGGAGACGTATCAGCATCCCCAAGCTTAATTAATGCTCGTCCTCGAGTAGGTAAATGATAAAAACAGAATTTTTGATGTGGAGTGCTACCTAACATATTTATCCAAGTAATAATCTTTATTGTGGTATGAATATTCAGATCCGTAAGATTCAAAACAAAAGCTTAATATCGATATAGAAACAATAACATTTCAAGCATTCTAGCAAAGTAATTGTATCTCCTCAAAATATAATGGCAAAAGAAAGTTATCCCTACAATATCATATGGTCTGGCTATACTCCATCTTCCAGGCACAAAGTATTTACATCATGCACAACCCCGATGAAAAGTCAAGCAATTATTTTCTCACCTTTATTTTCTCAAACCTTTTCAACTCTCACGCAATACATAACCGTGAGCCATGGATATAGCACTATAGGTGGAATAGAATATGGCGGAGGTTGTCAAGAACAGGGAGAACATAATCTCACATCAACTAGGCGTATCAACAGGCTATGGAGATGCCCATCAATAGATATTAATGTGAGTGAGTAGGCATTGCCATGCAACTGATGCACTACAGCTATAAGTGTATGAAAGCTCAAAAAGAAGCTAAGTGGACTTGCATCATGAAGAAAAAATCCACTAGCTATATGAAAGTCACACAATTGGAGACTCTCTATCATGAAGATCATGGTGCTACTTTGAAGAAAAAGTGTGGCAAAAGGTAGTAGCAATGTACCTTCTATCTTCTCTCTAATATTTTTGTTGGGCATCTAAGGCCTCTTTTATTCATTTTTTTATTTGGGCTTCGTTGGCCTCTTTTATTTTTCATAAAGTCCGGACTCTCATCCCTACTAGTCAGGGAATCATAGCTTCCATCATACTTTCCTCACATGGGACATGCTCTATAATGAAAATCTTCACACTTTTATTTACTTACAACTCAAAAAGAAAATTACAACTCATTACCTATGACAAAATGACTCTATATGCAATATGGAAGTGATGGTGCATGTCATAAAAGGAAATGGTGGAAGTTGCATGGCAATATATCTCGAAATGGCTATGGAAATGCCATAATAGGTAGGTATGGTGGCTGTTTTGATGAAAGATATATGGTGTCTGTTTTGAGGAAGGTATATGGTGGCTATTTTGAGGAAGGTGTTTGTCGCACCGGCGAAAGTTGTGCGGTACTAGAAAGGCTAGCAAAAGTGGAAGAGTCAGAGTGTGTATAATCCATGGACTCAACATTAGTCATAAAGAACTCACATACTTATTGAAAAAGTCTATTAGTCATTGAAGCAAAGCATCAAATGCATGCTCCTAGGGGGAGGTTGCTAGGAGTTAACCACCGCGTGCCCCGGACCCTCACACAAAGGTCGACAATCTATAAACAAGTCACGCTCCGACTTCCTTACATAGCGGTTCACCATACGTGCATGCTATGGGAATCACAAACCTTTACACAAGTGTTTTTACCAAATCACAATTTACTTCCTAACATGTCTCTTAACATTACCATCTTTATATCTCAAAACTTTATGCAAGGAATCAAACTTCTCTTAAATACTCAATGCACTTAATATTGAAGTTTTTATTATATCCCTTTAGGATGCCAATAATATTAGGACTAAATTCATAACCTAAACCAATTACCATGATTTTTTTAGAAACTCTCAAAATAATATAAGTGAGGTACGAGAGTTCAAGTATTTCTATAAAACGAAAACACCACCGTGCCCTAAAAGATATAAGTGAAGCATATAGAGCAAAATTGCCCAAATCAAAAGATATAAGTGAAGCACAAACAATATTCTAATAAATACATGATTCAGCGTGTCTCTCTCAAAAGATGTGTGAATCAAGGATGATTGTGTCAAATTAACAAGCAAAGACTCATATCATACAAGATGCTCCAAGCAAAACACATATCATGTGGTGAATAAAAATATAGCCTCAAGTAAATTTACCGATGGATTGAAGACGAAAGAGGGGATGCCTTCCATGGCATCCCCAAGCTTAGCCTATTTGGCATCCTTGAATATGACTTGGGTGCCTTGGGAATCCTCAAGCTTAGGCTCTTGCCACTCCTTATTCCATAGTCCATCCTATCTTTACCCAAAACTTGAAAACTTCACAACACAAAACTTAACAAAAAACTCGTGAGATCCGTTAGTATAAGAAAATAAATCACCACTTTAGGACTGTTGTGAACTCATTCTTTATTTATATTGGTGTTATACCTACTGTAATATAACTTCTCCATGGCTCATACCACATGATACAACCCATAGATTCATCAAAATAGGCAAACAACTCAAAGAAAAACAAAATCTGTCGAAAAACAGAACAGTTTGTAGCAATATGGAAACTTCGTATACTTATGTAACTCAAAAAATTCTTCATAATTAGGAAAACCTGGGAAATTTATATATTAGTCTTGTGTAAAACGTCCAGATCAATTCGACGCTCTGAAAAAATTATCAAATTCCTGGACTGAGCGCAAAAGTTTCTATTTTCGGCAAGAGCAAATCAACAACTACCATAGATCACCCCAAAGGTTTTACTTGGCTCAAGCACTAATTAAAACACCAAAACACAATTACTATAGAAGTACTAATCTAGGAAACACTCAAAAACAGAAGTAAAAACAGAACACAAAAATAAAATTGGGTTGCCTCCAAACAAGCGCTATTGTTTAACGCCCCTAGCTAGCCAAAACACAATCGATCTAGGTATTGTCATCTTTGGTATGCAATCCAAAGTAGATCTCATAATAGATTCATAAGTTAATCTTATTTTATTTCTAGGAAAGTGTTCCATGCCTTTCCTTAATGGAAATTGGAATCTAATGTTCCCTTCTTTCATGTCAATAATTGCACCAATAGTTCTAAGGAAAGGTCGACCAAGAATAATGGGACATATAGGATTGCAACATATATCAAGAACAATGAAATCTATAGGCACATAATTCCTATTTGCAAAAATGAGTTGAGGTGGTTTCAATGGTCAACATCATCATGTTGATCACATCTACTATACGACTCATGTTCGACCTTTCGGTCTCTTGTGTTCCGAGGCCATGTCTGTACATGCTAGGCTTGTCAAGTTTAACCCGAGTGTTCTGCATGTGCAACACTGTCTTGCACCCATTGTATGTGAACGCTCAGTTTATCACACCCGATCATCACGTGGTGTCTCGACATGACGAACTTTCGCAATGGTGCACACTCGGGGAGAACACAATTTATCTTGAAATTAAGTGAGGGATCACCTTATAATGCGACCGTTGTCCTAAGCAAAACAAGGTGCATAAAAGGATTAACATCGCATGCAAATCATAAGTGACATGATTTGGCCGTGAACTTGTTCTTTTGATCTCCATCTTGAAAGCACCGGCATGATCTCCATCGTCACCGGCACGACACCATGATCTCCATCATCTTGATCTCCATCAATGTGTCGCCATCGGGGTTGTCGCGCCCATCATGCTTGTACTAATATTGCTACCGTTTAGCGATAAAGTAAAGCATTACATAGTGATTAATGATTGACACGCAGGTCATACAATATTTAAAGACAACCCTATGTCTCCTATCGGTTGCCGTACTCATCGACATGCAAGTCGTGATATTCTGTACAACACATGATCATCTCATACATCACATATATCACATCATGTAATTGGCCATATCACATCACAACATACCCTGCAAAAACAAGTTAGACGTCCTCTAATTGTTGTTGCATGTTTTACGTGACTACTACGGGTATCTAGCAAGAACAATTCTCACCTACGCATAAACCACAACGGTGATACATAAGTTGCTTTTCAACCTTCTCAAGGACCGCCTTTGTCGAATCCGATCCAACTAAAGTAGGAGAAACAGACACCCGCCAGCAATCTTTGTGCAACGAAGTTACACGTTAGTTGATGGAACCGGTCTCTCGTAAGTGTACAAGTAAGTTTGGTCCGGGCTGCTTCATCCCACAATACCGCTGAACCAAAACACGACCAAGGGAGGAAGCAATCTAAGCATCAACGCCCACAAAATCTTTGTGTTCTACTCGAGATCTCATCTACACATAGACCTAGCTCATGATGCCACTGTTGGGGAACGTCGCATGGGAAACAAAAAATTTCCTACGTTCACGCAAGACCTATCCATGGTGACGAGCATCTACGAGAGGGAGAGTGGATCTACATACCCTTATATATTTCTAAGCGGGAAGCTTTAAGAAACGCGGTTGGTGTAGTCGAACGTCTTCACGATCGAAATCGCCTAGCGTCCCGCGATATCAACACGATCCGTCCCGCGATACGATCATGATCCATCCTGCGAACTCATCATGATCTGTCCCGTGATCTCATCACAGTCCGTCTCGCGATCTTGATCATGGTCCTTCCGATCTAGCACCGAACGGACGGCACCTTCGCGTTTAGCACACATACAGCTCGATGACGATCTCCGCCTTCGTGATCTAGCAAGAGGGAGCAGAGAGGTAGAAGAGTTATCCGGCACAATGACGGCGCTCCAGCGATGGTGGTGGAGCTATTCCGGTAGGGCTTCGCCTAAGCAATGCAGAAATCCGATCTAGAGGAGAAACTATGCACTAGAGGAACGGGTAGCACATGGCTAAAAATCTTGTGCCAAAACCCTAAAACCCTCTAGTATATATAGGAGGAGAGGAGGAGGAGGCTTGGCTCCCAAGGAGACAGCCCTTGGGTTGGCCGAACCAGGAGGGAGTAGTCGTCCTCCTCCACTCCTAGTAGGATTAGGACTCCTTCCTAATTTAGCCCTTTTTGCCTTTTCCACCTTTTTCCTTTTGGCCTTTTTCTTCCCAGCCGCATGGGCCCTTTGTGGGACTTCCTCCAGCCCACTAAGGGCTGGTATTCATCCTCCCACAGCCCATGTAGCCTCTTGGGTCGAAATATCCGTCCCGATGGTCTCCCGGTACACTACCGATGAGCCCGAAACTTTTCCGGCGACCAAAATAGGACTTCCTATATATCAATCTTTACCTCTGGACCATTCCGGAGCTCCTCGTGACATCCGGGATCTCATCTGGGACTTCGAGCAACCTTCGATCACCACCATGCATAAGTCTATACTACCGAAACGTCACCAAACCTTAAGTGTGCAGACCCTACGGGTTCGAGAACTATGTAGACATGACTGAGACACCTCTACAGTCAATAACCAATAGCGGGATCTGGATGCCCATATTGGTTCCTACATATTCTATGAAGATTTTATCGGTTGAACCTCTATGTCAAGGATTCTGTTAATCCCGTATGATATTCCGTTTGTTCTTCGGCATGTTACTTGCCCGAGATTCGATCGTCGGTATCTCCATAGCTAGTTCAACATCATTACTGGCAAGTCTCTTTACTTGTTCCGTAATACAAGATCCCGTGACTTACACTTAGTAACATTGCTTGCAAGGCTTGTTGTGATGTTGTATTACCGAGTGGGCCCTGAGATACCTCTCCTTCGTACGGAGTAATAAATCCCAGTCTTGATCGATGCCAACCCAACAGACACCCTCAGAGATACGTGTAGAACACCTTTATAGTCACCCAGTTACGTTGCATCGTTTGATACACACAAGGTACTCTTCCAGTGTCAGTGAGTTGCATGATCTCATGGTCATAGGAACATATACTTGACATGCAGAAAACAGTAGCAATAAACTCACACGATCATATGCTACGTTTGTAGTTTGGGTCGTGTCCATCACATCATTCTCCTAATGATGTGATCCTGTTACCAAATGACATCTCATGTCCATGACTAGGAAACCATAGCCATCTTTGATCAACGAGCTAGTCTATTAGAGGCATACTAGGGACATGGTGTTGTCTATGTATCCACACATGTATCTGAGTTTCCGATCAACACAATTATAGCATGGATAATAAACGATTATCATGAACAAGGAAATATGATAATAACTAATTTATTATTTCCTCTAGGGCATATTTCCAATAGTCTCCCACTTGCACTAGAGTCAATAATCTAGTTCACATCACCATGTGATTCACATTGTTATGAATCTAACACCCAATGAGTTCTGGGGCTCGATCATGCTTTGCATCTGAGAGAGGTCTTGTAGTCAACGGGTCTGCAACATTCAGATCCGTGTGTACTTTGCAAATCACTATGTCAAACTGTAAACACTGCTACCACACTCCACTTGGTACTATTCCAAATGGCTGCTCCACTATACATATCCAGATTGCTACAACGAGTCATCCAGATTGGTGTTAAAGCTTGCATCGACGTAACTCTTTACGATGAACTCTTTATCACCTCCATAATCGAGTAACATCCCCTTAGTCTTTTAGTTACTAAGGATAATATTGACCGTTGTCCAGTGATCCACTCCTGGATCACTCTTGTACCTCTTGACGGACTCATGGCAAGGCACACACAGGTGTGGTACACAGCATGACATACTATCCAGAGCCTATGGCTAAGGCATAGGGGACGACGTTCATCCTTTCTCTTTCTTCTGCCGTGGTCGAGCTTTGAGTCTCACTCAACTTCACACATTACAAATCAGGCGATAACTCTTTCTCTGACTAATCCATTTTAAACCCTTTCAAAATCTTATTATAATTTCCATGGTAATTGTTGTAGGAATTACCATAATTATTAGAGGAATTACTAGGGAACGGCCTAGGGTTGAAATTGCCTCTATACGCACTGTTACCAAAATTGTTCCTACCAACAAAATTCACATCCATAGATTCATTATTATTTCCAATCAAAGAAGACAAAGGCATATCATTAGGATCAACAGGAGCACTCTTACTAGCAAACAATTTGATCAATGCATCCATCTTTTCACCCAAAGTATTTATTTCTTCAATAGCATGCACCTTTTTACTAGTAAGAGATCTTTCGGTATGCCATTGAGAGTAGTTTGTCATGATATTATCTAAGAGTTTAGTAGCTTCTACTAACGTGATTTCCATAAAAGTACCACCCGCGGCAGAATCTAAAAGATTTCTAGATGCAAAATTCAATACCGCATAGAAACTTTGTATAATCATCCATAAACTCAAACCATGTGCGGGACAATTCCTAATCATTAATTTCATCCTCTCCCAAGATTGTGCAACATGCTCATGATCAAGTTGCTTAAAATCCATTATATCATTCCTAAGGGAGATGATCTTAGCGGGTGGAAAGTACTTGGAAATAAAAGCATCTTTTACACTTATTCCATGAATCGATACTATTTTTAGGCAAAGATGAAAACCAAGTTTTGGGACGATCTCGAAGTGGGAACGGAAATAGCTTCAATTTAACAATATCATTATCCACATCTTTCTTCTTTTTGATGTTGGGGGAATATTTGGGTATTTATTGGAAACCCCCTCCAGCAGATTACCGGAAAAGGCTCCAAGATTGGATATCTCGGGAATGGAGGCTTCTGGCGGCGAAAAAGTATTTGTGTGGCTCTTTTTGATGTTGGGGGAATATTTGGGTATTTATTGGCCAAGAATTAGGGTTAGGAGACCTGCCAGGAGGCGACAAGCCTGGTAGGTGCAGCCAGGGGGGCCCACGGCTAGCAGGCTTGTGGTGCCCTCGCACCTCCCCTGATGTGCACTCCAAGCTTGGATGACTTATTCCCTTCCAGAGAAATTCCTTCTGCAGGTTTTATTCCGTTTGGACTCTGTTTAATATTCCATATCTGCAAAACTCAAAAACAAGGAAAAAATATAAACTGGCACTTGGCTCTAGATTAATAGTTTAGTCCCAAAAATAATATAAAATAGCATATTAATGCATATAAAACATCCAAAACAGATAATATAATAGCATGCCATCATAAAAAATTATAGATACGTTGGAGACGTATCAAGGGGCTACCATGAGCCCCGTGGGGTGGCTTACATTATCGGTGGGGCCTAGGCCCCTCCATCCAATCTCTCCTTCAAGAAGTTCTCTCGTGAGGTGAACGCAGCCCTCCCGGTGCTCGAGTCCGCTAGACGCTTCAAGTGGTGTGAGTTCCCTATCACATTCGACACCAGTGACTACCCAAGTCCATGAAGTTCGTGGGTGTCGTCCTGCTATTGTGCACTCCTACTACCAGCAATCTGGTCATCGTCAAGATGCTCATCAACGGTGGGGTAGGCCTCAACATACTCTTTGTGGAGACCTTTGAGACGCTTCAAGTGCCCTACTAGCGCATGATGCCCACCATGCCCTTCTCGGGCATCACCGATGGCTCCACTCTCCCCTTGGGGTAGGTGCGCCTTCCCATCACCTTCGACACCTGCAAGAACTACCGTACGGAGTTCATCGTCTTTGATGTGGATCACATCATCCTGCCCTACAATGCCATCTTGGGCTACCCGACGCTCTCCAAGTTCATGGTATTGACCCACCATGCCTACGGCCTCGTCAAGATACCCAGCTACAGCGACACCCACACCATCCGCTGCGACGAGAAGGACGCGATGCACACCCTTGAGCACACCTACAAGGATACCTCCGCCGCATACCCGGCCGACGAGGATGCCCATGGTGTTGCCGAGGAGGCGCCCATGAAGAAGATGCCCCTTCTCCCTCAGGAGCGGGCCGAGTCCAAGAAGGCATCGCTAGAACGGGGCGACTCGAGACCCTCCCTCGTCGTCAACGGCAGTCCGTCCCTCAAATAGGAAGGTGCGCTCATCACTTCCTACGGGCAAGCTCCAATGCGTCAACTTGGACAACATTAGGCAAGCCCAGCCTATCGAGGGAGGTGATCGAGCACCACTCAGCTGCATGCCAGAGCGCACAGCCCGTCAAGCACAAGGAATGGCGTCAGGTGCCCGAGAAGTAGGAAATCGTCACCCAGGAAGGCAACAAGCTCCAGGATGCAAGAATCGCCCATGAATCTCCCCACCACAAGTGAATTGCCAGCCCCACCCCATCGCCAAGCCGCACAACAGCGGGCCCATTTGCGTCACCTTCGACGCCCTCAACTAGGCATGCCCCGCGAGCCCCTTCCCTCCTTCTCTACCCTGGCTCATGCATATGCTTTTCGGCTTGGAGGGTGCCACCTTTGTGAGGCTGGTGCACATGAGCCTAGAGTCCCTCATCGCAAGAAATGTAGAGGTGGTTAACATCTACCCCTAGCCCATCGCGGCCCCACTCGTGACGGCGTCAGGTATTTAGGTACCAAACACATGGAACACCCGACATCACTGTAATTCCTATCTGTGCTCCACGGATACAGGCGAGATGGAGTTGTACATGCTCCAGGGCTCTCTCTCTCTCTCTACCCCTGCTGCCTCCCGCACATGCGAGATCCTTCCCACTCTCATGGAAGCCCCATGCTCCGCGCTGGCGGTTTCCCCATGCTCTGTGTTGGCGGACTACTTACTTAAGGGTCCCTTGGCCATCACATCCTCAAGTTGACCCGTGTTGAACATGGTTGCATGTATCCTTCTGTTATGTAATGAACCTGCTTCATGCATCAGTAAAGCTTATTTCGTTTAGACTTTTGTTTGCTTGTAGTTGAGTATGCCTCGGGACGGGTGTGCTCTCGTGATCTTCCTCATGTCTGTTACGCGATCATGGGCTGGGCACGGTGCATGTGCTTGTGTTAGTCCCAAAAACACTTCAAAATCCAAGCGACTAAGCTCTGGCCTGCGGGCCTGCTCTTGTGTACGCCACCTCACTAGGTCCTTGGTGCTCTGGTCTTCTCATGTAACACCCACAGGCGACCTCCTGAACGCTCCATGTTGCATCACTTGCGAAAACTTGGTCCTTTCCCTGGTGCAGGATATTGAAGGCCTTAGCACCCCCCATTGGGAGGACTAGTGAGCGGCGTGCCACAGGCAGAATGCTTCGCAAAGGACCATGCCTCATGAGCCTCTCCTTGCAGAGGACTCGCTCCAAGCCACACACCTCGCAGTAGCTAGGTCAAAAAAAACCTCGGGTTTTCTCCTTCTCGTTTCCCTCTCGACGCGCCCTCATTTCCTCGCCACGAGCAGCCTGTGCATCAGGGGGGCTGAGAATCATGCCTCAGGGACTCCTATCAGCCCTAAGAGCCCTACACCCTATGGCCTTGCTGAGCACATGCTCCAGGCATACCAGCAACAGTCGTAGCCCGCCTCGGGGGCTGGGACCCAACTACATATGGCACAAAGGCAATGTAAATGGGAAAGAAAGGTCTCGGGAGGAAAACGAAAATGCCTAGAAACATCAAGTACTTAAGACAAAAGTTCCATGCAAGTATTTTCACGCCCCATCAGGGCCGCGTGATTCACGGTGCAACATGAGAAGAAAGATAAAGCATCAAGGAAACGAGGTGCCGACTTCATCGTTGTTGTTAGGAAGGTCCGCGCCAAGGTTGCCGCCTAGTTCGAAGGGCTCGACCTAGACGAGTTGCTCGACAAGAGAGAACATGTGCTCGTGCACCTCATCCCTAAGGAGCCCGGGAGCTCCGCATGCACTGACTCCATCGCGTGGGAGAAGTCAAAGTCGAGATCGTGGTGCCGAAGGTTAGACAAAACGTGTGGCGCCGCACTGTCCAGGAGCTCGCGGGCAATTCCCTCAATGGATTCATCCACCTTGGAGACCCCGGAATCCAATGTCACCACCACCTTGGTGAAGAAGATAAGGTAGCCTTCATCGTATTTCGTGCGGGGCAGCGCTAGAACATCCTCAACGAAGCGGTTGAGCGCTCCGCCAGCACGCCTGGCCAGGCTCAAGGACAACTTTGTGTGTTGTGTCTACATCCTCTGCACCTGAGTAGGATAGTTTGGACAACTAGATTGATATTTCTTCAGTGGGAGAGGTGTGTTGTAGTGGGTTCAATCTAGCGGTGCTCTACATCTCAGTTACAGAAAGGGACAAGACACGTCTTTGTATTGTTGCCACTAAGGATAAAATGATGTGGTTCATTCATATTAATTGGATTTACTATGTCTACATCATGTCAGTGTTCTCCAAGCATTACTTTCTTTACTTAAAACGATGGATGCATGCTAGATACCGATCGATGGGTGGAGTAATAGTTGTAGATCTAGGGAGGAGTCAGTCTACTTGCTTATGGACCTGATGCATGTATGTAATGATCATTTCCATGAACAAATATTGCATAAATATGGGCTTTTCTATCAATTTCCCAACACTAATTTGTTTACCCACCGTATGCCTACTTGGAGGATCGAAAGTAGGTCCAGAGGGGGACGATTAGACTACTTGACCAAATAACAACCTAACCTTTTCCCAATTTTACTTCTTCGTAGATTTTAGCAATTGAAGCAAGTCAAGTACACCCAACACATGCATGTCTATGAGTATTGCAGTGGAAAGTAAAGACAAGCATATGTAAGAGGATAGGGATAAGAAGATCAAACGCAATTTGGAGACGCGAAGATTTTTCCTATTGTTCCATTAGGTGGTTCTATCATACGTCTACGTTTATGGAGACTTCAACCCACAGAGGGTAATGGTCGAGTGAGTCCGTGGAGGGCTCCACCCACGAAGGGTCCACAAAGTAGCAACCTTGTCTATTCCATGATGTCTTACGTCCACGGAGGAGTCACCTTACTCGGGGTAGACCTTCATGAAGTAGGATATCTCCTTGCCCTTACAAACTTCTTGGTTCAACTCCACAATCACGAAGAAGGAGGCTCCCAAACAACACCTAACCAATCTCGGAGGCACCACCCTCCAAAAGGTAATACATGTGGTAGTATAATGAACTCCTTGCTCTTGTGCTTCAAAAGATAGTCTACTCAACAATCAATCACACTCTCATAGGTTTGGCATGGGTAGAAGAGATTGATTGGATGGAAATAAACTTAGGGAGGCTAGAAATCAAGATCCATATGGTTGGAGTGGATGATCTTGACCTCCTCACAAGGGTAGGTGGTTCTCTCTTAGAAAAATGGGTAGGCGAGTGGGTGGGTGTTCTTAGTGCTTCTCTTTTGAGTGGGATGTGGTGGAGGTGTATATATTGGCATCTCCAAGAATCCAACTGTTACAACATTATTGCCCAACTCGGTGAAACCGGAGTAAAAACGCGGTTGCACCGACTAGTGCAAAATGTGGAAACTTGACCTTTTTGGTGAGACCAATATATAAATCTTGTTGGTACCGATATGGGTGACCTAGGCAGTTTCGAAATCTCAGTGACACCGATTAATCAAACTCGGTGGGACCAATTTTATGAAATTGGTTAACTGAGAGTTGATTACTGGTTTTGGTTGAACCAAAGAACGAAAAATTGGTAGTACCGAGATGCTAGGGTTTGGTTGGGTTTCTGTCTAGGGTAAAACTCGGTGGATCTGAATGGGAAATATTGGTGTCACCGAATTTTGACTTTGATCTTTGGACAAAAGGTTTTTGTGGGAAAGTGTGTGAGTATTTTTGGTGGCTACCTCTAAGTGCTTGATCAACGAGATCATCATCAATACATCATACCCTTTTAATAGTATTGGATTTCCTATGGACTCAAAAGTGATTTCTCACAAAATATAAAATTTAGAGTCCTCAATCTTCAAGCATGGCCAATTATATTCCTTCCTTCCCTTGTGGAAGTTCTCCACACAGTCCTTAGCCAGCCCATCATTAAACTTTTTCCTGAGATACACTTGGTTGAAATATTAGTCCAATGAAATATATGTTGTCATTAATTACCAAAACCACCTAGGAAGAAGTTGTGCTTGCATTCTCCCCCTTTTTGGTAATTGATGACATCATATAGATCACAACTTCGATAAAAGATATAATCAATGAATACCATCGTCACTTTGAGAAGTATGTGATAAGAAAGAGCTCCCCCTAAATTTGTGCATTATTTTAAATTTGCCTTTGAATGCAAATGCACAATCGATTAGGCTCATGGGTCACTCTTCCAGGTCACATACAACTTGGTGGTGCGCAAAGATTAATATGACTGAATTACATAAGCACATCACACCAAATATTAAGTGAATGATCATCATACAGACATCTCAAGGATAACAAAGTAGTAGCATCAGACAAAAGTATATGATCAAACACCGACAAAGTTTTCAACCAAACGATAAAACCAAATGTCTTTACACATTGAGATGAATCAAAATGCAAGACACTCTCTCCCCAAACCGTATGATCTATAACCTCCCCCCCTTTGGAAACACGTTACCAAAAATTTCAAAGCCATAGAGCTACTCATCGCTCTGGGCATGGTCTCCTCCATGAAATGATGAAGCTTCTCATGTAGCTCTCGAAGGGGTCAAGAGAAGAGGAACGGGGAAAGCTTCGAGTGAAGTCTTCTGAGATGGTGGAGTAGACATTGGAGGTGCGGGAGTAACTGATGGAGCTATGGCAGGTGCTGATGAAGTAGGCCTCGTCTTTGGAGCTGACACAGTAGGAGTCCTAGACGGGGTCTTGAATTGAGTCCTAGTCTTGAGAGGTGGAATGTCATCATCATCATCAGAGGAATGAGGAATAGGCACTTCATGTACTTCCTTCTTGAGTTCATCCATAGTCTTCGTCACCATTCCACCTTGTTGTTCAACCACAGTGAACTTATCTTCCACAATCCTCTCAAGGCTTCCCTGATTAAGCAATATGTCCTTGATATCCTTGTGCAAGCCCTAGATGATGCTAATGAGAAGATCCATCTGCTCACTCTTAGTCCTTGGAACCTAAGCACTAGTGGCTCTAGATGTCTCCGCCTCTGTGCAGTAGATGAAGTGGGATGGCTAGGAACCCTCACCACAACATTGTCCTGAAAGTCTAGCTGGAGTGGCATATGTGGACGATCAAGCGCCTATACATTCTTCTCTAGCTTAGAGTTGATGAGCATCTTAATGTAAGGTACATATCCACAAGATTTCTCATGGTCAGCAATTGTCCTTTTGACTGTCTCAACAACAGGTCCATCACTCTGAATCTGTGTGGTTGTCTATGTGGTGCAGCATATTAATGGAATACCCCCTAATAATCTTGTCATCTCCAAACTTAGGCATCAAAGTGTACCTTAAGATTGTGTTGATGGTGGATAGTCCAGGTTGCAGATGATTGACAGAGCCAAACTTGTGTGAATGCACATGAGTGGCAGGGATAGCTTTGTACACATTTGCCATTGAGTTGTGACTCATCTTGGCTTCAACGTAGACATCCAGGTCACCTTTCTCAACCTGTGGGGCTCCTAAGATGGTAGCCCACTCCTCCACGGTAGACTGATATCTAACTCCCTCAGTCATCCATATGATGCGGCCATCTGGATAGAAATGAGTGGTGGAGTAGAACTATTGTCGTCGTTTTCTCACGACAGATGTCATGGGGTGGCTTATCGTGAGTGGATGGGGCCGGAGGACGCCGATGGGCTCCGGGTGCGAGATTGGGCACAAGCGGTGATGACACATGATGTACCCAGGTTCAGGGCCCTCCATGGGAGGTAACACACCTAGTCCTGCTTGGTCTAGTTGGATGGATGGGTATGTGTACAAGGATGCTCCTGGAGCTGTGTCTAGAGGAGGAAGAAGGAGCAGCTGGCTCGTCTTCCTCTGCTATTAGAGGAGAGAATGAGAGTTTTGTGGGTGCATGTGTGAGACCATTCGGCCGTCCCCGTTGCATGGGGGTCTCGGGGGGGGGGTATAGGCCAACCCCCGGCTCTTACAATATGTGACAAGTACAATGGTGGGGGGACCCGGCTAGCAGTCTCTCCGGCTGGCCAGAGGGTCCCGCCGCTCCCGCTGTCTTGTCATGGGTGGGGCCCACCGGCCTAGCGGTCCCATCTCCCGTTGGGGCCCGCCAGCCGGCTTTGTGATTGGTCCTCGCCCACCTGCCGCGGCACGGGCCGCCTGGGGGGCGTCGTCTAGTGCCAGCCAGCCGAAGTCTCCGGTATGGCCAGTGGTACTGTAGCCATGCCGGGGCAGGTAATCAAGTGGCAAGGGCGTGCCGGCACTGTTCCCCCCGCCCGGTCACGCTCACCGAGGTTAGCCGCCAGGACCGTTGGACTGTAGCCACGCCCTGTGGTGCATAAGCGGCCACTATAGCCACAGGGCCACCAATCGTGTCGGTCACGTCGCTTCGTCGTATCAACGCACAGAGGGACGGGACGGGGCATGTCCATCCCGATGTCAATGGAAGAGCCGGCTGGGCCCAACCGGCCGAGGGCCCAACCGGCTCCTTGATCAGACAGCTGGGGCGCCAGCCAGCACTGGCTTGCGCTAAACGTCCTCCAGCCGGCCATGGCCAGCCGGCCGCATAGTTTTCCTTCGAAGCAAAGGAGGGGGAAGACCCCGTTGCTTTGGCCTATCTAGGGGTATAAACCCCGTTAGTAGTCCCCAAAGCTGGCAGGGGCCCTCGTCTGGTGGACGGTGGGGAGCCGACGGCTTCCCCTCTGCACCAGCCACCCCGGCTCGAAGGCGAAGGGGCAGCCGGGTCAGCCGTTGGATCCGACGCCTCGGGTTCTGGCGCGCCGGCCCAGGTCCCGCACCGGCACACAGCACGCCACGCGGCGAGTAATGATGCCGCGAGTCCTGCGCACACGGGGAGATGGGACGTCGCCCAGGCCTAGCCCGATAGGACCCAGGCATAGCCCTCATAGGCCTTGGGGCGCAGGACAGGATCCTCTGCGCCCCGGAGCGGTCGTTACGGCCCGGAGCCACCCACGCGCGTGGAATTTCCGGGAGGAGTGGGCGCAGACGATCCCACGTCCCCCGGTCGTGGCCTCCCCTATAAAAGGGGAGGAAGGGCAGGAGGCGGAGGTATCTGCGCCCCACTTGCCTCCTTGCTGCCCTATTTCGTCGTTGCTTCTTTCCTTCCCTCGCATACCGTCACACCTGAGCCCGTGCCCGCACACCGCGCCGCCGCTGCGCAGCATACGGACGCGAAGGTAGTTGGGCAGGTTCCTTCGTGGTTGAGGCGAACATCACCGAGCTACGCCGCGCGCGCATGTTGTCGTCGGCGGAGCGGGTGGCCGCACGCGCACCAGGTGATGAGATAACACCGGCACCGCAGCCAGGGGAACACGTCGTGTTCCTCTAGCACTACTCTTGGGGCTTCGGGCTCCCGGTGAGTCTCTTCTTCCATCTTCTTCTTGACACTTTCGACCTCCAGCCGCACAACCTCGGGCCGAATTCGATCTTGTACCTCTCCGCCTTCGTAACGTTGTTCGAGGGGTACCTTGGCATTCTCCCCTTCATCGAGTTCTTCAATGCCCGCTTCTATCTCAAGTCTTTGAAGAGCGACGCGTGCGGGTTTACGGTGGTGTGCTGCCCAACATCACTCACTTTCCCCCTCTCTCTCTGATCGAGTCCATCAAGGGGTGGCACCGATCATTCTTCTACGTGAAGAACGTCGACCCGAGGATGGATTACATCCGGCTGACGCCGTTCGAGGACACGTAGTCCTCCCAGCAGAACTGGCAGGGACCTGCTCCGCGCGGCATGGCCTTGGAAGAGATCGCCCGGCTCTTGCAGCTGAAGAGCGCCGAGAGGCTGGTTGCCGCCGACCTAGTGGCAGCCTTTGTCTCGCACCGGGTGTCGCCCCTCCAGATGATGCCGCACCGGATCTGCAAAATGTCCGGCTGGCACGACCCCTGCCGGTAGTTCACCGTCAAGCTGACGCCGGCTTAGGTGGCGAAGCAGGTGAACGCCCTCACAAAATTCAAGTTGAAGCCCGCCTCGTGGTCCTTCGGCATGGAGCCGTACGACCGCGTCAACCGGTCTCCCTTGGTTAGTTTTTTCGTCTAGGCGGTTCTTTCTCGTTTGGTATTCCCCAGCCGGCAGCCGACTAGAGAACTTACGTTGAATTGCTGACCGCAGTTGTTGGTGCGACAGAACACGCCGGATGGCCCGCACCCGCAGATCTTCGAGGTAGAGCGCAAGGACTCCGACTCTCGAGACTTCCAGACGGGAGGCCCCCTGGAGGATAGAGTGGACTCCTCGGGGGGGTGACGAGCCGGTGGATCTGCCAGGCGGCGCTCCTGGCAGGGCCGGAGGGTCCAGCGCAGCCGAGGAACCCGACGGAGTGGGTGAGTTCCCTCTTGCCCCCTCCATCCAGGACTGGACAGACGATGACGATGATGATGACGATTTGATGATTCTAGATGGACCTCCTCCCGCGGCGCGCCAGGAGCGGAGGAGCGAGGAGCGACCGGCTCGAGGCCCGATGGCCGAAGCGTCTGGGCAGGGGAAGAGGCCAGCTCACGGGGGGCCGATAGCCTCGCTGCCTGGCCCGAAGCGGATGAAGGTGGTC
Organism: Hordeum marinum; assembly: GCA_022496015.1. Lineage (NCBI taxonomy): Eukaryota > Viridiplantae > Streptophyta > Magnoliopsida > Poales > Poaceae > Hordeum > Hordeum marinum. Next base: position 353,815,607 of record CM039675.1, read on the forward strand.
GGGTGGAAGCCGCCGCCACGTGCCAAGCGGGCCCTGCCCCTTGTTATCGTGTAAATTCTTTATCTTTGTGTGAGTTTTCGCTTTCGCCTTGCGAGTCGGTTAATGATCGGTTTTTGGACGCTACAGTGACCCCATCGAGCTCCAAGATGAGGAGCCAACGGGGGAGATGACGGATGCCGCCGGCCGGCTGGCCCGCAAGCACGTGGCCACCCAGCGGGAGGAAAAGAGGAGGCTCGCGGAGCTTCGAGCCTCCTGGTCCGGCACACGACGAGGGGCCGCGCACTCCGGGACCTCAAGCGGCCGGAGGCGGAGGGGGTCGGCGGACCCCCCATGGATGACGGACTCGGCTGTGGAGTCAACCCGCATGTCCAGGCCTCCGTCAAGCGATCCGCGGGGGGCGGCCATGGGCTCGCCAGCGCCTCCACCCGCGCAAGAAACGGCCCAGGCGAGGGAGGCAACGACGGAGCCGACTCCCGAGGCGGCCCGGCCTGAGGTGCCGGAGGTGACCCCTCTGACACCCGAGCCGGCCCGGGTCGTGATGCCGGAGGTTCCGTTGGTCCCGAAGACGGCGAGCATGGAGGTGGAGGTATCTTCCGGCGCGACCAACGCGCTAGAGCGGCCGGCAGAGGAGGCGGCTGCGGCACCGGGCGGGGGGCCGGCAGGAGGCGACTCCCGGCACCTTGCCGTCATCAACCCTCCCCCGACTGCTGGAGCCGCAGCGAGCCCAGGTGGCAGCGGCGGCCGGGCTCGGAGGGCCCTACGGTCGATGTAGGAGGTCATCCAGGACTGGGAAACGCTGGCGAGCACGCTCGCCCTGCTGGCCCCCTAGGCAGGCAGCCCGGTCCCATCCTTCGTGGACTTGGGCAGTGTCCTGGACTGGTGCCGGCAGGAGCTGGCCCTATTTGCAGAGGCGGTGGACGCCGCCCTTCAGCATGCAGAGGTAAGCCGACACTTTTGCCTTAGAGTTTTCAGTGGGGGCGCGCGAGCGCACCCACTGGGTGTAGCCCCCGAGATGCGGGCTGGCTGACTGGCTGACGGGCAGTCGGGCCGGATCTTCTTTGAGCAGGTCTTGACCTTTTCCCCCTTTCTTGTGACAGGAGGGAGCTTCTCTACGGCAGAAGATGTTTGTGGAAGCGGTCGCCATCCACGACCGCAGAAAACATGGGTTCTACCGCCTTGAGGAGGAGCTAGCGCGCGTGCAAGGTAGGTTGCACTTTGTAGGAGCGGCATATAGTCCCCGAGAATCGGATGATGTTGGATGCATATTGTAGGCGAGCTGGCTACCCTCCGGGGGGAGACGACCAGGCTTGTCTCCGAACGGGACCGACCGTCGCAGGACGTCCAGGCGGCCGCGCAGGAGACGGACCGGCTGGCCACGCTGCTGGTCGACGGGGAGGCGGCCCGGGACCGGCTCAAGGCCGAGGCGGCAAAGGAGGAGGCGGCCCGGGAGGCGGCTGGCGCGGCCCTGAGGACCGCCACCCTTCAAGGCGAGGTGACCCGCCTTGAGAAGATGCTGGAGGAGGTCAAGGGTTCCCTCACCACCTCGGAGGCGGCCCAGAAGTCGGAGCATGAGGCAGCGCTCCATTTGCCATTGGGATGGACGACGCGATCAAAGGTAGGTGCCAATCTCTCTCTTTCCCCAACCGGTTGCTCTTCCCTTTGCCGTTTCTCGTGTTTCATCTTACTTTTTCTTTCCTTCTCTTCTCCTTCCTTCCAGGGCGTTTCCCGGAAACTCATCGCTGTGCTGTGCGTGCTGTTGAGGAGCATCGGGAATACCTTCGGGAGTGCGGTCGCCCCATCGAGGAGCATACCGCATGGGACATGGACGAGATTGGGATCGCCGTTGAGATGCGGATGACCCATCTCGAGCGGAGCATGTTGTGGCTCAAGACCGCCAGCAAGGAGGTGATCACCGTGCTATGCCCGGGCCGCGGGGGAGCTCCGACGCACCGCGTGGCTCAGTGGCTGGAGCACGACGTCTCCCGCTTCGAGGCCTGGAAAGCATCGGCTGCCCGAGCCGGGGCACAAATGGCGCTCCGGTTCGTGACGTGTTGGTACCGCGGCGTGGACCTGGGCCGGCTGGCGAACATGTGGGATGTGCTGGCCACAGAGCGGGAGGCCCGCGAGCCGGCCCTTGTCCAGCGGGCCAACGAGCTCGCATCATACGTTGATGCAGATGAGTTCCTGCCGGCCCTTGGCGAGGATGGCGAGCCGTTGCCCGAGGACTCCTTCGGCATACCTCAAGGCCCGACAGATGACGAAGTCGCCGAGGAGAGAACCAACTCGAGCGGCAAGACGGCCGAGACCAAGGAGCCCGCCTTGAAGGTCAACGAGGCCGACCCAAAAACTGTGACCACCTCCGAGGCGAGGACCGAGCCGCCTCGCGACACGCCGGCTAGGGGCACATCCGCTGGCAACGCGCAGGTGGCCTAAGCCCCCGGGCATCTTTTTTATCTTCTTTTTTCCCTGTGTGTAAAAACTTGAATCCACCCACTGGGTGTTTGTGTAATGAACCGAATGCTGGCCGTGGGCCACTTTTGCCTTAATGTTTATGCCATGAATATTCTCGTGTGTTTGCCTTGTGACTCATGCCACCTCGTCCTTATCCCTTTTTGTCCGCCTCGACTCTTTCCATTTCTACTCCTTCTCCCCTTCGGTTTTTGGCCCCGCCAGCCCGCCAGCCGGGAGCTGGTCTGTAGCTGGGTCGGGGCGTCCGCCTCAGGGAAGTCAGTTCAAAACATAGGAATCGCGAAGTTTTTTTGGGATAAGTAGAGTGGTAGAGATGCGGCGAGGGTCGGGCTGGGCCCCAAAGGGGTCTCGCTTTGTTTTGACCTTTCATATGAGCCAAACCTTGCCGCCCTGGGGCCCCATCAGCCGGACAGCCGGGAGCCGGTTCTGTAGCTTGTAAGGGTGGGGAAGTTTGGCCGGCTCACGCTACTTAGTAGTTTTCAGAGAGGCGCTTCTAGGCCCAGCCGGCTAGCCCCCGGGCCCAGGAGCCAGGCCCAGGAGCATGTGAGTGAGGAACACTTTTGAAAGAAACGAAACGGGGTGCGCCCCAAGAGCCGGCTTGGGGTGCCCATTGCATTCATAAGCCCAAAAGGACGGGGATACATACATACATTGATTTTCCTCAGAAGTAAAACGAGCGCAAGAGCGCTGCGTTCCATGGGCATTTCGTTTCTTCACCCGAAGTATCTGTTTTGCGCTTCTGCGGCTTCTAGGTGTCTATCAGGTAGTATGCATTGTTGCGTAGTACCTTGCTGATGATGAACGGGCCCTCCCATGGGGAGGACATCTTGTGCTATCCGGCGGTTCGGTGAATCCGTCTGAGCACCAGGTCCCCCTCGCGGAACGAGAGTGGCCGGATCTGCTTGCTGTGGTAGTGCCAGAGCTTTTGTTGGTAGATCGCCGTCCGGCTCAAGGCCAGTTTGCGAGCTTCCTCGAGTATATCGATGCCATCTTCTCTTGCCTCCTTTGCATCCTTCTCCATGTACAGGGTGACCCGAGGTGAATCGAACTCGACATCGGTGGGGATGAGCCTCGGACCCATACACGAGGAAGAAGGGAGTGTAGCCGGTTCACCAGTTCGGGGTGGTCCTGAGACTCCAAAGGACGGTCGACAACTCATCGATCCAGTAACCGACTGACCTTACCAGCGGCGTCACGAGCCGGGGCTTGATGCTGGATAGGATGAGGCCGTTCGCCCTCTCGACCTGGCCGTTGGACTACGGATGAGTGACAGAGGCCAGGTCGAGCCGGATTCCTTGCTTGGAGCAGAAATGCACGAGTGCGCCCTTGGCAAAGCTGGTACCATTGTCGGTGATGATGTTGTGGGGAACGCCGTAGCGTACCATGATGTCGTCGATGAACCGGACGACCGTGGGGCCGTCCAACTTCTTGATTGGTCGTGCCTTGATCCACTTGGTGAATTTGTCGATGGCCACCAGCAAGTGCATCATGCCACCTCAAGCGGTTTTGAATGGGACCACCATGTCCAACCACCAAACGGCGAAAGGCCACGAGAGGGGGATGGTTTGGAGGGCCGCTGCCGGTAGGTGGCTTTGCGCACTCAAGCGTTGGCAGCCCTCGCACTCGTCGACCAATTTCTTGGCCGCGTCGAGAGCCATCGGCCAGAAGAAGTCATGGCGGAAAGCCTTGGCTACTAGGGTCCAGGAGGCGGCATGATGCCCGCACTCGCCCTGATGGATGTCGAGGAGGATCTCTAGACCCTTTTCCGTCTCGACGCATCGCTGGAAGATGCCGGTGGTGCTGCGGTGAACGAGCTCATTGTTGATGATGCCGTAGGCCGTGGCCCGATGCTGGATTTGCCTAGCCAGAGCCTCGTCCGGAGGCAGCTCACCCCGTAGAAGGAACGATAGGGTGGGTTGGGCCCACGAGGGGGCCACGACGGTTGCCGGCTCGGGAGCCCCCGAGACTGGTTGATCAGTCCCCGGGACCGGTTCTGTCACAGCCCTAGAATTGTTTGGCATTTGTTTGCATCAACATCAGCATGTGCATCATGTCATCATGCTAGAATTCAAATGAAACTTGAAATGGGGATTGTCAAACCCTAGCACCTCCTCAAATAAACAAAATTTCAACAATTGAATTTTCAATGATTTTAAAATGCTCTTCAAAAATGTTCACTGTTTCTGAAAAATGTTGGCAACAACATATTAGTGGACATCTTAATTTTCAAAACAAATATAGCATTTTAAAATACTCATTAATGTTACTGAAATCAATTAATAAAGCCCTATAAATATTTTAGTTCTCCCAAAATGCTGGAACTTTTTATGGAGCTTGGAAATATTTCAAACATATCCTATAAATAATTTCAGGATTTTGTGCTAAATAAGTTTTGTCCAAATTAAATAAAACAGACGGCATTTAATAAAAAGAAACAGAAATTAAGAAAAATAAAGAAGGAAAGAGGCTACCTGGGCCTTATCTGGCAGCCCACCAGAGCCGGCCCAGCCCACCTGGCCATCGCCAGTCGTCTCCTACCTCTGCCAGAAGGCAGAGGCGAAGGGAGGCACGGCGAGCGTGGCCAGGGTGCCACGCCTCCTGCCTGCCAGCCTTGCTGGAGGAGGGGATTAGCCCCCTAGAGCCGTCCGGATCGGGATGACCCCTCTCCTCTCTCTCCCTCGCTCTCTTCCCTCTCCCCTGCTCCTCTCCCTCCCTCTGCTCGCCATGGTGGCCGCCAGTCCTCGCCGCGATTCGCTTCGCCCGGTGCGTCCCCGAGCCCGCAAGCCAGCTCTTCGGCGACCCAGTGAGCCCCTCTTGCTCCTTCCCGTGTTTCCCCTCTCTCTAGTGCGCCCTAGATAGCTCGCCCATCGGACCCGAAACCTCCTCGCCGCCGGTAGCGATATGGCCATGGCCACAGCCACCACGGGCCGCGCCCGAGTAGCTTTGCGTGCTCCTGGAGTTCCCCTGAGTCCACCTCGCCGCTTGCCTTGCTCGCCCCTGCCCTGCAGCCCCGCGTCTGTATGTGCCCCAGCTCCGGCGGTCGCCGATGTCGTCGCCGCCATCGATATAGGCCTCCCCTCGCCCAGCTGTTTGCTCCGTTGGACGCGGATGAGCACCAGCTTCCTGTAGAGCCCAGCCGCGCGTCCAACCGCGGTCGGAGTAGCGTCTCCGGCGAACTTCCGCCGTAGTTTTGGTCACCGGTGACTCGTCGCCGGCGGGTGCCGACGTGGCTCGGTGATTAGCACCTGATCCCCAGCTAACTAACCCCCCTAGACGCTGACAGTGGGCCCCGGCCCGAGTCAAACCTCGGGTCAACTCAGGATTAATCCCTGAGTTGCTGACCACACGGCCCCACCTGCCAGTGACACTAGCCAGTCCTGAGAGGTTGACAGGCGGGTCCCACATGGCAGGTTTGACCTGGTCCTGGCCCTGTTGACTGCTGATGTAATGCTGACGTCATGGTGACGCAATATCTATTTCTGGATTTAAAACAAATTAGAAAATGGTTTAATAATTACAGAAAATGTTTAAAAGTTCTAAAAATCATAGAAAATAATCTGTAAGTCAGATGAAAATAATTTATATATGAAAAATGATCAGAAAAATCCAATGAACCTATTCATGCCATGATCATGCATGTTTGAACAAGTTAACCTCATCAAATAGGACATTTTATGATTAGGCCAATATATGAAATGTCATTGGGAGTTGGAAATTCAAACTTGTTTGAACTCCAACTTCAACCAATTTGGCTAACCACGCCTCTAGGTTAATTAAGTACCTTAACATGCAATGTCATACATCATGATTGTTGCATTGCATTGAATGTGTTTTTTTCCTGTTTGTCGGTGTTTGTTCCCCCTCGGTAGACGATGATTCCGATGATGTGAATGTTGACAATAATGAAGAGAAGTATATCTTCAGGACTGTCAGGCAAGCAAAAACCCCTTGAGCATACTGATATCAACCCACTCTCTCGCTCCTGCTCTCTTTTGCTGCATTAGGACAACAACGATTCAACTGTACATGTCATCGGTAGTTGAACCCATTCCTTTGCATGACCTGTCTTTTCCAAAGTAAATAGTTGAAAACACTTAGCATGAGTAGTAACTGTCTAAGCCTTGTTGTGCTTACTCATACATGCATGCTTACTTACTGTACCTGCTATGCCTAGAGTCATGTCGTATCGGGTCTGATACATCTGGGTGATGAATCAGAATGGCAGTGTTCATGTCCTACGGTGTGAGAGCTAAGTGTGTGAACACGATTTTGTAAAGGTAGCGATGTGAGGTCATGTAGGAGTACATGGCGGGTTGTCTCAGTGGAACCGACCTTAAGAACTGAGTTCTGAGTTTGTTATCCAAGACAAGATACTACCGCACATTGGGATACTTAATTGAGCCTCTCGACCCATTAATCACTTAGATCTCTGTCCAGGAGTTGCAACTAGTTTCTGGCGTTTGTAGGGAAAGTGTTGGCGACCGTGTATAGTGCTGCCCGACGGGGTGGACTATGATGCGGTACAGGCATAGTGGCACGGTGTACCAAGTGGCACCCAAACGGTGGGCTTGGGAACCCTGCGCACATCATTTGAGGCCGTAGCGGAAACTTCGGCTGGACTTCTGTGCGGGTTCAACCTCAGATAGGTGATAAACGTGGACTAGGGTCTTGTGTGGTTGACGGTCATGGCCGACGCCCACGCCAGTGCTTTCACTTGAAGGTTGCCGAGATGCATGACGTGCATATGGTGCTAAGTGGCGAGAGCGTGTGTGAAGAAGTATACCCCTGCAGGGTGAAATAATTTGTTTGAATATCCGCGTCCTTGGATATGGACTACTTGGAGAACTTATGTGGTTCATAGACAACTGGAAGTGGATAATCTAAAATACGCAAGATAAGCGTGAGTGCTATGGATGGCCTTCTCGTAGGGAGACGGAAGTGGATCCATAGTGGTGTATTGATTGGAGAATATGTGGACTCATGTGCGCTATCCCACCTCAAAGAAAGCATTTGTAGTCTTAGTATAGGTTAGCCAAGAGTCAAAGCTGGCTTGCTGCAATAAACTCCACAAACCCCCCTTCATTGATACTGATGCATATGTTGTTAGTTCTGATGTAAGTCTTGCTGAGTACTCTTGTACTCACGTTTTCTTAATTTATGTTTTTTGCAGAGGAGACGTCAGTCTCATTAGTGGTATTATGACGTGAAGTTCGATGTTGACCGGGTTAGCTTGGGAATCCTAGCCAGAGGTCTTGTTCCTTTGGTAGGGTCGTAGTAGTTTTTTTCCAGGCTCCTCCAGCAACTTTTGTAGATGTTTGTACCCAGACATGTTTAACATCCACTTGCTTGTTTGAATGCTCTGAATGTTGGGTCTTGAGACCCCTTTTTGTAACATCTATTGTATTGGCTCTTCCGAGGCTTCTAAATAATTGTTATAATGTTATATGGTTATGTTGAGATGCCATAGTTGTATCTATGCATATCGGGCATGTCGTGCGTACGTGTGATGTGAAACGGTATGTATGGGATCCGACACCTAGTTGTGTGCCTTTAGTAGTACTCTTTACGGGGAACTGCCTCTTTGTGCTTCCATCGAGCCTTGGTAGCCTGCTACTGCTCCGGACACATTGATTGACCGACATGTATCCTTCTTTGCTGCCGTGTCTGTCCCTTCGGGGAAATGTCTCGCAGTGTAATGGAGTCCCTGTAGCCTGCTACGACTCGTCTACGTGCAGTGAAGACTTTTATGTCCCACGGCATAATGGAGTCCTTGTAGCTTGCTATGACTCGTCTACACATGCTAGAGATCGACACCTGCATTGCTGGGTTACGTATGCCTATCCCTATACAGATGTGCCACTTGGGTTCTACGACTAGTCATGTCGGCCCGGGTTCTTTGACATTTGAATGCTAGTGACATTTTCACATATGTGAGTCAAAAGATGCAAACGGTCACGGCCCAGGTAAGGTGGCAGCCATGGAGATAACCGTGCATGAGACCGCAAAGTGATGTGATGTGTTACAGGCTGGATTCTTATGGCTTAGGATCGGGGACCTTACAGGTTCGCCAGCCCTCAGGGCCGGCTCGGGAGTCCCCGAGGCTGGTTGGCCAGCCCCCGGGTTTGGCTCGCCGGCCCCTAGGGTCGGCTAGCTGGTGATCACCATGACGGCCGTGCCGCCAGGGCTAGCCGCCTCGGGCGCCGCCGGCTCGATTGGAGCCGGCTAGGCGGCCGACGATTTAGGAGTCGGCGGTGAAGTTGCCGGAGAGGCGGCCGGGGCCGTTTATGGGCCAGCGACACCTGCCGGCATGAAGATTAACTCCGATTCTGGGGAAGGCTTGATCGACAGTTTGAGCAGTCATTCGAGGGAGACGCCGGCTGGGATGGCCTGCCAGGTGGAGCCAATCTTTGCCAGCGCATCCGCCGCCTCGTTGTCCGCCCATGGGACGTGATGAAACTCACAACCCTCGAAGGAGCCGGTGAGTTGTTGTACGAGGAAGCGTAGCTGGCCATGTTGGCGTCCCTGGCGTCCCATTCACCAGAGACTAGCTGCACCACGAGGTCGGAGGCGCCGAAGCAGAGGATGCGCCTGATACCGATCTCTTTAGCGAGCCGGAGGCCATGGACGATGGCCTCGTACTCAGCCACGTTGTTCGAGGTGGCGAAGTGGATCTGTAGGGCATATTTGAGCTAATCACCTTTCGGGGAGGAGAGGACTATGTCGGAACCCAGGCGGGTCCTCATTTTCGAGCCGTCGAAGTGCATGCGCCAATGTGTGGAGTCTGGGGGAGGCGGGACGAACTCCGTCTCCGCCCAGTCGACGAGGAAATCCGCCAACGCCTGTGACTTGATGGCCATTCTTGGCTCGTACCTGATCTCATGGTCCGCGAGGGCGATGACCCACTTGGCGATCCGGTCGGTGGAGTCCCGGCCGCTCATGATCTTGCCAAGCGGGGCCATGCTCACCACGGTAATGGTATGCTCTTGGAAGTATTGCTCGACCTTCTTGGAGGCAAAGTATACGCCATAGCACATCTTTTGATAGTGGGGGTAGTTCTGCTTGTACTCGGAGAGGACCTCACTGAGCTAGTAGACGGGTTGCTGGACCGGCAAGGACTTGCCCTCCTCCGGCCGCTCGACCACCAGAACGACGCTGATGACGCGGGTGGTCATCGCGATGTAGGCGAGCAAGGGTTCCTTCTCAGCCGGCACGGCCAGGATGGGCGCACTGGTGAGAGCCTTCTTGAGGCCATGGAAAGCCTCGTCCGCCTCGTTAGGCCAATCGAAGGCGCCCGGCCTCTTGGTTTGACCCGGCTCGATCAGAGCCATCTTGCGAAGGAGCCCATAGAGGGGCAGGGCCTTCTCTCCCAGTCGACTTATGAACCGGCTGAGTGAGGCGAGGCAGCCGGTGAACTTTTGGACGTCGCGGAGCCGAGTCGGTTTCGGCATGTGCTCGATCGCGCTGATCTTCTCGGGGTTAGCTTCGATGCCGCGGGCGGACACGAAAAAACCCAAGAGTTGTCCGGCGGGGACGCCGAAGACACACTTCTCCAGGTTGAGCTTGATCTTGTACTCGCGTAGGTTTGCGAAGGTCTCCCGAAGGTCGTCCAGGAGACTGAAGTGCTTCTTGGTTTTGATGACGATGTCGTCGACGTAGACGTGGATGTTCCTGCCTATCTAAGGCAGGAGGCACTTCTGCATGCATCGTTCGAAGGTGGCGCCAGCATTCTTTAGGCCGAAGGACATGGTGATGTAGCAGTAGGCCCCGAAGGGCGTGATGAAGGAGGTCTTGAGCCGGTCTTCAGGATCCAGCTTGATCTGGTGGTAGCCTAAGTAGGCGTCCAGGAAGGACAACAAGTCATAGCCGGCTGTGGAGTCGATGACTTGATCGATCCGTGGCAGGGCGAACGGGTCCTTGGGACATGCCTTGTTCAGGCTAGTGTAGTCGATGCACATGCGCCAGGTCTAGTTCTTGTTCAGTACCAGGACTGGGTTGGCCAGCCAGTCCGGGTGGAATACTTCCATGCTGAACCCGGCTGCGAGCAGCTGGGCGATCTCTTCGCCTATAGTACGCCGCTTCTCCTTGGAGAAGTGGCGCAGGGGTTGCTTGACCGGCTTGACGTCCGGCCGGACGTGGGGTTTGTGCTTGGCGAACTTCCTCGAAACACCCGGCATGTCCTTGGGGGACCATGCAAAGATGTCCCTATTCTCACGGAGGAAGTCGACAAGCTCGCCTTCCTATTTGCTATCGTGGTAGGAGCCGATGGTGATGCACTGAGCCGGGTTGGACCGGTTGAGCGGGATTTGCTTGGTGTCCTTAGACGACTGGAAGGAGGCCTCGCCGGTGGATTGCGAGGGTGGAACTGGCCCGGTTGGCTGGCTAGCAGCAAGGGCCATGATCCGGTCAAGCTGTCGTTTCTCCTCGGCAATCTCTAGGGCCTCGGCCAGCCGGCTGCCATCTCGAGCGCATTCGAGCGACATCTTGTAGTCGCCCTTGATGGTGATGGTCCCCTTTTGGTCCGGCAACTTGAGCTTGAGGTAAGCATAATGCGGGACCGCCATGAAGCTAACAAGAGTCGGCCGGCCGAACAACGCATGGTAGGGGCTCACGAGGTCCATGACCTCGAACATCACTGGCTCGCGGCGGAAATGGCCGGGTCCGCCGAAGAGGACGTCGAGCGTGATCTTGCCGAAAGGGGAGCAAGACTTCCCAGGCACAATGCCATGGAAAACCGTTCGGTTCGCTTGTAGGTCTTCTATCTTTAGCCCCAACTTATGCATTGTGTCGAGGTAGAGAATGTTGATGCTGCTGCTACCATCTATCAGCACCCGCGAGAAGCGGCAGGCTCGCTCCTTGGTGGCGATGGTGGGGTCGAGGACCAAGGCATAACTGCCGAGATTTGGCATCACGGCATGGTGATCGGCCTGGCTCCATGTGACCGGCTTCTCCAACCAGTGCATGAACAGGGGAGTTGTCAGCATGGTGGCGTTCACCTCACGACGGAGCCGACGCAGCGTGTTTGCCCGTCTCTTCACTGGTGAAGACGGCTGTGACAGCCCGGGACCGACGCTCCAGAAGATTCCCCATTTATTTCCGTTCTCGGCATGTGTTCGTCCGGTTGTTGAATTCATCATTGCATCATTCGCATCATATGCTTTGCATCATCTCCCGTTTTCGAAAAACTTGCATTCGTTCGTAGTTGCCGGTTCTCTCTGTTTTGCCGTTGCCCGTTTCGAGTCCAGCCACACACGCATGCGCCCGCGACATATTTTAAATAAAACCATTTTTAAGTGCGCGCAAAAATATTCTCGGATCGAGTTGAAACGTGTCGTGCGGTCTTGTTATAGCTTAGGTAGACCGCCTGTCGATTTTCGTCGCGTTTTGAGTTCGTTTGATGCCCCATCGGTAATCCGTAGAAGTGAGGTTATCGGTGGTTTATCGGTCATCGTCGGACATTTCTCGGTGTTTTAAATCTTCGTGTCACGGGTCATAGACTTCTCTCTCTTCCCCACTTAGCCCTCTGCACAGCCTTCCGTAACACCCCCCTCTCCGCTTCTAGACTGTCGGACTGGCACCCGGCAGTCCGAAAACGGAGAGAGCTAACCCTAGCCTCCCTTTCCTATTTAAGCCCCCCTAGTTCCACGTCGTTCCACGTGCCACCAAACCCTAACCAGCCCCTTCTCCCACCTCCAACCAGCCCGCCCGAGCCCATCTGGGCCCGTTCGAGCCCATCCGGGTCCGAATCGGCGTCTCGGAGCTCTCCGGAGCTCTCCCGAGCTCCCATGGTGGATCTTCCTCCCGAGCCCCGCGCCTCCCATGGCCGGCCCGCAGCTCGCCGGAGCCGCCGCCACCCACAGCCGCCGGTCGCCGGACCGGGCCTGCGCCGCCCTCTCCCCTCTCCTTCCCTCTCCTCTCTCCCCTCTCCTCACCCCTCCGGCCTCTCCTCTGCAAGATCCCGACCGCCAGGGCTCGCCGCCCAGAGCTCCGTAGGCCGCCGCCCCGGACCGCCGCCGCCTCCCTCCGGTCGGGAACCGGATGCCGCCGGCCGGATCCCCGAGCGCTCGAGCTCGTCCTCCCCGAGCGAGACGCCGGCGGCGGCGACCTGCAGGCGTCTCGCTCGGGGAGGACGAGCTCGAGCGCTCGGGGACGAGCCGCTCGCTCCTCCCGGGCGTTGACCCCGCAGCCCGCGTGGGCCTCGGCCAGCGCATGCCCAGCTCCCCTGCCTCTTAGGCCCATTGACCCTAGGGTGAGCCCAGCCCCCTTTTTGTTTTGTTTTTTTAGTTATTTGTTTTTCGCGTATTAAATCGTCTATATGTATTTATCCGAGCATCGTATCAAAATAATTTTATTATGAAACATGCCTAGAATAATTTGTAGGTTATTAATATGCCCATTCCATCCATGTTTAAAATGTTTAGATGTCATTTCCTGCATTATTGCGTATAGGTCACATTTTTTTTGCATTTTGCATATTTTATAAACGTGCATCGGAATTAATAAATTCATATATTAAAAATGTCCATCTCTTTTGCATCGCATTTTCATGCATGAGATAATTGTTGGATTGTTGATTGCACTTATTTTGCATCGATGAATTGCTTTACCGTGAATAGGCCTAATACTCGTATATTTAATTATGATTAACTTCCTACATGAACCTAATCATATTATATATGTTTCCGGGGTAGAAAAATGTGTAGGATTTAACTGTGCATTTAGTTTTTTCATTTGAGCAAGTTTGTGTGCATGTCATTTTCACGGTGATGCCCTTTTGTCATTTTCGTAGGAATTAATCCGGACATGTTATGGATTTATTTTCAACATGAAAGTTGCTCGTTGATGTGTGTCCTAGCCCATGGACATTTTGTTTGTAATAGAAATGCATGTGTAGGTATTGTTTTGCTGTTGTCAACTTGCTATAAAAATCTGCCATTTTGAGGGTCCAAAATATTTCTAAGTCTGGAATCTGTTATATTTTGTTGCTCTCTTGCCATGTGATTTGCTAGTGGTCTAGAACTCTTTTGTAGTTGATGCAATGGAGTTATTTGTTGTTGATGTTGTCCTTTAATATGCTGTTAAGTTTCATGCCATTTCATGACCTGTAGCGTATATTTTCACTGCTGTCAATATGCCTTCGTGATAAAAACTGCACTGTCTAAAACTGTTATTTCCACTAAGTCTGAAACAGTTTTCATGTAGCCTTCTTGTGAGCTTCCTACCAAGTGATCCATGCATGTTTTGCTTATGCTATGTGAAGATGAAATGAAGTGTATGTTGTATGCTATTGCCCCATGCTTAGTTTGTGCACTTTGGAATCTTGTAGCTTGCTGTTTTCATATGTTCAAAATGCCATGTTGCTGTTTTGACAGATTTCAAATAAAACTTGTTTTGATGATTGTGGTTGAACCGTAGCTCTGTTTTGGACATTCCATATATGAAACTTGCTTAAAATATCATTTAGTTTCATAATAACTTGCTTCATCCAGGTTTTGAGAGGTTTGTGATTGCATTTCCCATGCATTGCATTCGTGACATGTGCATCTTGTGTTGCTCATATTTTTTAGACCGTAGCTCCGTTTGAGATGTTCTATATATGTAAATCGACTAGAATGACGTGTACAATAACATGGTAGGCTTTGCTCTGTGGTTTAAATATTATAAAATGTGTTTAGTTCAGATCTGGACCAAATTCATAATTAACACGTGCGGTCATTTCGGACATGCTATAAATTGTCATGAAAAGATAGATAGTTTACTTATTTCGGACATTTCGGACATTTCGGACATTTCGGACATTTCAGACATTTCATAATTAACACGTGCGGTCATTTCGGACATGCCTCATTTAACTTGACTAGATAGATAGTTTACTTATGCTTCACCTCTTGCCATGTTTAACAACATTTAATATTGTCGTGTACCTAACGGGAGTGAACTAAATAATTAGAGTGTGGAGTTTCGTTAATATGCAACTCGTTGCATATTGAGCTTCACTTTAATGTGTAGTATTTGATTGTTGTGATTTGCCGTGCATCGCATATTAAAGTGGACATGCATCATATTGTTTGTGCATCGTGTCTTGCGTATGTGTGTTGAATCGTGTGTTGATTGTTGTTTCTTCAGCTTGTTTCTTCTCGATAGAGTTTCCGAACCGTTCGGAGTGTGAGGATTCGTTCGACTACGTTGATTCTTCTTGTTCATGGATTCATTCTTCTTCCGAGCGCGATCTCAGGCAAGATGACACATTTCCCTGGATACCATTACTATCATTGCCATGCTAGTTGTCTCGTCTTTTATCGTTATCTCTCGCTACCTACCACTTGTTTGATAAGCCTCCCAACATTCCCATGAAAAGCCTCTAACCCCTCCATGTCCCAACAAACCTTTGTTTGGCTATGTTACCGCTTGCTCAGCCTTTCTTATAGCGTTGCTGGTTGCAGGTGCATTTGCTTCCATGTGCCACCATGGACATTCTTTGTTGTATCACAATATTGCTGCTATGTAATTTAATGCACATATATACTTGGTAAAGGTGGAAGGCTTGGCCTTTTGTCTGGTGTTTTGTTCCACTCTTGCCGCCATAGTTACTTGTGAACCAGTGTTATGTTCCATATATGAGTGCTCCTAACATGCTCGGGGTTGTTATGGGGACCGCCTTGATTTTCGGGTTGGAATAAAGCTTGTCTGGCAAGGCCCAACATTGGTACTACATTTGCCTAATAACTAATGAACTTGCATAGGGCATGATCACCCCGTGGATAATTCAATCAACCCCCGGGACAGTGCTCGTCATGAGTGTTGGTCCAAACTAGAGCACTGTGCGGGGACAACCCAGCGCAACTTGGGAGATTTCTATCAGGCCTCCGTACACTATCTTATCCGCCATGTCCTGAGAACGAGATACGCGCCTCCTATCGGGATAGTCGACACGTCGGGAGGCCTTGCTGGATTTGTTTTACCTTTCTCGAACGTCTTGAGTGAGGAACTCTGATTTTCTTCGGGTTATCTCGAGGTGTTGGATTTCCTTTAGAGTGGCCTAGGAAGATCACGAGATCCGTGGTTGAGGTTATTCCCGCTGAGTCTGGTTCATTTGTGATGGATGAGTTGGAGCACCCCTGCAGGGTGAAATCTTTTCGAGAAGCCGTGCCCGCGGTTATGTGGCAAACTTGGATACTTTGTTTAACACCCGGTCATAACAAACTTGAAGTAAACTCTAATAACATACACCAACCGTGTGAGTAACCGTGACTGTCTCTTCTCGTGAGTCCTTATCCGGAAGAGAACACGGTGGGTTTATGATTGACGTAAGTAGGTGTTCAGGATCAGTTACTGATCATTTCTAGTTCACGTCCGTTATGCGTAGACCACCATACTTTAATTTCTGTACTCATAAGTTAGCCACTCAATTAAATGCTTAGTCGCTTGCTGCAGCCTCACCACTTAACCATACCTTACCTATTAAGCTTTAGTAGTCTTGATACCCTTGGAAATGAGATTGCCGTGTCCCTGTGGCTCACAGATTACTACAACAACAGTTGCAGGTACAGGTAATGTGATGATTGACATGAGCGCGTTGCTTGATTTGATTTGGAGTTCTTCTTCTTCTTCTTCATCAATCTTGGATGGGTTTCAGGCGGCAGCCTGGGATAGCAGGAATGGATATCATTTTATCGTTTGTTTTCGTCCGTAGCCGGACCCTGCTCTTATGTATGATGTTTGAGTATGTTATTATATTGATGTGACTCTGATGTAGCTTGTGGCGAGTGTAAGCCAATTCCATATACTCATCTCTTCTGTACATGTACTCGTAATGATATCCATTCTTGCGAACGCATCGAGATGCGCTTCTATCCCCTTGAGGCCCTCGTGCCAAATAAGGATAGGACCGCATCTTGGGCGTGACAAGTTGGTATCAGAGCCTGTACCGACCTAGGAGCCCCCTTGATTGATCGAACTTGGCCGAGTCGAGTCTAGTGAAAAATTGTTTTGAGTCTAGTTATATCGGAGAGTAGGATTCTTTTTCTCCTCTTCTATGCTCTGGTGAGGTATCCGACTTAGGAATTTTGATTCTACTCCTCTTCTCGCTCAAAAAAAAATTAGGATCACGCGGATATCTTGGAAACTATATGATACCGATGTGACAGGGTTCTGTCTTGGTGCCTCCTGTCTGACTTGATTTGTTCCAGGGAGTTGAGCTCCGAGGAATGTTGGCACATCGTTATCATCCATTTTTCTTAGTATCCCAGGACGCAGAATGTTTGAAATTGCTTCAATACTTATCATGGTGAGATAAGGTCGGAGTCACCCAGTACTGGGGAGGCGTCCGGGGTACCACCATGGTTTAGTATCGTTGTGAGTTCAAGGATTCGAGATTAGATGAGTTTGCGAAATTTCTTGAATTATGGTGTGGAAGGTTGCGGATACAGTTGCAGCTGATTGCCTAGGGCAGGTTCCTAATTTCGCAACCGGAATCGCATAAACAAGAAAGTTTTTGGAAGTTCCTAGGTGGGAATTCAAGTAGTTACCTAGAATTATCTTTCCAACAACTGCATAGCGGGTATGTATTTATTTCTGGCTTGTTTCATAAGACTCATCCTTGTTTCGTTTTGAATATGGTAATTCAAGTTGCTTCGATGTCAAGTGATGATTTCATATCTTGCTAAGTAGTGTTATCATATAAATTCTTTCCTACCGATGTGCTTCTCTTCAAGATTATTCTATCCTCTTCAATATTGCAAAATCAATCCTCTTATTCTTCCCGAAGTTGTCTCATCTGTTCCAAGTTTTCTTTGTTTTTCCCGCCCTCCCGCCCTTTTTCTTCAGTGATTAAATTCTCATCCAAGTGTCTTTTCTATTCATGTGATGCTTTAGCTATCATTTCATTTGTGTTGTTTCCAGTGATTTCTTGTGAAGATTCTCAGGAGTTTCAATTTCAAGATCTATCTTCATATTCCTTGTTCTCGTTGTTATTCTTCTCCAGTGATTCTTTATGAAGATGCTCAGTGCTCAGTTATCATTCATTAGTATTCATCTTTGTTTTTCTTTTCCGGTGGAATCAATTCAAGTTCTTGGTGTTCATCATATCATTTTCATTCTCTATTTGCTCTCCCATGTTGGAATTCTTTATCAAACCTCTCTTGCTTATTCTTATATCTATTCTATCCGGAGTGCTGAAGATATCTCAGAAGACATTCATTGTCATTCTTATCCTCTTAAATTATTAAAGGGTCTCATATCATCAAGTTCTTAATTTGTATCGGTCTCGTATCTCTTTTAATCAATTGCTTCAATGGTGGTTTCTTTTCAGTGGGCCCATAACCCACACGTCTTTTCCCAGGATCGTACCTGACTCTTCTAATCTTTTCGGAGATATCCTCAAGTTCTTTTCAATATGGTGTAAGAATGAATCTCATCAGTGATATGCCTTCTCGAAGATCGCTTCTAAATCATTTTCGTTGTTGTCTCAATCTTTTGTTTATTCATACTTCCAGAGTGTCTTAGTAATTCATAATGTTGTTTCTCGTCATCATTCTCTGCACTGAAGACCGAAGGAGAGTTTATCTTAAATCGTTGGTCATTCTTTCAAGATTCATGGTTTCAGCTTGTTGCTATCTTCTCAATTGTTGTTGATCATGAGTTATTTCTCCCATATCTATCCGGTGCATTCAGATTTGTTTGCATTTCTTGATCCTCCGAAGGCCATCATTTCAGAAGATTTCTTCGTTCTCAGCTTTCGGCTTTCGTTCTCAAGTCCTTCTCAATTGTTGTCCCTTCGTTCGTATCTCAATTATTCCGGTGCCGTGTTCAGTTTCTATTAGGCAGATCTTGATCTCTTCATTCTCGGGTGTCCTCTTTAGTTTTGCCGTCGGGGTGATCGGGGTGCTCAAGCCCTGGAGGGCCGCCCCGAGCGGGTCGGACGTGCCGACGCGAACGGCGGCAGCGGTAGCCACGACCCGCGCCCATCCGGATGTGGTGGAGGAAGTAATGGACATCACCCCCATGCGATCATGGGACCCGCATGGCTGAGCTCCGGGCGGGCCAGCGCAGAGGAGCACCCCCGCGGGATACTCGTCAGTGGCCGGATACTCGGCAAGGCTGAGCCTGTTGAAGCGCTCGGTGAGCGCGTCGATGTCGGACGCGAGGCCGACGGAGTTGCCCGCAGGGCATGCTGAGGCAAGCCCCACGAGCTCCCCACGGTTTCGCCGGGACGAGCGGCGATGGCGGGGAATGGTGAGGGGTCCCACCCGGAGCATGAATCTGGCCGGCGCCATGTATTACCTCACAATGGGCGCCAATAGTCGTCGTTTTCTCACGACAGATGCCATGGGGTGGCTTATCGTGAGTGGTTGGGGTCGAAGGACGCTGACGGGCTCCGGGTGCGATATTGGGCACAAGCGGTGATGACACACGATGTACCCAGGTTCAGGGCCCTCCGTGGGAGGTAACACCCCTAGTCCTGCTTGGTCTAGTTGGATGGATGGGTATGTGTAAAAGGATGCTCCTGGATCTGTGTCTAGAGGAGGAAGAAGGAGCAGCCGTCTCGTCTTCCTCTGCTACTAGAGGAGAGAATGAGAGTTTTGTGGGTGCATGTGTGAGACCATTCGTCCATCCCCGTTACATGGGCCAACCCCCCTGCTCTTACAATATGTCACAAGTACAATGCTAGGGGGACCCGGCTGGCAGTCTCTCCGGCTAGCCAGAGGGTCCCGCCGCTTGCGCCATCTTGTCGTGGGTGGGGCCTGCCGGCCGAGCGGTCCCATCTCCCGTTGGGGCCCACCAGCCAACTCTATGATTGGTCCTCGCCCACTTGTCGCGGCACGCGTCGCCCGGGGGGCGTCGTCTAGCGCTAGCCGACTGAAGTCTCCGGTACGGCCGGCGGTACTGTAGCCACACCGGGGTAGGTAATAAAGTGGCGAGGGCGTGTTGGCACTGTTCCCGCCGCCCGGTCACGCTCACCAATGACAGCAGCCAGGACGGTTGGACTGTAGCCAAGCCCTATGGTGCGTAAGCGGCCACTGTAGCCACAGGACCGCTCGTCGTGCCGGTCATGTCGCATCGTCGTACCAGCGCGCAGAGGGACGGGACGGGGCATGTCGGTCCCGATGTCAATGGAAGATTTGGCCGTGCCTACCCGGCTGAGGGCCCAACCAGCTCCTTGATCAGACGGCCAGGGCGCCAGCCGGCACTGGCTTGCGCTAAACGTCCTCCAGCCGGGCATGGCCAACCAGCCACGTAGTTTTCCTTCGAAGCAAAGGAGGGGGAAGACCCCGTTCTTTTGGTCTACCTAGGGTTATAAAGCCCGTCAACTGCATGACCATCTCATCATTCAATGTTGTGAACTCTCTCCCAACAAAATTCTCTATATCAATGCATCTGAAATTATCTTGCACACTGGGAAAGTAGTCCTCATTTGCCTTTATATAGGCCCAGTCAACATACCTCATATCACTGACTGTTGGGCTCTTGTCCAAAAGGACAGTCTCAAACAAATCCTGTTGTTCCTTGGTGTAGAATCTGTCATCTATAGCAGTCTTCCTTTTGGAGGCATAGGGGTCATTAGCTCTCCATTTCCTCAGCCCTAAATCTCTCCTCTTCTTCATATCTTTAGAAATGGGACGAGCATCATTATGCTTAGGCATGTGTGGCCTCAGTTTCCTCCAAACTGGCATGTTCTCTTCGTCTTCATCTTTGGAAGTAGATCTCTTGTTCTTTGCAGCTGCTGGAATATCTCTGGTGGTTCTCTTGGGTTTGGGAGTTGTTGGCTTCTTGGGTGAAGACTGCTTGCTCTTCGATGGAGCTTGCTTGGGCATAGCATCTGCAAGCAGTTTCTTCTTCTTGGAAGGAGGAGCATGGGCAGCTGGCTCTTCCTCCACTTCCTCTTCCTCAGCCTCAGCTGGGTCCTCATACATGGAAGTGGGCCTTCCAATGACATGTACAATTCTCTTCCTCGCTCTCTTCTTGTCACCTGCCATCTTTGGCATAGAGCTCTTTGGAGTCTCAACAGATAGTGAAGTGTTTCCCTTGGCACCTTCAGCTGCTCTCATTGCTTTAGAGTTGGCATACTCTTTCCTTATAGGGCTCTTAGCAGAAGTGGCCTTTGTTGCATATTTCTTGGCAGCTCTCTCTGTCGTCTCTTGCTGCTTTTTGGCTAGCACCTCCTCTGACACAAAGTGTGATTCCTCCTCATCTGAGTTCAACTTTTTTCTTGCCCTGGTGGCATCCTTGGGCAGCCCATGAGAACTTGGGGTGCCTGGATCTTATGAAGAACAAGAACTAGAATCTAGGCTTGTGCTTGAGCTCATGCCTAGTTCTCTATCCCTGAAGTCATTCTAGCTATCATCAGACCCTGACATGTTGACCATGTGAATGAGAGTATAGAAGAGCAGAGGGGTTGAGCATCACAAAAAATCGGAAAGTTTTCTCAAAATTTGAACCCAGAATCTTAAGTTTAATCTTATGCAAAAAGGATTACGGTTCCGCCGAGTCAAAAATTTGGAGCCACCGAGACATACAACCTCCTTAACAAAAACTTGGCAACCACTTTCGTTTCATCAAAAGTGGCCACTCGGTTTCACCGAGAATGTTCTCAGTTGCCCTAAAACCAAAATAGCTAGGCTTGATTTTTTCTGACTCTGGGATAGCGAGATTCAATTTGCGGATGGTTAAATCTAAAAATTCATCATTCTCTAATCTAATGAAATTTCTTGAGGATTGAACTTGTGCACACGGTGGGAAGAAGATGGGAATTGATCTTTTGCATAAGAGTTGGACGGGGAGTGCAAGGATCTGAGGCGTTAACCTAACTTAGCGACAGCCTCCAACGGCGGCGATGGTGGGTGCAATTGCAGTCAATGGAGAGGAACTCTGGTGGTGCAGACACATGGGAGCAAGGGTGAAGTTCGAAGATGTCGAGCGGCACCTAGGGTTTTCGGGGCCCACATGATTTGAAGAAGTGATTTTGAAAACCAGTTCTTCTCAGTATGTATATACCCATAGCTGTCGGTGACACCGGTTCTAAAATATTGGGGTCATCGAGTTCCTCTACTGTCAGTTGATGGGGAAACTCAGTGAAGCCGAGATTATGGAATCGGTCTTACCGAGATTCATAAAACTAGATCAACCCTAGGCATCGCTGGAACTGATATTTTGAGGTTGGTTACACTGAGATTGCTTTGGGGAGGTTCTGGAGGTCATCTCGTAACAAAACGGTACTCCGACTGCTCCTCACACAGAGGGTTCGAGAAGTGTTTGCTCAAATTTTTGTCATAAAACATGAATAGAATTTGAGACGAGAAAGCATATGTAGCTAGAGGGAGGTACTTAGGCATTCTTGTACATCCAATTGCCAAAGAAAAAAATGAAATCCAAATTAACAAGTATTGGATATTCTCGAATGACAAAAGATATGCATACCAACATGCTCACACAATAAGATGTCAAATGAAATATGGCAAACATGCAAAACCACTCTAGTATCTACCAAGCAGTTTGGCGATGACTGGGTCATGTATATATAAATATATTGACTTAGGAGCCAAGTAAGAATACTTGGTCGTAGATCATACTCATCGTTTAAGCACAAGTAGGGTTACCACTTTTACATAAAGAATTAAACGCGTTCACATCTTTAAGAGATGCTTTAACTCAAGTCTTAGAGTAAAGCTCCCCTTGATGTGACATCCCCCCTAAGAGGGATAAACTAACCTTCAGTTTTGTCTTAGAAGAATTCATGTAGGTGTTGTAGTGGTGGATATTCATAGTTGATGAAGTTCATCTTCAGTTGGGAGCAATTCTCATTGTTTCTTACTCTTCTCACCTACATGCGTTACTCCCACACAAGAGACAAATACAAGGGTATCTATGGACATGGAGTGCAATGCATACATGATGATGTCCATGGATTCATTTATTACCTTGTCCCTTGCTTACCTTTCAGAGAATGTGTGACTCCTTGAACTATTTCATAAGCTTGATGTTGATTGCAAATAGTCCTTGCCAAAAATGAATGTGAATGAATTTTGTTGGCGGAGGCACCCCTCAAGAACTTCTCTAGTTCTTCTTCTTTGGGACCCACATAAACTTGATGGGGATCCTGGAAGTTTAAGTAGCACTTGTAGAAGTTGAGCTTGTAGTAGACTTGGGAACCCACTTGACCATGGGTTGGGATTCATTTTCATATGGGTCAATCTCCTCTTGAAGCTTGTCCTTGCCCTTGAGTTTGTGGTCTTGTGGTGGAAGGTCATCTTGAGCTTTCATTCACTTGGGAAGAGTATGTTCATAGTTCTCCTTTTGGGGAACAAACTTCGGCTTGGGGTGTTGACCTTCTTCCCATTACACTCCATTGGCGTTAAAGTAGCCAATGCCATGGTTCTTCCGGTATCCTTCATGATTGCGTACAATTTCCTCGAATTGCTTACATCCAGCAAGACTTTTGCAGACACCTTTTTCTATAATCCCTTTCAATAGATCATTTTCTTGCTCAAGTGTAACTGGGCTAAGAGAATCATTAGTGGAATTAATAGAACTACTAGAAGCAATATCATTGGATCTATCATTTTTATTGCTACCAGTTGAAGAACCGTTCTTGCCTTTGTTACTAGTTTGTTTAGCCTTAACTTATGGAATGAATGTAGACAAGATTAGTCATTTAGCTAGATAAGAGGAAGTATTCTTTCGAAGATCGTCATTGCTAGCTTGAACAAATCCATGTTCTTGCTCCAAATTGATCTTCTCGAAGCGTAGCTTCTCATGAGTTCTTACAAGCTCTCTATGATCTTCGAGAGTAGATTCATGCGCTAACTTAAGAGTGTTTAATTGTTTACTTAGTCACTCTATTTCCTTCTTATCATCATCACACAACTTATCTTGACTAACGTGACTACTATCAATTTCATTTTGACTAATATCAGTAGTTTTGTCAAATAGCAAGTCATCATCTCAAAGTAAGTCATCCTCGTCACTATTGAAGTCAATGTATTCGGGGTGTGATACCTTGGGGCCTTTAGTCATGAAGCAACTTCCACTCCCTTCATTTGGTGAATCAAATATGTCATAGGAGTTAGAGGAAATGAGTGTAAGTCCGGCAACACCTTCATCTTGACTATAGTCGGAGTCGGAGTGATAGCTTGTGTCGGATTGGTTGTCGGATTCGGAGCCGGAAACCCATTCACCAACATGAGCTTTATATATTCTTCTTATGTAGCTCTTGGTGTACTTGTCCTTATTATCCGAGTATTTACTTCTCCTGAAGGGTCTTGTAGCATCGAAAGTAGGTCTAGAGGGGGGGGTACTTAGACTACTTGACCAAATAAAAACCTAACATTTTCCCAAATTAATTGGTTGGCAGTTTATAGCAATTCTTGCAAATCAAGTTCACCCTACACATGCATGTCTACGAGTATTGCAGCGGAAAGTAATGACAAGTATATGTAAAAGGATAGTTATAAGAAGATCAAACACAATCTGGAGACACGAAGATTTTCCCATGGTTCTGGTAGCTGGTGCTATTGTACATCCATGTTTCTGGATAGTTCAATCCATGTAGGGTAACGGTCGTGAGAGTCCACGGAGGGCTCCACCCACGAAGGGTCCATGCCGGTGTCAAAACCGGCGCATCTCAGGTAGGGGGTCCCGAACTATGAGACTAGAATCGACGATAACAGGAGACGAAGGGGACACGAGTTTAACCAGGTTCGGGCCCTCCAATGGAGGTAATACCCTATGACCTTCTTGATTATATTGATGGTGTATGGGAATACAGAGTTGATCTACCTCGAGATCGTATGTCTAACCCTAGATGAGTTATCTTGCCCCTATGCCCTAAAACCCTCCGTCTTATATAGATGCCGAGGGTATCCTTGGCCTACACATGGTCGGTTACATGCCGAAGATATAACTTGCCTAACTATAGCTAATAACTTGGAGCACACGTCTTGACTCCATGAGGCTTCCGTCCTAGCGCAAGTGGTCCTTGATCCTCCAATGCCTGTGTTGCAGCCCATACAGTCCGGCCCATGAACAATGGGTCAGCTATCCGAGGACCCCTTAATCTAGGACTCCCTCAGTAGCCCTCGGACTGGCCTTCAATGCCGATTTATATTCGGTTGATTCCTTCATGTTGTCGTCTTCGACTTGCAAGGCGAGTCCCTCATCCTTCTCTGTTCGGCATCCGACCAGTTTTCGGCAAGATCCCAAGCGTCGCGGGCGCGGGTCATTATAACAACTACACAAATTCCTTGATTTTCGTGCGTCATGAGGAGGTGAGTGGCCAGCGATATTTACAATCCTACCCCTCTGCAATGGAGGCACCAACCCATTTAATGACACAAAATTGTGGTTCAAAACCACATCTTCTTCCTCCCACTCGTCGAAAACTCCTAGCGGAAGCTCCACGAAAAACATGTCTAACGCTCCCAGCTCCTCAGCACACCTTTACGGCCAATGCCCAGGTGACTCGACCAGCTACTCTGTCACTCTCCTGCGGCTCCGTAATCTGGAGACCCAGGGATATCTCCCATCATCAGATCTAGCAGCAACCCATGCAGGTTTGCTTTCTTATGGTGATGAGGTCTTCGACGAGCACTTCCCTAATCCAAAGAAGGGGGAGCGCGTATGCTTCGTCCCCTTCCTCCTCCGGGGCCTTGGGTTTCCAATCCACCCATTCTTGAGGGGGTTACTAGAGTTCTACGGGATTCAACTCCACCATGTAACGCCGGGCCGATGCTACACATCTCGGGCTTTGTCGCCCTCTATGAGATGTTCTTAGGGTGCGAATCTCATTTCGATCTGTGGAGGAAATACTTCTGCCTCGTCCTCCGAACTTGGGACAAGGCCATCTTAGAGGTCGGCTGAGCCGAAGTATGCCGCATAGCGGGAACAAGGTATTCGACTGGCATGCCGAAGAAATCTGAAGAATGGACTTCGGAGTGGTTCTATATCAAAGACGTCCCCCTGTTTGAGCCAACTGAGACAGGTCTGCCCGAATACTCCGACCTCCTCTCGAAGAAGAGGTGCAACTGGCATCCCAAGAGCTCATCTCAGGAGGAGAGCGCTGAAGTGCAACGCCTTGCCGTGCAAGTGCAGATGTTTGCCCAGCACCGGCTGACCATGGTCGACGTCATGGCCGCCGCTATCTCTTGGTGCGTGCAACCCCTCCAACAAAGGGTGCAACCCTTATGGCAATACAACAGTACAAGCGACACCACGCGTTCCCGAAAACTAGGTCCTGCCAATCCAACAGTGTTGGCCACCGCACTTGCCGACCTATAGAAAGGAGAACAAGAAGACTTCATCCGATGATCAACCAAGGAAGGGTATTCGGCCCACAACCCCAACGAATAGGTAAACCTTCCTCTTTCAATCATGAAATAGTCCGGGGCTTCATTCCATACTCTATTTGACTGAGGCCTTGACATGAATAGGAATGGAGGAGCTTTGTCGAGACACTCAACTGTCTAGCTCCTCGGCCCAAGAATCATGCACATGATAACGATCCGGGATTCAATGAGGACCCAGATCTCCATCTCGACTTCGAAAATGGAGTCTACAACCAGGACAGCATCATCCAGACCCCGATAGCAATCATAGTCGATTACCCCGAGTAATTCTCCATTCCTTCTATGGGTAAGAAGAAAAACTCCTCCCGCAAGAGGCCTGCTACCAAGAGCGCCCCAGACGTGCCGCACCCAGCCCCCATGTGTCGCCGATCAGCACACCATGCGCCAGCAGCCGAAGCCACGAGCGAGTCAGAGGCCGGCCGGGACCCTGCAGAAGAGCCGGACATGGGACGAATCCACCCGTCCGCACATCCCAAAGGTACATTGTTCAGATATCCGCCTTATCATTGTACACAGTATAACCTCATAGTCGCTCGTTTTTTTACCTAGGCGAAACACCCAATCTTCTCCTATCAAGGGGGCTGCCCGGATGTCAGGAGACGCCCATAGCTCCCGGGCCGTGACTCATGCAGCTTTCGCTACGGAAACCCCCATGGCCGGTCCGGCGGTCGCTAAATCTGGTGACGGAGTATCGGTCACCAAATCGTAAGTGAAGAGTGCCATGCATCATCCGCACCGATGGGAGGCCATGCGCCATCCAATTTTCTCTGACCAGGAGTTTGGTGCCCTATGCTTGGTGGATGCACATCTCGGGGCTGCCCGAGCTGGATTGGGGAAGCTATGAAGCTGATAAAAACCAACATTCAGGTAAGAGGTCGGATTTTATAGAATCGGCATACTTGTGTAAGCCTAGTATCCCTCGAGCCTTAATTTGATTTAGAAAAAACTAATTAAGGATCTCCATACTGTTTGACTGCTGACGCAAGCCTCAAAACAACAATCTGAGCAATTGGCCAAGGCCATCGAGGAGAGTCGCACGAAGTACAACCCGTGAAGGCCGAACTGGCACAAGTGAAGAGCTTCACGCAAGAGGCCCATGGTGAGTATGCTTTTACTACTGATCTTTTTACATTATCGTGCCTGACATATGTATTCATTGTAGCAGCCGAATCAATCGGACATATGGAAAGGCAGGTGGAAGAAGCTCGGGATTCACAAAGGTATGCGGAATCCCAGCAGCAACCGGTTGTCTTGTTATTCAAAAACAGGCCGAAGAAATAAAGAGTTTAAAGACCCAATTGGTCCAAGCTCAAGAAGAGAATCAAAAGCATCAAAGGGGCGTATTCGGTAAATACAATGCCGCTATGAGTAAGTATTTCTGATGTAAAGAATGATAGCAATCGCGCTTATTATCTAGTGTGCAGGTCTCCTGACCGGACATCCTGAAGAGGAGATCGAGTCATACCAAGGGGACCTACTGAAGGAGCTAACCTCTCTCGACAAGCGTGTGCAAAAAGCAATGAAGGGGATGGTGAAGGCATTATGGCCCACTGAACAGCCACCTGAAGGGCTAGCCGCACTTGTGGATCGATTTATGGGGGCTCGGGATAGGTTTGAGCTGTGGAAGACTTCGGCCTGCCGCAAAGGAGCACGGGAGGCGTGGGCAATGGATAAGACCCGTTTCACCGGACTTAACCCTGAGCATATGGAAAAGAAGTGCCACCCTGCCTGGTATATGACCAGGTGATGCCAGCCACCCGTCTCTCGCAAGCAGACTGCCCCCTCAACACAATAATCGATGATCTCGATCAGCAGCCGCATATGTAATTTACATATACATTTGTAGAACAATCCGTGTTGTAAACTTTGTCTTAACCGGCCATCGGCTTCGCCCTCCCGTGCGAAGATATCGGGAGTGTTCCTTTTTATTATTCCTTCACCAAAGAGTGAACTTGTATTCAGGGAACCAGGCAATCCGTCCATGTGGTGTGAACAGACAGAAAGCACACAGAAAGATATGTCATATTACGACATAGCATAAGAAACATCTTCCAATGAAAATAGTACCTCTAGCGATACCTTTCGCCAGTGTTCTACGAAGAACGTAGATAGGAATCCGCATACTTGCAGTACGTGACTAAGTGTCCTTTGGGAATAGGAGACCCAAACAGCAGAAATAGCAACCAGGGGCGTATAAGATGTTTTCGTCATAGCCGACCAATTGTCTACGTAAGATAGCTAGCTTTCGGCTTCACCCATCTAAGGTACATGTCCGGATGACCCGGTCGTAGCAATCGCAGAGGTGCTCCCTTTACTCCCTAGCCGAACAAGCAGGGACGTAGAGAGTAACCATAGTAGCGGGGCAACCCAGCTTGGCAAAGTCTTAGTTCGAATTGATGCATATGATGGCTAAAACATGACAAAAGAAACACGCGCGCGTGGTAAGTATAAACAATTAAAATACTAGCTATTAAAACAAGCACCCACGTGTTGTATTCGGATTTAACACTTTATGGTGTATGTCGAGTATCCGTGGTACAAGATTGGTTCAGCCAAACATATGGTAGGAAAAGAAATTCTCCCTATCAAACAGCAAAGTGGGAAAGTAAATGGCTAAAAGGAAAAAATAATCGAAAATGAAAAAGTGTAGGGGAGTATGGATGACACCAGTCTATCCATAGAAGCACCGAAGATGAGTTGCGTTCCATGGGTTTGGTTCAAGGCGGTTATCGGATGAATTCTGCAAACGATGGGCCCCTCCCGCGAGCACTTTGTCAATGATGAAAGGACCCTCCCACTTGGGGTTGAGTTTGTGCTTCTTTTTCTCCAGTAGTTGTAGGACTAGTTCTCCCACGTTGTATGCTTTTGCCTTGACCTCCCTACTTTGGTACCGCCGAGCTTGCTGTTGGTAAAAGTGGATCGAGCCAGAGCTATGTCCTACTCCCCCTCTAGGGCGTCTAAGTCGTCCTGCCGATCTAACTTGGCCTCCTTTTCCTCGTACATGCGCACTCTTGGTGCGTCGTGTATAATATTGCAGGGGAGAACCGCCGCTACCCCATAGACCATAAAAACGGTGTATAACACGTTGATCTGTTCGGGGTAGTACGCAGGCCCCATAGAACGGAGTCGAGTTCCTCCACCCAATGAAAGTCGGACTCATGAAAAGAACAGACCAAACGTGGCTTAATGCTGCTCATAATGAGACTGTTTGCCCGCTTGACCTGTCTTTTGGTCTGCGGATGGTAGACCGATGCATAATCAAGCTTTATGCCCATTTGTGCGCATGACTCCTTGACCTCTTGGGCCGTGAAATTGGTCCCATTGTCTGTTATTATACTATGAGGGACACCATAACGGTATACTATGCTAGATATGAATTCAATCACTTGTCCGGATTTAGCCGATTTAACAGGCTTTGCTTCTATCCATTTGGTGAACTTATCAACCATGACTAGTAGGTATCTGTTTTTCTTGGTTCCCACTTTGATGGGTCCAACCATGTCCAGCCCCCAGACCGCAAAAGGCTAGGTGATCCGAATAGTCCGAAGAGCTGTTAGGGGCATGTGACTTTGATTTGCGAAGAGTTAACACCCGACACAATGTTGAACGAGTGACTAGGCGTCGATCCGAGCTATAGGCCAAAAGAAGCCAGCTCGGAAGGCTTTGCCGACAAGAGATCTTGCCGTGGCGTGATACCTGCCCATGCCTGCATGGATTTCAGCGAGGATCTCCTGTCCCTCTTCGTCGGATATACACCTCTGTAATACTCCAATGGTGCTTTTCTTTTATAACTCACCCTCGTGCACTTTGTAAGCCTTGGATCGTCGAACTATGCCCCGAGCCTCAGTTTGATCCTCGGGGAGTTCCTTATGAAGGAGGTAGGTGAGGAAGGGATCTGTCCATGGCGCAATTACTGCCATTACCTCATGAGCCGAGGGCGTCTCATTCATTGTTGAGCCGCCGATGATGCCATCATCTGGTTCATTTATAGGGGGAACAACCTCGTCCGCTGTTTTCGGACCGGTGCCATTTGCGTCATCCTACCACACTACGGAGGGCTTGAAGAGCTGCTCCAGGAAGGTGTTTCTCGGGACAGGATCGCGCTTGGCTCCCATACAGGCCAATATATCGACGACTTGGTTGTTGTCTCGAGCAACATGGTGGAATTCCAACCCCTTGAATTGAGCAGATATCTTGAGGACATCGTCTCTATATGTCGCCATCTTCGGATTTTTGGCATCGAATTCGCTGTTAATTTGGAATATGGACAGGTTTGAGTCTCCCCGTACCTCTAGTCGTCGTATGCCCAGTGACACTGCCATACGAAGGCCATGAAGAAGAGCTTCGTATTCTACAGCATTGTTGGAATCAGCATACATAATTTGCAACATGTATCTTACGTTGTCGCCTATCGGGGATGTGAGGATAACACTAGCCCCCAGACTGGCCAAGATCTTGGATCCATCGAAGTACATTATCCAATGGGAGTATGCACTATAATCCTTGGGGAGCTTGACCTCTGTCCATTCAGTCAAGAAGTCCGCCAGTACCTGAGATTTAATGGCATGGCGTGGCTTGTAGCTTATTTCAAAGGGAAAGAGCTCAATGGCCCATTTGGCTATGCGGCAAGTAGTGTCCCTATTGTTGATTAATTCATTCAAGGGGACTTCCGATGCCACCGTTACCGCACACTCCTAGAAGTAGTGTCGGAGTTTCCTCGATGCCATGAATACAATATAGGCTATTTCTTGGTAATGTGGGTATCTGGACTTGCACTGCGTTAGCACCTCTCACACATAATATATCGGCTTCTGAGCTTGCAATTTATATCCCTCCTCATCTCGTTCGATGATGAGCACCGGGCTGACTACCTTGTTGGTGTCCGATATGTATAACAACATGGGCTCATCGGCGCCTGGTGCCGTGAGTATGGGATTGGTTGCCAGTATTGTTTTGATTTCTTACAAGGCAGTCGTTGCTTCATCGGTCCATTCAAAATTGTTTGTCCATTTCAGTAGCTTATGGAGCAGCAAAGCTTTTTCTCCAAGGTGGGAAATAATGCGGCTTAACGCGGCTACGCACTCGGCTAGTCTCTAGACAAGCTTTAGCTCCGTGGGGATTGCATGTTCTGATAGGGCATGGATTTTAGCTGGATTTGCCTCTAATCCTCTATGGGAGACGATGAATCCAAGCAGCTTGCCTAAGGAAACTCCGAATACACATTTTTCTGGATTGGGTCGTATATCATATTCACGCAAATTAGTGAAAGTTTGACGGAGGTCGTTGATCAACTGATTGACATGTTTGGTTTTGATTACCACATCATCTACGTATGCCTCAACAGTCTTTCCGACCTGTGTGGCGAGGCAGGTTTGGATCATGCGTTGGTACGTGGCCTCGATTTTTTTAGACCGAAGGGCATCGTGTTCAAGCAAAATGGCCCGTAGGGGATGATGAATGCGGTAGCCGCCTGATCGGATTCCTTCATTTTAATTTGATGGTATCCGGAGTAACCATCGAGGAAACACAACAAATCGTGTCTGGCTGTGGCATTAATGATCTGGTCTATGCGTGGTAAGGGAAAAGGGTCCTTGGGGCATGCTTTGTTGAGGTCTTTGAAATTGACACACAACCGCCATGATTTTTCTTTCTTAGGAACCATTACCAGGTTTGCTAGCCACTCAAGGTGCTTGATGTCCCGAATAAATCCGGCCTCGAGTAATTTTGCTAATTCTTCGCCCATGGCTTGCCGTTTGGGTTTAGAGAGGCAACGCAGGGTCTGTTTCATGGACTTAAAGCCTGGAATAATGTTCAGGCTGTGTTCGGCGAGCCGACGTCGGATACCGGGCATATCGGAAGGATGCCAAGCGAAAATGTCCCTATTTTCGCAGAGGAAATTTAGCAATGCCTCATCCATAAGGGAATCGAGTTGGGCTCCGATGGACGCTGTTTTATTGGGGTCCGTTGGATGCACCTAAAATTTGACGATTTCCTCTGCGGGTTTAAAGGACGTGGACTTGGGCCTTTTACTGAGGATCACATCATCGCTATTAACTGTCGACCGTAGAGCGGTCAATTCCTCGTCGGCAAAAGTTTCCGCTAATGCCTCGAGGGCGAGCATTGCCATCTTGTTTTTGGCTCGGAGGGCTATATTCGGATCACCGGCAAGCGTGATCACTCCATTTGGTCCTGGCATTTTGAGTTTCATGTACCCGTAATGGGGTATAGCCTGGAACTTTGTAAAGGTGTCGCGTCCTAACAGGGCGTGATAGCTCGGATCACTGGCGAGCATGATCACTCCATTTGGTCTTGGCATTTTGAGTTTCATGTACCCGTAATGGGGTATATCCTGGAACTTTGTAAAGGCGTCGCGTCCTAACAGGGCATGATAGCCACTAGGGAAGGGGACGATGTGGAAGATAAGTTCTTTGGATCGGTAATTTTTGGGCGTGTCGAGCACAACGTCCAGGAAGATACATCCGGAACAACGTGCCTCTTTCCCTGGGATAATTCCTCGGAAGGTTGTGTTGTTATGTTTGATGCGAGATGGGTCGAACTGCATTTTCTCCAAAGTGGCCTCGTAAATGAGGTTTAGACCACTGCCGCCGTTCATGAGCACCTTGTGTAGTCTGTATCCATCAATGATGGGATTCAAGACTACAGCGGCCAGTGAGTGACCGGGAAGGATGGGTGGCTAGTTAGTGTTCCCGAAAGTAATCGTTACGTTTGCCCATGGGCTAGTAGCTGCCACGTGGTAGACTTGCTTGTGCTCCCTAAGATCTCTTATATGCCTGCTCCTCAAGGGGAAGACCTCATAGACCGCCAAGACTTCTTCATCGAATCCGTTTGGCGAAGGAGAGCGCCTGTTTGACGGAGGTGTGTTGAGGATAGCCTCGCCACTTTTTGCGACTTCCCTAGCGACCCAGCAAGCTTGAAGGCTATGCGTAGGGTTTGTGTTCAACAACACAGAATGAATGGGGCAAGGTCTATCTAAAAGTCCGTCAAGGACGGTGCCTGTCCCAGAAAGGGACTTGTTTCTCTTTTCGAGGGGTTCATGCCTGGCTGGCCGATTTGGAGGTACCCTCTTTTTTCAAAGTCCTCTAGGTGTTCGGAGAATTTTTTTTCCGAGAACAACCGCTCGGATTGCTAGACACTCTCCACGGCGCAGTACTTCTGTACCAATTCGGATAACTTCAAAAAGTTGTTTATGCACCGGCGGGCCAAGGCATTAAGAATCCCTTCATCATGGCAATTGCTGATGAAAATTGCCATTACGTGTTGGTCACTAAGACCTTTTACTCTACTCCTAGCGAGGAGGAGTCTTGCCCAAAAGTGGTGGACTGATTTTCCTCGTATATGCTTGATATCCTGGAAGTCCGAAGACATGGGCTTTGGCATGGTACTTGGATAATCATCTTGGGCGGTGGGTGCAAAAAAATCCGTTCCCTGTCGCAATGAGTGTTGAGAAGTGCAGTTTCCGAATTGTGCGACAGATCCTGGACCGGTGACGGTCCGGATTTACAGCGATTCCCCGCCTCTGGTTCTCCGACGGGGTCTTGGAGATTGTGGATGGGGGTATAGACGGTTTTCAATTCTGGCTGTCGGGAAGAATCCGCGTCCGGACACTCGACGGTTGTGACAAGGTGAGTGACCAGAGGGACATGAATCTCCCTATCATCAGGTCTGATCCTGAGCCGATCATAGATCGGAACCTGGTCATCCGATATACACATAGCTCCGATCTGATCGAACAACTCATTTAAGAACGAGGCGATGGCAGGATGTGTGTCGCTAATACAAGTGGATTCGTCAAACGGTGTGACAGTTCCGAAGTTACGTCAAAGCAGATCCATGTTCTGTTCCACCGTGGGAGCTGATGCACTGGACATCGAAGCATCTGAATTTATAGGATTTCCTTCAAGGGTTGAGGGTCCCATTAGAACGAGTGTTCCCCGTGAATCGGTCACGAACTCCAGGGTTCCAAACTTAATGCACTGATTGGGGGAAACCTTCCGGCCTGACCATGACGGCCGACCAGGCCGGCATGTGACAAGATGCAGTTGCCGATGAAATTCTGATCGGGGGCGAGAGTCCCCTCAATATAGATCTCGCTACTTGTGACGGGGTCAGCCATCGATTCCTTCTGTGCTCATAGAGGAACTCTCAATGAAAGCACCAATGTCGGTGTCAAAACCGGTGGATCTAGGGTAGGGGGTCCCGAACTGTGAGACTAGGATCGACGGTAATAAGAGACGAAGGGGATGCGAGTTTACCCAGGTTCGGGCCCTCCAATGGAGGTAATACCCTACGTCCTTCTTAATTGTATTGATGGTGTAAGGGGTTACAGAGTTGATCTACCTCGAGATCGTATGCCTAACCCTAGATGAGTTGCTCTATCTCTAACCCCTATGTAACATCCAAAATTTTGGAATGTTATGATAAATATTAGAATGATTGTTCTTTTGATTGAGTGATTGAAATTGAGTGAAAATTTTGAAACTTTTTGAAAACTTTTGAATGAGAGGGAATGACATGACTTTCCCATATGCTTTTGGAATTCAAATTCTAACTTTTCAAATCGGTGAGAGAAGATGACATGACTTCTTCAATATAAAAAAATTTGAAGAGTGAATTTGAAAGCATTTGAAATTTTCTGATATGGAATTCATTTCATATTTGGTTCCAATTTAAATTTGAAAAAAATTCAAATACCCTTGACAAGTTTTGAGAGGAGTAACATGACACTCCACACAAGGGTTATTTTAGGAAATATTTGAACCCTAAAACCCAGGGGTGTTATTTGAAAATTTATTGCAAAAGATTTAAAATCAATTTAGGCATTTTCTGAAAATAATTTTTTTAAAAGTATTTATTTTGGCCGTGGAAAATGTTCATTAAATAGCATTTATTCCCCTGGTCAATTTGATATTTATATATATTCAATTTTCGGAAATGTTTTGAATGCCTTAATGAGATTTCAATTCTCTGGAAATTAGAAAAGGAAAGGAATTAACCTTTTAGTTAAAACCGGCCGGCCCACCTGCCTTAAGCCCACCCGAAATCGCTTCGAGCCGACTAACCGACGCTGTGCCCTCTCCCTCCCTCTCGCTGACACGCCGGTCCCACCGACCAACCGCGCCATCTGCGCGGTCGTCCTCCTCGCCTTTCCTCTCCGGCGATCCATCCGCGCCAGATCTCCCCTCTCCTTCCTTTCAAACGACGTGGAGGCCCCTATAAATACCCGAGGCCTCCCGCACCCCATTCCGCCCGTTTCACCCTCGTCCGACCTTCTCCCCTCGCCGGAATCCCTCACCAGAGATAACCACGGTCGCCGCGCCATTGCCGCACCACCGCTCAACCCAGACGTCCCCCACGCCGTCCGAGCCCACCAACCACCCTGCCACCCTTGCCCGCATCCCCCAGTGCACTCACCCGAGCCCTGCACCCATCGGAGACGCCCCTCCATCGATACCCGAGCATCGCCGCCACCTCCGAGCTCGCCGCCCTTGACACCGTCGTCCCCGAGCCATTTTAGCGCCACCAGATGAATCGCCATCTTCGCCTGCGTCGACCGGTGCCCTCGCCAACGCCGGAGACCCCACGGAGCAACGCCCCCGTCCACGCCCGAGCCACCGGCCACCGTCGAACTCGCCAGTGTTGACCTCCACCTCGGTGAGCTCTCCCCTCCATCCGATTTCGTTGAACGGCCCCGATTAGATTCTAGCATACCCCTTCGGTTTAGTATAATAAACCGGCCGGTTTTTACTTTTATTATTTTAACCGAACCGTTTTATTTAAGTATCAGCCGTCTGCTTGACTCGCTAGAATGCACACACCTCTACGCCAATCAGAAGCCGCCACGTAGCACCCCTGTCCGTTAGCTAGATTTTTCTATTTTTCGGTTTCTGTTTTAAAAACAGAATAGTTCTATTTTTGTTTTCTTTATAACTTTTATGTTTTTAATTATTTTTATTTGATTCTTTTTGAATTGTGTAAAAACATTTATATAGTTTCTGCAGATATAAAGTTTGACTATGTTTGAATAATTTAAGTTTGAATTCAAACAGATTTGATTTAAATTTTATTTTCTGAATATCTTGAGTTTAAAAATATATTTTTAGTTGATTCTTTTTGCTACTTATCACTAGTGACCTTAGTTAATAGTAGGTATAATTTGAGAATTTTGAGAATAAATTAAATTAGCAGTTTTAGCAAAACAGATTCTGTTTTAGTTCTTTATAGGATTATTTATATTTCCTTTGTTTTAAATGGTTCTAATTTATTTTCTATTATATTAGTTAATAAGTTTTACTTTGTTTTCTTTTAGTTAGCACTAATATTTGAACCAAGTTTATTTCTATATTTTAACTTGCATGGACTCAATTCTTGTTCAATTATAACTTGCAATTGATTTCCATTGCTAGTTTGATTTGCTATTGGAAAATACCTTTAATAAAATTGTTTTATAAAATATACTTTCTGTTAACTTAGTTGTTACAAATGTTGTTTGCTGTTGTTTTAATATTTCATTTGTTTTCTTGTTGTTGAGTTTATTAACTAGAAAACCTATGTCGTTTAGAGTGTTGTTTTCATAATTTTTAGTTGTTCTTCAAAAATAATTCATTTCGCTAAGTAAAATATTTACTAAAATAATTTTGTTATATTTTACTTTGTTTTTGTGTTTTACTTTTGAAAATAGGATTTACTTGTAGAGAAAACCAACCTTAGTTGTGTTGCTGAAACTTCGTTGTTTTGAGTTTTTGTCGTAAGTATTTCCTTCATCACAACCTTATTTCTTTTGGTCTTGTGTTACGTTTTGATTGTTAGAATTGATTACTAGTATGATTGCTTATATGAATGCAATGTTTGAATTATATAGACTTTTCATTGGAGAGTGATGAATAGTCTATCAAGTTATTTCTAAGAGCGATATTATTCTTCATCAGCAGTACAGGCAAGTTCACTTTGACCATCTATTTCATACCTATGTTTTATTCATTCCATTAGTGTTATTGAAAATTCTTTAGTCAATTAGAATGCATGAGGTAGGAACCCACCACTTGTTACTAAAGCCCAAGGAACGTTAGTTATTTTAATGCTATGCTAAAGTAGACGGGGTTTGGTATGAGTGTTCGTGAGTGGTGTGAGAAGAGGACTCTACGTCAAGATGACAAATTCATTGAAGGCATCTTCAAGTCCTGCATCTTCGAGACCTCAAGACTTCGAGACTCGAGAAACAAGTTTTTCAATACACACTACTGGGTGAAGGATGGTTGATTGGGCATCCCTGGAGTAACCAGTGGATGGCCGGGATGCATGGAGAAGCGCCATGACATCTTGCGGAAAGCTTCACCCAGACTCAAAGAGACAGATGAATACTTCATGCCCGGAAGCTTACCTGTGTAGCCACAAGTCATTATGGGCTCTGGCTTGGTTGATCTTTGTTGTGACTCTGGCTGTGAGCCTCTAGGGAAGAAGACGGCAGCACATGGCAACTAGGGTTAGCTCTTCCCTCTAAATCCTCTAGTATATATAGGAGGGAGGGAGGGAGGGGAGGAGGCAACCTCAAACCCGCAAGGTTTGGTCGAAATTGGAGGTGGAGGAGTCCTACTCCAATCTTATTAGGAGTAGGATTCCTCCTTTCCACTCGGAAACTCTTTCCATCTCTCCACCTTTTGGGTTTTTCCCACCCCTAGCCACATGGGCCTTAGTGGGGGCTTAGTACAGCCCACCAGGGGCTGGTTTGACTCCTCCCACAGCCCATGAGGTCCTTTGGGTCGAGACACCACTCCCGATGGTCCCTCGATACCCTCCCGGCACTCCCGGTACACTACCGATGAGCCCAAAACTTTTTCGGTGACCAAAATAGGGCTTCCTATATATCAATATTTACCTCTGGCCCAATTCGGAGATCCTCGTGACATATGGGAACTCATCCGGTACTCCGAACAACCTTCGGTCACCACCATACATAACTCTATACTACCGAAACATCATTGAACCTTAAGTGTGCAGACCCTGTGGGTTCGAGAACTATGTAGACATGACCGAGACACCTCTATAGTCAATAACCAATAGCGGGACCTGGATGCCCATATTGGTTCCTACATATTCTACAAAGATCTTTATCAGTTGAACCTCTATGTTAAGGATTCAGTTAATCCCGTATGTTGTTCCCTTTGTTCTTCGGTATGTTACTTGCCCGAGATTCGATCGTCCGCATATCCATACCTAGTTCAATATCGTTACCGGCAAGTCTCTTTAGTCACTCCATAATACAAGATCTCGTGGCTAACTCTTTAGTCACATTGCCTGCAAGGCTTATAGTGATGTTGTATTACCGAGTGGGCCCTAAGATACCTCTCCATCACACGGA
This sequence comes from Hordeum marinum, assembly GCA_022496015.1. Taxonomy (NCBI): domain Eukaryota; kingdom Viridiplantae; phylum Streptophyta; class Magnoliopsida; order Poales; family Poaceae; genus Hordeum; species Hordeum marinum. The sequence goes on from CM039675.1 coordinate 353,853,788, forward strand.
GCAACAAATCCCAGTCTTGATCCATGCCAACCCAACAGACACCCTTAGAGATACCTATAGAGCACCTTTATAGTCACCCAGTTATGTTGTGACGTTTTATACACACAAGGTACTCCTCCGGTGTCAGTGAGTTGCATGATATCTTGGTCATAGGAACAGATACTTGACATGTAGAAAACTATAGCAATAAACTGACATGATCATATGCTACGTTTATAGGTTGGGTCTTGTCCATCACATCATTCTCCTAATGATGTGATCCCGTTATCAAATGACATCTCATGTCCATGGCTAGGAAACCTTAACCATCTCTGATCAGCGAGCTAGTCCATCAGAGGTATACTAGGGACATGGTGTTGTCTATGCATCCACACATGTATCTAAGTTTCCGATCAATACAATTCTAGCATGGATAATAAACGATTATCATGAAAAAGGAAATATGATACTAACTAATTTATTATTTCCTCTAGGGCATATTTCCAACAGTCTCCCACTTAAACTAGAGTCAATAATCTAGTTCACATCACCATGTGATTCGCATTGTTATGAATCTAACACCCAATGAGTTCTAGGGCTCGATCATGCTTTGCATGTGAGAGAGGTCTTTTAGTCAACGGGTCTGCGATATTCAGATTCGTGTGTACTTTCAAATTTCTATGTCATACTATAAATACTGCTACCACACTACACTTGGAACTATTCCAAACAGGTGCTCCACTATACGTATTCGGATTGCTACTAAGAGTCATCCGGATTGGTGTTAAAGCTTGGAGCAATGTAACCCTTTATGATGAACTCTTTATCACCTCCATAATTGAGAAATATTTCCTTAGTCCTCTAGTTACTAAGTGTTGGGAATATAACCTTGTGTTGAGACCCGCCTAGGTGGGGCCGGGTCATACCTGGCGGCTCGCGGACCATATCAAGGCAGATGGGCCTAGAGACGTAAGCCTAAGACATATGGCGGCTCACCAAGATGGGCCTAGGCGAGGCCCAGACAAATAAAGCATGAAGTCCCGGGCAGTTAAGTCGGCCGGAGATGGCTTGCCCAGGAAGGCAAGGCGACATAGAGATAGAGTCGGATACATTGTAAGAGTCCATATGAGACTTGTAACCCGTGGTCTTGGCCTCCTATATAAAGGCAGAGACCCGGGGCGACTTGGATAGAAACCAACTAATTGAGAACTAGGTCAAGTGAATCCGCTCCCTTGTAATCGATACTCCAATCAATACAACACAAGCATGATGTAGGCTTTTACCTCTTCTCGGTGGGCCGAACCGGGGTAAACTCATGTCCTTTGTCCCAACCAACCCTTTTGAGTCCATCACCTTAGCGATGGCCTTAAACCTAAGTCCTCGGACATCTGCCGTGACAAAACCACGGCAGTTGGTGCCCACCGTGGGGCTAGCGCTTGGCGGTGTTGAGTTCTCAAAGGGCTCTCTTCCAGGGATCGAGGGGTACGTTGTCGGCAGGATGAACAAGAGTCGCCGCGGCTAGCTCTACATCGACGAAACCGGCTGGGGCCCCGAGGCCGACTCTGTCGAGTACGGTCTTCGAGTCCCCTTCAGTGGAATCCACGTTTTCATTGGCAAGGACGATGGATCTACACCCGGGCCGGACGTTTGCACCAATATCGTCAAGCCAGCTCGGCGCATGCAACCCGCTCGTGTTAACCGGGGCAGGAAGCATGTTTTGGTCGGTTTTACTCAAGGCGCGGATCTAGAAGGGTCCATGTCACAGGAGACTCTTGTCTGTTTGGAGGATGAATCTTCGAGCGGAGAGACGGAATCAATCTACCCGCTTCACGATAGCAGGCTCGGGGGCTACAACGAGCTTTACCCCGAGTCGGAGTATCCTGAGTCGGACGACCAGGGGCCACCACTGCACGCGGCCGTCTTCATGGCGGGTTCAGCACCAGGCACGAGTAGTAACGCTGCTGGGGCAGCCAGGTCGGGGGCTGGCCCACCGGCGGCTCAAGTTCTCCTAGATCTGATGAATGAGCTCATAGCCTTCATGGCAACTAAGGTCACAGTAGAGAATCAAGCCACCCAGAATGCAGAGATCGCAAGGATAAAGGACCAGATGACTGAAGTCCAACAAGGGATCAGCGTGCTGAAGGCCTAGATGGATGCAGAGGCAGAGCGCCTTAAGGCAAATGCTTTCCGCATTGAGCTAGAGCAGCAATCTGTGATGGCGGTTCAGCGGATGAGACACCAGTCCTGCTTGCCGAAACAGTTCGAGGCTAGGAATCTTTTTAACACACCTGGGGCAGGACAGACCGTGGAAGCACCAAAGAGTCGGCCGGTGGCTCGACAGTAGCGCCCTAACCCGCCCCGATGGAACCAGCCCTCACCAATGACTTTCCCAATGCTGGCGGGTCACTATTCAAACCCGACAGAGAACATGGTGGCGGCGGCAACCCAGCTCAGTATGATTCCTATCCCGGACGAGGTGCCCTTCGCAGAGTAGGTACGAAATGCTATTGGATACGGGCAGACGGCGATGGCCCAACAGGAGAAGTACACCTATAGCCGGAGTCGTGTGCACTCAACCCCCATCCCTAGCCACAGCTTCAGTCGGCATTATGAGTCGCCGGCGGTTTCTAGCAGTGACCAACACTGGAACCCGCCACAAGGCGATCAGGTGGTTCTGGATGCTCAGACACTGGTGGACCGGGTAAGGGCACAACACGAGGCAGCGGCTCTGGTGGCGGTGGCGGTGGCGTCTCATCAAGAACCGGCTCCTTCTATCTTGATTGGGTCAAGGGTAACCACCAGGACCGTGGGAGTGCCATGCTTAGCGTTGGCCTTATGGACGTCTGTCGAAGGATTTCAAGGGCCCTTGCAAGGTCCCAAATTACACTGTTGACCTGCCTCCGGAGGCGTGGATTGAGAGCTATGAGCTGGCGATGGAGATGTTAGACGTCAACAACGCAGTGTGTGCCAAGTATTTTATCGTGATGCTGGAAGGGCCGGCTCGCACGTGGTTGAAGGATTTGCCACCCAACACCATTAATTCCTGGGCCAAGTTAAAGGAGAAGTTCATCAAAAATTTCCAGGGAACAATCAAGCAGCCCATGACGATTGTGGATTTGGATCATTGTATCCAATAGGAGAATGAGTCGGCTCATCATTGGGTCCGACGGGTCTCAACCATCATCCATTTGTCTGAACAGATTATGACGGCTCAAGCAGTTTTGATTCTGGAGAAGAATTTCCACTTTACGTCACTGAAGCAGAAGCTTGGCTGGCTCAAGCGCTTGTGTCAGGACAAGGGGGAGCTCATGGCGACTCTTACGAAGTACGCAGACTTTGACAATATGAAGGATCCAGGCTCTAACGGGGAGAAGCCTAGCCAGAGCAAGAAGAGTAACAACGGCAAGGGTTCAGCAGGTAATGGGAACCAGAACAAGAGGAAGAATCCAGATGGCGGGTCAGAATTGGTGGCCAATACTAGCGCCGGGAACAATCGTGCTAAAGGCAAGGGGAACTTCAGACAACCCTTTAACAAAGGTAAAACTCCTTTCAATTTGGAGGAGATGCTCAATAAACCTTGTCCAAAGCACAGCCGGCCCGATAAGGTGGCAAATCACTCATGGAGGAATTGCCACATTATGCAAAAGTTTCGGGATTACAATGTGCAGCAGCATAACAACAATGGTGGAGGCCCGCCAGGCGGCTCAGGTGCTAGCCTAGGATCTGGCGGTTCAAGATCTGGCTGCTAGGGCTAGGGCAGTCAAGGAGGGCATCATCAGCAATCCAGTGGCAATAATCAGCAGCAAAATAACCAGTCTAGATATCGGAGTAACCTGAAGCAGCTCAGCTCAGGGCAGTATCATGTTTTTACAACCAGCCTTAACAGGCGAGACCACAAGTTGCGCAAGCGGGCGGTCAATACCGTCACACTGGCTCTCCCGCAATACTTGAAGTGGTCAGAGTACGACATAACTTGGAGCAGAAAGGATCACCCGCTGCCTGTTGATGACCCGGGATGGCTGGCGTTGGTAGTTGCCCCCCAAGTTGGAGGATATGTGTTTACTAAGGTGCTTATGGATGGTGGCAACATCATCAACATTTTGTACTATGACACTTTCCTCCGGATGAAGTTGCTTGATAAGGATCTTAAGCCTTCCTCGACGGTCTTTCACGGTGTGGTGCCTGGCAAGTCAGCTTATCCAGTGGGGAGAATTTCTTTGGAAGTCGCCTTTGGTGATGAATACAACTACAGGGTAGAGAACTTGTGTTTTGAGGTGGTCGAGATCAAAAGTCTGTATCATGCTCTATTTGGACGTTCGGCTTATGCCAAGTTCATGGCAAGGCCTTGTTATGTGTACTTGCAGCTCAAGATGTTGGGTCTAAAAGGAATGATTATGGTGCATGGTGATCGAGAGACGGCGATTGAGTGTGAGGAAGGAGATACAGCTTATGCAGAGTTGAGTTGCGCAGAAGCAGAGCTCAAGTTTTATAAGGAAAATGTTGACCCGGAGGACATGACTCCGCTCAAAAAGCCCACCACAGAATCTGAGCCGCCCCTCAAGTTTTCGGCGGATGACACCAAGCTAGTGGATTTTACTCCGGGCGACTCATCTTAGAAGTTTACTATTGGGGCCCATATGTTTCCCAAATAGGAAAGCATGCTCATCGAATTCATCCATGAGAATCGAGACATCTTTGCATGGAAGCCATGTGACATGTCGGGTGTACTGAGAGAGTTCGTTGAGCACCACCTTAATGTGGATCCTAAGTTTAATCTGATCAAACAGTTCCTACGGCGGTTCAATGAAGAGAGACGCAAGGCCATCGGGGAAGAGGTGGTCCGGCTCCTGGCGGCGGGTTTCATCATTGAAGTATTTCACCTAGAGTGGCTTGCTAACTCGGTACTAGTGCTTAATAAGAATGGCACGTGGCGGATGTGTGTGGACTACACGAATCTTAACAAGGCATGTCCGGCTGACCCGTTTGCTCTCCCACGCATTGACCACATCATCGATGCAACGGCGGGTTGTGAGAGTTTATGTTTCCTGGATGCTTATTCTGGCTATCATCAACTCAAGATGGCAGTCAAGGACCAAGAGAAGATGGCTTTCATCACGGCTTTTGGTGCCTTCTGCTATGTGTCTATGCCTTTCGGGCTCAAGAGTGCCCAAGCGACTTACCAGTGTTGTGTGCAAAATTGTCTTCATAGCCAAATTGGGCGCAATGTTCATGCATACGTGGTTGACATTGTGATTAAGTCCAGGAAGAAGGAGACTCTGCTTGATGACCTGAAGGAGACTTTTGACAACCTACGGGTCTACAAGATGATGCTCAACCCGGTTAAGTGTGTTTTTGGTGTTCCTGGAGTCTCTGAGCGTGGCACTAAGGCTAATCCAGATAAGATCAAGACTAACACTTCCCGGTCTGAGCCGGCATGCATCAATGATGTTCAACGCCTGGCGGGATGGATCGCTACGTTAAGCCGGTTCATAAGCTGCCTTGGTGAGAAGGCCATCCCTCTGTACCAGATGATGAAGAAAACAGCCAACTTTGTTTGGAGTGCGGCAGCGGGTGAAGCATTTGAGGCCCTTAAGAGGCAGCTCATAGAGCCACCGGTCTTAGAGGCTCTCGCTGAGAAGGAACCTTTGCTCCTATACGTGGCAGCTAATAACAGGGCAGTCAGCGCCACAATCATTGTTGAGCAAAAGGAGGCAGCGAAGGAATATCCAGTTCAAAGGCCGGTTTATTATATCAGTGAGGTCTTGACAGAGTCCAAGCAAAGGTATCCACATTGGCAGAAGCTTGTATATGGGGTGTTCATGGGCAATCCTAAACTGAAGCATTACTTCCTAGGGCACCAGATCACAGTGGTTAGCTCTGCCCCGTTGGGAGACATAATTCAAAATAGAGAGGCCACCTATAGGATTGCTAAGTGAGCATTGGAGCTTGGACCTCTTAATCTGAAATACCTGCCTCGCACGGCGGTCAAGTCTCAAGCCCTAGTGGGTCTCATAAATGACTGGACTAAGTGTCAGGCGCCCGAAGAAAAGCTGGATAATACGTATTGGACAATCCACTTTGATGGATCCAGGCAGATGGAAGGATTAGGGGCAGGGGTTGTCTTAACTTCCCCCAAAGGTGACAAGTTCTGTTACGTGTTAAGCTTGATGTTTCCTTGTACTAATAATGGAGCTGAGTACGAAGCTCTGCTTCATGGCCTCCGGGTGGCTAAGGAGATGAACCTGACCTGTGTTAGGTGTCTTGGCGACTCAGACCTTGTGGCCCAGCAAGTTTCAGGCACTTGGGACTCCAAGGACCCACGGACGGGGGCTTATAGTCAGGAGGTCAACGTCATCGCTGGTCATTTCAAGGGTTATCAGGTGGATCATATTGATCGTCATAGGAACGAGGCGGCTGACGCCCTATCAAGGCTAGGTTCTCAGCATAAGCCAGTGCCGCCTAAGGTTTTCTTAGATGTATTACGTCACCCGTCAGTCAAGTTACCTTCAGAGGAAGACTTGGCCATACCTGACCCGAAGGGGCAGCTGGTGGTGGCTCTACATGCTATTCCTGATTGGATCGTGCCTTACTTTGCGTACTTGACTCGTGGCGAGTTACCTGATGATGAAAATCTAGCCAGACAGATCACCACGCGGTCTAAGTCTATGAAAATAATCAATGGTGAGTTACATAAGTGCAGCGTCACTGGCGTGTTTCAGTGTTGGTGTCTCACCCGAAGAAGGCAAGGAAATCTTGAATAAAATTCATGCTGGCGATAGTGGTCACCACGTCGGTTCAAAATCTCTGGTGGCCAAGGCTTTTTGACATGGCTTCTTCTGGCTGACGGCTCATAAGGATGCAGAAGATTTGGTCCGCAAATGTGATGTACGTCAAAAGTTTGGCCGGCATGCTCATGTTCTGGATCAAGAGTTGCGCATGATTCCAATTACTTGGCCGTTTGCAGTCTGGCGGCTTGATATGGTCGGTGCTTTCAAGAGATCCAAGGACAAGAAGACCCACCTCTTGGTGGCGGTGGACAAATTTACCAAGTGGGTAGAAGCTAAGCCGGTCAGCAAGTGTGACACGGCTACGACAGTTCAATTTATTAAGAAGTTGGTCTACCGCTTCGGTTACCCTCACAGTATCATCACACATAATGGTACAAACTTATCCAAGGGGGCTATGCGAGCATTCTGTGAAAGTGAGCACATCCAACTTGTCGTTTCTACGGTAGCTCATCCACAGTCAAATGGTCAGGCGAAACATGCTAACCAAGAAATATTGAGAGGTATCAAACCCCGGCTTATGGTTCCTTTGTAGCGCATGCCGGGTTGTTGGGTAGAGGAGTTGCCGTCCGTCTTATGGAGCATCAGAACCACTCCCAACAGATCAACATGTTATACACCTTTCTTCATGGTTTATGGCGCAGAAGCCGTGTTACCAAACGATATCCATCATGACTCACCACGGGTGGCGTCTTTTGTTGAGGAGGATAACAAAACAGCACGTCAAGACGCGTTGGATGCCTTGGAGGAAGAACATGATCTGGCGACGGCTCGATCGGCGATCTATCAGCAAGACCTGCGTCGCTACCATAGCCGCAGAGTTAAGAGTCGAATGTTTCAAGAAGGCGACTTAGTGTTGCAGTTGATTCAAGATCAGACAGATGCACACAAGTTATCCCCTCCATGGGAAGGGCCTTTTGTGGTCAGCAGAAATCTCAACAACGGGTCATATTACCTCATTGACGTCCGAGACAACTCAAGCATTTCGGGCAGGAGACCCGCCGGCCATGGAACATAGCTCATCTGCGGCCTTATTATACCTAAGTCATTGAGACTTGACATTGTATACCATCATTGTACATATCATATATATATATATATGAATAAAGTTGGCATCCCTGCAAGCTGGGACCTCTGCCGTTTCACATATCTCAGTTTGTGCAAAAAGGCCATCTAGGGGGCTTCCAACCCACCAGGTTTAGCTTATCAGACCCTATTGGTCGGCTCTTAAGCTAAATAGTTGATTTCGTCAACAAAGGTCATATAGGGGGCTTCCAACCCGCCGGGTTTAGCTTATCATACCCTATCGATCGGCTCTCAAGCCAAACTGTCGATTTCGTCAACAAAGGTCGTCTAGGGGCTTTCCAACCCGCCGGGTTTAGCTTATCACACCCTATCGATCGGCTCTCAAGCCAAACCGTTGATTTCATCAACAAAGGTCATTTGTGGGCTTCCAACCCACCGGGTTTAGCTTACATACCCTCTTGATCGGCTCTTAAGCTGCCAGAGTTAAACCTGCCCGTTTGCAACTTGCTACTCCACCAGGTGACCCGCCGAACTCTTATCAGTTAATCTCGTGTAGAGACCCTGAGCCGGTTCAAAGAAATTGACGGCCAATCTCGTTAGAGACCCTGTACTGGTTAAGGTTAAACCGGCGGTTCTTGTCACGTGAGGGTCGGTTTACGAAAAGCGAGGATAAACTCTCTCATCTACTGCCGACTCTTTGCTATGTGGCCCATTCATACTCTTAGATAATTAATCTTTTAAAGACCCTGCACTATTTAAGGTTAAAACGACGGATTTATGTCACGTGAGAGGCAGTTTATGAGCTACCAGGGTACTCATGCCCTGCCATGTCTATTTCTAGGATGCTACACTTCCTATCAGTTCATCTCGCTTAGAGACCCTGAGCCATTCTAAGAAATTGACGGCCAATCTCGATAGAGACCATGTACTGGTTAGGAGTTTTAGTTAGCGACTCTACCTAGAAGAACCAGGTCATGAGTTCAAAAAAAATTCAAAAACCAAATCAGGAAAGATATAACATCTTCGGGTTGTGTTGTTTTCAGCCGCCCTAATAAAACAGTATGGAACATATTCTGTTTCCATAGGTTGGTTATCTCGAGAAGAGCCGCCACTGGTTGGTATGAATTAAAGCACAAGGCAGACACAATATGTTAAAGCAGTGTGATTTCCTATGTGCACGATGGCACAGTTCAGGCAAGACAAAGTTTTACTAAAGGCCTATTAAAACGCTCTCCACAGAGCTCAAAGGCAATGACTTAAAAGGTTTTTACACGCCCCAAAGTTCGGTGGGTCACGAGAGCCGGATTATCGATGGCATTATCAAAATGATCAGCTGGACAGCGGGTCCCCTGCGCGCGTCTTCGACCTCCTCGATCTGGAGATTGTCCATGTCCCAGTTGTAGTTGGTTAAAGCTTCAAAGTTTACCTCTTCAAATAGGGGAGACGGGTCAAGATCAGGAGCAAATAAGTGCTTACAGCATGCAGGAATTAAGTCCGTGGCCCCGAAGGTTGGGCCGTGCACTCGCTTGTTCTCGGCATTGTAAGCTGCCTGATATGTTGTCAGGTTCACTTCTGCTGCTAATACTGATGCAAGGACTCTGGAGGCATTCATGCAAAGAGCATAGTCGACTTCTGTGAACTCTGAGCCGTCGTCCTTATTTGATGGAAACCCGTCCATCATCTCTTCAGGAGTTAGCTCTAGGGCGAAGGCTAAAGCCCGGCTTATGGCCGCAATGGCTTCCTTTCTGGTGGATGACTTCTTGAGCTCCTGGATTTGCTTGGGCAGGGTGGACAACATTTCTATGACTCCCTTCATGGACTGGGGGATACTCGCTTTATTAAGCACCGCTTTGATGGTGCAGAGCGTTCCATAGTATAGCTGTTCCGATAGCATGTAGACGGCTTTTAGTGACAATAGGCTATCAGCAGCGAGTTGACGGCTCCTTGGACCTACATAAGACGGAGTTTTGGTTATAAGCCGCCTGTATAAGTGTTCACACAAGGATATTGGCTAAGTCTTTAGTACTTACCAAAGATAGCGACAGACATCTTTGCAAAATGGCGCTTCAGGGCGTGCAGTTCATCGGATACCTCCATGAGCCGCTGGTCAGCATCATCTGCGCGTTGAGCGAGGGCAGTTTTTTCCATCTCATCGGCTTTCTTGAAAGTGGCGAAATCAGTTCTAGCTTTCTGTTTCACATGATATCTATGTAAGTGTGGATCTACAAACAGAGAAAAAAGCAGGTTTATTCTAAACCTAATGACGAATGGAGGAACTGGCAAACGATCGAAGACAGTAAAAGGAGGCAACTACAGATCTGTATTGCGCTATTATGGACCTCCTATGATTTACCGCAATGGAAAGAGGATCATTATAAGCTTCACTGATCTATATGTCGTCTTGCATTACAACGAACTCATGTTCTAGCGGACGGAAGAACTCCATGGATTCACTACCCTAAGCTATAGATCTAGGGGACGAAGAAGGACGTACCGGAGGATATGCGACGGGCACGGGTGATGCTCTGGTCCAGTCAGGTCGATGCAGCGGCCTCGGGCGATGGCGGCACAGGAGCTTGACCGGAGCGAGAAAGCTCGGGGGCGACGGTGTCGAGGGGAAGAAGAAGAGGCGCATGTGGCGAAGGAAATGAGAAAGACTGTTCGCGGTCCTATTTAAGAGGCAGAAAAGTGGAAACGGGCACGGGAATCAAGGCGACTGAAACTGACCGACCAAGACGGATGCCTCGATTTTCGGGTTGTCGGTTTAATGATGAAAGATCCGTTGTGGTCGTCAGCGAATCCTTTGGCATATCAAATATGACGTCACGGCGACTTACATTTCTTACTTTCAGGTGATGAAGAGTGAGACTCGCCGCCAAATAAAATGGACGATTGACATGAGCAAGCTCAAATCAACCTGGGGCCTAATGTTGGGGATATAACACCGTGGTGAGACCGGCCTAGGTGGTGCCGGGTCATACCTGGCGGCTCGCAGACCAGATCAAGGCAGATGGGCTTAGAGACGTAAGCCTAAGACATATGGTGGCTCACCAAGATGGGCCTAGGCGAGGCCCAGACAAATAAAGCATGAAGACCCGGGCGGTTAAGCCGCCCGGAGACGGCTTGCCCAGGAAGGCAAGGCGACATAGAGATAGAGTCGGATACATTGTAAGAGTTGGTATGAGACTTGTAACCCATGGTCTTGGCCTCCTATATAAAGGAAGAGACCCGGGGCGACTTGGACAGAAACCAACTAATTGAGAACTAGGTCAAGCGAATCCGGTCCCTTGTAATCGATACTCCAATCAATAAAACACAAGCGGGATGTAGGCTTTTACCTCTTCTCGAGGGGCCGAACCTTGGTAAACTCATCTCCTTCGTCCCAACCAACCCCTTTGAGTCCATCACCTTAGCGATGGCCTCGAACCTAACTCCTTGGACATCTGCCGTGACAAAACCATGACACTAAGGATAATCTTGACCGCTGTCCAGTGATCCACTCCTGGATCACTCTTGTACCCCTTGAAAGACTCATGGCAAGGCACACATAGGTGCGGTACACAACATGGCATACTATACAGAGCCTATGAATAATGCATAGGGGATGGCCTTCGTCCTTTCTCTTTCTTCTGGCGTGGTCGATCTTTGAGTCTCACTCAACTCCACACCTTACAAATCAGGCAAGAACTCTTTCTTTGACTGATCCATTTTGAGCTCTTTCAAAATCTTGTCTAGGTATGTACTCATTGAAAGTCTCATGAAGCATCTTGCCCTATCTCAATAGATCTTGATGCCCAACAATTAAGGTAGCTTTATCCAGGTCTTCCTTTGAAAAACTCTTTTCAAACAACCATTTATGCTTTCCAGAAATTCTACATTATTTACGATCAACAATATGTCATCCACATATGCTTATCACAAATTCTATAGTGCCCCCACTCACTTTATTGTAAATACAAGTTTCTCATAAACTTTGTATAGACTCAAAAACTTTGATCACCTCATCAAAGCATATATTCCAACTCCGAGATGGTTGCTCCATCCCATAGAAGGATTGCTAGAGCTCGCACACCTTAGCATCCTTAGGACTGACAAAACCTTCTAGTTGTATCACATACAACCTTTCCTCAAGTAAACTGTAAAGGAAACGATGTTTTCACATCCATCTGCCAGATTTCATAATTGAAAAATGTAGCAACTGCTAACATAATTCCAACAGACTTTTAGCATCGCTATGAGTAAGAAAGTCTCATCGCAGTAAAATCCTTGAACTTGTCAAAAACTTCTTTGCGAAAAGTTGGGATTTATAAATGGTGACATTTACCATCAGCTTCTATCTTCATCTTAAAGATCCATTTGTACTCATAGACCTCCCGTCCAACGACCAAGTCTACCAAAGTCTATACTTGGTTTTCATACATGGATCCTTTCTTGGATTTCACTACCTCTAACCATTTGTTGGAATCCGGGTCCATCATCGATTCTCCATAGTTCATAGGTTCATCGTTGTCCAACAACATGACCTCTAAGACAGGGTTGCCGTACCACTCAAGAGAAGTACGCGTACTTGTCCGCCTACGATGTACGATAGTAACTTGATCCGAAGATTCATGATCATCATCATTAACTTCCTCTTCAACTAGCGTAGACACCACAGAAACAACTTTATGCACTGCGCTACTCTCTGGTTGTAACAAAGGTTCATCAACCTCATCAAGTTCTATCTTCCTCCCACTCAATTCTTTTGAGAGAAACTTTTTCTCGAGAAAGGACCCAGTTTTAGCAACAAATACTTTATACTCGGATCTGAGATGGAAGGGTATACCCAACTGTTCTTTAGGGTATTCTATGAAGATGCATTTTTCCGCTTTGCGTTCGAGCTTATCAGACATAAGTGTCGGATTCCCCAACTCTAATAAATGACAGTTTAGGTTTCTGCCAAACCATATGGTGTCATCTCAACGGATTTAGATGGTGCCCTTTTTAAAGTGAATGTAGTTGTCTCTAATGCATCACCCCAAAATGATAGTGGTAAAATGATAAGAGACATCATAATTCGCACCATATCCAATAGAGCACGACTACGACGTTCGGACACACCATCACACTATGGTGTTCCAAGTGGCATGAGTTGTGAAACAACTTTCACATTATATTAAGTTGTATACCAAACTCGTAACTCGGATATTCACCTCCACGATTATATCATAGACATTTTATAATTTCGTCACAATGATCTCAAACTTCACTCTGATTCTGCTTGAACTTTTCAAACGATTCAGACTTGTATTTCATTAAGTAAATATACACTATATCTACTCAAATCATCAGTGAAGGTAAGAAAATAACAATATTAACCGCAAGATACAACACTCATTGGACCATATACATCAACATGTATCATTTCCAATAAGTTACTTGCCCGTTCCATCAAGACGAAAAATGGGATTTCAGTCATCTTGCCCAAGGGGCCTGGTCCGCATGTCTCAACCGATTCAAAATCGAATGATTCCAAAGATCCATCAGCATGGAGTTCCTTCATGCACTTTACACCAATATGACATTTAGCGGCAATGCCACAAGTATGTGGTACTATCATTATAAACTTTGTATCTTTTGGCATCAATGTTATGAACATGTGTATTACTATGATCAACATTCAACAAACCATTCTCACTGGGTGCATGACCATTGAAGGTATTATTCATGTCAACATAATAACCTTTATTATCTAACTTAAATGAAGAATTGTGTTGCAATAAACACGATCCAATCATATTCATGCTTAACGCAAACACCAAATAACATTTATTTAGGTTTGTCACTAATCCCGAAGGTAGAGAGAAGCATGCGATGTTGATCACATCAACCTTCGAAACATTTCCAACATACATCATCACCTCACACTTAGCTAGTCTCTATTTATTCTGTAGCTTTTATTTCAAGTTACTAACATTTAGCAACCGAACCGGTATCCTATACCCGGGTGCTTCTAGGAGTACTAGCAAGGTACAAATCAATAACACGTATATGAAAATATACTACTGTCAATGTTGCCAACCTTCTTATCTACCCAGTATTTAGGGTTGTTCTACTTCAGCGACCGCTCTCCCCATAATAGAAGCACTTAGTCTTGGGTTTGGATTCAACTTTGGGTTGCTTCACTGGAGCAGAAACTGACTTTCCATCCATGTAATTTCCCTCCTTGCCCTTGCCCTTCTCGAAACTAGTGGTTTTACTAACCATCAACACTTGATGCTCCTTCTTGATTTCTACCTTCCCGGTGTCAAATATCGCGAACAGCTCACGGATCATTATTTCCATCCCTGGCATTTTATAGTTCATCACGAAGCTCTAGTAGCTTAGTGACAGTGACTTGGAAAACTATATCAATCACTTTGTTATCTGGAAGATAAACTCCCAATCGATTCAAGCGATTGTAGAACCCAGACTGAAAGTGCGTTATATCGGCTAGAGGGGGGGTGAAAAGGTGATTTTTACAAATTCATCACTTGAGCAATTTCAACTTTGAGGAATTTGAAATGTGATGAATAACTACTAGCGGAATAAGTACTCAGGTGCATGAGGAACATAGTATCATCTTAGTAATCATGATGAAATGAAACATGCACGAACAGTGAGTAGCGTGATAAGGATAAGCAGTGATGAACAAGGCAACTTGAAGAATTTGAGGTGAGGAATTTGCGAAAGTCTTCAGTCAAATTCTTCAAACAGTAACAATCAATTTCATCAACAGGTTTATGAGGAATAAGGAGGTTGAGGAAATAGAACCAGGTAGCTTGATAAAGACAATGGTTTGATGACCCAGTTCCAACTGCTGTGACAGTTGTATGTCTAGTTTGGAGCGGCCTGGTATTTAAAACAGAGGACACACAGTCCCAGGACACACAGTCCTTACCGTATTCTCCTTGAGCTAAGGTCACATAGTCCTCGCCCAACACCCGTGGTAAGTCTTCAGGGTAGACTTCCAAAACCCTCACAAACTGGTCACCCGGTGATCCAGAATTTACTGTTGGATGCTCTAGACCAAGGTCACTTCGTGGTCCCCAATTTACTACAGGAGCACTAGACCATGACGCCTAACCGTCTGGAGGATAGACAGTCCTCAAAGGTAACAAGCGTCGGTTCCACATAGGAATTTCTTCAGTGATGCTCAATCACTATGGGTTTTATGGTTTGGTTGTGGGTTTTTCCTCACTGATGATTTTCTCTCTTAATTCCTTAGAGAAGGGGTTGCTCTCAAATGACAAGTGTCAGTTCTCTCTCGGAGCAGCCAACCAGCTAGTGGTTGTGGGGGTCGGCTATTTATAGCCAGGGTGCAACTTGACATGATAAGAAATAAATGCCCCCAATGATATGACCGTTATGTGCATAAGAACGATTGGGGACAGCTGGCGCTAAGCACAACAACGGTCGGAAGAAGGACATTGAAGACCCTGATGGAGAAGGCCTAACTAGATTTTACTCCAATGCCTGCTATTCTTGTGGAGAAGAAGGACATTTCTCACAGGACTGTACGAAGGAATGAAAAGAGTATCTGGGAAACTTCCCGGTAGAAGAAGTGGAGTTTGATCCACGGGAAATTGAAGTATTGATCAGAACAAACAACCTAAGGAAGAGACAAGCCCCTGAACAGAAGGACCTGAGTCATATTCGATGTTTCAAGTGTAAGAATTTAGGCCACTATACCAATAAGTGCCCAAGAAAGGAACCAGAACTCCCAAGAGCAAAAACCAACATCAAGAAGACCCGAGATATGTCAGAAATCATTTATTTTCAGTGCAAGAAGACAGGACACTACTCCTATACCTGTCCAGAGAAGAATGCTAAACATGAGTAGTCTGGGTTTTGGATTCTGGATGTAATAAATGTAATAGGTAGCACTCTTATCCTTTGAGGTTATGTAATGGATAATCCATTTGTTTTAAGGATGACAATATTCTCTAAAGATGTTGGAAAGTGAAATTGAAGTTTGATTTTGAATAACATGGGTGTTTACCCAAGTCGAGACATATGTCAATTCTGAGTACCTTTTCTGACACACGCAGATGACCACTCTTTATGAGTCTTTCCTCAAAGGCCCGGAAACAATCATGACCCTGACCAGTGATCATGACTACCCAAGGATCCTGAAGGATATGATGAAGCACATCCGTCTTGAAGGAGATGCAGTCTACAAAGGCTACCCATTCATGGATAATGGAGTGAAACTTTGGTATGTGGAGGTACACCTCCACCGTGCAAATGGAGTTTGCCCAAAGACTACTGGACGATACTTTTACATATCTCGTGTACCACAAGCTATTTTCTTTGACGCTGTTCGTGAAGCTGCCATGGAAGCCATACGCCATATTGGAGGAATACTTGAAGCAAGACTCCGTCATACTCAGGAATACCTGCAAGAGGTGCATACGGAGATGATGGAGATGAAGCTCATGTCCACCCTAATCAAGGAAAAGATGGAGGATTTCAAGGAGCACATCGCAAATTTCCAGTGGTACTAGAGTATCTCCAAGGGGAGATGAATGAATAAAGTTGGGAGTTGATGCTAGACCATACCAAACTATGTGGATGGCAGCATTTGTAATAAAGTACTTTCTAGGAGTTTTAAGAAGTGATTGAGGATGTAACCAAGGATTGAATATGAGAAGAAAACTAGAATGGGATAGTTAAGTTTTGAAGATGGAAATACCTGTATCATGAAGCACCTTTGTTTTTCATGAGTTTATCTTGTTATGGAAGTCTCAGAGTTTGTAATAAATTCATGAGTCAATGGAAATTATGGTGTCATGATTTATCTTATGTTGAAATATGTGAGTTGTTACTCTATGAACAAAGATCTCCTACCATTTTCGAGGATATGAGAAAAATTCGGTCTAAGCAGACCTGAGTGCATTTCATTTTAAGTGTGGTAGTGACCACAGGTACCTTCCGGTTAAGTAATTTGGATATGTGAATACGGATGAAGAGAATGTGGAATCACCGCAAACTATCCGGATAATAACCTTTGAGACAAAGAGTTTTCGAAGCTGGAATGCTAAGAAACGGAATGATTATGGTGAAAACCACACCCAAGGTTAAACAGACCAATGGAAAGGAAAATGAATTCCGCGGAGTGGAATCTAGACAAGAACAGGTCTGTGAATTGTTACCTCAAGGGTATGGTGCAGTGAACTGAAGGTAATGTTGGAATGTGGAACGATAGTAACCCCAAGAGGGAGTTAAAGTTATCCAAGTATTCAAGTGAACCCACAACACACTGACCTCAGGATTGATAAGGATCAAGCCCCACCTTTGTGAAGGCAGAGACTTGGAAGAAGCTACGACTGATCATCAAACGTTTTCCTTAGGAGTATTACGATAACCTGAGAGTTGTGAAGAAACGATAGATGTTTTTGCTTAGCTTGCAGAATCAATGGATTTATCCGAACTTTGTTCGTTGACAAGAGAAATTTTCTGCAACGCTTGTGAGGAAGTCACAGTGCTAGAATACGAGATTCACTAAACCTTATACAAGGTAATGATTTCAGTGCGACATGGTTTGGCCACCATGACGACTTACTCTTATCATTCTCTTGCTATTCGGATTGGTAAATCTGAGTGACTTACCCATAGTAAAGAGACGACGTTCTTTCAAGCTTTTTGTTTAAGCCTTAGAATGGTAGGATGAAACCCTTGTACATGACAGTTGCTGTCACACGTAGGAATTTTTACGGTGAGGAATGAAGCCAAGACCCATTTCACTGCAGGATAACCACTAATGGTAGACCACCATGAGATCGTCGATAAGTTACTTAGAATGAACGCGAGACCTGTCAGTTAAGAAGACCCAGTATTGGAGGAAATACATGTTGTTGTGAGGACACAAGATTTTGATATAACCGAAGATCATCACCAAGGAAGATGCTGTGAAGAATGTGAACAGACAGATGCACCATAGGACTGTCAAGATTTTGAAGGACCAGTAATTCTCATTTCAAGTGTGGTAGACCCACACCTTCTTGGTCAATGGATTTGTTAGAAGACCCCAAACCCTAACCTTTCTTTCTAGCCCTTCCGAATCTCGAGGACGAGATTCATTTCAAGTGTGGTAGATTTGTAACATCCCAAACTTTGGAATGTTATAATAAATATAGAATGATTGTTTGTTTGCTTGAATGATTGAAAGTGAGTGAAATTTGAAACTTTTTGAAACTTTTGAAAGTTTATTGAGAGGGAATGAAATGACTTTCCCAAAACTTTCAATCTGCATTTTGATCACCAGGAATTCAAATTCATTTCATCACAAAACCCTAGAGTGAAGATGACATGACTTCTTCCATTTAAAGAAATGAAAAGGGATTTGAAAATGATTTGAATTTCCATTTTGAAAATATTTCAAATTCAGAAAACTTTATGCAACTCAATGATTTTCATGAGAGAGGATAATATGACTTCTTCAAATTATATATGAAATATGAGTTGGAAGTTTAAAATAAATCTTTGAATAGTGAATGTGAAAATCTCTGGATTTTCTTTTGGAATCCATTTCATATTTGGTCCCTATTCAAAATTTTCAAAGTATTCAAACCCCTGACAAAAATTTGAAAGGAGTAACATGACACTCCAAGCCAGGGGGTAATTTGTGAAGTTTTTGAATCATCAAACCCAAAAAGTTATTTGAAAAATATTTGCAAAAGTAAATAAAGCCAATTAAGGTATTTTCTGAAAAATGATTTTTTTTAAGTATTCAAATGCCAGAATAAAAATGTCCATTAAATGGCATTTATTGTTCTGTTAATTATAATATAAAATTTGATTATATTTGGAATTTATTCGAATGCTTTAAATAAGTTTTATGGCTCTGGTAAAATTATTAAAGGAAAAAACGGTAACCGTTTTCGGTATTAAACGGCCGGCCCACAGCCTTTAAAGCCGAATTCATTTCATAACGGTCGCCCGCTGACTACGTCTCCCTCTTTCTCTCTCTGACCAACGGGACCCATGCGCCCGACCGAAACCGTCGCTCGGTCGCCTTCCTCCTCCTCCCACGCGCCGTCGTCGCCGGTTCCCCTCGCCGTGGACCCCCTCCCTCCTTACTCCCCCGACCCCTCTGAGCTCCTATAAATACCCTCCGCTCACCTCTTCCCATTCCCCCTTGTTGCCCCAACCCCGACGTCTCTCCTCGCCGGAATCGCTCGCCGGAGCTTTCGGTCGCCGTCGCGCCTCTTCCCTCCTAGCGCCCGTCTCCGACCTCCCCGACCTCTCCCGAGCGCACCATCGAGTTCCTCTCGCCCGTGCGCACCACCCCATCCCCTTACCGAGCCCAGAGACCCCAGACCCGCCTCACCGTCACCCTCGCCGGAGCTCCACCACCATCCCGAAGTTTCCACGAGCTCGTGCCGCTCGCTCCTGTCGTCCCCGAGCTCATCTGACGCTACCATCGTCATCTCCACGCTCGCGCACGTCGATTGGGACCTTTCCCCGACGCCGAAATCCACCGGAGCGCCGTCCCCATCCACACCCGAGCCGCCGCCGTCACCGGAGTCATCGTCGGCCTCCACCACCACCGCGGTGAGCTCCACCACCTCTCTCCCCCGTCCGATCTGGATCTGACGATCCAGATTAGAAACTATTAAACGCGAACCGTTTTCTTCTAAAGCACCGGTCGACCGCCCGAAAACCCCTAGCACACGCCCACCTGGACCAACCAGAGCACGCCACGTCACCCCTGACCGCTAGTTAAGTTTTTTGTTTTTTTCTGTTTTCTGTTTTAAAAACAGATTTAGCTCTGTTTTCATTTTAATCATATCTTTTATGTTTTTAACTATTTTAAATTGATTTTTTTTGCATTAGATCAAAAAAATTATCTAGTTCCTGTACATACCATATTTGACTATGTTTGAACATTTAAATTTGAATTTGAACAGATTTGATTTAAATTTTGTTTTCTGAATATCTTGAGTTCTAAAATGAAATTTTGAATGATTCTTTTTCCTACTTGTAACTAGTGACCATAGTTATCATTAGGAAGAGTTTGAGAGTCTTTTTAGGATATTTTAAAATAGTGTTTTCAACTAAAACATATTCTGTTTACTTCCTATGATGTTTAGTTAGTTTAATATATTTTTTTCTTCTTTAGTTATTTTGAAAATCTGAAAAAATGATTTAACTTATATTTTACATCTAGTTTAGTTTTGTTGTTCCAAACCTTAGTAAATTGCTTGCTGTTAACAAAAGTTAATTTGTTTAGTTTATAAATTTTGTTGTAGGGATCTATACCCTCTTTCAAATAGGTATAGTTATTTTAAAAGCAAATTTGTTAGTAACAATTCTTTTAACTAAAGTTTTAAGTATTTAGATTCTGTTTTCAAATAAAGTTTTTACTAATTCTTTTCTGTAAATAAATATTTTAAACAAAAATAGTTTAGTTTTACCCTATTATTATAGAAAACTATATTTTTTTCTTCATTAGGTAATGTTTTATAAAACAATTTAGTTTTAATAGTAATTCTTTCACAAAAGTTTTAGATGACTTAATTCTGTTTTATAATAAAGATTTTATGTAATTAATTTCTGTTAACTTAGTTGTTTCATAATTTGTTTTCTCTTAGTTTATGGTTGTGCTTGTAGTTAAGTTCATTAGGCAAACACTTATGTTGTTTAGAATATTGTTTGCATAGTTTTACTTGTTCTTCAAAAGTAATTCATTTTGCTAACAAAATATTTACTAAAATAATTTTATTATATTTTACTTTGTTTTGGGTTTTGGGTTACTTTTGAATTTGTTGGAGTTTTGTGTTTCAACTTTGTCTTCAGTATTTCTCTCATCAACCTTGTTGATTTTGTTCTTGTGTTACCTTGTGATTGTTAGAATTGATTGCTAGTATGATTACTTATGTATGCAATGTTTGTTATAGATTTCATCGGAGAGTGACGTATAGTCTATCAAGTTATTTCTGAGAGCGATATCTTATCTTCATCAACAGTACAGGCAAGTTCACTTTGACCATCTCTTCATACCTATGTTTTATTGCATGTAGTGACATCATTCAACAGATCCCTCCCATAGTGTTATTGAAATTCTTGTAGTTGAGTAGAATGCATGAGGTAGGAACCCACCACTGGTTACTAAAACCCCGGGAACCCTAGTTAGTGCAATGCTATGCTAAAGTAGACGGGGTCTGGTATGAGTGTTCGTGAGTGGTGTGAAGAAGGACTCCACGTCAAAACGACGACTTCATGAAGACATCTTCAAGTCCTGCATCTTCAAGACCTGAAGACTTCAAGACTCGAGAAGACAAGTTTTCAATATACACTACTGGGTGAAGGATGGTTGATTGGGCACCCTGGAGAAACCAGTGAGTGGCCGGGATGCATGGAGAAGCGCCATGACATCTTGCGGAAAGCTTCACCCAGACTCAAAGAGAAGGATGAATACTTCATGCCCGGAAGCTTACCTGTGTAGCCACAAGTCATTATGGGCTCTGGCTTGGTTGATCTTTGTTGTGACTCTACTGGGCAGTGCTACGAGATGTAGTCGACGTTAGGATGGGATGGGCACTGTCGGACAGTCAGGGAAGCACTCTGAAAGACCATGTTTCTTTCATCCTGTTCTCAAACACCAGGCAGTGCGAGGACTTACCAGGAGAGGAAAGAATCTTGTGGGTAAAGTACACAACACTCTGCAGAGTTTAAACCTAATCGATTAGCCGTGTCCCCGGTTACGGACAATTTGAGCTTCTAGACTTGGATCTATCTCTGAACTCTCAACACTGGACTGATAACTAATTGTGGGCAACTTATGATACTTATGGGCATTGAGACATTGGTTGGCGGAACCATGTCATGATAGGTAACTCCATAGTGAAATTCCTGATATTCCTTTTGTTGTAGGGAAAACAAAATCAGCTTTTACGCAAAAAGTCAGACACAGAGCCACAAAGCCTTTGCATATAGAATAGTCTTTATTTTTCTGTTCTTCTATGGTGATCTTGCCAGCATATTCAAAATGCTGACCTACACGGCTGCAACGTCTTATGTTGCAGATACTCTTCTACGACGGGTAAGAGTACGATTCAGGGTTACGGTCCGCACTCAACTTGCCGTTGGTGTTATTGGGACTCCACTCCCGTTGACTGTATCCGCAGCTATTTTAAGGTATATATATCAGTTTTACGCTATTTACATGTGATTGCACTTTGATATATACATTGATGTACTGTGTGTGCCAGCATACTGATCCAGGGATGGCACAGAAAACACAGAAGCTTGACTCGTTTTGAGTCGGGTCGCTACAGTGCCTTAACCTATAAGTCTTAAATACACCAAAATCACTAAGGGGCACTAGATGCACTAACCTATAAGTCTTCCATACACCAAACTCATCAGAGCTAAGTGACAGTGACTTGGAAAACTATATCAATCACTTTCTTATCTGGAAGATAAACTCCCACTCGATTCAAGCGATTGTAGCACCCAAACAATCTGAGCACATGCTCAACAATTGACCTATTCTCCTTCATCCTACAGGCAAATAATCTTGTTGGAGATCTCATATCTCACAACACGGGCACGAACCTGAGATCCCAATTTCAGCTCTTAGAACATCTCATATGTTCCATGATGTTCAAAACATTTTTGGAGCCTCAATTCTAAGCCGTAAAGCATGACACACTACACTATCAAGTATTCATAGGAACGTGTCTGTCAGATGTTCACAACATCTACAGACGAAGCTAGAGGGGGTGGTGCACCGAGCGGTGCATTAAGGACATACGCCTTCTCTGCAGCAAGGAGGAGAATCCTCAAATCACGGACCCAGTCTGCAATATTGCCACCATCATCTTTCAATTCTATTTCTCTAGGAACATATAAAAATAAGGGAGCTACAGTGTGAGCTAGTAATCTACAACATAATTTGCAAAGACACTACTGACTATGTTCATGATAATGAGTTCAGTTAATCATAAAACTTAAGAACTCCCACTCAAATTGACATCCCTCCAGTCATTTGAGTGATACATGATCCAAATTCACCAACTAAGGTCTGATCATCATGTGAATTGAGGTGGTTTCAATGGTGAACATCATCATGTTGATCATATCTAGTATATGACTCATGTTCGACCTTTCGGTCTCTCATGTTCCGTGGCCATGTCTGTACATGCTAGGCTCGTCAAGTTTAACCCGAGTGTTCTGCACGTGCAACACTGGCTTGCACCTATTTTATGTGAATGTAGAGTCTATCACACCCGATCATCACGTGGTGTCTCGACACGACGAACTTTCGCAACGGTGCGCACTCAGGGAGAACACAATTGATCTTGAAATTTTAGTGAGGGATCACCTTATAATGCTACCGACGTCCTAAGCAAAACAAGGTGCATAAAAGTATTAACATCACATGAAAATCATAAGTGACATGATATGGCCATGACCTTTTGCTTTTCATCTCCATCCTTAAAGCACCAGCATGATCTCCATCATCACCGACATGACACCATGATCTCCATCATCTTGATCTCCATCAACGTGTCGCCATCGGGGTTGTCGCTCCCACCATGCTTCTACTACTATTTCTACCGCTTAGCGATAAACTAAAGCATTACATAGCGCTTAATGATTGACACGTAGGTCATACAATAATTAAAGACACCCCTATGGCTCCTGCCGGTTGCCGTACACATCAACATGCAAGTCGTGATATTCTATACAATACATGATCATCTCATACATCACATATATCTCATCATGTAATTGGCCATATCACATCACAACATACCCTGCAAAAACAAGTTAGACGTCCTCTAATTGTTGTTGCAAGTTTTACGTGACTGCCATGGGTATCTAGCAAGAAAAATTCTCACCAACGCAAAACCACAACGGTGATACATAAATTGTTTTTCAAGCTTCTCAAGGACCGCCTTTGTCAAATCCGATGCAACTAAAGTAGGAGAAATGGACACCCGCCAACCATCTTTGTGCAACGAAGTTACACGTCAGTCGGTGGAACCAGTCTCTTGTAAGTGTACGAGTAAGATTGGTGCAGGCCGCTTCATCCCACAACACCGCTTAACCAAAACATGACCAAGGGAGGAAGCAATCTAAGCATCAACACCCACAAACTCTTTGTGTTCTACTCGAGATCTCATATACACATAGACCTAGCTCATGATGCCACTGTTCGAGAATGTTGCATGGGAAACAAAAAAATTCCTATGCACACGCAAGATCTATCCATGGTGATGAGCATCTACGAGGGGGAGAGTGGATCTACATACCCTTGTAGATCGCTAGGCGGGAAGCGTTAAGAAACGCGGTTGATGTAGTCGAAAGTCTTCGTGATCCAAACCAACGAGTGTCTCGTGATACCATCATGATCCATCTCGCGATCCAATCACGACCTGTCCCGTGATCACAACACAATTCGTCTCATGATCAAATCACGAATCGTCTCGCGGTCATGATCATGGTCCTTCCGATCTAGCACCGAACGGACGGTGCCTCCGCGTTCAGCACGCGTACAACTCAATGATCATCTCCGCCTTCTTGATCCAACAAGAGGCAGTGGAGAGGTAGATGAGTTCTATGGAAGCACAACAGCATGGTGGCGGTGGTGGTGAACTAATCCTGCAAGGCTTCGCCTAAGCACCGCAGAACTAATCTAGAGGAGAAACTAGTCTAGGGAAGAAGACGGAAGCACATGGCAATTATGGTTAGCTCTTCCCTCTAAATCCTCTAGTATATATAGGAGGGAGGGAGGGGAGGAGGCAACCTCAAACCCTCAAGGTTTGGTCGAAATTGGAGGTGGAGGAGTCCTACTCCAATCCTATTAGGAGTAGGAATCCTTTTTTCCACTTGGAAACTCTTTCCATCTCTCCACCTTTTCGGTTTTTCCCACCCCTAGTGGCATGGGCATTAGTGGGGGCTTAGTCCAACCCACCAGGGGCTGGTTTCACTCCTCCCACAGACCATGAGGTCCTTTGGGTCGAGACACCCCTCCTAATGATCCCCCGACACCCTCCTGGCACTCCCGGTACACTACCGATGAGCCCGAAACTTTTCCGGTGACCAAAACAGGACTTCCTATATATCAATCTTTATCTCCGGACAATTCCGGAGCTCCTCTTGACATCCGGGATCTCATCCGGGACTCCAAACAACCTTCGGTCACCACCATACATAACTCTATACTACAGAAACGTCACCGAACCTTAAGTGTGCAGACCCTGCGGGTTCGAGAACTATGTAGACATGACCGAGACACCTCTATGGTCAATAACCAATAGTGCGACCTGGATGCCTATATTGATTCCTACATATTATACCAAGATCTTTATCGGTTGAACCTCTATGTCAAGGATTCAGTTAATCCCGTATGTTGTTCCCTTTGTTCTTCAATATGTTACTTGCCCGAGATTCAATCGTCGAAATATCCATACCTAGTTCAATCTCATTATCGCCAAGTCTCTTTACTCGTTCTGTAATACAAGATCATGTGGACAACTCTTTAGTCACATTGCTTGCAAGGCTAATAGTGATGTTGTATTACCGAGTGGGCCCTAAGATACCTCTCCATCACATGGAGCAACAAATCCCAGTCTTGATCAATGCCAACCCAACAGACACCCTCAGAGATAACTGTAGAACACCTTTATAGTCACCCAGTTACGTTGCGACGTTTGATACACACAAGGTACTCCTCCGGTGTCAGTGAGTTGCATGATCTCATGGTCATAGGAACAGATACTTGACATGCAGAAAACTGTAGCAATAAACTGACACGATCATATGCTACGTTTATAGTTTGGGTCGTGTCCATCACATCATTCTCCTAATGATGTGATCCTATTATCCAATGACATCTCATGTCCATGGCTAGGAAACCTTGACCATCTTCGATCAGCGAGTTGGTCCATTAGAGGCATACTAGGGACATGGTGTTGTCTATGTATCCACACATGTATCTAAGTTTCCCATCAATACAATTCTAGCATGGATAATTAACGATTATCATGAACAAGGAAATATGATACTAACTAATTTATTATTGCCTCTAGGGCATATTTCCAATAGTGGCATGACTGGGATGCATCACCACAAACATTGTCCTGGGAGTCTTGATGGAGTGGCATATGTGGACAATAAAGGGCATATACATTCTTCTCTAGCTTAGAGTTAATGAGCATCTGAATGTAAGGTGCATATCCACAAGATCTCTTCTGGTCAGCAGTTGTCCTCTTTACTGTCTCAGCTATCAAGTTCATCACCCTGAATCTGGTGTGCATGTCTATGTGGTGCATCATGTTGATGGAATACCCCCTAATAATCTTGTCCTCTCCATACTTAGGAATGAAAGTATAACTTAAGATTGTGTTGGTGGTGGGTAGTTCAACCTGCAAATGATAGACAGAGCCAAACTTGTGTGAATGCACATGGGTGGCAGGGATGGCGTTGTACATATTTGCCATTGAGCTGTTACTCATCTTGGCTTCGGCATAAACATCCAAGTCACCATACTCAACCTGTGGAGATCCTAAGATGGTAGCCCACTCCTCCATGGTAGACTAGTATCTGATGCCCTCAGTCATCCATACGATGCAGTCATCTGGATAGAAATGAGTAGTGGAGTTGAACTGCATAACCATCTCATTGTTCCATGTTGCGAACTCTCTCCCAACAAAGTTCTCTGTATCAATGCATCTGAAGTTTTCTTGCACATTGGGAAAGTAGTCCTGATTTGGCTTGATATAGGCCCAGTTAACATACCACATATCACTGCCTGCTGGGCTCTTGTCCAAAAGGACAGTATCATAGAAGTCATGTTGTTCCTTGGTGTAGAATCTATCATCCACAACGGTCCTTCTCCTAGAGGCATAGGGGTCATATGCTCTCCACTTCCTCAGTCCCGAATCTCTCCTCTTCTTCATATCCTTAGCAATGGGCTGAGCATCATTATGCTTTGGCATATGTGGCCTCAGTTTCCTCGAAACTGCATGTTCTCTTCCTCATCATCTCTCGAAGTAGAACCCTTGTTGTTTGCTGCAAGAGGGATGTTTCTGGTGGTCCTCTTGGGTTTGGGAGCTGGTGGCTTCTTGGGTGCAAACTACTTGCTCTTTGATGGAGCTTGCTTGGGCATAGCATCTGCAAGTAGCTTCTTTTTCTTGGAAGGAGGAGCTTGGGCAGCTGGCTCTTCCTCCACTTCCTCAGCCTCAGCTGGGTCCTCATACATGGAAGTTGGCCTTCCAATGACATGCACAATTCTCTTCATGGCTCTATTCTTGTCACCTGCCTTCTTAGGCATAGAGGTCTTTGGAGGCTCAACAAAAAGTGAAGTGTTGGCATTGGCACTCTCACGGGCGCACATTGCTTATGAGCTAGCATATTGTTTCCTGATAGGCTTCTTAGTAGAAGAGGCCCGTGTAGAAGATTTATTTATATCTCTCTCTTTCTTATCTTGTTGCTTCTTGGATAGCACCTCCTCTGGCACAAGTTTTGAGTCCTCCGCATCTTAGTTTAGCTTCCTTCTTGACCTAGTGGCAGCCTTGGGCAGCCCATGTGAACTTGGGGTACCTGGATTTTCTGAAGAAGAAGAACTGGCATATGGGCTAGTACCTAAGCTCATGTCCACATCTCTATCCATGAATTCATTCTGGCTGTCATCAGACCCTGACATGCTGACCCTATGAATAGAGTATAGAAGATTAGAGGGGTTGAGCATCACAAAAATCAGAAGGTTTTCTCAAAAATTTGAAGCCAGAATCTTAAGTTTAACCTTCTTCAAAATGGGATTTCGATACCATCGAGACAAGAAATTCAGAGCCACCAAGACACACAGCCTCCTTAATAGAAACTGGCAACCACTTTGGTCTTATCGAAAGTGGCCACTCGATTTCACCAAGACTGTTCTCACTTGCCCTAAAACCATAATCGGTAGAAATGATTTTTCTTACTCGGTGACACTAGGATTCGGTTTGTGGATGGTTAAACTTCAGAAGAGCAAGAGTTGTAACTTAAACAAAAATAGCCCATATATATGTAGACCCGCTTGAAGACTAACTCAAATTTTCTCCCCCTTTGTCATCGAGGACCAAAAGGGAAGAAAAAGTGATGACTAATGCCCCATGAGGAATTTCATCTTGTTGGTGAAGAAGGAGCGCCAGCGTTGTCCGGGTCAATTGTTGATGCAGGTCCAGCAGCAGTATCGTCAATGTCTTCATCTTCGTCGCACTCGCGTGATGAAGAATAGGAACTGGTTACCATCAGAGGAACTTGGAATTTCTTGAACTTCTTCTGAGGACAGCGAGCGAAGTCAGGATATTCTTCAAACTTTAGCTCATCCAATTCTTCAGAAGACATGATGTGATTTAGCACAGCTCAAGAGCGCTTGAGGTTTTCATGAGCATAATAGTGGTTCCTCTTGACAGTGTTCTGTGTCACAGTCATATTCTGCACAATATACCCAAGTTGACGCTTTACCCACTTATGACTGCGATCGACCTTTTGATGAAGACTTATAAGAAGTTTGCGGTCATTCATCAATCGAGGGGCACACTCTTTGGGAGCTGAGGCCTTTGCATCAGAGTCTTGTGTGGCAGTGTCATCATTTGTGGAGAAGGAAGCGGCCTTGCAAAACTGTCCATCCAGGGGACGTGTTCCTTCATCAATAACAGACTTGCCTTTCCCTTCAACTTATGAAATTTTACTCTTGATGACTTCAATGGGTGGTAGGAAACTGAAGTGATTTTGGAAATCAGCCTTGTAGTGCACTGAGGACTTATCCCTGATGAATTTCATAATCCAGGGAGCATAAGGTTTCTGCTCAAATGGAGCGACTGCAGCACTGGCCAAAGTCCTTATGAAGAAATCATGCAAGTTAATGGGAATACCATGGATGATGTTGAAGAGCATATTCTTCATGATTCCTTCAACTTCTTCTTCTTCAGAGTTGTGACCCTTCTGAGGACATAGTGTGTTTGTCAATATGCGATAGACTGTGCGAGGCACATAGAGCAGATCTTTCACTAAGAAGACTTGGCGTTGAGGCTTTCCAGATGGCAATGTCTTCATCAGCACATTCATCAGTTGATTGGGTAGAGGAGGTTCATCAAAAAACTTGCGAGCTTCTTCTAAGAGAGTTTGGACTGGGACACACTAAAGCAATTAAGAGGCTTGAGTAGTGAAGTGTATTGTGCCAGTCATCCAGTCCAATATCCAAGAGTTGATGTCTGAGGAATCTCCGCTGATATGCAACATGGCATAGAATTGAAGAATGATTTCCTCATTCCAATTGCAGATGTCAACACAAAATGGAAGGAGTCCAACATCATATAGAACTTGAAGCACATGAGTAAATGATGGAAGACTTTCCATGTCAGCGTGAGGAATCTGATGGTGCTCGAAGACTTTCTTCTTCTCATAGAGTACTGAAGCATAGTAATTCAGTTGAGTTGCAATCCAGAACCTATTTCGACCAGCCCTTGTAGAGTCATAGGGGTTAGGTCCAGAGAAGAATGAGTGTTCATTGAAGAAATGCCTCTTGAGGAATTTGGGACGAACAGTGCCTTTGAAAGGCAGTCTTGGCTTGGGTTGAAGATTTGTTCGTGTACGCCCCTTGATCTCCGTTGGCATGGAACGAACAGCAAATTGAGTGATTTGTAGAGCTGGTTCCTCAGCAGTGGTCGGAGCATCAATTTCCTCAGCTGTTGCAGCTAGAATTTCTTGAGGGTCTGGAAGGTACAGGTGTTCAGAGTCTTCAGGTATTTCTTCAGTCTGTGCAGGTGACTGAGGAATCAGCTTCACAGCTGTTGCCATTGGTGAATTGGGATGTGCAGATTCCCAATATTCATCATTGATGACAGGAGTAGTGTCACCAATGTCAACTTCTTCATCAATTTCTTCAGCGCCAGCAGTTAGCAGAAGATGGGGCGATGATACCTTGGGAGTTGATGCAGTGTCATCAATGACAATTTCCTCATCAAGAGGCTCTGAGGAAGCAGTCGAATGATTCTCTTCTTCATGAGGAAGGTCATATGCTTCCCCAATTGGCACAATAGCATAGGCTGGTGCCGAGGAAATTGGAGTTGCATCAAGTGGTGTAGCTGAGGAACTTGTCAAACTTTTCAACTTCTTCAACACTGGGGCTTCAGAAGTTGATGCTTTTCTTTTGAGGGGATTTTCCTCAGCAGGAGCAGTTTCTTCAGGAACGACTGATGCAGCCGCCCTGGGTGGTTTAGTTTCTAGAGGCATAGCGGATTCTTCAGCTGGCCTATCAGATTCTTCAGGCACAACATTGGGGGTTGTCCTGACATGTTCTTCAGTGGTCTAAGTTTCCTCAGCAACACTGGCAGTTGCTTTTGGTGCAAAAGCACTTTCTTCAGCAGTTTCTTCAGGATGAGCATTTTCATCAACAGCCTGAGGAATTTCATATTCAGTCTGAGCAATTTCTTCAGACTGAGTCTTTTGTGGTTGCGATCGAGCTGCAACCCTAGTGTTGTGATCCTTTACAGCTGCATGAGCAGCCCTGACAAGTCTGACCTTGGTGCCCTTCCATTCAGCATCGTATCTTTGTTGATCCAAAGAGAGAGTGCCAATCTTGGACTGAACCGTGACGAGTTGATTTGGGGTCAAGTTCATCACATTTTCGTGCAGAAACGTTTCTTTGCGAGTCTTGTTCCTCTAAGCTCTCTGAGCTTTCTCTCTTTTCCGTTGTTCTTCAGAGATGAAGTGGGTGAGGACATGATCCACTTCAGGAGGCAGATTTAGTGAGGAAAGTGGAGTGCTTGGGTCCTCATGCCATATATCAATGAAGTTGAGGATCAACTTGGGATCCAACATGAGAGGAACAGAGCTACCCTTTGCTTTAGCAGCACTGTGCTGACTTTGTCTGATGATTTCTACCAATTCCTCATCAGTAGCATCATCATCATCATCATCATCATTACCCTCTGAAGAATCTGAGGGGACTGTAACCAGAGCCTTGCTGATGCGAGAGCTTGGTCTTTGACCACTTCCAGCTGTCTTCTTTAGTTTAAGCGTAGAGGGACTGGTTGAAGACTTTGCAGTAGTGGAGGGGCTTGCAGTGAGCTTCGGAACTATCGTGAAACCCTCAGTCCTTTTGCATGTTGCCAGATGCACTGGGGTTGAGGACTTTTTGGCTGTTGCAGATGACTGAGCAGCAAAAGTTCCAGGTGCTGAAGGTTTTCTAGGTGGAGGCCTTTGACCTTGAGGAATTTGCACTGAGGATTTTGAAGAGCCAATTTTCAAAGCAGATTTCTTTACCATCTTCTTCGGAGCACTAGCAGAAGCTTCGACACAGACAGCAGCAGCAGAATCCTTGTTGAATTTCTTCACTGCCTCTTTGGCTTTCCTCGCCAACTTGGCTTGTTGCTTTTCCCACATGGCAGGAAAATCCTCACCAGTTTTGAGGATAGTAGGATCAGCAGTTTGGCTTGGAGCAAGAGGAGGCCTGTTGCAAGGTGGTTTCACAGCGAATTTCATCATGTATTTTGGAGTTACATAACGATATTCTCTCGATTCTTTGGCCCATCTCCTCTCAATCTTTTGCAGACGGATCTTCCTCTGCTTGGTCGTCTCCTTTCCATGAGTTTCTTCGTCAGGTGTGCAATATTCATCATACAGATCCTCAGGGATCTCAAATGCAGTGTGCACATCTGGCTTTTTCCCTCCTTTCTGAGGTTTCTTTCCATCAGACATTTTCTTCACTTGAGGAATATGAACTCTTGAAGATTCTGAAGAGGTACACAGTTTTTCTTCAAGTAGCACTGCAAATGAGTTAAGTTGATGAGAACCTAGTGATTCATCAGCGGACATGTTGTACCTGCGAATAGAATATAGGTGCGAAGAATTTGAAGAGGTCATATGCGTTCTCATTAATTTTAAGAGAGATAGGTGTGAGGAATTTGACCATGGATGTCTTGAGGAATTTTACTAAGTGTTCTTAGCCTTAGGTTCCAGAGTTGTGCAAATTTGAGAATCGCACAATTGTGGAATCTTGAAGACAGTCATTACTTAGGGAAAATCATCAAGTATCAAGTATGAGGAGATGTAAGGTGCTTGTGTATTTGATTTATAACGTATAAATACCTATTGAGGAATAGTAGTTGTAGTTCAGGATCAAACAGGGGTAGTAAAAATAAATTTTAATTACCCTGGTGAAGAACACGACGAACATAGAGATGAAATGAGGAGGTTCGTCCGTTCAGATCTCCCACGCCCTAGCTTGGTAGAAGGAGATAGCTACAGCGGCGGCGGATGAAGATTTCTACGGCCGATGCGAGTACGGCGACGACGAGGTTGAGGCAGCGAAGCTCTTCCTCACTGGCGACGATAACTTTAGCGGCAGCGCTAGGTTGGAGCTCGGGAGAGAGATGAGATGCGGAGTAACCGAGCACAGTTGATGGGAAGGGGGCATCTATAGACGAAGTGAAAACTGATCCTCCCGAAGATTTTGGACAGGATTGCCCCTGACCCTTGCTCTCCACGCGACAGGTGTCACCCACGATCTGGGTAGTGAAGATTGTGGAGGATTGTGGGTTATCCAAGCGCGGGAATCGGCACAGTTTGAGCGGGAACTGCCGAAAATTTTGGTAGTGAAGATTTCAAAGTTTTCGGTCGCAAATTCTTCAGCTGTCAAGGACACAGTGAAGACTTTGAGAAAGTTTCAAAGTAGAACGCATATGAGGAATTTGTGAACACACTGGGTTGAGTTTAGCATAGACGGGGAAAGGGTCCGATCGCATTCACTTAGATGAAAATCAACTTGAAGAATTAGCAATAAGTGAATGATGTTGAGGACATTGAAAAACTCAAATATATATATAGTCAATGAAGAGTATGAGTCTCAAAAGTTTTGAAGAATTTGAAAAGTTGATGAATTTGAAGACTTGAGGAATTTGCAAATTTGAGGAATTTGATAATTTGAAGAATTTCAACTTTTGGTTGGTGGCGTAACCCACCGTATAAGAATGGTGATTTCAGACACCGCTTACAATTGTTGTAGAGTTCTGAGAATCAAATTCTTCATTAATTTCTTCACACTTAGAGAGTTATTCTTCATTGATTGAAGAAAAATGTTACTGCGTGTGTTGCACATCTAAGTCATCAATTTTGCATACGTGTTAGGATGTGTGTTCTTCATCAAAGAACATTCGAGGATTCTAAGATATTTAGCTCACACCGCAACTTGCAAAATCTCTTTTCATCCAAGGGCTTTCTGAAGATATCGGCCAGTTGTTCTTCAGTAGGAATGTGATTGATGGAGATGTCGCCCTTGAGTACATGATCTCAAAGAAAGTGATGACGAATCTGGATGTGCTTGGTCTTGGAGTGCTGAACAGGGTTGTATGCAATCTTGATGGCACTCTCGTTGTCGCAGTAAAGAGGCACATTCTTCAGCTTGATGTCATAGTCCTTCAGGGTTTGCTTCATCCATAGTAACTGAGCACAACACGAGCCAGCAGCAATGTACTCAGCTTCTACAGTAGAGAGTGAAACGCAGTTCTGCTTCTTCGAGGACCAACAGACTAAGGATCGTCTGAGGAAATGACATGTGCCTGAGGTTGACTTGCGATCCACACGATCTCCAGCATAGTCAGCATCAGAGTATCCGACGAGGTGAAGATTTGAGCCCTTAGGATACCACAATCCAAGTGTTGGTGTGTGAGCTAAGTATCGAAGAATATGTTTCACAGCCTTATGGTGTGACTCCTTTGGTGTTGCTTGGAATCGAGCACACATGCAGACACTTAGCATTATATCAGGCTTAGATGCACATAGGTAAATAAGGAGCCAATCAAGGAGCAGTATACCTTGTGATCGAAATCTTTACCATTTTCATCAGTGCAGCGATGGCCTTTTGAAGGTATTGGAGTTTTGACGCCTTTGCAATCTTGCATGTCGAATTTCCTCAGAACATCTTTGAGATATTTCTCTTGTGAGATGAAGATGCCATTGTATTGCTGACAAATTTGAAGACCTAAGAAGAATTTCAACTCTCCCATCATAGACATTTGATATTCTTCACTCATCATATAGGAAAATTCATCACTGTAACGTTTGTCAGTACATCCAAAGATAATATCATCAACATATATTTGGCATATGAACAATTCATTGTCATAGGATTTCGTGAAAAGAGTAGGGTTGAGTGAACCGGGTTTGAAGCCTTTCTTCATGAGGAATTCCTTCAGAGTGTCGTACCACGCCCGAGGGGCCTGCTTGAGGCCATAGAGGGCCTTGTTTAGTCAGAAGACTTTGTCAGGATGCTTAGGATCTTCAAAACCTGGGGATTGAGCAATATATACATCTTCCTCAATCTTACCATTAAGGAATGCACTTTTCACATCCATTTGATATAAGATCATATTATGATGGTTAGCGTAAGCCAGTAATATGCGAATAGCTTCAAGTCTAGCAACAGGTGCAAAAGTTTCATCAAAGTCAATTCCCTCAACCTGTGTATAGCCTTGAGCTACAAGTCGAGCCTTATTCCTCACCACAAGACCATTTTCATCTTGCTTGTTGCGGTAGAGCCACTTGGTACCTATGATGTTATGCTTGCGAGGATCTGGCCACTTCACAAGTTCCCACACGTTGTTGAGCTTGAACTGATGCAATTTATCTTGCATAGCTTCAATCCATTCGGGCTCCTTGAATGCTTCATCAACTTTGGTGGGCTCTATGATAGAGACAAAGGGAAAGTGCCCACAAAAGTTAGTTAGATGTGAAGCTTTTGAGCGTGTGAGAGGACCTGGTGCATTGATGTCATCGATGATTTTGTCAATCTGCACTTCATTTGCTACTCTTGGATGAGCAGGTTGACGAGGCTGAGGAGTTTCATCAGCACCATTTTCTTCAGGTATATCAGCATGAGAGTCTTCATTTGTTGTAATGATTTCCTCAGTGGGTATGACATCTTCAGTTGCCTTCAGTTTGATGGATTCCTTAGGAGATTGTTCATCTAACACAGAAGGCAGGTGCTCTCTTTGCGAGCCATTAGTTTCATCGAACCGCACATCTAAAGTTTCAACTACCTTGTGATCGTAGGTGTTGAAGACTTTGTAGGTGTGTGAGTCCTTTCCATAACCAAGCGTAAAACCTTCATGTGCTTTCGGTGCAAACTTAGAACTATGGTGAGGATCTTTGATCCAGCATTTTGCACCGAAGACTTTGAGATAACTTACATTGGGTTTCTTTCCTATCATGAGCTCATATGAAGTCTTCTTGAGGAATTTGTGAAGATATACCCTGTTGATGATGTGGCATGCAATATCAATTGCTTCAGGCCAGAAGCGACGAGGGGTTTTGTATTCGTCAAGCTTGGTTCGATCCATGTCAACAAGAGTCCTGTTCTTGCGCTCCATGATGCCTTTCTACTGAGGAGTGTAAGGAGCAGATAACTCATGATTAATACCAAGTTCATCAAGATATTCATCTAGGTTAGTGTTCTTGAATTCAGTCCCATTATCACTCGTGATATGCTTGATCTTGACGCCAAAGTTGGTGGAGGCCCTTGAAGCAAATCGTTTGAAGACATCCTGTACTTCATTTTGTACAGAATGATATGCACCCATGTGTAACGAGAGTAATCATCAACAATGACAAATCCATACAAACTTGAAGAATTTGTTAGTACGGAGTAGTGAGTGGGACCAAAGAGATCCATAGGAAGCAATTCAAAAGGTCGCGTAGTGGTCATGATTGTCTTTGAGGGATGCTTGGATCTGGTCATCTTCCCAGATTCACAAGCACCACAAAGGTGGTCCTTGAGGAATTTGACACCCTCGATGCCAATGACGTGCTTTTTCTTCACGAGTGTGTGCAGATTCCTCATACCAGCATGTCCAAGTCGTCGATGCCACAACCAGCCTTCTGAGGACTCTGCAAGTAAGCAAGTGGCAGGTTGAGGACCTGTAGAGAAATCAACAATATACAAGTCTCCTCTCCTAAAGCCTTCAAAGACTTTGGAATTGTCAGATTCCATGATGACAACACAACGATATTTTCCAAATACGACAACCATATCAAGATCACAAAGCATTGAGACAAACATAAGGTTGAACCTGAGGGAATCAACAAGCATCACCTTGTCCATGGTTCGGTCCTTTGAGATCGCAACCTTACCAAGTCCCAATACCTTGCTTTTTCCTTTGTCTGCGTAGGTGGTATGCTTCAGAGAAGATGGAGTGAGTGGCAAATTCATCAATAGATTCTTGTCACCCGTCATGTGGTTTGTGCATCCACTATCAAGAACCCACTCAGTAGCTTTTAGAGTATCATCCTGCAGATGAATTAGTACAACTTACGAACTCATATGCTTCAGAGTGAAGAATATGATATCAATTTCATCAGACAGAATTTCAACATTCAAGATAGTAAGCAAGTAGAGTGAGGACATGATAAATGAAGAATTCATTTCATCATGGTTAACTTGCGTCCTTTCAAGCATTTCCTCAGGTCTCCAGCAAATTCATCAGATGTTCAAGTTCATCTGGAGACCTGACCCTGCATAAGATGTCAGTTTGTTTTCTTCACCACCCACATCTGGAGGGGTGGCAAATAATTCATCATTCTGCGAGCACCATGTGGGAAGGGTGGCATTGAAGCAAGTGCGCTTCATTTCACAGGGCGAGGGTTAGAGTATTCAAATGAATAAGCAGAGAAATTCTTCGAGGACTTATGAACATAATAGTATGAAGAATAATGCACATATTCATAACTCTTAGGTTTTCCCTGCGAAACAAAGGCATTAGCACGACAATGATGATTTTGACCTTTTGAGGAATTTGGTCCAAGTGAGGACTTTGGTCCATATGAGGAATTTGATCTGGGGTTCCGATTCTTCATGAGTGGTGTCGTGAGGAAATTCACTTGAAGATTTTGTAGGTAGCTCTTGGGAACCCAGATTTTCTTCATAGGAGAACCGTTCCTGCAGTTAGTTCCAACATATCTAGCAAATACTTTACATGACTTATTTTTGAAGAATCTGTAATTGTAGTCAAGTGACTCAACAGAGGAATATGAAGTTTCACAAGTAAAGCCAGATAAAGTGGAATGATCCACAAGAGATCCTTTTGCAGCAACCCATGAGGTTTTAGGGTACTGCTCAGGTGTCCAGTAGGATCCATCAGCGTTGAGTTTCCTCACAAAGGTAATACCCTCTTTCCTAGGGTTCCTGTTTAGAATCTGCTTCTTGAGGACATCACAAAGGGTTTGATACCCTTTGAGACTTTTGTATATGCCTGTCACATACAATTCCTTCAATCATGCATTGTCATCAGTGATACTAGTGGTATCCTCAGATGAGGAATTTAAGACCACGGGAATAGTTGAAGAAATTGCAGCAATAGAAGCATTTGAACATTCAGGTGAAGAATTAGCAGTCTCACGTTCGATGCATTTCAAACAAGGTGGAACAAATTCTTCCTGAGCGGTACTGATCTGTTGAGCCAGTAAGGAATCGTTTTCCCTTTGGAGATCCTCATTTGACACCCTCAGCTTTTCAAGATCTTGCTTTCTTTGAAGAAATTCATATGAAAGCTTCTCATGATTGGCTAAGAGGTCGTTATGATGACTCTGAAGGTTATCATACTTTGTCTGAAGACTTTTAAGATCAACAGGCAGAGTTTGAGTCCGATCCACTTCACGGTTTAACAGAAAATCGCTTTTGTCTAGCATTTTCTGAAGCTTTTCAAGTGCACTTTGTTGCTTAGTGGCAATTTTAACAATTTTAGCATAGCTAGGTTTCACATATTCATCAGATTCACCTTCACTTGATTCAGATGAGGAATGATGTTTGTGTACCTTTGAGACTTTTGCCATAAAGCAATAAGTGGGAGCATAATCATCATTGCTAACGTCAGAGTCGTTGGAGTGGTCATATTCTTCATTGTTGAAGATGGACTTGCTGACGAACGCAGTAGCAAGAGCAAGGCTAGCGACACCAGATTCTAATTCCTCCTCAGATTCTTCCTCTTCTTCATATTCTTCAGATTCTTCCTCAGAATCCATTTCTTTGCCGATGAATGCTCTAGCCTTTCTCGAACCATTCTTCTTGTGCTTTGAGGAATTTGAAGGTGAGGACTTTGCAGATGAGGATTTTGAAGATTTCTTCTTTTTCTTTGAGTCATCAGAACTGTCATCCTTGTATTTCTTCTTCTTCTTTGAGTCTTTTTCCCAGAGAGGACAATCGGAGATAAAATGGCCAGGCTTCTTGCAACGATGACATGTTCTCCTTTTGTAATCTTTTGAGGAATCTGATTTCCTCAAGCCACTTTTTGATGACTTTCCAAATCCACCTCTTCTTGAGAACTTTTGTAATTTCCTCACAAGCATATCTAGTTCCTGACTTAGTTCTTTAGGATCACCAAGGCTGCTGTCAGAATCTTCTTCTTCAGATGAGGAAATTGCTTTTGCCTTCAGAGCACGAGATCTTCCATAGCTTGGCCCATAGAGGTCTCTCTTTTCAGCTTGTTGGAATTCATGAGTATTGAGTCTCTCAAGAATATTAGCAGGATCAAGAGCTTTATAATCTCCACGTTCTTCAATCATCAAAACTAGAGTATCAAATGAGGAATCGAGAGATCGTAGCAGTTTCTTCACCACTTCATGGTCAATGATATCAGTGGCACCCAGTGCTTGAAGTTCATTGGATATATCAGTGAGGCAATCAAATGTTTGCTGAACATTTTCATTGTCAAGTCTCTTGAAGCGGTTGAAGAGATTGCGAAGAACATCAACACGAGAGTCACGTTGAGTGGAAACACCTTCGTTGACTTTGGATAGCCTATCCCAGATAAGCTTAGCAGATTCCAAAGCACTCACTCTGCCATACTGACCTTTGCTCAGATGACCACAGATGATATTCTTCGCTTGAGAATCGAGTTGCTTGAATCTCTTCACATCAGCAGCTGTAACAGTGGGAGCGACAGAGAGCACACCATTTTCCACAACGTACCAGAGATCGTTGTCAATAGCTTCAAGGTGCATACGCATCTTGTTCTTCCAGTAGGGGTAGTCTGTCCCATCGAAAGTAGGACATCCCGCGGAAACCTTGATCATACTTGCAGTCGACATAACTAGAAATCCAGGTGGTTAAACCAAAATCACACAGAGGGAGTACCTGCTCTGATACCAATTGAAAGTGCGTTATATCTGCTAGAGGGGGTGAATAGGCGATTTTTACAAATTCATCACCTGAGGAATTTCAACTTTGAGGACTTTGAAATGTGATGAATAACTAACAGCGGAATAAGTACTCAGGTGCATGAGGAGCCTAGTATCAGCTTAGTCATCATGATGAAATGAGACATGCACGAATAGTGAGTAGCGTGATAAGGATAAGCAGCGATGAACAAGGCAACTTGAAGAATTTGAGGTGAGGAATTTGCGAAAGTCTTCAGTCAAATTCTTCAAATACTAACAATCAATTTCATCAACAGGTTTATGAGGAATAAGGAGGTTGAGGAAATAGAACCAGGTAGCTTGATGAAGACAATGGTTTGATGACCCAGTACCAACTGTTGTGATAGTCATACGTCTAGTTTGGAGCGGCTTGGTATTTAAACCAGAGGACACACAATCCCAGGACACACAGTCCTTACCGTATTCTCCTTGAGCTAAGGTCACACAGTCCTCGCCCAACACTCGTGGTAAGTCTTCAAGGTAGACTTCCAAAACCCTCACAAACTGGTCACCCGGCGATCCACAATTTAATGCTGGATGCTCTAGACCAAGGTCACTTCGTGGTCCCCAATTTACTGCAGGAGCACTAGACCATGACGCCTAACCGTCTGGAGGATACACAGTCCTCAAAGGTAACAAGCATCGGTTCCACAAAGGAACATCTTCAGTGATGCTCAATCACTATGGGTTTTATGGTTTGGTTGTGGGTTTTTCCTCACTGATGATTTTCTCTCATAAGTCCTCAGAGGATGGGTTGCTCTCAAATGACAAGTGTCAGTTCTCTCTCGGAGCATCCAACCAGCTAGTGGTTGTGGGGGTCGGCTATTTATAGCCAGGGTGCAACCTGACATGATAAGACATAAATGCCCCCAATGATATGACCGTTATGTGGATAAGAACGATTGGGGACAGCTGGCGCTAAGCATAGCAAAGGTCAGAATTTCGAACTATGAAAGTCCTCAGCTTATCATGATCCTCACTTGTAGGCAATTCGCACTGGCAAAATCCTAACTCCTCAGTCAGATCAATTTCCTCAGACACAAGAAGACCTTCGTCTCTGTCACTGAAAAACTTGTCTGAACTGTAAGAGATTTCCAAAAGCCTCACTCGAAGAATTGTATGGGTTGAGGATTTTGGAGTTGAGCATTAGTTGGAAATTTTCCTTAGTATTACCTTGGCCCCCTTTAATAGTACGGTGTTTCCTATGACTCAAATAAAGGAAATGAAACTACGAAAACAAAAGTCTTCACGCTTCATATTCCTCATTCATATCTTCAAGGTCACACCAACTTCTTCATTTTCAAAGTCTTCACAAAGTCTTCACCAAAGTCTTCAGAAAGTCTTCAGCAAAGTCCTCACTTGAAGACATACATTTTTAGGGGTCGATAATATCCTAATATATCTCACAACACGGGCACGAGCCTGAGATCCCAATTTCAGCTCTTAGAACATCTCATATGTTCCATGATGTTCAAAACATTTTTGGAGCCTCAATTCTAAGCCGTAAAGCATGACGCACTAAACTATCAAGTAGTCATAGGAACGTGCCTGTCAGATGTTCACAACATCTATAGACGAAGCTAGAGGGGGTGGTGCACCGAGCGGTGCATTAAGGACATAAGCCTTCTCTGCAGCAATGAGGAGAATCCTCAGATCACGGACCCAGTCTGCAATATTTCCACCATCATCTTTCAGCTCTATTTCTCTAGGAACATATAAAAATTCAAGGGAGCTACAGTGTGAGCTAGTAATCTACAACATAATTTGCAAAGACACTAGTGACTATGTTCATGATAATGAGTTCAATTAATAATATTACTTAAGAACTCCCACTCAAATTGACATCCCTCCGGTCATTCGAGTGATACATGATCCAAATTCACCAACTCAAGTCCGATCATCATGTGAGTTGAGGTGGTTTCAATGGTGAACATCATCATGTTGATCATATCTAGTATATGACTCTTGTTCGACCTTTCGGTCTCTCATGTTCCGTGGCCATGTCTGTACATGCTAGGCTCGTCGAGTTTAACCCGAGTGTTCTGCACGTGCAACACTGGCTTGCACCCGTTGTATGTGAATGTAGAGTCTATCACACCCGATCATCACGTGGTGTCTTGACACGACGAACTTTCGCAACGGTGCACACTCGGGGAGAACACAATTAATCTTGAAATTTTAGTGAGGGATCACCTTATAATGCTACCGACGTCCTAAGCAAAACAAGGTGCATAAAAGGATTAACATCACATGCAAATCATAAGTGACATGATATGGCCATGAACTTTTTCTTTTCATCTCCATCCTTAAACCACCAGCATGATCTCCATTATCACCGGCATGACACCATGATCTCCATCATATTGATCTCCATCAACGTGTCGCCATCGGGGTTGTCGCTCCCACCATGCTTCTACTACTATTTCTACCGCTTAGCGATAAAGTAAAGCATTACATAGCGCTTAATGACTGACACGTAGGTCATACAATAATTAAAGACACCCCTATGGCTCCTGCCAGTTGCCGTACACATCGACATGCAAGTCGTGTTATTCTATACAATACATGATCATCTCATACATCACATATATCTCATCATGTAATTGGCCATATCACATCACAACATACCCTGCAAAAACAAGTTAGACGTCCTCTAATTGTTGTTGCAAGTTTTACGTGACTACCATGGGTATCTAGCAAGAAAAATTCTCACCAACGCAAAACCACAACGGTGATACATAAATTGTATTTCAGCCTTCTCAAGGACCGCCTTTGTCGAATCCGATCCAACTAAAGTAGGAGAAACAGAGACCCGCCAACCATCTTTGTGCAACGAAGTTACACGTCAGTCGATGGAACCAGTCTCTCGTAAGTGTACGAGTAAGGTTGGTCCGGGCCGCCTCATCCCACAACACCGCTGAACCAAAACATGACCAAGGGAGGAAGCAATCTAAGAATCAACACCCACAAACTCTTTGTGTTCTACTCGAGATCTCATATACACATAGACCTAGCTCATGATGCCACTCTTGGAGAACGTTGCATGGGAAACAAAAAAAATCCATGCACACGCAAGATCTATCCATGGTTATGAGCATCTACGAGGGGGAGAGTGGATCTACATACCCTTGTTGATCGCTAGGCGGGAAGCGTTAAGAAACGCGGTTGATGTAGTCAAAAGTCTTCGCGATCCAAACCGCCGAGCGTCCCATGATACCATCATGATCCATCTCGCGATCCAATCACGATCTGTCCCGCGATCACATCACGATTCGTCCCGTGGTCAAATCACGAATCGTCTCGCGGTCATGATCGCGGTCCTTCTGATCTAGCGCCGAACGGACGGCGCCTCCACGTTCAGCACACGTACAGCTCAATGGTCATCTCTGCCTTCTTGATCCTGCAAGAGGCAGCATAGAGGTAGATGAGTTCTCTGGCAGCACAATAGCATGGTGGTGGTGGTGGTGAACTAATCCTCCAGGGCTTCGCCTAAGCACCGCAGAACTAATCTAAAGGAGAAACTGGTCTAGGGAAGAAGAGGGAAGCACGTGGCAATTAGGGTTAGCTCTTCCCTCTAAATCCTCTAGTATATATAGGAGGGA
The DNA here is from genome assembly GCA_022496015.1 of Hordeum marinum. Lineage (NCBI taxonomy): Eukaryota > Viridiplantae > Streptophyta > Magnoliopsida > Poales > Poaceae > Hordeum > Hordeum marinum. The sequence goes on from CM039675.1 coordinate 353,896,386, forward strand.
GGGAGGGGAGGAGGCAACCTCAAACCCTCAAGGTTTGGTCAAAATTGGAGGTGAAGGAGTCCTACTCCAATCCTATTAGGAGTAGGAATCCTCCTTTCCACTTGGAAGCTCTTTCCATCTCTCCACCTTTTGGGTTTTCCCCACCCCTAGCCGCATGGGCCTTAGTGGGGGCTTAGTCCAGCCCACCAGGGGCTGGTTTGACTCCTCCCACAGCCCATGAGGTCCTTTGGGTCGAGACACCCCTCCTGATGGTCCCCCGGCACCCTCCTGGCACTCCCGGTACACTACCGATGAGCCCGAAACTTTTCCGGTGACCAAAACAGGACTTCCTATATATCAATCTTTATCTCCGGACAATTCCGGAGCTCCTCCTGACATCCGGGATCTCATCCGGGACTCCGAACAACCTTCGGTCACCACCATACATAACTCTATACTACCGAAACATCACCGAACCTTAAGTGTGCATACCCTGCGGGTCGAGAACTATGTAGACATGACCGAGACACCTCTACGGTCAATAACCAATAGCGGGACCTGGATGCCCATATTGATTCCTACAGATTCTACAAAGATCTTTATCGGCTGAACCTCTATGTCAAGGATTCATTTAATCCCGTATGTTGTTCCCTTTGTTCTTCAATATGTTACTTGCCCGAGATTCGATCGTCGGCATATCCATACCTAGTTCAATCTCGTTATCGCCAAGTCTCTTTACTCGTTCTATAATACAAGATCATGTGGCTAACTCTTTAGTCACATCGCTTGCAAGGCTAATAGTGATGTTGTATTACCGAGTGGGCCCTAAGATACCTCTCCATCACACGGAGCAACAAATCCCAGTCTTGATCGATGCCAACGCAATAGACACCCTCAGAGATAACTGTAGAACACCTTTATAGTCACCTAGTAACATTGCGACGTTTGATACACACAAGGTACTCCTCCGGTGTCAGTGAGTTGCATGATCTCATGGTCATAGGAACAGATACTTGACATGCAGAAAACTGTAGCAATAAACTGACACGATCATATGCTACGTTTATAGTTTGGGTCGTGTCCATCACATCATTGTCCTAATGATGTGATCCCATTATCCAATTACATCTCATGTCCATGGCTAGGAAACCTTGACCATCTTTGATCAGCGAGCTGGTCCATTAGAGGCATACTAGGGGCATGGTGTTGTCTATGTATCCACACATGTATCTAAGTTTCCCATCAATACAATTCTAGCATGGATAATAAATGATTATCATGAACAAGGAAATATGATAGTAACTAATTTATTATTGCCTCTAGGGCATATTTCCAACAGTGGCATGACTGGGATGCATCACCACAAACACTGTCCTGGGAGTCTGGATGGAGTGGCATATGTGGACAATAAAGGGCATATACATTCTTCTCTGGCTTAGAGTTAATGAGCATCTGAATGTAAGGTGCATATCCACAAGATCTCTTCTGGTCAACAGTTGTCCTCTTTACTGTCTCAGCTATCAGGTCCATCACCCTAAATCTGGTGTGCGTGTCTATGTGGTGCATCATGTTGATGGAATACCCCCTAATGATCTTGTCCTCTCCATACATAGGAATCAAAGTATAACTTAAGATTGTGTTGGTGGTGGGTAGTTCAACCTGCAAATGATAGACAGAGCCAAACTTGTGTGAATGCACATGGGTGGCAGGGATGGCGTTGTACATATTTGTCATTGAGTTGTGACTCATCTTGGCTTCGTCATAAACATCCAAGTCACCATACTCAACCTGTGGGGCTCCTAAGATGGTAGCCCACTCCTCCATGGTAGACTAGTATCTGACTCCCTCAGTCATCCATACGATGCAGTCATCTTGATAGAAATAAGTAGTGGAGTTGAACTGCATAACCATCTCATTGTTCCATGTTGTGAACTCTCTCCCAACAAAGTTCTCTATATCAATGCATATGAATTTTTCTTGCACATTGGGAAAGTAGTCCTCATTTGGCTTGATATAGGCCCAGTCAACAAACCACATATCACTGCCTGCTGGGCTCTTGTCCAAAAGGACAGTATCATAGAAGTCAGGTAGTTCCTTGGTGTAGAATCTATCATCCACAACAGTCCTTCTCCTGGAGGCATAGGGGTCATATGCTCTCCACTTCCTCAGTCCCGAATCTCTCCTCTTCTTCATATCCTCAGCAATGGGCTGAGCATCATTATGCTCTGGCATATGTGGCCTCAGTTTCCTCAAAACTACCATGTTCTCTTCCTCATCATCTCTCGCAGTTGAAACCTTGTTGTTTGCTGCAAGAGGGATGTTTCCGGTGGTCCTCTTGGGTTTGGGAGCTGGTGGCTTCTTGGGTGCAAACTGATTGCTCTTTGATGGAGCTTGCTTGGGCATAGCATCTGCAAGTAGCTTCTTTTTCTTGGAAGGAGGAGCTTGGGCAACTGGCTCTTCCTCCACTTCCTCAGTCTCAGCTGGGTCCTCATATATGGAAGTGGGCCTTCCAATGAAATGCACAATTCTCTTCCTGGATCTGTTCTTGTCACCTGCCTTCTTAGGCATAAAGGTCTTTGGAGGCTCAACAGAAATTGGAGTGTTGGCATTGGCACTCTCACGGGCCCTCATTGCTTATGAGCTAGCATATTGTTTCCTGATAGGCTTCTTAGTAGAAGAGGCCCATGTAGAAGATTTATTTATAGCTCTCTCTTTCTTATCTTGTTGCTTCTTTTGTAGCACCTCCTCTGGCACAAATTTTGAGTCCTCCGCATCTTAGTTTAGCTTCCTTCTTGACCTAGTGGCAGCCTTGGGCAGCCCATGTGAACTTGGGGTACCTGGATCTTCTGAAGAAGAAGAACTGGCATATGGGCTAGTGCCTGAGCTCATGTACACATCTCTATCCATGAATTCATTCTTGCTGCCATCAGACCCTGACATGCTGACCCTATGAATAGAGTATAGAAGATCAGAGGGGTTGAGCATCACAAAAATCAGAAGGTTTTCTCAAAAATTTGAAGCCAGAATCTTAAGTTTAATCTTCTTCAAAATGGGATTTCGATAGCATCGAGTCAAGAAATTCAGAGCCACCAAGACACACAGCCTCCTTAATAGAAACTTGGCAACCACTTTGGTCTTATCGAAGGTGGCCACTCGATTTCACCAAGACTGTTCTCACTTGCCCTAAAACCATAATCGGTAGAACTGATTTTTCTGACTCGGTGACACCGGGATTCGGTTTGCGGATGGTTAAACATAAAAATTCTACGTTATCGAATATAATGGAACTTTAGCGGATGGAACAAGTGCACACGATGGCAAGAAGATTGGAATTGATCAATTCCACAAGAGTTGGATGAGGAGTGCAAGAATCCAAGGCAATACCCTAACTTGGTGAGGACCTCCTACGATGGAGAGAGCAGGGATGATTGCAGTCGATGGCAAGGAACTCCGATGGTGAAGACGCACGGGAGCAAGGGCAAAGTACAAAGACATCGAGCGACAGCTAGGGTTTGCGGGGTCCATGATGTTTGCAGAAGTTATTTCAAAAACTGGTTCTGCTAGAATATATCTGTAGCTATCGGTGACACCGGTTCTAGAATATTGTTGCCTCCGAGTTCCTCTACTGTTAGTTGACAAGGAAACTCGGCGAAGCCGAGGTTATGGAATCGGTGTTACCGAGATGATAAAACTAGATCAACCCTAGGCTTTGGTGGAACCGGGATTTTGAGGTTGGTTACACCGAGAAGCATTAGGGAGGTTTTGGAAGTTAGCTCTTAACGAAACGAAACTTCGAGTGCTCCTCACACAAGGGTTCGAGAAATGATTGATCAATTTTTTGTGATGAAGCATGAATAGAATTTGAGACGAGAAAGCATAGATAGCTAGAGGGAGGTACTTATGCATTCTTGCATATCCAATTGGCAAAGAAAACGACAGCCAAATAACAACAATTGGATATCCTCGAATGAGAAAAGATATGCATACCAACATTCCCACACAATAAGATGTCAAATGAAATATGCCAAACGTGCAAAACCGCTCTAGTATCTACCAAGCTCTTTGGCGATGACGAAGTCCTCTATATATGAGTATATTGACTTAGGAGCCAAGCAAGAATACTTGATAATAGGTCATTGACATGTTTCCAACGTATCTAAAAAATTTTATGATGGCATCATATTATATTATCTGTTTTGGATGTTTTATGTGCATTAATATGTTATTTTATATTATTTTGGCGACTAACCTATTAATCTAGAGCCTAGGGCCAGTTTTTGTTTTTTCCTTTTCTGAATATTGCAGATATGGAATATTAAACGGAGTCCAAACAGAATAAAATCTTCGGAATGATTTTTTTTGGAAGGAAAGAGATCTACTAGACTTGGACTGCACGGCAGGGCATCTGCTACGAGTTCACAAGCTAGCTAGGCACGGCCACCCCCCTGGCCGCGCCTGGCAGGCTTGCCACCTCCTAGAAGGTCTCCTAACCCTATTCTTCATCATATAAATACCAAAATATTCCCCCAACACCAAAAATATCCACGCAAATATTTTTCGCCGACAGAACCCTTCGTTCTCGAGAAATCCAATCTTGGAGCCTTTTCCGGTAATCTGCTGGAGGGGGATCTGATCACGGAGGGCATCTACATCACAGACCTATGGGTACATAGCTAGTAACTAGATGGATTCTTCTCTCTCTTTTATCTTCAATACCATGTTCTTCATGATCTTCATGGAGATCTATCCAATGTAATACTCTTTTGCGGTGTGTTTGTCAAGATCTGATGAATTGTGGGTTTATGTTCAGATTATCCATGAACCCTTATTTGAGTCTTTTCTGAATTCTTATATGCATGATTTCATATCTTTGCAAATCTCTTCGAGTTATTGGTTTGGTTTGGCCACTAGATTGGTAATTCTTGCAATGGGAGAAGTGCTTAGTTTTGGGTTCAATCTTGCGGTGTCCTCGCCCAGTGACAAAGTAGGGTTAGCGAGGCACGTATTGTATTGTTGCCATAAAGGGTAAAAAGATGGGATTTTAATCATATTGCTTGAGTTTATCCTCTACATCATGTCATCTTACCTAATGCATTACTCTGCTCTTCATGAACTTAATACTCTAGATGCACGCAGGAGTCGGTCAATGTGTGGAGTAATAGTAGTAGATGCAGAATCATTTCGGTCCACTTGACACGGACAGGATGCCTATATGCATAATCATTGCCTTTGATATCTACATGATTATTCGCTTTTATATCAATTGCTTGACGATAATTTGTTTACCCACCATGATACTTTCCTTCAAGAGAGAAGCCTCTAGTGAAATCTATGGCCCCTGGGTCTACTTTCCATAATATATTTTCAGATCTATAAACCAAAAATACCAAAAAGACCTTGCTGCAATTTATTATCTTTTACTCATTTACATCTATCTCTATCAGATCTAATCCTTGCAAATAACCGTGAAGGGATTGACAACCCCGTTATAGCATTTTTTGCAAGAGTTTGATTGTTTGTGTAGGTGCATCCATTGGCGACTTGCTTGTTCCTCCTACTGGATTGATACCTTGGTTCTCATCAACTGAGGGAAATACTTATCTACTTCTCTGCATCACCCTTTCCTCTTCAAGGGAAAACCAATGCATGCTCAAGAGGTAGCAGTCATACTCATCGTTTAAGCACAAGTGGGGTTACCACTTTTACATAAAGCATCTAATGTGTTCACATCTTTAAGATATGCTTTAACTCAAATCTTAGATCAAAGCTCCCCCTTGATGTGACATCCCCCCTAAGAGGGATAAACTAACCTTGGGTTTTGTCATGGAAGAATTCTTATGGGTGATGTAGTGGTGGATGCTCATAGTTGATGAATATCATCTTGAGTTGGGAGCAATCCTTGTTGTTTCTTACTCTTCTCACCTACATGGGTTAATCCCACACAAGAGACAAATACAAGGACATCTATGGACATGGATTGCAAAGCATACATGATGATGTCCATGGATTCATTTATTACCTTGTCCCTTGCTTACCTTTGAGGGAATGTGTGACTCCTTGAACTATTGCATAAGGTTGATGTTGATTGCAAATAGTCCTTGCCAAAAATAAATGTGAGTAACTTTGTTGGCGGAGTCACCCCTCAAGAACTTCCCCGGTTCTTCTTCTTTGGTACCCACATCAACTTGATTGGTAACCTTGGAGTTAAAGTAGTACCTGTAGAAGTCGAGCTTGTAGTAGCCTTGGGAACCCACTTGACCTTGGCTTGGGACTCATCTTCATATGTGTCAATCTCTCCTTGAAGCTTGTCCTTGCCCTTGAGCTTGTGGTCTAGTGGTGGAAGGTCATCTTGATCTTTTGTTCCCTTGGGAAGAATATGTTCATACTTCTCCTTTTGGGGAACAAACTTCAGCTTGGGGTATTGACCATCTTTCCAGTCAACTCCATTAGCTTTGAAGTAGTGAATGTCATGGTTCTTTTGGCATCCTCCATGCTTGTGTACAATTTACTCAAATTGCTTACATCCGGCAAGACGATTGTAGACACCTTTTTCTATAATCCCTTTCATAAGATCATTTTCTTGCTCAAGTGTAACTTGGCTAAGAGAATCATTAGTGGAATCAATAGCACTACTGGAAGCAATATCATTGGATTTTTCATTTTTACTGCTACTAGTTGAAGAACCTTTCTTGCCTTTGTTACTAGTTTGTTTAGCCTTAACTTGTGGAATGAATGTATACAAGAGTAGTCGTTTGGCTAGATAATAGGAAGTCTTCTTTCAAAGATCGTCATTCATAGTTGTAAGGAATTCATGCTCTTGCTCCAAATTGAGCTTCTCGAAGCATAGCTTCGCATGAGTTCTTACAAGCTCTTGATAATCTTCTACAGTAGATTCATCGGCTAACTTAAGAGTGTTTAATTCTTTAGTTAGTCGCTCTATTTCCTTCTTATCATCATCACGTGACTTATCTTGACTAACGTGATTACTATCAAGTTCATTTTTAACTAATATCACTGTTTTGTCAAATAGCAAATCATCATCTCGAAGTAAGTCATCCTCATCACTATTAAAGTAAATGTATTCGGGGTGTGATACCTTGGGGTATTTAGCCATGAAGCAACTTCCACTCCCTTCATTTGCTGAATCAAATACATCATAGGAGTTGGAGGAAACAAGTGCAAGACCAGCAACACCTTCATCATGACTATAGTCAAAGTCGGAGTGATAGCTCCTCTCTGAGTGGTTGTCAGATTCGGGGCTAGAAACTCATTCACCAACATGAGCTTGATGTCTTCTTGTTGTGTAGCTCTTGGTGTACTTGTGCTTCTTCTCCGAGTCTTTACTTCTCTGGGAGGGCCTTCGTTCATAACGATCATCTCTACTCCTTGTCTCTTTTCAAGGTGACTCGCCTCTTGAGATCTTTCTTCTAGGTGACTCTTCCCTTCTTTTGTGGGGGCGTGCACTCATTGGATTAGTGCTTGGGCCTTCCACAATTGTAACAATTCGGTCACGACTAGATGAACATTTCTCTTCATATCTTGAGTTGGAGTTTCTTTCTTTGCCTCTTCTCTTGTAGAACTTGTTGAATTTCTTGACCATGAGGCTTATCTTTAAACTGTTAGAAGGTTGTCACTTGATCTAGCAGAATTTTCACTTGAAGCTTTGTAAGCACCGATCAACTTGTTGTGAAGTTCTTCCTTGTCTTTGAGTGACATCTCATGAGCAACAGTCATTCCGATGACTTCCGTGGGCTTGAGATCTTTGTAGTTTGGCATCATTTGGATCAATGTGCACACCGTGTTGTATTTATCATCCAAGGCTCTAAGTATCTTATTGATGATGAATTTGTCGGTCATCTCTTTGCTTCCTAAGCTAGCAATGACATTTGTGATGTGTGCAAGCCTAGAGTACATTTCGGCGACTCCTTCACCATCCTTCATCTTGAACTTATCAAGTTGACTTTGAAGAACATCCAACTTAGATTCCCTGAAGGATTCGGTACCTTCGTGCATATCAACCAAAGTATCCAAAAATTCTTGTTCATTCTCAAGACGTATAATCTTGTTGAATTCTTTGAGGCATAGGTAGTTTAATAGAATGTCACATGCTTGAGCATTGTATTGCAACATTTTCAGCTCTTCCGCGGTCGCTTCATGATCCGGTTCCTTTTCATCACCAAAGAATTCACCTTGCAAGCCAACAAGAACAACAGACCATACGGTGGGGTTATGACCATGAATATGCATTTTCATTTTATGCTTCACACTAGCAAAGTTTGTACCATCAAAATAAGGACCTCTACGGTGATAATTTCCCTCTCTAGACGCCATACCCCTAGGTTGTGAGACCAGTGCTCTAATACCACTTGTAGGATCGAAAGTAGGTCTAGAGGGGGGTGACTAGACTACTTGACCAAATAAAAGCCTAACCTTTTCCCAAGTTAATTGGTTAGTAGATTTCAGCAATTCTAGCAAATCAAGTACACCCTACACATGCATGTCTACGAGTATTGTAGCGGAAAGTAACGACAATCATATGTAAGAGTATAAGAATAATAAGATCAAACGCAATTTGGAGACACGAAGATTTTTCTCTTGGTTCCGATGGGAGGTCCTATTGTAGATCTACGTTTATGGAGACTTCAACCCACGGAGGGTAACGGACACGAGAGTCCACGGAGGGCTCCACCCACGAAGGGTTCATGAAGTAGCAACATTGTCTATTCCATGATGTCCTACGTCCACAGAGGACTAGTCTTACTCAGGGAACATCTTCATGAAGTAGGTGATCTTCTTGCCCTTACAAACTTCTTGGTTCAACTCCACAATCATGAATAAGGAGGCTCCCAAGAAACACCTAACAGTTCTAGGAGGCACCACCCCCCAGAAGGTAATAGATGTGGTAGTATGATGAACTCCTTGCTCTTATGCTTCAAAAGATAGTCTCCTCAACACTCAATCACTCTCTCATAGATTTGGCATGTGTAGAAGAGATTGATTAGAGGGAAAGCAACTTGGGGAGGCAAGAAATCAAGATCCATATGGTTGGAGTGCATGATCTTGACCTCAACACAAGAGTAGGTGGTTCTCTCTCAGAAAATTGGATATGACAAGTGGGTGTGGGTGCTTTGGTTGCTTCTCTTGTGACTGGGGTGTGGTGGAGGAGTATATATAGGCATCTCCAAAAATCTAACCATTACAAGATAATTACCCAACTCGGTGAAACCGGAGTAAAAACTCGGTTGCACCGACTAGTGCAAAATGTGGCAACGTTGGCCTTTTTGGTGAGAGCAATATATAAATCTTGGTGGTACAAATATGGGTGACCTAGGCAGTTTCCAAATCTTGATGAGACCACTCAAACTCGGTGGGACTGACTTTAAGAAATTGTTTAATAGAGAGTTGGTCACTGGTTTCAGTTGCACCGAATGAGAACTTGGTAGTACCAAGATTCTAGGGTTTGGTTGGGTTTCTGTCTAGGGTAAAATTTGGTGGATATGAATGGGAAATCTTGGTGTCGCCGAATTTTGGCTTTTGGCTTTGGACAGAAGGTTTTTTGGGGAAAGTGGGTGTGTATTTTTGGTGTCTATCTCTAAGCACTTGAGCAACCAGATCATCATAGATACCATGCCCTTTTAATAGTATTGGTTTTCCTATGGACTTAAAAGTGATTTCTCACAAAATATATAATGTAGAGTCCTCAATCTTGAAGCATGGCCAATCCTATTCCTTCCTTCCCTTGGGTAGGTTCTCCACATAGTCCTTTAGCCAAACCATCATTGAACTTTTTCCTAAGATACACTTGGTGGAAACATTAGTCCAATGAAATATATGTTGTTATTAATAACCAAAACCACCTAGGGAGAAGTTGTGCTTTCACTACTACATGATAGATGCCACTAGGGAAAAGTATGCCCCGGGTCTATCCACTTATATATTTAAAAAGGGTTTTTTACATGTGTGCCCCTGGTTCCTTAGCTCTACTCATTCATCCCCGTGCTCTTAAATTTTGCTCATTTGCCCCATTCCCTTGCCAGAAACCCTCAGAACTAGTCACAACGGACGTTGCCGTCGGGTCAAAGGCTTGACCGTTAACTCTGACGAGTGGGGCCGCGCTGGACTGTGTCATCTGTTGGACCTGATTTTTTTTAGACAAGCCCGTTGGACCTGACGAGTGGGATCGCGTCGGACGGTGCCGCTGTTCGCCCGTTGGGCCATGGTTGGACTGTTGGGCCCTGCGCGCGCCGCAACGACAGAAGCATGTTATGCATGCACGACATGTCCACCTAGCCTGCTATGCATGCACGTAGCTAGCCTACCTGCATGCGCCGCTGCCCGCCCCCACGATGCGTTGACCACGGACGCAGGGACGGTCTCTGCCGCTGGTTCGTCTCAACTCCCACGTGTGTCTCCACGATGTAGAGCATTGTTTCACACTTTTCGATCCACTCACATCTATTCAACGTGCCAATTAAAACTTGTTGGCAATTAAAGTGGCATATCGATCGACGCGGCTCGTTTGAACATAAATCCACAGTGCGGCCGATGAGACTCCCCTTCCGTTCCCCTTTCCCTATTTGGACCACCCACCCCTCCAGCTATTCTCCACACATCCATTTGCGCCGCCCCCTTCTCTTCTCCACCGAAACCTAGAGCACTCTCAAAGCGAGGTGAGGATGCAGTACAACGGCCCCACCTTCAAGCTCCCACCGACCCTGCTCGAGAGACGGTATCCGGCCGGCATCGTCGTGGAGATGACGCTCCGCGTATGGGCATTCTCACACAAGAGGGGTGCAAGGGAGTTTGCTGAGTGGTTCCTCGGTGTGGGCTTCGTCCACCTCCCAGCAGGCTCACCGGTGATGTTCCGACTGGAGGAAGTGCGTCCAAACTCATACACTCGGCCGATAGGGCTCATCGTCAACTTCACCAACAGATTTGATGTGTACTACCTCCTCGGCAAGGTGTTTTGGTGTGGATGCAAATTCATTGCAGTCACAACCTACAACATCTTCACAAAGTTTGACTGCATCTTCCCCACCCACGATGGTATGCGCAGCCTCCCATACTACCTCGGCGAGGATGTCATGGAGGAGGAGCACTGAAGAGAAGGCGCAGTGAAGATGGTGGTGAAGGCCCGGCCGGTCTCGTGAAGCTTGTCTTGCCCGTTAGGCATTTTTATATTTTTTATGTTATGTGTCATTGGTTGTACCGAGAACTCTTTTATGCACCCTATGTTTTAGGGTTTATGTTTTATGTAAGAACTATGCTATATATGCTTGCTACCTTCTATGTTATGGATGTATGCTTGCTACTTGAGATATCGGTAGATGGATATGGTGCCGTAGCCGAGCCCTAGACATGCTCTCTAGATGGATATGGTGATGTATTCGAGCCCTAGACATGCTCTCTAGATGGATATGGTGCCGTAGCCGAGCCCTGGACATGCACTCTAGATGGATATGGTGGCTAATGGTGCCACCGGACTTTATTTTAGACATGGTTTCTAATGGATATCATGATCTACATAATTAAATCTGACATGCTCTTAATAATAAATTTGCCATGTTCTACAAAAACACCGTGTATAAAACAAAAACAAAAAATCGTGTACACAATATTTTTCTTGCAACAAAAACATGTTTATAATTCCCGCATGTCAAAAATTCAAAGTGTTGTGTCATACTCTATACACAGAAGGAAATTGCCACGATATGTACCAATAAATTTGACATGGGCAAGTTAAGTAAAGAATTTGTCATGGTATCTACACTAACAATGACATGGAAAAAGTTATTCTTAAGTTCGTCATGGCAATTATCTGTACAAAATGGCATGGGACAAAAGTTGTACTGCTAACAATAAATCGATTTACCATCATGCACTATTTTTGTTCGGCATGGAAATAAATCAATTTACCATGGCAATAATCAAGCAAAAAAACAGGGGTCAAAAAACAGAGCGAGCGCGTGCACAATTTTGTAGGCCTCTTTTATCTACGTGGGCCTTCGACACTCAACGCAATGCAACGACCCAACCATACCTTAGTTTCAATTTGGGCCATAGAACTACACTTTTTTTCCTTCTACGGTCGGTGTTCTCAGACAAAACTGAAGAAACTGAAAGTGTACAAAACTAACAAAACAGATATGATCCACAAATTAAGCAACACAGAGCATAGAGCACATGATCCACAAATTTAAGCACATCCTAGAGCACATGATCCACAAATGTAAGAAAATCCTAGAGCACATGATCCACAAATTTAACCAAATCCTAGAGCACATTACACCACCCTAATAACATCTCTAACGAGTGATGACCAGCAAGTAACCAAATCCTAGAGCAACTATAGAAAAATAAAATCCTAAAGCTATCAGATTCGCTTGCTTGTTCAATTGTATCATCGGCTTCAAGTTCTTGTTCATCTTCTTTAATTCCCCTTTCAGATCTGCATCCCCAACTGTCAAAGCAGCACTTTCAGAGACGAAATTTGTTTGTGTTGATGGCAGATTGAGCTCCCAAGTTGGGGCCCCATTGAATTGAATCCGCTTAATGTAGTCATCCACCCATTCAAAATGTGTGCATTTATTCACGATCTGAAATGATAACATGAACCCTAAATACCAGATCCAAGGAAAAAGAACTAAAAGCAAATAGAAAATGAAATCACAGGAAAATCATGAGATCTAACCTGCCCCTCTGGCTTGCTCTCGCATTTCACGAACTCGTGCCCATAGTTGCCATTCTTGACCCCCTTCAAAGTCAGCTGTATCAGTGGCGCGCTGCAGGGCAGTCAGGACATCGCTCCATGGGAAGTGGACCATACTTGGTCCACCTGGGGCAGGAGGTTGAAGTGGAGCTCGACATATCGCCCAAACTTGTCAGAGAAGAAGAAGCAGAGGAGTGGCTCCTCTCATCACCGAAGAAGAAAAAGCAGAGGAGTGGCTCCTCTCATCACCGTAGAATAAGCAGCAGAAGAAAGGGGAGGCAAGGGACGAGCACAACCAACAACTCTTGCAGATCGCCCCACGATCCAATGATGCAGAGCTGTCCATGTGATCCAACGACACGGAGCCTGCATGCAGCCTGCACACCGAATTCCTTCTAGAAGACCACATCTGAGGGTTGTCGCTTTGCGCTAGGGTATGATCGGATGGCAGACGTTCAGAGCTAGGGTTAGACGAAACCCCGCGGAGTTTAGAGGGGTTTTGAGCTGGTCAACGGTGTTTCCAAGGCTTTGAGTGAGCATAACTAACTAAGATAAAATCGAAAAGATAATCAACCTTTGCCATTCATCATTTTATAAGACACAATAACGAGGAAAAATAGTAAACTTGGTATACTGACATTTTCAAAAACAAAACCTAGTTGGCACGATCGAGGTCAAATGAGCACCATTAATTTAAAAAAATCAAAAAGTATAAAACCTACGCACAGTATTGTCTTATGTGACATGTTACCAACCAAAAATCATAAACCTAGTCTATGGTCATTTTCATGAAAAAACCTTCACACATAGGAGCTATCACGTACAACATTTCATAGAGTTCAAGCAGAGGAGGTAGGGTTACCTTCTGTTTTGAAAAAATTTAAAAAATCACCCAAGCTTTATTTAAAAGTGAATAAGAAGGATCTAAACTTAGTTTTCCATTTTCATATTTTAAACGTGTTTTTAATAGTTTTTTATGTTAAAGCATATTTTTTCAAAAGAAAATGTAAAAATATGAAGATTAATTCAAAAAATAGTGAGACTTCGAATCTACACTATATAGATTGAATAGGTGTTAATAAAAAAATATTTGGCTCATTTAGAGTAGGTCCAAAAAAACTTGATTACAAATGGGGTTGTTTACCCTAGCTTGGGAGCTCATTTGGAGCACATTTCTCATGGCTACAAGTTTTGCCAGGCAAAAGAGATCGGATTGATCACCTAATGTTTATAATAGTTTAGCAAACTTTACAACTCACACCACAGGGCAATGCACTTCAAGTGTTGGTTCAAATTTAAAGTTTACCTAAAATTCAAATTTTGCCTCAGTTTTATATTCTACCTCAAATTTCACATCAAATTACAAATAGAATTATTACACCTTGCCAGTTTTCACAGTAGTTCAAAATTAAGACAGAATCCTTATTACAAATCCTTAAAGTTCAAAGTTTATGACTTGCATTCAAGTTCAAATTGAAATCTTAGCCTTGATCCTTGTGTTTCGGGATGGGTTAACCGTCTTGCTCCTGGTTTCCCTAGCTGGGATATTTTGTGATTTTGAAAGCTTTGTCTTGTTGTTTCTGATCTTCACTTCTGGTTGTGGCGGTTTTGTTGAGCTTTGACTGACCGAGCAAGTGATGACCAGTTCACGGTCATCTATGGGTTCACTAATCCTTAAAGGAACTTCAGACAAAAAAAATTCCTCCTATCTTATAGCTTAAAAACTTTCAATAGCCATGGTTTCAAATTCTGTAATAGATGATGGTTCAACCGAAGTTTCTTCCTCTCTAGGTCTTTTCTGTCCTATGCCTCTAATTATCCTTGAGCTATGTCAAACATAAATAAGCTTAGCCATCAATAAAAAAGAGAACAAATGCAAAAAAGGGAAAGGTTGCACACATACTAAGATGCGACTTTAGCTACATTCTCCTTTGTTGTTGCATTCTCCTCTGCTGCTGCATTCTCCTCTGCATTTGCTGCTACCCATTGTTCCTCTTCTCCAAATGATGCATCAACTGGATTGGTACAACGCCTAGCAATATGCCCTAGGATACCACATCATTTGCACTTATGCTGTTTTTTTACACGACCCACTTCACCAGCTCTTATCCTGTTTTTCCTTGGTCTTCCTGGTGGTCTCGTCAGTATAGGAGAATGGAGTTTGAACCCTGGGTCTACTATGTTCCATTGGTCTTTTCCCAAAATTGCTGGCACATTTTCAGCATAAGCAGCCCTAAATTTGGCAACAAACATATATTTAGAGCAATGCTGATCAACTTCACCATCTTCACCTCCAATAGCAGTCATGAGATGTAGGGCATGTATGCATGGCTTCCTGCGGATCTGCCATTGCCTACAACTGCATTCCTTAGTTGCAAGGTTCATTAGATATGTCCATTCCCTACTTTTACTATCAATGTATGTCACCTCAGCCTCTTATGTCAACGGTCGAATGCATTTCATCCTTAGTCATCTTGCCTTGGCATGCAATGCCTTAATCATAGATGGGATCATAAGATAGCCAACATATTGTGTTTATGCAATTCTTTTACAAAGATCCATCTTTATCATGAACATCTGCATGATCTTATCAAATGCTTGCCACAACAAAATCCCTTTCACTGACTTGAACTTTTCATTGAAACACTTAGCGAGGTTATTGGTCACATAGTCTACTTTGCAGATTTCATTGAATTTGGATCTTGACCACAACTTTCCATGATGTTCATCCATGTAATCCTTCACCAAAGGATGGTGAGCATACAACACTCTCAAATGGTGCTCATGCTTCCTCAAGTTGCATGTGTATGATGCTGGCCAAAGGTTCTCATCATAAACTTTTCCTTTGAATTTCTTTTTAAAATTCTGCGCTAGGTGTCGCATACATTCCCTATGTTCCACTCCAGGGAATACAATTTCTACTGCACTCTCTAAACCCTTGCAAGCATCTGTGCGTATAACTAAACCTGAGGGTGTACCTATAATGTTGCGCAACTACTGCAGAAATCAGACCCAACTCTCTTCGGACTCTGCCTCCAACACACCAAATGCAATTGGGAATAGCCAGTTGTGTCCATCAACTGCAGAAGCTGCTGCTAGCTGGCCTCTCCATCTTCCATTCAAAGCAGTTGCATCGACAACAAAATAGGGCCTACAACCATTCAAAAAACCCTGCCAGCAAGCCTTGAGACAAACAAAAGCCCTCCTGAAGCACTCCTTCTCAATTGTCTTCCCTTTTAATTTCTACTGAACTGTATGCTTGTCAATCTCTACAACACTCCCTGGACTAGCCGTCTCCACTTCAGCTTTGAAGGTGTAAAGCAACTGAAAACTCTCATTCCATGGACCATTAATCCTATCAAGAGTCATTTCCTTAGCATAGAAAATCTTCATGTAAGGTATATTAATATTGTACTTCTCAAATAGCTTCCCATGGAGTGTTGTTGGACCAATTGTTGGTGTTTCCCTCACCCAATCCAAGATTACATCTGCCACCCACATAGTCTTTGCAAGCTTTGATTTGTCCTTCCCCCCTCCAGGTGGGCAAGTGTGCCCGTGCGGTTTTTTTTTATCTGAAACAAAATGAAAAATGATGTCAAATACAATTAAGAATGGATAAATAATCTAAAAAAATATTTAGTTGTAATACCTGAACCAATTTGCTCTTTAGCATAGTAGATGCATACAACCTCCACCTACACCTATCATAAGGGCAATGAACAGTGAATCTTCCTGGCTCACTCCTATCAACCTCATAGGAGTTTTCAGTGAGAATGCAATATGTCGTCACTGAATTACGACAGTCCACCATCGATTCGAATACGGTTCCTAGAGTAAGCTAAGGATTCTCCCTATTCCACTCAATTGTTGGCATGTCCTCACCATCATATTCTTGTAAAACTAAGGAGTCGATGCTCTCCTCCCTCTCTTCATCGTCAGTGTCATCAAATCTAGCACGGCTACTAGCCTCCTCTGGATATTCCTCTTACATTGCCTATTGACCGACTCTATCTACCAATTCAGGGAATAGAGTCTCATCCCCATCACCATGTCAAGGCACTTCCTTGTCAGCCTCTGCATCTACTTCTACATCGGGTGCAGAAGGGAGAGGAGAAGTGGCAGAATCAGCGGCAACCAACATGTTGTGGCTTTCAGAACCACTAGGTTTAGTTGGTCTCGACCTACAAGGAGTGAGAGGAGGCTCTCTATTAGCAGAGACAGATGATGTCTAAACACCCTTCCCCTTGTTTGCCTGAGGCACACAAATATGGATTTCACCGAAATGGCTGTCAACATTCAAACTAAAAAGCAATCCCAGATGCTCATCACAAGTTAATGGGACAAATCTTTGCTCGGTACTGTCGAAATATCTCATTTCAACAGCATCGGCAGGGCTCCATGGATACTCACAATAGAGTGCCTCGTGGAAATCTTTGAATGAAACGCTGGTTTCTACCACTTTGGGATAGAAAAATCCAGAAATCAGATACGTTTTAGTTCCACGCAGCTCCCTAGTTTCCATTCTAACCGCCAGCCAAAAAGCAAGTGCAGGATCAACATTATTCGATGAAATAAAGGGCGCAGTTAGGCCATAATTTTCAGAAAAATTGCACTGATACACGCCAACTGTGGTCAAATGCAGCCTAATTTATGGATCTCCTACTCAATTTGAGAGGAAAATGATGCTTACCCAGCTGGAATCCATGAATTATCCACCTCTGATTCAACCCAATCCTCTCCACGGTCGATGGGGAGAGGGTAGTTGCGGCGGAGGCAGCACGACGGCGGCGGAGGCAGCATGACGGCGGCGGAAGCAACACAACGGCGGTAGAGGAGGCACGACGGCAGCAGAGGGGGCGGCAAGGAAGCGACTCGATCTGATTCAGGTTACAGTGAGGGGTACCAGTTTTGCGGCCCCACTCGTTAGCACGTAACGGTCAAAATGTGGACTCGGTCCTATGTGGCCCCACTCGTCCGAGTTAACAGTCAAAGGCATTGACCCGACGACAACGTCCGTGGTAACCTGTTCTGAGAGCTTCGGGGAAGGGAGTGGGGAAAAGTGAGCAAAAGTTAAGATCATGGGGATGAATGAGTACAACTAACGAACCAGGGGCACAAAAATAAAAATCCCATTTAAAAAAGCTTTCATTACCTTGTTGCCATTATTTAGTTTTTAGTTATTTTGCAATTTATAATTATCAAGTGTAAACTATATACTTCATTTACTTGCCAGTAACGAGTCCAAGGGGATTGGCAACCCTCTTGCCTGCGTTGGGTGCAAGTGTTTGCTTCTTTGTGTACAGTCACTGAAGACATGGTTTGCGTGCTACTCCTATTGGTTCGATAACATTGGTTCTCATAGAGGGGAATACTTATCTATATTGTGATGTATCACCCGCTCCTCTTGGCAGAAAACCCAACATAGATGACAAGTATCAGCTGACATTCAAAGCATATTTTTTTAGAACAAGCAGCTTCAATCAAACACATATGAAGATAGGGGCTTAATGCTCTGCCTCCCAACTTATTTATCTCAGAGATAATTTCAACAATAATGAATCATGATCACCTATATCCAACTGGGTATATGTGTTTGGATCTTTCCCACCACATGATGCTTTCCAACTAAAGAATTAATAGATTGGAATAGGGATGAACAATATTGACTCTTGCATGAAAGTAAATATAGAAAAGTAAATACATAAAAGTAAAAGATATGCCTTCAAATAGGAAAGTAGAGGTTGTCATGCGCTTTTTATTTTTGGATGTGCAATCTCTTAATGAAAAGGAACGTCACTTAATATTGTCCCTTGTGATGGCAACCTTTATTATGCAGTTTGTTGCTTTTATTTCTTCACCATCACAAGTTCGTACAAATCTTATTTTCCATTCCAATAGAATATTATACATATTTAGGAGCAATTTTTATTGCTTTTTGCACCGATGACAACTTACTTGAAGGATCTTATTCAATCCATAGGTAGATATGGTGGACTCTCATGGCAAGAAACTGGGTGTAGGGGTTTTTGGATGCACAAGTAGTACCTCTACTCAGTACAAATTTTTGGCTAGGAAAATTTCCTAAGAAAGCACCACATGTTAGAGGATCCATGACAATATAACTTCTATGTGAATATAAACAAACATAACCATTACGTTGTCTTCCTTGTCCAACGTCAACTACTTGATCAAGTTTGAAAATAATTAATGGGGGCTCACAATCATAGAAGATGTCCAAGATAGTATATTTATATGTGATATCTCTCTTCCTTAAATATTTTTTATGAATTTTTCAAGAGACCAATGCTATGTTTGCTAACTTCCAATAATTTTTACTGTTTGGTATGTGAAGTCACTACTCCCCATGGAACAGACATATGTAGCATATATAATTTCACATTTATGACATTCAATTCATTCAATCTCTTAGGATATAAGTGAAGCACAAGAGTGATCATCAAACTACGCTCAAAAAGATATAAGTGAAGATCATAGAGTATTCTACAATGAATATAGACTCACCAATATCCAAGCTCGCAATATATAAGTGAAGCAAACGAACCATTCTATAAACCCATACTCAAAATATTTAAGTGAAGCACATGAAGAATTATATAAATAAGACAAGGATTATCTCATACAGCATGGTGCATAAAAATAAAAAGGAATAATAAACACAAAATATGCTACAAGAATAACACATGTGAATGAATAAAAACTTTACGATCAACACAGGCTAACCGATAATTGCTGAGGAAGAGAGGTGGGATGCATAGCATCCCTAATATTAGATGTTGATACTTCTTGTAATGTTTATATGGGGAGCCTTGGGAATCCCTAAGCTTTAAATTTTGTATCTCATTCAATCCTCTCGTATCCTGGTTTCACCTAAGTCTCAAAAACTTCATCCACATAAAACTTGAGATAAGTTAGTAAATATAAGAATAAATCACACTTCATATACTACCAAGACAAGTTGTGTAATAACTTTCAAACATTAGGTAATAGATAATACCATTTCCGCAATTTATATCTACATAACCCATGGAAACTCTAGGATAAGTAGATAACAAAACTATGACAACAATCTGTCCAAACAGAATAGTCTCTAGCGGTTAATTTAAAAAGTGTACTTATGTAACTCAAAAAATTCTGTCAATTTAGGACAAGCTAAAGAAATTGTATGAAATTATTTTCTAAAAATTTCAGAAACTTTCCACTTTCCCGTAAAATACGAAAATTGAAGCACTACATCAAAAGTTTTTGTTTTCACACGGTCACACATCAAACATGCAATTGACACATCTTAAGGCAATTCTTGGAACCTTCAATTGAAAACATGATTATTAATAACATATAACAGAGAAAAACAAAATAAAATGACACACCAAGCAAAACACATATTATGTGATGAATAAAAATATAGCTCCAATTGAGGTCTACCGATAGTGTTGAACACGAAAGAGGGGATGCCCCTCCGGGGCATCCCCAAGCTTAGACGCTTGAGTTTTAGTTGGATGTTACCTTGGGGGTTCCTTGGGAATCCTCAATCTTAGGTTATTGGTGCTCCTTAATTGAAAACTTCATTCACACAGAACTTAATAGAAACCTCGTGAGATCCGTTAGTACAATATACAAATCATAAACTGTATGTACTATTATAAATTGATTCGTATTTAATTATTGCATAAGGTACTTTATTCTAACTTCCCATGTATTATACACCCCCCCCCCCCGATATAATCCATAGCATCATCAAACGAAGCGAACTATGCAAGCAAAAAAAATTGAATCTGTCTAAAATAGAATGGTCTATAATGATCAGCACAAACACCATACTTAAGTAACTCCAAGAATTCTAAAAAAATACGAAAACATGGAGAATTTGTATAAAAATACTGTGTAAAAAATCAAATCAAAAATACTTTCCGGTAAAATCAGATAAATTTCGCACAGGATGCAAAAGTTTCTGTTTTTTCATAGGATCAAATCTATATCATCCAAATCATCCCAAAGTCTTTACGTACCACATTATTGAAATAAAAGACACAAAACATGATTACTACAGTATCTTAATCATGTGATCACACAAAAACAGAAATAATAAGTGTTGGGTTGTCTCCCAACAAGCACTTTTCTTTAAAGCCTTTTATCTAGGCATGATGATTTTAGTGATGCTCACATAAAAATAGTAGATGAAACATGCAAAAGAGCATCATGAATATTATGACAAGAACATTATTTTTACGGTACAATGGTATATGTAAGGGAATAATTATTTTTATGAGAAACTTCCATGACAAAATCTACATTGTTTCCGTGAGCATGAACACAAGTGTTCAAGGTCGACCCTCACTTTTCCAATGCATAACTTTCCAATTGCTTCTCTTATAAGAGGCAAGTAATTTTTTTGTATCTTTAATCTTTCAATTTTTTGTTTGTTTCACCCACAACTAAGGAAATAGAACAAGAAAACAGAAACAAAAGGAACACCAAATCTACTTAGTGATAGAAGCAAACAAGCATACACAAAAAAATATTAACCCCACACTATTGCTCCCTGGCAAAGGTGCCAAAAAAGAGCTTGATAATCCCCAAGTGCAAGGAATCATCGTAGCACTTCCCAAATATGGAAGTGCTAAGTATGGAATGTCAAACCCACAAGGAGATAAAGGCAATATCAATATTCTCTCAAATCCTATTTGCTACTGATACGACTCTACGTACACCGAGCGTTTGCTTCTATCTAAAAACGAGAAATAAAACTTCGTTGTGAGTATATAGAGGATAGCTCTTCATGATATTGGAGAACTAAAATATGAAAAATAGTTGCTGAATAAATAAAGTTGGAATGAATTACAACATATTACAAATAGCGAGTGTGGAATAATGATTGTGTGGTGTGCAGAATCACCCTAGGCAATTGAAAGGACGTGGATGTTGCCTAGAGGGGGGTGAATAGGCGCTTTAAAATAATTACGATTTAGGCTTGAACAAATGCAAAATAAAACTATCGTTTAATTAGTCAAGCACAAAACCTAAAACAACTAGGCTCTCCTATGTGCACCAACAACTTATGCTAAGAAAGATAGACAACTAAGTGATAGCAAGATATATAACAAGAAACAATATGGCTATCACAACGTAAAGTGCATAAGTAAAGGGGCTCGAGAAGAGATAACTGAGGCACGCGGAGATGACGATGTATCCCAAAGTTCACACCCTTGCGGATGCTAATCTCCGTTCGGAGCGGTGTGGAGGCACAATGCTCCCCAACAAGCCACTAGGGCCACCGTAATCTCCTCACGGCCTCGCACAATGCAAGATGTCGTGATTCCACTAAGGGACCCTTGAGGGTGGTCACTAAACCCGTATAAACAAGGTTGGGGCAATCTCCACAACTTTATTGGAGGCTCCCAACGACACCACGAAGCTTCACCGTAATGGATTGTGGCTCCGAGGTGACCTCAAATGCTCGGGGCAATCTCCACAACCTAATTGGAGACCCCAAAACTTGCCTGGAGCTTTCACTATAGGAAACAAATGCTTTGCCGTCCGCCATCCCGGACGGCAAAGGCATGAATCTCGGACGACAAAGGCTTTGCCGTCTGCCAGCGCACAGCAAACCGTCCGACTGAATGAGCCATGGTAAAGGCCTCTTTGCCGTCCGCCAGCGGACGAAACACGTGGCAACTTAGCTCCGTTAGGGCGGCTTAATGGCGTGATTTGCTATCCACCAGCGGATGGCAAAGAACCTTTTTTCCTATCCTAGGTGGGTTCTTTGCCGTCTGCCAGCTGACGGCAAAGAACCCACCTAGGCCAGCCCTAGTTTGCACAGGTAGCTGCCACGTGGCCACTTTGCCGTCTGCTGGCAGACGGCAAAGCCCTTTGCCGTCCGCCAGCAGACGACAAAGTGGCCATATAGCCCCTGTTTTTTTGTTTTTCTTAAAATCGTTCAATTTGACAGAATATTCATATATAACCAACATATACATATCCAACATACATATCCAAAACATACATATCATTCAACAAGTTCCAACAAGCATACCAAATAAGTTCCAACAACATATACAAGTTTCGAACAACATATCCAACATACATATCGAAAAAAGTGTCCCGCATACATATCCAAAACAAGTTTCCAACATATCCAATAAACACAAAGGAAGCAGAAGTAGAAGAGTACACTCCATCAATGCAAGCTTCCTCATCTATAGCAAATCTACAAAGTAGGAAATATGAGAGTTAGAAGAAGAAGACTAGGTCGAAGAAAAAGAAGAAGAAGAAGAAGAAGAAGAATTTATCTTCTCTTTCTTTTTCTCCTCTCCTCTCCTCTTCTCCAAGGTAGTAATGTCATTTTCTAGCTAACTAAGCATATCAAGTCATTTTGGAGGAAAAATGCTAAGTATAGGTCATTTTAGAGCTATCCTAGGTAGAATATATCATTTTGGAGGTAAGTAAGGTTATTATGTATTTTTGAGGAAAATAAGCTAAGTATAGGTCATTTTGGAGCTAAACCAAGGTTATTTTGCCTTTTTTTTTACCTAAGTGAGCATGTTATGTCATAAATGAACTAGCTAAGCTAATTATAGATCATTATTGAGATATCCTAGGTAGTTATGCCATTTTGTACCTAAGTGAGCTAATTATGTCATAAATGAACTAGCTAAGCTAGATATAGATCATTATTGAGCTATACTAGGTACTAATGCCATTTTCTAGCTAACTAAGCATATCAAGTCATTTTGGAGGAAAAAATGCTAAGTATAGGTCATTTTATAGCTATCCTAGGTAGAATATACCCTTTTCTAGCTAACTAAGCATATCAAGTCATTTTTGAGGAAAATAAGCTAAGTATAGGGCATTTTGGAGCTAAGTAGGTCATTTCTTGAGCTAAGTATGCATTTGTTAATGAAAACACTTGGAAAAACTTACCATCAACACGGAGGTGAAGGATCGGTAGGGTTTGGGCCAGGGTGAGACGTAGAAGGACCGGTCGGGGTTGCGGCAAACGCAGAAGGATCGATCGATGCTTGTCGGGAGGCACGCTGCACCAAAGATCATTTGAAATGTCTCCTTAGTATGATGCAACTCAAATGTGAATACTAGTAACTAATGACCATTTAAATGAAACTCACCGTGGGTGCTATAGCAATATGGGGCATCGACGGAGGGGTCTGACCATTGTTCTGGCACACGATCTGCACATTTTTTTCACAAGTCATTCATATTAGTTAGTGATGAAACGAACATTACATGCATGATTTGGCTAATATGCAGGAGAAACTTACCACGAGGAGCTCGTATAGGGCTTGGTGAGACGCATCGTTCCGGTTCCTCTCCTCCTCCAATAGCCTAGCCGTCCTCTCCTGCATGTCCCTCTCCCTCTGTGCCGCCTGCCTGTTTGCCTCCGCCAGAAGCTCCTGGGCCCTAGCCTCAATGGCAAGCTCCATTGGCCGTGGACGAGGCCTTATCTCAAGATCAGAGCTCGTTTGGCGCTTCTTGATCTCTGGGAGAGTTCTAGTACAACGTATCAGTCCATCCCCAATGGCTATCGAGCCATGGGGCCTCCCACCACCAGATATCATCACGAGCTCTGGATCAAAAGTACTCTGGCTCGTGTTGAAGTCCTCCCCTTTCCTCGCCTTCCCCTCATCTCTGTACCTCACGAGCTTGTTGTGGGAGGAGATGCTGTTGAAGCTCTTTGGATGATCGAGGTCATCCTCAGAGAATGCCTTGGCCTTCTTGTACGAGGCAGTATGGGCCATGGCATAGAGGTCGAACAAAGTTGGCACCTCCTTCTTGTTTTCTCGCGCCTAAAAGAGGTGAACAAAATATTAGTTAAGGGCTCAACTAGCATGAAGAATGAAATTGCATGAATCATGAAGCAAACCACATACCCAGTTATCCCCGTACTCAAATAGGTTGGAGCTCCCTTGATGGTCTGGCACACCTCTCATTTAGGCACGCTTCTCCTTGGCCTTGTTGTGTTCGGCTAGCCATTCGGGAGAGCACCACTCATCCACCAATGCCTCCCAACAGTCCATCCTATCCGCACACCATCTCGGGGGCACTTAAGTTAGACAAGAGAAATTTCAGCGCTACGCCTACGAATCAAATCAAAGAAACTAAGTACAAGGCCTTAAGAATAGATAATTAACTTCATAAACATCTCCTTACTCAGATAATTTTTGCGGCACTTCTTCTTGGCCCACTTAATGTTACTCAAGGCATAGTAGTCTCGAATAGCCTGCACCTGAGCCTCGTGTCATAAGTTCTGAAGTAGGCACTTGCACTCGGCTTCGAGAACAATGGCCGCTCTCACCTCGTCTTCCTCAAGACACCTGTAGAAGGTCTGCAAACAAACAAGACAACACATTAGACACTGATTAGTAAAATCACTAGTTATTGTTTATTTTTAATTCTGTAAAGGAGAAATTACCCAAAAGCGACAGATCACAATGTCAGCCACTGTCTTGCACAAGATACCGTCGACCATCTCCTCCGGTGGGGCCAGGGCAGCCTTGTACAGCTCCCAGGTCAGTGCTACCTGTCGAGCCTCACCCTCACCGGGCATCTGGACCTTCCCCGGGAAGTGGTGCCAGAGAAGCACACCAAGGACCTGGTTGGGCCTGTGGACACCACGCTCGTATTTCCAACCCCTGCAGTATGACAAGGCCAACACATTAGATATTAATTTGAATAAACATGAAGGCAAAGGTTAAAAAAGAGTAAATGCACTTACTTCTCCGCATTAGGTGCAATCAACCACCTACACTCGCGGGTCATCGGCACGGGAGGCAGCTTTGTACAACCATGCTGGTAGACCTTCTTGCCCTCCTCAACCAACTTGCCCTCGCTATAGGTGTCCTTAGACAAGTAATTGTCCTCGCCACCATCAGCATGGCCACTAGCCTCCGGAGTCACGTGGGACGAAGACTCTGGGACCCGAGTCTCCTAGGATGAAGATTCTGGGACCGGAGTCTCCTAGGACGAAGGCTCGGTGACCCGAGGCTCGTGGATCGGAGTCCGAGACGGGTCCAAGTCAGACGGGTCCACCTGAGACGGAGCACTCCTGTGGTCGGGAGAATCAGCTCGGGGTGGCGGCGAGGAAGGCGCAGCAGCCTTCCTACCTCTAGCACCTCTCTTCGGCTTCCCCCGACCTCTCCCGATAGAAGAAGAAGCGCCCGTCGGTGTCTGCATGTTGTGTACCAGCGCTCTCCAGAGTTGCTAGGGTGGAATACTAGCACCCCTCCCAGCACGCGTCGAGGAAGGAGGCTTAGAGCCCTCTCGACCCCCGCCCACCATCTGTCAACACCTGCAATGACAAAGAGTGAACGAAATTCGTTCAACATAAAAAAGTTGAATACCTAATAACATGAACTAATTAATAATATATATGTACATAATAGTAATTGGTATTAGATCGTGGGTCGATGTACATCGGTATAATGCGTGTGTGACTTTCGGTTCGTCGAGGCTTTCCTTAAGTAACTCTCATATCTCATGGTGTGTTGGTGCGCTCTCTCTCACACTGATATGGTGGTGTATATATGTTGGTGGGCACTCTCTCACAGTAATAGTTCGACCGCCGGTGATGGACGGCCCACCTCTTCTCTTCTTGCGCAATATATCAACGAGTGTATCGCAAAGAAGAGAAGAATGATGAGGTGCCCCCCACGACAACAGTCAGGATTCCTCCATCAAAAACACACATGAATGTCACACAAGGAGCAATGACAGACCGAAAGTCACACACACATTATACCGAAGCACAACATTTAAATCCACCTGATCAACATAAATATGATGTTTTGTATAACAAAATCGAAAAATATGTGACCTAACTCATAATTCACAAATATATGACCTTTGTCGTGTCAGGGTCGGGGTGTCTGCGGTGTCGTGTCGGGGTAGGGGTGTTGTGTCGTGGTCGGGGGTGCCGTGTCGGGGTCGGGGTGTCGGGGTGTCATGTCGGGGTCGGGGTGTCGGGGATGTCATGTTGGGGTAGGGGTGCTGTGTCGGGTTAGGGGGTTCCTCGACATTGATGAAACCCTAAATAGCAAGTATCATCGGTGTGAGATACATGTGGCGCTCAGCGTTGAACACTAGATCCACATCCCACAAGTGACGCCGGCGCCCGGTGTCCCCCGCGCAGCAATAGTTCTGGGGGCCAATGTCGGTCGAACACCTTGGCAAATTTGTCTGGCAGCCTCTGCGATGAGGATTAAAGCCAAGTTTTGAAACTTCAGACAACCAAATCGACTTGAGTTAGTTACGGTGTTTCAAGTTTCAACACTTGGCTTTTAATCGTCATCGCAGAGGCTGCAAGACAAATTCGCATAGGTGTTCAACCGCCATCGACCCCAAGAACTGTTGCTACGGCACGCCGGACGTTGGCATAACTTGTGGGACATGGATGTAATGTTCGACACCGACGGCCACATGTATCTCGCACCGACGATACTTGCTATTTAGGGTTCCATCGACATCGGGGGTGTCGTGTCGAGGTCGGGATGTCAGGGGTGGCGTGTCGGGGTCAGGGTGTCGGGGGTGTCGTGTCGGCGTAGGGGTGTTGTGTCGTGGTCGGGGGTGCCATGTCAGGGTGTCGGGGTGTCGTGTCGGTGTCGGGGTGTCGGGGGTGTCGGGTCGGGGTCAGGGTATCCGGGGTGTCGTGTCGGGGTAGGGGTGTTGTGTCGTGGTCGGGGGTGTCGTGTCAGGGTGTTGGGGTGTCATGTCGGGGTCGAGGTGTCAGGGGTGTTGTGTCGGGGTCAGGGTGTCGGCGGTGTCGTGTCGGGATAGGGGCGTTGTGTCGTGGTCGGGGGTGCCGTGTCAGGGTGTCGGGGTGTCGTGTCGGGGTCGGGTGTCGGGGTGTCGTGTCAGGGTCAGGGTGTCGGGGGGTGTCGTGTCGGGATCGGGGTGTCGGGGGTGTCGTGTCGGGGTCGGGGTGTCGGGGGTGCCGTGTCGGCGTCGGGTGTCGGGGGTGCCGTGTCGGGGTCGGGTGTCGGGGGTGTCGTGTCGGGGTCGGGGTGTCAGGGGTGTCGTGTCGGGGTCAGGGTGTTGAGGTGTTGTGTCGGGGTCGGGGTGTCCGGGAAGTCGTGTCGGGGTAGGGTTGTTGTGTCGTGGTCGGGGGTCCCGTGTCGGGGTGTCGGGGTGTCGTGTCGGGGTCGGGTTGTCGGGGGTGTCGTGTCGGGGTCGGAGTGTTGTGTTCTGGTCGGGGGTACCATGTCGGGGTGTCGGGGTGTCGTGTCAGGGTCGGGGTGTAGGGGGTGTCGAGTTGGGGTCGGGGTGTTGGGGGTGCCGTGTTGGGGTCGTGGTGTCGGGGGTGTAGTGTCGGGGTCGGGGTGTCGGGGATGCTGTGTCGGGGTCGGGGGTGTCGGGGGTGTCGTGTCGGGGTGGGGGTGTTAGGGATGCCGTGTCGGGGTGGGGGTGTTGGGTCGGGGTCGGGGTCGGGGTGTCGGGTCGGGGTCGGGGTCAGGGTTTTCCTCTTTTTTCTTTTCTTCTTCTTCCTTTTCTTCATTTTCTTCCTTTTTTCCTTCTTCTTCTTCTTCTTCCTCCTCCTTCCCTTTTTCCTCTCCTTCTTCTCCTCCTCTCCTCTTTTTTCTTCTTCTTCTTCCTCTTCTTCTTTTTTCTTCTCCTCCTCCTCCTCTTCTTCTTCCTTTCCTCTTTTCCTCTTCTTCTTCTCCCCCTCTCCTCTTTTTTTGTTCTTCTTCTTCTTTTTTCTTCTCCTCCTCCTCTTCTTCTGTTTCTTCTTCTTATTATTATTTTTTGTTCTTTTTCTTTTTTCTTTTTCCTTTTTTTCTTCTTCTTTTCTTCTTTTTTTCTTCTAGGGTTTTTCTTTTCTTCTTTTCTATCTAAGTTTTTTCTACCTAATATATACTAACTAATATGAAGTAATAACTAACTAATATAAACTAACTAATATGAACTAATAAAAACAGAAAAAAACATAAAAAGGGGGAGGGTGGAGCTCACCGGATGGGGGGTCGAGGCAGCGGCGCGGGGCGGCGGAGGGGAGGGGCGGAGCTGGGTCGTCGGGGGTGCCTGCTCGCCGGCGACCCGACGCGGCGGAGCGGCAGGGCAGGGGCGGAGGGGGCGACGGGGCCGAGGTGGTGGAGGAGGGCCGTGGGGAGGGGCGGGCGGCGCCGTGGCCTGGCTCCGTCGGTGGTGGAGAAGGGCCGCGGGGAGGGGGCGGTGGTGGAGGAGGGCTGCAGGGAGGGGGCGGCGGCGGGAGGGTGGGGCAGCGACGCAGAGAGAGAGGGAGAGAGATGTGAGAGAGAGAGGCGCGGGGGGTGGGGCCAAAAGTTAAGTTCATTTCTTTGTCATCCGCTGACAGACGACAAAGAACTCTTTGCCGTCTGCTAGCAGACGGCAAAGAGGGCAACCGTTAGTCCCCCCCCCCCCGCTGTGACATTGTGGGCCCTCTTCACCTCTTTGCCGTCCGCTACCAGAGGGCAAAGAAATCTTTGTCATCTGCCAGCACACGGCAAAGAAGTGGCAGATGCCAAAGAGCTTGACCTAGCCAGTGTCGTGCCCCGTGGGGCCCACTCTGGTCTTTGTCGTCCGCTAGCAGACGGCAAAGAAATCTTTGCCATCTGCCAGCAGACGGCAAAGAAGTGCAGATGGCAAAGACCCTCTTTGCCATCAGCTAGTTCTTTGCCGTCTACTTTGGAAAGACAGACGGCAAACAGCCTCTTTGCCGTCTGCCAGCGGACGGCAAAGAGCTGGCAGACGGCAAATTGTCTAATTCCAGTAGTGTTTGCACCACAATGATTGAGCTCCGAGGCACCACCAACCGTCTAGGGCGCAAAAGCACCTAAGAGGAACAAGCTCTAGGGTGCTCAAACACCCAAGAGTAATAGCTTCTCAACTTCTCACTTCCACGTATCACCATGGAGAACTCAAACCTATGCAACAAATGCAATGGCAAGGGCACACGGAGTGCCCAAGTCCTCATCTCCCAAATCCCACCAAAGCAACTAATGCTAGGGAGGGAAATGAGAGGAAGAACGAAGAAGAACATGAAGAACTCCAAGATCTAGATCAAAGGGGTTCCCCTCACTTAGAGGAGAAAGTGATTGGTGGAAATGTGGATCTAGATCTCCTCTCTCTTTTCCCTCAAGAACTAGCAAACATCATTGGAGGGATTGAGAGTTAGCAAGCTCGAATAAGATCAACAATGGGGGAAGAACACGAGCTCAAAGGATAAGGTCCATTGTAGAAGAAGACCCCCTTTTATAGGTGGGGAAAAATACAACCGTTATCCACTCACCCAGCCTCGCGTATCACGGTACTACCACAAAAGTCACGGTACTACCGTGACGGCTTGCGGTACTACCGCAGCCTTGTGTGGTACTACTGCTAGCACGGGAGTAACCGGCCCTGGCAGTTAGCACGGGGCCACAAGTGGTAGAACCGCCGCAGCGGTACTACCGCGAGCCCATGCGGTACTACCGCACGGTCGGCAGAGGCAGCCACTGGAGGTGCACGGAAGTAAAAATTTACTTCTGTGCCAACCTCCGTAGAGGGAAACTCTGTGAAAAAGTCCGCACGGTAGTACCGGAAGTCATTTGCGGTACTACCGCCCGAGGGGCGGAAGTAAAAAATTACTTTCGTGCTTGCTGTACTACCACCCTCGGGCAGAAGTAAAAAATTACTTCCGTGCCACTTGCGGTACTACCGCTCCGAGGAGCGGTACTACTGCAATCCACTGAACTGCAACACCGACAACTACTCGGCTAGAAAGACGGAAGAATACAGTCAAAACAAGAACTGCCACAACTTTTGCAAACGGACTCGGAATTCAATGAAACAATTTTTGTTGGAAAGCTAACGACATGTGCTAACACAATCTTGATTGAAATATCAATAAGAAGAAAATGATAAAAGGCCCATAAGAAAATGGTGAGAACCCTTCCTCGAATAAGACCGGTAAAACTTCCAACACCGAAAATGCAATAGACGAAGCATATGAAATCGGTTTTTGATGTACTAGAGCTTGTCATGAAGATAACCACAATCTCAAGAACCCACATAGAGAAAATATAACCAAGCACCAATAAATATGATGATGCCAAGAATGCAATGGTTTGAGCTCTCAATGAACGATACGATCAAGCTACTCACTTGAGTGCCCCCTTGATAGTACGGCAATCGATCCTATAACCCAGTCTCTCAACTACCACCATGAGACCGGTAAAATAGAAAACCCTATCAAGGTCAAACTTTAGCCTTGCGCATAGTCCACTTGAGCTAGATGATGACGATCTTGACTTCCTCAAGATGGACCACATTTCTTGATTGCGTTGGCTTGATGAAGACTAGATGATTGCTCCCCCATACTCCACTCTGGGTGAGCCACTCTTCGGCACATCTTCACAAGTCCATTGTCGCCACAATGAACGACGAGCCTCAAGCATGATATCTCCGTGATGCTTCACTTGATCTTGCACATCGCAACCTTGATGATGATCTCCACTTGATGTCATCTTCCATGGGATGTATGGGATCTGCCTCTTGATGCAAGCCCATGGAAATATACCGAACCCCACAAAGAACTCTCACGTAGACCACGGATTAGTACACAAAGTGTAATGGACAATGCTTACCACACCATGGGATCACATGATCCCTCTCAGTACATCTTGTATGCTTTGTGTGTTGATCAACTTGATTCACTTTTTGACTTAGTATTGATCAACCTTGTATCTTAGAGTCTCTCTTCATAAAGGTGATGTCTTGAAGGTAAACATGAATGCTCACACAATCTCCTTCTTCAAGACATGCTTGCAATAGGCTCAACTCTCACATGACCAATCTTTGGATAAACCTTGAATACCACCTTGGTCATCATATAAACTCCTTGAAACCCAACAGATGGACTTCAAGAAGTGCTTATGGACAAATCCTTCGAATATAAATCGAGGCAACCATTAGTCCATAGGGGTGTCATCAATTACCAAAACCACACATGGAGAAATGTGCTCTTACAATATCCCCAATTTTGGTAATGGATGACAACTACTTTCAAGAGAGTTTATATAAGGAAAATAGGCACAACCAAGCACACACAAATGCAATGCATGAATGTGAGATGCAAATGCTTAAACAACAAAAGTAAAACTCTCAAAGCATTCCAAAATAAACTCTCTAAACTTCTCCCCCATTGGCATCGATTGCCAAAATAGTCAAAAAGTTTAGAAAGCCAATATAATAGGTGTTCCTCCAAAAAGTTTTTATATCTTAAAATACGTGTGCAACAAAATCCACATATCCAATGATAAGTATTTGGAGGAAGACAAACTATATTGAGAATCAAAAGAGTGCAAAAAGGATCGTATGGCACAAAGACATACACCAAAGTGAAGCAAGCAATCAAAAGATACTAATTGGAACAATCAATCACATGGGCCAACGAGCCACATGAATAAAAGATATTATGATATGGGCAAAAAAATGTTTATAAAGAAACTAGAGGAACTCCCCATGATTTGTTAACAAATAAGAATTTTTTGTATTTGAATACAAGTGCACAAAATAGGATCATGACTCCCCCAAAATCAATATAAACACATCACAAGTGCAAGCAAGTAGATAAGACAATGAGCATATTACTTGCACTAAACATATGGTTGAGCAACATGTAAAAGAGGAAATCTTAAGAATAGGCTCAACCAAAATGATGTATGTGAGTCATGGCAAAGCACTTGAGAAGACTAGTATAAGGATGAGCATAAAGCATCAACATAGTCTTGATGAAATGAGACACAAAGTGCGAACCATATCCTTCCCACACACAAACCACTTGCAAAAGGGTTCAAAAGCTTACTAATAACAAGACTAAAAAAACAAATCTTGTGACAAACCCTAGTGAAGATAGGAAATGATAGCCTTGTCAAGAGGAGGGATACCAATCGAAATGGAAAAACCCTCGTGAATACAAGCAAGAGGGAAAAAATCTTCACCACCAACGAGTGCATCAAGATGCTAGGATATAAGATCCGCACTCAAGACAGATTCTTTCATGAAACCACCAAGTAAATAAAAAGGAAATGCAACGGTGGACGTGAAAGAAAACAGGATATCAACTAGAGATGTAACTTATCTCATGTGTATAATATTCTAGGTAGAGGGCCATCATGATGATATATCCACAAAGAATAATGTACACACGAAATAGTTACAAGAAGGAACAAACAAGATATCCAAAAGGAAGTCATAAATATACCAATAAGATCTTTGCTTGAAAGCATAGCACATAGCCTAATATTCTCTAATTGTACATAAATGAACTCCCAATACACGAACATCAAAGACATCACAACTAGCAATATGACATCATCATTGAGACGCTTTGAGAAAGGAAACAAGTACCACAAGAATGAATCAAAAATTCGTGCCATGATGCAACCTATACAAGGTTGCATGTGAGAAATGTATGCATGAAGAAGATACTTGTTACCGAGATAGCATTGGACTGATGTAGTAGACATTTGTTCTTCGATCATCCTAGAATGGTCCAATAAGCGGATGGTGTCAACACCTTCCTTGTATGTGAGCCGGGTGTCCAATGTATCTACAATTGTTCCTAGAACAACACCACAAACAAAGTGGTACCCAAACTTATGGGGCCAAAAAGTTAGTGGACTAACAATATATAGGACAACCTCCACATAAATATGTGCATATAGATATGAAATTGAATTTCATGCACACTTTAGCCAATTTATGTCATAGTGGAGTTTCCCCTATATATAGGGTCAAGGAAAGAGAACATGCCAACGAAAGTACATGTAGTAAAAATGCATGCTCAAAGCTTTCAAGAATCAACTCAACACACAGTTGATAAGATACCGAAAGAAAAGGTATCAAGTGAAAATAAGATACCAAACGAGAAAATATCACTTGACGAATACCAACTAAAAGATACATCAAGGAATGAGATATCCATTGACACATGCCAAATAGAAGGAAACAAGATACCAATTGAAGGAAAACAAGAGGTATCAAGTTCCCAAAAGAGAGCTAGGTTCCAAACAAACCAAACCCTCCGCAAATTTTCACGATGGCACAAAGCACCATAGAGAGAAGGCTTGCCTCCCACCAACACACACCAAAACATTTTATGATGAACACATAGAGAAATTGTTCTACAGAAAATAGGATAGCTCCCCCAAGAGATGTGCATTATATAGAATTTGCATTTGAATACAAAATGCACATGATGGGATCATCACTTTCCCTATATCTATAGAAACACTAGGCATGCTCAAAAAGATCCACAAGAGGCAAGGAAGAAAAACGATAAATAAAATCCTATGTAAAGATGATTAGCAATCCCAACCACTTAAAAGGAATACCAATTGTCAAGGACAAGAAGTATTTGGAAATAATTCCCATTGGTAGATTGCAAATAGATCCAACATCATCTTTACTCCTCAATCATAAGCAAGTCACACTTGTAGATCTAGCATGCCACCTAGGAACAAGATAAAGTGTAATATCAAATCTAAGTGGCAATATCTAAAATGCACACATTCTCTGGGCTTGTAATATGCACATAGCATATTACTCCCCCATAATGTGGTAACCCAACATTAATAACAAGTGGCAAATGAAATACAACAAGAGATAATTAATGGACCGTTTAGAATTTTAATTTCTCATGAGAAGACATACCAAATAGAGGCTAGATAATCTTGTAATTGTTGGGAGACGTAGTAGTAAATCAAAATTTTCCTACGTTCACCAAGATCTATCTATGGAGAAACCAGCAACGAGAGGGGAGAGATTGCATCTTCATACCTTTGAAGATCGCTAAGCGGAAGCGTTACAAGAACGCGGTTGATGGAGTCGTACTCGCAGCGATTCAGATCGCGGTAGATCCGATCAAGTGCCGAACGGACGGCACCTCCGCGTTCAACACACGTGCAGCCCGGTGACGTCTCCAACACCTTGATCCAGCAAGGAGGAAGGAGAGGTTGGGGAAGGGCTCCAACAGCAGCACGACGGCGTGGTGGTGGTGGAGTAGCAAGGTATTCCGACAGGGCTTCGCCTAAGCGCTGCGGAGGAGGAAGAAGAGAGGTAGGGCTTCGCCGTGAGAGAGAGAGATCAAATCTTGTCTCAAAACATCCAAAACCTCAAGTATATATAGGAGGAGGGACGTGGAGGGCTGGCTTGGCCTCTACTCCAAAGAGGAGATGGCCGGCCGAATTAAAGGGAGAGTCCACCTCCCACAAGGGAGGTGGATCTCCTCCTTTTAAATCCTTTTTGCCTTATCTCCTTATCTCCGGCCGCATGGGCCTTTAGCAAAAGTCTTGCCCAGCCCAATAAGGGCTGGCACACTTTATCTAACAGCCCATGTGGTCCTTTGGTCGTCACACCCCTCCCGGGGGTTATCCGGCACCCTCCCGGCACTCCCGGTACACTACCGATGAGCCCGAAAACTTTCCGGTGACCAAAACTGGACTTCCTATATATCAATCTTTACCTACGGACCATTCCGGAGCTCCTCGTGACGTCCGGGATCTCATCCGGGACTCCGAACAACCTTCGGTAATCACGTATACCTTTTCCCTATAACCCTAGCGTCATCGAACCTTAAGTGTGTAGACCCTACGGGTTCGGGAGACACGTAGACATAACCGAGACACCTCTCCGGTCAATAACCAACAGCGGGATCTGGATACCCATGTTGGCTCCCACGTACTCCACGATGATCTCATCGGATGAACCACGATGTCAAGGATTCAATCAATCCCGTATACAATTCCCTTTGTCTATCGGTATGATACTTGCCCGAGATTCGATCGTCGGTATCCCCATACCTTGTTCAATCTCGTTACCGGCAAGTCTCTTTACTCGTTCCGTAATACATCATCCCGTGACTAACTCCTTAGTCACATTGAGCTCATAATGATGATGTCTTACCGAGTGGGCCCAGAGATACCTCTCCGTCACACGGAGTGACAAATCCCAGTCTCGATTCATGCCAACCCAACAGATACTTTCGGAGATACCCGTAGTGCACCTTTATAGCCACCCAGTTACGTTGTGACGTTTGGCACACCCAAAGCATTCCTACGGTATACGGGAGTTGCACAATCTCATGGTCTAAGGAAACGATACTTGACATTGAAAAGCTTTAGCAAACGAACTACACGATCTTGTGCTATGCTTAGAATTGGGTCTTGTCCATCACATCATTCTCCTAATGATGTGATCCCGTTATCAATGACATCCAATGTCCATGGCCATGAAACCGTGACCATCTATTGATCAACGAGCTAGTCAACTAGAGGCTCACTAGGGACATGTTGTGGTCTATGTATTCACACATGTATTATGGTTTCCGGTTAACACAATTATAGCATGAACAATAGACAATTATCATGAACAAGGAAATACAATAATAACCATTTTATTATTGCCTCTAGGGCATATTTCCAACAGTCTCCCACTTGCACTAGAGTCAATAATCTAGTTCACATCACCATGTGATTAACACTTACATCACCATGTGATCATATCATCATGTGATTAACACCCAATAAGTTCTGGGGTTTGTTCATGTCCTGCTCGTGAAAGAGGTTTTAGTCAACGGGTCTGCGACATTCAGATCCGTGTGTACCTTACAAACTTTCCATGTCATATTTGTAGATACTACTCCCATGCTCCACTTGGAGCTATTCCAAATGGCTGCTCCACTATACGTAGCTGGATTTCTACTAAGAGTCATCCGGATTGGTTTTAAAGCTTGCATCATCGTAACACTTTACGATGAACTCTTTATCACCTCCATAATCGAGAAATATTTCCTTAGTTCTCAAGTTACTAAGGCTAACTTTGACCGCTGTCTAGTGATCCACTCTTGGATTACTCTTGTACCCCTTGACAGACTCATGGCAAGGCACACACAGGTGCGGTACACAGCATGGCATACTATATAGAGCCTATGGCTAAAGCATAGGAGATGACACTCATCTCTTCTTTATCTTCTGCCGTGGTCGGGTATTGAGTCTTACTCAATTTCACACCTTACAATACAGTCAAGAACTCCTTCTTTGACCCATCTATTTTGAACTCCTTCAAAAACTTGTCAAGGTATGTCTTCGTCGAAAAAACTTATCAAGCGAATAGATCTATCCCTATAGATCTTGATGCTCAATAAAATAGTAGCTTTATCTGGGTCTTCCTTTGAAAAACAAAACTTTTCAAACAACCCTTCATGCTCTTCCAGAAATTCTACATCATTTCCGATCAATAATATGTCAACTACATATTCTTATAAGAAATTCCATAGTGCTCCCACTCACTTTCTTGCAAATACAAGTTTCTCATAAACTTTGTATAAACTTAAACACTTTGATCACCTCATCAAAGCATATATTCCAACTCCGAGATGCTTGCTCCAGTCCATAGAAGGATCGCTGGAGTTTGCATATTATTAGCATCCTTAGGATTGACAAAACCTTCTGGTTGTATCACATACAACTCTTCCTCACAGAAACCATTACGGAAACCTTGTTTTGTCATCCATCTGCCAGATTTCATAATCGAAAAATGCAGCAACTGCTAACAAAATTTTAATAGACTTTTAGCATCGCTACATATGAGACAATCTCATTGCAGTCAACTCCTTGAACTTGGCGGAAACTTCTTTGCGACAAGTCGAGCTTTATAAACGGTGACATTTCACCATTAGCGTCTATGTTTATCTCAAAGGTCCATTTGTACTCAATGACCCGCCATTCAACAGGCAAGTCTACCAAAGTCCATACTTGGTTTTCATACATGGATCCTTTCTCGGATTTCATGGCTCCTAGCCATTTGTTGGAATCCGGGCCCACCATCGCTTCTCCATAGTTCGTAGGTTCATCGTTGTCCAACAACATGATTTCCAAGACAGGGTTGTCGTACTACTCAGGAGCAGTACGCGTCCTTGTCGACCTACGAGGTTCGATAGTGACTTGATCCGAAGCTTCATGATCATCATCATTAACTTCCTTTTCAACTAAGTAGGCTCTACAGAAACATCTTTCTGTGTTGCGCTATTCTCTGGTTGAAACAAAGGTTCAACAACCTTATCAAGTTCTATCTTCCT
The DNA here is from genome assembly GCA_022496015.1 of Hordeum marinum. Classification (NCBI taxonomy): domain Eukaryota; kingdom Viridiplantae; phylum Streptophyta; class Magnoliopsida; order Poales; family Poaceae; genus Hordeum; species Hordeum marinum. The sequence goes on from CM039675.1 coordinate 353,934,179, forward strand.
CCCACTCAATTCTTTCGAGAGAAACTCTTTCTCAAAAAGGACCCGTTCTTAGCAACAAACACCTTTTGCGCTTGGATCTGAGATAGAAAGTATACCCAATGTCTCATTAGGGTATTCTATGAAGATGCATTTGTCTGCTTTGAGTTCGAGCTCGCTAGGTGAAAAACCCATTTTCACATAAGCGTCGCAGCCCCAAACATTAAGAAATGACAGCTTAGGCTTCTGTCAAACCATAATTCTCACGGTGTCATCTCAACAGACTTAGATGGTGCCCTGTTAAAGTGAATGGATTTGTCTTTAATGCATAACCCCATAACGATAGTGGTAAAACAATAAGAGACATCATAGTACTCACTATATCCAATAGAGCACGACTACGACGTTCGAACACACCATCACACTATGGTGTTCCAGGAGGCGTGAGCTGTGAAACAATTTCCACATTGTCTAAAATTGCATACCAAACTCGTAACTTAGATATTCACCTCCATGATAATATCATAGACATTTATCTTCTTGTCACGATGATCTTTAACTTCACTCTGAAACTCCTTGAACCTTTCAAACATTTCAGATTCGTGTTTCATTAAGTAAACATCCCCATATTTACTCAAATCATCAGTGAAGGTAAAGAAAAACAACGATATCCACTGTGTGTTTCAACACTCATTGGACCACATACATCAACATGTATTAATTCCAATAAGCCACTTGCCCGCTCCATCATATTGGATGACGGGGTCTCAGTCATCTTGCCCAAGAGGCATGGCTCGCATGTCTCAACCGATTCGAAATCGAGTGAGTCAAAAACATCCATCATCATGGAGTTTCTTCATGCGATTTATACCAATATGACATTACGTGGCAGTGCCACAAGCATGTGGTACTATCATTATTAACTTTGTATCTTTTGGTACCAATGTTATGAATATGTGTACTACTACGATCATGATTCGATAAACCATTTCGAGTGGGTGCATGACCATTGAAGGCATTATCCATGTAAACAGAATAACCATTATTCTCTAACTTATATGAATAACCGTATCGCACTAATCATGATCTAATCACGTTTATGCTCAACGCAAACACCAAATAACATTTATTTAGGTTTATCACAAATCCTGAAGGTAGAGAGAGCGTGCGATGGTGATCACATCAATCTTGGAAATACTTCCAACACACATCGTCACCTTTCACCTAGCTAGTCTCCATTTACTCCGTAGCTTTTATTTCGAGTTGCTAACACTTAGCAACCGAACCGGTATCTAATACCCAGGTGCTACTAGGAGTACCAGCAAGGTACACATCACTAACACGTATATCAAATATACTTCCATTGACATTACCAGCCTTCTTATCTACCAATCATCTAGGGTTTTTCCGCTTCAGCGAACATTCTCCTCATAACAGAAGCACTTAGTCTCGGGTTCGGGCTCAACCTTGGGTTTCTTCACTAGAGCAACAACTGGCTTGCCATTCCTGAAGTTTTTCCCTTCTTGCCCTTGCCCCTTTTGAAACTAGTGGTTTTCACTTAACCATCAACACTTGATGCTCCTTATTGATTTCTACCTTCGTGGTGTCAAACATCACGAACAACTCAGGGATCATCTTATCCATCCCTGGCATGTTATAGTTCATCACGAAGCTCTAGTAGCTTGGTGGCAGTGACTTGGAGAACTGCATTAATCACTATCTCATCTGGAAGATTAACTCCCACTTGATTCAAGTGATTGTAGCACCCAGACAATCTGAGAACACGCTCACCGATTAAGCTATTCTCCTTTATCTTGCAGGCAAAGAATCTTGTTGGAGGTCTCATACCTCTCAACATAGGCACGAGCTTGAGATCACAATCTCAGCTCCTAGAACATCTCATATGTTCTGTGACGTTCAAAACATTTTGAGGCCTCAATTCTAAGCCGTAATGCATGACGCACTGAACTATCACGTAGTCATCAAAAAGTGCCTGTCATATGTTCACAACATCTACAGACAACGCTTGAGGGAGTGATGCAGTTAGCGGTACATCAAAAACATAAGCTTTCTGTGCAGCAATGAGGACAATCCTCAGATCACGGACCCAGTCCGCATTATTGCTACCATCAACTTTCAACTTACTTTTCTCTAGGATTGTATCAATAAAACTGGGGAGCTACAGCGCGAGCTATCTACGACATAATTTGCAAGGACATTTTTAGACTAAGTTCATGATAATTAAGTTCATTTAATCAAATTATTAATGAACTCCCACTTAGATAGACATCTCTCTAGTCTTCCAAGTGATACATGATCCATGTCAACTAGCCCGTGTCCGATCATCACGTGAGACGGACTAGTCATCCATGGTGAACATCTCTATGTTGATCGTATCTTCTATACGACTCATGTTCGACCTTTCGGTCTTCCGTGTTCCGAGGCCATGTCTGTACATGCTAGGCTCGTCAAGTCAACCTAAGTGTTTCGCATGTGTAAATCTGGCTTACACCCGTTGTATGCGAACGTTAGAACCTATCACACCCGATCATCACGTGGTGCTTCGGAACGACGATCCTTAGCAACGGTGCACAGTTAGGGTGAACACCTTTCTTGAAATTTTATTGAGAGATCATCTTATTTACTACCGTCGTTCTATGCAAATAAGATGTAAACATGATAAACATCACATGCAATCAATATAGTGACATGATATGGCCAATATCATTTTGCTCCTATGATCTCCATCTTCAGGGCACCATGATCATCACTGTCACCGGCACGACACCATGATCTCCATCATCATGATCTCCATCATTGTGTCTTCATGAAGTTGTCTCGCCAACTATTACTTCTACTACTATGGCTAACGCTTAGCAATAAAGTAAAGTAATTACATGGCGTTTATGATTGACACGCAGGTCATACAATAAATAAGACAACTCCTATGGCTCCTGCCGGTTGTCATAATCATCGACATGCAAGTCGTGAATCCTATTACAAGAACATGATCAATTCATACATCACAATGCATCACATCACATCCTTTGGCCATATCACATCACAAGGCACATGCTGCAAAAACAAGTTAGACGTCCTCTAATTTGTAGTTGCAAGTTTTTACGTGGCTGCTATAGGTTACTAGCAAGAACGTTTCTTACCTACGTCAACACCACAACGTGATTTGCCAATTGCTATTTACCCTTCATAAGGACACTTTTCATCGAATCCGATCCGACTAAGGTAGGAGAGACAGACACCCGCTAGCCACCTTATGCATCTAGTGCATGTCAGGCGGTGGAACCGGTCTCACGTAAGCGTACGTGTAAAGTTGGTCCGGGTCGCTTCATCCCACAATACCGCCGAATCAAGATAAGACTAGTAGCGGCAAGCAAATTAACAAACTCGACGCCCACAACTGCTTTGTGTTCTACTCGTGCATAGATTCTACGCATAGACCTAGCTCATGATGCCACTGTTGGGAGACGTAGTAGTAAATCAAAATTTTCCTACGTTCACCAAGATCTATCTATGGAGAAACCAGAAACGAGAGGGGAGAGATTGCATCTTCATACCTTTGAAGATCGCTAAGCGGAAGCGTTACAAGAACGCGGTTGATGGAGTCGTACTCGCAGCGATTCAGATCGCGGTAGATCCGATCAAGTGCCGAACGGACGGCACCTCCGCGTTCAACACACGTGCAGCCCGGTGACGTCTCCAACACCTTGATACAGCAAGGAGGAAGGAGAGGTTGGGGAAGGGATCCAACAGCAGCACGACGGCGTGGTGGTGGTGGAGTAGCAAGGTATTCCGACAGGGCTTCGCCTAAGCGCTGCGGAGGAGGAAGAAGAGAGGTAGGGCTTCGCCGTGAGAGAGAGAGATCAAATCTTGTCTCAAAACATCCAAAACCTCAAGTATATATAGGAGGAGGGACGTGGAGGGCTGGCTTGGCCTCTACTCCAAAGAGGAGATGGCCGGCCGAATTAAAGGGAGAGTCCACCTCCCACAAGGGAGGTGGATCTCCTCCTTTTAAATCCTTTTTGCCTTATCTCCTTATCTCCAGCCGCATGGGCCTTTAGAAAAAGTCTTGCCCAGCCCAATAAGGGCTGGCACACTTTATCTAACAGCCCATGTGGTCCTTTGGTCGTCACACCCCTCCCGGGGGTTATCCGGCACCCTCCCGGCACTCCCGGTACACTACCGATGAGCCCGAAAACTTTCCGGTGACCAAAACTGGACTTCCTATATATCAATCTTTACCTCCGGACCATTCCGGAGCTCCTCGTGACGTCCGGGATCTCATCCGGGACTCCGAACAACCTTCGGTAATCACGTATACCTTTTCCCTATAACCCTAGCGTCATCGAACCTTAAGTGTGTAGACCCTACGGGTTCGGGAGACACGTAGACATGACCGAGACACCTCTCCGGTCAATAACCAACAGCGGGATCTGGATACCCATGTTGGCTCCCACGTACTCCACGATGATCTCATCGGATGAACCACGATGTCAAGGATTCAATCAATCCCGTATACAATTCCCTTTGTCTATCGGTATGATACTTGCCCGAGATTCGATCGTCGGTATCCCCATACCTTGTTCAATCTCGTTACCGGCAAGTCTCTTTACTCGTTCCGTAATACATCATCCCGTGACTAACTCCTTAGTCACATTGAGCTCATAATGATGATGTCTTACCGAGTGGGCCCAGAGATACCTCTCCGTCACACGGAGTGACAAATCCCAGTCTCGATTCATGCCAACCCAACAGATACTTTCGGAGATACCCGTAGTGCACCTTTATAGCCACCCAGTTACGTTGTGACGTTTGGCACACCCAAAGCATTCCTACGGTATCCGGGAGTTGCACAATCTCATGGTCTAAGGAAACGATACTTGACATTGAAAAGCTTTAGCAAACGAACTACACGATCTTGTGCTATGCTTAGAATTGGGTCTTGTCCATCACATCATTCTCCTAATGATGTGATCCCGTTATCAATGACATCCAATGTCCATGGCCATGAAACCGTGACCATCTATTGATCAACGAGCTAGTCAACTAGAGGCTCACTAGGGACATGTTGTGGTCTATGTATTCACACATGTATTATGGTTTCCGGTTAACACAATTATAGCATGAACAATAGACAATTATCATGAACAAGGAAATACAATAATAACCATTTTATTATTGCCTCTAGGGCATATTTCCAACAGTAATATCAATACTAAGTGGTATTCCTCATGAACACACATTTTTAGGGTCGTGAAGTGCATAAGGCACATCACTCCCCCAAAATGGGATAATCCATTAATATCTCACAAAGAGCCAACTAAGATACAAACATGATGCAAACAGTCTCTACACAAGACTCACACATACATGATGTGCAACCCATCATCCATACTTGATTTCTCAAGATAAACAAATAGGAAGCACAACATATACAAACATATGCAAGGTACAAAACCACAACATGCAAAGGGGCAAGTAACTAACAGTGTATTCAATTTAAGTACAAGTTACCGCAAGAAGGAACCTTGGATATAAGATAGAAACTTGATAATACACATGACTTGGCTTGAGATAATATGAATGATGAAGATCCCTTAATTCTTCATGATGTAGCCAAGTCACCAATGCCCTCCAACAATACCTATTGATCAAGTTTGAGCTTGTTGGTCCCCAACCTAGTTGGGTCCTAAGAGGTTCGTCACAATAGGCTTGGCTACCCAAATGGTTCTTTTCTTGACACCACTTTGAGTACCAACCAACTTGGCAAACACATTGCCAACCTTATCCTTCCCAAGAGAATAGATATCATCAATAATGATTGGGTTGGATAAGTTACCATTAGTGCATGAAGAACCAAAGTGACCCTTCTCACGACGTAAGTAGCAACATTTACCCTTTACTTTCTTCTCAATTGATTTCTCAACTTGAGGAGCGTTGACTTGGGTCTTCTTGGCAAGTGGCCTTTCTTCAACTTGGCGTTGAGCATGAGATTGAACTTGTGGCCGCTTCTCTTGTTGCTTGTCACTATGGGGCTTCTTCTTCAATGGGCAAGATCTAACATGGTGCCCTTCTATTTTGCACTTGAAGCAAAACAATCTTGGCCGAGTTCTTGACTTGTTCTTGGCCCTTCTTGTTGTTTCTCTTGGACTTCTTCTTCTTATTGGAGTTGAATCCAAGTCCACATTTGTTATTTGGGGATTTTTTTCCCACACAAGATATTGTTGAGTGTGGACTTCCCTTCATGACTCTTTTCCAAGTCTTTCTTCAAAGAAGTGACTTGGGCCTTGAGCTCTTTGATTTCCTCTACATGGTTAGTATCAATACAAGTACTAGAGGAAGTATATGCTTCATCGTTAGAGCAATAAGGCAAGGAAAGTAATGCATCACAAGATGTACCAACATTATGAGTAGATGAACTACGAGGACTAGCACATGGCAATAAAGCATTTCTACTAGATGTAGTGCTAATTTACACATGAGGCTCACTAGATGTTACCTTAGTAGTACTAGCCTCATGAGCTATCTTTAGCACATTATGAGATACTAGAAGATCGTCATGAGAGCTACAAAGCTTTTAATGACTTTATTCCAATTTCCCATAATTGCTAGATAGCAACTCAAGTTGAGCCCTTAGCTCAACATTCTCCTTTGATATGGATGCTTCACAAGAAATAGAGTTAGTAGCACAAGCATCATCATTAGCAACAAGAGGAGAAGGCAACTTGGCAAGCTCTTTAGCATATGAAACTTTAAGTTGAGCATGAGACTCGGTAAGTTCAATGAGCAAACTCTTAACGACCCTTGAGCCATTTTCGAGGTGCTCAAAGTCCTCAAGGAGTTTAGCATGTGCACCTTAAAGCTTATCATTTTTAGTTCTAAAATCATTAGCCACCTTGAGAGCTCTTTCACGGGATTCCTTTAATCTAGATAATTCTAGAGAAAAGGTCTCCTCAAGAGATTCCTTGGTGGTTTGTTCATTTTCAGGAGCTTGAGATAGCTCTGCGCTCTCATTAGCGTAATCACGTTCATGAACTTCCATTTTCTCAATGGTGGCCTCATGCTCCTCGAGATGAGCTTCCAACTCCTCAATATATTTCTTGCCCTCAATGGCAATAGACATGATTTCCATGAAGTTGGAACGAGCAATATTATTCTTATGAAGATCTTTAAAAAACATTTCCCCCTTAAGTTTTAAGGAAGCTATATTATCACTCTCTTCATCATTATCATCAAGATCATCATCGTGAGATATATTGGGATTCAAAGTAGGAGATACCTTTGAAGCCTTAGCCATAAGGCAAAAGTGAGAAACAAAAGATGTTGATGTAGGATCCTTGAAGCACCATTCAAGACCACATCTTGTTCCATGGAGTGTTGGGTGTCCTCTACATTGTTAGCACAACAACTCAAGGACCTAGATACATTTTTATCATGGCAACAAGATATAGCAAGCATATCATCATGAGATTTAGTCAAGCGATTTGTACATGATATGCAAGGACTATCAACACAAGAATGTGAAACATTTAAAGTGCTCGAGGTGTTAAAGTCCAAAGATGAAGCATTGCAATAAGATAGTGAAGAAGAATTATCAACAATAAGCCCACTATCATCATTATAGTGACCATCACTACTCACCATATAATTGCCTTGTGGCAATCCACATGTAGGTGAAGAAGAAGTTGAGAAGACAACACGACCAGAGGTGGAGGGAGAACAATCATCCTTACAAATCTTGGACACACCATATTTATCTTGAAGCTTTGTCCACAACTCATGAGCATCCCGGAATGGCATGAGTTCAAATATAACTACATTGCTCAAAGCATCAAAAAGCACATTAGAAGCTTGAGCATTGACATAAGAGTTTTTCTCATCCTCTAAAGATATGTGTGGAGAATCCTTTGGAGGAGAAAAACCCATATCTACAATTCGCTCTAAATTTGGGTCCATGACCCTAAAGAGACTAAGCATGCGAATTACCCAAACATCAAAATTTGTGCCATCGAAACTAAGAGTGCTAGAGAATCTTAATCCCCTAGTAGAGATCCTTACTCTCTAGGTGGTAAAACCTAACAATGAGAAACCTCGCTCTAATACCAATTGAAAGGACGTGGATGTCGCCTAGAGGGGGGTGAATAGGCGCTTTAAAATAATTACGATTTAGGCTTGAACAAATGCGGAAAAAAACTATCGTTTAATTAGTCAAGCACAAAACCTAAAACAACTAGGCTCACCTATATGCACCAACAACTTATGCTAAGCAAGATAGACAACTAAGTGATTGCAAGATATATAACAAGAAACAATATGGCTATCACAAAGTAAAGTGCATAAACAAAGGGGCTCGGGAAGACATAACCGAGGCATGCGGAGACGATGATGTATCCCGAAGTTCACACCCTTGCGGATGCTAATCTCCATTCAGAGCAGTGTGGAGGCACAATGCTCCCCAAGAAGCCACTAGGGCCATCGTAAATCTCCTCACGCCCTCGCACAATGCAAGATGCCATGATTCCACTAAGGGGCCCATGAGGGTGGTCACTGAACCCGTACAAATAAGGTTGGGGCAATCTCCACAACTTGATTGGAGGCTCCCAGCGACACCACGAAGCTTCACCACAATGGATTGTGGCTCCAAGGTGACCTCAAATGCTCGGGGGAATCTCCACAACCTAATTGGAGACCCCGAAGCTTGCCCAGAGCTTTGCACCACAATGATTGAGCTCTGAGGCACCACCAACCGTCTAGGGCGCCAAAGCACCCAAGAGGAACAAGCTCTAGGGTGCTCAAACACCCAAGAGTAATAGCTTCTCAACTTCTCACTTCCACGTATCACCATGGAGAACTCAAACCTATGCAGCAAATGCAATGGCAAGGGCACACGGAGTGCCCATGTCCTTCACTCCCAAATCCCACCAAAGCAACTAATGCTCAGGAGGGAAATGAGAGGAAGAACGAAGAAGAACATGAAGAACTCCAAGATCTAGATCCAAGGGGTTCCCCTCACTTAGAGGAGAAAGTCATTGGTGGAAATGTGGATCTAGATCTCCCCTCTATTTTCCCTCAAGAACTAGCAAGAATCATTGGAGAGATTGAGAGTTAGCAAGCTTGAAGAAGGTCAATAATGGGGGAAGAACACGAGCTCAAAGGATAAGGTCCATTGGAGAAGAAGACCCCCTTTTATAGGTGGGGAAAAATCCAACCGTTATCCACTCACTCAGCCCCGCGTATCCCGGTACTACCGCAAAAGTCACGGTACTACCGTGACGGCTTGCGGTACTACCGCAGCCTTGTGTGGTACTACCGCTAGCACGGGAGTAACCGGCCCTGGCCGTTAGCACGGGGCCACAAGAGGTAGAACCGCAGGAGCGGTACTACCGCGAGCCCGTGCGGTACTACCGCACGGACAGTAGAGGCATCCACTGGAGGTGCACGGAAGTAAAAAATTACTTTCGTGCCAACCTTCGAAGAGGGAAACTCTGCGAAAAAGTCCACACGATAGTACCGGAAGTCATTTGCGGTACTACCACCCGAGGGGCGGAAGTAAAAAATTACTTCCGTGCTTGCGGTACTACCGCCCTCAGGGAGGAAGTAAAAAATTACTTCTGTGCCACTTGCGGTACTACCGCTCCGAGGAGCAGTACTACCGAAATCCATTGAACTGCAACACCTACAACTACTCGGCTAGGAAAACAGAAGAATACAGTCAAAACCAGAACTGCCACAACTTTTGCAAACGGACTCGGAATTCAATGAAACAAAGTTTTTTGGAAAGCTAACGACATGTGCTAACACAATATTGATTGAAATGTCAATAAGAAGCAAATTATAAAAGTCCCATAATAAAGTGGTGAGAACCCTTCCTCGAATAAGACCGGTGAAACTTCTAACACCGAAAACGCAATAGACGAAGCATATGAAATCTGTTTTCGATGTACTAGAGCTTGTCACAAAGATAACCACAAGCTCAAGAACCCACGTAGAGAAAAGCCAACAAAGAACCAAGAAATATGATGATGCCAAGAATGCAATGGTTTGAGCTATCAATGAACTATACGATCAAGCTACTCACTTGAGAGCCACATTGATAGTACGGAAATCGATCCTATAACCCGGTCTCTCAACTACCACCGTGAGACCGGTAAAATAGAAAACCCTATCAAGGTCAAACCTTAGCCTTGCGCATAGTCCACTTGAGCTAGATGATGATGATCTTGACTTCCTCAATATGGACCACATTTCTTGATTGTGTTGGCTTGATGAAGACTAGATGATTGTTGCCCCATACTCCACTCTGGGTGAGCCACTCTTCGGCACATCTTCACAAGTCCATTGTCGCCACAATAAACGGCGAGCCTCAAGCATGATCTATCCATGATGCTTCACTTGATCTTGCACATCGCAACCTTGATAACGATCTCCACTTGATGTCATGTTCCATGGGATGTATGGGATCTGCCTCTTGATGCAAGACCATGTAAATATACCTAACCCCACAAAGAACTCTCACGTAGACCATGGATTAGTACACAAAGCATAATGGACAATGCTTACCACACCATGGGATCACTTGATCCCTCTCAGTACATCTTGTACGCTTTGTCTGTTGATCAACTTGATTCACTTTTTGACTTAGTATTGATCAACCTTGTATCTTAGCTTATCTCTTCATAAAGGTGATGTCTTGAAGGCAAACATGAATGCTCACACAATATCCTTCTTCAAGACATGCTTGCAATAAGCTCAACTCTCACATGACCAATCTTTGGATAAACCATGAATACCACCTTGGTTATCATATAAACTCCTTGAAACCCAACAGATGGACTTCAAGAAGTGCTTATGGACAAATCCTTTGAATATAACTCAAGGCAACCATTAGTCCATAGGGGTGTCATCAATTACCAAAACCACACATGGAGAAATGTGCTCTTACAATCTCCCCCATTTTGGTAATTGATGACAACCACTTTCAAGACAGTTTATATAAGGAAAATAGGCACAACCAAGCACACACAAATGCAATGCATGAATGTGAGATGCAAATGCTTAAACAACAAAAGCAAAACTCTTAAAGCATTCCAAAATAAACTCTCTAAACTTATCCCCCATTGGCATCGATTGCCAAAATGGCCGAAAAGTTTAGAAAGCCAATATAATAGGTGTTCCTCCAAATAGTTTGTATATCTGAAAATACGTGTTCAACAAAATCCACATATCCAATGATAAGTAGTTGGAGGAAGACAAACTATATTGAGAATACAAAGATTGGTTATTGATATTTTTAGAATATGTAGGAACCAATATGGGCATCCAGGTCCCGCTATTGGTTATTGACCGTAGAGGTTTCTCAGACATGTCTACATAGTTCTCGAACCCGCAGGGTCTGCACACTTAAGGTTTGGTGACATTTTGGTAGTATAGAGTTATGCATGATGGTGACCGAAGGTTGTTCGGAGTCTCGGATGAGATCCTGACGTCGCGAGGAGCTCCGTAATGGTCTGGAGGTAAAGATTGATATATAGGAAGTCCTATTTTGGTCGCTAGAAAAGTTTCGGGCTCATCTGTAGTGTACCGAGAGTGCCGATGGTGTATCGGGTGACCATCGGGAGGGGTATTTCGACCCAAGAGGCTACATGGGCTATGGGAGAGTGAATACCAGCCCTTAGTAGGATGTTGGAAGTCCCACAGGAGGCCCATGTGGCTGGGAAGAAAATCCCAAAGAGAAAAAGGTGGAAAAAGGCAAAAAGGCCAAAATAAGGAGGAGTCCTAGTCCTACTAGGATTGGAGGAGGAATCCTCCTCTCCTCTTGGTTCAGCCGAAGCCTAGATGGATTGGCCGTTGGTCCAAGCCTCCTCCTCTCTTCCTCTTATATATACTAGAGGTTTTAGGGTTTTTGCACTAGATTTTCAGCCACGTGCTACCCATTCCTCTAGTGCATAGTTTCTCCTCTAGAACGGTTTTCTACAGTGCTTAGGCGAAGCCCTACCGGAATTGATCCACCACCATCGTCGCGACGCCGTCACGCTGCCGGAGAACTCATCTACCTCTCCGCTCCCTCTTGCTGGATCAAGAAGGCGGAGATCATCATCAAGCTATACGTGTGCTCAACGCGGAGGTGCCGTTCATTCGGTGCTTGATCAGGACGGATCGTGATTGGATCGCGGGACGCTTGGTGATTTCAATCCCGAAGACTTTAGACTACACCAATCGTGTTTCTTAGCGCTTCCCGCTTAGTGATCTACAAGGGTATGTAGATCCACTCTCCCTCTCGTAGATGCTCATCACCATGGATAGGTCTTGCGAGAGTGTAGGAAATTTTTTGTCTCCCATGCGACGTTCCCCAACATCTCTCCCATTGAAGATAAACCAATCTAGTTGGACAAACTAAATCATATAATATTGCATATACATAAAAGGACCAGCAAGGAACTCAGTATAATTTCAACAAACACACCGCACAAAGTGATTACATCAAATAGATCATCGCGAAGATGTGATGGACTTTGTATTAAAGAACATGGAGAGAAAGATAGCCATCTAGGTACTAACTACGGACCCGTAGGTATGTGGTGAACTACTCACACATCACCATTGGAGAAAAAAGGTTATTGTAGAGGCCCTCCATGATCGATCCCCCCTCCAGCAAGGCATCGAAACATGCCTCCAAATGGGCACACGGCAGAATAGAGACTTGCGGCGGCAAATAAAGTTTTTCGGGTGGCTCCCAAGGGTTTTTGAAATATATGAGGATTTATATGCTAGAGTAGTGGGCCAGGAGACGAGTGGGGCAGCCAGTGATGACGCACAAGTATAGGGGATCAATTTTAACTCTTTTTGATAAGTAAGAGTGTCAAACCCAACGAGGAGCAAAAGGAAATGACAAGTAGTTTTTAGTAAGGTAATGTCTGCAAGTGCTGAAATTGAAAGTAGGGAAGTAGTTTGATAGCAAGATAATTTGTAAGGAGCAAGTAACGAATATAGTAACAAAAGTGCAGCAAGTTAGCCCAATCCTTTTGAGGCAAAGGACAGGCCAAAGTGGTCTCTTATGATAAGCAAAGCATTCTTGAGGGTACACGGGAATTTCATCTAGTCACTTTCATCATGTTGGTTTAATTCATGTTTGGTACTTTGATAATTTGATATGTGGGTGGACCGGTGCTTAGGTGCTGCTCTTACTTGAGCAAACCTCCTACTTATGATTAACCCTCCCGCAAGCATCCGCAACTACGAGAAAAGTATTAAGAATAAATTCTAACCATAGCATTAAACTTTTGGATCCAATCGGTCCCTTACGGAATAGCGCATAAACTGGGGTTTAAGCTTCTATCACTCTCGCAACCCATCATCTAATTTCTACTCCACAATGCATTCCCTTAGGCCCAAATATGGTGAAGTCTCATGTACTCGATGTTCAAATGACACCACTAAGGGAATCACAACATACATACTATCAAAATATCGAACACATATCAAATTCACATGATTACTTGCAACATGATTTCTCCCGTGACCTCAAGAACAAAAGTAACTACTCACAAATAATAATCATGCTCAAGATTAGAGGGGTATTAAATAGCATAATGGATTTGAACATATAATCTTCCACCAAATAACCATATAGTGATCAACTACAAGACGTAATCAACACTACTAGTCACCCGCAAGCACCAATCTATAGTTCCGGTAGCAAGATTGAACTCAAGAGATGAACTAAGGTTTGAGAGGAGTTGGTTCTATTGAAGATGTTGATGAATATTGTCCTCCCCAAGATGAGAGAGTTGTTGGTGATGATGATGACGATGATTTCCCCCTCCGGGAGGGAAGTTCCCTCGGCGGAATCGCTCCGCCGGAGGGCAAAAGTGCTCCTGCCCAAGTTCCGCCTGGAGGCGGCGGCGCTTCGTCCCGAAAGCCTCCTCCTTATTTTTTCTAGGTCAAAATGACTTATATACCAGAAGATGGGCACCGGAGGTGGGCCGAGGAGGGCACAACCCACCAGGGCGCGCTTGGGCTCCCTGGCGCGCCCAGGTGAGTTGTGCCCACCTGGTGGGCCCCCTCTGGTAGTTATTTGTTCCAATAATTCTTAAATAATCCATAAAAAATCTCTGTGGAGTTTCAGATTGTTTGGAGTTGTGCAGAATAGGTAGCCTGATGTAGCTTTTCCAGGTCCAGATTTCCAGCTGCCACAATTCTCCCTCTTGGTGTGTTCCTTGCAAATTATGAGAGAAAAGGCATTAGAATTACTCCAAAAGCATTATTATGGATAAAAACATTATAAATAACAGCAAGAAAACATGATGCAAAATGGACGTATCAACTCCCCCAAGCTTAGACCTCGCCTGTCCTCAAGCGAAAACCAAAATCGAAAAACATGTCCACATGCTTTGAGAGAGAGGTGTCGATAAAACAAAATACGGACATAGAAGCATCATGTTGATTATTATCACGGCAACAAAATTAAACATAGGACTTTTATCATAGAACTTTTATCATATACTTCTCATGAATAAGTAATAGTTCATCTCACAATTGATGTATAAAGCAAAAAAAACTCTATTAGAAACCAACAAACTATGTTCTCAGTCAACTTTGGAACTATAATTCATCATCTTTTCAGGAAGGGTCACGTATCGGAGCGTTTAGGCAAATCCACATACTCAACCATCATATAGTCTTCTATGATTTCTAATACTCGCCTCGTACCCATGATTAAAATGTTTCAACCGGACACATAGAAAGATAGGGGCTTATAGTTTCGCCTCCCAACATCCTCACCTCAAGGGTGATGTCAACAATAATGACTCATGCTATCTATATTCAGCTGGACATATGTGCCTAGATCTTTCCTCACAACATGATGCTTGCCAAAGGAGAAACACAAAAGGAATAGAGAAAAACTTTGACTCTTGCATAAAAGTAAAAGATAGGCCCTTCGCAGAGGGAAGCATAGGTTGTCATGTGCTTATTTGTTTGTATGCTCAATCCCTTAGTGCAAGAGAATGCCATGTTGTATTGCCCCTTAAGATGACAACCTCTATTATGCAGTCTGCCGCTTTTATTCTTTGTCATCCAAGTCCGTACAACGCTCAATTTTCTCTTACACTAAATGATCTTACACTTTTAGAAGCAATTTTTATTGCCTTATTGCACCGATGACAACTTACTTCAAGGATCTTGCTCAATCCATAGGTAGGTATGGTGGACTCTTGAAAATAGGATTTGGGTTTAAGGATTTTTGGATGCACAAGTAGTATCTCTACTTAGTGCGGAATTTTTGGATAGCAAAGGTAGGGGGCAAGCATCACATGTTAAAGGATCTACGACAATATGACTTCTATGCGAATATAAACAAACATAAGTCATTAAGTTGTCTTCCTTGTCCAACGTCAATAATTTTGGCATATAATATTTTGATGAGGGCTCACAATCACAACAGATTTCTAGGATAGTACATTTATATGTGAATATTCTCTTCCCTTATTAATTCTTTCATGAGTTGCATCATTGACTAATGCTATGTTTGTCAATATCTAATAAAATTTCTTACTTATACTTTTCCTTATGTGGTGCCATCACATACCATAGGATTAGTATATGATCTTATTGATTTATTCCATTTCTTTCATTTATTTCTTATTTCTTTTTCTTTATTTCCAACATGAAAGTAAAGAAAGCAAAAACTCAAACTAAATTTTATCATATAACTTGCACATGATTACAATGATAGATCACTAAGCAAACTCTGAAATAAGAAAGGATCAAACTGAACTTTATTTCATCTAGGGAAAAGATTGAACTAAGATAAGTAAAAGCAAAAATATAGTGGGATGATACGACACCGAGACACCTCCCCCAAGCTTGGCAAAAGCCAAGGGGAGTGCCCATACCCGATACTCAATTCTCCTTTGGTGGTCAAGAAGATGATGGTGGTGAAGTAGAAGTCTTGTCCTCGGATTTCCATGACAGTGGTCCACCATCATGAGAGGAAGAGTGAGTCTCACGGGTACTGCAACTAGCAGCCAAACTCATACCTTTAAACCTTGCCTCATATTCAAAGACTTGGTTCTGGAGGTCATAGATCTGGCTTTGAAGGAAGTTGATTTGCTCATTGAAGGTGAAGACGATGTCCTTCATGGTCTTGCCATCCACCTTGAGATCACGGGAGAGGTCCTTGATCATGAGGTTATTGGCATGGAGTCCACGCTCCACCATCCCCTTGCACCGGAAGACATCTTGCTCCACAGCTTCAAGCCTAGACTCCACGGTTCCCGTCCCCTTGGGACAGGGCACATCGCGAAGGTGCAGCACCCCCTCATGCATCTCAATGACCTAAGGGTGCTGCACCACCTCCCAAAGATATGGGTTGATGACATTCTTGAAGAACTTGTCCTTGGAGGAGCTTGAAGAATCCATGGTAGATGGGATCTGATAGAAAACAGCAAAGGAAAAAGAGAACAGAGGATTTCTCTGCGATATGGTGATCAACAAGTACATGGAAGAAAAACGGAGTATGGAAGGTGTCCCAGGTGGGCACAACCCACCTGGGCGCGCCTTGCCTGGCACGCCCTGGTGTCTTGTGCCCACCAGGAGACGCTTCCTGGGGGTTTCTTTATTTCCAAAATTCTAAAATATTCCAAAACTAACAGAAAATATTTTTGCGGATTTTTCGGAGTCCGTTTACTTACCGTATCATGTACCTCCTTATTTTCACGATTCTGGAGTGTTCCGGAAGAACTCTTTTATGTGTTCTTCCGGTGTCAAAGTTTGGATAATATTACTTTCAACATTAATAGGCGTACCTGAGATATAATGCTTTATTCGTTGTCCATTGACAACCTTCGGGTTAGTACCTTCGGAATTATTTATTTTGATGGAACCAGATCCGTAAACCTTCTCGATGACATATGGGCCTTCCATTTCGAGAGGAGCTTCCCTGCAAAAAATCTAAAACGAGAGTTCTCCATTCATCTAATGAGCTAATATCAAATAACCTCTTCTCACCAGCAAGTTTGAAATCATAATTGAGCTCTTTAACCGCCCAAAATGCTTTATGTTCTAACTCAAGAGGCAAATGACAAGCTTTCCCATAAACCATTTTATAAGGAGACATACCCATAGGATTTTTATAAGATGTTCTATAAGCCTAAAGTGCATCATCTAATTTATTAGACCAATTCTTCCTGGACCTATTTACAGCCTTTTGCAAAATTAATTTTATTTCTCTATTGCTAAGTTCAACTTGACCACTAGACTGAGGATGATAGGGTGATGCAATTATATGGTTAACATCATATTTGGCAAGCATTTTACAGAAAGCACCATGAATAAAGTGTGAACCACCATCAGTCATTAAATATCTAGGGACTCCAAACCTTGGGAAAATAACTTCCTTAAGCATTTTAATAGAGGTGTTGTGATCAGCACTACTAGTTGGAATAGCTTCTACCCATTTAGTAACATAATCAACAGCAACCAATATATGTGTATACACATTAGAGGAAGGAAAAGGTCCCATGTAATCAAATCCCCAAACATCAAATGGTTCAACAGCAAGTCAATAATTCATAGGCATTTCTTGACGCTTACCGATATTACCTATTCTTTCACATTCATCGCAAGATGAGACATACTTACGGGCATCCTTGAAGAGGGAAGGCCAATAAAATCCAGATTGCAATACCTTATGAGCAGTTCTATCTCCAGCATGATGCCCTCGATAAGCCTCGGAGTGACATTTCCATAGGATTTGTCCCTGTTCATGCTCAGGTACACAACGTCTAATAATACCATCTACTCCTTGTTTATAAAGATGTGGGTCATCTCAAAAGTAATGTCTTAAATCATAGAAGATTTTTTTGTTTTGTTGGTAAGTAAAGCTAGGTGGTAAATATTTAGAAACAATGTAATTAGCATAGTCAGCATACCAAGGAGTACTATTAGCAACATTTATTGCAGCTAACTGCTCATCAGGAAAACTATCATCAATAGGTAGTGGGTCATAAAGCACATTTTCAAGCCTAGACAAGTTACAGCTATGGGGTTCTCACCTCCTTTTCTATCAGTGATATGTAAATCAAATTCTTGTAACAAGAGAACCCAACGAATAAGTCTAGGTTTAGCATATTTATTTTCCATAAGATATTTAATAGCAGCATGGTCTGTGTGAACAGTTACTTCGGAATCAACAATATAAGGTCTAAATTTATCACAAGCAAACACAACTGCTAAGAATTCTCTTTTAGTAGTAGCATAATTTCTTTGAGCATTGTCTAGAGTTTTACTAGCATCATGAATAACATTCAATTTCTTATCAACTCTTTGTCCTAGAACAACACCAACAACATAATCACTAGCATCACACATAATTTCAAAAGGCAAGTTCCAATCCGGTGGTTGAACAATAGGTGCAGTAATGAAGGCTTTCTTGAGTGTTTTAGAGGCTTCTAGACAATCATCATCAGAAACAAAAGGGATATCCTTTTTTAAGAGATTAGTAAGAGGCCTAGAAATTTTAGAAAAGTCTTTGATAAATCTCCTATAGAAACCAGCATGACCTAAGAAACTACGAATACCTTTTATATCTTTAGGACATGGCATTTTCTCAATTGCATCAACCTTATTTTGGTCCACTTCAGTACCTCTTTCAGAAATTTAATGACCCAAGACAATGCCTTCATTAACCATAAAGTGGCACTTATCCCAATTCAAGACAAGATTTGTTTGTTCACATCTCTGCAAAACTCGCTCAAGATTGCTTAAACAATCATCAAAAGACTTCCCATAAATAGAGAAGTCATCCATGAAA
The DNA here is from genome assembly GCA_022496015.1 of Hordeum marinum. Classification (NCBI taxonomy): domain Eukaryota; kingdom Viridiplantae; phylum Streptophyta; class Magnoliopsida; order Poales; family Poaceae; genus Hordeum; species Hordeum marinum. The sequence goes on from CM039675.1 coordinate 353,952,984, forward strand.
ACCTCAACAATATTTTCACAAAAATTAGAGAATATAGCCATCATGCATCTTTGAAAGGTAGCAAGTGCATTACATAAACCAAAAGGCATGCGTCTATAAGCATAGGTTCCAAAAGGACAAGTAAAAGTGGCCTTTTCTTGATCAGGTTGTGATACAGGTATTTGTGAAAAGCCAGAATATCCATCAAGGAAGCAAAAGTGTGTGTGCTTAGATAATCTTTCAAGCATTCGATCAATAAAAGGCAAAGGGTAATGATCTTTTCTAGTTGCTTTGTTAATTTTCTAAAATCAATTACCATTCTATAGCCTGTAATAATTCTTTGTGGAATAAGTTTATTTCTATCATTAGGAACAACAGTAATACCTCCTTTCTTAGGAACACAATGAACAGGACTTACCCATCTACTATCAGCTATAGGATAGATTATACATGCTTCCAGAAGTTTTAATATTTCCGTTCTTACCACCTCTTTCATCTTCGGATTTAACCGATGTTGGTGATCAACAACTGGTTTAGCATCAGGTTCCATATTGATTTTGTGCTGACATAGAGTGGGACTAATGCCCTTTAAATCATCAAGATTATATCCAATAGCAGCTCTGTGATTCCTTAGAACTTTCAATGATCTTTCTTCTTCATGTTCTGAAAGGTTAGCACTGATAATAATAGGATATATCTTCTTTTCATCAAGATTAGCATATTTCAAAGTGTTTGGCAATTGTTTTAATTCAAACACAGGATCACCTTTAGGTGGAGGAGGACCTCCAAGAGTTTCAATAGGTAAATTGTGTTTAAGCAGATGACGTTGTTCAAAGAAAACTTTACCTATTTCATTTCTTTCATGCATATGTAAATCATTTTCATGGTCTAGCAGATATTGGTCTAAAGGATCTGTAGGTGGTACAGCAATAGAAGCAAGACCAATTAATTCATACTTACTAGGCAATTCTATTTCATGATGATTTCTACTAAACTTGGAAAAATTAAACTCCTGAGACTCATCACCAAAGCTAACTCCCACAGTTTGTTTCTTACAATCTATCTTAGCATTAACTCTGTTCAAGAAAGGTCTACCAAAGATAATGGGACAGAAGTCATCTTGTGGGGAACCAAGAACAAGAAAATCAGTAGGGTATTTTATTTTCCTACACAAGACTTCAGCATCTCTAATAATCCCAAATGGTGATATAGTATCTATTAGCAAGTTTAATAGTAACATATATTTCTTCTATCTCAGCAGGTGCTATGTCTTTCATAATCTCTTCATATAAAGTGTAAGTAATAGCACTCACACTAGCACCCATATCACATAAACCATAATAATAGTGATCTCCTATTTTAACTGAAATAACAGGCATGCCCACAACAGGTCTATGGTTATCTTTTCTATCAGGTTTAGCAATTCTAGGAGCTTCTTCACAGAAGTAAATAACATGCCCATCAATATCTTCTTCCAAGAGATCTTTAACCATAGCAATGCTAGGTTATACTTTAATTTGTTCTTCAGGTTTAGGTGCTCTAACACAGCTTTTGTTAACCATAGTTGAAACTTTAGCATGTTCCTTTATCCTAACAGGGAAAGGTGGTTTCTCTATATAAGCAGAAGGAACAACTGGATCAACATTATAGAGTATAGATTCTTATTTAACCGGTGCTGGTTTTTAATTTCTTCTTTAATAGGTGGGTGATATTTAAACCACTTCTCCTTAGGGAGTTCATCATGAGTAGCAAATGATTCACAAAAGGTGGCTACTATCGCAGAGTCAAGTCCATATTTAGTGCTAAACTTTTGAAAAGCATCGATATCCATAAAAGATTTAACACAATCATACTTAAGTTTAATACCTGAATCTTTACCTTCGTCGCGTTCCCAATCTTCAGAGTTGCATTTAATTCTTTCCAAACGATCCCACCGGAATTCAATAGTCTTCTTCATAAAAGAACCAGCACAAGAAGTATCAAGCATGGTTTGATCATTACGAGAAAGCCGAGCATAAAAATTCTGGATAATAATTTCTCTTGAGAGATCATGATTGGGCATGAATATAACATTGACTTAAGACTCCCCCAATCTAGAGCGATACTTTCTCCTGTACGAGGCCAAAAATTATATATATAATTCCGATCACGATGAACTAGATGCATAGGATAAAATTTCTAGTGGAACTCCAATTTCAAACGATTCCAACTCCATGATCCAATATCATCGCATAGCCTATACCATGCCAATGCTTTTCCCTTCAAAGATAAAGGGGAAATATTTTTCATAACTTGATCCCTGGGTAAACCTACAAGCTTAAATAATCCACAGATTTGTTCCACATATATCAAGTGCATATCAGGCTGTTCAGTTCCATCTCCTGCATAAGTATTAGCTAGTAGTTGTTCTATCATACCTGAAGGAATTTCATATTCAATATTTCCAGTAGGTGCAGTAGGTTGAGGGGTAGCTAATTGTGGTTCCGTACGATGTGAAGATACCCCGAACAAACTCCTCAAAGGATTGTTTTCCATAGTAACAAGTGCCAATAAATTTCAGCACATTAGATAAATGTTTCCTTACCAAATTCCACTTACCAAAGGCGCTTCACTCCCTGGCAACAGCGCCAGAAAATAGCATTGATGACCCACAAGTATAGGGGATCAATTGTAGCTCTTTTCAAGAAGTAAGAGTGTCAAACCCAATGAGGAGCAGAAGGAAATGACAAGTAGTTTTCAGTAAGGTAATGTTTGCAAGTGCTGAAATTGTAAGTAGGGAAGTAGTTTGATAGCAAGATAATTTGTAACGAGAAAGTAACGAATATCGTAACAAAGTGCAGCAAGGTATCCCAATCCTTTTGAGGCAAAGGACAGGCCAAAGTGGTCTCTTATGATAAGCAAAGCGTTCTTGAGGGTACACGGGAATTTGATCTAGTCACTTTCATCATGTTGGTTTAATTCGTGTTTGGTACTTTGATAATTTGATATGTGGGTGGACCGGTGCTTAGGTGCTGCTCTTACTTGAGCAAACCTCCTACTTATGATTAACCCTCCCGCAAGCATCCGCAACTACGAGAAAAGTATTAAGAATAAATTCTAACCATAGCATTAAACTTTTGGATCCAATCGGTCCCTTACGGAATACCGTATAAACTGGGGTTTAAGATTTTGTCACTCTCGCAACCCATCATCTAATTGCAACTCCACAATGCATTCCCTTAAGCCCAAATATGGTGAACTGTCATGTAGTCGACGTTCACATGACACCACTAAGGGAATCACAACATACATACTATCAAAATATCGAACACATATCAAATTCACATGATTACTTGCAACATGATTTCTCCCGTGACCTCATGAACAAAAGTAACTACTCACAAATAATAATCATGCTCAAGATTAGAGGGGTATTAAATAGCATAATGGATCTGAACATATAATCTTCCACCAAATAAACCATATAGTGATCAACTACAAGATGTAATCAACACTACTTGTCACCCGCAAGCACCAATCTATAGTTCTGGTAACAAGATTGAACTCAAGAGATGAACCAGGGTTTGAGAGGAGTTGGTGTTGTTCAAGATGTTAATGAATATTGCCCTCCCCAAGATGGGAGAGTTGTTGTTGGTGATGTTGACGATGATGATTTCCCCCTCCGAGAGGGAAGTTCCCCCGGCGGAATCGCTCCGCCGGAGGGCAAAAGTGCTCCTGCCCAAGTTCCGCCTCGAGGCGGCGGCGCTTCGTCCCAAAATCCTCCTCCTTAGTTTTTCTAGGTCAGAGTGACTAATATACCAGAATATGGGCACCGGAGGTGGGCCGAGGAGGGCACAACCCACCAGGGCACGCCTAGGCTCCCTGTCGCACCCAGATGAGTTGTGCCCACCTGGTGGGTCCCCTCTGGTAGTTATTTGCTCCAATAATTCTTAAATAGTCCATAAAAAATCTCTGTGGAGTTTCAGCTTGTTTGGAGTTGTGCAGAATAGGTAGCCTGACGTAGCTTTTCCAGGTCCAGATTTCCAGCTGCCAGGATTCTCCCTCTTGGTGTGTTCCATGCAAATTATGAGAGAAAAGGCATTAGAATTACTCCAAAAGAATTATTATGGATAAAAACATTATAAATAACAGCAAGAAAACATGATGCAAAATGGAAGTATCAGCCACAAGCTAACATGATGCATCCATCCCCCCTGGGCGCACCATGTTAGCTTGTGGATGTTGGAAATATGCCCTAGAGGCACTAATAAATTGGTCATTATCATGTGTACTTGTTCATGATAAAATTCTATTATCCATGCTAGAATTGTATTGATCGAAAACTCAGATACATGTGTGGATACATAGACAACACCGTGTCCCTAGTGAACATCTACTAGACTACCTCGTTGATCAAAGATGGTTAAGATTTCCTAACCATAGATATGAGCTATCATTTTATAACAGGGTCACATCATTGGGAGAATGATGTGATGGACAAGACCCAACTGTAAGTATAACATTTGATCATGTTAGTTTATTGCTACTGCTTTATACATGTCAAGTATCTGTTCCTACGACCATGAGATCATGCAACTCCTTGACACCGGAGGAATGCCTTGTGTGTATCAAGCATCAAAACATAAGTGGGTGATCATAAAGATGCTCTACAGGTATCTCTGAGGGTGTCTATTGGGTTGGCACGGATAGAGACTGGGATTTGTCACTCCGTATGACGGAGAGGTATCTCTGGGCCCTCTCGGTAATACAACATCACAAGAAGCTTGCAAGCAATGTGACTAAGGAGTTAATCGCGGGATATTGCATAATAGAATGAGTAAAGAGACTTGCTAGTAATGTGATTGAACTAGGTATGGAGATACTGACGATCGAATCTCGGTCAAGTAACATATTAATGGACAAAGGGAACTGCATAGAGGATTGACTGAATCCTTGACATCATGGTTAGACCGGTAATGATCTTCGTGGAATTTGTTGGAACCAATATGGGCATCCAGGTCTCGCTATTGGTTATTAACTGAAGAGGTGTCTCGGTCATGTCTACATGATTCTCGAACCCGTTTGGTCCGCATGCTTAACGCTCGATTGACGCTAGAGTAGTATTGGGAAGTAGCAACCCGACTCAAAACGAGTCAAGCCTCTGTGTTTTCTGTGCCATCCCTGGATCAGTATGCTGGCACACACAGTACAGCAATGTATACATCAAAGTGCAATCACATGTAATTAACGTAAAAATGATCTATACCTTAAAATCTCAGCGGAAACAGTCAACGGGAGTGGAGTCCCAATAACACCAACGGCAAGTTGAGTGTGGACCGTAACCCTGAATCGTACTCTTACCCATCGTAGAAGAGTATCTACAACATAAGACATTGCAGCCGTGTAGGTCAGTACATGGAATGTACTGGCAAGATCACCATAGCAGAACAGAAGATAGAAACTATACTATATGCAATAAGGCTTTGTGGCTCTGTGTCTGAGTTTTTGCGTAAAAGCTGATTTTATTTTCCTACACCAAAGGAATATCAGAAATTTCACTATGGAGTTACCTATCATGACATGGTTCCACCAACCGATGTCCAAATGCCCACAAGTATCATTAAGTTGCCCACAATTAGTTATCAGTCCAGTGTTGAGAGTTCAGAGATAGATCCAAGTCCAGAGGCTCAAATTGTCCGTAACCGGGGACACGGCTAATCGATTAGGTTTTAACTCTGCAGAGTGTTGTGTACTTTACCCACAAGATTCGTTCCCTCCTGGTAAGTCCTCGCACTGCATGGTGTTTGAGAACAGGATGAACGAAACATGGTCTTTCAGAGTGCTTCCCTGACTATCCGACAGTGCCCATCCAATCCTAACGTCGACTACATCTCGTAGCACTGCCTAGATAGAGTCACAACAAAGAGCAACCAAGCCAGAGCCCATAATGACTTGTGGCTACACAGGTAAGCTTCCGGGCATGAAGTATTCATCCTTCCCTTTGAGTCTGGGTGAGGCTTTCCGCGTGAATACTGGCCATCTCCAGCATCACCTAGGCAAATCCACTGGCTTCTCCAGGGTGTCGTTCCAACCATCCCTCACCTAGTAGTGTGTATTGAAAAACTTGTTTCTCGAGTCTCGAAGTCTTGAGGTCTTGAATATGCAGGTCTTGAAGAAGCCTTCATGAAGTCGTCGTTTTTACGTGGAGTCCTCCTTCTCACACCACTCACGAACACTCATACCAGACCCCGTCTACTTTAGCATAGCATTGCACTAACTAGCGTTCCTGGGGCTTTAGTAACAAGTGGTGGGTTCCTACCTCATGCATTCTACTCAACTACAAGAATTTCAATAACACTACAGGAGGGATTTGTTGAATGATGTCACTACATGCAATAAAACATAGGTATTAACAAAATGGTCAAAGTGAACTTGCCTGTACTGTTGATGAAGATAAGTATCGCTCTCAGAAAATACTTGATAGAACTATTCATCACTCTCCGATGAAATCTATAATATCAAACATTGCATTCATATAAGCAATCATACTAGCAATCAATAATAACAATCAAAAAGGCAACACCAAACCAAAAGCAACATGGTGGTGATGAAAGGAAATACTAAAGACAAAACTCAAATGACAAAACTACATCAACACAACTAAGGTGGTGATGAAGGAAATACTTAAGACAAAAGTTAAAATCAACAAAACTTCATCAACACAACCAAAGTTGGTTTTCTCTACAAGTACATCCTAATTTTCAAAAGTAGCAAACAAAAACAAAGTAAATATAACAAAAGTATTTTAGTAAAAGAATTACTTTTGAATAACAAGTAAGACTTATGAAAACAAAACTCTAAACAACATAGGTTTTTGTCTAATAAACTTAACAACAAGTAAAACCATAAAATAAGAGAAGACAACTTATAAAACAACTAAGTTAGCAGGAGGTAAATAATAAAACCTTTATTATATAACAGATTTAAATCATCTAAAACTTTTGTGAAAAGAGTTTCTATTAAAAACTAAATTGTTTTATAACACATTACCTAATGAAGAATAATATAGTTTTCCTACAACAATAGAGTAAAACTAAACTATTTTTATTAACAAAATATTTCTTAACAGAAAGGAATTACTAACAACTTTATTTGAAAACAGAATCTAATTACTTAAAACTTTTGTTAAAAGAAATATTACAAACTAATTTGTTTTTAATCAACTATACCTATTTGAAAAAAGTATAGGTTCCTACAATAAAATTCATAAACTAAACAGATTATCTTTTGTTAACAGCAAGTAAATTACTAAAGTTTAGAACAACAGAACTAAACGAAATCTAAAACATAAGTTAAATCAAATTCAGATAAAACAAAAGAAATTAAACTAATTGAACTAATAGGAAACTAAACAGATTCTGTTTTGGTTAAGAACACTAATCAAATTTATCCAAATAATTGTCAAACCTTACCTACTGATAACTAAGATCACTAGTGACAAGTAGCAAAAAGAATCAATCAAAAAAATATTATTAAACTCAAGTTATTCAAAAAACAAGATTTAAATCAAATGTGTTTAAATTCAAATTTAAATATTCAAACATAGTCAAACTTGGTATCTACAAAAACTATAATAAATTTTTGATGACAATGCAAAAGGAATCAAATTAAAACTCCTAAAAACATAAAAGATATGCTAAAAACAAAAACAGGACTAAATCTGTTTTCTAAAACAGAAACAGAAAAAAAAAGAAAAACAAACGGATCGGACAGGGGCTACGTGCCTGTCTCTTATTGGCTACGGCGTGCACGTGAGTGTTAAACGAGCGGATGGCCGATATGTAAACGAAATGATTCGGTCAATTTATTCAAAAAGAAAAACCGGTCGGTTCTTTTTAAAAGAACCGAAGGGGTAAGCTCCTTCTAATCTTGACCGTTCAACGAAGATCGGACGGATGGGGGAGGGAGGGGGCTCACAGGGGTCGCCGGCGAGGTCGACGTCGACGGCAGGGACGGCGAGGTTGACGGGGAGACGGCTCTTGTGGTCTTCCGATGACAAAGATGGCACCAGACGATGCGCCGCGGAGCGGCGCGTCCAATGGTGGTCGAGGATGAGCTCGGGGGCGATGGAGACGAGCGGCATCAGCTCCTAGAGCATTCGGGAGGAGGTCCGCTCAGGCGAGGTCATCGGCGTGGGGACTCTGGTGGATCCGGGGTGAGAGTGATGGCACGGGGAGGTGCGGGATAGCGAGGCGAGGTGGATGGTGGACTCGGAAGAGCTCGGGGAGGGCAGGGTGGAGCGGTGGTGCGACAATGGTGTGGCGGCCGTGGTTGTCTCCGGCGAGCTATTTCGGCGAGGGGAGAGCACGGCAGAGAGGGGAAAACGGGGGAATGAGTAGAGGGGAGGCAGGGGTTTAAATAGGTGGTCTCGGAGGCGTTCGAAAGGAATGAGGGGAGGAGATCACGGCGAGAGTTCGCCGGCGAGGTCATCGGGCAGAAGAGGATGAAGGCGACCGCGCAGTGACGGCGCTAGCGGTCAGTGGGATCCACCGGTCAGCAAGAGGGGGAGAGGGAGCGTGGCGTCGGGCGGCCGGTCGGGAGCGATTTCGGGAAGCTTGTTAAGGTAAGATGGGCCGGCGACTATTTAAAACACTTTAAACCCTTTCCTTTTTTTATTTTACCAGAGAAGCAAAAAGCAATAAAGGTCCGTAAATACTATTCAATAAATAAAAAGTATTATACCAAAATTATCAGGAGATTTAATGCCATTTAATGGACATTTTTCCCTGGCCAAATTAAATACTTTAAAATAGTATTTTCAGAAAATGCCTAAATGGCTTTATTTAGTTTTGCAAATTATTTTTCATATAACCCCTTGGGTTTTATGATTCAAAAACTTCACAAAATACCCCCCTGGTTTGGAGTGTCACATTACTCCTCTCAAAAATTTGTCCAGGGGTTTTGAATGCTTTGAAAATTTGAATAGGAACCAAATATGACATGGATTCCAAAAGAATAATTCAGAGATTTTCAGAAGCACTTTCAAATCCTTCCTTTAAACTTCCAACTCATATTTCATATAATTTTAAGAAGTCCTTTTATCCTCTCTCATGAAAATCATTGAGTTGCATAAAGCTTCTGAATTTGAAATATTTTCAAAATGGAATTCAAATATCATGGGAAAGTCATTTTATTCATTCAAAAGTTTTCAAAAGTTTCAAATTTTCACTCAATTTCAATCACTCAAGCAAACAAACAAATCATTCTAGTATCAATTATAACATTCCAAAAATTGGGATGTTACATGGGATATGTACATTGGTGACCGAATGTTGTTCGGAGTCCCGAATGAGATCTAGACGTCATGAAGAGTTCCAGAATGGTCTGAAGGTAAATATTTATATATGGTAAGTCCTATTTTTCCTACCAAAAAAGTTTCGGGCATTACCGGTAGTGTACCGGGATGCCGAAAGGGTTCCGGGGGTCCACCGGGCGGTTCCACCTGCCCCGTGGGCCCACATGGTCTGTAGGCCTGGCGCCCTAGAAACCCTATGCCAGGGACACCAGCCCCTAGAGGCAAATTGGGCTTGGCGGCAAGAGTCCCAAACGGACAAGGCACCCCGAAGGTGCCTTGGAGGAGGGGGACTCCTCCCTTGATTGTGAAGGGAGGACTCCACCCTAGCCGTTGGCCCTCCTTGGAGGAGTGGCCAAGGGTTGTGACCTAACCCTGCCCCTTACCTCCTATATATAGTAGAGGAGAGGTGGAGGGATGGACATAACAATTGCATGCCCAGACGGCAGCCCTCTCCCTCCCGTTATCCCCATCCTCCGTAGATTTGTTTTCAGTAGTGCTTGGCGAAGCCTTGCTGGAATCTGTGCCACCACCATCACCACCACTCCGGCGTGCGGGTCATGATACCATCTACTTCTCCTCCCTGTCTTGTTGGATCAACAAGAAGAAGACGTCATTGAGCCGCACGTGTGCTAAATGTGGAGGTGTCGTTCATTCGGCGCTTGATCGGGATGGATCGCGATTGAATCATGAAGACGTACGACTACATCAACCGTGTTACATACACTTCCACTTAGTGATATACAAGGGTATGTCAATGTACCCCCCTCTCGTAGCTATACATCTCCATGGATTGATCCTGCGTGTGCGTAGGAATTTTTTTGTTTCACATGCAATGTTTCCCATTAGTGGCATCATGAGCTAGGTCTATGCGTTGATGATATGCACGAGTAGAACACAAAAGAGTTTGTGGGCATTGATGTTCAGATTGCTTACCTCCTTAGTCTTATTTTGATTCAATGGTATTGTGGGATGAAGCGGCCCCGACCAACCTTACTCGTCCATGTAGGAGAGACCGGTTCCATCGATTGACATGTAACTTGTTGCATAAACATGGCTGGTGTGTGTCTGTCTCTCCCACTTTAGTTGAATTTGATTCAACGAAGGCGGTCCTTGTAGAAGGTTAAAAGGAAACTTTATTATCACTGTTGTGGCTTTCCATAGGTAAGAACGGTTCTTGCTAGTTACCCATAGTAGCCACATAAAACTTGCAACAACAAAGTAGAGGACGTCTAACTTGTTTTTGTAGGGCATGTTGTGATGTGATATGGCCAAAGACATGATGAGATATATGTGATGTATGAGATGATCATGTTTTTTTATAGATTGTCATGACTTGCATGTCGATGAGTACGGCAACTGGCAGGAGCCATAGGGTTGTCATTAATTTATTTTCTCCTTTTTGATTTACTTTATCGCTATGAATTAGCAATAGTTGTAGAAGCAATAGTTGGCGCGACAACCACATGACGACATGATGATGGAGATCATGATGTTGGATATCATGGTGTCATGACGGTGATGATGGAGATCATGCCAGTGCTTTGGAGATGGATATCAAAAGCACAAGATGATGATGGCCATATCACGTCACTTATATGATTTGCATTTGATGTTAATCCTTTTATGCATCTTATTTTGCTTAGCACGATGGTGGCATTATAAGATGATCCCTCACTAAAATTGCAAGATAAAATTGTGTTCTTCCCAAGTGTGTGCCATTTTAAAGGTTCGTTGTTTCGAAGCACCACGTGATGATCAGGTATGATAGACTCTACGTTCGCATACAACGGGTGTAAGCCAGATTTACACACGTGGAATACTTGGGTTAAACTTGACGAGCCTAGCATGTACAGACATGGTCTCGGAACACAGGAGACCTAAAGGTTGAACATGAGGCATATAATAGATATGATCAACATGGAGATGTTCACCATTGAAGCCACCCCATCTCACGTGATGATCGGACTTGGGTTGGTGGATTTGGATCGTGTTACACTCGGACAACCTGAGGGATGTTGATTTGAGTGGGAGTTCTTTAGTAATATGATTAATTGAACTCATTATCATGAACATTGTCAAAATATCATTGCAAATTATGTTGTAGATCAATAGCTCGCGCTATAGCTCCACTATATTTTGATACGTTCCTAAAGAAAAACTAAGTTGAAAGATGGTAGTAGCAATTATGCGGACTGGGTCCGTAAATTGAGGATTGTCCTCATTGCTGCACAGAAAGCTTATGTCCTTCATGCACCACTTGGTGCGCCAACCCCTCAAGCATCATTTGTGAGTGTTGACAACATTAGACATGCACGTTTTTGATGACTACTTGATAATTTAGTATGCCATGATTTACGACTTAGAACTAGGGCTCCAAAGACGTTTTGCATGCCATGGATCATATGAGATGTTCCATGAGGCAAAATTGGTATTTCAGTCTCATGCCCGTGTTGAGAGGTATGAGAACTCTGACATGTTCTTTGCCTACAAGATGTAGGAGAATAGCTCAGTCAGTGAGCATGTGCTCAGAGCGTCTAGGTGCTACAATCGCTTGAATCAAGTGGGAGTTCATCTTCCAAATAAGATAGTGATTGACAGAGTTCTCCAAGTCACTACCAGCAAGCTAGTAGAGCTTCATGATGAACTATAACATGCAAGAGATAGACAAGATGATCATTGAGCTATTCATGATCTTTTCCGACGCGAAGGTAGAAATCAAGAAGGAGCATCAAGTGTTGATGGTAAGACCACGAGTTTCAAGAAGGGCGAGGGCAAGAAGGAGAACTTCAAGAATGGCAAAATTGTTGCCGCTCCAGTGAAGAAACCCAAGGTTGAACCCAAACCCAAGACTAAGTGCTTATATTGTAAGGGGAACGATCACTGATAGCGGAACTAACCCAAATACTTGGTAGATAAGAAGGATAGAAACGTCAACAAAGGTATATTTGATATACGTGTTATTGATGTCTACCTTACTAGTACTCGTAGTATCACATGGGTATTAGAGAACACTTTAGTTGCTAATATTGGTAACTCGAAATAAAATGTACAGAATAAATGGAGACTAGCTAAGGGCGAGGTGACGATGTGTGTTGGAAGTGTTTCCAAGATTGATGTGGTCACCATCGCACGCTCCCTCTACCTTCGGGATTAGTGTTAAACCAAAATAAAAGTTATTTGGTGTTTTTGTAGAGCATGAACATGATCAGATCGTGTTTATTGCAATACGGATATTCATTTAAGTCAGAGAATAATGGTTATTCTGTTTACATGAATAAGACATTCAATGGTCATGCACCCAATGTGAATGGTTTATTGAATCTCAATCATAGTGATACACATGTTCATAATATTGATGCCAAAAGATGCAAAGTTAATAATAATAGTACCACATACTTGTGGCACTGCTGCTAAGGGCATACTGGTGTAAAGCACATAAAGAAACTCCATGCTTATGGGTCTTTGGACTCACTCAATTTTGGATCGGTTGAGACATGCAGAACATGAGTCATGGGCAAGATGACCGAGACCCCGTTTTTCGGTATGATGGAGCAGGCAAGTGACTTATTGGAAATGATACATGTTGATGTATGCAGTTCAGTGACTGCTGAAGCGTGTGTCATTATTTTCTTATCTTCACTGATGATTTGAGTATATATGGGTACGTTTACTTAATGAAACACAAGTCTAAAACGTTTGATAAGTTCAAGCAATTTTAGAGTGAAGTTGAAGATCATCGTGACAAGAAGATAGAATGTCTACGATATGATCGTGGAGGTGAATATTTGAGTTACAATTTTGGTATGTAACTTAAGACAATGTGGAAATTGTTTCACAACTCACGCCGCCTGGAACACCATAGTGTAATGGTGTGTCAGAATGTCGTATTCGTGCTCTGTTGGATATGGTCCATACTATGATGTCTCTTACCGATTTGTCACTATCATTTTTGGGTTATGCATTACAGACAACTATATTCACTTTAATAGGGAACCATCTAAATCTGTTGAGATGACACCGTATAAATTATGGTTTGGCAGAAACCTAAGTTGTCGTTTCTTAGAGTTCGGGAATGCGACACTTATGTGTGATAAGCTCGAACCCAAAGCGGAAAAGTGCATCATCATAAGATACCCTAAAGCAAGAATTGAGTATACCTTCTATCACAGATCCGAAGGCAAGGTCTTTGTTGCCAAGAATGGATCCTCTCTAGAGAAGGATGTTCTCTTTAAAGAAGTGAGTGGGAGGAAGGTAGAACTTGATAAGCTTATCAAACCTTCACTTGAATTGGAAAGGTAGCACGACGCGTAAAGGTGTTCCTGTAATGCATACACCAATTGAATAGGAAGCTAATGATGATGATCATGATGCTTCAGATCAAGTTAATACCATGCCTCATAGGTCGACAAGGACTCGTGCCGCCCCTATGTGGCATGACAATCCTGTCTTCGAGGTCATGTTATTAAACAACAGTGAACCTACGAGCTATGAAGACGCAATGGTGTGCCCATATTCCAACAAATGGCTAGGATCCATGAAATCTGAGATAGGATCCATGTATGAAAACGAAGTATGGACGTTGATAGGCTTGCCCGATGAACGGAGAGCCATTAAGTTCAAGTGGATCTTTGTACATACATTGATGGTAATGTCACCATTGATGGTAACATCATGCAACAGTTCAAGGAGTCACACATTCCCTCAAAGGTAAGAAAGGAACAAGGCAATCCACAAATCAATGGACATCATCATATATGCTTTGCACTCCATGTCCATAGATATCCTTGTATTTGTCTCTTGTGTGTTGGTACTAACCCATGTAGGTGAGAAGAGTAATGAAACAACGAGGATGCTCCCAACACTTGGTGATCTTCATCAACTTTGAGCATCCACCACTACTTCACCTACATCAAGTCTTCATCGACAAAACCCAATGTTAGTTTATCCCTCCTATGGGGGGATGTCACATCAAGGGGGAGCTTTACTCTAAGACTTGAGTCAAAGCATCTCATTGTATGTGACAATATTAAATGCTTTATGTAAAAGTGGTAACCCCACTTGTGCTTAAACGATGAGTATGACCTATGATTAAGTATTCTCACTTGGCTCCTAAGTCAATATACTCATATATAGATGACTCCGTCATCGCCAAAGTGCTTGTTAGATGCTAATGTGTTTGTGCATGTTTGCCATGATTTCATTTGACATCTTATTGTCTGAGCATGTTGGTCTGCATTTATTTACTCATTCGAGGATATCCAATTGTTTCTATTTGGCTTTTGATTTTTCATTTGCCAATTCGATATACAAGAATGCCTAGGACCACTCCTCTAGCTACCTATGTTTTCTCACCTCAAATTCTATTCGTGCTGCATCGCAAAATTTGAACAAGTACTTTTCGATCTCTCTATGTGAGGAGCACTCGGAATTCGTTCGACAAAGTAGTGACCACTAAAACCTCCCAAGTGCATCTCAGTGGAACCAACTCAAAAACTCAGTCTCACCGATTGCCTAGGGTTGATCTGGTTACAATCTTGGTACTACCGATTCCATATTCCCGGTTACATCGAGTTTCCCTATCAGCTGACAGTTGAGAAACTGTGTGACACCGAAAATTTAGAATTGGTGTCACCGATAGTGAAGGGTATATAAGCTAAGGACCCCGATGCTTTGGAATTCTATCTTCAAATGTCACGCTCCAAAACACTAAGCTGTCATTCCGAAGACCCCTGGTCATCGCCTTGCCTCCCCGAGCGTCTCTGCCCCTGGGAATCGTCGTCATCGACGTATTCTTCTCCATCATCACCATCATAGTGGATCCATCACCAAGTTAGGGTATGGATTCAGCCCCCTCTCGCGCTCCACCTTCTGATTCATGAGCATTAGGGATTTTTTCATCATCTAGCCACTATTTGAGATTGTTCCATCCACAAGAAACCTCCATTAGATAGTGAATAATTGATTTTCTAGGGTTTGACGTCCGCCTGATGAAACTCGGTGGAACCTAAGTGAACAAATCGGTGTCACCGATTTCCCCCTGTGCTGCTAAGAACTCTCTCAGTGAAACCATGTACTCCTTTTTGGTATCACCGAAAGGAGTACCAAGTTTCGGTTAGTGAGGGAGTTAGTCTCGGTAGCACCGATACTTTTGCTTCGGCTGTACCGATGTTCATGTGACAGAATGTAAACCTTGAGAATCTTGTGTTCAATCTTTCAAAAACTCTGCATTTTGTGATGGCTTATTCTATTCCACTCTTCTCAAATCTATTCACAGGGTCAGACATGTCAGGTTCAGAGGATAGCCAGAATCTATAGGAGCATAATGTTGATATGAGTTCAGGCACTAGCCCTGAGTCCAGCTGTTTCTCAGATCCAGGCACCCAGAGCTCTCATGGGCTGCCTAAAGCTGCTACAAGGAACAAGAAGAGATAGAATTCTAAAGAGCAGGATTCTGACTTTGTGCCAGAGGAGGTTCTTTCTAAGATGCAAGAGAAGGCTGCCAAGAAGTCAGACAATGAGGCCACCTCATCCGGGGAGGGTAGTTTGCAAGATATATGCACCTCCAGAGACTATAAAGGCACATGAGAGTGTTAGGGCTACCATGTCTGTTGAGCTCCCAAGGAAATATATGCCTAAGAAGGAAGGAGATAAGAAGGCCAGGAAGAGAATCATTCATGTTGTTGGCAGGCCTACCTCAATGTTTGAGGATCCAAAGGAGGCTGTTGGTGCTGCTGCTAAGGAGGGGGGAAGAGCCTGTTGTCAAGGCTCCTCCCAATAAGAAACGAAAGAAGTTGTTGGCAGATGCTATGCCAAAGCCGGGTCCCTCCAAGAGCACCAAGGCTGCACCTAAGAAGGTTGTTGCAGAAGTCCAACAGGACTACCAGAGATATTCCAGCTGCTGAAAAGAACAAAGGATCAACTTTTACAGAAGCTATTGATGATGATGCTATGACAGCTTTGATGAATCTTAAACCTCACCTTCTTGAACACAATGCCAGCCATTCAATAGATGAGGATATGAAGAAGAGGAACGATTCTGGTTTGATGGCATGGAGAGCTATTGATCCATATGCCCAGAGGAAAAAACTGTTGTGGACTATAGGTTCTACACTAAGGAACAACAAGATTTCTATGAGACAATCTTGCTTGACAAGAGTCCAGCTGTCAGTGATATGAGATATGTTGATTGGAAATATATCAGGGCAAATGAAAACTATTTCCCATGTGTTCAAGACAATTTCCACTGCATTGGTCTTGATCAGTTTGTTGGCAGAGAGTTTAGATGAGATGATAATACATTCCACTCCAGTGCTCACTTCTATGGAGATGGCAGAGTAGTGTGGATGATTGAAGGAGCTAGATATGAGTCTATAGTTGATGAGTGGGCTACCATCTTAGGAGTCCCAGAGGTACAAGATGTTGTCTTGGATATCTGCTCTGAATCCAAGGAGAGCCACAATGCTATGAAGGATATGTACAATGCTATCCCTGCTGCTAACTTGCAATCACACAAGTTAGGATCTATTTACTTCCTCCAGGCTAGCCTCCGTACCATGAACACCATATTGAGGCACACATTGATGCCTAAGTCTGGAGATGAGAAGATGATTCGAGGATACTCCATCAACATGCTGATCCATCTTGATAGTCATACCGGGATTCGAGTGATGGACTTGATTGTAGAAACTATGAAGAGGGTTGTTGCTGATTAGAAGCACTCATGCTGCTATGCACCCTACATTCAGATGCTTATCAACTCCAAACTTGAGAAGCACATCTTTGCTCTGGATATACCCCACTTGCAACTTCAACCAGATTTCGAGGACAATGTTGTGGTGATGGACCCAGACCATCCCACATCAGCTGCAGCTCAAGCACAGGCAGAGGCAGAGGCAGCTAGAGCCACTAATGCTCAGGTCCCCAGATCCAGGAATGAGCAAATGGATCTCTTTATCTCTATTGTCATGGACATAAAGAAGGACATCAAAACCATTCTGGATAGTTAGGAGAGCCTTGTGAACATATTTGAGGATAGAGTTAAAACTCTTAATGACAAGGTGGATGGGCTAACCAAGACCGTCAACAAGCTCAAGAAGGAAGTAGATGAAGCTCCTAACCACCGCACCTCTTCAGAGTCTGAGTCATCTGATGAGGAGGAGGATAGTGCACCTGTCAGGACGACTAACCAATACAGGACACAAGGTAGGACAACTACAGTGCCAGCTCCGGAGACGAGACCTTCATCATCTGCTCCAACTACCGTGACTTCAGCTCCATCAGCTCCTTCAATGCCTCCAGTGTCTACTCCAACTCCGTCCAGGACATCAACAGAGGTCTTCGCCGACACAGTTCTCTCAACTCCGACATCAACCACCAGAGGAGATTAGTCGCAGAAGAACGATTAGCTATATCTCTTTGATCTTTTTGGTAACTTGTTGCCAAAGGGGGAGATGTTGTATATAGATCTAGGCTTCGAGTGAGAGAGCGTCCTGTTTTTATTTGCTATTTTACAAAACATTTGATCTTTTGGTTTGGATGTGATATACTTTTGGTTGTGTTTGATCGAATGCTTTAATGTGTGTTGCTACTATTTCCTATCCTTTTGTTGTTTATGTGATGATCATTCACTTTGCTTGATGTGTTCTGCTATGTTATTAACTCTTATATCTCTTGCACACCACCAAGATGTATGTGACATGGAAGAAGTGCCCCATGTACCTAATCGATTGTGCATTTTCATTCAAACGCAAATTTAAAAATAATGCACAAATTTAGGGGGAGCTCTTGCTTATCACATCCTTCTCAAAGCAATGATTATATTAATTGATTATATCATATGTCGAAGCTTTGATCTATATGTCGTCATCAATTACCAAAAAGGGGGAGACTGAAAGCACATTTGCTCCCTTGGTGGTTTTGGTAATTAATAACAACATATATGTCATTGAACAAATGTTTCCACTAAGCATGTGTCAGAAAAGTTCAATGATGGGTTGGCAAAAGGATTGTGGGATACCCCAAGATGCAAGGAAATAGATTGGCAAAGCTTCAAGCAAAGGACTCTACATTTTACCTTTTGTGAGAAATCACTTTGAGTCCATAGGAAACCAATACTATCAAAAGGAGGTAAGGTACTGTTGGTGAACAAAATGCTCATACGTGCACAAGTGATAGTCACCACATACACCCACAAGATCTTCCACAAAAGTCTACCCAAAGCCACATACCCAAAATCGATGCAACCAACACTTTCCACTCGGTGCCACCGATTCTTAGCCTCACACAGACTCAGCCAAACCCTAGCCCTTCGGTGCAACCAATTCTGCTTCGGTGCCACCGAGTTTGGGTTGCCAACTTCCTGTTACGCAAATTCAAAAAATCGGTCCGACTGAGTTTGTTGAATCAGCGTCACTGAGTTTGGCAATCTGATTGTTGGTCACCTTATCGGTGCAACCGAGTTGTGTGTATTGATCTCACCGAGATTCAAAAGTTGCTACCTTTGAGGCAACTCGATACCACCAAGATTAACATATCGGTGTCACCGAGTCTGACTTATTAGGTGTAACAGTTAGATTTCTGGATATGCCTATATATACCCCTCCACCACCACTCACTCATAAGAGAAGCACTCAGAACGGTTCCCCACTCATACCTACTGATTTTCTAAGAGAGAGCCACCTACTCATGTGTTGAGATCATGCCATTCCATTCCTACCATATGAATATTGATCTCTAGCCTCCCCAAGTTGCTTTCCACCCAATCAACCTCTTCCAGCAAGCCAAATCCATGAGAGAGTGATTGTGTGTTGAGGAGTCTATCATCTTGAAGCACAAGAGCAAGGAGTTCATCGACATTATCGAGCCTATTACCTTTTGGAGGGTGGTGCCTCCTAGATTGGTTAGGTGTCGCTTGGGAGCCTCCTACTTTGTGTTGTGGAGTGAACCAAGAAGTTTGTAAGGGCAAGGATATCGCCTACTTAATGAAGATCTACACTGAGTTAGGCTAGTCCTCCATGGACGTAGGCCATCATGGTATAGTCAATGTTGCTTCTTCGTGGAACCCTCTGTGGGTAGAGCCCTCCGTGGACTCTCGCGACCGTTACCCTCCGTGGGTTGAAGACTACATAAACGTGGACGTACGATAGCATCACCTATCGCAACCACGGGAAAAAATCGTCGTGTCACCAATTGCTTTTGATCTTCCTACCATTCCTTTACTTACATGCTTGTCTTTACTTTCTGTTGCAATACTCGTAGACATGCATGTGTAGGATGTACTTGACTTGCTATGAATGCTAAAATCTGCCAAGAGTTAAAATTGGGAAAAGGTAGATTTTTAATTGGTCAAGTAGTCTAATCACCCCCTCTAGCACTACTTTCGATCCTACGGCATATTTATGTAATATTTATTTATGGCAATGATCATGTATATAGGCATCACGTCTATAAGCAAGTAGATCGACTCCTGCCTACATCTACTAATATTACTCCACCCATCGACCGCTATCCAACATGCATCTAGAGTATTAAGTAAAATAGAGCAATGCTTAGAGAATGATGACATGATGTAGGAAAAGTAAATCCAATTAATATAAATGAACCACATCGTTTTACCCTTAGTGGCAGCAATACAATACATGTCATGTCCTTTTCCGTTAGTGGAATTGAGCACCGCAAGATTAAACCCACTGCAATGCACCACTCCCATTTGAAGATAAATCAATCTAGTTGGACAAACCAAACCGATAGATCGGAGAGCATTAAGAAGTTATAACAATCATGCATATAAATAACTAGCAAGGTTTCGATATATTTTCATGAATGAATTGAACATAAACCCGCAATTCATCAGATCTCAATAAACACACCGCAAAGATGATTAAATAGGATAGGTCACCGTGGGAGTCACAGTGATCTTTGCATTGAAGAACAAAGAGAGAGAGATAGTCATCTAGGTACTTACTACGGACCATAGGTGTGTGGTGAACTACAAACACATCACCATGGGAGCAACAAGGTTGATGTAAAGGCCCTTCGTAATCGATTCCCCCTACTGACAAGGCACCGAGACAGGGCTCCAGATGGGCACATGGTGGAACAGAGACTTGCGCAGCGAAAAAAGTGTTTCAGGAGGCTCTCTAGGGTTTTTGGGATATCGGAGAATTTATAGGCCAGATATCATGTCAGGGGGCTGTGGGAGGTGTCCCTAAGCCATCAGTGCGTGACCACCATCCCTGGACATGCCCTGTTGGGTTGGCGTCACCTCGTGTGGCCTCCGGTCTCCCTCTGAAGCTTTCATGTCTTATTTTTGGCCAGAAAAAATCATGGAAAGTTTTGGGGTATTTGGACTTCGTTTCGTGCAGTATTCCTGAAAGACCAAAAATAAGCAGAAAACTACAGCTCGCGCTGGCACTGGTTTATAGGTTAGTGCTTACAAATAATACAAATTAGCATGCTGAAAAAGTGTCCTAGAATGATGATATAATAGCATGGGACAATAAAAATTATAGATATGTTGGAGACGTATCAATAGTCTTCTCTTCGTTATCAGATTCCTCATCTTCATCATAATAGCCATGTTCCATATTGTCGTCGTCAATTGGGATGTCCTTGTCACAAAGATCAAGTGAGTCGTTAGATTTTTGACCATTACAATGCTCAAGATTATGAATGTGAATGGCCTCTAAGATGATATTTGTTGGGGATATAACCCCATGGTAAGACCCGCCCAGGTGGGATCGGGTCATACCTCGCGACTCATAATCCAGACTGATGAACCGGGCTAAAAGACGTAGGCCTGGTCGTATGGCGGCTTACCAGGATGGGCCAAGATGAAGGCCCAGACGGAAGAAGGCATGAAAACCCGGACGGTTAAGCCGCCCGGAGACGGCTTGCCCAAGAAGGCAAGACAACATAGAGATAGAGTCAGATATGTTGTAAGAGTCGGTATGAGACTTGTGTACCCCTGGTCTTGACCTCCTATATAAGGGCGAGACCCGGGGCGACTTAGACAGAAACCAATCAATCGAGAACTAGGTCAAGCGAATCCACTCCCTTGTAATCGATACTCCAATCAATACAACACAAGCAGGACATAGGCTTTTACCTCTTCTTGAGGGGTCGAACTTGGGTAAACTCGTGTCCTTCATTCCAACCAACCCCTTTGAGTCCATCACCTTAGCGATGGCCTCGAATCTAAGTCCTCGGACATCTGCTGTGACAAAACCACGACAGTTGGCACCCACCGTGGGGATAGCGCTCGGTGGTGTTGAGTTCTCAAAGGGCTCTCTCCCAGGGATCGAGGGGTACATTGTTGGCAGAATGAACAAGAGTTGTTGTGGCAAGCTCTACATCGACGACGCCGGCTGGGGCCTCGAGGCCGACACTGTTGAGTACGGTTTCTGGGTTCCTTTCGACGGAATCCACGTCTTCATTAGCAAGATCGGCGGATCTACGCCTGGGACGGACGTTTGCACCGACATCGTCAAGACGGCCCGGCGCATGCAACCCGCCCGACGCCTGCAACCCGCCCGTGATAACTCAGACAGGAAGCATGTCTTTGTCGGTTTCACTCAGGGCATGGATCTCGAGGGTTCCATGTCGTGGGAAACTCTCGTCTGTTCGGAGGATGGATCTTCGAGCGGAGAGACAGAATTAATCTACCAGCTTCACGATGGCAGGCTCCGAGGCTACGATGAGCTCTACCCCGAGTCGGAGTATCATGAGCTAGAGGATCCTGGGCCGCCGACGCATGCGGCCGTCTTCATGACGGATTCAGCACTAGGCCCGAGTAGTACAGCCACCGGGGCAGCTGGGTTGGGGTCAACCCGTTGCCGGCTCAAGTTCTTCTGGATCTGATGAACGAGCTTACAACCCTGATGGCGACTTAGGTCACGGCTGAGAATCAAGCCTCCCAGAATGCAGAGGTCACAAGGCTAAAGGACCAGATGACAGAAGTCTAACAAGGGATCAGCGTGCTGAAGGCTCAGATGGATGCGGAGGCGGAGCGCCTTAGGACGAACGCTTTCCGCCTTGAGCTGGAGCAGCAATCTGTAGCAGCGGTTCAGCGGATGAGGCATCAGTCTCGCTTGTCGGAACAGTAGAAGCCAGAAATATTTTCAATACACCGGGAACAGGACGGATAGTGGAAGAACCTGGAAGTCGGGCGGTGGCTCGGCAGTAGCTTAACCCGCCCCGACGGAAGCAGACCTCACCAATGGCTCTCCCAACACCGGCGAGTCATTACTCAAACCCGACGGAGACCATGGTGGCGGCAACAACCCAGCTTGGAACGATCCCTATCCCGGACGAGGCGCCTTTCACGGAAGAGGTGCGGAACACTATCGGATACCTACAGATGGCGATGGCCCAGCAGGAGAAGTACACCTACAGCCGGAGTCGCGTGCATTCAACCCCCATCCCCAGCCGCAGCTCCAGCCGACGTTATGAGTCGCCGGTGGTCTCTAGCAGTGATCGGCACCGAGACCCACCACGAGATAATCAGGCGGTTTTGGATGCTCAGGCGTTGGTGAATCGAGCGAGACCACAGCAAGAGGCGGCGGCTCTGGCGGTGGCGGCGGCTCGTCAAGAACCTGCACCTTCCATCTCGGTAGGAGCAGGAGTAACTACCAGGGCCGTGGGAGTGTCGTGTTTAGTGCCGGCTTTGTGGAACGAGCATCTACCGAAAGATTTCAAGGGCCCTCGCAAGGTCCCAAATTACACTGCTGACCTGCCTCCGGAGGCTTGGATTGAAAGCTATGAGCTGGCGATGGAGATGTTAGACGTCAATGACGCAATATGTGCCAAGTATTTTATCATGATGCTGGAAGGGCCGGCTCGCACATGGTTGAAGGGCTTGCCACCCAACACCATATATTCCTGGGCCGAGTTAAAGGTGAAGTTCATCAAAAATTTCCAAGGAACGTGCAAGCAGCCCATGACGATTGTGGATTTGGATCATTGTGTGCAACAGGAGGATGAGTCAGATCATCATTGGGTCTGGTGGGTCTCAACTATCATCCACTCGTCTGAACAGATTACGGCGGCTCAAGCAGTTTTAATTCTGGAGAAGAATTGCCACTTTACGCCTCTAAGGCAAAAGCTTGGCCGACTCAAGCGCTCGTGTCAAGACATGGGGGAGCTCATGGCAGCTCTCGTGAAGTACGCCAACTCGGACAATACGAAGGATCCAGGCTCTGATGAGGATAAGCCTAGTTAGGGTAAGAAGAATAACAATGGCAAGGGTGCGGCAAGCAATGGCAACCATGGCAATAGGAAGAATCCATAAGGCGGGTCAGAATTGGTGGCAAACACCAGCGCTAGGAACAATCGTGCTAAGGGCAATGGGAACTTTAGACAACCTTTTAATAAGGGTAAAACTCCTTTCAATTTGGAGGAGATGCTCAATAAGCCTTGTCTGGAGCACAACCGGCCCGATAGGGTGGCGGGTCAAACATAGAGAAATTGCCACATTATGCGACAGTTTCGGGATTATAGCTTGCGGCAGCATCACAATAATGGTGGCGGCCCGCCAGGCGGCTCAGGTCTAGGCGGCTCAGGAACCGAACCTGGCGCAGGCATCTCAGGATCTGGCTATCAGGGTTAGAACAATCAAGGAGGGCATCATTAGCAATCTGGTGGCAATAATCAGTAGCAGAGTAACCAGTCTGGGTATCAGAGTAATTCGAAGCAGGTCAGCTCAGGACAATATCATGTTTTTACAACCATCCTGGATAGGCGAGATCAGAAGTTGCGCAAGCGGGAGGTTAATGCGATTACGCCGGCTCTCCCGCAATACTTGAAGTGGTCTGAGTACAACATAACTTGGAGCAGAGAGGATCACCCACCGCGTGTTAACGACCCGGGGCGGATGGCTTTGGTAGTTTCCCCCCAAGTGGGAGGATATGTGTTTACTAAGGTGCTTATGGATGGTGGCAGCAACATTAATATTCTGTACTATGACACTTTCTGCTGGATGAAGTTGCTTGATAAGGATCTTAGGCCTTCCTCGACATTCTTTCATGGTGTGGTGCCTGGCAAGTCAGCTTATCCAGTGGGTAAGATCTCTTTGGAAGTCGCCTTTGGTGACGAATACAACTACAGGGTGGAGACCTTGTGTTTTGAGGTGGTCAAGATCAAAAGTCCATATCATGCCCTGTTTGGACGTTCGGCTTATGCCAAATTCATGGCGAGGCCTTGCTATGTCTACTTATAGCTCAAGATGCCCGGTTTGAACAAGACGATTACAGTGCATGGTGATCGGAAGACGGCTATTGAGTGTGAGGAAGGAGATGCAGCTTATGCAGAGTCAAGTTGCGCTGAAGCAGAGCTCAAGTTCTATAAGGAAAATATTGACCCGGAGGACATGACTCCGCTCAAGAAGCCCACCACAAAATTTGAGCCGCCCCTCAAGTTTTCGGCGGATGATACGAAATTGGTAGATTTCACTCTGGGCGACTCATCGCAACAGTTCACCATTGGGGCTAATATGGATCCCAAATAGGAAAGCGCGCTCATCGAATTCATCCGTGAGAATCGGGACATCTTTGCATGGAAGCCTTCTGACATGCCAGGTGTACTGAGAGAGTTCGCTGAGCACCACCTTAATGTGGATCCCAAATTTAAGCCGGTCAAACAGTTCCTTCGGCTGTTTAATGAAGAGAGGCACAAGGCCATTGGGGAAGAGGTGGACCGGCTCCTTGCGGCGGGTTTCATCGTTGAAGTGTTTCACCCAGAGTGGCTAGCTAACCCGGTGCTAGTGCTTAAGAAGAACGACACATGGCGTATGTGTGTGGATTACACGGATCTTAACAAGGCCTGTCCGGTTGACCCGTTTGCTCTCCCCCGTATTGACCAAATTATTGATGCAACGGTGGGTTGTGAGAGCTTATGCTTCCTGGACGCTTATTCTGGTTATCATCAGATCAAGATGGCAGTCAAGGACCA
Organism: Hordeum marinum; assembly: GCA_022496015.1. Lineage (NCBI taxonomy): Eukaryota > Viridiplantae > Streptophyta > Magnoliopsida > Poales > Poaceae > Hordeum > Hordeum marinum. The sequence goes on from CM039675.1 coordinate 353,978,242, forward strand.
AGAGAATACGGCTTTCATCATGCCTTTTGGTGCTTTCTGCTATGTGTCTATGCCTTTTGGGCTCAAGAGTGCCCAGGCGACTTATCAGCGTTGTGTGCAGAACTGTCTTCACAATCAAATTGGACGCTATGTTCATGCATATGTGGATGATATTGTGGTCAAGTCAAGGAAGAAGGAGACTCTACTTGATGACCTGAAGGAACCTTTCGACAACTTATGGCTCTACAAGATGATGCTTAACCCGGCTAAGTGTCTTTTTGGCGTTCCCGCAGGCAAGCTCTTGGAGTTTCTAGTCTCCCAGCGTGGCATTGAGGCTTATCCAGATAAAATCAAAGCTATCACTTCCCTGTTTGAGCCAGCATGCATCAATGATGTTCAGTGCCTGGTGGGACGGATCACTGCGTTAAGCCGGTTCATAAGCCGCCTTGGTGAGAAGACCATCCCTTTATACCAGATGATGAATAAGATAGACAACTTTGTCTGGAGTACGGCGGCAGGTGAGGCTTTTGAAGCGCTTAATAAGCAACTTACTAAGCCGCCGGTCTTGGCTGCTCTGGCTGAGAAGGAACCTTTGCTCCTGTACGTGGCGGCTAATAACAGGGCAGTCAACGCCACGATCGTCATTGAGCATAAGGAGGCAAGGAAGGAATATCCGGTTCAGAGGCCGGTTTATTACATCAGTAAAGTCCTGACATAGTCCAACCAGAGGTATCCACAGTGGCAGAAGCTGGTATATGGGGTATTCATGGCCAATCATAAGCTGAAGCATTACTTCCTAGGGCACCAGATCATAGTGGTTAGCTCTGCCCCGTTGGGGACATAATTCAAAATAGAGAAGCCACCGGCAGGATTGCTAAGTGGGCATTGGAGCTTGGACCTCTTAATCTAAAATATGTGCCTCGCACGGCGGTCAAGTCTCAAGCCTTGGTGGATTTCATAAATGACTAGACAGAGTGTCAGGCGCCCGAAGAAAAGCCGGATAATACATATTGGACAATCCACTTTGATGGATCTAGGCAACTGGAAGGATCAAGGGCAGGGGTTGTCTTATTTTCCCCTAAAGGTGACAAGTTATGTTACGTGCTAAGGTTAATGTTTCCTTGTACTAACAATGCAACTGAGTATGAAACTCTACTTCATGGCCTCCAGGTGGCTAAGGAGATGAACCTATTGGGGAACCTTACATGGGAAACAAAAATTTTCCTACGCACACGCAGATCTATCCATGGAGATGAGCATCTACGAGAGGGAGAGTGTATCTACGTACCCTTGTAGATCGCTAAGCGGGAAGCGTTAAGAAACGCGGTTGGTGTAGTCGAACGTCTTCGTGATCCAAATCACCGAGCGTCCGGCGATCCAATCACGATCCGTCCCGCGATCCAATCACGATCCTTCCCGCAAACTTGATCACGATCTGTCCAACGAACTTGATCACTATCCTTTCGATCTAGCGCCGAACGGACGACACCTCCGCGTTCAGCACACGATCTCCGCCATCTGGATCCAGCAAGAAGGAGCAGAGAGGAATAAGAGTTCTCCGGCAGCATGATGGCGCTCCGACGATGGTGGTGGAGCTATTCCGGCAGGGCTTCGCCTAAGCACTGCAGAAATAAGATCTAGAGGAGAAACTATGCATTGGAGGAACGGGCAGCACGTGGCTAAAAATTATGTGCAAAAACCCTAAAACCACCAGTATATATAGGAGGAAGAGACGAGGAGGCTTGGACCAAGGTCCAAGCCACAAGGAGTCGGCCGAACCAGGTTGTGGAGGTGGAATCCACCTCCAATCCTAGTAGGACTAGGATTCACCCAATTTTTGCCTTTTTCCACCTTTTCTCTTTGGATTTTCTTATCTAGCCGCATGGGCCTTGTGTGGGGTTTTCCACCAGCCCACTAAGGGCTGTTATTCACTCTCCCACAGCCCATGAAGCCTTTGGGTCGAAATACCCCTCCCGGAGGTCTCCCGATACACTACCGGCACTCCCGGTACACTACCGATAAGCCCGAAACTTTTCTGGCGACCAAAACAGGACTTCCTATATATGAATCTTTACCTCCGGACCATTCTAGAGCTCCTCGCGACGTCCGGGATCTCGTCTGGGACTCCAAACAACCTTCGGTCACCACCATACATAACTCTATACTACCGAAACGTCACCAAACCTTAAGTGTGCAGACCCTACGGGTTCGAGAACTATGTAGACATGGCCGAGACACCTCTACGGTCAATAACCAATAGCGGGACCTGGATGCCCATATTGGTTCCTACATATTCTACGAAGATCTTTATCTGTCGAACCTCTATGTCAAGGATTCAGTTAATCCCGTATGACGTTCCCTTTGTTCTTTGGTATGTTACTTGCCCGAGATTCGATCGTCGGTATCTCCATACCTAGTTCAACCTCGTTATCGGCAAGTCTCTTTACTCGTTCCGTAATACAAGATCCCGTGACTAACACTTAGACACATTGCTTGCAAGGCTCATTGTGATGTTGTATTACCGAGTGGGCCCTAAGATACCTCTCCGTCACACGGAGTAACAAATCCCTGTCTTGATCCATGCCAACTCAACAGACACCCTTGGAGATACCTGTAGAGCACCTTTATAGTCACCCATTTACATTGCGACGTTTGATACACACAAGGCACTCCTCCCGTATCCGTGAGTTGCATGATCTCATGGTCATAGGTACATATACTTGACATGCAGAAAACAGTAGCAATAAACTGACATGATCATATGCTATGTTTGTAGTTTGGGTCTTGTCCATCACATCATTCTCCTAATGATGTGATCCCGTTATCAAATGACATCACATGTCAATGGCCAGGAAACCTTGACCATCTTTGATCACTGAGCTAGTACACTAGAGGCATACTAGGGACAAAGTGTTGTCTATTTACCCACACATGTAATATGTTTCCAATTAATACAATTATAGCATGGATGATAAACGATTATCATGAACAAGGAAATATAATAATAAACACTTTATTTATTGCCTCTAGGGCATATTTCCAACAGTCTCCCACTTGCACTAGAGTCAATAATCTATGTCACATCACTATGTGATTCACATTGTAATGAATCGAACACCCATGCAGTTGTGGTGTTGATCATGTTTAGCCCTTGGAAGATGTTTAGACAACGGGGCTGCAACATTCAGATCCATGTGCACTCTGCAAATATTTATGTCCTTCTCCTCGATGTAATCGCGGATGGATTTGAAGCGTCGCTTTATGTGTCTGGACCTCTTGTGAAACCTTGGTTCCTTGGCCAGAGCAATGGCACCAGTGTTGTCACAAAACAGGTTCATTGGATTCAATGCACTGGGACTACTCCAAGATCTGTCATGAACTGCTTCATCTAGACACCTTCCTTCGCCGCCTCGAGGCTGCGATGTACTCCGCTTCACATGTAGAATCGGCTACCATGCTTTGCTTTGAACTGCACCAGCTTACCGCTCCCCCGTTGAGAATAAATATGTATTCGGTTTGTGACCTAGAGTCATCCAGATCAGTGTCAAAGCTTGCATCGACGTAACCCTTTACGACGAGCTCTTCATCACCTCCATAAACGAGAAATGTTTCCTTAGTCCTTTTCAAGTACTTAAGGATATTCTTGACCGCTGCCCAGTGTTCCATTCCAGGATCACTTTGAAACCTTCCAGCCATACTTATGACAAGGCTGACATCAGGTCTTGTGCATAGCATTGCATTCATGATAGACCCTATGGCTAAAGCATAGGGGATGACACTCATCTTTTCTCTATCCTCTGCAGTCATTGGGCATTGAGTCTTACTCAACTTCACACCTTGTAACACAGGCAAGAACCCCTTCTTGGACTGATCCATTTTGAACTTCTTCAAAACTTTATCAAGGTATGTGCTTTGTGAAAGTGCTATCAAGCATTTCGATCTATATCTATAGATCTTAATGCCTAATATGAAAGCAGCTTCTCCTTGGTCCTTCATTGAAAAACTCTTGTTCAAATATTCCTTCATGCTTTCCAGCATTTCTATATTGTTTCCAGTCAGCAATATGTCATCCACATATAATATCAGAAACGCTATAGAGCTCTCACTAACTTTCTTGTAAATACAAGCTTCTCCATAAACTTGTATAAACTCAAACGCTTTGATCACCTCATCAAAACGCTTATTCCAACTCTGAGATGCTTGCACCAGCCCATAAATGGATCGCTGGAGTTTGCAAACTTTCTCAGCATTCTCTGGATCGACAAAACCTTCTGGTTGCATCATATACAACTCTTCCTCAAGGAAACCGTTGAGGAACGCTGTTTTGACATCCATCTGCCAAGTTTCATAGTCGAAATAAGCAGCTATTGCCAACATGATTCTGACAGACTTAACATCGCTACGGGTGAGAAGGTCTCATCGTAGTCAACTCCTTGAACTTGTGAAAAACCCTTTGCCACAAGTCGAGCTTTATAGATGGTGACATTACCGTCCGTGTTTGTCTTCTTCTTAAAGATCCATTTGTTCTGAATGGCCTTTCGCCCTTCAAGTAATACTTCCAAAGTCCATACTTTGTTTTCATACATGGATCCCATCTCGGATTTCATGGCCTCTAACCATTTCTCAGAATCCGGGCCCATCACTGCTCCTCCATAGCTCGTACGTTCATTGTTGTCCAACAACATGACCTCCAAGACAAGGTTGCCGTACCACTCAGGAGTAGTAAGCGGCCTTGTTGACCTACCAGGTTCAATAGTAACTTGATCCGAAGCTTCATGATCATCATCATTAACTTCCTCTTCTACCGTCGTAGGTTCCACAGAAACATCTTTCTGCGCTGCGCTACTTTCTGGTTGAAGTAAAGGTTCAATAACCTCATCAAGCTCTATTTTCCTCCCACTCAATTCTTTCGAGAGAAAATCTTTCTCAAGAAATGTTCTGTTCTCAGAGACAAACACTTTGCCTTCGGATCTGACATAGAAGGTATAACCGACTGTGTCTTTCGGGTATCCTATGAAGACGCATTTTTCCGCTTTGGGTTCCAGCTTTCCAGGCTGAAGCTTTTTGACATAAGCATCACATCCCCAAACTTTAAGAAACGACAACTTTGGCCTCTTGCCAAACCATAGTTCATATGGCGTCATCTCAATGGATTTTGATGGTGCCCTATTTAAAGTGAATGCAGCTGTCTCTAATGCATAACCCCAAAACGATAGTGGCAAATCAGCAAGAGACATCATCGAACGCACCATATCTAATAAAATTTGATTACGATGTTCGGACACACCATTCCGCTGTGGTGTTCCGGGCGGTGTCAACTATGAAACAATTCCACACTGTCTTAAGTGACTGCCAAACTCATAACTCAGATATTCACCTCCTCGATCAGATTGCGGGAATTTAATCTTCATGTTATGATGATTCTCAACTTCACTCTGAAATTGCTTGAACTTTTCAAACGTTTCAGACTTGTGTTTCATCAAGTAAATATACCCATATCTACTTAAGTCATCAGTGTAGGTGAGAAAATAACAATATCCACCACGCGCTGTAACATTCATTGGACCGCACACATCAGTATGTATGATTTCCAATAAGTCACTCACCCGTTCCATTGTTCCAGAGAACGGCGTTTTAGTCATCTTGCCCATGAGGCATGGTTCACATATGTCAAGTGATTCAAAATCAAGTGATTCCAAAAGTCCATCAACATGGAGCTTCCTCATGCATTTTACACCAATATGACCTAAACGGCAGTGCCACAAGAAAGTGGTACTATCATTATCAACTCTACATCTTTTGGCATCAATGTTATGAACATGTGTGTCATCACTATCAAGATTCAATATGAATAAACCCCTAACATTGGGTGCATGACCATAAAAGATATTACTCATATAAATAGAACAACCTTTATTCTCTGATTTAAATGAGTAACCGTCTCGCAATAAACAAGATCCAGATATAATATTCATGCTGAACGCAGGCACTAAATAACAATTATTCAGGTTCATCACTAATCCCGATGGTAATCGAAGAGAGAGAGCGCCGACGGCGATCACATCAACCTTGGAACCATTTCCCACGCGCATCGTCACTTCGTCCTTCATCAACCTTCGTTTATTCCGTAGTTCCTGCTTTGAGTTGCAAATGTGAGCAACCGAATCGGTATCAAATACCCAAGCACTACTACGAGAGCTAGTAAGGTACACATCAATAACATGTATATCATATATACCATGTTTGTCGTTAGCCGCCTTCTTGTCAGCCAGGTACTTGGGGTAGTTCTGCTTCCAGTGACCAGTTCCCTTGCAATGAAAGCACTCAGTTTCTGGCTTGGGTCCATGCTTGTGCTTCTTTACAGGAGTAGCAACTGCTTTGCCATCCTTCTTGGTTTTACCCTTCTTTCCCTTGCCCTTGACCTTGCCATATTTCTTGAAACTAGTGGTTTTATTGACCATCGACACTTGATGTTCTTACTGGATTTCAGACTCAGCGACTTTTAGCATCGCAAACAGCTCGGCGACTGATTTGTTCATCATGTGCATGTTATAGTTCATCACAAAGCTCTTGTAACTAGGTGACAGTGATCGAAGAACTCTGTTAGTGATCGCCTCTGGTGGAAGGGCAATTCCCAACTCTGCTAGACGAGTTGAATACCCAGACATTCTGAGTATATGTTCACTGATAGACCCGTTCTCCTCCATCTTGCAAGCATAGAACTTATCGGAGGTTTCATACCTCTCGATCCGGGCATTCTTTTGAAAGATAAACTTCAACTCCTGGAACATCTCATATGCTCCATGACGTTCAAAACGTCTTTGAAGTCCCGTTTCTAAGCCATACAATATTGCACACTGAACTATTGAGTAATCTCCAGTACGTGCCTCCCAAGAGTTCTTAACGTCTTCGGTGGGGATGTCTTCTGGTTGGTCACCAAGCGGTGCATCAAGGACATATGATTTCTAGAAAGCCGTGAGGATAATCCTCAGATTATGGGCCCAGATAACAAAGTTACATCCATCATATTTCAACTTAGCTTTCTCTAGGAACGCATTAAAATTCAGGGGTGCTACTACGCGATCCATTGATCTACAACATAAATATGCAAAGTTCACTAAGACTATTGTTCAAGATAATGAGTTTAGTTAATCAAATTACTAAAGCTCCCACTCAAATCGACATCCCTTAGGTCTTCTGAGTGTCACATGATCCAAATTCACAAACTCAAGGCCGATCATCACGTGAGTTGAGATGGCTTCAATGGTGAACATCTCATGTTGATCATATCTACTATATGACTCATGTTCGACCTTTCGGTCTCTTGTGTTCCGAGGCCATGTCTGTACATGCTAGGCTCGTCAAGTTTACCCCGAGTGTTCTGCGTGTGCAACACTGGCTTGCACCCGTTGTATGTGAATGTAGAGTCTATCACACCTGATCATCACGTGGTGTCTCGGCACAACGAACTTTCGCAACGGTGCACACTCGGGGAGAACACAATTCCTCTTGAAATTTAAGTGAGGGATCACCTTATAATGCTATCGTTGTCCTAAGCAAAACAAGGTGCATAAAAGGATTAACATCACATGCAATTCATAAGTGACATGATATGGCCATGAACTTGTGCTTTTGATCTCCATCTAGAAAGCACCGGCATGATCTCCATCGTCACCGGCATGACACCATGATCTTCATCATCTTGATCTCCATCAACGTGTCACCATCGGGGTTATCGCTCCCAACATGCTTCTACTACTATTGCTACCGTTTAGCGATAAAGTAAAGCATTACATAGCGCTTAATGATTGACACGCAGGTCATACAATAATTAAAGACAACCCTATGGCTCCTGTCGGTTGCCGTACTCATCGACATGCAAGTCGTGATATTCTATACAACACATAATCATCTCATACATCACATATATCACATCATGTAATTGGCCATATCACATCACAACATACCCTGCAAAAACAAGTTAGACGTCCTCTAATTCTTGTTGCATGTTTTACGTGGTTGCTACGGGTATCTAGCAAGAACAATTCTCATCTACGCAAAAACCACAACGTTGATACACTAGTTGCTTTTCAACCTTCTCAAGGACCGCCTTTGTCGAATCTGGTCCAACTAAAGTGAGAGAAACTGGCACCCACAAGCCATCTATGCTACAAGTTGCAGCCGAGGGAACCAGTCTCTCGTAAGCGAACGAGTAATGTTGGTCCGGGCCGCTTCATCTCACAACCGCTGAACCAAAATCTGACCAAGGGAGGAAGCAATCTAAGCATCAATGCCCACAAACCTTTTGTGTTCTACTCGAGATCTCATCTACACATAGACCTAGCTCGTGATGCCACTGTTGGGGAATGTTGCATGGGAAACCAAAAATTTCCTACGCACACACAGATCTATCCATGGAGATGAGCATCTATGAGAGGGAGAGTGGATCTATGTACCCTTGTAGATCGCTAAGCGGGAAGCGTTAGGAAACGCGGTTGGTGTAGTCGAACTTCTTCACGATCCAAATTTCCGAGCGTCCCGTGATCCAATCATGATCCGTCCCGCGATCCAATCACGATCCGTCCCGCGAACTTGATCTTGATCCGTCCCACGAACTTGATCACGATCCTTCCGATCTAGCGCCGAACGGACGGCACCTCCGCGTTTAGCACACGTACAGCTTCATGACGATCTCCGCCATCTTGATACAGAAAGAAGGAGCGGAGAGGAAGAAGAGTTCTCCGGTAGTATGATGGTGCTCTGGTGATGGTGGTGGAGTTATTCCGACAGGGCTTCACCTAAGCACTAGAGAAATCTGATCTAGAGGAGAAACTATGCACTGGAGGAACGGGCAGCACGTGGCTAAAAATTCTGTGCAAAAACCCTAAAACCACCAGTATATATAGGAGTAAGAGAGGAGGAGGCTTGGACCAAGGCCAAGCCACAAGGAGTCGGCCGAACCAGGTTGTGGAGGTGGAATCCACCTCCAATCCTAGTAGGACTAGGATTCACCCAATTTTTGCCTTTTTCCACCTTTTCTCTTTGGATTTTCTTCTCTAGCCACATGGGCCTTGTGTGGGGTTTTCCACCAGCCCAATAAATGCTGGTATTCACTCTCCCACAGCCCATGAAGCCTCTTGGGTCGAAATACCCCTCCCGGTACACTACCGGCACTCCCGGTACACTACCGATGAGCCCGAAACTTTTCCGGCGACCAAAATAGGACTTCCTATATACGAATCTTTACCTCCGGACCATTCCGAAGCTCCTCGTGACGTCCAAGATCTCGTTCGGGACTCCTAACAACCTTCGGTCACCACCATACATAACTCTATACTACCAAAACGTCACCAAACCTTAAGTGTGCAGACCCTACGGGTTTGAGAACTATGTAGACATGACCGAGACACCTCTACGGTCAATAACCAATAGTGGGACCTGGATGCCTATATTGGATCCTACATATTCTACGAAGATCTTTATCGGTCGAACCTCTATGTCAAGGATTCAGTTAATCTCGTATGATGTTCCCTTTGTTCTTCGGTATGTTACTTGCCCGAGATTCGATCGTCGGTATTTCCATACCTAGTTCAACCTCATTATTGTCAAGTCTCTTTACTAGTTCCGTAATACAAGATCCCGTGACTAACACTTAGAAACATTGCTTGCAAGGCTCATTGTGATGTTGTATTACCGAGTGGACCCTGAGATACCTCTCCGTCACACGGAGTAACAAATCCCAGTCTTGATCCATGCCAACTCAACAGACACCCTCGGAGATACCTGTAGAGCACCTTTATGGTCACCCAGTTACGTTGCGACGTTTGATACACACAAGGCACTCCTCCGGTATCCGTGAGTTGCATGATCTCATGGTCATAGGAACATATACTTGACATGCAGAAAACAGTAGCAATAAACTGACACGATCATATGCTACGTTTGTAGTTTGGGTCTTGTCCATCACATCATTCTCCTAATGATGTGATCCCGTTATCAAATGACATCACATGTCAATGGCCAGGAAACCTTGACCATCTTTGATCAACGGGCTAGTTCACTAGAGGCATACTACGGACAAAGTGTTGTCTATTTACCCACACATGTAATGTGTTTCCAATTAATACAATTATAGCATGGATAATAAACGATTATCATGAACAAGTAAATATAATAATAAACACTTTATTTATTGCCTCTATGGCATATTTCCAACAGAACGTGAGTCGGGTTAGATGTCTCGGCGACTCAGACCTCGTAGCCCAGCAAGTTTCAGGAACTTGGGATTCCAAGGACCCGCGGATGGGGGCTTATCCTCAGGCGGTGGATGTCATTGCTGGTCATTTCAAGGGTTATCATGTGGTTCATGTTGATCATCGCAAGAACGAGGCGGTCGACGCACTGTCAAGGTTGGGCTCTCCGCGTAAGCCGGTACCGCCTAACGTTTTATTAGATGTACCACATCACCCGTCAGTTAAGTTACCTTCAAAGGAAGGCTTGGCTATACCTGACCTGGAGGGGCAGCTCGTGGCAGCTCTGCATGCTATTCCTGACTGGACCATGCCTTACCTGGCGTACTTGACTCGCGGCGAGTTACCTGAGGATGAAAACTTGGCAAGGCAGATCATCAAGCGGTCTAATTCTATGACAATCATCAATGCTGAGTTACATAAGTGTAGCGTTACCAACGTATTTCAATGTTGCATCTCACCTAAGGAAGGCAAAGATATTTTGAATGAAATTCACGCTGGCGATTGTGGTCATCACGCCGGCTCAAAATCTCTGGTGGCCAAGGCTTTTCGACATGGTTTCTTCTGGCTGACGGCTCATAAGGATGTGGAAGACTTGGTTCGCAAGTGCGATGATGTCAGAAGTTCGGCTGACGTGTTCACATCCCGGCTCAAGAGTTGCGTATGATTCCAATCACCTGGTCGTTTGCGGTCTGGGGGCTTGATATGGTCGGGCCTTTCAAGAGATCCAAGGACAAGAAGACCCACCTCTTGGTGGCAGTGGACAAGTTTACCAAGTGGGTAGAGGCCGAGCCGGTCGGCAAGTGTGACGTGGCTATGGCGGTTCAGTTTGTTGAAAAGTTGATCTACTGCTTTGGTTTCCCTCATAGTATCATCACAGATAATGGTATGAACTTATCCAAGGGGGCTATGCAAGCATTCTGTGAAAGTGAGCACATCCAACTTGACGTTTCTGCGGTCGCTCATCCATAATCAAATGGTCAGGCAGAGCGTGCTAATCAAGAAATCATGGGAGGTATCAAACCCCGGCTTATGGTTCCCTTGCAGCGGACGCCGGGTTATTGGGTAGAGGAGTTGTCATCCGTCTTATGGAGCATCAAAACTACTCCCAACAGATCAATAGGCTATACGCCTTTCTTCATGGTTTATGGCACAGAAGTCGTATTGCCAAGTGATATATGTCATGACTCTCCACGGGTGGCGGCTTACGTTGAGGCAGATAATGAAACAGCACGTTAAGACACGTTGGATGCCTTGGAGGAAGAACGTGATCTGGCAGCGGCTCGATCGGCGATTTATCAGCAAGACCTGCGTCGTTATCACAACTGCAGAGTTAAGACCCAGACGTTTCAAGAAGGCGACTTAGTGTTGCGGTTGATTCAAGATCATACAGATGCACACAAGTTATCCCCTCCATGAGAAGGACCTTTCATGGTCAGCAGGAATCTCAACAATGGGTTGTATTACCTCATTGACATACGAGACGAATCAAGCACTTCTTGGCAGGAGACCCGCCGGCCGTGGAACATAGCTCATCTGCAGCCTTACTATACTTGAGTCGTCAAGACTTGACATTGTACACCATCATTGTACATATCATATATATGAATAAAGTTGGCATCCCTGCAAGCCAGGACCTCTACCGTTTAGCATATCCCAGTTTGCACAACAAGGTCATCTAGGGGGCTTCCAACCCACCGGGTTTAGCTTATCAGACCCTATTGATCGGCTCTTAAGCCAAAGTCGGGTGGTTCATGTACCCAAAAAGTTGACTTCATCAACATATCATCTAGGGGGCTTCCAAACCCACCAGGTTTAGCTTATCAGACCCTATTCATCGGCTCTTAAGCCAAAGTCAGGCGGGTTATATACCCAAAAAGTTGACTTCATCAACAGATCATCTAGGAGGGCTCCAACCCACCGGATTTAGCTTATCAGACCCTATTGATCTGCTCTGAAGCCAAATTCAGGCAGGTTATATACCCAAAAAGTTGACTCCATCAATAAGGTCATTTGGGGGCTTCCAACCCACCGGGTTTAGCTTACATACCCTCTTGATCGGCTCTTAAGCCACCGCAAGCTCGAGTTAAACCTGCCTGTAAGCTAATGCTGCTCCGCTATGTGACCCACCGAACTCTTACCAATTAATCTTGCCTGGAGACCCTGATCCGTTTCAAAGAGGTTGATGGCCAATCTCGATAGAGACCCTATACTGGTTAAGGTTAAACCGGCGGTTCTTGTCACATGAGGGTCGGCTTATGGAAAGCAAAGATAAACTCTCTCATCTACTACCGACTCTCCGCTATGTGGCCCATTTCGTACTCTTAGACAGATAATCTTTTAAAGACCCTACACTGTTTAAGGTTAAAACGACGGATTTATGTCACGTGAGAGGCAGTTTATGGACTACCAGGGTACTCATGCCCTGTCGTGTCTCTTTCTGGGACGTTACACTTCCTGTCAGTTAATCTCGCTTAGAGACCCTGAGCCGTTCAAAGAAATTGACGGCCAATCTTGATAGAGACCCGGTACTGATAAGGAGTTCTAGTAGTGAGTCCACCCAGAAGAACCGGCACATGAGTTACTGAACAAGCAAGTCAGGAAAGATTTAACATCTCTGGGTTGTGCTATTCTAAGCCACCCTCAGAACAATGTGGAAAATATTCTGCTCCTACAGGCTGCTTTCTTAAGATGAGTCGCCACGACATCTGGTATGAATTGAAGCACAAGGCAGACATAATATATTAAGCCATACGGTTTCTTATGTGCACGATGGCACAGTTCACGCAAGACAAGGTTTTTCCTAAAGGCTGATTACAACGCTCTCCACAGAGAGCTCAAAAAGCAAGACTTAAAGTTTTTTACACCGCTCAAAATTTCGGCGGGTCAAGAAGCCGGGTTAAACCATGGCAGTATCAATTTGATTAGCTGGACGGCGGTTCATCCTGCGACGGGTCTTCGACCTCCTCGATCTGAAGATTGTCCACGCCCCAGTTGCAGTTGGTTAAAGCTTCAAAGTTGGCCTATTCAAAGAGGGGAGACGGGTCAATATCAAGGGCAAAGAGATGCTTACAGCGTGCAGGAGTTAAATCCCTAGCCTCAAAGGTTGGACCACGCACTCGCTTATTCTCAGCGTTGTAAGCCACCTGATATGTTGACAGATTCACTTCTTCCACCAACACTGATGCAAGGACCCTAGAGGCCTTCATACAACGAGCATAGTCGACCTCTGTGAATTCTAAGCCGTTGTCCTTCTTTGACAGAAAGCCATCCATCATCTCTTCAGGAGTTAGCTCTAGGGCAAAGGCCAAAGCCCGACTTATTGCAGCAATGGCCCCCTTCCGGGCGGCTGATTTTTTGAGTTCTTGGATTTGCTTTGGCAGGGTGGACAACACTTCTATGACTCCTTTCATGAACTTGAGGATGCTTTCTTTGTTCAACATAGCCCTAATGGTGCAAAGGGTCCCGCAGTATGGCTGTTCTGACAAGGTGTAGATGCCTTTCAGCTACAGCAAGCTGTCAGCACCAAGCTGGCGGCTCCTTTGACCTACAAAGGATGAGTTTTGAGTGATAAGTCGTCGGCATAGTTTTAAGTAAGAATATCGGCTGAGTTTTTAATAGTTACCAAAGATAGCAGCCGTCATCTTTGAGATATGGCGCCAACTCGTCTGATACGACCATGAGTCGCTCATTAGCGTCATCTGCACGTTTGGCCAGAGCAGTTTGCTCCACCTCGGCAGCTTTTTTGAAAGCAGCAAATTCAGACTTAGCTTTTGTAAGCTCTTCAGCGGCAAGCCGGCACTTCTCCATTGCTTTGCTTCGGGAGGCTTGCTGGAAGGAAAGATTGCTCTTTAGGCCGGTCAGTTCAGACTCGGCATTACTTAAAGCTTCATGTGACATACAAAAGAAATACATGGTAAGTCGCCAGATGGACAACTAAGGGAATATAATGCAAGTCTCAAGCAGATTGCAAGCAATATACTCGACACTTGGGGCTAATGTCTATTTGTTCTCCAAGACTACAAGTAAGTTCCGGATCATCTTCGACAAGTTAAGACGGCACTTGGTGTTGGAAATATGCCCTAGAGGCAATAATAAATTAGTTATTATCATATTTCCTTGTTCATGATAATCGTTTATTATCCATGCTATAATTTTATTGATCGGAGACTTGCCGGTAATGAGGTTATTACATCACAATAAGCCTTGCAAGCAATGTGATTAAGTGTTAGCCACGGGATCTTGTATTACGGAATGAGTAAAGAGACTTGCCGGTAATGAGGTTGAACTATGTATGGAGATACCAACGACCGAATCTCGGGCAAGTAACATACCGAAGAACAAAGGGAACATCATACGGGATTAACTGAATCCTTGACATAGAGGTTCGACCAATAATGATCTTCGTAGAATATGTAGGAACCAATATGGGCATCTAGGTCCCGCTATTGGTTATTGACCGTACAGGTGTCTCGATCATGTCTACATAGTTCTCGAACCCCAGGGTCTGCACACTTAAGGTTCGGTGACGTTTCGGTAGTATAGAGTTATGTATGGTGGTGACCGAAGGTTTTTTGGAGTCCTAGATGAGATCCTGGACATCACGAGGAGCTCCGGAATGGTTTGGAGGTGAATATTCATATCTAGGAAGTCCTGTTTTGGTCGCCGGAAAAGTTCCGGGCTCATCGGTAGTGTACAGGGAGTGTCGATAGTGTACCGAAAGACCATCGGGAGGGGTATTTCGACCCAAGAGTCTTCATGGGCTGTGGGAGAGTGAATACCAGCCCTTAGTGGGCTGTTGGAAGTCCCACACAAGGCCCATGCGGCTAGGGAAAGAAAAGCCCAAAGGGAAAAGTGGAAAAAAGGCAAAAGGGGGAGGAATCCTAGTCCTACTAGGATTGGAGGAGGAGTCCTCCTCTCCTCCCCACTTCTACCGAACCAAAGGAGGCTTGGCCCTTGCGCCAAGGCCTCTCCTCCCTCCCTCCTATATATACTGGTGGTTTTAGGGTTTTTGCACTAGATTTTCAGCCACGTGCTACCCATTCCTCCAGTGCATAGTTTCTCCTCTAGATCGGATTTCTGCAGTGCTTAGGCGAAGCCCTGCCAAAATAGCTCCACCACCATCGCCGGAGCGCCGTCATGCTCCCGAAGAACTCTTCTATACCTCCGCTTCCTCTTGCTGAAACAAGAAGGCGGATATCATCATCAAGTTGTACGTGTGCTGAACACGGAGGTGTCGTCCGTTCGGCGCTAGATCGGAAGGACCGTGATCAAGATCGCGAGACGGATCATGATGAGATCGCAGGACGGATCGTGATGAGTTCACCGGGTGGATCATGATGAGATCACGGGACGGATCATGATGAGTTTGCAGGACGGATCGTGATTGGATCACGGGACGGATCATGATGAGATCGAGGGATGCTCGGCGATTTGGATCGCGAAGACGTTCGACTACACCAACCGCGTTTCTTAATGCTTCCTGCTTAGCGATCTACAAGGGTATGTATATCCACTCTCCCTCTCGTAGATGCTCATCACCATGGATAGATCTTGCGTGTGCGTAGGAAATTTTTTGTTTCCCATGCAACGTTCCCCATCAGTCGCATCATGAGCTAGGTCTATGTGTAGATGAGATCTCGAGTACAACACAAAGAGTTTGTGGGCGTTGATGCTTAGATTGCTTCCTCCCTTGGTCGTGTTTTGGTTCAGCGGTATTGTGGGATGAAGCGGGCCGAACCAACATTACTCGTACTCTTACGAAAGACCGGTTCCCTCAACTGCAACTTGTTGCAAAAGATGGTTGGCGGGTGGCAGTTTCTCCTGCTTTAGTTGGATCGGATTCGACAAAGGCATTCCTTGAGAAGGTTGAAAAGCAACTAATGTATCACCGTTGTGGTTTATGCGCGGGTGAGAATTGTTCTTACTAGATACCCGTAGCATCCACGTAAAACATGCAACAACAATTAGAGGATGTCTAACTTGTTTTTGCAGGGTATGTTGTGATGTGATATTGCCAATTACATGATGTGATATATGTGATGTATGAGATGATCATGTGTTGTATAGAATATCACGACTTGCATGTCAATGAGTACGGCAACCGGCAGGAGCCATAGGGTTGTCTTTAATTATCGTATGACCTGCGTGTCAATCATTAAGCGTTATGTAATGCTTTACTTTATCACTAAACGGTAGCAATAGTAGTACAAGCATGATGGGCGCGACGACCCCGATGGCGACACGTTGATGGAGATCATGGTGTCATGCCGATGATGATGGAGATCATGCCGGTGCTTTCAAGATGGAGATCAAAAGCACAAGTTCATGGCCATATCATGTCACTTATGATTTGCATGTGATGGTAATCCTTTTATGCACCTTGTTTTGCTTAGGACGATGGTAGCATTATAAGGTGATCCCTCGCTTTAATTTCAAGATGAATTGTCTTATCCTCGAGTGTGCACCATTGCGAAAGTTCGTCGTGTCGAGACACCACGTGGTGATCGTGTGTGATAGACTCTATGTTCACATACAACGGGTGCAAGCCAGTGTTGCACATGCAGAACACTCGGGTTAAACTTGACGAGCCTAGCATGTACAGACATGGGCTCGGAACACAAGAGACTGAAAGGTCGAACATGAGTCATATAGTAGATATGATCGACATTATGATGTTCACCATTGAAACCACCTCAACTCACGTGATGATCGGACTTGAGTTGGTGAATTTGGGGCATGTTTCACTCGAATGACCAGAGGGATGTCAATTTGAGTGGGAGTTCTTTAGCAATATGATTAATTGAACTCATTATCACGAACATAGTCAGTAGTGTCTTTGCAAATTATGTTGTAGATTACTTGCTCGTGTTGTATCTCCCTTGAATTTTATATGTTCCTAGAGAAATAGAGTTGAAAGATGATGGTAGCAATATTGCGGACTGGGTCCGTGATCTGAGGATTGTCCTCATTGTTGCACAGAAGGCTTATGTCCTTAATGCACCGCTCGGTGCGCCAACCCCTCTAGTGTCGTTTGTAGATGTTGTGAACATCTGACAGGCACGTTCTGATGACTACTTGATAGTTTAGTGTGTCATGCATTACGGCTTAGAATTGAGGCTCTGGAACGTTTTGAACGTCACGGAATATATGAGATGTTCTAAGAGCTGAAATTAGGATCTCAGGCTCTTGCCCGTGTTGCGAGATATGAGATCTCCAACAAGATTCTTTGCCTGCAAGATGAAAGAGAATAGCTCAATCATTGAGCATGTGCTCAGATTGTTTGGGTGCTCCAATCGCTTGAATCGAGTGGGAGTTGATATTCCAGATAATATAGTGATTGATATAGTTCTCCAAGTCAATGTCACTAAGCTACTAGAACTTGGTGATGAACTATAAAATGCCAGGGATAGAAATAATGATCCCTGAGTTGTTCGCAATGTTTGACACCGCGAAGGTAGAAATCAAGAAGGAGCATCAAGTGTTGATGGTTAGTCAAACCACTGGTTTCGAGAAGGGCAAGAGCAAGGAGGGAGACTTCATGGATAGCAAGTCAGTTGCTGCTCCAGTGAACCAAACCAAAGTTGAACCCAAACCCGAGACTAAGTGCTTCGATTATGAGGAGAGCGGTCACTGAAGCAGAACAACCCTAGATACTTGGTAAGATAAGAAGGCTGGCAACATCGACAGAAGTATATTTGATATACGTGTTAATGATGTGTACCTTGTGAGTACTCCTAGTAGCACCTGGGTATTGGATACCGGTTCGGTTGCTAAATGTTAGTAACTCGAAATAAAAGCTAGGGAATAAACGGAGAACTAGCTAAGGGTGAGGTGATGATGTGTGTTGGAAATGTTTCCAAGGTTGATGTGATCAACATCGCACCCTCTCTCTACCTTAGAGATTAGTGACGAACCTAAATAAATGTTATTTGGCGTTTTGGTTGAGCATGTACGTGATTAGATCGTGTTTATTGCAACACGGTTATTCATTTAAGTTAGAGAATAATGGTTATTCTGTTTACATGAATGATACCTTCAATAGTCATGCACCCAATGAAAATGGTTTGTTGAATCTTGATCGTAGTAATACACATGTTCATAACATTGATGCCAAAAGATACAAAGTTAATAATCATAGTACCACATACTTGTGCCACTGTCGCTAAATGGTATATTGGTCTAAAGCGCATGAAGAAACTCCATGCTTATGGATCTTTGGACTCATTCGATTTTGAATCGTTTGAGACATGCGAACCATGCCTCTTGGGCAAGATGACTAAGGACCCCTTTTTCCAGATGGATGGAGCGGGCAAGTGATTTATTGGAAATGATACATGTTGATGTATGCAATCCTGTGAGTCTTGTAGCGTGCGGTGGATATTGTTATTTTCTTACCTTCACTGATGATTTGAGTAGATATAGTGTATATTTACTTAATGAAACACAAGTCTGAATCGTTTGAAAGGTTCAAGCAAATTCAGAGTGAAGTTTAAGATCATCGTGACAAGAAGATAAAAATGTTTGCAATATGAACATGGAGGTGAATATCTGAGTTACGAGTTTGGCATAAAACTTTAGACAATGTGAAAGTTCTTTCACAACACACGCCACCTGGAACACCATAGTGTGATGGTGTGTCCGAACGTCATAGTCGTGCTCTATTGGATATGGTGCATGCTATGATGTCTCTTATCGTTTTGCTACTATAATTTGGGGGTTATGTATTAGAGACAACTACATTCACTTCAAATAGGGCACCATCTAAATCCGTTGAGATGACACCATATGGTTTGATAGAAACCTAAGCTGTCATTTCTTAATGTTTGGGGCTACAACACTTATGTGAAAAAGGTTTTCACCTAATGAGATCGAACCCAAAGCGGACAAATGCATCTTCATAGAATACCCTAAGAACAGTTGGGTAAACCTTCTATCTCAGATCCAAGCATAAAGTGTTTGTTGTTAAAACTGGGTCCTTTCTCGAGAAAGAGTTTCTCTCGAAAGAATTGAGTGGGAGGAAGATAGAACTTGATGAGGTTGTTGAACCTTTGTTCAACCAGAGAGTAGCGCAGCGCAGGAAGATGTTTTTGTGAAGCCTACGTTAGTTGAAGAGGAAGTTACTGATGATGATCATGAAGCTTCGGATCAAGTTACTATCGAACCTCGTAGATCGACAAGGATGTGTACTGCTCCTGAGCGATACGACAACCCTGTCTTGGAGGTCATGTTGTTGGACAACGATGAACCTACGAGCTGTGGAGAAGCGATGATGGGCCTGAATTCCGACAAATGGTTAGAGGCCATGAAATCTGAGAAAGGATCCATGTATGAAAACCA
The DNA here is from genome assembly GCA_022496015.1 of Hordeum marinum. Lineage (NCBI taxonomy): Eukaryota > Viridiplantae > Streptophyta > Magnoliopsida > Poales > Poaceae > Hordeum > Hordeum marinum. The sequence continues at coordinate 353,997,810 of CM039675.1, forward strand.
AGTATAGACTTTGGTAGACTTGCTCGTTGGACGGCAGGTCGTTGAGTACAAATGGATGTTCAAAATGAAGACAGACGCTCATGGTAAATGTCACCATTTGTAAAGCTCAACTTGTTGCAAAGAAGTTTACAACAAGTTCAAGGAGTTGACTGTGATGAGACTTTCTCACTCGTAGCAATGCTAAAGTATGTTAGAATTATGTTAGCAGTTGCTGCATTTTTCAATTATGAAATTTGGCAGATGGATGTCAAAACATCGTTTCCTTAACGGTTTACTTGAGGAAAGGTTGTATGAGATACAACCAGAAGGTTTTGTCAGTCCAAAGGATGCTAAAAGGTGTGCAAGCTTTAGTGATCCTTCTATGAACTGAAGCAAGCATCTCGGAGTTGGAATGTACACTTTGATGAGGTGATCAAAGTTTTTGAGTATATACAAAGTTTACGAGAAACTTGTATTTACAATAAAGTGAGTGGGAGCACTATAGAATTTTTGATAAGTATATGTGGATGACATATTGTTGATCGGAAATGATGTAGAATTTTTGGAAAGCATAAATGGTTCTTTGAAAAGAGTTTTCCAAAGGAAGACCTGGATAAAGCTACCTAATTGTTGAGCATCAATATCTATAGAGCTAGAGCAAGATGCTTGATGAGACTTTCAATGAGTACATACCTTGACAAGATTTTGAAAGAGTTCAAAATGGATCAGTCAGAAAAAGAGTTCTCGCCTGATTTGTAAGGTGTGAAGTTGAGTGAGACTCAAAGTTCGACAACGGCAGAAGAAAGAGAAAGGACGAACATCGTCCCCTATGCCTTAGACATAGGCTCCATATTATCCTTGACATAGAGGTTCGACCGATAAAGATCTTCAGAGAATATGTAGGAACCAATATGGGCATCCAGGTCCCGCTATTGGTTATTGGCCGTAGAGGTGTCTCGCTCATGTCTACATAGTTCTCGAACCCGCAGGGTCTGCACACTTAAGGTTCGGTGACATTTTGGTAGTATAGAGTTATGTATGGTGGTGACCAAAGGTTGTTCGAATTCCCGGATGAGATCCCGGACATCACGAGGAGCTCCAGAATGGTCCGGATGTAAATATTCATATATAGGAAGTCCTGTTTTGGTCGCCAGAAAAGTTTTGGGCTCATCGATAGTGTACCGGGAGTGTCGGTAGTGTACCGGGAGACCAGCGGGAGGGGTATTTCGACCCAAGAGGCTTCATGGGCTGTGGGAGAGTGAGTACCAGCCCTTAGTGGGCTGGTGGAAGTTCCACACAAGGCCTATGCATCTAGGGAAAGAAAATCCCAAAGGGAAAAGTGGGAAAAACGCAAAAAGGGGAGGTATGCTAGTCCTACTAGGATATGAGGAGTCCTCCTCTCCTCCCCACTTCGGCCGAACCAAAGGAGGCTTGGGCCTTGCTCCAAGGCCTCTCCTCCCTCCCTCCTATATATACTGGTGGTTTTAGGGTTTTTGCACTAGATTTTCAGCCACGTGCTACCCGTTCCTCCAGTGCATAGTTTCTCCTCTAGATCGGATTTCTGCAGTGCTTAGGCGAAGCCCTGCCGAAATAGCTCCACCATCATCGCCGGAGCGCCGTCACGCTGCTAGCAAACTCTTATACCTCTCCGCTCCCTCTTGCTGGATCAAGAAGGCGGAGATCGTTATCAAGCTATACGTGTCCTGAACGCGGAGGTGTCGTCCGTTCAACGCTAGATCGTGATCAAGATCGCGAGACGGATCGTGATGAGATCACGGGACGGATCATGATGAGTTCGCGGGACGGATCATGATGAGTTCTCGGGACGGATCATGATGAGATCGCAGGACGGATCGTGATGAGTTCGTGGGACGGATCGTGATTGGATCACGGGATGGATCGTGATGAGATCGCGGGACGCTCGGCGATTTCGATCGCGAAGACGTTCGACTACACCAACCGCATTTCTTAACGCTTCCGCTTAGCAATCTACAAGGGTATGTAGATCCACTCTCCCTCTCGTAGATGGTCATCACCATGGATATATCTTGCGTGTGCGTAGGAAATTTTTTGTTTCCCATGCAACGTTCCCCATCACTTGGGGGCTACATATGGCTCTTCACTCAATCTACAACAAAAGTTCTCGCTCATCTTCGACAAGTTAAGCCGGCACTTGGGGGCTACATGTGGCTCTTCACTCAATTTACAAAGACATTCCGGCCCACTAATTCTATACTGACCCAGACTTGGGGGCTACATTGATCAAATAATCAACATTGAGTACCAGCTCACGATATACATATTCAGCCGATACTTGGGGGCTATAGGCTAAGTTGATCTACTTGTGACAATGGATTGGAAGACCCGGTTTACCATTTGCAAATATTAAACCAGCTCTTGGGGGCTACATAAGGGTATAAGGAAAGGAAGATAGGAGTACCACATATTTTTCTTCATTAAGACTACAAGTTTGAGCTCCATGTTCTGGCTTGTGGAGAGGCGGTTCAAATAACCAGCGTGTAACTCATCAGCAGTTAACTTCTCTAGCATGGGGAGCTCAAAGTCTAGCTTGTCAGAAGCTTCAGTTTTCTCAGTGTGCTTTGTCAGCACATGTGGTTGAGGAGTTTGAAAGTCGGTACCAGTAATGATGACGTCTAGAATAACTGGATCATTGACGGGCATTGAAGGGCTTGGCGGCTTAGAGTTGGTCCTTGGAGGACTCTCAATTGCCATCTCATGGGCTGCCGGCTCGACAGAACGACGAGCGTCTTCAGAAGCATCCTTGAAGGCTGCAGTGGGATCAGCGTGTGCTGCAGGAGAGTCCGGCTTGGCAGGCTCCGGCTCTTGGGCAGTGGGGGCAGAGGTAGACCCGCCGGTCTTCCTTCGTTTCGCTTGAGCCCTAGAAAGCATAGAAGGTTATTGTATAAAGTTCAAGGATGACAAAGGATATGATGCAAGCATGAAAGCACGTACTCTGGGTTGATCTTCAGAGGCGGCGGCTTAGTTGTCGTAGAGTCGCCTCATGAAGGGGGCGATTCCTGAAAGCAGTTAAAGCAATATGAAGACAGAGTAAAGTTGTAAGGCAAGGTTGAGAAAATTAAACCAAGTTAAACAAGTACCTTAGCCGGCCGTTTCCGCTGAACCGGAGAGTGGGACAACCCGGCCATAAGATCTTCAGAGCCGGCGCTCCGGGTCTGGCGTCGAGAGAGGTGCTATTGCTTTTTCAAAAGAAAGTTGGGGTCTAAATAAGCAAGAGGATGATAAAATGGGACTTTTCGGACGACCCGCTGTATCTTCTTTGGTGGAAGATGTTCTGAGTCAGATGAAACATAGGTTACCTCAGGAACATTGGCGTGGCTTGTCTCCGTTTCGTCATGCGAAGTTATTATTGTCAGTAAGGTGCATAGTAAGACGGTTAAGAGAGTCAAGTTCTACCTCTGAGTCGTCAACCTCAGGCTGCTCTTGAGGTACAGTTTTCTTCTTTCGGCCGCCGGCCTTCTCCTTAGACTTCTTCGGAGGAGGGACGTATTTCCTTTTCCAGAAGCTGGAGTTAGCCTGAAAGCAAAAGCCGCCGAAAGAAGTTAAAGGTGGCAAACATACATGGATAGCTAACACGGAAGTAAGGAGATTGAGAGTCACCCTTACATCTAGGGCCGGGTTTGCGGAACATAATGGTGGTAATCCAATGGTGCGGCAAGATTCTTGAGACTCGTGGATAAGTCCTTTGATGGTGGCAACGATGTTGTCTTCTGGCAAAGGGGTAGGATTAAAGCAGAGGGGGTCATTGGCGGCACCCGTATATTCACGCATGAGACGGCTTCTCCGGCTCAGAGGCATGACTCTCCAAGAGATCCAGCAGAGGGTCAGATCAATCCCTGTCAGACCATTGGCCACGAGGGCTCTGATTTTCACGAAAGCCGGAGCATACTTCGCCCGTTCGGAGGCTGACATCCGGTCAGGGAGTTCAGTTATGGTACGGAGCCAGGTGGGGCGATAACCCGGCAATGGACGTTCTCCCTCAAGAGAAGTATCTTTGTAGTTAAACCAGGTTCTGTTCAGTCCTTAGGGTGGCTTGGCATTCGAACAGTCGGAAAGGTCATATCCCGTCTTCTTTGCATGGAGACTCTGCCGAGCTCTAAGGTTGGGCCAGCCGCCACTTCTGTCTGGTGATTTACGTAGAAAAACTCATGGAAGAGGTTAACTCACGGCTCTTCTTGTAAGTAAACTTCGCAGAGGATTTGGAAGTTGCACGTATTTGAGACAGAGTTCGGCGCAATATCCTCAAGATGCAACTTGAAGAAATGGAGGACGTCTCGGAAAAATTTAGAGTCGGGCGGGCTTAAACCACGCGCAAGGTGGTCCACAAATATGACTACTTCGCCCTCTTGGGGGGATGGGTTTCTTCTCCTTGCCCGGAACCCGCCAATGGATGACATTTTTTGCTGGCAAGGTCCCTGCGTCTACGAAATCTTGCAAAAACTCCTCATAGACCGTGGAGTCAACCCAATTACAGGAAGAGGACGCACGGGGCATAATGGCGTCTTAGAACTGTGAAAAGTAACATTACACGGCGAGTTAGAGAGTGACAGACAACTAAGGGCGGCTGATGAATCTAAGCACTACGAAGCTAAGCCGCTGGTGCAGTTTATGGCGAGAGCCGGAAGTTTATTGGCGGGTTAAGTTTGCAGAGCAACGAGGCAAAATACAACTAGGTGTGGAAAACAGGTTCCACGTATTGTCCTTACAGTTACAGATCTATGGATAGACGAAAAGCACATTTATTTCAGACCTAGTGATGAACTGAGGAAAACTGACAGGTTCAAAGGCAGTAAAAGGTGACAACTATAGATCTGCACTAGGTTATTGATGATTTTGCACGGTCTACCGCAGCGGGAAGGTGAATGCTGCAAGATTTGCTGAGTTATGTGTCATTTGGCATTACGAAGAACTTGTGCTCTAATGGGGCCGAAGAACTCCATGGATTTGTCGCACTAAGCTACGGATCTAGGGGATGGAGAAAGGCTTACTAGAAGTGACGCGGCGGACACGGGCAAAGCTCTAGTCAGTTCAGGTTGATGCAGCGGCCTAAGGCGACGACGGCGATGGAGCTTCACCGGAGCGAGGGACCTCGGGGGCGATGGCGTCGAGAGGAAGAAGAACAAGCACAGGCGACGGGGGAAATGAGAAGGAACCCTTTGCGGTCCTATTTAAGAGGCCAAAAGGTTGAAATGGGCGCGGGAATCAAGGCGACAAAAACTGACTGACCGAGACGGACGCCTCGATTCTCAGGCCAAACAGTTAATGAAAAGATCCCTTGTGAACGTCAGGGAATCTTTTTGGCATATCCGGTGTCACATATTTTCTTTCAGGTGATGAAGTGTGAGACTCACTGCCAAGTAAGCTTGAAGATTGACCTGAGCAAGCTCAACTCAACCTGGGGCCGAATGTTGGGGATATAACCCCATGGTAAGACCCGTCCAGCTGGAACCGGGTCATACCTGGCGGCTCATAATCCAGACTGATGAACCGGGCCAAAAGACGTAGGCCCGATTGTATGGTGGCTTACCAGGATGGGCCAAGATGAAGGCCCAGACAAAAGAAGGAATGAAGACCCGGGCGGTTAAGCTGCCCGGAGACGGCTTGCCCAAGAAGGCAAGACAAAATAGAGATAGAGTCAGATACGTTGTAAGAGTCGGTATGAGACTTGTGTAACCCGTGGTCTTGACCTACTATACAAGGGCGAGACCCGGGGCGACTTAGATAGAAACCAATCAATCAAGAACTAGGCCAAGCGAATCCGCTCCCTTGTAATCGATAATCCAATCAATACAACACAAGCAGGACGTAGGCTTTTACCTCTTCTTGAGGGGTCGAACCTGGGTAAACTCGTGTCCTTCGTTCCAACCAACCCCTTTGATTCCATCACCTTAGTGATGGCCTCGAATCTAAGTCCTCGGACATCTGTCGTGACAAGACAAGGACAATATTGTTGATAGTACTAGCATTTACTTTAGCACGCATAAGATCATGAAGCTCAAATAGACATTCATCAAACTTGGGATCACTAGGCTTCATCTTGTGGAAAAAATAGTTTTATGAAGTATTACATCAAGATTATTTAAGGAGAAGTTTGGATATCTATTTTCCAAATCTTTCCATAAAGTGAAAGCACACACAAAGTTTTACATACAATTAAGCACAATTTTAGGTAATCTTTTAATGATGAGATTTATAGTTCTAAGATTACGAAACATGTCAATTTCTTTCTCGGGAGTTGGGTGCAAGAGATCAATGGGAGGCACATAGGGGATATGAACATAATTTCTTAAGTTAAATTCATCAAATATAGTAGGAATTTCGTCTCTTCAATAGTTATAGTACTGTCCATTGAGAATAGACACTCTACATCTAAGACTCCCCAAAGTAGACACATACATCTTCCCCCAATGGTGATTAAACCAAATCAATGGAGACCAAGTCTCTGATACCAATTGTGGGATCGAGAAATGGCGTCTAGAGGGTGGAGGGATAGACACTTAACATGGCAAAAGAGCACTTTTTAGTTTTCTTGAAATCTAGGCAGATTTTAGCACAAGTTAAGTCACAAACAATACTTCGTACACATGCATATCTAGCGATTGAGCAGCGTAAAGTAAATATCAAGCAAGTGAAAGAAATTAGGGAATGCTAAACATTAGAAGATCAAACGCAATGAAGACATGTTGGTTTTTGGCCCGGTTCAAGAATTCATCCGATTAACCAGTTAACTTGCTGATTAATCCCTACTCGTATGGTCATCGAATAGCCGATTAACTGATAAAACACCTGATTAATTTATTAAATGGTTAATTAACTTGCTGATTATCCCATTAATCCCCTACTCGCTAACGAACTGAGCAGTTACAAGTTAACGCTTTCATCAACAATGGTTTATGCGTGGTTCCGATAGGTGGTGCTATCGTACGTCCATGTTGATGGAGACTTCAACCCACACAGGGTGTTGACTGAGCGAGTCCATGAAGGGCTCCAGCCACGAAGGGTCCGCGAAGAAGTAACCTTGTCTATTCCACCATGGCTTACATCCACAAAGGACTAGCATCACTCGGGATAGGTCCTTATGAAGTAGTTGTCTCCTTGCCTTTACAAAATTCTTGGTTCAACTCCACACTATTTGGAGGCTCCCAAGCAACACCTAACCAATCTAGGAGACACCACTCTCCAAGAGTTAATAGATGTTGCGTCAATGATGAACTCCTTGCTCTTGTGGTTCAAAAGATGGTCTCCTCAACACTCAATCACTCTATCACATAATTTCACTTGGTAGGTGTCATGGGAACAAGCCTGACAGTAGAAGGTAGGGGTACGAAAGGAGAGGGCAGAGTCCTAGCTACGGCGAGGATATACACATGGATGTATGAGTTCAGGCCCCTCTCGTGGAGGTAACAGCCCCACGTCTTAGTGCTCTAGAGCTTTGTTGTGTGGAGAATAGACATTACAAAGGTTGTGAACCCTTGTGCCAGAGGGGAGGGGTGGCTTATATAGAGTTTGCTGCCACTCATAATTGCCAGGCATCCAAGGGTTCGATCGTGGGTATAAAGACTAGCGTTACTGGTAACGTACTCATAATTGCTACAAATGATGACTGGCCTAATGCCTATCTGTTGGTTTCTCAGGGGCGACTTCTGGTCTTCTATTGTTGACTCGAAGCGGGGTCGTCCGAGTGACAGGTGACTGTCGAGTGGAGGAAGGAGCTACCGAATGGATTGGTTGTCGAGTGACTTGAACTCCATGGAGAATCCAGTCGGAACCTCCCTTGTGGTCCTTAAGTTTTCCAACACAGTGTCCTTAGGTAGGGTATCTAGGTCAGGCCTAGGACCCTACCCTAGGCACATATCCTCGTCATTAGCCCACGAACTGATCAGGGTTCGAATGGTGAAGGGGGGATCGATGCCAGTTCGACATAGGGCATCAAATCTTCTGAATGATTTTTGAGGCTTCAATGAAACATGCGTCGACTGAATTCTTCGTCATTCGCTCGGATCGATTCTATCTTGAAAGTGTCCGAGTGAACGTTCAATACCAATTTAATTCTAAGTGATCTGAAGGGATCTCTGGATGTGACGGGTCGCTCTGTCATGCCCGGATGTTCCGGGATACGAAAATTTGGGAAGCGCACAAGTCCGCGAAGATGATGCCACGATCGGGGCAAGTGGGAGCACGATGCCTTGATTTGCGTGCCACTCATTTCGCCACGTACAGGGCTGTCACGCCCAAGATGCGGTCCTATTCTTATTTTGGCACGAGGGCCTCGATAGGGATAGAAGCGCATCTCGTCAGGTTGCAAGAATGGATATCATTACAAGTACATGTACAGAAGAGATGAGTATATGGAATTGGTTTACACTCTCCACAAGCTACATCAGAGCCACATCAATACAATAACATATGCAAACATCATACAGAAGAGCAGGGTTCGACTACAGACGAAAACAAACGACAAAATGACATCCACCCTTGCTATCCCAGGCTGCCGCCTGGAACCCATCCTAGATTGGTGAAGAAGAAGAACTCCAAATCAAACAAACATCGCGCTCACGTTCAAACATCGCATCACCTATACCTGCAACTGTTGTTGTAGTAATCTATGAGCCACGGGGACTCAGCAATCCCATTTCCAAGGGTATCAAGACTATTAAAGCTTTATGGTGAGGTATGGTTAAGTGGAGAGGCTGCAACAAGCAACTAAGCATTTGTTTGAGTGGCTAACTTAAGAGTATAGAAAGTAAAGTATGGTGGTCTACGCATAATGGACGTGAACTAGTAATGATCACTAACTGATCCTGAACACCTACTTACGTCAATCATAACCCCACAGTGTTCTCTTTCGGATAAGAACTCACGAAAAGAGACAGTCACGGTTACGCACACAGTTGGTGTATTTATTTGAGTTTACTTCAAGTTTTCTATGACCGGGTGTTAAACAAAGTATCCAAGTTTGCCACATAACCGCGGGCATGGCTTCTCGAAAAGATTTAACCCTGCAGGGGTGCTCCAACTCATCCATCACAAATTAACCACACGCCGCGGGAATAACCTCGACCATGGATCTCGTGATCTTCATAAGCAATTCCAAAGGAAATCTGACACCTCAAGATAGCCCGAAGAAGATTAGAATTCCTCACGCAAGACATTCGAGAAAGGTAAAACAAGTCTAGCAAGACCGCCCGACGTGTCGACAAACCCGATAAGAGCCGCGTATCTCGTTCTCAGGACACGACCGGATGGGACTAGCTATAGGCAAAAACCAATCCCCAAGTTTCCTCGAGGCGGCCCCGCAGGCAGCCCATTTTGGACCAACACTCATGAGGAGCACTAGCCCGGGTTGTTGATTAATTATCCACGGGGTGATCATGCCCTATGCAAATTTTAGTTGTTATTAAGCAAATAGTACCAATGTTGGGCCTTGCCAGGCAAGTTTTATCCTAAAACGAAGATCAAGGGCGTCCCCATAACAACCCCGAGCATGTTAGGAGCGCTCAATTATGGAACATAACACTGGTTCACAAGTAACTAGGGCGGCAAGAGCGGAACAAAACACCGAGCAAAAGGCCAAGACTTCCACCCTTTACCAAGTGTATAAGTGTGTTAAATTAAATAGCAATAATATTGTGTTAACAAAAGAATGTCCATGTTGTCGCATGGAAGCAATTGCACCCGCAGCTACAAACGCTATAAGAAGGGATGAGCAAGCAGTAACATAGCCAAACAATGGTTTGCTGGGATGTGGAGGGGTTAGAGGCTTTTCATGGCAATGTTGGGAGGCTTGACAAACAAGTGGTAGGCGAGACATAACGATAAAAGCGGAACAACTAGCATAGCAATGATAGTAGTGGTATCTAGGGAAATGTGTCATCTTGCCTGAGATCCCGCTCGGAAGAAGAACGAGTCCATGAAGAAGATGGGCCAACGTTGTCGCACGAATCCTCACACTTCGAACGCTTTCGAAACTCTATCGAGAAGAAGCAAACTGGAAACAACAATCAACACAAGATACACCACAACATATGCATGATATTATGCACAGACAAATATGATGCATGTCTGGTTTAATATGCAACACATGACATGGCATGACAAGCACAACAAACAACTACTACATATTAAGTGAAGTTCAATATGCAACGACTTGCATATTGACGAAACTCCACGTTCGAATTAATTAGTTCACTCCCGTTTAGTTACACATCACTGTTAAATGTTTTTAGGCATGGAAAGAGATGAAGCATAAGTAAACTACATTATCTAGGCCTCTTAAATGAGGTCGGAAACAACTTATAGTATTTCCAAAATGACCTCATATGTTAATATTGAAATTGGTCCAGATCTGAACTAATCATATTTTATATTTGTTAAACATCAAAATAAAGTATACCATGCCATTCTACACGTCATTCTAGTCGATTTACATATATGGAACAACTCAAACGGAGCTACGGCCTAAAATATATGAGCAACACAAGATGCATATGTCATGAATGCAAATGCATGGAAAATACCACCACAAACATTTCAAATCATGAATGCAGTTATTATGAAACAACATGACGTTCTAAGCAAGTTTTATATATGGCATTACCAAAACGGAGCTACGGTTCAACCACAACAACCAACACAAGTTTTATATGAAATCTATCCAAAACAGCAACATAGCATTTTTGCACGCATGAAAACAACAAGCTACAAGATCATAAAATGCAGAAACTAAGCATGGGGCAGTAGCATATAAAACACTCTTCATTTCATCTTCACATATCATACTCAAAACATGCATGGATCCCATGGTAGGAAGCTCACAAGATGGCTAATTGCAAACAGTTTCAGACTTAGTGAAATAGCAGTTTTTGACAGTGCAGTTTTCATCACGAAGGCATATTGACAGTAGTGAAACTATATGCTACAGGGCATATTATGGCATGAAACTTGACTGTATACTAAAGGGCATTATCAACTACAAATAACTCCATTACACCTACCCCGAAGGGGTTCTAGATCACTAGCAAAACATATGGCAAGACAGCAACAAAACATTACAGATTCCAGACTTAGAAATATTTTAGCATCTCAAAACAGCACAATTTTTATAGCATGTTGACAACAAGAAAACAACACCTAAACATGCATTTCTATGGCAAGCAAAAAGACCAGGTGCTAGTGCACATACCACAGGGCATATCTCATGTTCAAAATTATTTCATATCATGCATGGATTAAATCACACGAAATAGACAAAAGGGCATCACAGCAAAAATGACATGCACCAAAAATTCTCAAATGACAAAACTAAATGCACAGATAACTTATATGGATTTTTCTACCCGAAAAACATATATAATATGCATAGGTTCATGTGGGAAAATATGTCACAATTAATTATGCAAGTTTGTGGAATAACCCTGTTAGCAATTATAAATGCAAGTTAAATGCAATTATTACAATGAACAGGTTTGTCATGCATGAAAATGCAAAGCCGATAATATGAACATTTTTAATATATGATTGGATTACATCCCGATGCACGTTAAATAAATATGTCAATGCAATATAATGTTATTTATGCAAAATGATGCAAAACAGTAAGCTTCGATATTTATCATGGATGAAAATGACATATACACAATCGACGCATTTATTTTTTTGCAATCTTCATATTTAAAACATTTTATTACAGCGAGCGGTTAATTAATTATTGACGTTTTAAAATCGTGCAATTCTCTGATATATAAAATAAAACACATATGGGCCTAAGGAAAAGGAAAAAAACGCGTGGGAGGGGGCTGGCCTCATGGGCTTCGGCCCAAGAGGCAAGGAGAGGCGAGGCAGAGGCCGAGGCTGGGGCAGGCCGACAAGATGGGCCGGCGGGGCTATAGCGGGGCCCATGCGACTGAAGCGGTCAATGGGGCCCGACGGGGGCTTCGTCCTCCTGCACGAAGCAGAGGAGGCGGCGGCGCTGGGCAACTCCGGCGACGGGCGGCGGCCTAGAGGGGAGGACGGGGCGGGGCGAGGCCGGATCCACGCCGGGGAGCCCCGGATCCGTCCGTTCCCAACGGCTTCGAGGCAAGGTGGTGACGTCTGAGCTGGGGGCGGCCATGGATGCATGAGAGAGAGGAAGCTCGGGTGAGAGGGAGAAACAGAGGGAGGAGGAAGAGAGAGGAGCGAGAGGTTCGGTGGCCAGCGTCCGGCGGCGGCGGCTCCGGCGAAGGGCCGGCGGAGGCCCTGGCTCCTGCGGCCGTCTGAGGTGCGAAGGCGCGGCGACGGGTGCGGCGGCGCTGCGGGAGGAGCTATGGGCACTCGACGCCTTGCCTGGTTCGGGCCCGGGCGAGCCTGGATCTGGGCCTGGCGGGCCCTACGGCTGGAGGGAGGAGGCTGGCGGCTAGGTGGCGGCTGGTGGGAGGTTTGGCATGGGATTCGAGGAGGGATTAGGGTTCCCAATTAGGCAGGCTAGGGGGTTTAAATAGCAATTTGGGAGCTAGGGGTGGGGGTTTTGCACCGTTTTCGGACCATTCGATCTCGATCGGATGGCCCAGAAGCGAAGGGGAGGCTAGGTGGGCTGCGTGGATGTGGAGAGGTGGTTGGGCCAAGAAGAGAGGGAAATGTGAGCCCGTGACATGAGTTTTAAAACACCAAAAACGTCCGACGGATAACCCGATGACCGCACTGCTACGACTGACCCGATGACCCCACTGCTACCGATGGGGTATCAAACGAACTCGGAATGCGACTAAATTTGGCAGGCGGCCTACCTACACTATAACAAGACCGCACGCCAAGTTTCAACCCAATCCGAGAATATTTTTCACGTGCTTTAAAACGGGGTTTTCTAAACGTTGCCGCGGGCGCGTGCGTGTGTGTGATTGGTCTCGAAACGGGCAACGGCAAGAACAGAGAGAACCAGCGACTATGAATGGATGCAAGTTTGTGAAAATGAGTGACGATGCTATGCAAATGATGTGAATGATGCTATGATTAATGCAGCAACCAGATGAAACACATGATGAGAATGGAAATAAAAGGGGAATCTTCTGGAGCGTCGGTCCCGGGCTGTTACAAGGGCGCCGTCTACGGTTGGATTTGCGGGGATCTCGCGGGCCCACATGTTAGTGAGGCACTCGGCGGGGTATAAATCCTGAAGCGTCGCAGCTCGCATAGTGTTTCTCTCCCAAATATCCTCTCTTCCTCCGCCTCCCTCGTCCCCAGCGCCCCACTCTGCTCTGCTCCGACGAACTTTGCCGCCGCGATGACGAAGGGCGCCACGAAGGGAGCCGCGAAGGGCAAGGCCAAGAAGCCCTCGACAACCAGGTTCACCGTGCCGCCGGGGTGGATCCAGGGGGGACTTTCTCTCATCGACAGTCACCTCCACGGACTTCGAGAACCTCATCGTTAACGGGCTCATGGCGGACGGTGCTTGGAGGCTGTCGGAGGGGGAGCGCGAGCCAGAGTCATGCGAGGGAGAGCGGGTTCTTCTCCACTCCCACGTTGAAAGAGGTTTTTCCATGCCTCCCCACCCATTTTTTAGAGGATTCTTGAAATTCTTTGGAGCTCATCTCCATCACTTTCCCCCAAATGCGATTTCCTACTTGCCTGTCTTCATCACTCTGTGTGAGTGTTTCTTGGGCTGCTCTCCCCACTGGGGACTGTTCAAGCACATTTTCACTGTTAGATCTCAGACGGTAAAAAAGGCCCATCTGAGGATGGAAAGACTCATGTAGTCCAGCTATGTGGGGGTCTAGGAATTCAAAAGAGAGCTTGTAGTTCTTTTCCTTCCATGACTTTTCCCGAGTTGGTTAGAGGTTGGCAGTCGACCTGGTTTTATTGCAAGGACGCAACTTCTCCCAATATGTCGACTGGCCTTTCTTCCTTCACATTAGATCGTCCAGCCGTTCCCAAATCCTTGAAGGTGTTGGAGGGGGGAAAAGTCCAGGTTGGAATGTCGGTGGATGATGTAGGAGCCCTTATCCATGGTGGAGTCACTGGTATGGATCTCTTGGAGACATTCCTCAGTCGATGGATCCAGCCTCTCCAAGCAAGGGATCACACTATGTGGCATTATGCCAGTCCTGAGGACTCGACCAGGACACACCCGGAGGAGGTTTCACAAAAAACTGTCGAGCAGTGGCTTCGCAGTATCACCGGAGCTTGTGACAATCCTCCGGGCATGAAGAGGATCAAACCCTACTCTGCTGCAAACCCGCCAAAGAATCTGGTAACTCTTGTCCTATCGACTGTCATTCCATTATGTCGAGTGATTGATTAAACTCTTGACTGACTTCACTATTTGAAACATGTAGGAGTGGATGCACATGCACTCGCCTGTGCCCAGCGGGAGCCAACCTGAAGATGGCGGGGAAAGCGAGGGTGGCAGCATGGACGTTGACTGTGTTTATGACAGTGAAGACGAATATGAGGACTTGGGTGACAATGAGGAGGAGGTCGAATCTCCACCACTCGCTGAACATTGATCCAAGTCACGTCAGGACCCTGCCACTGCTATGGACAAAGCCCCGATTCCGAGTGAAAGGAACCTGAAACGGGACCGAGCCTCGACCGTCGAGTTGGGCAAACGATCGGCGAAGCAGCCCAAGCCCAATACAGGAAAGCCTCGCAAAGCTCTACCCCGCATGAAGATGGTTGTGCCCGTCGTCTCAATGTAAGTATTTGCTTTCATCTTTCGATGTCAATTGCAACTTCTAATTTTTGTTGACCGATTGGAATTTGATCTTCCAGTGTTGTTACGTCAATGGCGTCACCTCCAAGGGACGGAGAGGAACAAATGGATGTGGATACTGCTGATGCGGCCACTTCTCAGAGTGGTAAGTAAATCTTTATGTCGCTCTGATTCTTGAAGTTTGTCGATTCCGAAAGTCAATATCGCTGATTGGTATTTGCGGAAATCATTCAACTGGAGGATGACGAAGAACAACCTCGGGGTACCGCGGGTGAGGGTGACACCTTTGTTGCGGAACGTTGCATGGGAAACAAAAAAATTCCTACGTACACGCAGATCTATCCATGGTGATGAGCATCTATGAGAGGGAGGGTGGATCTACATACCCTTGTAGATCACTAAGCGGGAAGCATTAAGAAACGCGGTTGGTGTAGTCGAACGTCTTCACGATCCAAATCATCGTGCATCCCGTGATCCAATCATGATCCGTCCCGCGATCCAATCACGATCCGTCCCACGAACTTGATCACGATCCGTCTCACGAACTTGATCACGATCCTTCCGATCTAGCACCGAACGGACGGCACCTCCACGTTCAGCACACGTACAGCTTGATGATGATCTCCACCGTCTTGATCCAGCAAGAAGGAATGAAGAGGAAGAAGAGTTCTCCAGCAGCCTGACGGTGCTCCGGCGATGGTGGTGGAGCAATTTCGGCAGGGCTTCGCCTAAGCACTGCAGAAAAACGATCTAGAGGAGAAACTATGCACTCGAGATTAGGGTTTGCACGTGGCTGAAAAATCAAGTGCAAAACCCTAGAAATCCACTAGTATATATAGGAGGGAGGGAGGAGGAGAGGCAGCTTGGCCTCCAAGCCTTGGAGCCTTCGGCCGAAGTGGGAGGTGGAGGAGGACTCTCCTCCTCCAATCCTCGTAGGACTAGGATTGCTCCTTTTTGCCTTTTTCCACCTTTTCCTATTGGGTTTTTTCCTCCAGCCACATGGGTCTTGTGTGGGAGTTTCCACCAGCCCACTAGGGGCTGATATTCACTCTCCCACAGCCCATGAAGCCTCTTGGCTCGAAATACCCCTCCCGGATGCCTCCCGGTACACTACCGACACTCCTAGTACACTACCGATGAGCCCGAAACTTTTCCGGTGACCAAAATAGGACTTCCTATATATGAATATTTACCTATGGACCATTCCGGAGCTCCTCGTGACGTCCGGGATCTCATCCGGGACTCCGAACAAACTTCGGTCATCACCATACATAACTCTATACTACCAAAACGTCACCAAACCTTAAGTGTGCAGACCCTACAGGTTCGAGAACTATGTAGACATGACCGAGACACCTCTACGGTCAATAACCAATGGCGGGACCTATATGTCCACATTGGTTCCTACATATTCTATGAAGATCTTTATCGGTCGAACCTCTATGTCAAGGATTCAGTTAATCCCGTATGATGTTCCCTTTGTTCTTCGGTATGTTACTTGCCCGAGATTCGATCGTCGGTATCTCCATACCTATTTCAACCTCGTTACTGGCAAGTCTCTTTACTCGTTCCGTAATACAAGATCCCATAACTAACACTTAGTCACATTGCTTGCAAGGCTTATTGTGATGTTGTACTACCGAGTGGGCCCTGAGATACCTCTCCGTCACACGGAGTAACAAATCCTAGTCTTGATCCATGCCAACTCAACAAACACCCTCGGAGACACTTGTAGAGCACCTTTATGGTCACCCAGTTACGTTGCGACGTTTGATACACACAAGGTACTTCTCCGATATCTGTGAGTTGCATGATCTCATGGTCATAGGAACATATACTTGACATGCAGAAAACAGTAGCAATAAACTGACACGATCATAAGCTATGTTTGTAGTTTGGGTCTTGTCCATCACATAATTCTCCCAATGATATGATCCCGTTATCAAATGACATCTCATGTCCATGGCTTGGAAACCTTAACCATCTTTCGATCAACGAGCTAGTTCACTAGAGGCATACTAGGGACATTGTGTTTGTCTATGTATCCACACATGTATCCATGTTTCCAATTAATACAATTATAGCATGGATAATAAACGATTATCATGAACAAGGAAATATGATAATAACTAATTTATTATTGCCTCTAGAGCATATTTCCAACAACCTTAGGTGCCTCGCGCGTACGCGCCCGAAGAACTCAGTCGGGTCAGACGCTCGAGCGGTTGACTGCTGGATCTTCCCAGGGAATAAGCGACTCGACACAAGTCAGAACCGATCCTATGGTACCTCTATGGAGTGGTCCACTAGCCGTTTTGACCATCGTGATGTCAACTCCAACTGGACCAGCATAGACTACCTCGATTGCCCCAGCTGCCACAATGATCCCCCCGGTGACTGCTTTTCCTTTGCACCGCGTTCCGGAAGATCAGACCGGAGCCGCAAAGGAGGCCATGATCCAGGCGGAACAAATGATGCTACGCATCCAAGAGGCGTACGAGGCCAACAAGTTGGCTTACGATGCCAGCACAGCGCTTCGCACCAATGTCCGAGTAAGTTTGATTGTAAGTACATTTCCGATTGAATTCCTATCTTCTTTGATTGTACACCCGTTGGGTGTTTTCCACTTGCATGATGTTTGAAAGCTCTCCACTCGAATAGATCAGGTCTTAATCGACTAGATATCAATCCAATGGGGGCACGCTGAGTGCACCCACTGGGTGTAGTCCCCGAGACCCCTGACGAGTGCTTGCACTGGCAGGGGTCTTAGAGTTCGTCGTATGCGAAATATGTTTGCTACTTGACATGTCGAGCGAAGTTCATCCTGACCACACCACGCCGAAGCTTCCTTGTAGGTTTCATGGATATCATTTCATCAACCATGATATGATGCTACTTCAAAGGTGCGGGGTGGGATGGCGGTTTACTCGACAGATCGAGTGTTAGTAGGTCCAGTGGGGGCACTCTGAGTGAACCCACTAGGTGTAGTCCCCGAGATCACTGTCGAGTGCTTGCACTGGTAGGGGTCTTAGAAGAGACGATATTCATATGCTTGCGCATGGTTTCTTTTATTCTCTGCCAATCGACAGATCGAGAGTTGGCAGATCCAGTGAGGGCACTGTGAGTGCACCCACTGGATCTAGTCCCTAAGACCACCGTCGAATGCTTGCACTAGCGGGGGTCTTATAGAGACCATCTTGAACTCAGGGTTGTTTACGATACACGGAGTACAGGAGCCACTCGACATGTCGGGTGGACTTTTGCTTGAGTTCTTATTCTCCTGAATGCAGGTTTCATGGACATCATTTCATCAACCATGATATGACGCTACTTCAGGGTAGTGGGGTGGGGCGGGGTGCGCCACCCAGTCGACTATTTTTGACCTTCTGCACTTAGGAGTGTAGGTGTTTCTTGTCGATTGAATTCCTTTCTTTGTTGATTTCAGAGAGCTTGCGAACTTGGCGCACAGTACAAGGACCTTGAGGATGAAAGGAACTAGCTGCGAGTGGACTTGGAGGTCTCCAACAGCAGTTTGGAGCCAGTGCGGACTGAACTGAAAACTATTGGAGGTAACTTCTGTCGACCCAATGCATTCTTATCCTCACTTTCCATGCTTTGAACCGAGTGTTTTCACTCGAACAGACGTACGTGATGAAAATCGTCGACTCCAAGCGTGACTCAACAATGCTATTTCTTTAGATATCATGAAGAAGGCGCTAGAGGACAAGGACAAAGCGCTTGCTGATGCTCAATGGGTGGCGAGGGAGAAGACTAAAGCTGCTGAGCAGAAACTGGCCGTCGCCAAGAAGATGGAGGTGGAAAACTCCAAGCTGAAGCAGGAATGGGTGGAACTCATCAAGAAGACTGGGCAACTGACCAAGAGGAGCAATGGTATGGAGAAGCATCTGGGGGAGTTCACGAGAAAGATGTACATCATGCTCGACTGTAACTATCCTTGTCGACTGAACTTCATAAAATCCTTGACGACTGTATTTCATTAAACCTCCTCTCATTCCTTCTTCCCAATATAATTCTGCCAAGGCTTTGAAAAGGAAACTGAAGAAATCGAGCCCAATTTGGATCCCACCAAGTCACCTTTTGGTGATGGAGTGGCAATGAACATGTTCCGACTCAACGTCAGACTCCAGGGCATTCAAGCATATGTCCTCCGACTGAAAACTCTGATGGAGAAGATCGACAAGGAACTGTGGCCAGAAGACACCCTTCAGCTTGACCTTACATCCATGATGGCACGCCTTAACGACCTTCCCAGTCGATTGCAGGCCTAGAAGAAATCTGTTGCCCGCTGCGGAGCCGATGTGGCGCTCTCCCTCGTAAGAGTCCATTGCAAGGAGGCAAGGGAGTAGAAATTGACGGAGCTCCGAGTGATGAACATGAAGAAGCTTCTGTTTGAAGACTTCATGGAGACCTTCATTGACGCAGCCACGAGGATCGCAGATGGGATCGACTTGGACACATTCGTCGAACCAGCCATCCCGTCGGGTGCTTGATAAACTTGATTCATGAGAAAACTTTATTTGTCTTGGTATGCCGAGTGGAAATGTATCGACCTAAAAACTCCATTCAGGCCTTAAGCCTGAGCAGGTTCGCTTGCGTGCGAAACACTTATCCGCGATGAAGCTTCCGAATTTATCCCTACTTGATTTTCAATCGTTTGTTCGACTGAATTTGTTTTTTACTTAGGTGAAAACTGGTTCGCAGCTAAGCCTCCGAGTGTGAGGGTTTCTCAACACTCGGAATATTTTCAAATCTAGGCGAAGACTGACTTGCAGCTAAATGTCTGAGTGAATGGACTGCTATCCACTCGGCAGGGTTTTTAACTTAGGCGAAAGCATGTTCGCAGCTAAGCCCCCGAGTGTAAGGATTGCTCAGCACTCGGAGTAGTTTTGAACTTCGGCGAAGACTGATTCGTAGCTAAGCCCCCGAGTGTAAGGATTGCTCAGCACTCGGAGTAGTTTTGAACTTAGGCGAGACTGATTCGCAGCTAAGCCCTCGAGTGTAAAGATTGCTCGGCACTTGGAGTAGTTTTGAACTTAGGCGAAGGCTGATTCACAGCTAAGCCCCCGAGTAAGGATTGCTCAACACTCAGAGTAGTTTTGCAATTAGGCGAAGACTGATTCATAGCTAAGTTTCTGAGTGAATGGACTGCTATCCACTCAGCAGGGTTTTTAACTTAGGCGAAAGCATGTTCGCAGCTAAGCCTCTGAGTGTGAGGATTGCTCAATTCCTTCTCCATTGTCTTTTGAGGTGGTGTTGTTAAATTCTTGATTATGAGGAGTCTCAAAGGAAAATTGTCAAGAATAAGATAAGTAAACCCATCATGTCTTCTCGGAGCTATCTTGGGTTGTATTTCACCTTAAGCATTTCCTAAGGATTGTTGCTATCATGGTGTCATAAATGATCCAAGTTTTCTCCTCCTGTTCTTCGTGAAAGAAGTTTTGCATATCTTGTTGCTCTCAAGCAATCAATTGTTCCTATTGTGGCAGGCTATCACCTCATAATTTTGAGTTGTTTCACACAAGCCCATAACAAACTATTCTTTTCGTTGTTGATTATCCATCAACTCCGTTCAACCAAGATTTTCAAATTCAATGATGGTAGAAGTTGTTATTTTCTTTTCCGTTCTTTTCTTCCAATGGTCTAGCTTCTATTCTTTGTTCCGGAGGTGTGGTGTTGATGCTCTCTTCGAACCATCATATTGTTTTATCAAGATCATGTTCTTTCTTGCTTATTCATTTAACCGGAGTGCTGTGAAATCTTTTCATGATCCTTCCATCTTATGAAGTTTTGATTGTAATCCAACCAAAGTTTGGTGTCTCTCTTCAGTTTCTTTCCATCATATCAAATTTTGTCCCTCTTTCCTACGAAAGTGTTGCCGAAATTTCTTTTGAATTCTTGTTGTTTCTCATTTCATTCTTCATCTCTTACAATCCTTCAAGTTTATTTGGTTTCACTCGTTTGTCAAAGAAGCAACTGAGTTTTACCTCTCGCTCTTTCTCTTCCCCTTCTCATTCTAGATCTCGGGACCAGATCCTCGTGTAGTGGAGGAGAGTTGTAACAGCCCGGGACCGATGCTCCAGAAGATTACCCTTTTATTCCATTGTTGTTGCGTGATTGTCTGGTTGTTGCATTCATCATCGTATCATTCGCATCATATGCATTGCATCGTCACTCGTTTTCGAAATTGCATCCATGAGTAGTTGTCGGTTCTCTCCGTTCATGCCGTCAACCGTTTCGAGACCAACCACACACGCACACGCCCACGGCATCGTTTAAAAAACGTTTTTAAAGCGCATGAAAAATATTCTTAGATTGGGTTGAAAGTTGGTGTGTGGTCTTGCTTTATTTTCGGTAGACGGCCTGCCAAATTTCATCGCAATCAGAGGTTGTTTGATCCCCGAACAATCGACCGTAGCAACGTGGTCATCGGTTTAATTATCAGTCATTTCAGTGTTTGAAAACCTCGTGTCACGCGTCGTAATCCTCCCTCTAATCTCCCCATAGCTCATCTACACAGCCACTACACCCTAACCTAGCCCCCTTCGCTTCCGGGCCGTCCGATCAAGATCAAACGGTCCGAAAGTGGATGAGAACCCCCTAACCCTAGCCATACCTTGTCCCATCCACCAATTCCCGTCGCCGCCACACACCTCCTTGTTCCTCAGGAGCTTGTCCTGTCGCTGCTATCAGTCCACTCTTCTTCCTTGGGATCCGATCCAATCCACCTTGCTTTCAGCATCGAACCAACCACGCCCAAGCCTCCATCTCCCGATCCACCCAACCAGCTCTCCGACCACCTCCCTGGATTTTCGCGCGGTTGCCCAAGCATCTCGATCCCGAGTGGACCGGGCGTAACCCCTCCACCTCCGTGCCGGAGTAGCCACAGCAACCGACAATCGTCGCCGCCGGCGATCACAAGGTCACGTCGTCGTGACCCTGCCTCTCCTTCCCTCTCTCTATTTCTTTCTTCTATTGTCTCTCACCTCATGGTCTCTCTCTATCCAGGAGCTCCCTATCATGGCCGCTGAGAGGAGCTCATGTTCCCGTGCCTAGATGCTTCGTCACCACCTTCATATGCCTGTTGTCCCCTCGCTGGTGAGCAGCACCTGCATCCGTTGTGACTCGTCTCTCTTCTTTCCCTATCATTCCTCTCATCTTTCTCTTCCTCGCCCTTTCCTATAGGAGACAATCGCCATGGCTGCCCCTCGCCGTCTAGCACCAAGCCAGCGCTGCAAGTCCAGGCCGCCGTCGTTGCTGTTCCACTTGACCACTGGTCAAGTCGCTGGTGAGTAGTAGTATCGTGGCACCCCCTGCCTCCATGTTTGTTCCACTGCTCCGTCCCCTGCTCTCTACCTCATCTCGTGTTCCTGTCCTCTGCAGCAAACACAACGCCATCATCGTGGCCATGCCCTTATGCCCCTCTCCGTTGACCTGATCGAGCACTGGATCCGTGCCACTCTGTCGCCCCTCGCACGGATCTGGGGAACCTCGCCGTTGTACGTGCCTAGCAATAGTCTCCGTTCTTCCGTTCGTTTGTTTCAGTTTTGCGTTAGCATATTGGGTCATATTCAGAAGTTTCTCTTTGCATCTCAAACTGAATCGTTGTGCACTGGCGAGCGCATATGTGTTTGACCCTGGCGGCCAAGGGTCAAATCCCCACGGTTGCGCCTTTATTTTGCGTTTCTGCGTCTCCGCAGAATCAGCTCTTGACGTATTTTATGTATGGCCGAGATAATTTGGGTCACAAGCACTGATCGTAGCTTGGTGGCTAGTGCCACATCTCTTAGCCAAGAGATCCTGGGATCAAATCCCCCACTTGGCATTGACAGTGGCTAGCAAATCCCTTGTCTCTTGGGTTGTTTTTTCGATTTAAAAGCTGCACATAATTTCAACACTATTACTATCTTGTAACATTCAAATAAATTCAACCGTGCATCATATGTACAAACTTTATATAGGTAAGATGACTAGAATTTCATGTAAATTCACAATTTCCAACTCTCACATGTGATGAAAATGTTAAATATTGTTGTTTGCATTAATTTGTGTAATGTAATATTAAAATGATTTATTTCATAACTTCTAAACCATAGCTTCGATAAAAATGTTCCACATATGTAACTTGACTAGAAAAACGTGTAGAATCTCATGACACACTTTATTTTCCAGTTTAATAAATATAAAACATGTTTATTACAGAAACGGACCAAATTCATAATTGCATATGGGGACGTTTCGGATATGCTATGTGTTGCTTTCGTCCTCATTTAATATGCCTAGTTGTTGTAGTTGTTCTTGCTTCATCTCTTGACATGGTAAACAACATTTAATATTGTTGTGTAAATAAACGAGAGTGAACTAATTAATTCAAGTGTGAAGTTTCGCCGATATGCAACTCGTTGCATATCGAACTTCACTTAACGTGTAGTAGTTGCTTGTTTTTCTTGCCATGTCATGCCTTGCATATTAAACTGGACATGCATCATATTGGTTTGTGCATCATGTCATGCATATGTTGGGGTGTATCATGTGTTGATTATTGTTTCTGGATTGCCTCTTCTCGATAGAGTTCCGAAAGCGTTCGGAGTGTGAGGATTCGTTCAACTATGTTGGTTCATCTTCTTCATGGACTCGTTCTTCTTCCAAGCGGGATCTCAGGCAAGATGACACATTTCCCTGGATACCACTACTATCATTGCTATGCTAGTTGTCCCATCTTGTCCTTATATCTCTCTACCTACCACTTATTTGTCAAGCCTCCCAACATTGCCATTAAAAGCTTCTAACCCTCCATCCCCTTGCAAACCTTTGTTTGGCTATGTTACCGCTTGCTCAGCCTTTCTTGTAGCATTTCTAGCTGTAGGTGCAATTCCTTCTATGTGACAACATGGACATTCTTTTGTTATCACAATACTATTGCTATTTAATTTAATGCACTTATACACTTGGTAAAGGGTGGAAGGCTTGGCCTTTTGCTCGGTGTTTTGTTCCACTCTTGCTGACCCTAGTTACTTGTGAACCGGTGTTATGTTCCATAACTGAGCGCTCCTAACAAGCTCGGGGTTGTTATGGGGACCCCCTTGATTTTTGTTTTGGGATAAAACTCTTCTGGCAAGGCCCAACTTTGGTTTTACCATTCTCCAACCTAATAAAAACATCCATAGGGACTTTCCGGACCCCCGTGGATAATTAATCAACAACCCGGGCCAGTGCTCCTCATGAGTGTTGGTCCAAAATGGCAGTAGCGGGGGCCACCAATGGGTGTGCCAGCCGGAAACTTAGCCAATTCGGTCGTGTCCTGAGAACGAGATACGCGGCTTTTATCGGTTTCGTCGACACGTCGGGCGACCTTGCTGGATTTGTTTTACCTTTCTCTAACATCTCACGTGAGGAACTCTGATATTCTTCAGGCTATCTCGAGGTGTCGGATTTGCTTTGGAATTGCCTAGGATGATCACGAGATTCATGGTCGAGGTTATTCCCGCGGCGTGTGGTTAATTTGTGATGGATGAGTTGGAGCACCCCTGAAGGGTTAAATCTTTCGGAAAGTCGTGCCCACGGTTATGTGGCAACCTTGGATATTTTTTTAACACCCGGTCATAGTAAACTTGAAGTAAAATCAAATAAAATACACCAATTGTGTGCGTAACCGTGACTGTCTCTTCTCGTGAGTCCTTATCCAAGAGAGAACACGGTGGGGTTATGTTTGACGTAAGTAGGTGTTCAGGATCAATTAGTGATCATTACTAGTTCATGTCCGTTATGTGTAGACCACCACACTTTACTTTCTCTATTTGTAAGTAGCCACTCAAATAAATGCTTAGTCGCTTGCTGCAGCCTCACCACTTAACCATACCTCACCCATTAAGCTTTAATAGTTTTGATACCCTTGGAAATGAGATTGTTGAGTCCCTGTGGCTCACAGATTACTACAACAACAATTGTAGGTACAAGTAATGCGATGATTTGACGTGAGAGCGGTGCTTGTTTGAATTGGAGTTCTTCTTCTTCTTTATCAATCTAGGATGGGTTCCAGCCGACACCCTGGGATAGCAAGGATGGATGTCATTTTATCGTTTAATTTCGTCCGTAGTCGGACCCTGCTCTTATGTATGTTGTTGAATTGATGTGATATTGATGTAGCTTGTGGCGAGTGTAAGCCAATTCCGTATACTCATCTCTTATGTAAATGTACTTGTAATGATATCCATTCTTGCAACACAACGAGATGCGCTTCTATACCTGTCGAGTCCCTTGTGCCAAAATAAGGATAGGATTGCATCTTGGGCATGACAAGTTGGTATCAGAGCCAGTACCGACCTAGGAGCCCCCTTGATTGATCGAACTTGGCCGAGTCGAGGCTAGTGAAAAACTATTTTGGAGAGTAGGATTCTTTTTACTTCTCTTCTATGCTCTGGTTAGGAATTACGACTTAGGAATTTTGATTCTACCCTCTTCTCACTCAATTTTTTTAGGATCATGCGGGTATTTTATAATCTCTATGATGCCGATGTGACGGAGTTCTGTACTTGTTGCCTCCTATTATCAAGGAGTAGAGCTCCGAGGGATTCCTGGCACATTGTTATTGTTCAGTTTCCTTAGTATCTCAGGACGGAGGATGTTCAAAATTGCTTCAATACTAGTAGTGGCGAGTGGATTCTGGCATCCTCGGTACTGGTGGAGAGAGTTCGGATGTACTGCCATTCTTAGTATCGTTGTGTTTTTGAGGGTCCAAGATAGATGGATTTCCGAAGCCTCTGGTTTTGTGTTGAAGGATGGATACAGTTGGGGTGTAGGGCTTGTTAGTTGTGTGAGATATTTTCCTCCTTGTATCCCCAACACCCGATTGCATAACAAAGAAAGTTTTTGGAAGTTCTTAGGTGGGAATTCAAGTAGTTATGTAGGCTATCTTTTAACAGATCATGATGTGAGGTTGGGGTTCGACATCTAGTGGATTCATTTGTTCACGATCTTTCTTACAGCGGTCTTGTTGTGTCTTAAAGAGTCCTTGTAGCTTGCTACGACTCGGGGACACATCGTATGTCGTGTGCACTACCTTGCACATGATGGCTACTATAAGATCGAGCCCGTGTGAACCTTACCACGAAAATATCGAGCGAAATCTCTGTTATGCATTTGTTCTGGATTGTTACATAAGCCTCATACTTTGTTTTGTTTTGAATATGGTAATTCGAGTTGCTTCGATGTCAAGTGGTGATTTCATATCTTTCCTAAGTGTTCTCATATGTGTGTGGGATCGCTAATTATTTTGCTCAACCGGAGTTGTCATATCAATTCTTTTTATCCGGTGTGCTTCTCTTCAAGATAATTCTATCCTCTTCAATATTTGCAAGATAAATTCTCATTTCTTTCCGGAGTTCGTCTCATCTGTCTCAAGTTGTCTTTGTTTTTCCCCACCCTCCCACCCTTTTTCTTCATCAATTAAATCTCATCCAAGTGCCTTTATTTTCATGAAATGCTTTCGTTATCTTTCTTCTGTATCGTATCCGGTGATTCGTTGTGAAGATGCTCAGTGCTCAAGTTTATAATTTATTAGTATTCATCTTTGTTTTCTTTTCCGATGGATTCAATTAAAGATCTCGGTGTTCTTCATATCCTTTCAATCGCTAAATGGTTCCCCATGTCAAAAATTATGTCCAAGTATCTCTGGTTCTTCGTCTCGCTCTATTCTACCTGGAGTGTTGAATGTATCTCAGAAGACTTTCATTTCCATTCATATCCTCTTAATTATTTTGAGGTTCTCACCTCATCAAGTTCTTAATTTTACCGGTGTCATCTCTTCCTAAGCAATCTTCAATGGTGGTTTCTTTTCAGTGGGCCCATAACCCATAGGTTTTTTCCCCAGGATCTTACCTGGCTCTTCTATTCTTTCCGGAGATGTCCTCAAGTTCTTTTCAATATGATGTAAGAATGATTTTCATCAGTCATATTCCTTCTTCATGATCGCTTCGAATCATTTTCATCATTGGCTCAACCTTTCCTTATTCATTATTCCGGAGTGTCTTAGTAATTCATGATGTTGTTTCTCATCATCGATCTCTGCATTGAAGACCAAAGGAGTGGTTCTCTTAAATCTTTTCTCATTCTCTTGAAGATTCGTCATCTCAGCTTCGTGTTATCTTCTCGATTCTTGTTAATCATGAGTAATTCTTTCCTTATCTATCCGGTGCATTTCATAATTGTTTTCATTTCTCGATCCTCCCGAAGGCCATCATTGTAGAAGATTTCCTCGTTCTCAGCTTTCAGCTTTCATTCTCAAATTCTTCTCAACTGTTGTCTCTTCGTTCATTTCTCAATTATTCTGGTGCTCCGTACAAGATTTCTCTAGGTGGATCGTGATCTATTCATTATCATGTCATGTATCTCCATTCATTTGTAGTGTCCTCTTTAGTTTCTAATTCTTACCGGTGTTCTCGTGCAAGACTTCTCCTAGTTTGTGATCTCTCTCTCTCTCTTTCTCTTCAATTCCTTGCAACAAGAATAAGTGGTGTGCGAAATCCGTTGCTTGTCATCAATTTAACTTGATGAAGGATAAGCATAACATAATTCTTATTCTTTTCATAAAGGTGATTTCAATCCTTCTTCCAGAGTTGTTCATGATATCAAATTCTTGAGTCTAAGGGGTTCATCTTTTCTTTTCTGGAGTGCAAAGTTTCTCAAGTATCTGTTCGCAAAGCTTCATCTAAATCTCTGCAAGACCTCAATCTTGTTCTTTGCATCCTTCAATTATTTTCTATCATCCTTTCATTCCAGAGTTCATCCCGATGCTTCTTCATGGTCGTTTGTTAAGGATGTAATTCTTCTAGAAGTGTTGTTCAAGAATCTTGTTGGAGGTGCTCAAGTGTTCTTTATATTGTATTTCGATTTTGAGGTGTTGTTGTTAAATTCTTAATTATGAGGAGTCTCAAAGGAAAATTGTCAAGAATAAGATAAGTAAACCCATCATGTCTTCTCGGAGCTATCTTGGGTTGTATTTCACCTTAAGCATTTCCTAAGGATTACCCATCATGTCTTCTCGGAGCTATCTTGGGTTGTAGTTCACCTTAAGCATTTCCTAAGGGTTGTTGCTATCATGGTGGCATAAATGATCCAAGTTTTCTCCTCCTCTTCTTCGTGAAAGAAGTTTTGCATATCTTGTTGCTCTCAAGCAATCAATTGTTCCTGTTGTGGCAGGCTGTCACCTCATAATTTTAAGTTGTTTTCCACAAGCCCATAACAAGCTATTCTTTTCGTTGTTGATTCTCCATCAACTCCATTCAACCAAGCTTTTCAAATTCAATGATGGTAGAAGTTGTTATTTTCTTTTCCGTTCTTTTCTTCCAATGGTCTAGCTTCTATTGTTTGTTCCGGAGGTGCGGTGTTGATGCTCTCTTCGAACCATCATATTGTTTTATCAAGATCATGTTCTTTCTTGCTTATTCATTTAACCAGAGTGCTATGAAATCTTTTCATGATCCTTCCATCTTATGAAGTTTTGCTAGTAATCCAACCGAAGTTTGGTGTCTCTCTTCAATTTCTTTCCATCATATCAAATTTTGTCCCTCTTTCCTACCGAAGTGTTGCCAAAATTTCTTTTGAATTCTTGTTGTTTCTCATTTCATTCTTCATCTCTTGCAATCCTTCAAGTTTATTTGGTTTCACTCGTTTGTCAAAGAAGCAACTAAGTTTTACCTCTCGCTCTTTCTCTTACCCTTTTCATTCTAGATCTCGGGACGAGATCCTCGTGTAGTGGAGGAGAGTTGTAATAGCCCGGGACCGACGCTCCAGAAGATTACCCTTTTATTCCATTGTTGTAGCATGATTGTCTGGTTCTCGTCATCATCGCATCATTCACATCATATGCATTGCATCATCACTCGTTTTTGAAACTTGCATCCATGAGTAGTTGCCAGTTCTCTCCGTTCGTGACGTTAACCGTTTCGAGACCAACCACACACGCACGTGCCCGTGACATCATTTAAAAAAACGTTTTTAAAGCGCGCAAAAAATATTCTCGGATTGGGTTGAAAGCTGTCGTGCGGTCTTGCTTTATTGTCGGTAGATCACCTGCCAAATTTTATCGCAATCAGAGGTCCTTTGATCCCCGAAAAATCGACCGTAGCAGCGTGGTCGTCGGTTTAATTATTAGTATTTTAAGTGTTTGAAAACCTCATGTCACGGGCCACAAACCTCCCTCTCATCTCCCCATAGCCCATTTACACAGCCACTTTAGCCTAACCTAGCCCCCCTTCGCTTCTGGGACGTCCGATCGAGATCGAACGGTCCAAAAGTGGATGAGAACCCCCTAACCCTAGCCATACCTTGTCCCATCCACCAATTCTTGTCACTGTCGCCACCCACCTCCTTGTTCCTCGGGAGCTTGTCCCATCGCTGCTATCAGTCCACTCTTCTTCCTTGGGATCCGATCCAATCCACCTTGCTTTTAGCATCGAACCAACCACGCCCAAGCCTCCATCTCTCGATCCACCCAACCAGCTCTCCGACCACCTCCCTGAATTTTCACACGGTCGCCCAAGCATCTCGATCCCGAGTGGACCGAGGATAACCCCTCCACCACCGTGCCGGAGTAGCCACAGCAACCGACAATCGTTGCCGCCGGTGACCACAAGGTCACGTTGCCGCAACCCTGCCTCTCCTTCCCCCTCTCTATTTCTTTCTTCTATTCTCTCTCACCCCATGGTCTCTCTCTGTCCAGGAGCTCCGTGTCATGGCCGCTGAGAGGAGCTCATGTTCCCGTGCCCAGATGCTTCGTCGCCGCCTTCATCTGCCCGCCGTCCCCTCACTGGTGAGCAGCACCTGCGTTCGTCGTGCCTCGTCTCTCTTCTTTCCCTATCATTCCTCTCATCTTTCTCTTCCTCGCCCTTTCCTGTAGGAGACAATCGCCATGGCTGCCTCTCGCCGTCTAGCGCCAAGCCAGCACTACAAGTCCAATCCGCCACCGTTGCTGTTCCACTTGACCACTAGTCAAGTCGCTGGTGAGTAGCAGTGTTGTGGCACCCCTGCCTCCATGTTTGTTCCTCTGCTTCGTCCCCTGCTCTCTGCCTCATCTCGTGTTCCTGTCCTCTACAGCAAACACAGCGCCATCGTCGTGGCCATGCCCTTCTACCCCTCTCCGTTGACCTGATCGAGCACTGGATCCGTGCCACTCCCCCGCCCCTCGCACGGATCTAGGGAACCCCGCCGCTGTATGTGCCCAGCGACAGTCTCCATTCTTCCGTTCGTTTGTTTCAGTTTTGTGTTAGCATATTGGGTCATATTCAGAAGTTTCTCTTTGCATCTCAAACTGAATCGCTACGCACTGGCGAGCGATATGTGTTTAACCCTGGCGGCCAAGGGTCAAATCCCCACGGTCGCGCCTTTATTTTGTGTTTCTGCGTCTCCCCGGAATCAGCTCTTGTCGTATTTTATGTATGACCGAGACAATTTGGGTCACAAGCACCAGTCGTAGCTTGGTGGCTAGTGCCACATCTCTTAGCCGAGAGATCCTGGGATCAAATCCGAGTGCAAGCAATTTATTTTGTCTGTTTAGTTTTTCATCCCTCAATGACAGCTGGGATCCATCGCCTCTGTTGACCTCTCCATTGGCTCGGTTGACCACCCCTTAGCCCCACTTGGCATTGATAGTGGCTAGCACAGCCCTTGTCTCTTGGGTTGTTTTTTTCGATTTAAAAACTACACATAATTTCAGCACTATTAGTATCTTGTAACATTCAAATAAATTCAACCGTGCATCATATGTACAAACTTTATATAGGTAAAATGACTAGAATTTTGTGTATATTCACAATTTCCAACTCTCTCACATGTGATGAAAATGTTAAACATTGTTCTTTGCATTAATTTGTGTAATGTAATGTTAAAATGATTTATTTCGTAACTTCTAAACCGTAGCTCCGATAAAAAAATTCCACATATGTAACTTGACTATAAAAACATGTAGAATCTCATGCCACACTTTATTTTCCAGTTTAATAAATATAAAACATGTTTAGTATAGATCTGGACCAAATTCATAATTGCATATGGGGATGTTTCGGATATGCTATGTGTTGCTTTCGTCCTCATTTAATATGCCTAGCTGTTGTAGTTGTTCTTGCTTCACCTCTTGCCATGGTAAACAACATTTAATATTGTTGTGTAAATAAATGAGAGTGAACTAATTAATTCAAGTGTGGAGTTTCGCCGATATGCAACTCGTTGCCTATCGAACTTCACTTAAAGTGTAGTAGTTGCTTGTTGTTCTTGCCATGCCATGCCTTGCATATTAAACCGGACATGCATCATATTGGTTTTTGCATCATGTCATGCATATATTGGGGTGTATCATGTGTTGATTGTTGTTTCTGGATTGCTTCTTCTCAATAGAGTTCCGAAAGCGTTCAGAGTGTGAGGATTCGTTCGACTACGTTGGTTCGTCTTCTTCATGGACTCGTTCTTCTTCCAAGCGGGATCTCAGGCAAGATGACACATTTCCCTGGATATCACTACTATCATTGCTATGCTAGTTGTCCCGTTTTATCATTATGTCTTGCTACCTACCACTTGTTTGTCATGCCTCCCAACATTGCCATGAAAAGCCTCTAACCCTCCACCCTCCTAGCAAACCTTTGTTTGGCTATGTTACCGCTTGCTCAGCCTTTCTTATAGCATTTCTAGCTGCAGGTGCAATTGCTTCCATGTGACAACATGGAAATTCTTTTGTTATCACAATACCATTGCTATTTAATTTAATGCACCTATACACTTGGTAAAGGGTGGAAGGCTTGGCCTTTTGCTCGGTGTTTTGTTCCACTCTTGTCGCCCCTAGTTACTTGTAAAACAGTGTTATGTTCCACAATTGAGCACTCCTAACATGCTCGGGGTTGTTATGGGGACCCCGTTGATTTTCGTTTTGGGATAAAACTCTTCTGGCAAGGCCCAACTTTGGTTTTACCATTCTCCAACCTAATAAAAACTTGCATAGGGACTTTCCGGACCCCATGGATAATTAATCAACAACCCGAGCCAGTGCTCCTCATGAGTGTTGGTCCAAAATGGCAGTAGTGGGGGCCACCAACGGGTGTGCCAGCCAGAAACTTAACCAATCCGGTCATGTCCTGAGAACGAGATACGCGGCTCTTATCGGGTTCGTCGACACGTCGAGCGGCCTTGCTGGATTTGTTTTACCATTCTCGAACGTCTTACGTGAGGAACTCTCATCTTCTTCGGGCTATCTCAAGGTGTCAGATTTGCTTTGGAATTGCCTAGGATGATCACGAGATCCATGGTCGAGGTTATTCCCACGGCGTGTGGTTAATTTGTGATGGATGAGTTGGAGCACCCCTGCAGGGTTAAATCTTTTGGAAAGCCATGCCCGCGGTTATGTGGCAACCTTGGATATTTTGTTTAACACCCATCATACTAAACTTGAAGTAAAATCAAATAAAATACACCAACTGTGTGCGTAACCGTGATTGTCTCTTCTCGTGAGTCCTTATCCAAGAGAGAACATGGTGGGGTTATGTTTGATGTAAGTAGGTGTTCAGGATCAGTTAGTGATCATTACTAGTTCACGTCCGTTATGCGTAGACCACCACACTTTACTTTCTGTATTCGTAAGTAGCCACTCAAATAAATGCTTAGTCGCTTGCTGCAGCCTCACCACTTAACCATACCTCACCCATTTAGCTTTAATAGTTTTGATACCCTTGGAAATGAGATTGCTGAGTCCCTGTGGCTCACAGATTACTACAACAATAGTTGCAGGATAGGTAATGCGATGATTTGACGTGAGCGCGATGCTTGTTTGAATTGGAGTTCTTCTTCCTCTTCTTCATTAATCTAGGATGGGTTCCAGGCGGCAGCCTAGGATAGCAAGGATGGATGTCATTTTATTGTTTGATTTCGTCCGTAGTCGGACCCTGCTCTTATGTATGGTGTTTGAGTATGTTGTTGAATTGATGTGATATTGATGTAGCTTGTGGCGAGTGTAAGCCAATTCCATATACTCATCTCTTCTGTAAATGTACTTGTAATGATGTCCATTCTTGCAACATGACAAGATGCGCTTCTATCCCTGTTGAGGCCCTCGTGCCAAAATAAGGATAGGATCGCATCTTGGGCATGACACTCCGAGTGTGAGGGTTGCTCAACACTCGGAATATTTTCAAATCTTGGCGAAGACTAACTTGCAGCTAAATGTCCGAGTGAATGGACTGTTATCCACTAGGCAGGGGTTTTAACTTAGGCAAAAGCATGTTCGTAGCTAAGCCCCCGAGTGTGAGGATTGCTCAACACTCGGAGTGACCGCAAGCAAGAAATTACTTGAATGGAGTCGACGAAAAGATTGTTGAAGTCAAACTTGCATACATGACATGGTCTGAAATATTTTATTACATCAAAACCACTCGGTTCCTAAGTATAGAAACACCAGAGCAGATCTGCGTTCCAGGCTCACGGTTCATCCATCTGCTTCTTGAGGTTGTACGAGTGATAAGCTCAGTTGTTCAACACATTGGTGACGAGGAAGGGACCCTCCCACACAAGAGCGAGCTTGTGGGGTCGCTTTTGATCCACTCGGAGCACCAAATCTCCCTCATAAAATACCGACTCTTAACATTTTTCGCGTGAAAGCATCGCAGATCTTGTTGATAAGCTGTGGTCTGGATCAGTGCCATCTCTCGCTCTTCCTCCAGGAGGTCTACGCCATCCTGTCTTGCTTGTTCAGCTTTGGCTTTAGAATAAAGTTCCACTCGGGGAGAGTTGTGAAACAAATCACTCGGCAAGATAGTTGCAGCTCCATAGACCAGGAAAAAAGGAGTCCATCCAGTCGACCGATTAGGCGTTGTCCTCAGGCCCCATAAAACAGATGGCAACTCTGTCACCCAGGCTCTGGCGGCATGGTCTAAGTCGCGCATGAGACGAGGCTTCAAACCTTGCAGGATGAGGCCGTTAGCTCACTCAACTTATCCATTGGTTTGAGGATGTGCAACGGAAGCATAATCCACCCGAGTGCCGTGGGAGGTGCATAAGTATCTGAATTCTTCCGAGTCAAAGTTGGTGCCATTATCCATGATGATGATGCGGGGAATGCCATATTGGAAAATTATTCCCCTCATGAATGTGACCGCCTACGAGAGTTCAATTTCTTTATCGTCTTGGCCTCAATCCACTTTGTAAATTTGTCGACTGCAACGAGCAAATGAGTGAATCCGCCCTTTCCAGTTTGAAAGGGACCAACCATGTCTAGGCCCTAGACAACAAACGGCCAGGCAAGGGGGATCATCTTCAGAGCAAACGCTGGCTTGTGGGATAAGTTTGCATAGAACTGGCACCCCTCACAATGATCGACAATGTCTTTGGCCATCTCATCGGCCCGTGGCCCGAAGAAACCAACTTGGTATGCCTTAGAGACAATTGTCCATGAGGACGCATGATGGCCGCAAGTTCCCGAGTGGATTTCATCCAGAATCACTCGACCTTCTTCAGGGGAAATGCAACGCTGCGTTACACTAGTCGAGCTTTCTCTGAATAGCTAATCCCCAATCACAGTAAAAGCTTTCAATCTACGCACAATATGTCGTGCTTCTGTCTCATCTTTAGGGAGTTCTTGTGTAAGGATATATGCAATATAGGGCACCGTCCAATCAGGAATGATGACCAGAATCTCTATGACTAAATCAATAACTGCAGGGACATCAACTTCAGTCAGATCGATGGAACTCATAGCTTGTGGGGGCTCTTCGGTGAAAGGATCCTCCTGTACCGAAGGAGTATGGAGATGTTCTAAAAACACATTGCTGGGGATAGGTCGTCGAGTGGATCCAATCTTTGCCATCTCATCAGCTGCTTGATTCTTCACTCGGGGAACATGATGAAGTTCGAGACCTTCAAATTTCTTCTCAAGCTTTCTAATGACACTACAGTATCCATTCATAGCAGGGTTTCGAATGTCCGACCCCTTCATCGCTTGATTGACCACCAAATCCGAGTTGCCATAAACCATCAGGCGCTTGACATCGAGTGAGATAGCCATGCGCAACCCATATAAAAGTCCTTCATATTCTGCTTCATTGTTGGAGGAATCGAAGTGCATTTGCAGGACATAACTGAGTTTGTCGCCCTTCGGAGATACTAAGACAACACCAGCACCGGACCCGTTCAACATTTTAGAACCATCGAAGAACATGGTCCAGTGTGCCAAGTGAACCTAGATTGGTTGCTGCTGTTCAATCCACTCGGCCATAAAATCTGCAAGTGCCTGAGACTTGATCACTTTCTGGCTTCAAACTTGATGTCAAAGTACAGGAGCTCGATTGCCCACTTAGCCACTCGACTAGTTGCGTCCCGATTGTTGAGAATCTCGGATAACGGAGCATCACTGACGACTGAAATCGAGTGGTCTTGAAAATAATGTGCTACCTTCTTTGCTAACAAGTAAATTCCATAAACCAACTTCTGGTAGTGGGGGTATCTTTGTTTGGAAGGAGTCAATACTTCAGACACATAATAGATTGGACATTGGACTTTGTAAGCCTTGCCCTCCTCTTTCTCGCTCGACAGTTAACACTGTACTGACGACCTGATTAGTGGCCGCGATGTATAGGAGCAAGGGCTCTTTGCTGCGAGGAGCAGCAAGCACCGGTTGGATGGAGGGCAGGGTTTTGAGCTCGACAAATGTTGCTTCGGCCTCTGGAGTCCACTTGAACATATCTGACTTCTTCATCAGTCGGTACAAAGGCAATGCCTTCTCATTGAGATGAGAAATGAATCGACTCAATGCTGCCAAGCAACCTGTGAGCTTCTGAACATCGTGCACTCGCACAGGAGTCTTCATTCGGGTAATGGCGCCGATTTTCTCAGGGTTGACGTCGATTCCTCGTTCGGAAATGAGAAAACCGAGTAACTTGCCGCCAGGGACACAAAAAGTACACTTAGCTGGATTCAGCTTTATATCGTACCTCCTCAGATTAGCGAAAGTTTTAGCCAAGTCAGCCAGCAGGTCGGAACCTTTGCGAGACTTGACGATAATATCATCCATGTACGCCTCGACATTCCGAGGGATCTGGTCGAGTAAACACTTCTGAATCATGCGCATGAAAGTAGCGTCGGCATTTTTCAAACCGAATGGCATGGTGATGTAGCAAAAACACCCGAATGGGGTGATGAAGGCTATTTTTATTTCATCTGGGCCAAACAGACGGATCTGATTGTACCCAGGGTAAGCATCTAGAAACGATAAACGCTCGCATCCCGCGGTCGAGTCAACAATCTGCTCTATGCGGGGGAGCGGAAAATGATCCTTCGGGCAACCCGATTGATATGCTTGAAGTCAATACACATGCGTAGTGACTTGTCCTTCTTGGGAACCATGACAACATTTGAGAGCCACTCGGAGTGGTAAATCTCCCGAATGAACTTGTCTTGCAAGAGACGAGCCACCTCTTCACCAATTGCTTTATGCTTCTGTGTCGCGGATCAACGCAAATGCTCCTTTACGGGCTTGGCCTTGGGGTCAACTCTCAGTCGGTGCTCAGACAGCTCCCTAGGAATCCCCGTCATGTGAGCAGGCTTCCATGCGAAGATATCCCATTTCTCATAGAGGACTGGATGATCTCAGCTTCCTATTTGTTGTCGAGTGTTGATGATATGTTGGTCGGAGCGGCAGTTGAATCTGTCGGGTGGATGTGCACTTTGTTCACTTCCCCTGCCGACTGAAATGCCGACTCGGAAGTAGGCTTCTTAGTGTGCAGAAAATCAGCAGGGTCAACACTCTTCTTGTATTCTTCCAGCTCAACCATGGCCATCTGGTGATCGGCGATTTTGGAGCCTTGCTGGAGGCACTCTTTAGCCCGCTGTCGATTGCCAGTGACTGTGATCACACCTTTGGGACCTGGCATCTTCAAATTGAGATACACATAACATGGACGAGCCATGAAACGAGCATACGTGGGTCGACCCAAAATGGCATGATAAGCGCTCTGGAAATCCATGACTTCAAACGTCAACTTTTCCTTTCGAAATTTTCTATCAGTTTTGAATGTCACATCCAATGCAATTTGGCCGAGTGACTTGGACTTCTTCCCTGGGATGACTTCGTGGAATTGCATGTTGCTCTCACTGAGTCGGGACATCGGAATGCCCATCCCTTTAAGGGAATCTACGTAAAGGATGTTCAGGCCGCTACCACCGTCCATGAGGACCTTGCGGAGTCGAGTGCCCCTCACAACCGGATCAACCACCAAAGCCTGTCGATCGAGAGTGGCCATGTGAGCAGGATGATCCGACTGATCAAATGTGATGGCAGTATGAGACCACTTGAGGTAGGTGGGGGTGGTAGGTACAACCATGTTGACCTCCCTGTTGATGACCTTCAATCGACTCTTGCCTTCAACATCAACAAAAATCATCAGTGTAGCAGTAACATTAGGGAACGTTTCTTTGTCTTCATCATCCTTCTCAGGAGTTTTCTCACTCAATGGAGTCTCCTTAAACTGCTGAATGAGCAGTCGACACTGCCGAGTGGTATGCTTAGGCAATATCAAGTTGCCTTCTTCATCTTTCCTCGTGTGGATTGCACATGATAGATCCAACACATCAGTCCCCGACTGATTCTTTCCTTTTGTGGGGTTAAACTTGTTGAAGTGTATATGTGAATTGTCTAGCCCTTTCCATTAGTTCAGACTTTTGGTTGCGTTGGTTAATGCATGAATCTTAACATGGTATGAGAGCCCAAGGTATTGAGTTCAAGTCCTGGCTTTCGCAGTTTATCTAAAAAATTGCTACCGCCCCCCTTTATCCATGTATTGGCCTATTGAGCCATACCTCTGAGTCTGTTCATGTGTTGACTTTCCGCATCACACGTGAGTGGGGTGTTGAAGTGTATATGTGAATTGTCTAGCCCTTTCCATCAGTTCGGAATTTTGGTTGCGTTGGCTAGTGCATGAAGCTTAACAAAAATGACCTTTGGCCTTCCCCTTACTCTTTCCTTGGGCCTCCAGAGCGGTCGCCTCTGCCTGGATAGGGCCATCAGCCTTTCGCTTCTGCTTTCGACTGGAATTGCCGCCGACCTCATTGTCGACTGCTTTTCCTTTGCCGCTGCGAAGGCGGTCTTCCTCTTCGCCATTGGCATACCAAGTGGCGATTTCCATCATCTTACTTAGCGAGATGTCGCATGTTCGACCAAACTTCAAGTAGAGCTCTTTGTACTTCACTCCAGCCTTGAAAGCACAAACAACCTAATGTTCAGAAACATTTTCCACTGTATGATGCAGAGTGGACCAACGCTGAATGTAATCCCTCAAGGTCTCATTGGGCTTCTGAACACAATGCTGCAAGTCAATCAGCCCGGCAGGACGCTTACAAGTACCTTCGAAAGTTCTGACGAACACTCGGGCGAGATCCTCCCAGCATTATATGCTAGATGGAGCCAAGCGATTCAGCCATGCATGAGCTGAACCATCCAACATCAAGGATAAATGTTTCATCGTGATGTTATCATTGCCACCACCAATCTGAACTGCCACTCGGTAGTCATCCAACCAAGTCTGTGGCTTTGACTCGCCAGAAAACTTCCCGATCCCAGCTGCCAACCTGAAGTTGGGGGGATCTCTGCAGAACGTATGGCTCTGCTAAAGCACTCGGGGCCAGAAATAATAGTTGTGCTGCCACTCGGAAAATCTCTGTCCTGTCCATCTTTGTGGGCTCTGCCTCTGTCAATCCACCTCTGAGTGAGGAGATTACGAGCATCAAACCCTGCATTCCGCTCGTCACCGAACGAGCGCCTTTCGTCCTGGTGTCAGGGCACGTGCGGACCACCCTGCGGAGGAGTGGGCACTCGACGGTGGTCATCACGGTGAAACTGATCTCTGAATAGATCTTCACGAAAACCTCCGCCCCTTCGGCGCAAGGGCGAACCAGGGCTATGTGCCGACTAAACAGTCTCTGCCCTTGGCGAGTTACTGTGAATCCTATTACGCGACTGCGAAACAACAGAATTCTGATGCTGCGCTGCATCCAGCAATGCTCTAATCTGCATCAACCCTCTACCAGCCTCTGACCGTGACGGCTGAATGGAATCTGCTATCCTAGCAGCAGCTGCAATGTTTAACATAGGAGTACGGTCTCAACATTGTTGTGAGATCCAGTCAGAAACAGCTGTCGTTGACGTTGACTGGAAACTGGTGGATGCTGGCGAGCGCGCTCGTCGAGCTCTCTCTGAAGCTCTTCAAGCCGTATGCGTGTGGCCTCCAAGGCTTGGGCCTCGGCGGTCATACCAATGATGGGAGTACGAAGGACTTCACCATCGTGACGTGGCTGTTCACTCGACGGTCCGCCAGTTTCCCGCCTGCCATGGCCGAAGCCCGACGGCGGGCTTTGATGAGAACCAACCATAAGGACCTCCGCTGCAGGATCGCAGCTCTCGCACTCGGAAGGAATGTCAGAATGATTGGAGTCCGACTCGAAAACGCTGTGAAGGGATTCAGCGGGCTCGATCGCTGCAATCTGCGGAGAAGAAATTTGGCGAGCCGCTGCATGCTTGACCCAGCGTTGGAGTCGCGAGCGAAGCTGACAAATACAGAATCGACGGCTGCCGCAGCAACACGCCGCATGAACTCGCGTGAAAGTGCGCAGCCCCGCGGACTGGTAGCGCCTCAACGTCGAGAGGTGCTTCTTGAAGCCATGCCGAATCGTCGGTGATGAAGGTGAGCGCTCCGAAACGGATCTTGTGGCCCAGAGCGAAAACACCGCCGGAAGACATGACAAAGGGTTAAAAACAAAACCTCGCCGGAAGTCGCTTAGAGGCCTGCCCCATGGTGGGCGCCAACTATCG
Source organism: Hordeum marinum (assembly GCA_022496015.1). Taxonomy (NCBI): domain Eukaryota; kingdom Viridiplantae; phylum Streptophyta; class Magnoliopsida; order Poales; family Poaceae; genus Hordeum; species Hordeum marinum. The sequence continues at coordinate 354,037,364 of CM039675.1, forward strand.
TGGGAACAAGCCTGACAGTAGAAGGTAGGGGTACGAAAGGAGAGGGAAGAGTCCTAGCTATGGCGAGGATGTACACACGAATGTATGAGTTCAGGCCCCTCTCGTGGAGGTAACAACCCTATGTCTCAGTGCTCTGGAGCTTTGTCGTGTGGAGAATAGAGATTACAAAGGTTGCGAACCCTTGTTCTAGAGGGGAGGGGCGGCTTATACAGAGTTCGTTGCCCCTCATAATTGCCAAGCATCCAAGGGTCCGATCGTGGGTATAAAGACTAGCGTTACTAGTAACGTACTCATAATTGCTATTAATGACGACTGGCCTAACGCCTGCATGTTGGTTTCTCAGGGGCGACTTCTGGTCTTCTGTTGTCGACTGGTAGCGGGGTCGTCCGAGTGACAGGTGACTGTCGAGTGGAGGAAGGAGCTACCGAATGGATTGGTTGTCCGGTGACTTAAACTCCATGGAGAATCCAGTTGGAACCTCCCTTGTGGTCCTTAAGTTTTCCAACACGGTGTCCTTAGGTAGGGTATCTAGGTCAGGCCTAGGACCCTACCCTAGGTACATATCCTCGTCAGTAGGAGAGGATGATTGGTGGAAAGCAACTTGGGGAGGCCAGATATCAAGGATCTAATGGTTGGAGTGGAATCCCTTGATGTCAACACATGAGTAGGTGGGTTTCTCTTGGAAAATGAATGGTGAAAGTGTAGTTTTGTTCTTATGTCTCTCTACAAGAGTAGGTGGTGGTTGTCGGTATCAAAACCAGCAGACCTCGGGTAGGGGGCCCGAGCTGTGAGATCGGATCGATGGGTAACAGGAGACAAGGAACACACGATATTTACCCAGGTCCAGGCCCTCTCGATGGAGGTAAAACCCCACGTCATGCTCTTGTCATATTATTGGTGTAGCAAAGTACAAATTGATCTACCTCGAGATCATATGTTTGTGTTCTAAACCCTAAGGGTGATGATGAATGTGTATGGGTATTCTCTACGGGCTAAAACCCTTCGGCTTCTATAAGCACCTGGTATCTAGGGTTATACAAAGGTCAGTTGTGATCTAGAGATTACATGCCAAAATAAACACATATCCTTGGAATACACACCAGGTCTTTAGTGGAGTCCGGTGTGTTCACGCAACGACCTGAGGGCCTTCAAAGTCCTTCCTCTTTAACGAGCCTCCAGCCCGGCCCATGGACTAGACCATCTCGGTTGGGCCCCCCTAGTCTAGGACACCGTCAGTGGTGGAGGGGTATTTATAGCCTTCACCAAAAGTCCAACCGTTACAACTTTAGTGCACAACTCGGGGACACCGAAATAAAATCTAGGTGGGACTGACTAGTGCAAAAGGTTCCAACTTTTGGCTTTTTGGTGGGACAGAATGGATCAACTCGCGAGACCGATTCGACATGACCTAAGAAAATCCAACTCTTCGATGATTCCGATCGTTTCATCTCGGATATTCCAAAATTAAAACGATTGACAACAGAAGGTTGGTCACTGCATTTTCGGTCAGACATAATGCAATCTCGGTGGCGCCGGGCTGCTAGGGTTTGGCTTTGTGGCTCTGTCTTGTGTGACTCGGTGGGACCGAGTTGGCAGTTAGGGTTGTGGACACATTTGATATCACAGTTTGGTTGAGGGTATTGGTGGCAAACTTTAAGCACTTGAGCAACCAGATCACCATCAAGACCTCACCCCCCTTAATAGTATTGGCTTTCCTATGGACTAAATATGATCAAAGATCACTTAAAATGAAATGTATAGTCTTGAAGCTTTTGCCAATTGTTTCCTTTGCATCATGAGGCTCCCACATAAAATATCCTCGCCATGTCAATCATTGAACATTTCCAGAAATATACTTGATAAAACTATTTGTCCAATGAGAGGTATGTTGATATTAATTATGAAAACCACCAAGAGAGCACATCTATTTTCATTGAGTTGATGAAGAAGGCGATGCTGCTAAAGATGAAGATCCGGCCAAACACAAAGGTACTATCGGTTACGACCTGCTTGCTGATTTTGATCCCAATCGAATCGTTGTGACTTCTTAGCGTGGCTTGTATGGACCACCAATGACTACACTAAATCCAACAAATCTCGGGTAGGGGGTCCCAAACTAAGGATCTTAAAACGATGGCAACAAGGACATGAATCTTATCCAGGTTTGAGCTCTCCTGAGAGATAAATCCCTATGTTATGCATGCTTGTGTTTTAATGATTTTACATGGAGTACAAAGTACAATTGATCTATCCTAGTATTGTTGTGTGTCCTCTACGAGCCCGACCCCTCGATTTATAAAGGTATCAGAGGAGTTTAAGGTTACATCTAGCCGGCTACATACAAACAGAATGAGTTCTAGACGGTTTCTAACATCCTGGAGTATGCAGCAAAGGTCCAGTGTTACATCCTAGTCGGCTACGTACAAAGAGAACGAGGCGTAGACGCCTTCTAACATCTTGGAGTATACGTCAAGTCTTCGGAAGTCTTCCTTTCATATGTCATGAGCCCCTTTCAACATGGCCTACTTGTGAACAACATGGGGGTCCTCTACCCAGCCCACCATGCCAGGGGACGATGTGGCGAGAGACTCCCAACCAGGACAACGCCAACCTCTTCATCTACACTGCAATATTCGATGTTGAATTTGTTTGCAAAAACAGTAAAACACGATGAAAAAGCAAAATAAAAACTCTTACTTATGCAATTCGTCGAATTCTTTCCGAGCGGAGGAGGCGAGGGCCTCCACCGACGGTGTTGACGCAACATCGAGGCTACGGGTGGACGTCAGGGCTAGCGAATGACCTGCAGACTTAAAGGAGGAATATTCTCCTCGAAGCCGTTCTCGTCGGTCGCTCAGCAAGCTCATAGTGGTCGGACTTCAATTTTCAAATTTTCGCTGGTGTGGCCGTGATTTCGGTGCCGTCTAGCTCCTCCACGTGTGCTCCATGTCATCGTGGTCGTCCACCGGTTCTGTTTTGAACGAAACCAAGCTCGACGGTGACCTTTTTCGTCCTGACAAAGACGTCGAAGATATACGATTCCGACAACAGCTGGCGAGCGAATCTACCTTAGCCCGAGAGGTTGACGGGGCCGTAGGGTCTCGACGAGCGTGTGTGGTGACCGACGAAGGATAGGAAAAGCGGCAGAGACGACTCCGGTGTGGAGGGTGTCGAGCGATATGGATGCGTTGCCGCGGGAGGAATCTTTCGTTGAGAACTTGTGTCGGTCAAACTTGAGTGCCAGAAATGTAGGATTCTTCTTAAAAAATTTAATTAGCAGCTAAACCAAATAAGAGTTCGACTAGTGCGACTTAACTCGTCATTTAAATTTGGACGTTAAGGTTTTTTAGAGTTCATTTAGAGATTTTCTGAGCAAATCATACTGCCACTATCTCCCAATATCCTTTCCTTTTGGGCTGCTGCCCCAGCACAGTGGGCGTCACGGCCCTGCGTCCGATTCGACCGCGTGTGCAAACCGAGGCCACCGCATGTGCGCTTCTGGCTGGCTCCCACGGGAGCTGCGGCACGGAGCATGGCTCCCTTCGTACAGTACTGTACCCGCCGTACCGCGGCTACGCGGAAGCTGCGAAATCCGCGATCCGCGCTTGTGCGGCCTCCGTTTCCCCGTAAAATATTTATCCAGATCTCGCACCACTCCTGACAACAGAAAAGGAATCGACGACAGCGAGGAGGTCACCTGCATATACAAACTCCACTACACTACTGTAGGAATACGTACCTACCACTTGACACCCTCTGCGCTCGCTCCAGGAACAACCGGCGTGCCTGGCCCGACCCTGAACCCGATCTCTGCGCCGCTGCCCTCCCGCGCCGTACTACGTAGCAGGTTCGGCTGATTCCCCGCTCGTGCACACTGCACGGCGATGCATGGCAGCGCACGGCACGGCACGGCGACGGAACGTGCAGGGCGCAGCCGAAGCTGCTGCGTGCGCGCGACTGCCCCGCCCGTGCCTCCCAACAGGCCCATCGCCCGGTAGCTTCCAGAATTCCTCTTTTGCAGTGCAGCCTGGGAGGGGAACCCGATAAAATCAGGAGGCGCGGGGCAGACGTGGCGCCGCACGATTGGCCGGAGGTGCGTCATTAGCGGCTGCACTCGGACGGAACGGCGGGCGCTGGTTGGCCCGACTGACGTCACGCCAGCACTCCCCGGAAAGATTCCTCTCATCCCGATCCGCGCAAAGCGGTCCGCCCGCCACAAAAGCAGCACGTCCTTCTCACTGCGTGTGGGTCAATACTCCAACCGGCCCCACAGTTCAGTGGCACATACCGTTGGGGGAGCACACGCGGCAGCACGGAGCGTCGCCTGGTGACGTGGCCCTTGCTCCGGGTCAAGCAAGGCATCTCTCTATCAAGAACCCCATACCTTACCGGTTAATTAATCAATCGGCACATCTCGTCATCGAAAGAAGCCGCCACGATAGCGAGCCCTGCCGCTCGCTGACGAAGGCGTCCCACCCCGTACGCGACCCCACCCGCAGAGACACACAATCCAAGGTGACGGAATGCTGCCTGTTTAAACGGAGATTAAACTATTTCCTCCCTGTCGCGATCGATTTGGAGCAGTAGTAGTAAGAAAATAGTTTACGCCATAAAGAAAAGCGGAAAAACAAAGGCAAAAGCTCCCCGTCCTTCCCCCAGCCTGCTTTCGAATCCACACCACTGCACCACCAATCGCCCTCTTCTCCCACCCCCAGTCCCCTGCTCCCCTCCCCTCCACGCCGCCTCCATCCCCTTCTAGGGTTAAGGGTTCCATGCGATCTCACCGCCGCGACGGACGGGAACCCTAGGAGCGTCTCCTCTCCGGTCGAATCTCGAGCCGTCGCCGCAAAACAAATGGGCAAGGGCGGGCAGGACGAGGCCAGGCGGCCGGATGGATCCGGTTCCCCCGGGCCCGACCCCGACGCGCCCGTCTTCCCGTTCTGGGCGCGCACCCCGAGCGAGTGCCTGGCGGAGCTCGGCGTCGCGGCGGACCGCGGCCTCAGCTCCGACGACGCGGCGGCGCGGCTGCACAAGTACGGGCCCAACGAGCTGGAGCGCCACGCGCCGCCGTCCGTGTGGAAGCTGGTGCTCGAGCAGTTCAACGACACGCTCGTGCGCATCCTCCTCGCCGCGGCCGTGGTCTCCTTCGTGCTCGCGCTCTACGACGGCGCCGAGGGCGGCGAGGTCAGGGCCACCGCCTTCGTCGAGCCGCTCGTCATCTTCCTCATCCTCATCGTCAACGCCGTTGTCGGGGTCTGGCAGGAGAGCAACGCCGAGAAGGCGCTCGAGGCGCTCAAGGAGATCCAGTCCGAGCACGCCACCGTCAAGCGCGACGGCCGCTGGAAGCATGGACTCCCTGCGCGCGACCTCGTCATCGGAGACATCGTCGAGCTCCGCGTCGGCGACAAGGTCCCCGCGGACATGCGTGTGCTCCAGCTTATCAGCTCCACCCTCCGTGTTGAGCAGGGATCCCTCACCGGCGAGACGTCTTCGGTTAACAAGACCAGCCACAAGATTCATCTCGAGGATACAGATATCCAGGGCAAGGAGTGCATGGTCTTTGCTGGCACCACCATTGTCAACGGCAGTGCCGTCTGTGTCGTCACGGGAACTGGCATGGCCACTGAAATAGGCAAGATCCATTCGCAGATCCAGGAGGCATCGCAGGAGGAGGACGACACACCGCTGAAAAAGAAGCTCAATGAGTTCGGTGAGGCGCTCACTGCCATTATTGGAGTGATATGTATCTTGGTTTGGCTCATTAACGTGAAGTATTTCCTCACCTGGGAATATGTGGATGGGTGGCCGACGAATTTTAAGTTCTCATTCGAGAAGTGCACATATTACTTTGAGATTGCAGTGGCACTGGCTGTTGCTGCAATTCCAGAGGGCCTGCCTGCTGTGATCACCACATGCTTGGCACTAGGCACCAGGAAGATGGCTCAGAAGAATGCACTTGTGAGAAAGTTACCCAGTGTTGAGACATTAGGTTGCACGACAGTGATTTGCTCTGATAAGACAGGAACTCTGACCACCAACCAGATGTCAGCGGTGAGGCTTGTGGCAATTGGGAGGTGGCCCGATACACTTAGGAACTTTAAGGTTGACGGAACCACTTATGATCCAAGTGACGGCAAGATACATGACTGGCCAACTTTGAACATGGATGATAATCTCCAGATGATTGCGAAGATAGCTGCACTCTGCAATGATGCAAGTATTGCACACTCTGAGCATCAGTATGTTGCTACTGGGATGCCAACAGAGGCTGCATTAAAGGTATGATTTGTTAATGAACCAAGATATAAACATATACATATGTTGCATGTTGCTTCTACTTGCCGATTCTATACTCTATTTGAATGCTTTTCAAGATACCATTGTCTCTATTTCATTAACTTGCAGTAATTTTATCACTTGTACTGTTGAATGATTGTATTATGCACGTGGCAGGTTTTGGTCGAGAAAATGGGGCTCCCAGGTGGATATACTCCATCTCTGGATTCATCCGATTTGCTAAGTATGTTGATTTCTTTTGTGAACAATACTATATAATCTGACTGCATTAATAACTTACCATATGTAGAAAGATCTGACATAATTTTGCATCTTTGTTGTTTCAAGGGTGCTGTCAATGGTGGAACAACGATGCTAAAAGAGTAGGGACTCTGGAATTTGATCGTACTAGAAAATCAATGGGAGTTATTGTGAAAAAAGCAGAGACGGGAAAGAATTTGTTGCTTGTAAAGGTATTTGGAATAATTCATATTATTTATTCTGTTGCGGATTAACATATGTTCCACTTTTGTGTTTCAAGTTGTGTAGTGAGTATAAATTTTCTGTTTCTGTAATTTGGCTTACTCACGTTATATTCCTCATAATGCTGGAAATAACATACTGTATGTTGTCATTGTCCACCGTGCCATTTTTTCCACCACCCTTTTCTCTTGAAGCTAGGGCTCATCTTTGCAAACGTTAATTCTCTTTATCTAGTTATTAATGCATAATTACCTTCCTTCAGTTCGTTGGTAATAGATTCAGGTACAGTGTGGCATTGAGTTTCTTGTTTGTTTCTGTGAGTAGCAACTATCATGTATTTATGTCATGTTGCTGCTTCCAATGTTTATGGTTATGCCATTTCCTCTCATACGAATATTTATGGTAAAACTTTACTCTTGCAGGGAGCAGTAGAAAATTTGCTAGAGAGAAGTGCCTATATTCAGTTACTTGATGGATCTGTCGTGCTCTTGGATGAGGGTGCCAAGGCACTCGTATTGTCAACACTTAGGGAAATGTCTGGCAGTGCATTGCGTTGTTTGGGCTTTGCATACAAGGAAGATCTGGCAGAGTTTGCAACATATGATGGAGAAGAGCATGCCGCTCACAAATATCTACTCGATCCTGCATATTACGCTTCCATAGAGAGTAATCTGATATTCTGTGGGTTTGTTGGTCTAAGGGTGAGACCTTCTCCATGGAAATTTTGTAAATAAATATGAAGTCCTAAGTTGACAAATGCATGTTTCTTTTAACATCATTATTAATATACAACCACAGGATCCTCCACGAGAAGAAGTCCACAAAGCAATTGAAGATTGCAGGGCTGCTGGTATACGTGTTATGGTGATAACAGGTGACAACAAAGAAACAGCAGAGGCAATATGCCGTGAGATTGGGGTTTTTGGTCCCAGTGAAAATATTGGCTCCAAGAGCTTTGCTGGGAAGGAATTTATGGCTCTTCCTGATAAGAAGAAGCTGTTGAGGCAAACAGGTGGCCTTCTCTTCTCAAGGGCAGAGCCAAAACATAAGCAGGAAATTGTTAGGCTGCTCAAAGAAGATGGTGAAGTTGTTGCAATGACTGGTGACGGAGTCAATGATGCACCGGCTCTGAAACTAGCTGATATTGGAATTGCGATGGGCATTACAGGGACTGAGGTCTGCCTTCTTTCTCTTTTTTTAGTCTGTTTTTCTTTTTAGTTCTATTTTTAAGACTCATTCCTAATTCGTGTAGTTTGTCGTTAGCTTATTTCCATAGAAGAATGTCACCTGCTGACATCTCAAGAGTACCGCTTTAGGCTGCATCTAATCACCTTATGTATGCAATTGAATCCATTTTGTTAGTCTCTGATTGTCTCCTGTCACTTAAAGTGCTTCTACTCGCAATTATTATTCTTATCATTGTTACTTAGCATTTGCTATAATTGTGTTATGTAATGTTTGCTGCACCATCATAATGATCTGCTACTCGTCAACCCCTGTATGGCTACTTTCCTGCTGAATAGTTGATGCTACTAACACTCAAAATGCACAAAATAAGTCTGCGGTAATGATATGATTCCTATTGCCTTCATTAGATTTTTGTTTTGCTTGATAATCATTACCTGCTGTTTTGATTAATGGTGTTGCCTCTCATGCCTTTACTGTATCCTTTTTTTGAAATGTTTTTACCCATGATGGCCTTCTGTGATCAAATGGAAAAATCGACACGTACGCATGCATGTGGGCATGAGCAGATACGAAAATAAGAAAGACGGCATAATAGTGAAAAATCTGTTTCATTTGTCTGTCTTGTCAAAACCTTGGAAGTTGGAACACATTTTTCTCAGTTCCTACAGGCGTGGTTTTTGTTAGCTGTTCTCACATGTGCAGAGTGGACTTGTGACCTTTGTCCTTATTCCTTGTGGTGTGTTAGGTTGCAAAAGAAGCTTCGGATATGGTGCTTGCAGATGATAACTTCAGTACAATTGTCTCGGCTGTTGGTGAAGGAAGGTCTATCTACAACAATATGAAGGCTTTTATAAGGTACATCTTTTTTGTTAGCTATGTTTTAACCATTTTGTTTGATAATTAATCGAAACATAAAAATCAAATGCAACAAGTTCATCTGATCTATGTGGCACTGCAGATATATGATATCTTCGAACATTGGAGAAGTTGCCTCCATATTCCTCACGTCGGCTTTAGGTATCCCAGAAGGCCTCATTCCTGTACAACTTCTGTGGGTTAATCTTGTTACGGATGGCCCTCCTGCAACAGCATTGGGATTCAATCCACCAGATAAGGATATCATGAAGAAACCCCCTAGAAGAAGTGATGATTCTTTAATCACTCCTTGGATCCTGTTCCGCTACATGGTATGTTTTCCTGTAGATCATGCACTTCCTCAAGTATCCTCGTTTTAAATCAATTGCTTTTACCGTGTTCCATGTAACTTTTCAGCAACACTCCTTCCGATCCAAAATAAGTGTCGCAGTTTTGAACTAAGGTTAGTTCAACCTTGGTTCAAAACTGTAACACTTATTATGGATCGGAGGGAGTAGCAATTAAGGTATATACACTTTTTAACACCTTATAAAGAGTCGACACTTCTGCAACAGGCACTTTGTTAGTATGTACTCCCTCCGTCCGGAAATACTTGTCCTAGAAACGAATGTATCTAGACTTATTTTAGTTATAGGTACATCCATTTCATTCATTTCTAGGACAAGTATTTCCGGACGGAGGGAGTATATCTAGACATTAAGACAATAGTTTATCCTTAATAAAATCAATTGGGAGATGCTTCTGTAGAGTGTCCCATATATGTTTTCTATCTCCCATATGAAAACTGTCAAAATCTCATAAGATCTTCAGTCTTACTCAAAAGGTCCAATAGTAAATTAGTAATCAAGTTTGTATCCATTGAGGACTTGCGAAAATGAATTTTCCCAGCATAGCACCCATATGATGTGGGCTTTTTCTACATCATTATGGGTCTTTGGGAGTTACTTGGTTATCAGGAGGATTAATGCTCACCAGGACGATAATTAAAATTTGTCTTGATTGAACGGGGTTCTGATTTCTAGCTTCAAAGATAACATTTGAATTCTTTTCAAGCAATGGCTTGTACGTGTATGGGTCCTCCCGTTGTTGGTCTAAGTGATGTACCACTCCATCCGTTCGTTTTTGTAAGGCGTTTCAGACAGCTGGGTTTGAACTGTTTAGTACACTGTCTGAATTTGCTCAAACGTCTTATATAAGTGAACAGAGGGAGTAGTAAAGAAAGAATACACGCGAAGGTATACTACACCTTTAATATCTCAATTCGGGTTCATAAATAAGGAGTGAAAGTTAGCTGCATGAATCATCAATAACCAATTTAACAGCCTTCTGGCCTTATTGATTTGTGTACTTGCATAAGTGTTAATTTATGAATGAATTCAGTTGTACTTATGTTTGAAATTTATGAACATCATATGTGTAGGTTATTGGGCTGTATGTTGGGATTGCAACGGTCGGGATCTTTATCATCTGGTACACTCATGGCTCTTTCCTGGGAATTGATCTGGCTGGTGATGGTCACACTCTTGTTTCATACTCCCAGCTCTCAAACTGGGGCCAGTGCTCCTCATGGGAGGGTTTCAATGTGTCATCATTCACAGCAGGGGCAAGGACATTCAACTTTGATGAGAACCCTTGCGATTATTTCCAGGGTGGCAAAATTAAAGCGACAACCCTCTCCCTGTCCGTCTTGGTGTCCATTGAGATGTTCAACTCACTGAATGCCCTTTCTGAAGATGGCAGCCTTCTGAGCATGCCTCCATGGGTGAATCCCTGGCTTCTTCTGGCAATGTCGGTGTCTTTTGGGCTTCATTTTTTGATCCTCTACGTGCCCTTCCTTACCCAAATCTTCGGGATTGTGCCCCTCAGTTTGAACGAATGGCTTTTGGTGGTAGCAGTTGCCTTCCCAGTGGTGCTCATCGACGAGGTTCTCAAGTTTGTTGGGCGGTGCTTGACAGCTCGTGCCAGAAAACAATTAGGAAAACGGAAGGAAGAGTAGAAGGTAGTGATTGAGTATTAGATTGCCGGCTTGCCACGGGGGAGTAGACGTCTGGTGAGACCCCATTATTTTTCTTGAGATCCAAGGGCTCTGGTCTTTGTTGCGCATGAAGTAAGTTAGGGTACTCTATATAGAACTCATAATCATGCCTCGAGTTTAACATACTCATTTATTCATTTGTAACCAAAAATGGTGTTATGAATGTGCTGGAGATACAGCATGGTTTCTTGCCCACTTACTGCAGTAATCTTTTACATAGATCCATGAATTATTCTGCTCTGAATGCGGCGACACTTCCTGGTTTATGTTTATTTTTTTTGGCCCGCCCTGGTTCAGATAGCGATTCTGCTTATATTAGCCGTGGTCTCTGTGCCGATCATAATACGTATTCATAGAGAAGATTACCTTTGTGAACAGCACTTATTTGTACAATACATCACTATTTGATATAGCTATCTTCTACATGAAAGAATTTACATTGTTTTTCATGTACATGCTAGAGACAAAATTGACATATACGTACAACGTCCGCACAGCATTTTTTGGCTTCACCTGACCTCGTCGCTCTTGATCATCTTGGAGAATACTCCGCTCATGGACATTCCTTCTAGATCACCCAAGTTGGCGGTCATGGCAGCATCGTCAGTCGCCACGGTAGCTGTGGACAGGCTGCGCGGAACCTGAGGCTTCTCCGCGGGCAAGGCCGGCGGCAACATGGTGTCGGCCTCCGAGCCGTCTGACGACCCCACCTGCAGCTGCAGCGCGAACTCGAGGCACCAGAGCACGTCCCCCATGGTGGGCCGCTCCACCCCGTACTCGGCGAGGCACTTCTCGGCCGTGTCCGCGAGCTTCTTGAGCGACCCCGGCCGTATCGTCCCGGCGATCCTCTGGTCGACGATCTGGTCGAGCTGGTCGTTTCTGAGACACGGCGTTGCCCACTCCGCCAGGCTCACCATCTCCCGCGGCAGCGTCGGGTCGATGACGGTGCGGGCGCAGAGCACCTCCAGCAGGACCACGCCGAAGGAGTAGACGTCCGACTTCTCCGTCAGCATCTGCCGCCGGAAGTACTCCGGGTCGAGGTACCCGAAGCTGCCCTTCACCTTGGTACTGACGTGCGTCTTGTCCAGCTCCGGCCCGTTCTTGGACAACCCGAAGTCGGCGACCTTGGCCATGAATGTCTCGTCGAGGAGGATGTTGGCCGACTTGACGTCCCGGTGGATGATCGCCTTGGCGGAGCCGGTGTGGAGGTAGTGCAGCCCCCGCGCGGCGCCGATGCAGGCCTCCAGCCTCTGCTCCCACGACAGGGGCGGGAGGCCGGCGCCGTAGAGGTGGCTCCGGAGCGTGCCCATGGCCATGTACTCGTACACCAGTATCATCTCGCCGCGCTCGTCGCAGTAGCCGATGAGCGAGACGAGGTGCCGGTGGCGCAGTCGGGACAGCATCTCGATCTCCGTGTGGAACTCGTGCAGCCCCTGCTGCGTCCGCCGGTTGCCGCGCTTCACGGCCACCAGCGTCTCGTCGCGCATCGTGCCCTTGTACACCTTCCCGAAGCCGCCCTCGCCGATGACCATCCCCTCGTCGAACCCGCCGGTCGCCTCCTGGAGGGCCGCGAACGGGATCCTGTACCCGGCGCCGGCGCCGTTCTGCCCGAGCAGGACGGTGTTCCCGCTGCTCTTGGAGAAGCTCCGAGAGCGCGAGCGAGAGCCCAGCGCGCTCGCCGAGAACGGCGACCAGCTGTCGGACGGCTTCTTCTTCTCCGGCTCCCTCCTGCGCAGCGTCCTGAAGGCGATGAACCCGAGCACCATTACCAGCATGGCCCCGCAAACGGTCGAGCCGGCGATGATCCCGATTTTGACCTTTGAACTGCGCGGGGACGCCGCGGCAGCACCGGCGCCGGCGCTCCCGACTATCCTCATGATCTCGAGGCCGTTCAAGAAGCCGTCAGGCCCCGCGTTGTCCTCGGTCGACGACCCGATGCTCACGGTGATCACGCCCTTGGCGTCCTTGGCGCCCAGGACGAAGTCCTTGTACACCGGTATGGATAGCCGGTTGAACGTGTCACGCGAAATCTCGTAGTTAGCGAGCACCACCGACCCGCCGACGTAGGCGTTGAAGGCCATTCCGATGGCTGCCTTGCTGACGATGTCGCAGAAGTGGAACCGAAGCAGGTAATCCGACCCGGCCGGGGCGTCGAAGTTCCAACTAATATTGAACTGCACGTTGATGGTGCTGGCCTCGCCCGCCGTGCTCAGCCTCGTCGCCGTCGCGTAGACTTCCGCCGGCGCCGTGAACGCGGAGGACAGTGCCGATTTGTCGTCGTATTTGATCGTCAAGGGCTTGGCGTCCTTATGCTGCGCTAAGTTGGTGTTCAGCTGGAAGCTCTGGTCCGGCAGCCACGTCCTCCCCAGCGTGTCGTTGCCGGGTGTGATCTTGGGAATGCCCATGTTGATCCTGTGGATCGTCTCCAGCGCCTGCGTCGACAGTCCGGTGTACGCGACAGCCCCGTCCACCATCCTCGCCGTGTCGGCGATGAGCTCGTCGGGGAGCGGCACGACCTCGATGGCGTTCACGAACGCGAGCTTCCCCGTCGGCGTGAAGGCGATCACCAGCGTGCCACCGGTGACGTTCACCGAGAACTCCCTGAGCTCCACCGTGCTGTTCTTGGGCGCGTACCAGTTGACGACGACCGCGCCCTGCACGGTCACGTTGAACGCGGCGTCCGCGGCCATGTCGTAAGACTTGTACGCGAAGGGGAAGAAGTGGAGGCGCACGAAGTGCCGGCCGGGCTGCTTGACGGCGAACGTGTAGGAAGCTGGTGCGGTGAAGACGCGCGCGGACCGATAAAGCTCCGACTCGCCGGACGGGGAGGCCGCGGTCTGCGACGTGTTGGCCTCGACGTTCTGCGGCGCTGCCAGCGACTTGGCGGGCAGGCGGGCGTCCCCGACGAACGTCCGGCCGGGGGCGACGGTGGCGCTAGCCGACGTGCCGCAGAGGACGAGGTAGTTGTCCGCGGCGGTGACCGCGCTACTGGCTGCGCCGAGCAGCACGGACGCAACGAGGAGCATGTCAAGAAGTGGCGGCATGATGCAAGAATTCCTGCCAGAGCATCGGCGACCGGCACGGGGCTCTAGGAGGAGGAGGCCACGAAGGTCTTCATGGACATGGATGGCCGCACGAACTGGAGAGCATCACCGGAGCGGACGACTGATTCTCTTCGTAGAGGTGGTGTCGAGACACTTGCTGCTTGACGACGAGATGAGCAGAGGGAGTTAGCAGCTGCGACTAATACCCACAGGAAGGAAAGTGAATCGATGCTTGGTTCTGATGAGTATTGGAGTGGTGAAAGGGGTCGGATGTGGTGGGGGGTATTTGATTAGCTGGGGAGCACTGCGTATTGCGGTGTCATTTTCTCAGGATCTCAGGTGGAGAGATAGGCTTGAATTTCATATATTATCGGGAGCTTTTCCTTGTTCGCGGGGGGAAATCAAGAGCTTTCTAATGCTGTCATTTTCCCGGTTTACAGCGTGTCTGGCATCTATTCGATTCGGTAAATTTCTCGTGTGATCCTCTCTGAAGAAACGTCGGTGTATATGTTGTTATAATAAAGAAAGACAAGGAGAAAGTTTTTTTTGCAACGTGTGATGATCGGACTGAGTGCCTCTAGGTCTCTTTTAACTGTCAACTGGTTCTTATTGTCATGTTCTGTGACGCTTGGAATTAGTACCGTCACTGAGGCCAGGGAAAAGGCTACACGAGAGCGCGAGGCACCTCCTTTTCTGTTGTGGCGTCCCTCGACATGTCAAATCCCACGGCGACACATTCGCGGATGAAAGCGACCGCGGGGAAAAACCGCGCATTTTGTCGTGTGAGTCATGGCGAGGCCCTTTGTTTAGGAACGTAAAGGGGAACGGTTTGATCCATCCCTCGACCATAGACCATAGTGCTGTGCTCGGCTCGGTGGGAAGGAAGGGCCAAGGAAGTCTCCAACCATCTCGTTCGACTTCGACCACCGCACGCGACCGGAGCAGCCGTCGTTTTCGTACCACCGTCGTGCGCGCCACGACGACCGGGCGCGGATCGTACATTTGTTTTTCCTTTTCGGGCCGGTGGTGTACGCGTCTCCGGCGGTGGCAAAATCTACAAATCTGATCCCGAAAACACATCTAATTCACAAAATGAACTGTGAAAAAAAGTTTTTCATTCACATGATTTTTTTGTGTAGCATTCGACAGCCGGAAGTCACGCTACACAGTGTAGCGTCAGACAAAAGGAGGTTACATCTATGGCCAACATGACATCGCGGGGTCAATTTTTGGTTATATAGCGTCTAGCTGAAAAGACGACCTGCACTGTGCGGCGGCTAGATAAAATGAGTTGCATTACTTTATATTAAATTTATTGTAACTTTTAATCCGTGCATCCGATGAAAACGTGTCTTATATGAATGATGTGCATTTTTATGTGTTCTACGTAATGATGTCATTTCTTTGCGTTCGACGCAATGGTGTCATTTTTTTTGGTGAAACTCTGTTGCAAAAATGTATCATAATATAACTGACACAATTTGTTAAAACTTACAAACTTGACATGATGATAGCCATTGACATGTAGCTTTTATGCTTTTGCATTCTACATGAGTTTTGCACTACATAATATGTACTTTCACGTCATACGACATATCTATGCTTGCCATGTTAATCATCCTTAACATGTTAATGTCCTGCATCTAAGTGACTAACATGATATAGATGAAATTCTGTTACCATAAGTTACATTTTGTAATATCCATAGTAAATAATCCTGGCATCATATAAAGTTGGAATTATTTTATGTCTACTTTAAGTCCATGTCACTTCATACCCACTAAATATTTGCATCACTATGTTCCGAGACACTAAAGTACCTAAGGCAATGTTCTGTGAGATTGACACTTGTTCATTTCACCAAGTCCCTGGATGTCACATAACTTTGCATTTTGTAAAATGCATAGTAAATCAACCATGCTTCATATGGAATAACTTTATATATGAATTTTAAGCATCTCCATGCCTACTTACAATATACAGTCATGTGATATCCATACAAAATGCATAGTAAATCAACCATGCTTCATATGGAATAACCTTATATATGAATTTTGAGCATCTCCATCTCTACTTAGAGGATATCATGCGATTGTATACTATATGTAGACATGGAGATGCTCAAATTCATGTATAAAGTTATTCCATATGAAACATGGTTGATTTACTATGCACTTTACAAAATGCAAGGTTCTGTTGACATCTAGAGACTTGGTGAAGTTAACAAGTGTCAATCTCGCAAAACATTGCCTTAGGTACTTTAGTGTGTCAAAACACAGTGATGCAGATATTTAGTGGGTATGAAAATGACATGGATTTAAAGTAGACATCAAATTTTCCAACTTTCATAATTATACCATATTCATATGATGTCATGATTATTTACTATGGATCCTAAAAAATGCAACTTTTTGTAACAAAATTTCATTTATATCATGTTAGAGTATCTACAACCGGACCCCTCACACCCGTCTCAAACGTCCGGGCAGACCACCCGGTCACTGACCGGTCATGAAAATGCGACACTGACTGGCGTTTTAAATAGGCCTCAAACGTTCGGGCTGACCGACACCCCTCATATCCATCTTATATATGAGATGAGTATGAAGAATGCCTGGACGTGCCCGGTTAGTGGTCTTGCGTCCGTCATATAGGATTGGACCTACATTTTTTCCTTTGTTTATTCCTTCTCACTTCATCTCCACCAATTGCATGCATGTGATCAAACGTATAGGGGTAAAGTGAGGGACATGGTTGTGGAAGTGAAAATTTGAGAGGTGATTGGTCACTGTCCATGGGCGCGCCCGGTCGCGTCCGCGAGCGTTTGAGGGGTCAAAATTGCCATGTCCGATTGTAGATGCTCTTAGTCACTTAGATGCAAGACATGAACACGTTAAAGATGATTAACATGGCAAACATAGGCATGTCGTGAGCGTATACATTATGTAGTGCAAGATTCAAATGCATAAGAGCTATAGGTCAATGCCTATCATCATGTCAAGTTTGTAAGTTTTATCAAATTCTATCAGTTATATTATGATGCACTTTTGCAACAGAGTTTTCATCAAGAAAATTCCACCATTGTGTAGAACACGAAAAAATACACAACATTCATATACGTCACGTTTTCATTGGATGCACATATTAAAGCTATAGCGGTTTTAATATAAGATACTATAGCTTATTTCATCTAGACATTGCACAATGTACTGCAGCTCCTTTCAGCTACGCGCAATACAACCAGGATTGAGGCTCCGGTGTGCCACGCGAGAGGTGTAGCGTACGTCTGTCAGACTGTACATAATGTAGTGTAATGTCTGGCTGTCGTTGGACGCTACACAAAAAAGTCATGTGATGAAAATCTTTCATCCACGGTTTACTTTGTGAATTAGTTATGTTTTTAGGTTAGATTTGTCGACTTTGCCTCCCGTTTACTGGATGCCACTCCTCCTGCTGAGATGTAGATTTTATATACCCCTGCGCAGGTGGGAAATACCACAGTGTGAACAGCTTGATCTCGTACGATGGCGGCGGGGCTGCAGATTACATACAAAATCGTCATGAAGGCGATCGAGATGGTATGCTGCTGTCCTCCTGTACTGTACACGAAGACGCAGGTGTAGGGGCGCTGTCGTCGTGTTCGTGTGCATAGTGGACGGACAGCAAGGGGAAGGAATGAACGAATGCATGCATGCATGCACGAGGTATCCATCTACCACACGGCAGGATAATGCAAGTAGAGGCATGATTGCCGTCGCCGTCGCCGTCGCCATCGATACGGTACGCGTCGGCGCGGCGACGGAAGCATGCATCGCATTCAAGGGGCAGCACAGCAGTGTGCTACAGCTGCATGCGTGCATGCAGGGTTGACCCGACCAACGGCTGGAGGTGGAAGTGGAGGTGGGGATGAGCGTGGCGGACAGAGACGGGCCACGCGGTTGCGATCGAGCTCGTTTTCCATTGACCCGGCCCCTCCCCGGCGTACTTGAATATTAGGTTGTGGATCGCGTACGTGCGTGAGCCTGTTTTCTTTGGAGCCGTGGTCGCCTAATAATGACTTCGTGTTCGCTTGCTTTCGTTGATGATCGAGTTTGAGCGGGTTGGTGAATGTTGTTGGCTTGGTCTTTCCGGAGTGCACGGTTCGACGTTTGTGGGACGCCATGTCGCCGTCTCCCTTCTCTTCTCTCTAACAACCAACAAAAAAGAGAGTTGGTGACCCTCAGAGAAGGAAAGAAAACGAGTTGATCAAGTGAGCTGTCACGTCGGAGATACGTGTAGGAACGTGGTTATCGGGTGATCATAGGATAAGTGGGACCTTTTTTTTCCCCAAGCTTTTTGAATTCCTAATCCTTCCTTGGGAGCGGAAGATTTTTTAAGGCCCAGCGTCCACGGCAATCATGGGGGGGATCATTGTCACCGGTGCAGATTTGTCTCTGCTGAAACCATTTTCCTTGTGACGAAATTGTCCTTGCTAGGAGCATCTTTTTGTGATAAATTCGACTGTGCGGAGAGCATCTGCTTCACAACTAATTCGCCCATGCTCCGAACCGTTCCACGTTAAGAGCATCTTCAGCCATTCGGCCCATAGCGAGTCAAAATAACATTGTCTTGGGCCAACCGACGTTATAATTGGTTTGGGGACTCGGGTTTCCAGCCGTCATTCCAAGGACGCCCTCAAGCCGACGATTTCTGTCCAATTTCAACACAAATTTAACCCAAATTCGACGTTCTTTTGACGTAAATTCATCAAAAACTAATTTTTTATGCCAAAGTTCATCACATAAATTGATACACATCAACTAGTTTAACGAAGTAAGTTCATAATTCCAACATAAATTAAAATAAATCAAACTAGGCATTAGCCTTGAGCCTCCATAAGTGTTCCACCAGATCGTCCTGTAGTTGTTGATGCACCTGTGGGTCTCGGATCTCTTGACGCATATTGAGAAAGGCAGCCCATGTTGTCGGTATCTGTTGATCAACAACTGCAAAAGGTCTCTGCGTGGAATATGGTTGAGTATCAAACACTGGCTCTTCCTACTGGCTCTCAATGATCATGTTATGCAAGATGACACAACAATTCATGACCTCCCACATCTGCGATTTCGACCAGGTCAGAGCGGGCTACCAACAACAACAAATCGAGATTGGAGCACACCAAATGCTCGCTCGACATCTTTCCTGCAAGCCTCCTGACACTTAGCAAAGTGTGACTTCTTTGACGCCACATGTTTTGAGATAGTCTTCACAAATGTGGACCATCTCGGATAGATACCATCCGCTAGATAGTATCCCTTGTTGTAGTAGCGCCCATTGACCTCAAAGTTCACCGGAGAAGCATGACCTTCAACAAGCTTGGCGAAGACATTCGAGCACTGCAATACGTTGATGTCATTGTGAGTTCCTGGCATACCAAAGGAGTGCCAAATCCATAGGTCATGTGTGAATACTGCCTCAAGTACCACACTGTAACCTCCTTTGGTGCCTTTGTACATCCCCTACCAAGCAAATGGACAGTTTTTCCATGCCCAGTGCATGCAGTCGATGCTTCCAACCATCTTAGAAAATCCTCTTGCTGCATTCTATGCTAGGATCCGAGAAGTGTCTTCAACATTAGGTGATCGCAAATACTGTGGTCCAAACACTATAACCACTGCCCTGCAAAACTTGTACAAACACTCAATGGTGGTGGACTCGGCCATGCGTCCATAGTCTTCCTGTATATCACTGGGAGCTCCGTATACAAGCATCATCATAGCTATGGTGCACTTCTGGAGTGAGGAGAATCCAACTGTGCCGGTGCAATCCTTCTTGCAAATTAAATAGCTGTTGAGCTCCCGGATGGCAGTAACAATCCGAAGGAAGAGCTTACGACTCATCCGATAACGGCGCCGAAATACTTTCTCGCCTTGCATAGGAGCGTCGGCGAAGTAGTTGGCGTTGAACATGCAATAGCACTCCATTCGATGCCTCTATTTGCTCTTGCGGCGACCCGGCGGTGAGCCACCTCGCCGAGGCTTGGCATTGTTCACGAACAGGTCGGCCAACACGGCGAGGATCATGAGGTGTTCCTCGTCGGCGATGTCGGCCTCAGCTTCCTCCTCCAACAGAGCCGTGGACGCCTCCTCGTCGTCCGAGTCCACGGCCGAACAGGCAAATCACCGAATACCTTGTGGGAGTGGTGGGCGGGCAAACGCCAGTACCGCGCCTGCATGGTGACCGTCGGAGATCAGGATGGGCGGGATGGAGGATGAAGCAAATCCGGCGGGGAAATGACCTTTCCTAGCGGCGTCATAGCGGTTGTGGGTAGGCGGGCGGTGCCGGAATCGTCGTGCTGGCGAGGCACGAGGGGCAAATTTGGCAAGCAAAAGGGCGAATCTCGCTTGACAGTGGTGTCCCACGCGCCATTTTCCTTCCGTCGGAGCTCCCAAGTGCCCCAGCCCCCCAACAAAGCCCAACCGGTGGAAATCGGCGTCCTGGGGGCGACTATTTTTTTACTACGTCGGCGATTAAAAAGTGGCCAGAGGGCCTGTTGGGGGCGCGACTGGAGATGCTCTAAGCTCGGAGCAAACATTTTGGATCCAAACATAATTCAAATGGTGACCTAACACCATGGAGACTTAGGGCAAAACCCAAATAAACGCAAAATGCGTGTTTTTTTTGTTCGTCTGAATAGTTATCTGAGACAGGTTCGGTGCTTATCTGCACTTTCCTGACCATGGCATCCAACAAGGCGACCCATTTGATCAGTTATATCCGTTTTTGATTTTGACCATTTTGTACAACCTTGATTGGAATAAATAAACTATTATACATGATTAAAAAAATAAGTCATATAGTTTACATCCAAATAAATAAAAATAAACTCAAATGGATCTTGGGCCCATATAAACAATAATTCTTGGAAAATTTCTAAGGTCCATGTGGTACGTTCTAACATGATGGTAAGTTTAGTATCATACTGCTAGTGAAGGAAAGTTGATACCTGTTTATAAAAGATCCTCTTCCACATGCTATTGAAGCTTGAGAAGAGGAGTGATACACTTACACTCCTTCTTCGGCACCTGCGTCGCGCGAGCCGAGCTCAGACCTATGTAATGTGTGCACTTTATTTTTGCTAGCCGATACACTCATATGAGATCTCATCTACTTTGCCTCCTCATGCATAACACTAGCCGTCAATGTCATTCTAGTCACCATTATCTCTTCAGGCGATCCCATCAGGCCCTAAGAACCTTGCCCTTTGATATCCTTCATCGGGAGATGGGCGCTAAGATTTTTTGCGAAGCGTCTCGACGTGATTGTTGGGGAACGTTGCATGGGAAAAAACATTCCTACGCGCATGCAAGATCTATCCATGGTAATGAGCATCTACGAGAGGGAAAGTGGATCTACATACCCTTGTATATCCTAAGCGGGAAGCGTTAAGAAGCGTGGTTGGTGTGGTCGAACGTCTCCGCGATCCAAATCGCCGAGCGTCCCGCGATCTCATCACGATCCGTCCCACGATCCAATCATGATCCGTCCCGCGAACTCATCACGATCCATTCCGCGATCTCATCACGATCCGTCTCGCGATCTTGATCACGGTCCTTCCGATCTAGCGCCGAACGGACGGCACCTCCGCGTTCAGCACATGCACAACTTGATGACGATCTCCGCCTTCTTGATCCAGAAAGAGGGAGTGGAGAGGTAGACGAGTTCTCCGGCAGCGCGACGGCATTACGGCGATGGTGGTGGAGCTATTCCAGCAGGGCTTCGCCTAAACACCGCTGAAAACTGATCTAGAGGAGAAACTATGATCTAGAGGAGAGGTAGCACGTGGCTGTTTTTCTGTGTCTAAAAACCCTCAAAACCTCTACTATATATAGGAGGAGAGAGGGAGGAGGTTGGCGCACAAGGGCCAACCCTTTGGCCTCTTGCGTAAGGAGGAGAGGAGGAATCCTCCTCCATTCCTAGTAGGACTAGGACTCCTTCCTTGTTTAGCCTTTTTGCCTTTTTCCACCTTTTTCTGTTTGGGCTTTTCTTCCCAGCCGCATGGGTCCTTTGTGGGACTTCCACCAGACCACTAAGGGCTGGTATTCATCCTCCATAGCCCATGTAGCCTCTTGGGTCGAAATACCCCTCCCGATGGTCCCCCGGTACACTACCGGCACTCCCGGTACACTACCGATGAGCCCGAAACTTTTCTGGCGACCAAAACAGGACTTCCTATATATCAATCTTTACCTCTGGACCATTCCGGAGCTCCTCGTGACATCTAGGATCTCATCCGGGACTCCTAACAACCTTCGGTCACCACCATACATAACTCTATACTACCGAAATGTCACCGAACCTTAAGTGTGCAGACCTTGTGGGTTCGAGAACTATGTAGAGATGACCGAGACACCTCTACGGTCAATAACCAATAGCGGGACATGGATGCCCATATTGGTTCCTACATATTCTACGAAGATCTTTATCGGTCGAACCTCTATGTCAAGGATTCAGTTAATCCCGTATGATGTTCCCTTTGTTCTTCGGTATGTTACTTGCCCGAGATTCGATCGTCGGTATCTCCATACCTAGTTCAACCTCGTTACCGGCAAGTCTCTTTACTCGTTCTGTAATACAAGATCCCGTGACTAACACTTAGTCACATTGCTTGCAAGGCTTGTTGTGATGTTGTATTACCGAGTGGGCCCTGAGATACCTCTCTGTCACACGGAGTAAAAAATCCCAGTCTTGATCCATGCCAACCCAACAGACACCCTCGGAGATACCTGTAGAGTACCTTTATAGTCACCCAGTTATGTTGCGACGTTTGATACACATAAGGCACTCCTCCGGTGTCAGTGAGTTGCATGATCTCATGGTCATAGGAACAGATACTTGACATGCAGAAAACAGTAGTAATAAACTAACACGATCATATGCTACGTTTGTAGTTTGGGTCTTGTCCATCACACCATTCTCCTAATGATGTGATCCCGTTATCAAATGACATCTCATGTCCATGTCTAGGAAACCTTAACCATCTTTGATCAACGAGCTAGTCTATTAGAGGCATACTAGGGACATGGTTTTGTCTATGTATCCACACATGCATCTAAGTCTCCGATCAATACAATTATAGCATGGATAATAAACGATTATCATGAACAAGGAAATATGATAATAACTAATTTATTATTGCCTCTAGGGCATATTTCCAACAATCTCCCACTTGCATTAGAGTCAATAATCTAGTCCACATCACCATGTGATTCGCATTGTTATGAATCTAACACCCAATGAGTTCTGGGGCTCGATCGTGCTTTGCATGTGAGAGAGGTCTTATAGTCAATGGGTCTGCGACATTTAGATCCATGTGTACTTTTCAAATCTCTATGTCAAACTATAAACACTGCTACTACACTCCACTTGGTACCATTCCAAATGGCTGCTCCACTATACGTATCCAGATTGCTACTCCGAGTCATCTGGATTGGTGTTAAAGCTTGCGTCGACGTAACTCTTTACGACAAAATCTTTATCACCTCCATAATCAAGATACATCTCCTTAGTCCTCTGGTTACTAAGGATAATTTTGACTGCTGTCCATTGATCCACTCCTGGATCACTCTTGTACCCTTTGACAGACTCATGGCAAGGCACACACCAGGTGCGGTACATAGCATGGCATAATATAGAACCTATGGCTAAGGCATAGGGGACGACATTTGTCCTTTCTCTTTCTTCTGCCGTGGTTGAGCTTTGAGTCTTACTCAACTTCACACCTTACAAATCAGGCAAGAACTCTTTCTCTGACTGATCCATTTTGAACTCTTTCAAAAACATGTCAAGGTATGTACTCATTGAAAGTCTCATCAAGTATCTTGATCTATCTCTATAGATCTTGATGCTCAACAATTAGGTAGCTTTATCCAGGTCTTCCTTTGAAAAACTCTTTTCAAATAACACTTTATGCTTTCCAGAAATTCTATATCATTTCCGATCAACAATATGTCAACCACATATGCTTATCAGAAACTCTATTGTGCTCCCACTCACTTTATTGTAAATACAAGTTTCTCGTAAACTTTGTATAGACTAAAAAACTTTGATCACCTCATCAAAGTGTATATTCCAACTCCGAGATGCTTGCTTCAGTCCATAGAAGGATCACTGAAGCTCGCACACCTTTTAGCATCCTTAGGACTGACAAAACCTTCTGGTTGTATCACATACAACCTTTCGTCAAGTAAACCGTTAAGGAAATGATGTTTGACATCCATGTGCCAGATTTCATAATTGAAAAATGCAGCAACTGCTAATATAATTCCAACAAACTTTAGCATCGCTACGAGTGAGAAAGTCTCATCGTAGTCAACTCCTTGAACTTGTCGGAAATTTCTTTGCGACAAGTCGAGCTCTATAAATGGTGACATTTACCATCAGCGTCTGTCTTCATCTCAAAAGTCCATTTGTACTCGACGACCTGCCGTCCAACGAGCAAGTCTACCAAAGTCTATACTTGGTTTTCGTACATGGATCCTTTCTCGGATTTCATGGCCTCTAACCATTTGTCGGAATCCGGGCCCATCATCACTTCTCCATAGCTCGTAGGTTCATTGTTGTCCAACAACATGACCTCCAAGACAGAGTTGTCGTACCACTCATGAGCAGTACACATCCTTGTTGACCTACGAGGTTCGATAGTAACTTGATCCGAAGATTCATGATCATCATCATTAACTTCCTCTTCAACTGACGTAGGCTCCACAGAAATATCTTTCTGCGCTGCGCTACTCTCTGGTTGAAGCAAAGGTTCACGAACCTCATCAAGTTCCATCTTCCTCCCACTCAATTCTGCCGAGAGAAACTTTTTCTCAAGAAAGGACCCAGTTTTGGCAACAAACACTTTATGCTTGGATCTTGAGATACAAGGTTCACCCAACTATTCTTAGGGTATTCTATGAAGATGCATTTGTCCGCTTTGGGTTCGAGCTCATTAGGTGAAAACATTTTTCCACACAAGCGTCGTAGCCCCAAACATCAAGAAATGACAGCTTAGGTTTCTATCAAACCATAATTCACACAGTGTCATCTCAACGGATTTAGATGGTGCCCTATGTAAAGTGAATGTAGTTGTCTCTAATGTATAACCCCAAAACTATAGTAGCAAAACAATAAGAGACATCATAGCACGCACCATATCCAATAGAGCATGACTATGACGGTCGGACATACCATCACACTATGGTGTTCCAGGTGGCGTGAGTTGTGAAACAACTTTCACATTGTCTAAAGTTGCATGCCAAACTCGTAACTCAGATATTCACCTCCACGATCATATCGCAAACATTTTTATCTTCTTGTCACGATGATCTTAAACTTCACTCTGAATTTGCTTGAACCTTTCAAATGATTCAAACTGGTGTTTCATTAAGTAAATATACACTATATCTACTCAAATCATCAGCGAAGGTAAGAAAATAACGATATCCACCGCATGCTACAAGACTCATTGGACTGCATACATCAACATGTATCATTTCCAATAAATCACTTGCCCGCTCCATCAATCCGGAAAACGGGTACCTTAGTCATCTTGCCCAAGAGGCATGGTTCGCATGTCTCAACCAAATTCGAAATCGAATGAGTCCAAAGATCCATCAGCATGGAGTTTCTTCATGCGCTTTATACCAATATGACATTTAGCGGCAGTGCCACAAGTATGTGGTACTATCATTATTAACTTTGTATCTTTTGGCATCAATGTTATGAACATGTGTATTACTACGATCAAGATTCAACAAACCATTCTCACTGGGTGCATGACCATTGAAGGTATTATTCATGTAAATAGAATAACCATTATTCTCTAACTTAAATGAATAACCGTGTTGCAATAAACACGATCTAATCACGTTCATGCTCAACGCAAAACACCAAATAACATTTATTTAGGTTCATCACTAATCCCAAAGGTAGAGAGAGCGTGCGATGTTGATCACATCAACCTTGGAAACATTTCCAACACACATCGTCACCTCACCCTTAGCTAGTTCTGCGTTTACTCCGTAGCTTTTATTTTGAGTTACTAACATTTAGCAACCGAACCGGTATCCAATACCCAGGTGCTACTAGGAGTACTAGCAAGGTACACATCAATAACACATATATCAAATATACTTCTGTCGACGTTGCCAGCCTTCTTATCTACCAAGTATCTAGGGTTGTTCCGCTTCAGCGACTGCTCTCCTCATAAGCGAAGCACTTAGTCTCGGGTTTGGGTTCAACTTTGGGTTGCTTCACTGGAGCAGCAACTGACTTGCCATCCATGAAGTTTCCCACCTTGCCCTTGACCTTCTCGAAACTAGTGGTTTTACTAATCATCAACACTTGACGCTGCTTCTTGATTTCTACCTTTGCGGTGTCAAACATCGCGAACAGCTCAGGGATCATTATTTCTATCCCTGGCATTTTATAGTTCATCACAAAGTTCTAGTAGCTTAGTGATAGTGACTTGAAGAACTATATCAATCACTATCTTATCTGGAAGATCAACTCCCACTCGATTCAAGCGATTGTAGCACCCAGACAATCTGAGCACATGCTCAACGATTGAGCTATTCTCTTTCATCTTGCAGGCCAAGAATCTTGTTGGAGATCTCATATCTCGCAACACGGGCACGAGCCTGAGATCCTAATTTCAGCTCTTAGAACATCTCATATGTTCCGTGAAGTTCAAAACGATTCAGAGCCTCAATTCTAAGCCGTAATGCATGACGCACTAAACTATCAAGTAGTCATCAGAACGTGCCTGTCAGATGTTCACAACATCTACAGACGACATTAGAGGGGTTGGCGCACCTAGCGGTGCATTAAGGACATAAGCCTTCTGTGCAGCAATGAGGACAATCCTCAGATCACGGACCTAGTCCGCAATATTGCTACCATCATCTTTTAACTCTGTTTCTCTAGGAACATATAAAAATTCAAGGGAGCTACAGCGTGAGCAAGTAATCTACAACATAATTTGCAAAGACACTACTGACTATGTTCATGATAATGAGTTCAATTAATCATATTACTGAAGAACTCCCACTCAAATTAACATCCCTCCAGTCATTCGAGTGATACATGATCCAAATTCACCAACTCAAGTCCGATCATCACGTGAGTTGAGATGGTTTCAATGATGAACATCATCATGTTGATCATATCTACTATATGATTCATGTTCGACCTTTTGGTCTCTTGTGTTCTGAGGCCATGTCTGTACATGCTAGGCTCATCAAGTTTAACCCGAGTGTTCTACAAGTGCAACACTGGCTTGCACCCGTTGTATGTGAACGTAGAGTCTATCACACCCGATTATCATGTGTTGTCTCAACACGACGAACTTTCGCAATGGTGCACACTCGGGGAGGACACAATTTATCTTGAAATTAAGTGAGGGATCACCTTATAATGCTACCGTCGTCCTAAGCAAAACAAGGTGCATAAAAGGATTAACATCACATGCAAATCATAAGTGACATGATATGGCCATGAACTTGTGCTTTTGATCTTCATCTTGAAAGCACCGACATGATCTCCATCATCACCGGCATGACACTATGATCTCCATCATCTTGATCTCCATCAACGTGTCGCCATCGGGGTTGTCGCGCCCACCATGCTTCTACTACTATTGCTACCGTTTAGCGATAAAGTAAAGCATTACATAGTGCTTAATGATTGACACACAGGTCATACAATAATTAAAGACAACCCTATGGCTCCTGTCGGTTGCCGTACTCATCGACATGCAAGTCGTGATATTCTATACAAAACATGATCATCTCATACATCACATATATCTCATCATGTAATTGGCCATATCACATCACAACATACCCTGCAAAAACAAGTTAGACGTCCTCAAATTGTTGTTGCATGTTTTACGTGGCTGCTACGGGTATCTAGCAATAACAATTCTCACATATGCAAAATCACAACGGTGATACATAAGTTGATTTTCAACCTTCTCAAGGACCGCCTTTTATGAATCCGATCCAACTAAACTAGGAGAAATAGACACCCGCCAGCCATCTTTGTGCAACGAAGTTACACGTCAGTCGATGGAACCGGTCTCTCATAAGCGTACAAGTAAGGTTGGTCCGGGCCGCTTCATCCCACAATACCGTTGAACCAAAACACGACCAAGGGAGGAAGCAATCTAAGCATCAACGCACACAAACTCTTTGTGTTCTACTCGAGATCTCATCTACACATAGACCTAGCTCCAATACCACTATTAGGGAACGTTGCATGGAATACAAAATTTTTCCTATGCGCATGCAAGATCTATCTAGAGTGATGAGCATCTACGAGAGGGAGAGTGGATCTACATACCCTTGTAGATCGCTAAGCGGGAAGCATTAAGAAACGCGGCTGGTGTAGTCGAACGTCTTCATGATCCAAATCGCTGAGCGTCCCGCGATATCATCACGATTCGTCCCGCTAACTCATCACGATCCGTCCCGCGATCTTGATCACGGTCCTTCCGATCTAGTGTCAAACGGACGGCAACTCCGCGTTCAGTACACGTACAGCTTGATGACGATCTCCGCCTTCTTGATCCAGCAAGAGGGAGCGGAGAGGTAGACGAGTTCTCCGGTAGCGCGATGGCGTTGCAGCGATGGTGGTGGAGCTATTCCAGCAGGGCTTCGCCTAAGCACCGCTGAAAACTGATCTAGAGGAGAAACTACGATCTTGAGGAGAGGTAGCACATGACTGTTTTTCTGTGTCTCAAAACCCTCAAAACCTCTAGTAGCGCGCACAAGGGCCAGCCCTTTGGCCTCTTGCGCAAGGAGGAGAGGAGGAATCCTCCTCCAAACCTAGTAGCACTAGGACTCCTTCCTTATTTAGCCTTTTTGCCTTTTCCCACCTTTTTCTCTTTGGGCTTTTCTTCCCAGCCGCATGAGCCCTTTGTGGGACTTCCACTAGCCCACTAAGTGCTGGTATTCATCCTCCCATAGCCCATGTACCCTCTTGGATCGAAATACCCCTCCCGATGGTCCCCTGATACACTACCGATGAGCCCAAAACTTATCCGGTGACCAAAACAGGACTTCCTATATATCAGTCTTTACCTTCGGACCATTCTGGAGCTCCTCGTGATGTTCGGGATCTCATCCAGGACTCCGAACAACCTTCGGTCATCACCATACATAACTCTATACTACCGAAGCGTCACCGAACCTTAAGTGTGCAGACCCTGCGGGTTCGAGAACTATGTAGACATGACCGAGACACCTCTACGGTCAATAACCAATAGTGGGACCTAGATGCCCATATTGGTTCCTACATATTCTACGAAGATCTTTATAGGTCAAACCTCTATGTCAAGGATTCAGTTAATACCGTATGATGTTCCCTTTGTTCTTCGGTATGTTACTTGCCCGAGATTCGATCGTCGGTATCTCCATACCTAGTTCAACCTCGTTACTGGCAAGTCTCTTTACTCGTTCCACAATACAAGATCCCGTAACTAACACTTAGTCACATTGCTTGCAAGGCTTGTGGTGATGTTGTATTACCGAGTGGGCCCTGAGATACCTCTCCGTCACACGGAGTAACAAATCCCAGTCTTGATCCATGCCAACCCAACAGACACCCTCGGAGATACCTGTAGAGTACCTTTATAGTCACCCAGTTACGCTGCGACGTTTGATACACACAAGGCACTCCTCCGGTGTCAGTGAGTTGCATGATCTCATGGTCATAGGAATAGATACTTGACATGCAGAAAACAATAGCAATAAACTGACACAATCATATGCTACGTTTGTAGTTTGGGTCTTGTCCATCACACCATTCTCCTAATGATGTGATCCCGTTATCAAATGACATCTCATGTCCATGGCTAGGAAACCTTAACCATCTTTGATCAACGAGCTACTCTATTAGAGACATACTAGGGACATGGTTTTGTCTATGTATCCACACATGCATCTAAGTCTCCAATCAATACAATTATAGCATGGATAATAAACGATTATCATGAACAAGGAAATATGATAATAACTAATTTATTATTTCCTCTAGGGCATATTTCCAACAGTGATTGCTCGCTATTTCCTCTTTGTTGTGTGCTTCGATTATTTCCTCAACACCAATCCCATGGTTGATGATGCTACTAAGAAGAAGGTTGTTGAGGAAGTCGTCGTCTCTGTCGCCATGACTTTGTTCTAGCCTACTAGAGGGTATGATCTACTCATCCCCTATTTATTGGTTCATGTGCTAGCTATACTTACTGTCTTCATAGTCAATTTTTGATTCAAGGCTTTGCTGCTACATTGAAATCGCCTATTTGCAGGTTGTTAGCACCAAAACCGGCAGATGCCTAGATAGGGGTTGCTCATGGTGTGGAGTGTGTATAGAGGATCATAACAGGATACACACGGGACGCGAATTTCACCTAGCTTGAAGCCCTCGTGGCGAGGTAATACCCTACATCCTGCATGGCATTTTATTGATGTGATGCCGACTTGGGAGGCCCCTACCTCCCCTTATATAGGTGAATGAGGGGTACATTTACATGGTCCCATGTCCATTTTACATGGTTTGTCGCCCAAGTTGATCTACTAATACATTCTCTTGGAATACAAGTTGTTGGTGCTGTTTTGAGGCCAGACTTTTGGGAGGCCTCTCTTCCGAAGCCCCTTGGCTGGGAGAGGGCGCCAAGCCATAGATGGGCCCTGATGTCGGCCCACTATAATTGTTTATAGTAGGAACAACACCTCTGGTGTAGCACATCGCCACCAGCCCCCGAGCATGGATGGAGTTGCAGTTTTTTTCCTTAGGGAATGAGAATGCAGGAGGGCTCCTCTTGCCTCTACAAAAATACATGTCATGTCCTCAAAAGTCCGACATCAGAGATCTTCGGGCTCGTCGGGCATACAACCTCCTAGGAGGAAGTCGAGGACAACTGTGCATGATGAGCAAGGTGTGTGTTCTCCCTATCTTCGTTGTTGTTGGAGACGTTCGGGTTCACATACACTAGCTTCAGAAACAATGATGAATTCAGGAAAAGGGTCTTTATTGATTTCTGAAATGCAAAGCATGTGCCGTCTTGATCGCAGAGGGGAACACTATGATTTGGCGAGCTTGGAGGCTGACTTATGATACGTTTCCAACATATCTACTTTTCCAAACACTTTTGCTATTTTTTGGCCTCTAATTTTCATGATTGGAATAAAACTAACCTGGGTTGACATTGTCTTCACCAGAACTACCATGACATTGTTTTTGTCTAAAAATTAAAAGTGCTCAGAATTGGACAATAATTTTTGGAGAATTATTTTGGGAGAAATAAAGATTTATGGAACAAAGAAGTACCAGAGGGGTCCCATCTGGTGGCCACATGGCCAGATGGCGTGACCACTCCAAGGGCGCACCACCAGCCCGTGTGCCCCCCTAGCCACCGCCTTAACCCGATTCTAGTGCTATAAATTCACATCTCCTTTGAAAAAAATCATAGACAAATTTCATCATGTTTATGATACGGAGCGTCCTCCACCTCTTGTTCTTCGTTGGGAGCCCTAATATGGAGTCTGTTCTAGGCTCGGGAGAGAGGGATTCATCACAGTCGTCATCATCAACCATTCTCCATCAACAATTTCATGATTCTCACATACATGTGTGAGTAATCTTCTATAGGCATATGGAGGTAGATGGGATTTGGATGAGATTTCTGATGTAATCGTTGTTAGATTTGTTAGGGCTTGATCCCCAGTATCCACTATGTTTTGAGATTGATGTTGGTATGAGTTTTCTATGCTTAATGTGTGTCACTAGGGCTTGAGTAGCATGATTTCAGATCTATATTTTTTATTTTTCATAAATATATTTGTGTTCTTGATCTTACCTATAAGGGTTATGCACATGTTATCATTTTGAACCCTAGACCCCCAAGTGAAAACAATTGGGATACTCTCTATGGGGATGACTTTGATTTGAGGATTACATGTATTCATCATGGTTTAATGCTTTCTTCGAGTTCTCTATTAAAAGGAGCGTATTAATTACCCTAATTAGGACCCCATGATACGTCTAAAATGTACCCATAATTTTTGATTGTTAATGCTATTATATTATCATTTTTATATACTTTTTGTAGCAATTAATATTTATTTTCTGGACTAACCTTTTTATTTTGTGCCAATGTCACTTCCTGTTTTTTTTGCTTGTGTTTGGTTTCGCGGGAAATCAATATCTACGGAGGTCAACATACGTTGTCGATTTTACACAATTTTTTTGGGCAACAAGGAACATTTTAAACTCCGGGAAGCTTCGAGGGACCACCAACCAACCACATGGACAACGGGCTAGGGAGTGACGACGCCATCTCTCCATGTGGGTCCCTTGGTTACCGTCATAATTCTATATAAATATCGAAACCATCTGCCGTTCCTCCAAAAGAATTCGATCGTCGCCGCAAGCCTCTATTTCACAGAGATGCCATGTGGAGCCCTATTGGAGGGGGAAGCCATAGGAGGGTTGAGATTTGGATCTCTGGTTTCATTCACCACCCCGATGGACACACAATCATCTCAATAGCACGCATGCAAACACTAAGCATAATGTTGGCCTAGATGCACACAAATACAACAGAAAGTCAACCATTCAGCGATGTACCCTTTTATCGAATGGTTTACCATTTTGTTGAGAACCTAGGTGTCCATGTGTTGGCACTGGTGTCTTGATGTCTTTGCAATTTTCCATGACAAATTTCTCCAAGTGGTCTTTGAGGTATTTTTCCTGGGAGACAAAGATGACATTCCATTGTTGACGAACTTGGAGTCGGAGGAAAATTTCCAGTTCCCCCATCATGGGCATTTGATATTCTTTAGCTATTAATTTGGTAAATTATTTGTTGTGACAAGAGTTAATGTTGCAAAGATAATATCATCCATATATATTTGACACACGAATAGATCATCATCATAAGATTCGATGAAGAGAGTGGAATCGGTGGCTCCTGGTTTGAAGCCCTTCTTTTCCAAGAACTTTTGAGTGTTCATACCAAGGTTGAGGAGCTTACTTGAGCCCATGAAGGACTTTGTGGAGCCTATACACTTTGTGAGGATGCTTATGGCCTTTAAAACTTGGGGGTTGTTTGCACATACTTCTTCCTTGACATTACCATCCACAAATGCCTTTTCACATTCATTTGATACAGAACTATATTATGATAATTAACATGGTGCAAATGACAGGATTTTAAAAGCACATGTTTACTTTTGTAGGACTAGAAGTGATCAAAGAGCTTGGGGATGTAAGACATATGTAACCAGTACATATGTTTCTATACTTGCGGTACTTACATGTAGAACTATGCTCCCTCAAAAAAGGTAGAACTATGCAAGAAGACAACTGGTTTGTTCAAATGCATAAATAGTACAAACTACATAACCAGATGACAAACTACCTCGGAATATATATGATATTCATGGCTAAAAAAGACTCAAACAATAGGATACACTTTTTCTTGCACTTATTAACCATTTGCAGTTCGCATATGCTAACCTTGGCGTACATATTATGGAGTCTTTGAAAGCTCCCCTCCCATGCATGGGGTGTACATAAATGATTCATATATGCCATTTGAATACATTGTGCAGTAATCTTTTGGGCGTAATTTTCCGAGGTACTGGACTTTCGAGCTATTCAAATGATAAGCCACTCCTATAAATGATAACCCTAAGAAAATTACCTCTTTGTATGGATGAAAACCCAAGAAATAAATGTGACCATACTGATCTTCACAACCACCTTCATCACTCATTACATTATCATCATCGGAGTTCCATTCAATATTTTCTTTTAGCGGCACCATCTTGTTTTTCACATCATCATTGTTATCGTCCTCTAAGATCCAAGGTCCATTAATCTTGTGTTCGTAGAAACGTGCCGCGGCCCACAAAGTAGATTCATCAAGCTCGATAGTATGCTGTAGTACCCAATCTATTTGACCGCTTGATTCACTGAGGTTCCAAACCCGAAGAAGGTTGTTGTACTTGTGAATAGTCGCAAAGTACACACATTTTTCCGACTTCCCAAGATAAGGCCGTGCATGTTTGCTTTCCTCAAAATCTACTGGTGTATTAAATACTCGGTATTTACCATCTGATAAAGATAGCCTACAAAACACAAATTTATTCGCTAAAAATGTGAATTGTCTAAAATGTATTGGATGATATAAAAAAACATCCACGCATAGAAAGTGATTTTTTTATATAAAGTAGTAAAAAAAACATATCAACACTAGAATGGAAGGAGTTTTGCAGTTATACACTTCAATCTAGGATGCATACCTTGCAACAAATGCACCACGACAATGGACGTAAAGCACTCCTCGCCAATACACACTGTAGCGCCATCTTGGGCCCCATTCCATGGGTTGTACTGCATCCAATTGCATAATGGCCATCGTCTTGACAGCCTCTCCTTCCCGGACAAATAACCTCTCCCGCCACTCTGCAGTAGCCGATGAGTACACAGGCAGCGTCCATTCTGATGGTGGCCATTCGGTCAAACGATGCAAGTCATCGATGGACTGTCTTGGCAAAGGTTCTACAGCCGGTTCACCTTGGCTCTCATTCTCCGTGTCCTCCTCGACACCCGATATGTCATCCAGCAAAGACAGAAACTCGATGAGGTCGAACTTCTTGGGCTTCTCGGGCTCGCGGCGGAACAGGAACACCTCGTAGCCATGCGACAGGGCGGGGTCGAAGACCAGGTACGGGACGTAGTCGTTGGCGTCGATGCGCGGGAGACGCTCCCACCGCCTCGTGGCGGGGTTCGCCACGCAGTAGAGCCAGGCGTTGCCGTAGAGCAGGAGGCCGTTGCAGTGATCCAGGATGGAGTTGTAGCCCCGGCTGTAGTCGGGGAGGAAGTCGAGGTTACCGTAGTCGGCCGCGGGGAGCGGCGTGGGACGGGCGAAGAACCGTGGCCGCCTGTAGTCGATGTAGTTGACGAAGACGCCGCGCACCGAGTGCGGCAGGGGGCGCGCGGGGACGCTGGCCGGCGCGTCTTCCGGCGGAGCCATTTCTGCTTGCTGCGGATCATCCATGGCTTCCGCGGCGGCCCCGCTTGGATCTTGGGTTCTTGATGCGGAGCGGATCAGCCGAGGCGCAAGTCAACTGCACGCGGCGTGCTTGTGCGGGATATCAACTCAGGTTATATCGAAACTAGAAAAGCTTATTAGCCCGGCTGCTCATGAGATGATGCCCAAATACCCAATACACGGGATCGTATCGTATCATCGGGCCAATCTTGGTAACGTGATAATTATTGGAGGCTGATTAGTTGGCGTACCGAGATCGGTTCTCATTCCTGGAGTATTCCAATGGCTTGATCGTATCGCGCTTAAAAAGAATGAGAAAAAAAAGATCTCGATTGGTTCGCCGGCAATGGGTGGGTCGCGCCACTCTTGAAACAGTTTTTCACTCCGTTTTGTATATAAAAGCAACAACACCGAACAGTTACCGTTGAATCAATTACAATGTCACTAGAAGATCCTCTTACAAAGCGAATCGAAAGATGCACCATGAAACCTATAGCTACCCTAAGATCTCGCCTAGGGAGTCTTGGAGAGATGACGACGGGTACGCTTCTCTACTCTCGCGAAAGGGCGACACGTGGGGCGATGGCCAGGGAGGCCTCGCTCCTAGCTCCGTCACTGCTTCAGCTCGCCTCGGGGGGAGGGGGGGGGGGGGGAGGGGGGAGGCGGGCATTCCTCGCCCCTTCCGCCGACGGGCTGCCCGACCCAAGTTAGGGAGACCTTGGTTGGTCGTCTTTAGGTGCTGGCGGCGTTTGACAGCAAGCCCGAGGACGAAGTTTCATCAAATTTGGAGGGGGACGACATGGGAGTGCGTTCTCCGTTGCCAGCCAGGGTGTTGGGGGACTTCCTACCGGATGGCTAATGCAAAGTCGCTCCCAGGAAGGCGCGCCGCCGTGCCATTGCCCTGGGGGTAGATCTGGGGTGCTTAGCACCTGCGCGCTCGGCTCCGTCGCCGGAGGTGGTTCCCGCATCGCCGGTGTGGGTTGACTGGAATCTCAAGATGGTGGCCCCAGTGGTGAAGCACACGTTGAATGCCGTGTGGTGGGACATGGCGGTGACGATGGGACTGGCGACGGTGCTTGGGGAAAGGAGGGAGGAGATTATGGTCACAATGCTCTCTAGGGTTTCTTTTGCCTCGCGGGCCCGTGACGGTGCGTGCGTGTTGTGCCGTTCTGGGTCGGTCCTATGGGATGCGCCTTTGGTTTTGGGTTGTGAAAAGGCTTGGCCCGTTTTAGCCAAGCCGACCAGGACCATGCCTTCCCTAGTCATTGGGTCGGGACCAAGGCGATCCGACTCGGTGGGTGGTGCAGCTGAACCCCCTCTAGCCTAAGGCGCCTCTTCTCTCGCTGTAGGGTTCCCCACCTCCTCCTACGACTTGTGGTGATGGCACTCCTCTTTCAAATCCGTTCGTCGTCTCCCTCCTCCCTCTCCTCTTTCACGCTCGTTCCGTCAGGTGGTTGCCATGGGGAGTCGAGGGGAGGACAGATCATCTAAGCGCCATTTTGATGATGGAGTTTCTGAGGAAGATCGTGCCAGGGAGGCCGAACTTCATGAAAAGATCAAGCAGAACGTAGCCCGCCGGCATGAGCCGTTGCGTACATCCAGGGGCGGGAGTAGAGCCTTCTGAGGTGATGGTGTCCTGATCACCCCCAAGGAAGACCCCGAGGGTAAGCCCAAGGGAAGCTCTAAACGTCGCTGCCCCAAGAGGAAGCCGAAGGGCAACAACGGAAACAGAAGTAAGGACAACACCGCGGGTGCTGCTGATAATAGTGCTGCCCGTAACGACGCTGAGAACCATAACAAGAACGATCAAGGCGAGCCCACTCAACAGAACGGGCCCATGAGGACAACTCTCGACGGTTCCAGGGACACAGGAGCCTTCGATCATGGGTCAGACGAGGACTACCTCCCCCAGTCCGAGGACGAGGTTAGACTTGGACCCGAAGACTTCGAAGTGCCCGAACACCTAGTCGAGTAGATACGTTTCCAACCAAAGTTGTCAGAATCACGATTCTGAATCGGATCTTAACTCCGTTGCTAGGATCGTGAATCGTAGAATCATAACTACCAGGATCGTAGAAACTTAGATTCTATGAGCAAAATCGTAGAATCGGAGGGGCTAATTTGGATCGTAAGATCGTAAGATTCTAAGACTTGACTCGCGATTCTGACAACTTTGTTTCCAACATCGGCTAATCGCAACCGCGCGAAGCATGAAGAAGAAACATCAGGAGTTATAAACCCATGAAAATGTGCTCAATGATAAATGGACAAAAGTCCTCGCAGCCGAAGAAGAACTCGAAGTCCGATGCACGGCAACCAAGTCGTTCCCATGACGAAAGTTGCTGCCCGACTTTGACGACGAGGTGGAAGATACGAGCCCCTTGCATACGGCCACACAGGCTAAGCCGACCGCCCCCCTAGAGGGCGAGATCGGCCAGCATGGGCCTATAAGGAACCCCTCATGAAAATCCGCCCTCATGGTAAGAGCCCGATCGAATACCCCGATCCCTTTGACCTACGCACTAAGATACATGCAGATAAAACCCCTCTCCGATCCATCTACGGAGTAAGGGAGCATGCGCCCGCCGCCCTAGAGGGGCACGACTCTTGGTTAGACAGGCAAGGACGAGCTCAGGAGCAACAATGGGCATGGGCAGTCGCCCACACCCACCAAGATATGGCTCGATATCGAGTGCCAGTGCATCCAGTCAGTTTCATAGACGAAGTCTGATACATCTCCAACGTATTGATAATTTATGAAGCATTCATGCCATATTTACCTATGTTTCTACTATGGTTTTATGATTTATTGGAACTAACCTATTAATAGTTGCAAAAGTGCACAAGTTCTTGTTTCACACTTTGATGTGTAGGAATAATCGAAATTTTTCGAAAAAACACAAAAGGAGCCTTGTTGGAGGACTCTGACTTTCCTGAAATCTTTCCATGAACAATTTTTAGAGATCATCAGTTTTACCGCCGAAGATGGCGTCAAATGGAAAAAACTAAAACTAGGAAAACGTGGGGAATTTTATGGCATTGTTTTTGGACTCCAAATTTGTCCAAAACGAAGTTAGAATGCGATCTCTTGACCCGTTTTACTAGAGGAAAATATCTGATTACGACATTACGAGAATTGGTGACGTGATTGAGTCCAACCATTACCATATCCGATGTATTCTGCCAAGCCACGACTTTGGAGACTCGTGAGGGTTGTGAGGAGTCCCTAGGAAGGTTCTAGAGGTGGCTGAGAGACATTGGATCAAGGGTCCATCCATCGGAGGGCCATAGAGCACTATAGAGGCACATATAAGGAGAGATAAACCCTAATTCCGGAAGAGCCACCAAAAGCCACGTATCTTCCTCTCCCTTGACAGACACCAAGAAGGGGAGAGGATCCTCCATTGAAGCACCAAGACCAAGGAAGAAGGGGGGGGGGGGGTCAAGGGGACGCTGCCCGTCATCGGCGCCATGGTCGCCATCGCCTCCATCTCTTTGGGGTTGCACCTCTCCATCAACTACTCTCTCTTTCTCACCATCATAATGTGTGAGTAATCCACCCACGGGGCCGACGGTTTGTACCAGTAGCTATGTGTTTAATCTCTCTCTCTCATGTTGCTGAGATGGCACGATCTTGATGTATCACGGGCTTTGTTAATATAGTTGGATCATATGGTGTTTCCACTCTCTATCTTGTTGTGATGAATTGAGTTTTCCCTTTGAGATTTTGTTATTACCGGATTGAATACTTTTATGCATTTGAGAGCACTTTATGTATGTCTTGCATGAGGATACCCGTAGTAACGTTGGCGTATTTAAGCGATACACTTGATATATGTTATGGCGTCAACTTTCGGATTCCGCTGACCTTGGGGATCTATGCATAAGGGTTGGTTGCACGTTTTCATACCATGTTCTCCGATAGAAATCTTGGGAACTGTTGGATTTAGTATTATGAATCTGAAATTGTTTGATGTGTATCGTATAATTAACTCATGGATACTTGTGGTGACATTGGAGTATCTAGGTGACATTAGAGTAGGTTGATGCATATCATATGGTGTTATTTTAGCACAAACTCTTAGGAGATTGATCGAAAAGGATAACTTGGTGTTATTTTAGTACAAACTCTTAATAGATCAATCGGAAAGGATAACTTTAAGGTGGTTTCATACCCTACAAACAATTTCTTCTTATGTTCTCCGCTAGATAAGAACTTTGAAGTGATTCCTTGTTGCATGATGAGGGATGGTTATGTGATCCAATTATATTAGCATTGTTGAGAGATTGCACTAGTGAAAGTACATACCCTAGGCCTTATTTCCAAGCATTTATTCAACGTTTTTCTCGCTGTTTACCACTTGTTACCTTGCTGTTTTTATATTTTCAGATTACAAAAACCTATTTCTCTCATCCATATTGCACTTGTATCACCATCTCTTCGCCGAACTAGTGCACCTATACAATTTGTCATTGTATTGGGTGTGTCGGGGACACAAGAGATTTCTTGTATTTGATTGTAGGGTGTTTGAGAGAGACCATCTTAATCCTGCACCTCCCATGGATTGATAAACCTTAGGTCATCCACTTGAGGGGAAATTGCTACTGTCCTACAAACTCTGCGATTGGAGGCCCAAAACGAGTCTACAAGAATAAAGTCGCATAGTAGACATCAAAGTCACGGAGCATCATTTTTTAGAAGGGTTTAAACCCATAAACATTGATCAATATGACGGAACGACCGACCCAGCCTTCTAGATAGAAGACTTCCTTATACACATTCATATGGCCCGAGGTGATGACATCCACGCCATAAAGTACCCTCCGCTTAGACTTAAGGGACCAGCAAGGCATTGGCTGCACAACCTCCCTATAAATTCTATCGGAAGCTGCGAGAAACTTGAGGATGCCTTTAGGTAAAACTTCCAGGGTACCTACGTTCAGCCCCCGATTCCGACGACCTCAGCCACATTGTCCAAAAGGAGTTCGAGTCACCTCAAAAATTCTGGAATCGGTTCTTGACCAAAAATAACAAGATTGTCGACTGCTCGGGTGCCGAGGCAATTGCAGCATTTAAGCACAACATCCGGGATGGATGGCTTGCCCGACACCTCTGGCAGGAGAAGTCGAGGACTATGACATCCCTTACCTCACTAATTACCCGCTTTTGCATGGGCGAGGACAACTGGTTGGCTCATAGTTCTCATAGAAGTGATCCCGGCACCTCGAAAGCACACAACGGGAACGACAAACCCATGCAAAATAGAAACAAGCACCAAAATAAGAATAGTGACAGCGACGCCGAGGACCCCGCAGTCAATGTAGGGTTCAATAGTTCACGGGATGGACCTAAAAAGAGGCCCTTTAAAGGGAATAGGGACGACCCAACCGCTCTGGCTAAGATACTGAACAAGCCTTGCCAAA
Organism: Hordeum marinum; assembly: GCA_022496015.1. Lineage (NCBI taxonomy): Eukaryota > Viridiplantae > Streptophyta > Magnoliopsida > Poales > Poaceae > Hordeum > Hordeum marinum. The sequence goes on from CM039675.1 coordinate 354,077,775, forward strand.
TCCATGGCACCTCGGACAAACCTACCAAGCACACCAATCGACACTGTTGGTTGTTCAAATGGGCCGGAAAGGTATTAGCCAAGGAATCAAACAAGGGCCAGCCTCGGAGCGATGACGACAAGGATGAACCTCGCTAGCCAAACAATGGCGGCCAAAAACAATTTCCCTCTAAGGTAAAGGAAGTGAACACGATCTATATCATGCACATTCCTAAGAAAGAGAGGAAACGAACACTTCGGGACGTCTACGCCTTAGAGCCTGTAACCTCAAGGTGCACCCCGTGGATGGCTTGCCCTATCACTTTTGATAAAAAGACCACCCAACGAGTATCCGTCATGGCGGATCAGCTGCCTTCGTTTTGGACCCCATTGTTGATGGGTTTCACCTAACCAGTGCCCTCATGGATGGTGGAAGCAGTCTGAACTTGATATACACTGGCACAGTAAGAAAAATGGGTATCAATTTGTCATGAATCAAATCCAAAAGCACCACATTCAAGGGGTTGATACCCGGTGTGGAGGCCTAATGCACTGGGGCCTAATGCACTGTCACTATAACACTACAAGTTTTTTTCGGCTCTCCCAGCAACTTCCGATGCGAGAACTTAATCTTTGATACAGTTCCCTTCTGCAAGGTTATCACACATTACTTGGTCGCACTGCATACATCCTCTTTAACGCGGTGCCACACTACGCTTACCTAAAGCTCAAGATGCTTGGGCACAACACGGTCATCTCTATCAATGGAAATCGGAGCGCTCCCTCCTTACATAGGAGCAGACAGAGGCTTTCGCATCCGACTCCCAGGCGAGGGAAGAAGCTTCCCGACATGAAGCTCGATGGGATCTCTTTGTCTTCTGAAAACACGTCCACACTACCACTTCGGCCCCTGGTCGTACTCGCATGTACCCTAAATAGGGATAGACGCTCCCCAGCCCCTACATCTTGGTATCAGGCTATGTACCTAGAGTACAAGACTTCACATTTTGGATTCCCTAGGGAATTCGGGAGCATAAATTTTTAAAAAGGGTGTGCTATTTTAGATCATCCAAACATACCCGGATCCTGGTGACCTCTTCTGCACAAGAAAGGCCCACCAGAAGGAACATCTCAGCGGAGTCCAACTGCCAACCCATGGCTCAAGCCTTGTTAGGGGCCCCACCTCTCGAATGCCTCAAGCATAGCATATTCGGGGGGAGACTACATGATATATCAACCTTAGATTAGACAAGGAAAGGCTGGTCAGGACGGAGGTGCAGACGTAAGATAGAGAGGCTGCGGGCTACAATGCCCGCCCATTAAAACCCCATATCACACTCCATTTTATCTTTTATATTTCTACATACTCTCTCTATCTTACAATAGCTCGGCATGTATGGCTTAGCCCTGTGAATAATAAAATATACCTTTGTAGGTCCATGCACAAGTTTACTTGTTGTTTTTCGTGATTGCCTCGAGGTGGTACTTTCCCACATATAGCTAAGTACGGTATCTGTTCAAGTCCGATATTTGTTTGGCGTCTCGGATATTGCATCATATGCATCAATTTTGAATCATTATTTCGGTCAATGTTTGGGTTTCTCGGCTTGTGTGCTTGCCTCGTACGTTCCACTTTGTTCGGCTAGGAGTGCAAAGGGAGAAGCACTACGATTGTGTTCCCAACTAGAATGGTCAAGCGCCTCAGTGGAGAAAGCTGAAAATCGACTGTCACGATAAGTGTAAACTATTCAGCAATCCGAAGACAGTGTCAAACTATTAGCCGTAAGTGGTTGTGCCATGTCAAACAAAGGGTTCTTATCATAAGAACCAAGGTGTTAAGATAGGTGCACCTCGGTCGGTCTGATCACCACTACACCAGGGGCTAGGTCAACTACCCCACAAGTTAAAGCTCCTATGACTACGTGCAAGTTATAAAGCCATTATGGTCTGATTGCCTCATTCTTCCAGAGTATGCAAGCACCTACGGGTACCGATACATTGGCTAAGGCTTTACGCATCTTTGGGAACACCCCTTGTAGAATATATAAGGGGGTAGAAGCTGACGACTAGCCACTTTCACAAATCTAACGGCCGCATAAGAGAACATATAACATGTCAGATAGAAACTACTAATAAATATAATATTCATTGTTTTATACAAAAATTTTCCTCGGCATACCAAGGGACCTTTATAACCGCAGCTTGGACATGGTGCATTGCGTCTCAGTCATTTGAGCACCTTCATGGGTCTCAGCCAGAAACTATCCGGGCGTTCAGTTATTTCCTTCGAGAGGCCCGAACACTATTTCCAGTGGCTTGACCTTGGGATAATGTGTCATCACAGATGCATACACCCTTTCTGCATGCTTCAAGCAGCCTGCCATCTTCCAGCTATCCACTTGGGGGATGGCATCTCGCAGCCTATTCACCAAGCCAAAGAAGCTAGTCGGAATCGTCCTTGCAAGCCAGAGGTTGATGCAGAGGTCCTCCATCATAGGTCGTGTTGCGCGAAACAGCTCTGCCAGTTGCTTCATCTAATTGTTCAGTTGGGGTGGGTTCTCAGGCGCTTGGATTTGGGCCCAAAAGATCTTCTCGACACAAGCATCCGTGCGGGCGGCGTAATGGGTGCAGGCGTCCGCAACACTCCATGGTAGGTCCCTAAAGGTCTATGAGGAACGCCAGATTTGCATAAGATGGGCAAACCGGCTATCACAAAAAACGCAGTGAAGTAGGTATGGCTTACCAGCGGCAATCTGGCTCACTTGATTGAGCACACCGAGATCTGCCCAGGCTTGGGTCTTGGCCTCCTTGCAATACGAGCTCGCTTTGGCAAGCTCGGAGTTCGACCTTTTATTTTCCACTTGTAGGGTATCGCGCTAAGCGCACACCCCTGCTACTTCGCGTGCATGCATTGGTTTCCATGAAGAGTTATGGGTGATGCAGCAAAGTAGATAAGTATTTCCCTCAGTTGTTGAGAACCAAGGTATCAATCCAGTAGGAGATACAAGCAAGTCTCCAATAGATGTACATACACAAAGAATCAAACACTTGCACCCAACGTTATAAAGGGGTTGTCAACCCATTCACGGTTACTTGCAAGGATGAGCTTTGATAGAGATAGATAGAATAGATTGCTTGAACGGAAAGTAAAACAAAAGCTAAGAGTAATGCAGCAAGGTATTTTTGGTATTTTTCGTTTTATATCTGAAAGTATAAGATGGAAACAGACCCGGGGGCCATAGGTTTCACTAAAGGCTTCTCTCATGATGGCAAGTATTACGGCGGATGAACAAATTACTGTCGTGCAATTGATAGAAAAGCGAATAATTATGAAGATATCTAAGACAATGATTATGCATATAGGCATCACGTCCATGTCAAGTAGACCGAAACGATTCTGCATCTACTACTATTACTCCACACATCGACCGACTCCTTCCTGCATCTAGAGTATTAAGTTCGTGAAGAACAGAGTAACGTATTAGGTAACATGACATGATGTAGAGGGATAAACTCAAGAAATATGATGAAAACCCCATCTTTTTATCCTCAATGGCAACAATACAATACGTTCCTCGCTACCCCTACTTTGTCACTGGGTGAGGACACCGCAAGATTGAACCCAAAACTAAGCACTTCTCCTATTGCAAGAATTACCAATCTAGTTGGCCAAACCAAACTAATAACTCGAAGAGACTTGCAAAGATATGAAATTATGAATATAAGAATTCAGAAAATAGTCAAATAATATTCATAGATAATCTGAACATAAACCCACAATTCATCGGATCTCGACAAACACAACGCAAAAGAGTATTACATCGGATAGATCTCCATGAAGAACATGGTATTGAAGAGCAAAGAGAGAGAAGACGCCATCTAGCTACTAGCTATGGACCCGAAGGTCTGTGGTGAGATACTCACGCATCATCGGAGGGGCAATGGAGTTGATGCAGATGCCCTCTGTGATCGAATGCCCCTCCGGCAGATTACCGGAAAAGGCTCCAAGATTGGATCTCTCAGGAAAGGAGGCTTCCGGCAGCAGAAAAGTGTTTTTGTGGCTCCCCCTGGTATATAGGGAATATTTGTGAATTTATAGGCCGAGAAATAGGGTTAGGGGAGATGCCGTGGGTGCACAAGCCCGGGGGGGCGTGCCCTACCCCCTTGGGCACGCCCCTGTGGCTTGTGGCCACACGACAGCTCTCTCGACTTCATCTCCAAGTCTCCTGGGTTGCTTCTGGTCCAAGAAAAAAATATTCCGAAGATTTTATTCCGTTTGGACTTCGTTTAATATTCCTTATCTGCAACACTCAAAAACAAGGAAAAAACAGAAACTAGCACTAGGCTCTAGATTAATAGGTTAGTCACAAAAATAGTATAAAATAACATATTAATGCATATAAAACATCCAAAACAGATAATATAATAGCATGGAACAATCAAAAATTATAGATACATTGGAGACGTATCAAGCATCCTCAAGCTTAATTATTGCTTGTCCTCGAGTAGGTAAATGAGAAAAACAGAATTTTTATGTGGAATGCTACCTAACATATTTATCCATGTAATATTCTTTATTGTGGCATGAATATTCAGATCTATAAGATGCAAAACAATAGTCTAATATTGACATAAAAATAGTAATACTTCGAGCACACCAACAAGGCAATCGTGTCCTTTCGAAATAACATGGCCTTAGAAAGTTATCCCTACAAAATCATATGGTCTGGCTATTCTCCATCTTTCCCACACAAAGTATCCAAATCATGCACTACCCCGACGAACAAGTCAAGCAATTGTTTCACACTTTTGGTGTTCTCAAACCTTTCAACTCTCACGCAATACATGAGCGTGAGCCATGGATATAGCAATATAGGTGGAATAGAATATGGAGGAGGTGGAAGGAAAAAGGGAGAAGATAGTCTCACATCAACTAGGCGTATCAATGGGCTATGGAGATGCCCATCGATAGATATCAATGTGAGTGAGTAGGGATTGCCATGCAACAAATGCACTTAGAGCTATAAGTGTATGAAAGCTCAAAAAGAAAACTAAGTGGTCATGCAAGATGAATATCCACTTGTTATGTGAAAGTGATAAAATAGGAGACTCTCTATCATGAAGATCATGGTGCTACTTTGAAGCAAAAGTGCGGAAAAAGATAGTAGCATTTGTCCCTTCTCTCGTTCTCTCATTTTTTTATATATTTTTTATATTTTGGAGGGCATCTTTGGCCTTTTTTTATTTGGGCTTCACTAGTCTCTTTTATTTTTTGTAAAGTCTGAATACTCATCCCAACTTGTGAGGGAGTCATGGCTTACATCATCCTCTTGTCACATGGAACAATGCTCTATTAATTAAAATCATCACACTTTTATTTACTTACAACTCGATACCTAAAACAAAATATGACTCTATATGCAAGTTGAAGTGATGGTGCATGTCATGAAAAACTTAATGGCGGAAGTTGCATGGCAATATATCTGGGAATGGATATGTAAATGCCATAATAGGTAGATATGGTGGCTATTTTGAGGAAAATATATGGTGGCTGTTTTGAGGAAGGTGGGTTTGATGTATCGGCAAAAGTTGCGTGGTACTAGAGAGGCTACCAAGGGTGGAAGGGTGAGAGTGAGTATAATCCATGGACTCGGCATTAGTCTTAAAGAACTCACATAATTATTGAAAAAGTCTATTTGTTATCAAACAAAGCATTAGACACATGATCCTAGGGGAGAGGTTGGTAGGAGTTAACCATCGCGCGCTCCCGACCCTCACACAAAGGTTGACAACCATTAAACAAATCATGCTCCGACTTCGTTGCATAACAGTTCACCATACGTGCATGCTATGGGAATCACAAACTTTAACACAAGTATCTCTTCCAATTCACAACTACTCACTAGCATGAATCTCATATTACCATAACTATTATCTCAAAACTATATGCAAGGAATCAAACTTCTCATAGTATTCAATGCACTAAATATGAAAGTTTTTATTATATTCCTCTTGGATGCCCATTATATTAGGACTAAATTCATAACCTAAACAAATTACCATTATGTTTTAAGAAACTCTCAAAATAATATAAGTGAGGTACGAGAGTTCAATAATTTCTATACAATATAACACTACCATACTCTAAAAAGATATAAGTGAAGTACTAGAGCAACATTGCCTAGCTCAAAAGATATAAGTGAAGCACATAGAGTATTCTAATAAATTCATGATTCAGCGTGTCTCTCTCAAAATATGTGTGCAGTGAGGATGATTGTAGAAAACTTAAAAAAACAAATACTCATATCATACAAGATGCTCCAAGCAAAACACATATCATGTGGCGAATAAAAATATAGCCTCAAGTAAATTTACCGATGGATTGAAGACGAAAGAGGGGATGCCTTCCGGGGCATACCCATGCTTAGCCTTTTTGGTATCCTTTAATATGGCTTGGGGTTCCTTGGGAATCCCCAAGCTTAGGCTCTTGACACTCCTTATTCCATAGTCCATCAAATCTTCACCCAAAACTTGAAAACTTCACAACACAAAACTCAATAGAAAACTCATGAGATCCGTTAGTATAAGAAAAATAAATCAGCACTTTAGGTACTGTTGTGAACTCATTATTTATTTATATTTTTGTAATACCTACTGTATTCTAACTTCTCCATGGTTCATACCCCCCCTGATACAACCCATAGATACATCAAAATAAGCAAACAACGCAAAGAAAACAGAATGTGTCAAAAACAGAACAGTCTGTAGCAATCTGTAGACTTCGAATACTTCTGAAATTCTAAAAATTCTGAAAAATTAGGAAAATCAATAAAATTTGTATATCAATATTGTGTAAAAATTTCAAATCAATTCGATGCTCTGAAAAATTAGAAAATTCTTGGACTGAGCGCAAACGTTTTTGTTTTTCAGCAAGATAAAATCAACAACTACCATAGATCACCCCAAAGGTTTTACTTGGCTCAAACACTAATATAAACAAGAAAACAAAATTATTACAGAATTAATAACTTGGAAAACACACCAAAATAGAAACAAAAAACATAAACCAAAAATAAAATTGGCTTGCCTCCCAACAAGCGCTAGTGTTTAACGCCCCTAGCTAGGCATAACGATTTCAATGATGCTCACATAAAAAGTATTAGTTGAGATATGAAAAAGAGCATCATGCTTAGCATTAAAAACACGTTTAAGTCTAACCCACATCCTATGCATAGGGATTTTTTGAGCAAACAATTTATAGGAACAAGAATTAACTAGCATAGGAAGTCAAAACAAGCATAACTTCAAAACTTTGAACACATAGAGAGGAAACTTGATATTATTGCAATTCCTACAAGCATATGTTCCCCATCATAATAAATTTCAGTAGAATCATGAAGGAATTCAACAATATAAGTATCATATAAAATTTTCTCTTCATGATCCACATGCATGCCAAGTTGACACTCTTCCAAAATAGTGGGATTATCATTAACTAAAGTCACGACCTCTCCAAACCCACTTTTATCAAAAAATTCATAAAAATTTCATAAGATTGAACACTCTCCAAAATAGTGGGATCAATAATGCCTAAAGTTTACACTCTTCCAAACCCACTTTCAACATCATATTCATCATGAGTATTAAATAAGTTATCAAGATCATAAGAAGCATTATTACCCCAATCATGATCATTGCAATAAGTAGTGGCCATGGCAAGCTCATCAAATATAGCATCCCAAAGCTTGTAGTTTTGCATATCATTAACATAACTGAAATTATTGCAATCATGCTTTTCATTCAAGGAAACATCGTGAATCACTTCATCACAAATTTCTGATTCACAAATATCAAGCAAAACTTCATAGAGATAATCAAGTATGCTCAACTCACTAGCAATTGGTTCATCATAATTTGGTCTTTTGAAAAGATTAGCAAGTGGATGAGGATCCATAACAATAGATTTTTAGCAAGCGAAGATGCAAGCAAATAGGAAGCACATGGCAACACAAGCAAACAAAAGAGATCTAGCGAGAAAAAGGCAAACAACAAAGAGGGCGAATAAAACGACAAATTGGTGAAGTGAGGGAGAGGAAAACGAGAGGCAGAAGGCAAATAATGTAAATGCAAGAGATGAGTTTGTGATGGGTACTTGGTAGGATTGATGTAGATCTCCCCGGCAACGGCGCCAGAAATTGGCAAGTTGACAAGAGAGTTCTTATCCTGACTTGCTATGTATCTCCCGGGCAACGGCGCCAGAAATCCTTCTTGCTACTTCTCGAGTATGCATTGGTTTGCGTGAAGAGGAACGGGTGATGCAGCAAAGTAGATAAGTATTTCCCTCAGTTGTTGAGAACCAAGGTATCAATCAAGTAGGAGATACAAGCAAGTCTCCAATAGATGTACCAAGACAAAGAATCAAACACTTGCACCCAATGCTATATAGGGATTGTCAATCCCTTCACGGTTACTTGCAAGGATGAGCTTTGATAGAGATAGATAGAATAGATTGCTTGAACGGAAAGTAAAACAAAAGGTAAAAATAATGCAACAAGGTATTTTTGGTATTTTTGGTTTTAGATCTGAAAGTATAAGATGGAAAATAGACCCGGGGGCCAGAGGTTTCACTAAAGGCTTCTCTCATGATGGCAAGTATTACGGTGGGTGAACAAATTACTGTCGAGCAATTGATAGAAAAGCAAATAATTATGAAGATATCCAAGGCAATGATTATGCATATAGGCATCACGTCCGTGTCAAGTAGACCGAAATGATTCTGCATCTACTACTATTACTCCACACATCGTCCGACTCCTGCCTGCATCTAGAGTATTAAGTTCATGTAGAACAGAGTAACACATTAGGTAAGATGACATGATGTAGAGGGATAAACTCAAGCAATATGATGAAAAACCCATCCTTTTATCCTTGATGGCAAAAATACAATACGTTCCTCGCTACCCCTACTTTGTCACTGGGTGAGGACACTGCAAGATTGAACCCAAAACTAAGCACTTCTCCTATTGCAAGAATTACCAATCTAATTGACCAAACCAAACCAATAACTCGAAGAGACTTGCAAAGATATGAAATCATGCATATAAGAATTCAGAAAAGACTCAAATAATATTCATAGATAATCTGAATATAAACCCACAATTCATCGGATCTTGACAAACTCACCGCAAAAGAGTATTACATCGGATAGATCTCCATGAAGATCATGAAGAACATGGTATTGAAGAGCAAAGAGAGAGAAGAAGCCATCTAGCTACTAGCTATGGACCTGAAGGTATGTGGTGAACTACTCACACATCATCGGAGGGGCAATCGAGTTGATGTAGATGCCCTCCGTGATCGAATCCCCCTCCGACAGATTACTGGAAAAGGCTCCAAGATTGGATCTCTCGGGAACGGAGGCTTCCGGCGGCGCAAAAGTGTTTTCGTGGATCCCCCTGGTATACAGGGAATATTTGTGAATTTATAGGCCGATAAATAGGGCTAGGGAAGCTGCCATGGGCCCACAAGCCTGGGGCGCGCCCTACCCCCCTAGGTGCCCCCTGTTGCTTGTGGCCACACGACGGCTCTCCCGACTTCATCTCCAAGTCTCTTGGGTTGCTTCTGGTCCAAGAAGAATAAACCCGAAGATTTTAGTCCGTTTGGACTCCATTTAATATTCCTTATCTGCAATACTCAAAAACAAGGAAAAAACAGCAACTGTCACTAGGCTCTAGATTAATAGGTTAGTCCCAAAAATAGTATAAAATAGCATATTAATGGATATAAAACATCCGAAACAGATAATATAATAGCATGGAACAATCAAAAATTATGGATACATTGGAGACGTATCAACCCCCTTCAGGTCCCACTCGGCCTCGAGAACCTAGGTCACCTGCCTCTCGCCGACCTCCTTGGTCATGGCCAGCTCTTCGCTGGCCTGCTTGGCTGCAACCTTTTTCTATTTGGTTTCCCTCCGAGTTGTTCGTTGCTCGGACCAGAGCTTTTCAATATCCGCGAAGGAAACTATAGATACATTAAGAAAAGACATATAGAGATCTAAGACGCCAAGAAGTTATTTCAAGTACAAATCCAAACATGCTAAAAACTTGTTTGGTATTTACATTGCGCTTCCTCCATCTGCTTCTTTAGCACATCTGCATACTTCTCGAACCAATCGAGCTTGTGGTTTAGTTCTTCCAACTCTTTGGAGTTGGATATTGAAACTTGGGCCAACACCTAAAACAAATAAAAAATGCAATATTACCTTCCTCGGACGATATCGATCCCTGGTCGGCTTTATCTATCCGATTAGGGTCTCGGGAGCTACTACAAATTGCTCTTATATGTCCATTGTTTAAGACCCCCCAAGTCAGAGATTTGAATCTAACTCAGGGCTCGGGCTACTAATGTTGTACACTTGTGGCATTCACCTGCAGTAGTATAAGTCTTTGGAACACTTACTTTTTACTCATTCACCAAGGGCTACTAAACACATCTAGTTCTCAATAGCTCTATGTATTAAGGAAATTTTTAAAAGAGGATTGAAGGTTACCTCGAGGCCTTGATAGAGGCCTTGGAAGACCTTCCTCATGCCGACCTCTGTGGACCAGTATTTTTGTAGCGTTGTACCTAGAAGGGTGCGGTGCTCGACAAGGATGGAGGAGCCCGTCATGGCCTTTTCCATCTCCTTGGTCCATCCCTTAGGAGCCTGCCTTACAGCAAGCGAGGAAGGATGGGTCACCTCATCTCTCTCCACCAAAGGAGGAGATGAAGTTGGACTAGATTGCCAAGGTAGCTCTAGGTCCACTTGAACCAAAGTCGTGGGTCGCTCCAATTCTTGCCCTTCCATGGAGGAAGGGACTTTACCCAACAGGTCCCCGACGGCTGAGGTCTCAACCTCGGCCATTGGGACTCCGACACTATCCCCCATGGTGATCATGGGTGGGGTTCGAGAAGTCTCCTCCCCCAACCCTTCATGGGCAGGATGGGAAGGTTGATGCTCACCTGACACGCTAGCCGGAGGAAGCCCACTTGAGGACCCTTTGTCGCTTAGGCCGGAGCGCAATTGGGTGAGAAAGACGAAATAATGGATCAAAACTTGTGGGAAAGCGGGACTCGGACCAGGAAAATGCAATAAAACAAAGGCTATACCTCCTTGGCGCCGGTACGGTCATGCATGTCTCAGAGCCGAATCGGAGAGGAAGACATTGACCTTAGCAGGAGCCTGATGATAACCCACAAGTATAAGGGATCGCAACACTTTTCGAGGGTAGATTACTCAACCCAAATTTATTGATTCGACACAAGGGGAGCCAAAGAATATTCTCAAGTATTAGTAGCTGAGTTGTCAATTCAACCACACCTGAAAGACTTAATATCTACAACAAAGCATTCAGTAGCAAAGTAATATGGTAATAACGGTAATGGTGGCAAAGTGATAGTAGCAGATTTGTAGTGATTGTAACAGTAGCAACGGAAAAGTAACTGAGAGAAGATCAATATAGGAAAAGCTCGTAGGCAATGGATTAGTGATGAATAATTATGTCGGATGTCATTCATCATGCAATAGTTATAACATAGGGTGACACAGAACTAGCTCAAATTCATCAATGTAATGTAGGCATGTATTCCATATATAGTCATACGTGCTTATGGAAAAGAACTTGCATGACATCTTTTGTCCTACCCTCCCATGGCAGCGGGGTCCTATTGGAAACTAAGGGATATTAAGGCCTCCTTTTAACAAAGAACCGGACCAAAGCATTAGCACTTAGTGAATACATGAACTCCTCAAACTACGGTAATCACCAGAAAAAATCCCAGTTATTGTCACCCTGGGGGATGCGGATCATAACTCGTAATAGGTGTCTACAACTTGCAAGGTAGGATCAAGAACACACATATATTCATGAAAACATAATAGGTTCAGATCTGAAATCATGGCACTCGGTCCCTAGTGACAAGCATTAAGTATAGCAAAGTCATAGCAACATCAATCTCAGAACATAGTGGATACTAGGGATCAAACCCTAACCAAACTAACTCAATGACATGATAAATCTCATCCAACGCATCACCGTCCAGCAGGCCTACGATGATATTACTCACGAACGGTGGGGAGCATCATGGAATTGGTGATGAAGGATGGTTGATGATGAAGAAGGTGTCGATTTCCCCTCTTCGGAGCCCAAAATAGAACCCAGATCTGGTCTCCCGAGGAAGAACTGGCGATGACGGCGGCTCCGTATCATGAAATGTGATGAACTCTTCTCTTTGATTTTTTTCCTTGACAAATAGGGTTATATGGAGCTGGAGAGGAGGTCGGAGGAGCCACGAGGGGCCCACAAGCCTGCCCCCACGCAACGAGGGGGGTGGTGGTGCTCGCGGCTAAGCCTGCTGGTGGCCCCCCTCTGGTTAATTCTTGTGCCAGTATTTTTTATTAATTCCAAAAATATTCTCTGTAAATTTTCAAGACGATCCGAGAACTTTTATTTCTGCACAAAAATAACACCAAGGCAATTCTGCTGAAAACAACGCGAGTCCGTGTTAGTTCCATTCAAATCATGCAAATTAGAGTCAAAACAAGGGCAAACGATTTGGAAAGTAGATACGTTGGAGACGTATCAACTCCCCCAAGCTTAAACCTTTGCTTGTCCTCAAGCAATTCAGTTGATAAACTGAAAGTGATAAAGAAAACTTTTACAAACTTTGTTTGATCTTGCTGTTGTAGATATGTCTAACTTATGTTCAGATTTTTAGCAAAGATTATAAACTAACCACATTCACAATAACATTTAGATCTCACATTTACTCATGTCAATGGCATAACCAATTAGCGAGCAATAATAACAAGTCTCGGATGACAACAATTTATCAAAACAATCATGATACAATATGACATAATGGTATCTCGCTAGCCCTTTCTGAGACCAACAAGGACTAACTAAACGTTGTAATTCACGGTGAGAGAGATCCAGTCATGCTCATACTCAACATCAATTAATAGAAGGGCATACAAACGACAATGGTGCTCTCTAACTGGTGCCTTTTATAAGAGGATGATGACTCAACAATAAAGTAAATAGATAAGCCCTTCGCAGAGGGAAGCATTGATTTGCAAGAGGTGCCATCGCTCAAGCTTTTAAAATAGAGATAGGTAATGATTTTGGAGCGGTATGATTTTGTTGCTCACATAATTACCAAGAGGTTTTGAATATCCTCCATGCTAGATACATTATAGGCGGTTCCCAAACAAATGGTAAAGTTTTTTACTGCCCCTCCACCAATTAGTCACACTCCACGGCGGGCCGAATTCACGGGTACCGTCCATACAAACACATTCCTGGGGGAGTTTTGTTTGGTTATATTTTGCTTTTTATATCGAGCATGGAACTGGGCATCCCGATTACCAGTCACTTTCTCGTGAATGATAGTGAATCAACACATATCGTGAGAATAACCCACCTAGCATGGAAGATATTGACAGACCCAAGTCGCCACATTTGCGGTTTGGGCATACAAAACAAAAGGTTTATTTGAAGGTTTAAAGTTTAGCACATGCAAATTTACTTGGAACGGCAGGTAAATATCGCATATATGTAGATATGGTGGACTCATATGGAACAACTTTGGGTTTATTGAGATGGACGCACAAGCAGTATTCCCGGTTAGTACGAGTGAAGGCTAGCAAAAGACTGGGGAGCGACCAACTAGAGAGCGACACAGTCATCAACATGCCTTGAGATTAACCAACATTGAATGCAAGCATGAGTAGGATATAATTCACTATGAACATAAATATCATGGAGGTTATGTTGATTTGTTTCAACTACATGCGTTAACATGTGCCAAGTCAAGCCACTTGGATCATCCAAAGGAGGATACCATTATATCATACTATATCACAACAATTTTAATGCACATGTTGGCACTCAAGACAAACCATTATCCACTCTTAGCTAATTAAGCATGGCATTAATAACTATAATCTCTAATTGTTATTGCAAACATGTTCAACCCATAATGTACTGAATTCGGAACGATGAGCTAATTATATTTACAAAAGCAAGATAGGTCGAGTTCATACCAGCTTTTCTCCATCTCAATCTTTTCATCAAATATCGTCATTATTGCCTTTCACTTGCATGATTGAATGATGTGAATAATAATAAGAGTGCACGTGCATTGGACTAAGCTGGAATCTGCAAACAATAAACCAAAGGAGAAGACAAGGCAATATGGGCTCTTTGTAAGATAAACAATAATGCATCTGAGAGCCATTCAATACGTCATCGTGGTCTTCTCCTTACGACCCAAAGAAAAGAAAGGAAAGTTATTTACACGGGAAAGCTTCCAACAAGCAAAAAGAAGAACGAGAAATCTTTTTGGGTTTTCTCTTTAATGCTACAACTAAGCAACTAGGAAATAAACCTAGAACTAATTCTTTTTGTATTTTTCTCAAAGTTAATTAAACACACCAGAATAAAGAAAAATAAGAGTATAAACTACCATGGATAGTACAATGAAAAAGTATGAACACCGACAACTGAAATAAATGTATGAACATGAATGTAATGTCGGTGAGAAATACATACTCCCCCAAGCTTAGGCTTTTGGCCTAAGTTGGACTAGGGCCACGACTGGCCTGGATAATATCCGAAGTCAAAGTTGGGGTTGTGCTGGGCTGCGGTGGCTACCGCCTATACCACTGCAGTGTGAAGGCGAGCAGTTTCTACATTTTGCTCGTACTCGTTTGCCTCCTCTCTGGTTATAAAATATCTCCGCTTCTCTTGAAAGTTAAAGAAGGCAGCAGCAGGAAGGCTAACATGGACAACACGTTGCCTGTCAAAAATTAGTAGGTACTGGAGGGATTGTTTCTTTCTTTCAAGAAACTGATGGCACATCAAAGCCTCATAATCAAGGAAAGCAGGGGGTAACTCAATGTCATTCCCTCTTATGGGTACCCCAAGATACTTAGCTACACGCGTGGCATAAATTCCACCAAAGAAATCTCTACCCTTAGCATTATGATGTAACCTTCTGGCAATAATAGCCCCCAAGTTATATCGTCTATCTACCATTACCGCACTCTTAAGAATACTCACATCAGGCACGCAAAGGTGACTATGCTCAAGTTTACCGTTAATACATCTACCTATGAAGAGAGCAAAATAGTGTATAGCCAGAAAGTGAATGCTTCCCAAAGTAGTTTGTGTAATAATTCTAGTTTCTCCCACCGTGATGCTGGCAAGGAAATCATTATATTCATTTTATGAGGATCGCTATGACTCCCCCATTGTGGAATTTTGCATGCATCATTAAAATCTAGGTCCATGGTATAGGTCTTATCACAAAGATCAAATAGAATAGAATGAGAATTACGCTTAGATGAAAATTCAAACCTCCGCACGAAAGAGTCACTGAGTTGATAATATTGCTTGCATCGATCTAAAATGAAATCCTCAAGGCCGGCATTCCTTATGTACGCATAAAACTCTTCCTTAAATCCGGCGTTTTCCATGAGTTGATCCGACGGCCATTCACAAGGCAGTACTCGAGCTTCCCTGGGTAGTTCAAAATCGGGCTCACATAGCACGACTCGTGGTTTCTTTCTTGCTCGAGGAACCACCTTGGTACATTCTCCTCAACATCTTTTCTTTCTCTAAAAAATTTCCGAAATTTTTAGTGAGTGAAAATAGAGGTGAACAAAACTCAACAAAACTCATAACAGCTACTCCCTCGAGTGCCTAGAGACCATATCATGCATCAAAACTACTTGGGACCATAAAATTTTGACATGCAAGCTCAAGAATAAGGTCACCACAGCAGCAAAAAATTGCAATATATAAGGCACTAGAACAAAAACTAATTGGAGCATAGCAGGAGTCACATACCGGTGAGTAATCCCCTAAAACAGTTTTGCAAATGGAGCTTTGAGCAAGGAGATCAAAAATGGCAGCAAGATGAGTTATACCACGGGTTTGAGAAATGGTGGGATTTTTTCTGGAGGAAGATGAAGTGAATGGGTGCTGGAATAAGTGGAGGGGGGGCATGTGGGACCCACAAGCTTGCTAGGCGCGACCAGGGGGGTGGCCGCGCCCTGCAGGCTTCTGGCCCACTGGTGCAGCCCCCTGATGCATTCCCGATGCCAAAAATTCTTAAATATTCTAGAAAAAATCATAGTAAATTTTCAGGGGATTATGGGACCTTTTACTTTCAGGTCATTTTTCTATTGCACGGAAAACTCAGAAAACAGAAAAATAATGGCATTTTTTACTTAATTTCATCTAGGTAACAGAAAAAAAAAGTTAGGTGCAGGAAGTTGTGCTTTCTAAATTCATCCATTTCATGTTCCTCAAAAGGAATCCATCGATAAGGTTGATCAAGTCTTATTAACGAACTTCTTTTGAGTGACATGAAACCAAAGAATTTTTGAATAACACT
Source organism: Hordeum marinum (assembly GCA_022496015.1). Classification (NCBI taxonomy): domain Eukaryota; kingdom Viridiplantae; phylum Streptophyta; class Magnoliopsida; order Poales; family Poaceae; genus Hordeum; species Hordeum marinum. Next base: position 354,094,199 of record CM039675.1, read on the forward strand.
AAGTTACCTCAATGGGGATATGCATTTACCCAACAATAAGTATATCATATTTCTTCTTGACAGTAGGAAGAGGGAACTCAAAGTCTCCAATAATAATTGTTGGAATTTTTTCAGTAGAGTTGATACTATGAACTTGAGGTTGTTTCTTCGGAAAGTGTACTGTATGCTCATTACCATTAATATGAAAAGTGACATTGCCCTTGTTGCAATCAATAACAGCCCCTATAGTGTTCAAAAAGGGTCTACCCAGGATGATCGACATACTGTCATCCTCGGGAATATCAAGAATAACAAAGTCCGTCAAAGTAGTAGCATTTGCAACTATGACAGGTACATCCTCACAAATACCGATAGGTAGAGCAGTTGATTTATCATCCATTTGCAAAGAGATTTTAGTAGGTGTCAACTTATTCAAATCAAGTCTACGGTATAAAGAGAAAGGCATAACACTAACACCAACTCCAAGATCACATAAAGCAGTTTTAACATAATTTCCTTTAATATAGCATGGTATAGTAGGTACTCCTGGATCTCCTAGTTTCTTAGGTATTCCACCTTTAAAAGTATAATTAGCAAGCATGGTGGAAATCTCAGCTTCCGGTATCTTTCTTTTGTTTGTCACAATATCTTTCATATACTTAGCATAAGGAGACATTTTCAAAATATGAGTCAAGCGCATACGTAAAAAGATAGGTCTAAGCATTTCAGCAAAGCGCTCAAAGTCATCATCATCCTTTTTCTTGGATGGTTTAGGAGGAAAGGGCATGGGTTTTTGAACCCATGGTTCTCTTTCTTTACCATGTTTCCTAGCAATGAAGTCTCTTTTATCATTCTTTTATTCTTAGGTTGTGGGTTATCAAGATCATCAGCAGGTTCAATCTCCACATTATTATCATTACTAGGTTGAGCATCAGCATGAACATCATTATTAATGTTATAATTAGGCTCATGTTCATCACCAGATTGTGTCTCAGCATCAGAAATATAAATATCATTTGGATTCTCAGATGTATCTTTAACAGGTTCACTAGTAGCATGCAAAGTACTATCATCATTCTTTTTCCTACTCTTATTGGAAGGAATAGGTGCATCAGTATTAACTCTCCGAGAATCTTGCTCAATTCTCCTAGGATGGCCCTCAGGATACAAAGGTTCCCGAGTCATTCTACCACCTCTAGTCACAACTTTAACAGAATGTTCATTGTCTTTACTATTCATCTCATTAAGCAAATCATTTTGAGACTTAAGTACTTGTTCTACTTGAGTGGTTACCATGAGAGCTTGTTTACTAATAAGCTTAAGATTGTTGATAGTTTTACTCAAATAATCACCCAAGCGATCAAGCATATAAGCATTATGTTTCAATTGTCTACTAACATAGGCATTGAAATTTTCTTGCTTCATAATAAAATTATCAAATTCATCATAGCATTGGCTAGTAGGCTTATTGTAAGGGATATCTCTTTCATCAAATCTTCTTAGAGAATTTACCTCTACTACCTATGTCAGGTTACCAAGACCATGTATTTCTTCAATAGGTGGTAGATTCTTAACATCTTCAGCTTTAATACCCTTTTCTTTCATAGATTTTTTGCCTCTTGCATATCTTCAGGACTGAGGAATAGAATACCTCCTTTCTTCGGAGTTGGCTTTGGAGATGGTTCAGGAATAGTCCAATCATTATCATTGCTCAATATATTATTCAGTAGTAATTCAGTTTGTTCAATAGTTCGTTCCCTGAAAACACAACCAACACAACTATCTAGGTAGTCCCTAGAAGCATCGGTTAGTCCATTATAAAAGATATCAACTATTTCATTCTTCTTGAGAGGATGATCAGGCAAAGAATTAAGTAATTGGAGAAGCCTCCCCCAAGCTTGTGGGGGACTCTCTTCTTCAATTTGCACAAAGTTAAATATTTCCTGCAAGGCAGCTAGTTTCTTATGGTCAGGAAAATATTTTCCAATGAAGTAATAAACCATGTCCCGGGGACTATGCACACAACCAGGAGTAAGTGAATTAAACCATTTCTTAGCATCACCCTTCAATGAGAAAGGAAACAACTTAAGAACATAGTAATAGCGAATTGTTTCCTCATGGGTAAATAGGGTGGCTATATCATTCAATTTGGTAAGATGTAGCCATGATAGTTTTAGATTCATAACCATGGAAAGGATCAGATTCAACCAAAGTAAATAACTCGGGATCGACAGAGAATTCATAATCCTTATCAGTAACAAAGATGGGTGAAGTAGCAAACTTAGAATCATATTGCATTCTAGCATTCAGAGATTTTTCCTTCCACTTGCGAAGCAATTTCTTAAGATCATCTCTATCCTTACAAGCAAGAAAGTCCCTAGCTACCTCTCCTTCCATAACATAAGCCTCAGTTATATTAGGCAATTCATATCTAGGAGATCTAGGTCTAGCAGGTGAATCATAGTGTTCAGTTTCAATAATTTCATTTGATTCAAAAATATTATCAGTTTCAGCATTAGCCCTAGCAATTTGTTCATCAAGAAATTCACCTAGTGGCACAGTATCATCAAGCAAATTATCATAAGCATCATGCATAGCAGAAGTAGCATCATCAATTACTTGCGACATATCAGAATTACTAGCTGGTGGTGGTGTCACAAACTTACTCATAATAGAAGTTGAAACAAGTGCAGAGCTAGATGGCAGTTCCTTACCTCCTCTCGTAGTAGAGGGATAGATCTTGGTTTTTGGATCTTTTTGATTCTTCATAATGGTCAACAGATATATATATATATCCCAAGTGACTCAGAGAATAAAGCTATGCTCCCCGGCAATGGCGCCAAAAAAAGGTCTTGATAACCCACAAGTATAGGGGATCGCAACAGTTTTCGAGGGTAGAGTATTCAACCCAAATTTATTGAATCGACACAAGGGGAGCCAAAGAATATTCTCGAGTATTAGCAGCCGAGTTGTTAATTCAACCACACCTGAAAGACTTAATATCTACAACAAAGCGTTCAGTAGCAAAGTAATATGGTAGTAACGGTAACGGTGACAAAGTGATACTAGCAGATTTGTAGTGATTGTAATAGTAGCAACGGAAAAGTAACCGAGCGAAGATCAACATATGAAATGCTCGTAGGCAATGGACCAGTGATGGATAATTATGTCGGATGTCATTCATCATGCAACAGTTATAACATAGGGTGACACAGAACTAGCTCCAATTCATCAATGTAATGTAGGCATGTATTCCATATATAGTCATATGTGCTTATGGAAAAGAACTCGCATGACATCTTTTGTCCTACCCTCCCATGGCAGCAGGTTCCTATTGGAAACTAAGGGATATTAAGGCCTCCTTTTAATAAAGAACCGAACCAAAGCATTAGCACTTAGTTAATACATGAACTCCTCAAACTACGGTAGTCACCGGAAAGAATCCTAGTTATTGTCACCCTGGGGGATACGGATCATAACTCATAATAGGTGTCTACAACTTGCAAGATAGGATCAAGAACACACATATATTCATGAAAACATAATAGGTTCAGATCTGAAATCATGGCACTCGGGCCCTAGTGACAAGCATTAAGCATAGCAAAGTCATAGCAACATCAATCTCAGAACATAGTGGATAATAGGGATCAAACCCTAACTAAACTAACTCTATTACATGATAAATCTCATCCAACCCATCACTGTCCAGCAAGCCTATGATGAGATTACTCATGAACGATGGGGAGCATCATGGAATTGGCGATGAAGGATGGTTGATGATGACAAAGGCGCCGATTTCCCCTCTCCGGAGCCCAAAACGGACTCCAGATCTGGTCTCCCAAGGAAGAACTAGCGATGGCGGCGGCTCCATATTATGAAATGCGATTAACTCTTCTCTCTAATTTCCCCCCGACAAATTGGGTTATATGGAGCTGGAGAAGAGGTCGGAGGAGCCATGAGGGCCCCACAAGCCTGCCCCACGTGGCCAGGGGGTGGCCGCGGCTAGCAGGCTTGTGGCCTATTGGTGCCCCCTCTGGTTAATTCTTGCACCAGTATTTTTTATTAATTCCAAAAATATTCTCCATAAATTTTCAGGACGATCCGAGAACTTTTATTTCTACACAAAAATAACACCAAGGCAATTCCACTGAAAACAATGCAAGTCCGTGTTAGTTCCATTCAAATCATGCAAATTAGAGTCCAAAACAAGGGCAAAAGAGTTTGGAAAAGTAGATACGTTGGAGATGTATCACCTGACGAGGTGCAATGTTGAATTCCTTTATGAGGCCTCTTCGGTTGTGGTGGGTGTTAGCCATCGCCATCTCTTCGGATGCCGCTTTCTTCCTCGGTGGGAATGAGGTGCCTTCGCCCTCCTTGTCCTCCTCTTCCTCTCCTTCCTCCTCGTTAGAGGAGACGACCCGAATGTCCATAGACTTTGTGTTCGAGGGATCTTGGATCCGAAGACCTCCCTTCTTCTCCCCCTTCCCCTTTTTGAACTTAGTCGGGGCCTTTGAGGGCACCACGGTCATGAGGCCCTGGATCTTGGGGTCCTGTTGTCCTCGTGCACGGGCGTCCGACACTTGATGCGTTCCGCCTTGGAAACCCATTTGTAGGGACAATGGAAGGATTTGATTTATACAGAAATCCTGATTGATGGAGATCTAGGGTGTTGGTGGTTACCTCAGATGGGATGCGCAAGGCCTTTAGTCGATGTCGAGTCCGTCCATTGGGAATTCATTCTGGGACGACTTCAAGAGGGTCATCCACATACCATTCATGTTTCTACGGAAAATTTTCCACATTGTGGGGGTGTCTTCGGGCTTGTACTCCCACAATGGGCTGCCCTCGAGTTGAAGTGGTAAGATGTAGTGATGCAACATCACGTCCACCACGTGTACCAGCTCAATGTTCTTATTGAGGGCCCGGACCCTCTCCTGTAGGGAGACTACCTCCTACGGACTACCCCACTCCAGACTTTGCCTTTTCCAGGACATCAACTTCCTTGGAGGCAACCCTGTGAAGGGGGGAGGTGCAGCCTGGACCATGATGAGCAGCTCGGTAATAGAGAACCACTCGCTCTCCTAGTTCTTCATGGTCTCAACGAATGTGCCATTCAACCACTCCGACTTCTGAAGCTTGCTAATCATGGCACCCCCGCATTCTGCTAGGTCGACACTGCCACTCTTCGGGTTGATGTAGAAGGTTTTCAGCCAGACACCAAAGTGTGGCTCCACCCTAAGAAATGCTTCACACACCGTGATGAAGGCATCAAGGTGCATAATGAAATCTGAGGCTAGATTGTAGAAATCTATCCCGTATAAGAACAGGATCCCCGCCATGAAAGGGTGTAGGGGAAACCCCCAAACCTTGAATGAGGTGGGGAATGAAAATGACTCACTCCCCGGGCTTGGGTGTGGGGATGCGTTGGCCGGGCTCTAGGGCCCTATAGGCGGCACTATTAGGAATCTACCCCACTGTCCGGAGCTCCTCGATGGTAGAGTCGGTGAACTTGAAGGCCACCCACTTCCCCTTCATGGGTGCGGAAAGCTCCAAACTTGGAAAGGGGGATTGGGGTACTGGAAGCTTGGAGGGTTCGGGTGCTGGAGCAGAAGGAGAGCGTGAATTATAAATTACATAGCCCCCTACAATTTATAAGCTAATAAAGGCGAAGCATCCCCTCTATGGCAACGTAAAAACCGCCACATTTCGACTAACCGTGTCGTTATGGCCACATGGGGTAAAACAATCGATTGATGATATTCCTTAAAATGTGGAGTACGATCTCTATTTTGATACGACCTACCAATTGGAGTGTTGCCTCAAACCACGATTCAAGTAAGAAGTGACTAGTGTGCATGATGTCACGAGTGGTGGCGCTTCAAAAAAAGTTCTCAATACTTGACCACCAAACACGCCCTCACATCTAGTCTCCGTGACTAGAAACGTCGCGTACTTTGGATAAGCGAAGGCACATTCTATTAATACAAGGCTAGACTTTCCTTGTCCCTTGTTAAAAGGTTGTGGATTCACAGATTTTTTTTGCGTTTTCTTAAGATGGGCTGTTGAATTTGCCTGCTTAGCCGAAGACTATTAAGGCGAAGACATTATCCAAAGAAGGTTATCATCCTCGGCTTTGAAGACAAGTTTGGAGGGCTACTAATGGTGTCCTAGACTAGGGGGTCCCGGCTAAGCTGGCCTAGTCCATGGGCCGGGCTGATGACCCCTCAAGATGGAAGGACCCCGGATGCCTTAACGTTCCGCGTAAGCATATCAGATTTCCCCGAAGACCTGACGTGTAAAAAAAGCATGACTATAGATTTGACATGTAATCCCTAGATGGCAACATACTATATTAACCCTAGATACCCCCGGTGCATATATAAGTCGGAGGGTTTATCCTTGTTGGGTTCTAAGGTAGGTGCATCGGCTGCAACATCAAATTTTCCTATGCGCAGAACAACAAGGATCATGTTATAGATATGGATCACAGATCGTTACCACTAGACGCAAAGTGCCGTGCAGCAAAAGTAGAGTTGCGGCAGCGCGTTGATACGTCTCCAATGTATCTATAATTTATGAAGTATTCATGCCATGTTTACAATAATTTTATATGATTTTTGTACGATTTTATTAGATCTAACCTGGACTGACGCTGTTTTCAGCAGAACTACCATGACATCATTTTTGTGGAGAAATAAAAGTTCTTGGAATGGGCTGGAAATTTATGGAGACTATTTTTGGAAAATATAAAAGTTACTGGAGTAAAAAGATACCGGATAGGAGTCCCGAGGCAGCCACAAGCCACCAGGGCGCGACTTCCCTAGGGCGCGCCCCCTGGCTTGTGGGTCCCTCGGGAGTCCCCTTGACATGATTCCAACGCAAAGTACTCCTATAAATCCATAAACCTCCACCTAGATCGGGAGTTCCGCCACCGCAAGCCCCTGTAGTCATGAAAAACAAATCGGGAGCCCGTTTCGGCACCCTGCAGGAGGGGGAAACGATCACCGGAGGCCATCTTCATCATCCCGTCGGTCTTCATGATGAGGAGGGAGTAGTTCTCCCTCAGGGCTGAGGGTATGTACCAGAAGCTATGTGTTCGATCTCTCTCTCTCTCTCATGTTCTTGAGATGACACGGTCTTCATGTACCGCGAGCTTTATTAATATAGATGAATCATATGGAGTTTCCCCCTCTCTATCTTCTTGTGATGAATTGAGTTTTCTCTTTGAAGTTTTCTTATCGGATTGAGTCTTTGAAGGATTTGAGAACACTTGATGTCTGTATTGAAATGGGATATCTGTGGTGACAATGGGATGTTCTATTGATCCACTTGATGTATGTTTTGGTGATCAACTTGCGGGTTCCATGACCTTGGGAATCTATGCATAGGGGTTGGCACACATTTTCGTCTTGACTCTCAGGCATAAACTTTGGGGCACTCTTTGAAGTTCTTTGTGTTGGATTGAACATGATGAATCTGAAATTGTGTGATACATATCGTATAATCAAGCCCATGGGTACTCGTGGTGACATTGGAGTATCTAGGTGACATTAGGGTTTTGGTTGATATGTATCTTAAGGTGTTATTTTAGTACGAACTCTAGGGCTTTTCATGGCACTTATAGGGATAGCTCATAAGATTGATCGGAAAAGATAACTTTGAGGTGGTTTTGTACCCTACAACAATTTCTTCATTTGTTCTTTGCTATTTGTGACTTTGGAGTGAACTCTTTGTCGCACGTGAGGGATTTACATATGATTCAACTATGTCAGTATTGTTGAGAGAACTTTCACTAGTGAAAGTATGAACCCCAGGCCTTGTTTCTTAGCATTGCAATACCATTTGCGCTCACTTTTATCATTAGTTACCTTGCTGTTTTTATATTTTCAGATTACAAAAATCTATATCTACCATCCATATTACACTTGTATCACCATCTCTTTGCCGAACTAGTGCACCTATACAATTTACCATTTTATTGGGTGTGTTGGGGACACAAGAGACTATTTGTTATTTGGTTGTAGGGTTGTTCAAGAGAGACCATCTTCATCCTACGCCTTCCACGGATTGATAAACCTTAGGTCATCCACTTGAGGGAAATTTGCTACTATCCTACAAAACTCTACGCTTGGAGGCCTAACACAAGTCTACAAGAAGAAGGTTGCGTAGTAGACATCAAGCTCTTTTCTGGCGTTGTTGCTGGGGAGGTGAGTGCTTGAAGTTATATCTTTAGATATTGCAATTTAATCTTTTAGTTTCTTGTTTTATCACTAGTTTGGTTTTATAAAAGAAAACTACAAAAAATTGGAGTTTAGGTTGCATCATTTGTTTCGTCTTTATAATGTCTTTCGTGAAAATAAGGATTCGGAAAATTGTGCTCAATTGGTAGAGGAAGAAATTATGAAAATACTTAATGAGAATTCCTTGAATGATGAGAATGATTGCAATGTTTATGGTATGAATTCTCTGAATATCCATGATGCTAATGATATGCAAAGCCACAAGCTTGGGGATGCTATGTTTGATGAAGATCATATTTTTTGTCCCCCGAGTTTTGATGAGCAAAACTATTATGATTATAGCATGCCTCCTATATATGATGATTATTGTGATGAGATGTATGCTACATAGAGTAATTACAACCATGAAACTTGTTATCATGATTTGAATATTCAATATGGTTATGTCAATTAAGTGTCTCATGATAGTTATTTTGTTGAGTTTGCTCCCACTATTATGAATGAGAAGAAAGTTGCTTATGTCGAGAGTGACAAATTTTCTATGCTTGTGGATTATGAATATAATGCTTTATGTTCTGGTTATATCATGTAATTCCTTCATGATGCTACTAAAAATTATTATGAGGGAGGAACATATGCTTGTAGGAATCGCAATAATATCAAGTTTCCTCCCTGTGTGTTCAAAGTTTTGAAGTTGTGCTTGTATTGCCTTCCTATGCAAGTTGATTCTTGTTCCCATGAATTGTTTGCTCACAAAATCCCTATGCATAGGAAGTGGGTTAGACTTAAATGTGCTTGTCATGTGACTCATGATGCTCTCTTGCATGTTTCAACTACTATTCCTATACGAGCATCATTGAGATCATCACGCCTAGCTAAAAGGCCTTAAAGAAAAGCGCTTGTTCGGAGACAACCCAACACTTTTACTTTCTGTTTTTGTGTGTTCACATGATTAAGATAATGTATTAATCATGTTTTGTTTCTTTATTTCAATAAAGTGCCAAGTAAAGCCTTTGGGATATTGTGGATACTTGCTTCTTTGATTGTGTGCAAAAACAGAAAGTTTTGCGTCGAGTATATGAATAATCTGATTTTACTGGAGCGTCAAAAAGTTCTACAATTTTACACAACATTTATACAAATTCCTTGAGTTGTCCTATTTTTTTCAGCATTTTGAGAGTCACGTAAGTATGGTGATCATTCAGATCTTTACATAATGTTCTGTTTTTGACAGATTCTGTTTTGCATGCATAATTTGCTTGTTTCAAGTGTTTCCATAGCTTATATGTGGTAATATAAATTGTGGGAATAATTTAATAATAGGTATTATGTAAGAACAATTATGAATCTTGTCTTGACAGTACCTAAGTGAATGATCTTTATTTATTACACTAACCCTTCTCATGAAGTTCCGTTAAGTTTAGTGTGACTGAAGTTTTCAAGTTTTGGGTGAGACATCGATATGAGGAGAACAAGTAGTGACAAGAACCTAATATTGGGGATGCCCAAGGAACCCCCAAGGTAATATCAAAGGAATACTCAAGCGCCTAAGCTTGGGGATGCCTCGGAAGGCATCCCCTCTTTCGTCTTCAACATTATCGATATATCTTACTTAGAGCTATATTTTTATTCATCACATAATATGTGTTTTGATTGGAGTGTCATTATATTTGTTATTTTATATTAGTTGTTATTTATAATCTTGTTTGTCAATAAAAACTTCCAAGAATTGCCTTTAGGATGCTTGCATTGCATGTTTTGATGTGTGTTGTGTAAAAACAGAAAATTTTGCTGTAGTATTTGAATTTTCATATTTTACTAGAACGTGGAAAGTTTCTGAAATTTTTAAATAGTTTTGTCATATAAATTAGTTAGATTTCCTAACTTTTCATAATTTTTTGATTTACAGAATTACACTGTTTTCATAAATTACAACAGACTGTTCTGTTTGGGCAGATTGTCGTCATAGTTTTTTTATCTACTTATCCTATAGTTTCCATAGCCTATATTGGTAGATATAAATTGTGGAAGCGATAGTAAACAGTAGATGATGTTTTAAAATTATTGTGCAACTTATCTTGGCAGTACATGAAGTGTTGATTTATTCTTATGTGTACTAACCTATCTCTTGAGTTCTTGTTGAGTTTTGCGTGGATGAAGTTTATAGGAATTAGGGAAGCCATGATATGAGAGGAATTAAGGAGACACAAGATCTCAAGATTGGGGATGCCCAAGGCATACCTAATTAATATTTCAAGGAGTCTCAAGCATCTAATCTTGGGGATGCCCCGGTTGGCATCCCACCTTTCTTCTTCAACAATTATCGGTTAGCCTATGTTGAGCCTAGATTTTAATTCGTTCACATGATGCATGATATTCTTGGAGTGCTATTTTTATCTTGCTTGCTGTTGAATAGAATAATAATATCTGAAAATATTTCTTGAGGGAGAGCCCTCACATAGCTACTTGATTGTTTACCTACTCATTGATCTTCACTTATATCTATTTGGAGTAGTTTGTTAATTTGCCCTAGTGCTTCACTTATATCTTTGTAGAGCACGGTGGTGGTTTTATTTTATAGAAATTGATGAACTATCATTCTTCACTTATATTATTTTGAGGGTCTCTACACATCATGTTAATTTTCTTATGTTATGAATAGTCCTAATATAATGGGCATCCAAGAGGGATATAATAAAAACTTTCATATAAAGTGCATTGAATACTATGAGAAGTTTGATTCCCTGCATAAAGTTTTGAGATATAAAGATGGTGATATTAGAGTCATGACAGAGAGAAATTGTGAATTGGTAAAAATACTTGTGTTAAAGGTTTGTGATTCCCGTATCATGCACGTATGGTGAACCGTTATGTAAAGAAGTCGGAGCATGATTTGTTTATTGAGTGTCATCCTTTGTGTGAGGGTCGGGAGCACGCGATGGTTAACTCCTACCAATCTCTCCCCTGGGAGCATGCGTCTAATACTTTGCTTCGATAATTAATAGACTTTTGCAATAAGTATGTGAGTTCTTTATGACTAATGTGAGTCCATGGATTATACGCACTCTCACCCTTCCACCTTTGCTAGCCGCTCTAGTTCTGCGCAATTTTCGCTGGTCCATTAAAATCACCATATACCCTTCCTCAAAACAGCCACCATACTTACCTATCAGGGCATTTCCATAGCCATTCCAAGATATATTGCCATGCAACTTCCATCGTTCTATTTATTATGACACGCACCATCATTTCCATATTGCTTTGCATGATTGTAAGATAGCTAGCATGATGTTTTCATGGCTTGTCCGTTTTTTGATGTCATTTTCTATGCTAGATCATTGCACATCCTGGTACACCACCGAAGGCATTCATATAGAGTCATATTTTGTCCTAGGTATCGAGTTGTAATTCTTGAGCTGTAAGTAAATAAAAGTATGACAATCATCATTATTAGAGCATTGTCCCATGTGAGGAAAGGATGACGGAAGCTATGATTCCCTCACAAGTTGGGATGAGACTTCGGACTTTATGAAAAATAAAAGAGGCCATTGAAGCCCAAATATAAAAAAGGCCAAAGATACCCACCAAAAAAATATAAAAAAATAAAAATGAGAGAAAAGAGAGAAGGGACAATGCTACTATCTTTTTTCCACACTGGTGCTTCAAAGTAGCACCGTGATCTTCATGATAGAGAGTCTCCTATTTTGTCACTTTCATATACTAGTGGGAATTTTTAATTATATAACTTGGCTTATATATTCCAATGATGTGCTTCCTCAAAATGCCCTAGGTCTTCATGAGCAAGCAGGTTGGATGCACACCCACTTAGTTTCTTTTTGAGGTTTCATACACTTATAACCCTAGTGCATCTGTTGCATGTCAATCCCTACTAACTCACTTTGATATCTATTAATGGGCATCTCCATAGCCCGATGATACGCCTAGTTGATGTGAGACTATCTTCTCCTTTTTCTTCATAACCTCCACCATATTCTATTCCACCTATAGTGCTATATCCATGGATCACGCTCATGTATCGCGTGAGAGTTGAAAAGGTTTGAGAACATAAAAGGTGTGAAACAATTGCTTGACTTGACATCGGGGTTGTGCATGATATAAACACTTTGTGTGGGGAAGATGGAGCATATCCAGACTATATGATTTTGTAGGGATAACTTTCTTTTGCCATGTTATTTTGAAGAGACACAATTGCTTTGTTAGTATGCTTGAAGTATTACTGTTTTATATCGACATTAAGCTTTTGTTTTGAGTCTTATGGATCTAAACATTCATGCCACAATAAACAATATTACATGGATAAATATGTTAGGCAACATTCACACTTCATAAATTATTTCTTTTATCATTTACCTACTCGAGGACGAGAAGGAATTAAGCTTGGGGATGCTGATACGTCTCCAACGTATCCATAATTTATGAAGTATTCATGCCATGTTTACAATAATTCTATACGATTTTGGTATGATTTCATTAGAACTAACCCAGACTCACGTTGTTTTCAGCAGAATAACCATGTTGTCGTTTTTGTGCAGAAAAAAAGTTCTTGGAATGGGATGAAAATTTACGGAGAACTTGTTTGGAAAATATAAAAATACTGGAGCAAAAAGATACCGGAGAGGAGTCCTGAGGCAGCCACAAGCCACCAGGGTGCCCCCCTAGGGCGCGCCCCTGGCTTGTGGGTCCCTCGGGAGTCCCCTTGACGTGATTCCAACACCAAGTACTACTATAAATCCATAAACCTCCAAAAAAACCTAGATCGGGTGTTCTGCCATCGCAAGCCTCTGTAGCCCCAAAAAACCAATCGGGAGCCCATTCCGGCTCCCTGCCGGAGGGGGAAACCATCACCGGAGGCCATCTTCATCATCTCGGCGGTCTCCATGATGAGGAGGGAGTAGTTCACCCTCCGAGATGAGGGTATGTACCAGTAGCTATGTGTTTGATCTCTCTCTCTCTCTCTCGTGTTCTTCAGATGACACAATCTTGATGTACCGCGAGCTTTATTAATGTAGATGAATCATATGGAGTTTTCCCCTCTCTATCTTCTTGTGATGAATTGAGTTTTCCCTTTGAAGTTTTCTCATCGGATTGAATCTTTGAAGGATTTGAGAACACTTGATGTACTTGCAATGGGATATAAGTGGTGACAATGGGATGTTCTATTGATCCACTTGATGTATGTTTTGGTGATCAACTTGCGAGTTCCATGACCTTGGGAATCTAAGCATAGGGGTTGGCACACGTTTCGGCTTGACTCTTTGGTAGAAACTTTGGGGCACTCTTTGAAGTTCTTTGTGTTGGATTGAACATGATGGATATGAAATTGTGTGATGCATATCATATAATCAAGCCCATGGCTACTCATGGTGACATTAGAGTATCTAGGTGACATTAGGGTTTTGGTTGATATGTATCCTAAGGTGTTATTTTAGTACGAACTCTAGGGCTGTTCGTGGCACTTATAGGGATAGCTCATAAGATTGATCAGAAAAGATAACTTTGAGGTGGTTTCATACCCTACAATAATTTTTTCGTTTGTTCTCCGCTATTTGTGACTTTGGAGTGAACTCTTTGTTGCACGTGAAGGATTTACATATGATTCAACTATGTAAGTATTGTTGAGAGAACTTGCACTAGTGAAAGTATGAACCCTAGGCCTTGTTTCTAAGCATTGCAATACCGTTTGTGCTCACTTTCATCATTAGTTACCTTGCTGTTTTTATATTTTCAGATGACAAAAACCTATATCTACCATCCATATTACACTTGTATCACCATCTCTTCACCGAACTAGTGCACCTATACAATTTACCATTGTATTGCGCGTGTTGGGGACACAAGAGACTCTTTGTTATTTGGTTGCAGGGTTGTTCGAGATAGACCATCTTCATCCTATGCCTGCCACAGATTGATAAACCTTAGGTCATCCACTTGAGGGAAATTTGCTACTATCCTACAAAACTCTGCGCTTGGAGGCCCAACACAAGTCTACAGGAAGAAGGTTGAGTGCTAGACATCACGCGTTGAGAGTCGTCTCCTCCTCGTCCGATCTCCCTTGAACAACCAGACATAGGATCCTGCATATATGTTCGCCGAAGCGACGCAAGTGCACCGTCTCTAGAAGTATCCACGCGTGCAGGAGGAACACTGTGGGGCAGACTGCTAGGTTCGATCACACAGTCGATGACGAGTGGAGGTGGCTATTTGAAACACATGCAAAGCCCTAGTGATGGTGCCAAAACGATCAACAGAATGAGTGTGCCGCACCTCCACTATATACAGGCATCCATCATGAGCTCAACAATTGGGCCTCGCACGGATCCTAAAGCTTATAAGTTCCTTCCCTTAAGTGTGTGACCCCTTAGGTTCTTATTCACTTGGGCGCGAGTGTGATCACGTCCCGCTCAGCTAGTCGGTAGCGGCCTCTAGCAAAGCATGCCGACTCCAACTGTCTGATGAAGCTGGTTAGGCGAACCTGTACTTCACCCTCATGTTCCCTTCGCCACATGATATATGTTGTCATGCTCAAGGTGACATAGTCATCCTTTTTGCAGCACAACCTCTTTCTCGTCCAAGTGAATCCGACCAACACTTTGTATTATCTCATAATCCTCATCGCATGGCCATTCTTATCCTGGTATATCTCTCCTGATAGGGGGGCAAATACCATCTTGCTCAACCATGTCTCGCGGCATGGGTTCGGACAAGCCCGAAACCTACCTTTGTAACTACCCAGTTATGGAGTAGCGTTTGGTCGACCCAAAGCAGGTCTATCACCACCCCAAGTACATGCGTCAGCTCAGGTCTTAGGATATAGAATGTATGTTGTACTAGAGACTCACAGATGACCTATCGCTGGCTCTCATAGTCGAGTCTGTCCAACTTAGACCTTATCTCGACTCAGATCTAATTATGTCGAATCCGACCAGATCTTTCTGAGTCCTTATTATTCGGCTAGAATCGGATGTTATATGGTCAGTAAGACCAGACCATCCACCGTGTCATATGCTAGTCTAATTGGTCGCGCGTCCACACAACCCTTTCCACGAAGGACCATTTAGGACAATCATCATATAGTGCATAGTCTTACAAAAAAGTCACATACTTGTTAATACACATAACTGATAATGTCCAAGGACTATCTTTTTTCATAAACACATAGGAAATATCATCATTCATGTGCCTCTAGGGCATATCTCCAACAAGCCTGTAGGGGAGATATAAACGTTCATCATCATCATACCTAGGGTTTAGACCACAACTTATGATCTCGAGGTAGATCAACTATATACTTTGATACACCCATAATATAAGCAAGAGCAGGACGTAGGGTTTTACCTACTAAAAGAGGGCCCAAACCTGGGTAAAAGCTTCGCATCTCCTGTCTCTTGTCTTGTTTCCCATCGATCTAATCTAATAGCTCGGGCCCCCTACCCGAGGTCTGCCGGTTTTGACACTGACAGGAGGCCAGATCTGGAGAAGGTTACCATGGGGGTGATCAGTTTGGCCAATCCAGAGGCAACTATGGAAGATCTGGACTTGCGAAAGGGAACTACTATGGTGGGGGATACCGCAATCCTCACCCTAGAGGATTTCACAAAAATGACGGTGGGTTCCATGAGGGTCTTGAGCTCATCAACCCTAAAAAAGGGGTAACCCGTTCAACAATCTGGTCCGTCCAAAGCCTCTTCCTCTGGTGGTGTGCCTTCATATTGCTTCAACTGTGGTCGCCTAGGGCATTTTCAAGTTGATTGCCCCAACCAGACGTTGTGTTTTCTTAGCAAAGTTTAGGGTCATTCTGTCGCGGAGTGTGTGGTCAAAGAAGGTGCGCCTAAGCCCAAAATTTTGGGTCATGTGATTCAGGGAGATGATTTTTTCCACATCTCTATCCTTGAGGCTTTGGAAGTTGGCTGGAGTGAGGACTCCTCGTTGCTTGCGGCGGTGCTCGTGGAAGTTGATTCAATCTCCATCCCAGAATTGGTGCTTGAGATCAAGAGCCTCCTAGAAGTGGAGGAGTGGGAATGGATCACTTCCCTAGGTGTCAAAAAAGAGTTCTTGGTGAATTTTCCTAACAAGTAATGTTGGGTAACATCGCATGGGAAACAAAAAAATTCCTACGCACATGCAAACCTATCCATGGTGATGAGCATCTACGAGAGGGAGAGTGGATCTACGTACCCTTGTAGATCGCTAAGCGGGAAGCGTTAAGAAACATGGTTGGTGTAGTCGAACTTCTTCGCGATCCAAATCGCCGAGCGTCCCGCGATCTCATCACGAACCGTCCCGCGAACCAATCACGAACCGTCCCACGATCTCGTCACGATCCGTCCCGCGATCCGATCACGAACGTCCCGTGGCCTTGATCACGATTCTTCCGATCTATTACCGAACGGACGACACCTCCGCGTTCAACACACGTGCAGCTTGATGACGATCTCCACCGTCTTGATCCAGCAAGAGGAGGAAGAGTTCTCTGGCAGCGTGACGGCGCTCCGACAATGGTGGTGGAGCTATTCCGACAGGGCTTCGCCTAAGCACTGCAGAAAAGCAATCTAGAGGAGAAGCTATGTACTAGAGGAACGGGTGGCACGTGGCTGAAAATATTTTGCCAAAACCCTAAAATCCTCTAGTATATATAGTAGGAGAGGAGGAGGAGGCTTGGCTGCCAAAAAGTCAGCCCTTGGGTCGGCCAAACCAAGGAGGGAGGAGTCCTCCTCCTCCACTCCTAGTAGGATTAGGACTCCTTCCTTATTTGGCCCTTTTTTTGCCTTTTTCCACCTTTTTCCTTTTGGTATTTTCTTCCCAGCCTTATGGGCTTTGTGTAGGAGTTCCAAAAGCCCACTAAGGGCTGGTATTCATCCTCCTACAGCCCATAAAGCCTCTTGGGTCGAAATACCCCTCCCGGTGGTCTCCCGGTACACTACCGGCACTCCTGGTAAACTACCGATGAGCCCGAAACTTTTCCGGCGACCAAACTGGGACTTCCTATATATGAATCTTTACCTCCAGACCATTCCGGAGCTCCTCGTAACATCCGGGATCTCATCCGGGACTCCGAACAACCTTCGGTCACCACCATACATAACTCTACACTACCGAAACGTCACCGAACCTTAAGTGTGCAGACCCTGCGGGTTCGAGAACTATGTAGACATGACCGAGACACCTCTACGGCCAATAACCAATGGCGGGACCTGGACGTCTACATTAGTTCCTACATATTCTACGAAGATCTTCATCGGTCGAACCTCTATGTCAAGGATTCAATCAATCCCGTATAATGTTCCCTTTGTTCTTCGGTATGTTACTTGCCCGAGATTCGATCGTCGGTATCTCCATACCTAGTTCAACCTCGTTACCGGCAAGTCTCTTTACTCGTGCCGTAATGCAAGATCCCGTGGCTAACATATTAGTCACATTTCTTGCAAGGCTTGTTGTGATGTTGCATTACCGAGTGGGCCCTGAGATACCTCTCCGTCACACGGAGTAACAAATCCCAGTCTTGATCCATCCCAACTCAACAGACACCTTCGAAGATACCTGCAGTGCACCTTTATAGTCACCCAGTTACGTTGCGATGTTTGATACACACAAAGTATCCCTCCGGTGTCAGTGAGTTGCATGATCTCATGGTCATAGGAACATATACTTGACATGCGGAAAACAACAGCAATAAACTGACACGATCATATGCTACGTTTGTAATTTGGGTCTTGTCCATCACATCATTCTCCCAATGATGTGATCCTGTTATCAAATGACATCTGATGCCCATGGCTAGGAAACCTTAACCATCCTTTGATTAACGAGCTAGTCTATTAGAGGCATACTAGGGACATGGTTTTGTCTATGTATCCACACATGCATTTAAGTCTCCGATCAATACAATTATAGCATGGATAATAAACGATTATCATGAACAAGCAAATATGATAATAACTAATTTATTATTGCCTCTAGGGCATATTTCCAACAGTCTCCCACTTGCACTAGAGTCAATAATCTAGTTCACATCACCATGTGATTCGCATTGTTATGAATCTAACACCCAATGAGTTCTGGAGTTCGATCATGCTTTGCATGTGAGAGAGGTCTTATAGTCAACGGGTCTGTAACATTCAGATCCGTGTGTACTTTGCAAATCTATGTCAAACCGTAAACACTGCTACCACACTCCACTTGGTACTTTACCAAATGGCTGCTCCACTATACGTATCCAGATTGCTACTACGAGCCATCCGGATTGGTGTTTAAAGCTTGCATCGATGTAACTCTTTACGACGAACTCTCTATTACCTCCATAATCGAGAAACATCTCCTTAGTCCTCTGGTTACTAAGAATAATTTCGACCGCTGTCTAGTGATCCACTCCTGGACCACTCTAGTACCCCTTGACAGACTCATGGCAAGGCACACACAGGTGCAGTACACAGCATGACATACTATACAGAGCCTATGGCTAAGGCATAGGGGACGACGTTCGTCTTTTCTCTTTCTTCTGCCGTTGTCAAGCTTTGAGTCTTACTCAACTTCACACCTTTATAAATCAGGCGAGAACTCTTTCTCTGACTGATCCATTTTGAACTCTTTCAAAATCTTGTCAAGGTATGTATTTATTGAAAGTCTCATCAAGCATCTTGATCTATCTCTATAGGTTTTGATTCTCAACAATTAGGTAGCTTTATCCAGGTCTTCCTTTGAAAATCACTTTTCAAACAACCATTTATGCTTTCCAGAAATCCTACATTATTTCCGATCAACAATATTTCATCCACATATACTTATCAGAAATTCTATAGTGCTCCCACTCATTTTATTGTAAATACAAGTTTCTCATAAACTTTGCATAGACTCAAAACTTTGATCACCTCATCAAAGTGCATATTCCAACTCCGAGATGCTTGCTTCAGTCCATAGAAGGATCACTGAAGCTTTTACACCTTTTAGCATCCTTAGGACTGACAAAACCTTCTGGTTGTATCACATACAACCTTTCCTCAAGTAAAACCGTTAAGGAAACGATGTTTTGACATCCATCTGCCAGATTTCATAATTGAAAAATGCAGCAACTGCTAACATATTTCCAACAGACTTTAGCATCGCTACGAGTGAGAAACTCTCATCGCAGTCAACTCTTTGAACTTGTCACAAACAACTTTGCAACAAGTCGAGCTTTACAAATGGTGATAATTACCATCACCGTCTCTCTTCATTTTAAAGATCCATTTGTACTCAACGACCTGCCGTCCAACGAGCAAGTATACCAAAGTCTATACTTGGTTTTCATACATGGATTCTATCTCGGATTTCATGGGCTCCAACCATTTGTCAGAATCCGGGCCCATCATCGCTTCTCCATAGCTCGTAGGTTCATCGTTGTCCAACAACATGACCTCCAAGACAGGGTTGTTGTACCGCTTAGGAGCAGTACACATCCTTGTCGACCTACGAAGTTTGATAGTAACTTGATCCTGAAGCTTCATGATCATCATCATTAACTTCCTCTTCAACTAATGTAGGCTTCAGAGAAACAACATTCTGCGCTGCGCTACTCTCTGGTTGAACAAAGGTTTAACAAGCTCATCAAGTTCTATCTTCCTCCCACTCAATTCTTTCAAGAGAAACTTTTCCTCGAGAAAGGATCCGTTTTAGTAACAAACACTTTGCACTTGGATCTGAGATAGAAGGTTCACCCAACTGATCTTAGGGTATTCTATGAGGATGCATTTGTCCGCCTTGGGTTCGACCTCATTAGGTGAAAACATTTTCCACACAAGTGTCGCAGCCCCGAATATTAAGAAATGACAGCTTAGGTTTCTATCAAACCATAATTCACACGGTGTCATCTCAATGGATTTAGATGGTGCCCTATTTAAAGTGAATGTAGTTGTCTCTAATGCATAACCCCAAAATTATAGTAGTAAAACGATAAGAGACATCATAGCACGCACCATGTCCAATAGAGCATAACTATGATGTTCGGACACACCATCACACTATGGTGTTCTAGGTGGCGTTTAGTTGCGAAACAACTTTCACATTGTCTTAAGTTGTATGCGAAACTCATGACTCAGATATTCACCTCCACGACCATATCGCAGTCATTTTTATCTTCTTGTCACGATGATCTTAAACTTCACTCTGAATTTTCTTGAACCTTTCAAATGATTCAGACTTGTGTTTCATTAAGTAAATATACACTATATCTACTCAAATCATCAGTGAAGGTAAGAAAATAACGATATCCACTGCACGCTACAAGACTCACTAGATTGCATACATCAACATGTATCATTTCCAATGAATCACTTGCCCGCTCCATCCAACGTGGTCCTTTAGTCATCTTGCCCAAGAGGCATGGTTCGCATGTCTCAACCGATTCGAAATCGAATGAGTCTAAGTATCCATCAGCATGGAGTTTCTTCATGCGCTTTATACCAATATGACATTTTGCGGCAGTGCCACAAGTATGTGGTACTATCATTATTTAACTTTGTATCTTTTGACATCAATGTTATGAACATGTGTATTACTACGATCAAGATTTCAACAAACAATTCTTACTGGGTGCATGACCATTGAAGGTATTATTCATGTAAACAGAATAACCATTATTCTCCGACTTAAATGAATAACCGTATTGCAACAAACATGATCTAATCATGTTCATGCTCAACGCAAAACACCAAATAACATTTATTTAGGTTCGTCACTAATCCTGAAGGTAGAGAGAGCGTGCGATGTTGATCACATCAACCTTGGAAACATTTCCAACACACATCGTCACCTCACCCTTAGCTAGTTCTCCGTTTATTCCGTAGCTTTTATTTCGAGTTACTAACATTTAGCAACCGAACCGGTATCCAATACCCAGGTGCTACTAGAAGTACTAGAAAGGTACACATCAATAACTCGTATATCAAATATACTTCTGTCGATGTTGCCAGCCTTCTTATCTACCAAGTATCTAGGGTTGTTCCGCTTCAGCGACCTCTCACCTCATAATAGAAGCACTTAGTCTCGGGTTTGAGTTCAACTTTGGGTTGCTTCACTGGAGCAGCAACTGACTTGCTATCCATGAAGTTTCCCTCCTTGCTCTTGCCCTTTTCGAAACTAGTGGTTTGATTAACCATCAACACTTGACGCTCCTTCTTGATTTCTACCTTCGCGGTGTCAAACATCATGAAAAACTCAGGGATCAATACTTCTATCCCTGGTGTTTTATAGTTCATCACTAAGTTCTAGTAGCTTTAGTGACAGTGACTTGGAGAACTATATCAATCACTATCTTATCTGGAAGATCAACTCCCACTTGATTCAAGCGATTGTAGTACCCAGACAATCTGAGTACATGCTCAATGATTGAGCTATTCTCCTTCATCTTACAGGCAAAGAATCTTGTTGGAGATCTCATATCTCGCAACACAGGCACGAGCCTGAGATCACAATCTCTGCTCCTAGAACATCTCATATGTTCCTTGACGTTCAAAACGTTTCGGAGCCTCAATTCTAAGCCGTAATGCATGATGCACTAAACTATCAAGTAGTCATTGAAACGTGCCTGTCAGATGTTCACAACATCTACAGACGACGCTAGAGGGGGTGGCGCACCGAGCGGTGCATTAAGGACATAAGCCATCTGTGCAGCAATGAGGACAATCCTCAGATCACGGACCCAGTCCGCAATATTGCTACCACCATCTTTCAACTCTATTTCTCTAGGAACATATAAAAATTTAAGGGAGCTATAGCTCGAGCTAGTAATCTACAACATAATTTGCAAAGACACTATTGACTATGTTCATGATAATGAGTTCAATTAATCATATTACTTAGGAACTCCCACTCAAATTGACATCCCTCCGATCATTCGAGTGATACATGATCCAAATTCACCAACTCAAGTCCGATCATCACATGAGTTGAGGTGGCTGCAATGGTGAACATCATCATGTTGATCATATCTACTATATGACTCATGTTCGACCTTTCGGTCTCTTGTGTTCCGAGGCCATGTCTGTACATGTTAGGCTCGTCAAGTTTAACCCAAGTGTTCTGCACGTGCAAATCTAGCTTGCACCCATTGTATGTGAACGTAGAGTCTATCACACCCGATCATCACGTGGTTTCTCAACACGACGAACTTTCGCAATGGTGCACACTCGGGGAGAACACAATTTATCTTGAAACTAAGCGAGGGATCACCTTATAATGCTACCATCGTCCTAAGCAAAACAAGGTGCATAAAAAGGATTAACATCACATGCAAATCATAAGTGACATGATATGGCCATGATCTTGTGTTTAAGATCTCCATCTTCAAAACACCGGCATGATCTCCATCGTCACCGGCACAACGCCATGATCTCCATCATCTTGATCTCCATCAATGTGCTGCCATTGGGGTTGTGGCGCCAGCCCTGCTTCTACTTCTATTGCTACCGCTTAGCAATAAAGTAAAGCATTACATAGCGCTTAATGATTGACACGCATGTCATACAATAATTAAAGACAACCCTTGGCTCCTGCCGGTTGCCGTACTCATCGACGTGCAAGTCGTGAAATTCTATACATCACATGATCATCTCATACATCACATATATCACATCATGTAATTGGCCATATCACATCACAACATACCCTGCAAAAACAAGTGAGACGTCCTCTAATTGTTGTCGCATGTTTTACGTGGCTGCTACGGGTATCTAGCAAGAACGATTCTCACCTATGCATAAACCACAACGGTGATACACTAGTTTGCTTTTCAACCTTCTCAAGGACCGCCTTTGTCGAATCTGATCCAAGTAAAGTAGGAGAAACTGACACCCGCTAGCCATCTGTTGCAACAAGTGCAGTTGAGGGAACCGGTCTCTCGTAAGCGTACGAGTAAGGTTGGTCCGAGCCGCTTCATCCCACAATACCGCTGAACCAAAACACGACCAAGGGAGGAAGCAATCTACACATCAACGCCCACAAACCTTTTGTGTTCTACTCGAGATCTCATCGAACCATCAACCTAGCTCATGATGCCACTGTTGGGTAACGTCGCATGGGAAACAAAAAATTTCCTATGCACATGCAAACCTATCCATGGTGATGATCATCTACGAGAGGGAGAGTGGATCTACGTACCCTTGTAGATCGCTAAGCGGGAAGCGTTAAGAAATGCGGTTGGTGTAGTCGAACTTCTTCGCGATCCAAATCGCCGAGCGTCCCGCGATCTCATCACGAATTGTCCCGCGAACCAATCACGAACCGTCCCGCGATCTCATCACGATCCGTCCCGCGATCCGATCACGAACGTCCCGTGGCCTTGATCACGATCCTTCCGATCTATTACCGAACGGACGGCACCTCCGCGTTCAGCACACGTGCAGCTTGATGACGATCTCCACCGTCTTGATCCAGCAAGAGGATGAAGAGTTCTCCAGCAGCATGACGGCGCTCCGGCAATGGTGGTGGAGCTATTCCGACAGGGCTTCGCCTAAGCGCTGCAGAAAACCGATCTAGAGGAGAAGCTATGCACTAGAGGAACGGGTGGCACGTGGCTGAAAATCTTTTGCCAAAACCCTAAAATCCTCTAGTATATATAGTAGGAGAGGAGGAGGAGGCTTGTCTGCCAAAAAGGCAGCCCTTGGGTTGGCCAAACCAAGGAGGGAGGAGTCCTCCTCCTCCACTCCTATTAGGATTAGGACTCCTTCCTTATTTGGCCCTTTTTTGCCTTTTTCCACCTTTTTCCTTTTGGTATTTTCTTCCCAGCCTTATGGGCTTTGTGTAGGACTTCCAAAAGCCCACTAAGGGCTGGTATTCATCCTCCTACAGACCATAAAGCCTCTTGGGTCGAAATACCCCTCCCGGTGGTCTCCCGGTACACTACCGACACTCCCGGTAAACTACCGATGAGCCCGAAACTTTTCCGGCGACCAAACTGGGACTTCCTATATATGAATCTTTACCTCCAGACCATTCCAGAGCTCCTCGTGACGTCCAGGATATCATCTGGGACTCCAAACATCCTTAGGTCACCACCATACATAACTCTACACTACCGAAACGTCACCGAACCTTAAGTGTGCAGACCCTGCGGGTTCGAGAACTATGTAGACATGGCCGAGACACCCCTACGGCCAATAACCAATGGTGGGACCTGGATGTCCACATTGGTTCCTACATATTCTACGAAGATCTTCATCGGTCGAACCTCTATGTCAAGGATTCAATCAATCCCGTATAATGTTCCCTTTGTTCTTCGGTATGTTACTTGCCCGAGATTCGATCGTCGATATCTCCATACCTAGTTCAACCTCGTTACCGGCAAGTCTCTTTACTCGTGCCGTAATGCAAGATCCTGTGGCTAACATATTAGTCACATTGCTTGCAAGGCTTGTTGTGATGTTGCATTACCGAGTGGGCCCTGAGATACCTCTCCGTCACACGGAGTAACAAATCCCAGTCTTGATCCATGCCAACTCAACATACACCTTCGAAGATACCTACAGTGCACCTTTATAGTCACCCAGTTACGTTGCGACGTTTGATACACACAAAGTATCCCTCTGGTGTCAGTGAGTTGCATGATCTAATGGTCATAGGAACATATACTTGACATGCGGAAAACAGCAGCAATAAACTGACACGATCATATGCTACGTTTGTAATTTGGGTCTTGTCCATCACATCATTCTCCCAGTGATGTGATCCCGTTATCAAATGACATCTTATGTCCATGGATAGGAAACCTTAACCATCCTTTGATCAACGAGCTAGTCTATTAGAGGCATACTAGGGACATGGTTTTGTCTATGTATCCACACATGCATTTAAGTCTCCGATCAATACAATTATAGCATGGATAATAAAAAATTATCATGAACAAGGAAATATGATAATAACTAATTTATTATTGCCTCTAGGGCATATTTCCAACAAGTAATGTCTCAGGTTGTGCCTGGACAATGGGGGATGAAGCTCTGTATCTCCAAATTGGTAGTTTTGTTTGTCGAATCGACGACTAATGTTGAGTGAAAATTTTCCCTTCAAGGTACTTGGGCAAAGTTTTGGGGAAGTGCCTAATGCTTCGAAAAAGAGCAAGGAAGCTTTCAAATTTTCCATGGAACCTTTCGGTCTAATCGAAGAAGTGGATGAAGGTTCTATGGCTTGACTGGGGCCGATGAGGGCACTTGTTTTGTGTATCAACCCTCAAAAGCCTTTGTGCTCCAGCCGTATATTCATCAACCACTCTGGTTATGTGATCCATTGCTAGCCAGAACTGCCCAAGGGGGGTGCATCTGTCCCTCCCTCCTCCTCCTCCCAATTGTCCTAGATGATGAAGACAAGGAATATAGTGGTAGAGACTACAACCACAAGCAAAAGAGAGCTAGATCACAAACGATTCCAAAGTCCCCTGGATCCAGTAGAACTGTGGGGGCTCCTGACCAAGGGAAATCCTCTACTACCCCCAAGATGATGCATCCAGCTATGGACTCGCCCCCATCCTCCAAATCTAGTTCAACAGTTCGAAAGATGCTCATCTCGCGCTTCCTTTCTTCGGAGTTAGATCAATTTGGTTTGCACATTTTGGGAGATGGGATATCCTCATTGGACAAGGCTTTGCTCTCTGATTCTACTCCCTTGGCAAAAACCACGTCTTTCAGTGAGAAGCTAGAATTCACCTGCTTGAGGCAGTCCTCCTATGTGGTTGATGATCCCCAAGTGCAAGGAATCATCGTAGCAATTTCCAAAGGTGGAAGTGATAAGTATGGACTGTCGAACCCACAAGGAGCTAAAGGTAAGATCACTATTCTCTCAAGTCCTATCTGCCACCGAAACGACTCTACGTACACCGAACATTTGCTTCCATCTAGAAAAGAGAAATAAAACTACATTGTGGGTATGAAGAGTGTCGTGGATTCGTCACGGCAGATGTCCGGGTCAACGGACTTAGGTTCGGGGCGAGACGCAACTACGTGGCGGCTTGAAGGGGTTGATCGGAATCGAGAAGACATGGAGTTTTACCCAGGTTCGACCCCTCTGATGGAGGTAAAAGCCTACGTCCTGCTTGTCTGGTATTGATGATGATGAAGATCTCTCGGTTACAAGGGTGCTAATTTCTACCTCTAATCACAAGAGCCTCTAATCTCTCTATCTCTAATCTCTTGTGTTGTCTAAACTTGTAGACTTGTGTCTCTAGAGAACCTGTCCCTCTAGGGGTGCTCTACCCCTCCTTATATAAGTGGAGCGGGTAGGTTTACAAATAGAGTCCTACTAGGAGTAGGATTAGGACTAGTCTCTCACGAATCCTACTCCGGGTCTTATTTCCTTTAATAGAATCCTTCTCTCTTGTGGGCCTTCTCCTGTGGGCCTTCTCTTGTGAGCCGCCTGGCGCCGGCTCACCCGCCGGGTCTTGGGCTTGGTCATCCTGTGACTCGCCTGCCGGGTCTTAAATAAGAATGTCATGCCTTCGGCCGGGTCTCTTGTGAGTCGCCAGGCCGGGTCATACCATGGGGTATATCCCCGTCATTAGCCCCCAGGTTAGCTTGAATTTATTCATGGTAAGCTCCTGAAATAAGAGTAACAAATATGTTAAGTGGCCGGCTTGCTCCTTTGGCCGGCTTATAAAATGGCTTCTCAGAAATCCGGGTCTTTTCTCCATATGAATGAGTCGTCTTGATAATCATCTTGCTTGTCAATGTCTTTTGAAAAATATTGAGAATAGAACACCCATATGCCATTGAGTCGGCTTCCAATACTCTTGGCGGGTCATCTTCGCCGGGTCATAATCATTGATGATGCCGGGTCATTATCGTTGGTGACTCCGGGTTAAATAACTAGAATCCAACTGACTTGATAAAAATATTGAGATGAAAATCCATCTGATGTAAAGCCGGACTTCCATTGTTGTGAAGCAGGGCGGCTTATATAAACTCTGGCGGGTTATGATCTTTTGATAACACCGAGTCATAAGTATTGGTGACGCCGGGTCTAACAACTGAACTCCATATTTAATATCTTGAAAATTGTCCTCAAAGTTTTTGATATGTCCATATTACTTGTAGCCCCCATGCTCCGAGATTATCCATGATAACTTGGTGCTTTGCAATAATATTTTGGACTGTGTAGTCCCCAAGTGCCGGGTTGTCCTGCCTGCAGCAACCTGGGACTTATAATTGCTTTATACCTTATAATATTTCGGTGGGTGTAGCCCCCAAGCGCCGGCTCATCAGAAAGCTTCGGCGGGTGTATCCCCCAAGGGCCGGCTCATCAGAATGTGATGTGTCGGGTCTTCAATTCGAATCTCTTAATCTGTTAGAACAGCTGAAAACTGTAGCCCCCAAGTGCCGGGTCAGTAAGAATTACTGGGCTGGGACTTTTAGAAAAATATAGAAGGGTCGGCTCATCTCCTTGAGATAATATGGTCTTGCTGACAATGTAATTGTTTGAAAACCGGCTTGCATTAGCCCCCAAGTGCCGTGGTGCATGCTTGCAGCGACATGGGACTTGCATAATTGATATAAACTTGGACTTTGGATAATGTAGCCCCCAAGTGCCGGGTCGTCTGCCTGCGACGACTCGGGACTATGTGAGAATAATACGTCTCACCATAATTTTTTGAATGAATCTTTGATCGTGGTCATAATATAACCCGGAATAAATATCCTGAATAATTCCTTTGTCTTTGACATTAAAGTCCTGCTCGTGGTTGCGGTGCAACCCGACAAATATAAGTTTTGAGAAATCCATGAGTTTTGTTGATTACTACAAAGCACAATTAAAGAAATCCAAGAACCAGCCAATTGGATGACACGGCATTATATCTGACAAATAATAATTTCTCCGAGCTGGTTTGAAAAACCCCAACTGGTTATGATAACCATGAAGATCCAGCCATGTTGGTTATTAAAAGATCCATCTGCTCTTGCCAAATACTTAATGGCGGCTCATCTTAAGAGATAATACCTGCAAAAAGGACAGAATATATTCTGCATTGTTGTGAGGGCGGCTTGAAGAAGCTCAACCCGGAGATGTTCATACCTTTCATAACATTGCTCCTTTCTCATAATCTTGCTCTGATCTGGCTTGATAAGCCGGCATGTTATCTGGAGGTGGGAAGCTCCCTTGAATAATCCACGGCTGACATGTCAACCGGAATGGCATAAAGCCGGCTGTATGAAGGGTAATGTAAGCTATACCCGAAGGTAAGAAGCCTCCTTTTAACAGCAAATTTTCCACCTTTGTATGCGAACACCGGTTGTCGATGGGCAATGTAAGCTATACCTTGAGGCAAGAAGCCTCCATCGACAGCCGCGGCTAATGATTAGCCTGAGACGGCATAAAGCCGGCTGTTTGAAAGGAGATGTAAGCTATACCCGAAGGCAAGAAGCCTCTTTCAACAGCTACAGTTGATAAGCAACTGAGT
The DNA here is from genome assembly GCA_022496015.1 of Hordeum marinum. Lineage (NCBI taxonomy): Eukaryota > Viridiplantae > Streptophyta > Magnoliopsida > Poales > Poaceae > Hordeum > Hordeum marinum. The sequence goes on from CM039675.1 coordinate 354,122,852, forward strand.
TTGGGCGTAAACGCCGGTTGTTTGGGTGAGATAAGCGAACCCGTCGGTAAGAAGCCCCCTTCGACAACCGTGGTTAATAAGTAACCGGAAGTGGCATAAAGCCGGCCATTAGGGTGAGATAAGCAATACCCGTCGGTAAGAAGCCCCCTTCGATGGCCGCAGTTGATAAGAAACTGGAATTTGGTGTACACGTTGTTGTCTTAGGGTACTGTAAGCTATACCAAAGGTAAGAAGCCTCCATCAACAACAGCGCTTAATGTAACCGAACTATGATTCGATGCTTGAATTCATACTAGTTCAGGGTCTCTAGGCGAGATTGGCCGTCAATTTCTTGAACCGGCTCAGGGTCTCTAAGCGAGATTGGCCGTCAATTTCTTGAACCGGCTCAGGGTCTCTAAGCGAGATTGGCCGTCAATTTCTTGAACCGGTTCAGGGTCTCTAAGCGAGATTGGCCGTCAATTTCTTGAACCGGCTTAGGGTCTCTAGGCGAGATTGACTGGTAAGAGTTCAGCAGGTCACCTCAATCTTTAGCCGGTTCAGGGTCTCTAAGCGAGATTGGCCGTCAATTTCTTTGAACCGGCTCAGGGTCTCTAGGCGAGATTAACCGGTAAGGCAGGCGGGTCACATAGCGGAGCAACATCAATCTTGTAAGCCGCCATCTTGTATGAAGAAACGACAGAAGCTCCAAATGTCTTTATGATAACCCAAAGATCCGAGAACCCATGTTTGAATGGTGCATCACGGTGGTCCGTCCTCTTGGGCAATCTTTTAATCATCCGCCAATAATGTAGTAGCCCCTTGGATTGGGTTTTTCTCTTGCAAAGACCCGGGGTTTTTGTTGAAAACGACCAAATGTGTCTCGCCATGTCTGTAGCCCCCGAGTCTTAAGTTGACTTGAAGAGGCGGCTTGAGAATCTCCATTGAAAGTTGAGGTTGGCCGTGGTGGGTTTTAGATGATCCCGTATGAATTGCTTCAAAGATCCGGTCGATGGTTCGTTCCGACTGTTTGTTGAAGTGAACCAAATTGTCGTGGCGGCGACTTGTGCGCCTGTCCATTGGTCGGCTCATATTGATGAGCACCGCACTAATATGTTGATGTAGATCAGCCTGTGGGCGGCGTCTTGCGTGCGTCTGTTGGGCGGCTCACACCGGTGTATGCAGCCGCTGTTGGGTTGATGTAGACATAGCGAACACCCGCGGCATTGTAAGCCGGTGCTGTTGTCAAGACGACACGACATTGGAAACCGGCACGGATGGCGAGAGATGGCCACGACATTGTAAGTCGGCACGGATGGCGAGAGACAACCACGGCATTGTAAGCCGGCGCGGATGGCGAGAGACGGCCAGGACATTGTAAGCAGACACGGATGGCGAGAGGCGGCCACGGCATTGTAAGCCGGCGCGGATGGCGAGAGATGGCCATGGCATTGTAAGCCGGCGTGGACGGGTGACTCGGCCACGGGTATTTGTAAGCCGGCGCGGATAGATGACTCAGTTGCGAACATTGTAAGCCGGCGCGGCGGCGAGAGACGGCTGTGGCGTTGTAAGCCGGTACGGACACCGGTACCAAATGATGCTGGTGTGCCTCCATCTCCGCGGTATGATGCCACTTTGGCAATGAATAATTTGTCCTGTGTAAAAAAGATTATAAAGACGAAGTAATTGTTCTTATAGAAAATTAATATATACTAACATAACAAATCAGATGAATATCACCTGATTTATCTTGTTCAGACGGATGATCCGCAACAGATGTCTCGTAAAAGAAACCGTATTTTTAATAAGAGTCGGCCACCTCTCTTTTTTAACACCCGGCCCCCACTAATTTTTCTTCGTATGGGCAACTGAATCCCGAGGGCAGCCGGCGGCAGGGTCAGCAGCTAGCCAGCGGCGGGGCGCGGCAGCCACGGCGGTCTGGAGCAGCATGGGTGACGGCATGGCAGCTGGCACGGAGCAGGAGCGCCCGCAGCCTTGGCGCAGCGTAGGGCGGCCTAGGGCGCCTCGGAAGCGGCAGGGGGCCAACCGACGGTTTTAAGGCGACGAGGGAATCGGCGGCAGGGGCGCAAAGGGCGCACGGCGGCTCACTCTTGGTGGTTTGTGCGGCGAAGCCAGCGGCGCGCACCGTAGCAGGTGGCAGAGAGGCGATAGCCACCCAGGGCAGCAGCGCGAGAGCAGCAGCAGGCGCGGCCTGGCAAAAGCTCACATGAGGGGGGCTGGGCTGGCGCAGGCAAAGCTTGATAGCGCCGCGGAGGGCGAGCGGGCGCAGCTGCTCGCAGCGGCTTGGTTCAGTACCAACGGTGGCTCGAAGGAACGCAGCGGAGGCGGCATGCACGGGGTGCGCGCGGCCAGGAGCGGGGGCGGAGTCATCAGTTCCACCATTGAATAAAAAATGGTGGATGTACCTTCTCTTAGCACGGCTCCATAGGAAAACATATATGATGTCCCTGGAAATTGTGTACGTGCAAATACTGTTTTCCAAATGACCAGCGGTGCATGTAGCACTAATTGATAATGGGTTTCTGGATGGATGCCCAATGGTGTTGACTTTTGTTGGCTTCCAGTAGTTCTGCACGTACGGTTGCCCCTTTTGCTCTTTCGTGGGCTTTTGATTTTATGGGAGGTGTGCAGCAGCGACAACAGTTTGTATCGGGCGTGGCTACCTCCAATACCGTCTTGATTTCCTTCACGAGCCGCCACCGGACCTCTAATTCCTTTCGATCTTGGACGGAGCAGACTAGTTTGCCAGCGTCCCAACCGCAATGTTCGGTGTGCCTTCCGTCGAATAATAGGGTTTTATCGGATTGCTCGTTGCGGTATACGGAATAACAATGAGAAAACTCCTCTGATCATGTGCAGAAACTTTTTTCAATCTCAATTGATGATCCTGGAGTTGATGTAAATTCTTTCGTGCCGACACTTCATCATCCGGCTGATCGCGAACCTCTCGATCCCTCAAGAGATCCCTTCAAGAACGGAACACCACCGTACGAAAGCCCCACGGTGGGCGCCAATTGTCGTGGATTCGTCACGGCAGATGTCCGGGTCAACGGACTTAGGTTCGGGGCGAGACGCAACTACGTGGCGGCTTGAAGGGGTTGATCGGAATCGAGAAGACACGGAGTTTTACCCAGGTTCGGCCCCTCCGATGGAGGTAAAAGTCTACGTCCTGCTTGTCTGGTATTGATGATGATGATGAAGATCTCTCGGTTACAAGGATGCTAATTGCTACCTCTAATCACAAGAGCCTCTAATCTCTCTATCTCTAATCTCTTGTGTTGTCTAAACTTGTAGACTTGTGTCTCTAGAGAACCTGTCCCTCTAGGGGTGCTCTACCCCTCCTTATATAAGTGGAGCGGATAGGTTTACAAATAGAGTCCTACTAGGAGTAGGATTAGGACTAGTCTCTCACGAATCCTACTCTGGGTCTTATTTCTTTTAATGGAATCCTTCTCTCTTGTGGGCCATCTCCTATGGGCCTTCTCTTGTGAGCCGCCTGGCGCCGGCTCATCCGCCGGGTCTTGGGCTTGGTCATCCTGTGACCCGCCTGCCAGGTCTTAAATAAGAATGTCATGTCTTCGGCCGGGTCTCTTGTGAGTCGCCAGGCCGGGTGATACCATGGGGTATATCCCCATCAAAGAGGATAGCTTTGCATGATATCAGAGAACTAAAATATAAAAATAGTTGTTGTTATCATAATATTACAATATATTACAAATAGCGAGTGTGGAATAATGATGAGTCGGTGTGCAGAATTATCCTAGGCAATTGTTAACAAGATCGGAAATCATTATTGCAATTTTATATGAGGGAGAGGCATAAGTTAACATACTTTATCTACTTGGATCACATGCACTTATGATTGGAACTCTAGCAAGCATCCGCAACTACTAAAGATCATTAAGGTAAAACCCAACCATAGCATTAAAGCATCAAGTCCCCTTTATCCCATACGCAACAACCCCCTTACTCGGGTTTATGCTTCTGTCACTCAAGCAACCCACTATAAGCAAATCATTAACATATTGCAACACCCTACAGCGGGAATCCTTCACGTGTGCATGGCACGGAAGGCACCATAGGACAACACCAAAATAAACATACAACTCAAACCAATCTAGATCGTCAATCAACCCGAAGGACAAAATTAATCTACTCAAAACATCATAGGATGGCAACACATCATTGGATCATAATATGTAGCATAAAGCACCATGCTCAAGTAGGTGATTACAGCAAGGTGTGGGAGAGTGGACCGCTAAAAGGAGATGAGGGTGGTGATGAAGAAGGTGATGTTTATGAAGACGATCACCGCGGCGATGGTTCCCCCGATGGCACTCTGGCACCACCAGGAGAGAGGGGAGATGGTCTCATCCTTGTGCTTCCTCCTCCATGGCCTCCCTCCTCTGTGGGAAGAGATTCTCCCTCTGATCCTTGGCCTCCATGGCGTAGATGGCCCCTACGAGACGATGAAGATGGCCTCCATGGCGTTGGTGGCCCCTCCGGGACGATGAAGATGGCCTCCGGTGATGGTGACCCCCTCCGGCAGGGTGCCAGAGAGGGACAAGATTGGTTTTTCATGGCTCTGGAGGTGTGCAGCGGCGGAACTCTCGATCTAGGTTTCTTTCTGGGGTTTTTGGTATTTATAGCAATTTTTGGCGTTGGTCCCACATTCAGAAGGTTCCCGAGGAAGTCACAAGCTAGGGGGCATGCCCTATGGGGGGGGGGTGAGCGCCCCTATGGCTTGTTGACTCCTCGGCCTTCCTCTTCGGTGACTCTTCGCTCCGGTATTTTTTATATTTTCCGAAAATATTCTCCGTAAATTTTCAGCTCATTCCAAGAACTTTTATTTCTGCACAAAAACAACACCACGGTAGTTCTGCTGAAAATAGTGTCAGTCCGAGTTAGTTCTAATAAAATTATACCAAAATCATATGGAATTATTGTTAACATGGCATGAATACTTCATAAATTATAGATACATTGGCGACGTATCAGCATCCCCAAGCTTAATTCCTGCTCGTCCTCGAGTAGGTAAATGATAAAAGAAATAATTTATGAAGTGTGAATGCTCGCAAGTGCACAAGTTTGATCAATGATAATTCCAATCACTTTTTCTAGCATCAATATATATCATAAACAATAGCTCAACTCATAAAACCCCTCATGATGAAGTAACAAGCTATTCACATGTTAAAGTATAGACCATAAAGTTTCTTGAAAACTAACAACTATGCCTTCAGTCACCAAACAATTGCAATTCATCCTATTTTGAGGAAGGGTCTATGTAAGTGCTTTGATTTAGCAAAAGCCACATACTCAACTATCATATAGTCTTCCATGATTGCTAACTCTCAAAGCATATTTTTAGAGCAAATGACATCCATCGAACACAAAGGAAGATAGGGGCTTAGAGTTTCGCCTCCCAACTTATTTATCATATAGATAATTGTCATTAATAATAATTCATGATCAAATATATTTGTATGGCCATATATGCTTGGATCTTTCCCCACCACATGATGCTTGCCAAGAGAAAAAAGCGAAATATAGGAAGTAGTGAAGATCACCATGACTCTTGTATAAGGGTAAGTACTAGAAAATAAAAGATAGGCCCTTCACAGAGGGAAGCAGAGGTTGCCATGCGCTTTTTGTTTTTGGATGTGCAAACTCTTAATGCAAAGGAACGTCACGTTGTATTGCCCTTTGTGATAGAAACCTTTATTATGCAGTCTGTCGCTTTTATTTCTTTGTCATCACATATTTGTACAACGCTTATTTTCCCTTACAATAAAAGATCTTACATATTTAGGAGCAATTTTTATTGCTTTTTTCACCAATGACAACTTAATTGAAGGATCTTATTCAATCCATAGGTAGGTATAGTGGACTCTCATGGCAAAGCTGGTTTAAGGGTGTTTGGATGCACAAGTAGTATTTCTACTTGGTGCGTAAGTTTTGGCTAGTATGAGGTGGAAACAAGCACCACATGTTGGAGGATCCAAAACAATATAACTTCTATACAAATATACCCAAGCATAACTCATTACGTTGTGTTCCTTGTCCAACTTCAACTAATTTGCTCAAATTTGAAAATAATTAATGGGTATTCACAATCATAGAAGATGTCCAAGATAGTATATTTATATGTGAAATCTCTCTTCCTTCAATATTCTTTCATGAATTGTTCAAGTGACCATGTGGTGTTTGCTAACATTCAATAAATTTTACCACTAATACTTCTTATATGAGAAGTCATTAATCCTCATGGGATAACCATATAAAATATATATAATTTCAGATTTATGATATTCAATTCATTCAACCATTTACTCATAGGATATAAGTGAAGCACGAGAGTGAATGAAAAACTACCCCAAAAAGATATAAGTGAAGATCAATGCATAGTTAATTAGTTAAATATCCATGTGAATACTCTATATTATTAAAAAAAATAGATATAAAGATTATTGAAACAGCAAACAAAATAAAATGTCACTCCAAGAATAACATGCATCATGTGAATGAATAAAAATTTGGGATCAACATAGGCTAACCGATAATTGTTGATGAAGAGAGGTGGGATGCGTAGCATCCCCAAGCTTAGATGCTAGAGACTTCTTGAAATATTTAATTTGGGTGCCTTGGAAATCCCCAAGCTTGTGCTTTTGTATCTTGTACAATCCTCTCATATCATGGTTTCACCTATTCTCAAAAACTTCATCCACACAAAACTCAAAAAGAACTCGTGAGATAGGTTAGTACACATAAGAATAAATGAACACTTCATGTACTGCGAAGACAAGTTGCACAATAATTTTCAAGCATTATATATTGTATACTATCATTTCCACAAAATATATTTACCAATATAGGCTATGGAAACTATAGGATAAGTAGATAACAAAGCTATGACAGTAATCTGTCCAAACAGAACAGTCTGTAGCAATGTATTATAAAAGTGTACCTCTGTGACTCAAAAAAATCTTAAAATTTAGTAACTTATATAAAATTTATATGAAAATACTGTGTAAAATATTTAGAAACTTCGCACGTTCCAGTAAAACACGAAAATTCAAACACTACAACAGAAGTTTCTGTTTCTACCCAGCACATATCAAAACATGCAATGCAAACATCCTAAGGCAATTCTTGGAAATTTTTATTGAAAAACAAGATTATAAATAACACCTAACAGAGAAAAAAAAATTACGCTCCAAGAAAAACTCATATTATGTGATGAATAAAAATATAGCTCCAAGTGAGATATACCGATAGTGTTGAAGACGAAAGAGGGCATGCCTTCCGGGGCATCCCCAAGCTTAGGCGATTGAATATTCCTTTGATATTACCTTGGGTGTGTATTTGGCATATCCAAGCTTAGGTTATTGTCACTTCTTGTGCTCTTCATATCGGTTTTTCACCCAAAACTTGAAAACTTCAATCACACAAAACTTAACGGAACTTTCTGAGATGGGTTAGTGTAATAAAGATAGGTCATTCACTTAGGTACTGTCAAGACAAGATTAATAATTGTTACCACATTATACCTACTTTATTACATTATTCCCACTATTTATATTACTCAATATAAGCTATGGTAACATTAAAACAAGCAAACTATGCATGCAAAACAGAATCTGTCAAAAACAAAACAGCCTGTAAAGATCTAAATGATCACCAAACTTCCCTAACAGTAAATATTCTTAAAAAATAGAAAAACTCAAATAATTTTCATATAAACGTTGTGTAAAAATTTCAGAATTGTTTGACTCTCCACTAAAATCAGATAATTCATATACTGGACGCAAAACTTTCTATTTTTGCATAGAATCAAACAAGCAAATATACATACTATCCCAAAGGCTTTACTTGGCACTTTATTGAAATAAAAGACACAAAGCATGATTACTATAGTATCTAATCATGTGAAAACATACAAAAATAAAGTAAAAGTGTTGGGTTGTCTCCCAACAACCGCTTTTCTTTAATGCCTTTTTAGCTAGGCATAATATTTCAATGATACTCTTCCAAGCAAAATTCCGATGATCATTATATTCATACTCTAAAAGATATAAGTGAAGCTCATAGAGAATTATACAATTAATATATATTAACCAATATCCTATCTCATAATATATAAGTGAAGCATACGAAGCATTCTATAAAGCCATACTCAAAGGATTTAAGTGAAGCACAAAGAGCATTCTATAAAGCCATGCTCAAAACATTTAAGTGAAGCACAAAGAGCATTCTACAAATCCATACTCAAAAGATTTAAGTGAAGAAAACATATAATTATACAAATACATCAAGGAATATCTCATACTAGAAGGTAGCATAAAGGAAAATACAAACATTAAAGACACATATCATGTGAACAAAACAAAAACTGAGGTATACCGATAATTGTTGAAGAATAAAGATGGGATGCGTTCCGGGGCATCCCCAAGCTTAGGTGCTTGAGTCTCCTTAAAATATTTACTTGGGGTGCCTTGGGAATCCCCAAGCTTAACTCTTGTCTCTTCGTATTCTTCTTATATCAAAACCTCCTCGATCTTCGAACACTTCATTCACACAAAACATAACAAAACCCTCGTGAGATCCGTTAGTATAATAAAGCAAATTACTACTTCAAGTACTGTTGTGAACTCATTCCAAATTCATGTTAGAATTATATCTACTGTAGTCCAACTTAACCATGGTTCATACCCCCCGATACCCCCCCCCCCGATACAAGCCATATATTCATCAAAATAAGAGAACAATGCATAGAAAACAGAATATGTCAAAAACAGGATAGTCTGTAGTAATCTAAAAACGTCGTATACTTATGTAACACAAAAAATTATTAAAATTTAGGAAAAATTAAAAAAATTGCATGGAAGTACCATGTAGAAGTTTCAGAAAATTTTTGACGTTCCAGTAAAAAATGTAAATTCACGCACTACAACCAAAGTTTCTGTTTTTGCACTGCACACACCAAACAAGCAATCTAATCATCCTAAAAGCAAATCTTGGCACATTATTTTTATAATAGAATGGATATATACAAGGTGAACATTATTTTTCAGAATCTTTCGTGAAAAATTCTACATTGTTTCCATGAGCATGAACACAAGTGTTCAAGGTCGACCCTCATTTCTCCAATGCGCAACTTTCCAATCACTTCTCTTTTGAAAAACCTTCTTAGGCAAAAAGGGGCAAGTAAATCTTTTTGTATTTTTATTTTTCAAATTTTTGTTTGTTTCACCCACAACTAAAGAAAGACAAAAGGGAAAATAAAATCTATATAGTGAAGAAAGCAAAGAAGCACACACGAGAATATCAACCCCACGCTATTGCTCCCCGACAACGACGCCGGAAAAGAGCTTGATAATCCCCAAGTGCAAGGAATCACCGTAGCAATTTCCAAAGGTGGAAGTGGTAAGTGTGGAGTGTCGAACCCACAAGGATCTAAAGGTAAGATCGATATTCTCTCAAGTCCCATCTGCCACCGATACGACTCTACGTACACCGAACGTTTGCTTCCATCTAGAAAGGAGAAATAAAACTACGTTGTGGGTATGAAGAGGATAGCTTTGCATGATATCAAAGAACTAAAATATAAAAATAGTTGTTGTTATCATAATATTACAATATATTACAAATAGCGAGTGTGGAATAATGATGAGTCGGTCTGCGGAATTATCCTAGGCAATTGTTAACAAGATCGGAAATCATTATTGCAATTTTATATGAGGGAGAGGCATAAGCTAACATACTTTATCTACTTGGATCATATGCACTTATGATTGGAACTCTAGCAAGCATACAAAATTACTAAAGATTATTAAGGTAAAACCCACCCATAGCATTAAAGCATCAAGTCCCCTTTATCCCGTATGCAACAACCCCCTTACTCGGGTTTATGCTTCTGTCACTCAAGCAACCCACTATAAGAGAATCATGAACGTATTGCAACACCCTACAACGGCAATCCTTCACGTGTGCGCGGCACGGAAGGTACCATAGGACAGCACCAAAATAAACATACAACTCAAACCAATCTAGATCATAAATCAACCCGAAGGACAAAAGTAATCTACTCAAAACATCATAGCATGGCAACACATTAGTGGATCATAATATGTAGCATAAAGCACCATGCTCAAGTAGGTGATTACAGCGGGGTGCGGGAGAGTGGACCGCTAAAAGGAGATAAGGATGGTGATAAAGAACGTGATGTTGATGAAGACGATCACCGCGGCAATGGTTCCCCCGATGGCAGTCTGGCACCACCGGGAGAGAGGGGGAGATGGTCTCCCCCTTGTGCTTCCTCCTCCATGGCCTCCCCCTTTGTGGTGAGAGGTTCTCCCTCTGGTCCTTGGCCTCCATGGTGTTCATGGCCCCTCCGGGATGATGAAGATGGCCTTCGATGATGGTGACCCCCTCCGACAGGGTGCCGGAGAGGGCCAAGATTGGTTTTTCATGGCTCTAAAGGTGTGCGGTTGCGGAACTCCCGGTCTAGGTTTCTTTCTAGTTTTTTTTGGTATTTATAGGAATTTCTGGCATCGGTCCCACGTCCAGAAGGTTCCCGACGAAGTCACAAGCCAAGGGGCACGCCTTAGGGGGTGCCCCCGTGGCTTGTGGCCTCCTTGGCCTTCCTCTCCGGTGACTCTTTGCTCCGGTATTTTTTATATTTTCCAAAAATATTCTTCGTAAATTTTCAGCTCATTCTGAGAACTTTTATTTCTGCACAAAAACAACACCACGGTAGTTCTGCTGAAAACAACGTCAGTCCGGGTTAGTTCCAATAAAATCATACCAAAATCATATAGAATTATTGTAAACATGACATGAATACTTCATAAATTATAGATACGTTGGATACGTATCAGTGGTCAATACCCCCTCCTCGTCGGACTCCCCTGAAGTTTCGACTCGTCCCTCCCCAGGCAAAGCCCATAAACTGCCGCTACAGGATCATGCTAACATGGGTTGGGTTAGTCCGACTGTTAGTGTCAAAACTGACGGATCTCGAGTAGGGGGTCTCGAGTTGTGGATCTAGAATCGATGGGTAACAGGGGACGAAGGAGACGATGTTTACCCAGGTTCAGGCCCTCCTATGGAGGTAAAACCCTATGTCCTGCTTGGTTGTATTAATGTGTATGAAGATTACAGAGTTGATCTACCTCGAGATCAAATAGCTATAACCCTAGATGAGTTCTTCTGCAATCTACTATCTGAACCCCCCCGGTTTATATAAACACCGGGGGTTCCTAGGGTTTACACATAGTCAGTTGCTTACCGAAGGAATAAACATGCCTATTCTATCATCTAAAGCCTGAAGGGTACGCCACGACTCCTGAAGTTTCCCCCTGGTCACGGGGTGTCCGGTCAATCCAATCCTCTAATGAGTGGCCCACGAGTTCGGCCCATAAGGAATAGGCCCGTAGTCCAAGGACCACTTAATCCCGGGCCCCCTTAGTAGCCCCCGAACTAGCCTTGAATGCCGAGGTATATAGTCCGGACAGTCCTGTGGTCCCAAAGTCTTCGGCTTGTGAGGCGAGTTCTTCTCCTCCTCTCCATTCGGTAAACAATAATCCAGTCATTAGTGAGCTCTTGATCACCAAGACATCACAGGGCCCACATCATTAACTTCTCCATCCAGAATTAATGACGCCCCTTGATCCATGTGCGCCAATGGGAGATGGGCAGCCCAACAGCCTTTTATAGGCCTGGCCTTCCTGCAAGCAAAGGGGACGAACCTCCTATTTAATCAGGCTGAATCGTGGCTTAGGCGACCCCTTCCTCTTCCTTACCATCAAAAAGCCTCAAGCGAGAGAACTTTAAAATATGACGAGCATCCTTGGATCCTCCTTGTGTCCTCATGACCCCCTTCCTGGAGATTGGGCAAGTTGCTCAGTGTCTCTCCTCTAGCTGCGCAACCTCGAGACCCAGGGTTATCTTCCCGCCTCGGATCTAGCGTCTACCCGCGCCGGATTGACTTCTTCGAACGGTGGGGTCTTTGTAGAGAATTTCCCTGTCCCTCGCAAGGGAGAGCGAGTATGTTTCGTGCCCTTCCTCTTACGGGGCCTAGGATTCCCCATTCATCCCTTCTTGAGGGGACTATTGGCATTTCACAGGATCCAACTCCATCATCTCAACCCTAGATCCATCTTGCACATTTCGGTATTTGTTGCCCTTTGCGAGATGTTCTTGGACTGCGAGGCCCATTTTGGTTTATGGAGGAATTACTTCTTCCTTGTCCCTCATACTCGAGGTGGGACAATTCGGGAAGTGGGTGGAGCCGAAGTATGACGCATAGCCGGGACGGGGTATCCTATGGGAACTCCGAAGAGAGAGTCTAAAGAATGGACCTCAGAATGGTTCTATATCGAGGACGTTCCCCTGTTCGACCTAGCTTGGAGGGGTCTGCCTGAATACTCCGATGCTCCCTTGAAGAAAAGGTTCAACTGGCGATCGAAGAGTCCATCCCAAGAGGAAAGTGCTGAAGTAAAATGCCTAGCCACCCAAGTGTGGCTGCTAGTTCATAGTAAGTTAACCATCATCGACGTGATGACAACCGTGATTGCTCGATGTGGTCAACCCCTTTAGCAAAGGATACACCCCTTGTGGCGTCACAATGGAACAAATGACACCACCCATTCCCAACGGCAAGGTCCTGCCAATCAGGTGGCAATGGCGGCCATACTGGCCGATCTTTTCAAAGGAGAAAAAGAATATTTTGCTCGCCTGTCAGCCAAGGAGGCCTATTCGAGTCATAACCCCATCGAATGGGTAAGCCTTTTTCTTTGTTTTCTGAGTTTGGGTATTTATGTATAATCCTTCTGATCGAGACTTTCAATTCGTCCGAACAGAGTTGGAGACGCTAGATCGAGAAGTCAGTTGTCCGACACCTCAACTAGAGAGTTATTCTCATGATGACGATCCCGGATTCCATGATGATCTGGAGCTATCATTTGAATACGAGGACGGGGTCTTTTACCAGGAAAGCCTTGACGGCTCCAAGGTGGCTCTTCTAGCCGATCACCCCGGACCACTTCCTTCTTCCAATACTGGTAAAAAGAAAGTCTCTTCCAGTAAAGGGCGAGTGGCCCCTGCCAACTCGAGTGTGTCAACCTCTACCCCCAAGGGGGTTTGGTCCACACGTCGAACATCGTTTATGGCAACAGGGCCCGTACCGAGCAACAACGGGAATCCTCCTCGTGAGCCAACCACGGGGACTGCCACGACCGTGCACTCAACCAAGAGGTACTTTACTTAACCGTTTAGTTCGGCCATTGTCATGATTGCGATAAGTACTCACAAAATCTCGTATCGAAATACTCCGGAGACGAGTACATCCATCTTCTTCAGGGAATGTCGCCGAGGCGCCAAGGAATCATCATGAATCAAGGTCCTTTGCTCAGTCCAAACTGGACGCAGAGGTGATAACCCACAAGTATAGGGGATCAATTGTAGCCTTTCTTGATAATTAAGAGTGTCGAACCCAACGAGGATCTAAAGGTAGAACAAATATTCCCTCAAGTTCTATCGACCACCAATAGAACTCTACGCACGCTTAACGTTCGCTTTACCTAGAACAAGTATGAAACAAGAAGTACTTTGTAGGTGTGATAGGATAGGATTGCAAGATAATAAAGAGCATGGACATAAAAACTAGGGGCTACTAAGATAAAGAAACAACTAAGTTAGTTTAACGAGTGTGAAAAAGTGGTGGTGGGAGTTGCGGAATTGTCCCTAGGCAATCGATAACTAGACCGGTCATCATTATTGCAATTTTATAAGAGGGAGAGTCATAAGCTAACATACTTTCTCTACTTGCATCATATGCACTTACGATTGGAACTCTAGCAAGCATCTGCAACTACTAAACATCATTACGGTAAAACCCAACCATAGCATCATAAGGTATCGAGTCCTCTTTACTCCCATATGCAACAACCCACCTACTCGGGTTTATGCTTCTGTCACTCAAGCAACCCACCATAGGCGAATCATGAACACATTGCAACACCCTACATAAAGGATCCCTCATGCTTGCGTGACATAGAGAGCACCATAGGACAACACCAATAATAAAACATGCAACTCAAACCAATAACGATCATCAATCAACCAATAGGACAAAATAGATCTACTCACACATCATAGGATGGCAACACATCTTTGGATAATAATATGAAGCACAAAGCACCATGTTCAAGTAGAGGGTACAAAGGGTTGTGGGAGAGTGGACCACTGTAGATAGATGGGGGAAGTTGATGGAGGTGTTGGTGAAGATGACAGAGTTGTTGGAGTAAGTTGCCGTCATGATGATGGCCCCGACGGCATTCTGGTGCCACCAGGAGAGAGGGGGAGAGAGCCCCCTCCTTCTTCTTATTCCTTGACCTCCTCCCTAGATGGGAGGATGGGTTCCCCTCTAGTCCTTGGCCTCCATGGCGGCGGAGGGGCGAGAGCCCCTCCGAGATTGGATCTCTCTCTCTCCCTGTTTCCTTCTGTTTCTGTGCTCCGAGATTCTGGTCTTTCACCGTTTCTTAATTATCCGGAGATCTGTAACTCCGATCAGGCTGAAATTTTGAGGGGATTTTTCTTATAAAAATATCTCTCTTGCGGCCGAAGTATAGCTCCAACTGACATGAGGGGTAGCCACAAGCCCTTAGGGCGATCCCTACCCCCAGGGCGCCTGGCAGGCTTGTGGGCCCCTCGGGCACCGCCTTCTGTTGATTCCACTTCCCAAAATTCACATATATTCCAAAAAAATCTTCGTAAGTTTTTATCCCGTTTGGACTGCGTTTGATATGGATTTTCTATGAAACCAAAAACATGCAACAAAGACGAACTGGCACTAGGCACTAGATCAATATGTTAGTCCCAAAAATAGTATAAAAAGTTGCCAAAAGTATATGAAAGTTGTAGAATATTGGCATGAAACGAACTAAAATTGTAAATATGACGGAGACGTATCAGCACCCCCCAAGCTTAATTCCTACTCGTCCTCGAGTAGGTAAATGATAAAAAAGATAATTTTTGATGTGGAATGCTACCTAGCATAATCTTGATCATATAATCTAATCATGGCATGAATATTAAGACACAGGTGATTCAAAGCAATAGTCTATATTGACATAAAAACAATAGTACTCCGAGCACACCAACAAGGCAATTGCATCCTTTCAAAGTAACATGGCCTTAGAAAGTTATCCCTACAAAATCACATGGTCTGGCTATGCTCCATCTTCCCCACACAAAGTATTTAAATCATGAACAACCCCGGTGACAAGTCAAGCAATTGTTTCACACTTTTTATGTTCTCAAACCTTTTCAACTCTCATGCAATACATGAGAGTGAGCCATGGATATAGCACTATAGGTGGAATAGAATATCGTGGAGGTGATGCGGAAAAAGGAGAAGATAGTCTCACATCAACTAGGCATGTCAACAGGCTATGGAGATGCCCATCAATAGATATCAATGTGAGTGAGTAGGGATTGCCATGCAACGAATGCACTTAGAGCTATAAGTGTATGAAAGCTCAAAAATAAAACTAAGTGGTCGTGCAAAAAATTCCACTAGTTATATGAAAGTGACAAAATAGGAGACTCTCTATCATGAAGATCATGGTGCTACTTTGAAGCATAAGTGTGGAAAAAGATAGTAGAAATTGTCCCTTCTCTCTTTCTACCATTTTTTTATTTTTTTATTTTTTTATTTTGGTGGGCATCTTTGGCCTCTTTTTATTTGGGCTTCGCTGGCCTCTTTTATTTTTTATAAATTCCGGAGACTCCTTCCAACTTGTGGGGAATCATAGCTTCCGTCATCCTTTACTCACACGGAGCAATGCTCTAATAATGAAAATCATCACACTTTTATTTACTTACAACTTGATACCTAGAATAAAAATATGACTCTATATGAATGCTTCCAGTAGGGTACCGAGATGTGCAACGATCCAGCCTAGCAAATGCCATCAAAAAATGGACAAGCCATGAAAACATCATGCAAGCTGTCTTACGTCATGCAAAGCAATATGAAAATGATGGTGCATGTCATACTAAACAGAACGGTGGAAGTTGCATGCAATATATCTCAGAATGGCTATGGAAATTCCATAATAGGTAGGTATGGTGGCTGCTTTGGTGGCTGTTTTGAGGAAGATGGGTTTGATGCACCGGCGAAAGTTGCGCGATACTATAGAGGCTAGGAAAGGTGGAAGGGTGAGAGTGCGTATAATCCATGGACTCAAAATTAGTCATAAAGAACTCACATGGTTATTGCAAAAGTCTATTAGTTATCAAACAAAGCATTAGATGCATGCTCCTAGGGGAGAGGTTGGTAGGAGTTAACCATCACGCGCTCCCAACCCTCACACAAAGGTTGAGAATCATTAAACAAATCATGCTCCGACTTCGTTAGATAACGGTTCACCATACGTGCATTCTACGGGAATCACAAACTTCAACACATGTATTTCTCCAATTCATGACTACTTACTAGCATGACTCTCATATTACCATCTTCATATCGCAATACTATTGCAACGAATCAAACATATCATATTCAGTGATCTACAAGTTTTATGTAGGATTTTATGACTAACCATGTGAATGACCAACTCCTGTTAACTCTCTAAATAGATATAAGTAAAGCATGAGAGTTTAATTATTTATACAAAATATATGCCCATGCTCTAACAAATATAAGTGAAGCAAAAGAGCATTCTACAAATGGCGGTTTTTATGGGTAGAGAAACAGGCAATCCAAACTTCAAATGATATAGGTGAAGCACATGAAGCATTCTACAAAGCCATACTCAAAAGATATAAGAGAGGTGCAAAGAGCCTTCTATAAATAAACAAAGGATTTTCTCATACCAGCATGGTGCACTATTAAAATAAAAATAAAAATCACATGACGCTCCAAGATTTATGCATATCATGTGACGAATAAAAATATAGCTCCAAGTAAAATTACCGATGGTTGCTAGAAGAAAGAGGGGATGCCTTCCAGGGCATCCCCAAGCTTAGTTTCTTGGGAGTCCTTGAATATTAACTTGGGGTGCCTCGGGCATCCCCAAACTTAGTCTCTTTCCACTTCTTATTCCTTCATCCATCGTGATCTCACCCAAAACATGAAAACTTCAATCACACAAAACTTAACAAAACCCTCGTGAGATACGTTAGTATAAGAAAGAAAATCACAACTTTATGTACTGTTGACAACCAATTCATATTTTATTTTTGCATTGTAGCTACTTTATTATAATTTTCCATGGGTTATACCACCGATACAATCGATAGTTTCATCAAAATGAGCAAAACAATGCATCAAAAACACAATCTGTCTTAAACAGGACGGTCTGTAGAAATATAAACATTCACCATACTTATGTAACTCTAAACATTCTGAAAAATTAGGAAGAAATAAAAAAAATTACATACAAGTACTGTGTAAATATTTCAGAAACTTTTGACATTCCAGTAAAAAATGTAAATTCATGCACTACGGACAAAGTTTATGTTTTTGCACTGCACACACCAAACAAACAATCTAATCATCCTAAAGGCAAATCTTGGCACATTATTTTTATAATACAATGGATTTATACAAGGGGATAATTATTTTTGTCTATAATTTTCTGTAATCAAGATTTGCAATGTTTCCATGGGCATGAACAAAGTTCAAGGCTAGCTCCCACTTTCACAATGCTCGTCTCTCTCACTTTCACTTTTCTTTTTGAAAAAGTTTTAGGTTCCCCTATTTATTTTATTGTTTTTAAACTATATAAAAGCACACAACAGAATTAAACAACTCTCTAAAACTTCCGAGTTGTCTCCCTGGCGCGCTTTCTTTAAAGCCATTAAGCTAGGCATAAAGTGATCAAGTAATGGATCCACCCGGATCCCAAGGTATATCAAAGCCAATTTTAATTAACAATTATTTGTAATTTAGTATTGAGCACAAAGTAACATATATCATGCAACAATGAAGTCTAACTCTCTTCCTATGCATCGGCATGTCATAAAAGAACAATTCATGCACACAAAGTAAAAGCCAAGACATAGCATAAGCAGTTTCTTGCAATTTTATCAAATTGGAAACATAGAGAGGTGGAGATGTAGTTCCTCTCTCATAATAATTGCAGGTAGGAGCAGAAAGCACATGCATATTATATCTATCAAAATCATCATGTGTAATAGGAAAAGGCAGCCCATCTATATAATCCTTAATAAGTGCAAACTTCTCCGATATAGTGTAGTTTGGAGAATTCAAAAAGATAATAGGACTATCATGCGTGGGTGCAATAGCAACAATTTCATTCTCAACATAAGGAACTATAGCAAGTTCATCTCCATAAGCATCTTTCATATTGGCATCATGGCCACAAGCATAGCAAGCATTAAGTTCATCAAAAAGGGATATTTCAAATGAATCCAAGGGATCATAGCAATCAACATAGCATTCATCCTTCGGTAAGAATGAAGGGAAATTAAACAATGTATGAGTTGAAGAGTTACTCTCCTTAGAAGGTGGACATGGGTAGCTAATCCGCTCTTCCTCCTTTTGTTCTTTACTCTCCTCCTCATCTTTTTCATCTAATGAGCTCACAGTTTCAGCAATTTCTTCTTCCATAGTTTCCTGCAAGATATTAGTCTCTTACAAAGCAGCGGTCATTCTTTCAATAAATTCAACAATATCAGCATTCCAATCATAATTCTCATAGCAATATTTAATTATGGGAAAATTTTCAGATTCGTAAGGAACATCAGCATCATACTTTTCAAGCAAAGAAGCAATTTTGTAAGCACCTTTAAAACAACAAATTATTCTATTTGTTCCACATCATAGTAATCATAAATACCATTAGCATAATAAGCTAAGGTTTCATTATCATTAAATTTTCATTGAAAGGGGAGGTGTCGAGCTTCTATATTAGAGCAGCAAGTAAAGTCACATCTCGAGCATGCATCCCAAGCAAACCATCCCAATATTCTAATTTGATCCCATAAGAGTTTCCCTTTTTGGGATAAACGACAATCCCTAAAGTATTCACGTTGATCCAACATGTATCCCCTTATCAAGTTGAATGGGGTTTTCTCAGGATTATCAAAGTAGTGCATAATATTTTCCACATAACGAGCATCAAGGGTTTTAGGAGGTTCCCCATCTCCATGAGTAGCAAGTACACCTAATTTTTTTGGTATTTCGTGTTCCATATCCATAGCTAAAGATAGAGAACAACTTAGAACAGCAAATAAAATCTACTTAGTGAGAAAGCAAACAAGCACACACGAGAATATTCACCCCACGCTATTGCTCCCTGGCAACGGCGCCAAAAAAAGGTCTTGATAACCCACAAGTATAGGGGATCGATTGTAGCCTTTCTCGACAAGTAAGAGTGTCGAACCCAACAAGGAGCTAAAGTTAGAACAAATATTCCCTCAAGTTCTATCGACCACTGATACACTTCTATGCACGCTTAACGTTCGCTTTACCTAGAAAAAGTATGAAACAAGTACTTTGTAGGTGTGATAGGATAGGTTTGCAAGATAATAAAGAGCATGGAAATAAAAATTAGGGGCTTCTAAGATAAATAAACAACTAAGTTAGTTTAACGAGTGTGAAAAGGTGGTGGTAGGAGTTGCGGAATTGTCCCTAGGCAATCGATAACTAGACCGGTCATCATTATTGCAATTTTATTAGAGGGAGAGGCATAAGCTAACATACTTTCTCTACTTGGATCATATGAACTTATGATTGGAACTCTAGCAAGCATCTGCAACTACTAAAGATCATTAAGGTAAAACCCAACCATAACATTATAAGGTATCAAGTCCTCTTTACTCCCATATGCAACAACCCTCCTATTTGGGTTTCTGCTTCTGTCACTCAAGCAACCCACCATAGGCGAATCATGAACACATTGCAACACCCTATAGCGAGGATCCCTCACTCTTGCGCGACACGGAGAGCACCATAGGACAGCACCAATAATAAAAAATGCAACTCAAACCAATCATGATCATCAATCAACCAATAGGAAAAAATAGATCTATTCAGACATCATAGGATGGCAACACATCATTGGATAATAATGTGAAGCATAAAGCGCCATGTTCAAGTAGAGGGTACAGCGGGTTGCGGGAGAGTGGACCACTGTAGATAGATGGGGGGAAGGCGATGAAGGTGTTGGTGAAGATGACTGAGTTGTTGGAGTAGATCGCCGTCACGATGATGGCCCCGACGGTGTTCCAGTGCCACTGAGACAGAGGGGGAGAGAGCCCCCTCGTTCTTCTTCTTCTTCCTTGACCTCCTCCCTAGATTGGAGGAGGGTTTCCCCTATAGTCCTTGGCCTCCATGGCAGGGAAAGGGCAAGAGCCCCTCCAAGATTGGATCTCTCTCTCTCTCTGTTTCCGCGCTCCGAGATTCTGGTCTTTCACCATTTCTTAAATATCCAGAGATCGGTAACTCTGATCGAGCTCAAATTTTGAGGGGATTTTCCTTATAACAATATATTTCTTGCAGCCGAAGGACATCTCCAACCGACCTAAGGGGTAGCCACAAGCCCTCAGGGCGCGCCCTACCCCCAGGGCACGTCTAGCAGGCTTGTGGGCCCCTTGGGTACCGCCTTCTGTTGATTCCACTTACCAAAATTCACATATATTCCAAAAAAATCCATAAGTTTTTATCCCATTTGGACTTTGTTTAATATGGATTTTCTGCGAAACAAAAAACATGCAACAAACAGGAACTGGCACTGGGATCTGGATCAATATGTTAGTCCCAAAAATAGTATAAAAAGTTGCCAAAAGTATATGAAAGTTGTAGAATATTGGCATGAAACGATCAAAAATTATAGATATGACGGAGACGTATCAGGAGGCCCCTGTGACGGATCGGCCGCTTGAAGATTCCGGGGGCATCTCTGTCACCAACTCGGAGGTAGAGAGTGCGGTGAATCACTCACAACGAAAGGACGCCCTGCGCCAGCAAGCGTTTTCCGAAAAGTTTAATGCCCTAAGTTCGATGGACGCATACATCGGAGCTTCCCCGAGCTGGGCTTGGTGGAGCTGCCAAACTGATATTGTTCAACCTGGAGGTGAGTAATTGGTTTTAAGAACCGAACACAAACATTAATCAAGTAGCCCAAAGCCTTGATTTGGTCAAAACGACCGAGTTAAGGATCTAAATATTGTTTTATTTATAATGTAGGCCTCAAGGCAGAAAAATGAGAACTTGGCCAAGGAACTGGTGAGCCGAACACGGGTACTAACCGTGAAGGCCGAGCTTGATCAAGTGAAGAAATTCACCCGAGAGGCGCACGGTGAGTATGTCAATTTGCTGAATGTTTCAACATTACCGTACTGATGAGAGAGAACTTTATAACAGCTTAGTCTATAGGGTAGTTGTAGAAAGATTTGGATACGGCCCGAGAATCTCAGAGGTATGTCGAATCCCAGCATGAGGCTGTCCGCTATATGTTGAACCGAAGTCTTGAGGAAAAGAAAAACCTTAAGGCAGAAAACCAATGGCAAGCTGAGCAACTTGAGAGTTTGAAAACTCAATTGTCTCAAGCCCAAGAAGAGAACCAGATCTTACAGAGGGGCATGTTCTATAAGTGCACTTATATCTTCGTAATTCTGAAAAGTACCTTTATTATATCGAGTTTAAGGGACATGCTTCATCTCATGACTAGATCTCTTGACTGGGCGGCCCGAGGAAGAAATCGGATCATTCCGAGGGAACCTACTAAAGGAACTGTCCGTCGTACATGAGCGGGCTCAGAGAGCCATGAGGAGTATGACCAAAGCGCTCTGTCCTACCGAGACGCCTCCAGACGGGATGTCCGAACTGGCTGATCGGTCTAAAGGATCCCGATGTCGTTTTGAGTTATGGAAGACGTTGGCTTGTGGAGAGGGAGCACGAGAGGCATGGGAAATGGTCAAGACCCGCTTTACCAAACATGACCTAGAGCATATGGCTCGGGTTGGGCTAGTAGGGCCGGACGGGCAAGAAGTGCCACTTCATTTGGTTTACGACCAAGTGATGCCTGTCGCTCATCTTTCGCAAGAAGATTGCACCCTGGATACCTTAATGGATAATCTTGATCAGCAGCAAGATGTTTGATTCTATGTAACTATGTACTTTAAATCAAAAACTTCTACGTCTATTCTATAAAAGTTGTCTTAACCGGCCATCGTCTTCGACCTCCCTCGCTAAGATCTTGGGAGTGTTGCATATCGAATGTCCACTGATAAAAGGAACTTAATTCGGGGAACCAGGCAATCTGGCCATTCGGTGCGAACAAACAAAACGTGCACATGGAGATATGTTATATTACTGCTTAAAGTAAGAAACATCTTCCGAACAAAATAGTTCCTCTATCAGTTCCTTCCTTCAGGTTGCTACGTAGATCGTAGATAACATGGTCGTATACTACTAGTATCTGGATAATGGCCTTTTTTGGGAAAATAATCCCAGGTAATGGTGATAAGTACCACAAGTTTTTTACTTCCATCGTAGCCGACCAATTTTCTTTTTGAGATAGCTATCTTTTGGCTTCACCCGTCTGAGGTACGTATCCGGATGATCCGATCGTAACAGTCGCAGAGGTGCTCCCTTTACCCTCTAGCCGAACAATTGGGAACGTAGAGGGTAAGCACAGGAGCGAGGCAACCCAGCTTGGCCAAAATCTTAGGTCCAATTGATGCATATACTGGCTTAAAATGATAAGGGAAGTGTGCACGCACAATAGATGTGAATTGGCACACAAAATATATAATAATTGGCTTCGAGAAGAAGCCCCCATGTGTGTTATTTATCGGATAAGACATTTGAAGATGTATGCCGAAAAACTTAACACAAGCTTGGTTTAGAAAAACACATGATGAGAAATGATATCCAATCCTGTAAAGCTAAATGGAAGGGAAATAATATGAAATAAGAAATATAAGAAAAAGGAAAAGAAAGATAAGAAATATGACGACACCGGTCTAGCCTTAAAAATGCCGAAGACGAGCTGCGTTCCATGGGTTTGGTTCGAGGCGATTGTCCGGCGGGTTGCGGAGGCGATAAGCCCCTCCTGTAAGTACTTCGTCAATGATGAAAGGGCCCTCCCACTTGGGATTGAGTTTATGCTTCTACTTCTCTGGGAGTCATAAGATGAGTTCGCCCACATTATATGCCTTCGCTCTAACCTCCCTGCTTTGGTAGCGCCAAGCCTGCTGTTGATACAAAGTAGAGCGGTCCCAAGCTATATCACGTTCTCCTTCCAAGGCGTCTAAGTCGTCCTGCCGATCTAACTCGGCCTCCTTTTCTTCGTACATGAGCACTATAGGTGCATCATGAATGATATCGTAGGGAAGGACTGCTTCTGCCCCGTAGACCATAAAAAATGGCGTGTATCCCGTTGATCTATTCGGGGTGGTACGTAGACCCCATAGAATGGAGTCAAGCTCCTGTACCCACTTGCAGTCAGATTCACGAAGAGATCGGACCAGATGTGGCTTGATGCCACTCATGATTAGGCTGTTGGCCCGTTCGACTTGTCCATTAGTCTGTGGGTGATACACCAAGGCGCAATTGAGCTTGATGCCCATGTTTGCGCACCAGTCCTTTACCTCCTGGGCGGTGAAATTGGATCCATTGTTCATTATTATGCTGTGCGGGACACCATAACAGTGTACCATGCCGCATATAAAGTCGATTACCGGTTTGGACTTAGCTGATTTTACTAGTTTTGCTTCAATCCATTTTGCGAACTTGTCGATCATGAACAGTAGATATTTATTTTTCTTGGTCCCCCTTTGAGTGGTGCGACCATATCCAGCCCCCAGTCCACGAAAGTCCAGGTGATCGAAATAGTCCAAAGAGCTGTCGGGGGCATGTGGCTTTGATTTGCGAATAGTTGACATCCAACACAATGTTGGAAAAGTGCTTGGGCGTTCGCTCGAGCGGTGTGCCAAAAGAATCTGGCTCGAAAGGCTTTGCTTACTAAGGCCCGTGCTGCAGCATGGCGGCCTCCCATGTCTGCGTGGACTTCAGCAAAAGATGTCTTCCTTCTTCCTCAGATATGCACCGTTGGAGTATCTCGGTATTGCTTTTCTTATATAAATCACCCTTGTGGACCTTATAGGCCTTGGATCGCCAAATTATGCGTCTTGCCTCTGTCTGATCATCAGGGAGTTCTTGGTGGAGAAGGTAGGCAAGGAAGGGCTCGGTCCATGGTGCGATTACTGCCATGACTCATGAGCCGAATGCATTTCTTCAATTATGGAACCGCCGACGATTTTCTCATCTCGTTCATTTCTAGTAGTGACAATATCTTCCGTACTAATGGCTCTAGCGCCCTTATTCTCATCGGGCCATACCATCGATGGCTTGAAAAGACGTTCAAGGAAGGTGTTTTGGGGATGGGGTCGCACTTGGCCCCCATACGGGCGAGTATGTCCGCAGCCTGATTGTTGTCTCTAGCGACATGGTGGAATTATAGCCCCTTGAACTGTGTGGATATTGTAAGAATGGCGTTTATGTATGCTGCCATCTTTGGGTTTTTAGCATCGCATTCACCGTTGATTTGAGAGATGGCGAGATTATAATAGCTCCGTGATGTCTACTACACAACCTTCTCCTTGTAGACTCGTATTGGGCCTCCAAGCGAAGAGTTTTGTTGCACAATAGAAATTTTCCCTCAAGTGGATGACCTAAGGTTTATCAATCCGTGGGAGGCATAGGATGAAAATGTCTCTCTCGAACAACCCTGCAACCAAATAGAAAAGAGTCTCTTGTGTCTCCAACACACCCAATAAAATGCTAAATTGTATAGGTGCACTAGTTCGGCGAAGAGATGGTGATACAAGTGTAATATGGATGGTAAATATAGGTTTTTGTAGTCTGAAAATATAAAAACAGCAAGGTAACTAATGATAAACATGAGCAAAAACAGTATTGCAATGCTTAGAAACAAGGCCTAGGGTTCATACTTTCACTAGTGCAAGTTCTCTCAACAATAATGACATAGTTAAATAATATGTAAATCCCTCACTCATGACAAAGAGTCCACTCCAAAGTCACAAATAGCAGAGAACAAACGAAGAAATTATTGTAGGGTACGAAACCACCTCAAAGTTATCTTTTCAAATCAATCATATGAGCTATCCCTATAAGTGTCACGAATAGCCCTAGAGTTCGTACTAAAATAAATCCTTAAGATACACATCAACCAAAACCCTAATGTCACCTATATACTCCAATGTCACCACGAGTACCCATGGGCTTGATTATACGATATGCATCACACAATATCAGATTCATCATGTTCAATCCAGCCCAAAGAACTTTAAACAGTGCCCCAAAGTTTCTACCGGAGATTCGAGACAAAAATGTGTGCCACCCCCTATGCATAGATTCCCAAGGTCACGGAACCCGCAAGTTGATCACCAAAACATACATCAAGTGGATCAATAGAACATCCCATTATCACCACAGATATGACATCGCAAGACATACAACAAGTGTTCTCAAATCCTTCAAAGACTCAATCCGATAAGAAAACTTCAAAGGGAAAACTCAATTCATCACAAGAAGATAGAGAGGGGAAAACTCCTGATGCTTCGTCTATATTAATAAAGCTCGCGATACATCAAGGTTGTTTCATCTCAAGAATACGAGAGAGAGAGAGAGATCAAACACATAGCTACTGGTACATACCCTCAACCTCGAGGGTGAACTACTCCCTCCTCATCATGAAGACCGCCGGGATGATGAAGATGGCCTCTGGTGATGGTTTCCACCTCCAACAGGGTGTCAGAACAGGCTCCTGATTGGTTTTTCATGGCTATAGAGGCTTGCATCCGCGGAACTCCCGATATAGGTTTCTTTCTAGGGGTTACTAGATTTATAGGAATACTTGGCGTTGGAATCACGTCAAGGGGACTCCCAAGGGGCCCACAAGCCAGGGGTGCGCCCTGGTGGCTTGTGGATGCCTCGGGACTCCTCTCCGGTATATTTTTGCTCTAGTATTTTTAATATTTTCCAAAAATATTCTCCGTAAATTTTCAGCCAATTCCGAGAACTTTTATTTCTGCACAAAAACGATACCATGATAGTTCTGGTGAATACAGTGTCAGTTTGGGTTAGTTCTAATAAAAGCATACCAAAATCATATAGAATTATTATGAACATGGCATGAATACTTTATAAATAATAGATACGTTGGAGACGTATCAACATCCCCAAGCTTAATTCCTGCTCGTCCTCGAGTAGGTAAATGATAAAATAAATAATTTATGAAGTGTGAATGCTAGGATAGTTCATAAATTTGATCAATGATAGTTCCAAACACTTTTTCTAGCATAATTATATATCATAAACAGTAGCTCATCTCATAAAACTTCTCATGATGAAGTAACAAGCTATTCACATGTTAAAGTATAGACCATAAAGTTTCTTGAAAACTAACAAACTATGCTTTCAGTCACCAAACAATTGCAATTCATCTTATTTTCAGGAAGGGTATATGTAAGAGCTTTGATTTAGCAAATTCCACATACTCAACTATCATATAGTCTTCCATGATTGCTAACACTAAAGGCATATTTTTAGAGAAAATGGCATCCGTCGAACACTGAGAAAGATAGGGGCTTAAAGTTTCGCCTCCCAACTTATTTATCATATAGATAATTATCAACAATAATAATTTATGATCAAATATATTTGAATGGCCATATATGCATGGATCTTTCCCCAACACATGACGCTTGCCAAGAGAAAAAGGCGAAATATAGGAATTGGTGAAGATCACCGTGACTCGTGCATAAAGGTAAGTACTAGAAAGTAAATGATAGGCCCTTCGTAGAGGGAAGCATTGATTTGTAGAGGTGCCAGAGCTCGAGCTTTTAAAACAGAGATGAATAATAAATTTTGAGCAGTATGCTTTCATTGTCACCATAACAACCGAGAGATCTCGGTATCTTCCATGCTAGATACATTATAGGCGGTTCCCAAACAGAATGGTAAAGTTTTTTACTCCCCTCCACCAATCAATCACACTCCACGCGAGCCGAATCCTCGGGTACCATCCAAACCAACAATATTCCTGTGGGAGTTTTGTTTAATTATTCGCATTTTTTCTTTGATTTCGGGACTGGGAATCCCTATTACCAGCCACTTTCTCGTGAATGATAGTGAATCAACACATATCGTTAGAATAACCCACCTAGCATGGAAGATACTGACGGCCCCTAGTTACTATATGAGCGATTCAGGCATACAAAATAGAATTTTATTTGAATGTTTAGAGTTTGGCACATGCAAATTTACTTGGAACGGCAGGTAAATACCACATATAGGTAGGTATGGTGGACTCATATGGAACAACTTTGGGTTTAAGGGTGTTTGGATGCACAAGTAGTATTTCTACTTGGTGCGGAAGTTTTGGCTAATATGAGGTGGAAGCAAGCACCACATGTGAGAGGATCCATAACAATATAACTTATATGCAAATATACGCAACCATAACTCATTACGTTGTCTTCCTTGTCCAACTTCAACTAATTTTCTCAAGTTTAAAATAATTAATAGGTAATCACAATCATAGAAGAGGTCCAATATAGTATATTTATATGTGAAATGTCTCTTCCTTCAATATTTTTTCATGAATGGTTCAAGTGACCAATGCGGTGTTTGCTAACTTTCAATAAATTTTACCACATATACTTCTTATATGTGAAGTCATTGCTCCCCATGGGATAAGCATATCAAACATATGTAATTTAAGATTTATTATATTCAATTCATTCAACCATTTACTCATAGGATATAAGTGAAGCAGGAGTAAATGACAAAACTACTCCAAAACATATAAATGAAGATCAATGACTAGTCAAACAATTAAGTAGCTATGTGAGGACTTTATCTCTCTATCTCACAATAAAGAGTTTCATATCTGAATATTTTATTTATACATCAAGCAAAACAAAAATAGCAGTCCAAGAATAGCACACATCATGTGAACGAATACAAATATAGGCTCAACATAGGCTAACCGATAGTTGACGAAGAGAGGTGGGATGCGTAGCATCCCCAAGCTTAGATTCTTGAGACTTCTTGAAATATTTACTTGGCGTGCCTTGGGCATCCCCAATATTGAGATTTTGTGTCTCGTTCAATCCTCTCATATCATGGTTTCACCTATTCTCAAAAACTTCATCCACACAAAACTCAAAAAGGAACTCGTGAGATAGGTTAGTACACATAAGAACAACTCAACACTTCATGTAATGCCAAGAAAAGTTGCACAATAATTTTCAAACATTAGGTACTGTATACTATCATTTCCACAATTTATATCTACCAATATAGACTATGGAAACTATAGGATAAGTAGATAACAAAACTATGATAGCAATCTGTCTAAACAGAACAGTCTGTAGAAATTTATGAAAATAGTGTAATTTTGTCACTCAAACAATTCTGAAAATTGGTAAATTCTAAGAAATTTATATTACAACACTTTTTAAAAATTTCAGAAACTTTCCACGTTCTAGTAAAATATGAAAATTCAAACACTGCAACAGAAGTTTCTGTTTTTACCCAGCACATAACAAAACATGCAACGCAAGCATCCTAAAGCAATTCTTGGAACTTTTTATTGAAACAAAATATTATAAATAACACCTACCATAAAAATAATGACGCTCCAAGCAAAACTCATATTATGTAACGAATAAACATATAGCTCCAAGTAAGATATACCGATAGTGTTGAAGACGAAAGAGGGGATGCCTTCCGGGGCATCCCCAAGCTTAGACGCTTGAGTATTACTTGGATATTACCTTGGGGGTTCCTTGGTAATTCCCAATCTTAGGTTCTTGTCACTCCTTATTCTCCTCATATCGGTGTCTCACCCAAAACTTGAAAACTTCAATCACACAAAACATAACAGAACTTTGTGAGAAGGGTTAGTGTAATAAAGATAGATCATTCACTTAGGTACTGCCAAGAAAAGATTCATAATTGTTCTCAAATAATACCTACTGTATTACATAATTCCCACAATTTATATTACTCAATATGATCTATAGGAACACTTGAAACAAGCAAACTATGCGTGCAAAACAGAATCTGTCAAAAACAGAACAGTCTGTAAAGATCTGAATGATCACCATACTTAAATTACTCTAAAAAAATTCCAAAAAATTAGTAAATATCAAGTAATTTGCATATAAATGTTGTGTAAAAATTTCAGAATTTTTGGGCGCTCCATTAAAATCAGATAATTCATATACTGGACCCAAAACTTTCTGTTTTTGCACAAAATCAAACAAGCAAGTATCCACACTATCCCAAAGGCTTTACTTAGCACTTTATTGAAATAAAAGACACAAAACATGATTACTACAGTATGTAAGTCAATGTGAACACATAAAAACAGAAGGTAAAAGTGTTGGGTTGTCTCCCAACAAGCGCTTTTCTTTAATGCCTTTTAGCTAGGCATGATGATTTCAATGATGCTCGTATAGGAGTAATAGTTGAAACATGCAAGAGAGCATAATGAATAACATGACAAGCACATTTATGTCTAACCCACTTCCTATGAATAGGGATTTTGTGAGCAAACTATTTATGGGAGCAATAATCAACTAGCATAGGAAGGCAAAACAAGCATAACTTCAAAACCTTGAACACATAGAGAGGAAACTTGATATTATTGCAATTCCTACAAGCATATGTTCCTCCCTCATAATAATTTTCAGTAGCATCATGAAGGAATTTCACAACATAACAAACACATAAATCATTCTTTACATGATCTACAAGCATAGAAATTTTACTACTCTCCACACAAGAAAATTTCTTCTCATGACTAATAGTGGGAGTATCATAAAAGAGTTGAATACTACAAATTGGTTCCACACTAAAAGAGTAATGTTCAGTGAAAGGATATTCATAATTATGACAAGTATCATAATATTAATCATCATTCTTTTTCATCGCATAAGTATCATCACAATAATCATCATAAGTACGAGGCATGCAATCATTATAACAAATTTGATCATTCAATGTAGGGGGAATAAAAAGATCATCTTCATTAAGCATAGCATCCCCAAGCTTGTGGCTTTGCATATCATTAGCATCATGAATATTCAGATAATTCATACTAACAATATTGAAATCATGCTTATCACTTAAATATTTAGTGACAAACATTTTAATAACTTCTTCTTTTAGCACTTGAGCACAATTGTCCTTTCCATCATTTTCACAAAAGACATTAAAAATATGAAGCATATGAGGCAACCTCAATTCCATTTTTTGTAGTTTCCTTTATAAAACCAAACTAGTAATAAAACAAGAAACTAAGAGATTCAATTTAAAGATCTAAAGATATACCTTCAAGCACTCACCTCCCCGGCAACGGCGCCAGAAAAGAGCTTGATGTCTACTACGCAACCTTCTTCTTGTAGACTCGTGTTGGGCCTCCAAGCGTAGAGTTTTGTAGGACAGTAGCAAATTTCCCTCAAGTGGATGAACTAAGGTTTATCAATCCATGGGAGTCATAGGTTGAATATGGTCTCTCTCGAACAACCCTGCAACCAAATAACAAAGAGTCTCTTGTGTCCCCAACACACCCAATACAATGGTAAATTCTATAGGTGCACTAGTTCGGTGAAGAGATGGTGATACAAGTGCAATATGGATGGTAGATATAGGTTTTTGTAATATGAAAATATAAAAACAGCAAGGTAACAAATAGTAAATAGCAAGCAAAATTTTGTATAAATGCTTGGAAACAAGGCCTAGGGTCCATACTTTCACTAGTGAAATTTCTCTCAACAATATTGACATAGTTGTATCATATGTAAGTGCTTATCGTGCGACAAAGAGTTCAGTCGAAAGTCACAAATAGCAGAGAAATAACAAAGAAATTGGTGTAGGGTACTAAACCACCTCAAAGTTATATTTTCCAATCAATCTTATGAGCTATCCCTATAAGTGTCACAAACAGCCCTAGAGTTCGTACTAAAATAACACCTTAAGATACACATCAACCAAAACCCTAATGTCACCTAGATACTCCAATGTCACCACAAGTACCCATGGGCTTGATTATACGATATGCATCACATAATTTCAGATTCATCATGCTCAACCCAACACAAAGAACTTCGAAGAGTGCCCCAAAGTTTCTACCGGAAAGTCAAGACAAAAACGTGTGCCAACCCCTTTGCATAGATTCCCAAGGTCACGGAACCCGCAAGTTGATCACCAAAACATACATCAAGTGGATCAATAGAACATCCCATTGTCACCACAGAAATCCCATCGCAAGAATTACATCAAGTGTTCTCAAATCCTTAAAGACTCAATCCGATAAGAAAATTTCAAAGGGAAAACTCAATTCATCACAACAAGATAGAGAGGGGAAAACCCCATATGATTCATCTATATCAGTGAAGCTCGCGGTACATCAAGATCGTGCCATCTCAAGAACACGAGAGAGAGAGAGAGATCAACCACATAGCTATTGGTACATACCCTCAGCCCCGAGGGTGAACTACTCCCTCCTCGTCATGGAGAGCATCGGGAAGATGAAGATGGCTTCCGGTGATGGTTTCCCCCTCCGATAGGGTGTCGGAATGGGCCCCCGATTGGTTTTTCGTGGATCTAGAGGCTTGCGGCAGCGTAACTCCCGATCTAGGTTTCTTTTAGGAGGTTTCTATATTTATAGGAATTTTTGGCGTCAATCTCACGTCAAGGGGGGCACGAGGCAGTGACAAGCCTGTTAGGCGTGGCTAGGGGGTGGTCGCGCCTGGCAGGCTTGTGACCTCCTCGTGGTTCTTCTATCCCAACTCCAATGCTTTGGGGGTCTCTTTTGGTCCAAAAAAATATACTAAATTTTCAGCCCATTTCGAGAACTTTTATTTCTACACAAAAAACGAGACCATGGTAGTTCTGCTGAAAACAACGTCCGTCCGGGTTAGTTCTAATAAAATCATACCAAAATCATATAGAATTATTGTAAACATGGAATGAATACTTCATAAATTATAGATAAGTTAGATACGTATCAAGCTCTTGGTTTTCTCATTGAAAACCTGAGGTTTGATTATTTAATGACAATGCGATTGCACGGATTAATATGTTATCAGTTCATTTAGATTATGTTTCCGTCGTCATTTTTGAAGGAAAACATCAACGGTTAACCCTTGTGTGTACAAGTGAGTGGTTCCTTCAATTTCTTAACAAGTGCTTGATAGGTTTTTGGTGAATTCAAAATTTACACAATTTCATTTTTGTTCTATTCTTCATCCTTCGACCGGATATTTCTTGTCAAAAGTGATCTATCCATTGTAGTGTTTACATTCTTCTTTCCGAGTTCATTTGTTCGAGTGTGACCTTTCATTACTCTTCGATTTTGCGTCATCTTCAATCCTTTGAACCTGTTCTTTCTAAATTCATTTTACATTCATCAAATTCTTTCCATTTTCCTATTTTCAATTCATGCTTTGTGATGTTCTGTGTGCACAAACTCCAAATTCATGCCATCCTTTTTCCAATGGCAACACATTAAGTCATCTCCAGCATGTTACTCCTTTCATTCATATTTTTTGTTACATTGTGATTTTCATTCTTCGAGGTGTAATATTTTGTCTGCTTTTAATTAGAATTGTCTGTGTTTTATTTATTTCTAATTCATTTGAAATGAGTTTTAGTTATGATACCATGTTTTGTTTTAATATCTACTTCTGAAAAGGGAGTTGGTAGCTTCGCCACCATAGTTTATTTTTGTTTGTTTGTTGCCTCACCTTCCATCACCCATTCGACTGTCTTATTTTCTCCCTGTCTTTAAAAAATCCCATTAAAGGCGAGATCATGTTTCGTGCTTACTGCAGCAGGTGTTGATTCAATTCAATAACGTAAATAATAGGTAATTAAGAAGTCGGAAATCGCACCATCTATGTGAGATCACCTTCCTAAAAACAGACATAAGATTTTTCTCAATGACCTTCCAAAACAAAATAAGATATTTGTCAATGTGCTACCATTCATTTGTTATCATTATCTCTACGATTAAATGGGAATCAAAGCTTTCTTAATACAACAAAAATAGCATATTGTTTTATTATATCTTACCAAATCACATATATTTTCTATCTATCAAATCACATACATCTCTACTATTAGAAGGGAGTTGGTAGGACGGTACACATGGTTTACTTTTCCCTTCACGGTTTATTTTCGCCTTCACCTCCCACCACCCCTATAGGTTGATTTTTTTCTTCCTTGCACCCCCACCTGTATGGTAGCATACAAGTTGTGGGACTACCACGGACAGTCATTCATGGATGCAACCGTATTATATTTATTGTCAATAATACAGAGCATCAGGCATGCTACATTCTCAAATCAAGTGTGTTCATTCAAACATCAAGAAATATGTTAAGAAAATGTGGCATGCAATACTCGTAGGCCTTGCAGAAATGAATCCACTTCAAGAAGCACCTCAAATGTGTAATATACTCTCTTTGCCAACCATTTATGGGAAATTAATTTGGAAATCAAACGATTAATCAATCTAGAAATCAAATCTCTACTCGTGAAGCTTCACCTCCATGGTTTATTTTCGTCTCGGTTTTTCGCCTCAGCTCCCACCAATACTTCCACTAATTTATTTTCTCCCTCTTACTTAATCACGTTCCGCCTCAGATCTTGTTTCGTGCTTACTATGGTAGGTGTTGATTTCATTCAATCACGTAAATAATAGGTAATTTAAAATTCAGAAATCGCACTATATACGTGAGATAATCTTCCTAAAAAGCAGACATAAATTTTTTATTGATAACTTCCAAAACAAAATAAGATATTCCTCAATGTGTTGCCATTTATTGTTATCGTTATCTATACTATTAAATGACAATCACAACTTGCCTAATACAAAAAATAACGTATATTTTTTCTTATCTTACCAAATCACATATATTTTCTATCTTACAAATCACATATATCTCTACTATTAAAGGGGAGTTGGTAGGCTAGTACATATGGTTTATTTTATCTCCATGTTTTTTTTGCTTCCACGGTTCATTTTTGCCTTCACCTCCCACCACCACCCATCTATGCTGATTTTGTTTCTTCCTTGCACCCCCACCTCTGCGGTGGCAAAAAGGTTGTCGGACCGCCACGTATACTCGTTCGTGGACATGGTCATATTATATTTATTGCGAGTCACATAGAGAGTCGGCCATGCTACATTCTCAAATCAAAAGTACTCATTCGAACGTCAAGAAATTTGTTAAGAAAATGTGGCATACAATACTCGGTAGGTCTTGTAGAAATGAATCCACTTCGAGAGGCACGTCAAATGTGTAACATACTCTCTCCGTAAAGAAATATAATATTGTTTAGATAACTAAGGGAGTATCTATTATAAAAGGGAATATTTATGTAGTCATCGCTCATAGCAGCCATTTATAGGAAAATAATTTGGAATCAAACACTTAATCAATTTGGAAATCACCATTAATGCAATTAATTAGCTAGATAGTTAATTACATATGCAAATAATTAGGTCCATTTAAATAGGATGTTTTTCGCACGAATCAATTTGGACACGGGGTCATGAATGCAATTGATTAATTAATTATGTAGATAGTTAATTATGTCTACATATAATTGGAAGTAGAGATTTCTTCCAAGTGAGGCAGATAAGTAATTGATTTGGTTGGCAGTTAATTAGTCATGTAGAGAATTAGGAAGGCAGTTGATTATTTGTGTAATTAATTAATTAAGAAGACATTTAATCGTGATGAATCATTTTGAAAGCGCTCGTGGGCAAGAATGGTTAACAGTCTCTTAGCGACATGGTCGAGTATGGCTTGCTAACATGGACAATTGCCACCATGCGTCGCGATATGGGTGACTAAGCGTTCACCAAGATGGATGATGACCATGCTCTGTAGTATATCCACACGCTGACGGTTATCCAAACGTTCGCGAGGGAGGACAACACGATACTACATTGGTCAGGTGGTACATGTTGTACTAGAAAGGAAGAGTGTTTCAAGAATAAGCGACCATGTGGTCCATGATGTTGGAGAAGGAAAGAACGTTCTAGAAAATAAAGAAAAAAATAAAGAAAAGGTATTCTAGAAAATAAGTAGGAAAGAGAACTAAAGCTGACAAGGAATGAGGAAGAACAAGATGAGGTCTCACCGACGAATGCACTCATATTGATGTGGTGCTGGTTAACGCC
This sequence comes from Hordeum marinum, assembly GCA_022496015.1. Lineage (NCBI taxonomy): Eukaryota > Viridiplantae > Streptophyta > Magnoliopsida > Poales > Poaceae > Hordeum > Hordeum marinum. The sequence continues at coordinate 354,158,116 of CM039675.1, forward strand.
AACGAAACGGGTTTGCGAAGAGGCTAGGACCATAAGATGTAGGGGGCGGGCGAAGAAGAGAAGAATGAAAAGTATCCTTTCTAGCAACAATGGTGTGTGGGCTGGAGGTGGAGTTTATTTGTGAATAGGAATATGTTCAGGTTGCTAGTCACCCTCACGTTAGTGTGTATGTGTGTTTTATCCTGCTTCATCAGTTGCAGAAGAGGGACATATCATATCGTTTCATCATGACATTAACATTTTGAATTGAAGGGGGATATGATAAATGTAAGAAAAATATTGGCGCATGTTGCGATACAGTTAGAAACCCTGGAAAAAATGACATTTACTATGTGCATTTACAAAGTTGAATGGAGATTTGAAAATGATCTCTATAGTTATTTGTTATTTTGTGGCCATAGTATAAATACATGTGTTAGTTTAACCCACACTATTATATTGTAAATATTAAAAAACTGCCATGTTGCAACGAACAACGAAGGTGGGGTGGACGTCATCCTGTCTAAAGGAGAGGGCTCCAATGAGAAATGTCCTCTAACAGCATGTCTAGCAGACCCCTTATAAGGCTAGCCCTTATAAGGGGTTTATGGTTCATGTTTTTCCTCTTATAAGGGGCGAATTTAGCTGTGGCAGAACATAAACATCATGTGAAACTATAAACTTTGAAAAAAAACTTCTGCACAAAATATGAACAAGAAACAGTAGTGGATAGAAGTTGATCGTCGATACATATATGAGTTCATTGATTTATATAGGGTAGATTCGTCAAACTCCCGCCTAACCCTAACCTTAACTGCCCAAAGTGGGGCTCACTAGAGCCCTTCAAGTGTGGCAGCGATGCTGCGGCGTGGCGACGTTCACTCGTTGTTGTTAGAGGAGGAGAGGTCGATATACATGGAGTCTTGTGCATCGGCTTTGCGGCGCCACACCTTTAGCTTCTTGTCGAACTCCCACGCCTTGGCGAGGCCCTACTCGTATAAGACGTGGTTGATCTCCTTGTCCTGGCAGTGGCATTGCGCCACCTCCTCCTCCTCCCATGCACTACGCTCGAGAATGGCTGCCTCGATGGCGTACGCCTCAGAGGAGGGGGAAGGTAGTCCTCCGGCCCGACAACGCTAGCGAGCAGCCGCTCTGGCTCGGGCTCCCTCTTCACTACGGGGAGCGGTGGGATCTCCTCTACATCCCTCTTCACAGCGCAGAGCGGCGTGTGCGAGCTGCTCACGCCAGAGATCTGAGACTGCCAACGATCGTACTCCTCTATCTTGCGGCGGGGGAGGGACGCCGGAGTCTCAAGGCCGCGGTTGGCGTACCACCGGGCGGCCAGCTTCCTCGCCGCATCGGAGGCGACGTGCCTCTTCCACTTGGGGTCCTCGCCACCACCGCCCACATACTGCACCACATGGTGGAGTGAGGCGGTGAATTTGGCTTGCCAACAGCGAGAAATCAAAGAAGAAAAGGGGAAATACGGCAGAGGGGGTAGGGTTTCGCCCCGTATAGCGGTCGCAAATCCGTAGATATGTTGTGCAGGGGTTTTTCAGGGCCACTGTGAACTTTTTACATGTCGGGGCGACTATAGCCAGGTCTGGCCCAAAAATGGATCAAACCCATATAGTCGCACAAATTATACAGGACGGACACTCATACAATGTCTGCTATAGATGCTCTTACGACGGGAAACTGAGCGGGAAGGAAAGGGTCCAATAGGAAAAGAGAAATGTCCTATTACGGCAAGAAATCGAGCGGGAAGGGGAGGGTCCGACAGAAAAAGGAAAGGTTGTGTCATGGGATGAGGTTTTGTGTTGGGCCCGCATATTGAAGATAACATTGTAGGATCGAAAGTAAGTCTAGAGGGGGGTGATTAGACTACTTGGCCAAATAAAAATTCTACCTTTTCCCAATTTTAGTTGTGGGTAGATTTTAGCAATGATAGCAAATCAAGCACACCTTACACATGCATGTCTAAGAGTATAGCAGCGGAAAGTAAAGACAAGCACATGTAGTAGAGGGTAGGGATAGAAGATCAAACGCAATTATATACATGAAGATTTTTCCCGTGTTCTGATAGGTGGCGCGATCATACATCCACGTTTATGAAGTCTTCAACCTATGAAGGGCTTCACCCATAAGGGTCCACGAAGTAGCAACCTTGACTATTCCATAACGGATTTCGTCCACAAAGGACTAGCCTCACTATGGGTAGATATTCATGAAGTAGGCGATCTCCTTGTCAATACAAACTTCTTGGTTCAACTCCACAACACAAACTAGGAGGCTCCCAAGCAACACCTAACCAATCTAGGAGGCACCACCCTCCAAAAGGTAATAGGCTTGATAGTGATGATGAACTCCTTGCTCTTGTGCTTCAAGATGATAGACTCCTCAACACTCAATCACTCTCTCACAGATTTGGCTTGGCAGAAGAGATTGATTGGGTGGAAAGCAACTTGGGGAGGCTAGAAATCAAGATCCATATGGTTGGAGTGGATGATCTTGATCTCAACACAAAGGTAGGTGGTTCTCTCTCGGAAATTTGGATATGGGAAGTGGGGAACTATTCTGAGTGCTTCTCTTGCGAGTGGGATGTGGTGGTGGGGTATATATAGGCATCTCCAAAATCTAACTGTTACACCATTATTGGCCAACTCGCTGAAATCGAAGTAAAACTCGGTTGTACCGATTTGTTCAAAATGTTGCAAGTTTAGGATTCTAGGTGATACCGATATGACGTTCTCGGTAGTACCGATATGAGTGGAGGGTAGTTTCCAAACTCGGCGAGACCGATCCATAAAACTCAGAAATTCTGATTCTATAAATTTAGTCACCTGAATCTTGGTCACCGAAACTCGGTTACACCGATGTAGTACTTGGTTCTACCGAGAATTTAGGGTTTGGCTAGGGTTCTGTGTGGGGAGAAAATCGGTAGGGCTGAGTTAGAAACTTTGTGGCATCGATTTTGCATGATAGGGTTTAGACAAAGTATTTTCTAGGAGAGCCTGTGGGTATTTTTGGTGGCTAGAACTTCTGCACGTGGAGCATTTTGTTCACCACATTACCTCACCCCCTTTTAATAGTATTGGCTTTCCTATGGATTGAAAGTGATTTCTCACAAAGTAAAATGTAGAGTCTCCTTGCTTGAAGCTTTCCCAATTCCATTCCTTGCATCTTGGGGTCTCCTCACAATCTATAGCGATCCCATCATTGGACTTTTCCTGAAATATACTTAGTGTAAACATGAGTCCAATGAGATATATGTTGTTATTAATTACCAAAACCACCAAGTGAGCAAGTGTGCTTTCAGTCTCCCCTTTTTTGGTGATTGATGACAACGTATAGATCAAAGCTTCGACATATGATATAGTTAATGAATAAAATCATCGATTTGAGAAGTATGTGATAAGTAAGAGGTCCCCCTAAATTTGGGCACTACGTGAATTTGCATTAGAATGCAAATGCACAATCAATTAGGTTCATGGTGCACTCTTCCATGTCACATACAGTTTGCTGGTGTGTGAGAATAATATGAATGAACAACATAGCACAACACATCAAGCAAGAAGTGAATGATCATCGCATAATCATCTCAAAAGATAGGAAGTAGTAGCAACACATAAGAAGTGTATGATCAAACACCAAACAAGTTTAACACCAACGATAAACCAAAAGATTGTAAAGTTTTGGAGAGCGATAAAAAGCAACTCTCTCTCTCTCGAAGCCCTATGATCTATACAACTTAAAATTCACAATCGATTAGGTTCATGGGGCACTATTCCATGTCACATACAGGCCCAGTTCTTTTGAGCAGATTCTAGAGAATCCCAGTCCCGAAAATCCCGATCCAAAAGAACTCGACTGACCTTCCAAAATCTCGACCGGATTCTGTAGAATCCTAGTGCAATTCAAAATCTTTATAAAATATGGTTTTTCCCACAATCTTAGGATTCTCGCTACTCCCACAAAAGAAAACGTTTCAAAATAACTATGTACCCCTATTGTATCAGGTTATTACGTGCAAAGTGCCACCGACGGGTCCAGTGAAAAAAACCGAACGCACCCATGTTCCCGCATCGATAGCTCTGTTCTCGCATCGGTAAAGCTCCCATACATCTCGCGCCCACCTCACCGCTTCCGCAGGTCCTCGCCGCCGCCGCCGGCCAGTCCCTCGCCGCCCCCGCCGGCCAGGTCGGCCTTGCAGACCTCTCTGCCATGCAGTCCGCCCTGCCCCTTTGCCCCACCCCGCCCCGCAACTCGGCTAGGGTTGCCGAGCCACCGGTGGCCAGGCTGTCACCTCCCCACTGGTCAGGTTTGCAGCCCTCCCCGCCCCCGAAGTCCTCCCCGCCCCGCAGTCGGCCCTGTCCCTCAGCTCCGCTCGCCCCGCATCTCGGCTAAGGTTGTCGAGCTGCCGGCGGCCAGGCTCATGCCGCCGGCGGCCAGGGCCTTCCCGCTGCTGCTCCTCGATGGCCTCCCGCTGCTGCTCCTCGATGGCCTCCCGCTGCTGCATCTCGGCGGCCTCCAGTTGCTACATCTCGACGCCAACCAACGCCTTCAGCTACAGTTGGACGTCCTCCGGCGCTGCACCTTGACGGCCACGAGCAGCCCACGCGAGGAGCAGACCACGCCCATGCTCATGGTGAGGAATCCATTCTTTCATTCACTCTGTTTCCTTATTCATGTAATGCAAAAAAAGCATGTACTGATGATAGCTGATGCTGATAGATAAATGTGATAATGTGTTGATGGATTGATGATTGAATTTGTAAGATGGATGGATTGATTGATGCTTGAATTTATTATATGCTTGTTGATGTCAGTGTTAATGTGATAATGTTGAATGTACTATTGTGATTTAAGCTATTTGCTAGTACAATTGTGAACCAAGTTATTTAAAGTATTTTTTATGAACTGTGTTGTATCTAATATTACATTGTATGCATGTTGTTGTGGTAGATGGATATTTCCAAGAAGATTGCCAAAAAGAAACAAGATGATAAAGAATTTGAGGCGGCCATGGTTGCATTTGCTATGGATGTGGCGTCATCAAGTGTGACACTGCCGTATGCACCAAGAAAGTTACATCTTGTTACAGGCCTCCAATGGGTAGAAGAGAAGGAAAAATATGCAAAAGCTTTTTATGCTATGTTTAGAATGAGGAGGTCAGTGTTTCACACATTGCATGATCTGCTAGTTCAAAGCTATGGGCTTGAGTCAACTTGCAACATATCATCTAAAGAAGCATTGGCACAATTTTTATGGACTTTGGGTACATGTCAGACCACTGATAATGTCGCGGATCGGTTTGCACATAGTTGTTCAGTTATTAGCAAAAAATTCCACGAGGTTCTGGAGTGTGTAGACCGCATCGCTGACGATTACATTAGACCAATTGATCCAACTTTCTCTGAACCTCATCCAATACTTACAAAAATGAAGTTTTGGCCTCATTTTCAACATGCTATTGGAGCCATTGATGGAACACACATTTAGGTGATTGTGCCCAAGGAGTTGGAGCCCGAACACAGGAATAGAAAAGGTTACACAAGTGAAAATGTTATGGCAGTGTGTGATTTCGATATGAGGTTCACGTTTGTTGTTCCTGGATGGGCCGGATCTGTTCATGACACACGTGTATGGAGCGATGCCATAGTTCGTTATGATCACTTTCCACAACCCCCCACAGGTAATCTATCTCATGTGTCCATATAGTTATATTCAAGATGGTGTGGTATAAATTTATAATGTGTTATGTTTATGTCCCATTGTAGATAAATATTATCTTGTCGACTCTGGATATCCAAACATGGTTGGTTGTCTAACACCATACAAAGGGCAACAATATCATGTACCAGGTTTCCAACAACACCTGCGAGTTGGGAGATATTAGACATTCAACCATCGGCATTCTTCTTTGCGAAATGTCATCGAAAGAACATTTGGTGTTCTGAAGATGAAATGGCGAATTCTCGAAGGCATACCTCGGTACAAACCGGAGACCCAAAAGATGATTGCCACTGGATGCATGTGTCTCCACAATTGGATCCGTGATAGCAAGTTACGTGATGAGCATTTTGACAAGTTTGACAATGATGCATACATGCAACCTCCATTGCCGTTTACAGGTGCCAATGCTCTACCACCAAAAGATGATGGTACCATGAACGCAACACCTAAGGCGATTGCTGCTAGTCTCGTACCTTGAGATTATTATTATTTTTTAGTTTATGGACTTTTTATAATGAACAAAACTTTAAATCTATTGTAATATTTAGCACTTTTTATGACATTCGTGAATCGCTTTTGTTACTGTTAGAAACAACAAAGTGTTAACAATTCATCAAACAACTTCTGTCTAAGGGTAGTCCAGACATTTCAAAACACAACACTTTCCAGAATCTCAAATTACAATCTCCGAAAAGAACTTGACGACGAATTTGGGAGAAGCATATTTTGGGAGAATTTTCCAAAATCCGGATTCTGTAGAATCCTGGGAGAAAAGAATTGGCCCACGGCTTGGTGGTGTGCGAGAATAATATGAATGAACAACATAACACAACACATCAAGCAAGAAGTGAATGATCATCTCATAAGCATCTCAAATGATAGGAAATAGTAGCAACACATAAGAAGTGTATGATCAAACACCAAACTAATTTAACACCAACGATAAACCAAAAGATTTTAAAGTTTTGGAGAGCGATAAAAATCAACTCTCTCTCGAATGCCCTATGATCTATACAAATTTTCCCCCTTTGGCAACAAGTTACCAAAAAGTTCAAAGGTATAGGACTAATCGTGTCTCTAGGACTGATCTCCTCCGGTTGTTGATGTAGGAGTCAAGAGAACTGCTTCTGCGAAGACTTCTATAGATGTCATGGAAGGAGTTGGGTAGACACTGGAGGTGCTAAAGGAGCTGGTGGAACTGAAGGAACTGTAGCAGGGGCTGATGAAGATGGTCTCAACTCTGGAGTTGGTACTATCATAGATCTGGCCTGGGTCTTGAACCGAGTGCTAGGCTGGAGAGGGTGACTGTCATCATCATCATCATCAGAGGTGTGAGGAAGAGGTACTACATCCACTTCCTTCTTGATCTCATCAACAGTTTTTGTTAGCACATCAACCTTGTTGTTTAGTGTGTGGAACTTGTCCTCAACATTCCTTTCCAGACTCTTCTGGTTCTTCAGAATCTTGGTGATGTAATTTTGCATGCCTTGGATAGAGCTAAGAATAAGGTTCATCTGTTCATTCATAGTCCTTGGCACTGGAGCGCTAGTGGCTCTGGCTGCCTCAGTTGCTACCTGTGTAGTAGATGAAGTGGGATGATCTGGGTTCATCACCATAACATTGTCCTCAAACTCAGGCTAGAGTGGCATATGAGGTCGATCAAGGGCATATACATTCTTTTCAAGCTTGGAGTTGATAAGATTTTGAATGTATGGAGCATATCCACATGATCTCTTTTGATCAGCAACAGTCCTGTTCACAGCCTCAACTATCAAATCCATGACCCTAAATCTGGTGTGAAGGTCAATGTGAGGCAGAATGTTGATGGAGAATCATCGGATCATCTTGTCATCTACTGACTTGGGCATCAAAGTATACCTCATGATGATGTCAGTGGTGGTCAGTCCTGCCTGCAGATAGTATACTGAGCCAAACTTATGTGAATGTACATAGTCAGCAAGAATCACCTTGTACATCTTAGCCATGGAATTCTGATTCCTTTTTGCATCAGATTACACATCCAAATCACCATATTGCACTTGTGGGTCTCCTAAGACAGTAGCCCACTCTTCCATGGTTGATTCATACCTCACACCTTCTGTCATCTAGACAATTCTACCATCACCATAAAAGTGAGTTGTGGAGTAGAATTGCATGATCATCTCATCATTCCAATGGGTCAACTCTCTACCAACAAATGCATAAATGTAAATGGCCTTGAAGTTCTCTTGCACATGGGGGAAGTAATCCTCATTCTCCTTAATGTAGCCCCAGTCTACATATCTCATATCACTTATAGCTGGACTCTTGTCAAGGAGAACGGTCTCATAGAAATCTTGTTGCTCTTTGGTGTAGAATATGTAGTCTACATCAGTCCTTCTCCTCTGAGAATATGGATCAATAGCTCTCCATTCCCTCAGCTCTGAATCCTTCATCTTCTTCATGTCCTCAGCGATAGGATGGTTGTCATTGTGCTCTGGAAGGTGAGGTCTCAGCTTCCTCAAAACAGTCATCTCATCCTCTTCAGCAGCAGCTCTGGCGGAGGAACCCTTGTTCTTGGCTGTAGCGGGAACATTCTTGGTTGTCCTCTTGGACTTTGGAATTGTGGGCTTCTTGGGAGTAGCTGTCTTGATCTTGGATGGGGCATGGCTAGTCATGGCATCAGCAAGCAACTTATTCTTCTTCTTGGGAGGAGCCTTGGCAGCTGGCTCTTCCTGTTACTCAGCTTCTTCTGAATCTTCATACATGGAAGTAGGTCTTCCAACATCATGAACAATCCTCTTTCTGCTCCTCTTCTTCTCAGCTGGCTTCTTGGGCATAGAGCTTCTGGCAGGCTCAATAGACATGGATGCCCTAGCACTCTCTGGTGCTCTCATGGCTTCAGGACTGGCATATTCCTTTCTTACCGGCCTCCTAGATGAGGTGGCCTCTATTGCAGACTTCTTAGCAGCTTCCTCTGCTTTATCTTGCCTTTGTTTGGCAAGAACTTCATCTTACACAAAGTCTGAATCTTCTTCATCAGAGTTCAACTTCTTCCTAGCTCTTGTAGCAGCCTTGGGCAACCCATGAGAACTTGGGGTGCCTGGTTCTTCTGAAGAAGGAGAACTGGCCTAAGGAATAGTGCTTGGATCTGCATCAACACTAGGCTCTCTGAAGTCATTCTCGCTGTCCACTGAATCTGACATACAGACCTGTGAATAGAGCATAGAGGAGCAGTGGGGTTGAGTCATCACAAAACACAGAAGTTTTTCAAATTTGAACAAAATTCTTAGTTTTAACTTTATGCAAAATGGATTTTGGTACCACCGAGTCAAGATTTTTGGATGCACCAAGACATATTCTCTGCTTCACAGAAACTTGGCAGTCACTTTGGTGTTACCAAAAAATGACCGATCGGTTTCACCGAGACCATTCTCAAAAACCCTAGAACCAAATCGGTAGAAACGATTTTTTTGACTCGATGTCATCGAGATGCATTTTGCGGATGGCTAAACCTAAGATTTTCTCGTTAGCTAATGTAATGAGTTTTCTAGTGGGATGGGAAATTGCATACGGTGGATTATCGATGGGACTATCCTAATGCACATGAGTCGAAAAGAGGAGCGCACAAGGGGACGAAACCATACCCTAGTTCGGTGACGAATCCTCTAAGGCGACGGAGGTGGCGTAGATTCCGTCGACGACGGCGATTCCCAACGGCGGAGGCGCATGGGGAGGCAAGGGCAACGACCAGGGGGTCCGGAGTGGCAGTTTTGGGGTTTGGAGGAAAAGACTTTTGGCGATTGAATTTCAAAAGTTGAGTCCGCCAAGCTATATACCCCTTAGTGTCAGTGAAACCGATTGGAACGTTTCGGTGCCACCGAGTTGCCTAACTGTCAAGAGACAAGGAGACTCGGTGTAACCGAGATTTCTTGATTGGTTGTACCGAGGTTAAAAACCTAGATCAACTCAGTGCTTCGATGGAACTGAGTTTGTGTAGTTGGTTACACCGATATACACAAAGAGGTTTTGGAATGCAGCTCTTGTCGACACGGTACTCCGAGTGCTCCTCACACAGAGGGTTCGAGAAGTGCTTGTTCAAGTTTTGTGATGTAGCATGAATAGAACTTGAGACGAGAAAGCATAAAGCTAGAGAGGGGTCCTAGGAATTCTTGTACATCCAATTGGCAAATGAAAACCGAAAGCCAAATAGCAACAATTGGATATCCTCGAATGAGTAAAGATATGCAGACCAACATGCCCATACAATAAGATGTCAAATGAAAACATGGCAAACATGCACAAACGCTCTAGCATCTATCAAGCACTTTGGCAATGAGGTAGTCATCTATATATGAGTATATTGACTTAGGAGGCAAGTAAGAATACTTGATGATAGGGCATACTCATCATTTAAGCATAAGTGGGGTTGCCACTTTTACATAAAGCTTGTTAATGTTTTCACAATCTAAGAGTTGCTTTAACTCAAGTCTTAGACCAAAGCTCCCCTTGATGTGACATCCCCCCTAAGAGGGATAAACTAACCTTGGGTTTTGTCGTAGAATACTTCATGTGGGTGATGTAGTGGTGGATGCTCATGGTTGATGAAGATCATCTTGAGTTGGGAGCAATCCTTTTTGTTTCTTACTCTCCTCACCTACATGGGTTAGTCCCAAACACAAGAGGCAAATACAAGGATATCTATGGACATGGAGTGCAAAGTGTACATGATGATATCCATGGATTCATTAATTACCTTGTCCCTTGCTTACCTTTGAGGGAATGTGTGACTCCTTGAACTATTGCATAATGTTGATGTTGATTGCAACTAGTCCTTGCCAATAATGAATGTGAGTGAATTCTATTGGCGGGGTCACCCTTCAAGAACTTCTCTATATCTTCTTCTGGGGGACCAACATCGATTTGATGGGAATCCTTGGAGTAAGTAGCACTTGTAGAAGTTGAGCTTGTAGAAGCCTTGGGAACCCACTTAACCAAAACTTGGGGTTCATCTTCATATGAGTCAATCTCCTCTTGAAGCTTGTCCTTGACCTTGAGGTTGTGGTCTTGTGGTGCAAGGTCATCTTGAGATTTTGTTCCCTTGGGAAGAGTGTGTTCATACTTCTCCCTTTGAGGAACAAACTTGGGCTTGGGGTATTGACCTTCTTCCCATTCAACTCCATTTGCGTTGCAGTAGCCAATGCTATGGTTCTTTCGGTATCCTCCATGCTTGCGTACAATTTCGTCAAATTTCTTACATCTGGCAAGACTTTTGTAGATACCCTTTTCTATAATCCCTTTTAATAGATCATTTTCTTGCTCAAGTGTAACTTGGCGAAGAGAGTCGTTAGTGGGATCAATAGAACTACTAGAAGCAATATCATTAGATTTATCATTTTTATTGTTGGTAGTTAAAGAACCTTTCTTGCCTTTGTTACTAGTTTGCTTAGCCTTAACTTGTGGAATGAATGCAGACAAGAGAAGTCAATTGGCAGGATAAGAGTAAGTCTTCTTTCGAAGATTGCATTTGATAGATTTAAGGATTTCATGTTATTGCTCCAAATTGAGCTTCTCGAAGCGGAGATTCTCGTGAGTCCTTACAAGTTCTCTATGATATTCTAGAGTAGATTCGTGGGCTAACTTGAGAGTGTTTAGTTCTTTATTTAGTCGCTCTATTTCCAAATTATCATCATCACACGACTTATCTTGACTAGAGTGATTACTAACAAGTTCAATTTGACTAGTATCACTAGATTTGTCAAATAGCAAGTCATCATCTCCTAGTAGGTCATCCTCATCACTATTGAAATCAAGATATTCGGGGTGTGATACCTTGGGGAATTTAGCCATGAAGCAACTTCCACTCCCTTCATTTGTCGAATCAAATATGTCGTAGGAGTTGGAGGAAATGAGTGCAAGTCCGGCAACACCTTCATCTTGACTATAGTCGGAGTCGGAGTGGTAGCTTCTCTCGGAGTGGTGGTCGCATTTGGAGCTGGAATCCCATTCACCAACATGAGCTTGATGTCTTCTTCTTGAGTAGCTCTTGGTGTAATTGTCCTTCTTCTCCGAGTCCCTACTTCCCCTTGAGGGTCTTCGTTCATAACGATTATCTCTACTCCTTCTATCTCTCCGAGGTGACGCATCTCTTGAGCTCTTTCTGGTGACTCTTCCCTTCTTTTGTGGGGGGTCATGATGAGGATATGTACCTAGGGTAGGGTCCTAGGCCTGACCTACATACCCTACCTAAGGACACTATATTGGAGGACTTGAAGATTACAAGAGAGATTCCGACTGGATTCACCATGGCGCTCAAGTCACTCGACAATAAATCTACTTGGAGGCTTCTCCCTCCACTCGACAGTCTCCTGTCACTTGGAAGATCTAGCTACCGGTCGATGCTAGAAAACCAGAAGCCATACCAGGGAGGTCAACAGGCAGGCATTCGGCCGGTCGTCATTAGTGGCATTTATTATGTACATTACCAGTAACACACGTCTTTTTTCCCATGATCGAACCCTTGGATGCTTGGCGCTTATGAGCGGCAGCGTACTCTATATAAGTCGCCCCTCCCCTCTGGCACAGGGATTCACACCCCCTATAACACATACTATCCCCACGACAAGAGCTCCCGAGCATTGACACGTAGGGTTGTTACCTCCACGAGAGGGGCCTGAACTCATACATCTGTGTGTACACCCTCGTCGTAGCTAGGACTTTGCCCTCTCCCTTCGTACCCCTATCTTCTAATGTCAGACTCGTTCCCACGACAGTTGGCGCCCACCGTGGGGCAGCGTCTAAGCGACTTCCGGCGAGGTTGCATTTTTCCCCTTCGTCATGTCTTCCGACGGTGCTTTGTTCCTGGGCCACGAGATCCGTCTCGGAGCGCTCACCTTCATCGCCAACAATTCGGCATCGCTTCAGGAGGCGCTCTAGATGTTGAGGCGCTCTCGATCCGCCGGGCGGCACACTTCCGTGCGAGCTCCTATGGTGTTCTTCTACGGCAGTCGTCGACTCCATACTCTACGGCCCTCCCCGCTGTTCGCCGCCTCAACCGATCTGGTCGCTCACGGCTCCAGCGCTAGGTGAGGCATGCGGTGGCTAGCCAAGTTTCGTCTCCGTGGATTACGGCAATCGAGCATGTCGAGTCACTTCACGGCGTATTTGACTTGGAGTCAAATCAACCTGACGTTCCCTTCGAGTGTGAGAGTTGCGACCCTGCAGCAGAAGTTCTTATGGCTAGTTCACATTAGAGCCCACCACCTGGCTTCGGCCGTGGTAGGCATGAGGCTAGTGGGGCATTGAATGACTAGCAACACCGAGATGAGGAGGTCCTCCATACGCCCATCGTTAGTGCGACCGTTGAGGCCCAGGCCTTGGAGGCCACGCGCATTCGGCTCGAAGAGCTTTAGAAGGAACTTGACGAGCGTGCTCGCCAGCATTCACGACCTCCGAGTCAATGTCAGCGATAGCTGTTTCCGATTGGTTCTCAGAACAACATTGATATATACCGCACTCTGGTCTTAAATGTTTTAGCAGCGACTAGGATCACAGATTCCATTCAGCCGTCACGTTCAGAGGCCGGTAGAAGTTTGTTGTAGATCCGAGCGTTGCTTGATGCAGGACAACGCCAAAACTCAGTTGTTTCTCAGTCGCGCAATAGAATACACAGCAATTCACCAAAGGCAGACACCGTTCAGTCAGCGCACAGTCCAGGTTCGCCTATGTGCCGCAAGGGCGGAGGTTTCCGTGAAGATCAGTATTGGGATCAGGGACGAGATCAGTTTCACTACGATGACCACCATTGTGTTCCTACTCCTCCGTGGAGTGGTCCGTATGTGCCCCGGCACCAGGACGATAGGCGTCCGTTCTGTGAGGAGCGGAACCCAGGGTTTGATGCAAGAGACGTCCTCACTCAGAGGCGGATAGACAGAGGCACAGCCCACAAAGATGGTTATGACAGAGATTACCCGAATGGTAGCAGTGATATTATTTCTGGTCTCGAGTGTTTTAGCACAGCCATTCGTTCTGCAGAGATTCCCTCCAAGTTCAGGTTGGCGGCTGGGATAAGCAAGTTTTCTAGCAAGTCAAAGCCGGAAACGTGGTTGGATGATTACCAAGTGGCCGTACAGATCGGTGGGGGCAATGACAACATAGCAATGAAGCATTTGTCCTTGATGTTGGATTGTTCGGCCCGAGAGTGGCTGAATCGTTTGGCTCCTTCTAGCATCCACTTCTGGGAGGATCTGGCCCGAGTGTTCATCAGAACTTTCGAGCGCACCTGCAAGCGTCTTGCTGGTTTGATTGATTTGCAGCATTGTGTTCAGAAGCCCAATGAATCCTTGAGAGATTCCATTCAGCGCTGGTCCACTTTGCATCATACAGTGGAGAATGTTTCTGAGCATCAGGCAGTTTATGCTTTCAAGGCCGGAGTGAAGTACAGAGAGCTTTACCTGAAGTTCGGGTGAACAGGTGATATTTCACTGAGTAAGATGATGGAAACTTCCACTCGATACGCCAACGGCGAAGAAGAAGACCGCCTTCACAGCGGCAAAGGAAAAGCAGTCGACAATGATGCCGGCGGCAATTCCAGTCGGAAGCAGAAGCGAAAGGTTGATGGCCCTGTTCACGCAAAGGCAGCCGCTCTGGCGGTGCAAGGAAAAATAAGGGGAAGTCCAAGGGATAGTTCAACCCCGAGAAAGGATAGAATCAGTCGGGAATTGATGTTATGGATCTACTGTGTGCAATCCACATGAGGAAAGACAAGGAAGGCAATTTGATATTGCCCAAGCATACCACTCCATAGTGTCGTTTACTGATCCAGCAGTTCAAGGAAGGTTAGTCGAGTGAGAAAACTCCTGATAAAGAGGATGATGAAGACAAAGAAACTTTTCCTGATGTCAACGCCACTCTGATGATTTTTGCTGACGTTGAAAGCAAGAGTCGATTGAAAGTTATCAACAAAAAAGTCAACATGGCTGTTCCTGCAACCCCCACATACCTCAAGTTGTCTCAGACTGCCATCACATTTGATCAGTCGGATCATCCTTCTCATGTTGCTACTCCCGGTCGGCAGGCTTTGGTGGTGGATCCCATTGTGGGGGGCACTCGACTCCGCGAGGTCCTCATGGACGGAGGGAGTGGATTGAACATTCTGTATGCTGATACCCTCAAGGGAATGGGCATCCCGATGTCCTGACTCGGTGAGAGCAACATGTAGTTCCACAGAGTCATCCCAGGGAAGAAGGCCAAATCACTCGGCCAAATTGCATTGGACGTGGTGTTCGAGACGGATAAAAAAATCGTAAAGAGAAATTGATGTTTGAAGTCATGGACTTCCAGAGTGCGTACCACGCCATCCTTGGTCGGCCAGCTTATGCCCGTTTCATGGCCCGTCCATGTTACGTGTATCTCAAGTTGAAGATGCCTGGCCCTAGGGGTGTGATCACAATCACTAGCAATCGACAGAGAGCTAAGGAGTGCCTCTAGTAGGGCTCCAAAATTGCTGAAGAAGAAGAAGAAGAAGGAGAAGGAGTGGGGTTTTACGCCTGATTATACGTGTGGAGATTTCATGGTGAGTCTGCCCAACGTGCCAGACTTGAGGTTGTTCGTCGTTGCACCAACGAGCATGGTATCGGGATCGAAGAAATGGTGCAAGACTTTGATGATGCTCGGGATTCGGACGATGAGATGGAGGAATCTGCAAAGGCCTTCTATGAAATGTTGGAGTCTTCAAAACGTCCTCTCCAGGAACACACTGAGCTTTGTCAGTTGGATGCCATCGCGCAAGTAATGGCTCTGAAGGCTCAGTTCAACCTGGACAGAGAATGCTACAACGCGATGATGACAATATTTGGATGCTTTCTACCCAAAGGCCATGTATTGCCAGCAAACCTGTACCAGTCAGACAAAATCCTACATGCGCTTAATATGCCCTATGAGAAGATAGATGCATGTGAGAATGGATGTGCCTTATTTAGGCTTGAGTATGCGGGCTTCAACTATTGTCCCGTTTGCAAGTCTTCCAGGTATGTTGTGGTAGACAATGGTATGGGTGAGAAGACTCAGACCAAAATCCTAGTCAATGTTCTTCGGTATCTGCCAATCATACCAAGACTTCAACATCTTTTCATGATCGAAGAGATGGCTAGACAGATGACGTGGCATAAATTGGGCAAAAGAATAGAACTAGATGCAGATGGGAATCCGATGTTTGGACACACTTCAGATGCTTTTGCGTGGAAGCACTTCGATGCATTACATAAGGATAAAGCGACAGATCCAAGGCATCCTCGAGTTGCCATCAGCACGGATGGGTTCAATGTGTATGGTATGACAGCAGCACAATACAGTTGTTGGCCTGTATTTGTCATTCCACTCAATCTCCTCCCCTCGGAGAGATTATGAAAAGACAGAACATTTTCTGATGTTGATAATTCCAGGGCCCAAATATCCAGAGAAGAATATGAATGTGCACATGTAGCCGCTTAAGGATGAATTGCAAGAAGCCTGGGATAATGGGATCAAGACATATGACGCTGCTACCAAAAAGAACTTCAAAATGCATGTGTGGTACAGGTACTCGTCACATGACTTGCTGGCGTATGCGCTATTCGTTCGCTGGTGTGTGCATGGAAGGTTCCCATGCCCCACATGCAAGGCAGCTCTCGAGTTCCGTTGGCTGCAGACGGGTCGCAAGTTTTCTTGCTTCGACATGCATAGACAGTTCCTGGATCCTGACCATAAGTTTAGAAAAGACAAGAAGAATTTCATCAAAGGTAGAGTTGTCAAAAACACTACACCACCTGCGTTGACAGGCCAACAGACCTTGGATCAGATAAACGCTCTCGAGCCGGATCCAAATCGTCCAGGGTATTTCAAAGGGTATAATACGGAACATGCCTGGACTCACAAGATATGTTTGTGGGATTTGCCTTACTTTAAAGACCTCCTTTGCCCACACAACATCGACGTGATGCATGCTGAAAAGAATATCGCTGAGGCCCTTTTTGGTACATTGTTCGGCATAGAGGGGAAGTCGAAGGATAATCCTAAGGCTAGAGTCGATCAGGAGGCTCTATGTGATAGACCGTTACAAAACATGCGACAACTGAAAGGAAAGAAGAACTGGAGGAAGCCAAAGGCATGGTTCAATCTTGGAAGGCCAGCTATGAGGGAAATGATCTTGTGGGTGAAAATGCAGTTGATGTTCCCCGATGGGTATGCAGCGAATCTAAAGAGGGGAGCGAGTCTAGACAAATTGAAAATATTTGGTCTCAAGAGTCATGATTGGCACATATGGCTTGAGCGGGTAATGCCGGTGATGTTGTGTGGATTTATCCCTGAGGATGAATGGCTACTACTGGCAGAGCTGAGCTATTTCTTTCGTGCTCTTTGTGCGAAAGAACTATCGCCTAACGTGCTAGACGAACTGGAAGAGTTGGCGCCAGAGTTGATCTACATGTTAGAAAAGATCTTTCCACCGGGCTTCTTTAATCCAATGCAGCATTTGATTTTGCATCTCCCGACCGAGGCAAGATTGGGGGGCCCGTGCAAAATCGTTGGTGCTTCGCAACTGAGAGTACATCGAGTAAGTTCTCGATACATTGTTTCGCAACTTCTAATTCCTTTGAAATGCTCTTATTCCCGGATATGTGATATAGTCGATACATCGCCAAATTCTCAGATGGAGCAGTGATCCAAAAGGATTCCATCGAAGAGTATGAGCTTCTGGCAAAGTATGGAGGCGGCTATCCCAGTTTTATCTCTTGGTTCAAGCAAACGGTAATTTCTATTAGACGATTTCATTTCTTAGTCTAGTTTGTAGCTAATGCGACAATCCGTTCGTATTAAACTTGTAGGCTAATGCAGAGTCTATGGACTCCGGATTGAGACAAGTCGCTAATGGTTTTGACTATAAGGTCCGTTCGTTTGACAAATACGACATCAACAGGTATTGCTTTCGTACTTTTGGCAAAGAGCTATCTATGGCCGACCGAAAGTCTACAAATTTTTGTGTCTCCGCTGTCCACGAAGGAGGGGTCGAGTATTATGGAAGAGTTGAAGCAATTTATGAACTTACATTCTTTGGTGAAAACCCACCAAATGTCGTAGTCTTCAAATGTTATTGGTTCCAGCCGAAGGAGACGAGAAGTACTCATGAACATATAGGGCTAGTCAAAATAAAACAAAGCACCCATTTAGATGTTCCCGATGTCTTCATTACGGCTCAACAGGCGACCCAAGTTTTCTATCTACCGTGGGCCTCCCAAACTGATCCAAATTTGAGTGGTTGGGATGTCGTTTATGATGTGCCGCCACATTCTATACCACCTCCCCTCAATGAAGATGATTCTGAACCTCACATTAACCCAGACACATATGAAGGAGAATTCTTCCAAGAAACACATGTTTACAAAAAAAATGTTTCAAGAACCGCTCTACTTCACTCCAGAACATTGAGGTAGACAGCGACAGTGAATCCGGCTTCACCCCTGAGCCAGAACAAGAAGAGACGGAAGAAGAAGAGGTTATTGTTGCGGATGACCTGTCAATGCTTGACCGATTACATAAAGGAGGCCTTCCACATGTTGATGCAATTATTGATGACGTTGATGAGCACGTCATTACCGATAGTGATGATGATTATGCATTTATTGATCCCAGAGCATATAGACGATGAAGATTAATATTAGTAATGTCAGGTATTCAATTATTATTATGTACATGTTATTAGGTATTCAATTTTTTATGTTGAACTAATTTCGTTCACTCTTTGTCATTGCAGGTGTTGACAGATGGTGGGCGCGGGTCGAGAGCGCTCTGAGCCTCCTTCCTCGACGCGTGTTGGGACAGGTGCTATTATTCCACCCCAGCAACTCCGGAGAGCGTTGGTACACAATATGCATACACCGTCGGGCGCTTCTTCTTCGACCGGGAGAGGTTAGGGGAAGACAAAGAGAGGTGCTAGAGGTAGGAAGGCTGCTGCGCCTTCCTTGCCGCCACCCCCAGCTGATTCTCCCAACCACAGGAGTGCTCCGTCTCAGGTGGACCCATCTCGGACTCCGGTCGCCGAGCCTCGGGCCAATGAGCCTCGGTTCACCGAGCCTTCGTCCCAGGAGACTCTGGTCCCAGAGTCTTTGTCCCAGGAGACTCCGGTCCCAGAGTCTTCGTCCCACATGACTCTGGAGGCTAGTGGCCATGATGATGGTGGAGAGGACAACTTTTCTGAGGATATCTATAGCGAGGGTGAGCTGGTTGAGGAGGGCAAGAATGTCTACCAGTGTGGTTGTACAAAGCTCCCGCCCGTGCCAGCGACCTGCGATCAGACGTGCTTGATTGTGCCTAATGCGGAGAAGTAAGTGCATTTACTATTTTTTAACCTTTTGCCTTCATGTTTCTTCAACTTAATATCTAATGTGTTGGCCTTGTCATACTACAGAGGTTGGAAACATGACCCTGGTGTCCGCAGGCCCAACCAGGTCCTTGGTGTGCTTATCCGGCATCACTTCCCGGGAAAGGTCACGTTGTCCGGTGAGGGTGAGATTCCATAGGTAGCACTGAGCTAGGAGCTGTACGTGGCTGCCCTAGTCCTGCCGGAGGTGAGGGTCGACGGTGTCTTGTGCGATATGGTGGCCGACATTGTGATCCGACGGTTTTGGGTAATTTCTCCTTTATAGAATTAAAAATCAACAGCACCTAGTGATTGTACTAATCAGTGATGTCTTGTTTGATTGCAGACCTTCTACAGGTGTCTTGAGGAACACGAGGCGGACACGGCTACTGTTCTCGTAGCTGAGTGCAAGCGCCTACTTCAGAACTTATGACACGAGGCTTGGGTGCAGGCTATTCGAGACTACTACGCCTCGACTAACATTAAGAGAGCCAAGAAGAAGTGCCGCAAAAAAATTCTGAGTAAGGGGAAGTACATGAAGATAATTACCTATTCTTCAGGCCTTGTACTTAGTTTCCTTGATTTGATTCGTAGGCATAGCGCTAAAATTTCTCTTGTCTAACTTAGGTGCCCCCGAGATGGTGTGCAGATAGGATGGACTGTTGGGAGGCATTGGTGGATGAGCGGTGCTCTCCCAAATGGCTAGCCGACCACAACAAGGCCAAGGATAAGCGTGCCCAAATGAAAGGTGTGCCACACCATCAAGGGAGCTCCAACCTGTTTGAGTACGGGGATCGCTAGGTATGTGGTTTGCTTCATGATTCATGCAATTTCATTCTTTATGCTAGCTTGAGCCCTTAACTAATATTTTGTTCCTCTCTTTTAGGCACGACACAACAAGAAGGAGGTGCCACCGTTGTTCGATCTCTATGCCATGGCCCATGTTGCCTCGTACAAGAAGGCCAAGACATTCTCTAAGGATGACCTCGATCATCCAGAGAGCTTCAGCAACATCTCCTCCCACAACAAGCTCGTGAGGTACAGAGATGAGGGGAAGGCGAGGAAAGGGGAGGACTTCCACCCGGGCCAGAGTCCTTTTCATCCAGATCTCGTGATGATATCTGGTGGCGGGAGGCCCCATGGCTCGGCCATTGGGGATGGACTGATATGTTGTCCTAGAACTCTCCCGGAGATCAAGAAGCGCCAAACGAGCTCTGATCCTGAGATAAGGCCTCGTCCACGGCCAATGGAGCTCGCCATTGAGGCTAGGGCCCAGGAGCTTCTAGTGGAGGCAAACAGGCAGGCCGCGCAGAGGGAGAGGGACATGGAGGAGAGGACGGCTAGGTTGTTGGAGGAGAAGAGGAACCGGAATGACGCGTCTCACCGGGCCCTATAAGAGATCCTCGTGGTAAGTTTCTCCTGCATATTAGCCAAATCATGCACGTAAAGTTCGTTTCATCACTAACTAATATGAATGACTCGTGAAAACAAAATGTGTAGACCGTGTGCCAGAACAATGGCCAGACCCCTCCGTCGATGCCCTAGGTTGGTATAGCACCCACGGTGAGTTTCATTTCAATGGTCATTAGTTACTAGTATTCACATTTTAGTTGCATCATGCTAACGAGACATTGCAAATGATCTTTGTGTAGCGTGCCTCACGACAAGCATCGACCGATCCTTCTGCGTCTGCCGCAACCCCGACCGGTTCTTCTCCGTCTCACACTGGCGCAAACCCGACCGGTCCTTCACCTCCGTGATGATGGTAAGTTTTCCCAAGTGTTTTGCTTAACAAATGCATACTTAGCTTAAGAAATGACCTATTTAGCTCCAAAATGACCTATACTTAGCTTCTTTAGTTCATTTATGAC
The DNA here is from genome assembly GCA_022496015.1 of Hordeum marinum. Taxonomy (NCBI): domain Eukaryota; kingdom Viridiplantae; phylum Streptophyta; class Magnoliopsida; order Poales; family Poaceae; genus Hordeum; species Hordeum marinum. The sequence goes on from CM039675.1 coordinate 354,179,074, forward strand.
ATACTAAGCATACTTAGGTAAAAAATGGCATAATAACCTTGGTTTAGCTCCAAAATGACATAGACTTAGCTTATTTTCCTCCAAAATGACAAAATAACCTTACCTACCTCCTAAATGACCGATTATAACTAGGATAGCTCTAAAATGACCTACACTTGCCATTTTGTCCTCCAAAATGAATAAATATGATTAGTTAGCTCAAAAATGACCTATACTTAGCTTCTTCAGTTCATTTATGACATACTTAGCATACTTAGGTAAACAATGGCATGATAACCTTGGGTTAGCTCCAAAATGACATAGACTTAGCTTATTTTCCTCAAAAATGACATAATAACCTTAGAAACTCCAAAATGACCAACCTAGGTTGGCTCTAAAATGACCTACACTTAGCATTTTTACCTAGCTTAGCTAAAAATGGCATTTTTACCTACCTTAGTTAGAAGAAGAAGAAGATAAAGAAGAGGAGAGGAGAAAAAGAAAGAGAAGAAAAATTATTCTTCTTCTTCTTCTTCTTCTTCTAGCTAGTCTTCTTCTTCTAGTCTTGTTCTTCTTCTTCTTCTTCTAGCTAGTCTTCTTCTTCTTCTTCTTCTTCTTCTTCTAACTTTCTTCTTTCCCAATTTGTAGATTTGCTTTCGATGAGGAAGCTTGCGTTGATGGAGTCTACTCTTCTTCTTGTGCTTCCTTTCTGTTTTAATTTTCTAGGATGAACAATGTGAAACTTTCTACCTATATATGTAGGTATGGATGAAACCATTGTATGCTTTTTGTTGGATATGTTGGCTAGCTATATATGTTGCATATGGACTTTTCATTTGGTATGTATATATATGTGTTGGATGATCATATCCATATGGTAGGGATATGATTTGGTATGTATATGTGTTGTTATGCTTGTTGAAAGTATTTTCAAATGTGTGTGTGTATATATATATATATATGTGTGTGTGTGTGTGTGTGAAATTCTATGAAATTGAATGAATTTAAGAAAAATAGAAAAAATAGGGGTTGTACAGGCTCTTTGCCGTCTGCTGGCAGACGGCAAAGCGCTTTGCCATCAGCCAGCAGACGGCAAAGCGCTTTGCCATCAGCCAGCAGACGGCAAAGTTGCCACGTGGCAGCTACCTGTGCAACCTGGGGTGCACTGGGTTGGCCTATTTGGAAGCTTTGTCGTCTGCTGGCAGACGGCAAAGACCTTTGCATCTTTGCCGTCAGCCAGCAGACGGCAAAGCACGCCGTTAACTCCTTAATGGACCTAAGTTGCCACATGTGCCGTCCATGCCCTTTGTCGTCTGCTGGCAGACGGCAAAGATGCAAAGGTCTTTGCCGTCAGCCAGCAGACGGCAAAGTGGCCTTTACCGGAGCTTGTTCAGCCGGATGTGGTGCCGTCTGCTGGCTGACGGCAAAGACCTTTGCCGTCCGCCATGCATGCCTTTTTCGTCAGCCATGGCAGATGGCAAAGTTGCTCATTCCAATAGTGGAGTGATGAGCAATCCTCTCACTCAGAGGCTTAGCTGCGAACCAGCTTTCGCCTAAGTTAAAAAAAACTTCTGAGCGTATAACATCATGTTCACTTGGAAACTTAGCTGCGAACCAGTCTTCGTTTAAGTTCAAAACTTCTCCGAGTGATGAGAAATCCTCCCACTCGGGGGCTTAGCTACGAACCTCCTTTCGCCTAAGTTAAAAACCTGTCTGGGTGGCTAGCACTCCATTCACTCAGAAACTTAGCTATGAACCAGTCTTCATCTAAGTTCAAAACTTCTCCAAGTGATGAGCAATCCTTTCACTCGGGGCCTTAGTTGCGAACCCGCTTTCGCCTAAGTTAAAAACCCTTTCGGGTGGATAGCAGTCCATTCACTCGGAAACTTAGCTACGGACCAGTCTTCATCTAAGTTCAAAACTTCTCTGGGTGATGAGCAATCCTTTCAGTCGGGGGCTTGGGTGCGAACCAGCTTTCGCCTAAGTTAAAAAAAACTTCCGAGTGGATAACATCATGTTCACTCAGAAACTTAGCTACGAACCAGTCTTCGTCTAAGTTCAAAACTTCTCCGAGTGTCGAGAAATCCTCACACTCGGAGGCTTAGCTACAAACCAATTTTCGCCTAAGTTAAAAACCCTTCTGAGTGGATAACATCATGTTCACTCAGAAACTTAGCTACGAATCAATCTTTGTCTAAGTTCAAAAACTTCTTCGAGTGATGAGCAGTCCCGTCACTCGAGGGCTTAGCTGCGAACCATCTTTCGCCTAAGTTGAAAACTCTACCCAAGTGATGAATATACTTCTCACTTGGGGACTCGGCAAAACAAATTCAATCAAACAAATGATTGAAAGCAAAGTGCAGATAAATCCAAAGATTCTAGCGCGAATAAAAGTTGTGCACGTGAACAAAGATACTCAGGCTTAAGGCCTGAATGAAGTTTTAAGGCGGTTACATCTCCACTCGGCATTCCGAGCCGAATAAAGTTTTAATTGCAAGTAAAAGTTTCTTCAAGCCCAATGGGACTTGCTGGCTCGACAAAGGTGTCCAAGTCAATCCCGTCTGCGATCCGAGTGGCTACTTCAATGAAGGTCTCCATGAAGTCCTCGAACTGAAGTTTCTTCGTGTTAATCACTCAGAGATCCTTCAGCTTGTCCTCTCTCGCCTCCTTGCAATGGACTCTGACGAGCGAAAGCGCCACGTCGGCTCCACAGCAAGTAGCGGATTTCTTTCAAGCTTGCACTCGACTGGGGATCTCATTGAGGCGAGTCATCATAGATTCAAGGTCAGTCTGGAGGGTGTCTTCGGGCCACAGTTCCTTGTCAAACTTCTGCAGTGCAGCCTTCAGTCGAATGATGTATGCTTGAACATTCTAGATATGGACGTTGAGGCAAAACATATTCCTGGCCACAACATCTCCAATGGGCGACTTAGTGGGATCCCGATTTGGTTCAATCTCTTCGGTCTCTTTCTCAAAGTCCTGGCAGAATTCTATATGTAGGAAGGAATAGAAAGATGGTTACATTACTAGCCTATGGGAATTAAGGAAGTTCACTCGACAAGGAAAGTTATCGTCAAGCATGATGAACATCTTCTTCGCAAAATCTCCCAAATGCTTCTCGAGACCATTACTCCTCCTGGTTAGTTGTTCGGTCTTCTTGATAAACTCAGTCCAAGAAGGGGTTCTTACCTGTGTTACAGGGTGTGAGATTGAGTATGACTCAATGCCCGACCACGGCAAAGGATAGAGAAGAGATGAGTGCCATCCCCTATGCTTCAGCCATAGGCTCTATTAGGTATGCCATGTTGTGTACCAGACCTGATGTGAACCTTGCCATAAGTATGGTAGGGAGGTACCAAAGTGATCCCTGAGCGGAACACTGGACAAAGGTCAAGAATATCCTGAAGTACCAAAAAAGGACCAAGGACATGTTTCTCGTTTATGGAGGTGCCAAAGAGCTCGTCATAAAGGGTTACGTTGATGCTAGCTTTGACACAGATCCAGATGACTCCAAGTCGCAAACCGGATACGTGTATATTTTGAACGGATGGGCGGTAAGCTGGTGCAGCAGCAAGCAAAGCATCGTGGTGGCATCTACATGTGAAGCGGAGTACATAGCTGCTTCGGAAGCAGCAAAGGAAGGAGTTTGGATGAAGGAGTTCATCACCGACCTAGGAATGATTCCCAATGCGTCGGGCCCGATGACTCTATTATGTGACAACACTAGAGCTATTGCCCTTGCCAAGGAGCCCAAGTTTTGCAAGAAGACAAGACACATCAAATGCCGCTCCAACTACATGCGTGATTACATTCAGGAAGGAGATATAGATATTTGTAAAGTACATACGGAACTGAATGTCACAGATCCGTTGACTAAACCTCTCTCACGAGCAAAACATGATCAACACCAGAACTCTATGGGTGTTCGATTCATCACAATGTAACTAGATTATTGACTCTAGTGCAAGTGGGAGACTATTGAAAATATGCCCTAGAGGCAATAATAAAATGGTTATTATTGTATTTCCTTGTTCATGATATTTGTCTATTGTTCATGCTATAATTGTATTAACCGGAAACCGTAATGCATGTGTGAATACATAGACCACAACATGTCCCAAGTGAGACTCTAGTTGGCTAGCTCGTTGATCAATAGATGGTCACAGTTTCATGACCATGGACATTGGATGTTTTTGATAACATGATCACATCATTAGGAGAATGATGTGATGGACAAGACCCAATCCTAAGCATAGCACAAGATCGTGTAGTTCGTTTGCTAAAGCTTTTCTAATGTCAAGTATCGTTTCCTTAGACCAGGAGATTGTGCAACTCCCGGATACCGTAGGAATACTTTGGGTGTGCCAAACATCACAACGTAAATGGGTGGCTATAAAGGTACACTACGGGTATCTCCGAAAGTGTCTGTTGGGTTGGCACGAATCGAGACTGGGATTTGTCACTCCATGTGACGAAGAGGTATCTCTAGGCCCACTCGGTAAGACATCATCATAATGAGCTCAATGTGACTAAGGAGTTAGCCATGGGATGATGTGTTACGGAATGAGTAAAGAGACTTGCTGGTAACGAGAATTAATAAGGTATAGGGATACCGACGATCGAATCTCGGGCAAGTATCATACCGGTAGACAAAGGGAATTGTATACGGGATTGATTGAATACCCGACATCATGGTTCATCCGATGAGATCATCATGGAGCGTGTGGGAGCCAACATGGGTATCCAGATCCTGCTGTTGGTTATTAACCGGAGAGGTGTCTCGGTCATGTCTACGTGTCTCTCGAACCCGTAGGGTCTACACACTTAAGGTTCGATAACGCTAGGGTTATAGGGAAATAGTATACATGGTTAAAAAAAGGTAGTTCGGAGTCCCGTATGAGATCTCGGACATCACGAGGAGTTCCGGAATGGTCTGGAGGTAAAGAATAATATATAGGAAGTGAGGTTTTGGTCACCGGAAGTGTTCCGGGCATCACCGGTAACGTACCGGGACCACCAGAAGGGTTTCGGGGGTCCACCAAGTGGGGCCACTAGCACCAGAGGGCTGCATGGGCCGCAAGTGGGAGGGAAACAGCCCCTAGGTTGGCTGGTGCGCCCCCACAAGGGCCCAAGGCGCAGCTGAAGGTGGGAGGGGGCAAACCCTAGGGCAGATGGGCCCTAAGGCCCACCCTAGGGCAGTTGCACCCCTCTCCCTCTCTGGCCGCCGGCCAGAAGGCCATCTAGGGCCGGCCGCAGCTCCTAGGGTGGGAACCCTAGGGCTGCGCCCTCCCTCCTCCTCCTCCTATATATAGTGGAGCGTTTGGGGCTGCCAAACACACGAGTTCTTCCTCTCTCAGCGCAGCCCTACCCTTCCTCTTCCTCATTCTCCGTAGCGCTTGGCAAAGCCATGCCGGAGTACCACGCAGCTCCACCGTCACCATGTCGTCATGCTGTCAGAGCTCTCCCTCAACCTCTCCTTCCTCCTTGCTGGATCACGGTGTAGGAGACGTCACCGGGCTGCACGTGTGTTGAACGCGGAGGCGTCGTTGTTCGGCGCTAAGATCGAAATCCACCGCGATCTGAATCGCTGCGAGTACGACTCAACCAACCGCGTTCTTGTAACGCTTCCGCTTAGCGATCTTCAAAGGTATGAAGATGCACTCTCCCCTTACTCGTTGCTGGTTTCTCCATAGATGGATCTTGGTGATCGTAGGAAAATTTTTGATTTACTACTACGTCTCCCAACAGTGGTATCAGGGCTAGGTTTATGCGTAGAATCTATGCACGAGTAGAACACAAGTTGTTGAGGGCGTCGATCTTGTTAATTTGCTTACCGTTACTAGTCTTATCTTGATTCGGCGGTATTGTGGGATGAAGCGGCCCATACCAACTTTACACGTACGCTTACGTGAGACCGGTTCCACCGCCTGACATGCACTTGTTGCATAAGGTGGCTAGCGGGTGTGTGTCTCTCCCACCTTAGTTGGATTGGATTCGATGAAAAGGGTCCTTATAAAGGGTAAATAGCAATTGGCATATCACGTTGTGGTTTTGGTGTAGGTAAGAAACGTTCTTGCTAGAAACCTATAGCAGCCACGTAAAAACTTGCAAGTACAAATTAGAGGACGTCTAACTTGTTTTTGCAGCATATGCCTTGTGATATGATATGGCCAAAGGATGTGATGTGATGCATTGTGATGTATGAGATTGATCATGTTCTTGTAATAGGATTCACGACTTGCATGTCGATGAGTATGACAACCGGCAGGAGGCATAGGAGTTGTCTTAATTTATTGTATGACATGTGTGTCAATCATAAACGCCATGTAATTACTTTACTTTATTGCTAATCATTAGCCATAGTATTAGAAGTAATAGTTGGTGAGACAACTTCATGAAGACACGATGATGGAGATCATGGTGTCGTGCCGGTGACAGTGATGATCATGGTGCCCCGAAGATGGAGATCAAAGGAGCAAGTGATATTGGCCATATCATGTCACTATATTGATTGCATGTGATGTTTATCATGTTTACATCTTATTTGCTTAGAACGACAGTAGCTAAATAAGATGATCTCTCACTAAAATTTCAAGAAAAGTGTTCACCCTAACTGTGCCCCGTTGCTAAGGATCGTTGTTCCGAAGCACCACGTGATGATCAGGTGTGATAGGTTCTAACGTTTGCATACAGCGGATGTAAGCCAGATTTACACATGCGATACACTTAGGTTGACTTGATGAGCATAGCATGTACAGACATGGCCTTGGAACACGGGAGACCGAAAGGTCGAACATGAGTCATATAGAAAATACGATCAACATGGAGATGTTCACCATGGATGACTAGTCCGTCTCACATGATGATCGGACACGGGCTAGTTGACGTGGATCATGTGTCACTTGGATGACTGGAGAGATGTCTATCTAAGTGGAAGTTCATTAAATAATTTGATTATGTGAACTTAATTATCATGAACTTAGTCTAAAATTTTCTTTACAATCTATATTGTAGATCCAATGGCCAACGCTAATATCACCCTCAACTTCAACGCGGTCCTAGAGAAAACCAAGCTGAAAGATGATGGAAGCTGTGCGGACTGGGTCCGTAGCTTGAGGATTATCCTCAGAGCTTCCAAAATATTGTATGTTCTTGATGCACCGCTAGGTGACCCACCCATTTTCCTAGCGGATCAAGACGTTACGAACGCTTGGCAATCACGCTATGATGATTACTCCCTGGTTCAGTGCAGCATGCTTTACAGTTTAGAACCGGGGCTCCAAAAGCGTTTTGAGCAACATGGAGCATATGAGATGTTCCAAGAGCTAAAACTGGTTTTCCAAGCTCATGCCCGTGTCGAGAGATATGATGTCTCCGACAAGTTCTTCAGCTGTAAGATGGAGGAGAATAGTTCTGTCAGCGAGCACATACTCAAAATGTCTTGGTTGCACAACCACTTGACTCAGCTGGGAGTTAATCTTCTGGATGACTCGGTTATTGACAGAATCCTCCAGTTGCTTCCACCTAGCTACAAGAGCTTTGTGATGAACTACAACATGCAGGGGATGGAGAAGTCCATTCCTGAGTTGTACTCGATGCTGAAATCAGCGGAGGTCGAGATCAAAAAGGAGGATCAAGTGTTGATGGTCAATAAGACCACTAGTTTCAAGAAACGCAAGGGTAAGAAGAACTTCAAGAAGGACGGCAAAGCAGTTGCCGCGCCCGGTAAGCAAGTTGTCGGGAAGAAGAACAAGAATGGACCCAAGCCTGAGACTGAGTGCTTTTATTGCAAGGGTACCGGTCATTGGAAGCGGAACTGCCCCAAGCACTTAGCGGATAAGAAGGCCAGCAACGTTAAAGGTATATGTGATATACTTGTTATTGATGTGTACCTTACCAGCGCTCGTAGTAGCTCCTGGGTATTTGATACCGGTGTAGTTGCTCACATTTGTAACTCCAAGCAGGAGCTGCGGAATAAGCGGAGGCTAGCAAAGGATGAGGTGACAATGCGCGTCAGGAATGGTTCCAAGGTCGATGTGATCGCCGTCGGCACGCTACCTCTACATCTACCTTCGAGATTAGTTTTAAACCTCAATAATTGTTATTTAGTACCAGCTTTGAGCTTGAACATTGTATATGGATCTCGTTTGATGTGAGATGGCTACTCATTTAAATCTAAGAATAATGGTTGTTCTATTTATATGAGAGAAATATTTTATGGTCATGCCCCGCTGCTCAATGGTTTATTTTTAATGAATCTCGAACGTGATGTTACACATGTCCATAGTGTGAGTACCAAAAGATGTAAGGTTGATAACGATAGTCCCACTTACATGTGGTACTGCCGCCTTGGTCATATTGGTGTCAAACGCATGAAGAAACTCCATGATGATGGACTTTTGGAGTTTCTTGATTTTGAATCATTTGACACATGCGAACCATGCCTCATGGGCAAGATGATCAAGACTTCGTTCTCCGGAACAATGGAGCGAGCAACTAACTTGTTGGAGATAATACAAATCTATGTGTGCGGTCCAATGAGCGTCGAGGCTCGCGGTGGCTACCATTATGTTCTCACTCTCACTGATGACTCGAGCATATATGGGTATGTCTACTTGATGAAACACAAGTCTGAAACCTTTGAAAGGTCCAAGGAATTTCAGAGTGAGGTAGAGAATCAATGTGACAGGAAAATAAAGTGCCTACGATTTGATCATGGTGGAGAATATTTAAGTCACGAGTTTGGCAAGCACCTAAGGAAATGTGGAATTGTTTCACAACTCATGCCGCCTGGCACACCTAAGCAAAATGGTGTGTCTAAACGTCGTAATCGCACTCTATTGGATATGGTGCGATCTATGATGTCTCTTACAGACTTACCGCTATCATTTTGGGGATATGCATTAGAGACTGCCGCATTCACTTTAAATAGGGCACCGTCTAAATCCGTTGATACGACCGTATGAACTATGGTTTGGAAATAAACCTAAGCTGTCATTTCTAAAAGTTTGGGGATGCGATGCTTATGTGAAGAAACTTCAACTTGAGAAGCTCGAACCCAAAGCGGAAAAGTGCGTCTTCATAGGATACCCCAAAGAAACTATTGGGTATACCTTCTACCTCAGATTCGAAGGCAAAGTCTTTGTTGCCAAGAATGGATCCTTTCTAGAGAAAGAGTTCCTCTCGAAAGAAGTAAGTGGGAGGAAAATAGAACTTGATGAGAGTAGCGCAACACAGAAAGTTGTTTCTGTGGAGCCTGCACCAGCTGGAGAAGAAGTTAATGATGATGATCATGAAACTTCAGATCAAGTTGCTATTCGAAGGTCCACTAGGACACATTTCGCACCAGAGTTGTACGGCAACCCTGTCCTGGAGATCATGTTGTTGGACAATGGTGAACCTTCGAACTATGAAGAAGCAATGGCGGGCCCAGATTCCAACAAATGGCTTGAATCCATGAAATCCGAGATAGGATCCATGTATGAGAACAAAGTATGGACTTTGGTGGACTTGCCTAATGATAAGCAAGCCATAGAAAATAAATGGATCTTTAAGAAGAAGACTGACGCGGATGGTAATATGGCCGTCTATAAGGCTCGGCTTGTCGCTAAGGGTTATCGACAAGTTCAAGGAGTTGACTATGATGAGACTTTCTCACCCGTAGCGATGCTGAAGTCCGTCCGAATCATGTTAGCAATTGCCGCATTTTATGATTATGAGATCTGGCAAATGGACGTCAAAACAACATTCCTTAATGGCTTCCTTAAGGAAGAATTGTATATGATGCAGTCGGAAGGTTTTGTCGATCCTAAAGATGCTAACAAGGTATGCAAGCTCCGGCGGTCTATCTATGGGCTGGTGCAAGCATCTCGAAGTTGGAACATTCGCTTTAATGAGGTGATTAAAGTGTTTGGGTTTATAAAGGTTTATGGAGAACCATGTATTTTCAAGAAAGTGAGTGGGAGCTCTGTAGCATTTCTCATATTATATGTGGATGACATATTGTTGATGGGAAATAATATAGAACTTTTGGAAAGCACAAAGGCCTACTTGAATAAGTGTTTTTCAATGAAGGACCTTGGAGAAGCCGCTTACATACTAGGCATCAAGATCTATAGAGATAGATTGAGACGCCTCATAGGTCTTTCACAAAGCACATACCTTGACAAGATATTGAAGAAGTTCAATATGGATCAGTCCAAGAAGGGGTTCTTGCCTGTGTTACAGGGTGTGAGATTGAGCACGACTCAATGCTCGACCACAGCAAAGGATAGAGAAGAGATGAGTGTTATCCCCTATGCTTTAGCCATAGGCTCTATTATGTATGCCATGTTGTGTACCAGACCTGATGTGAACCTTGCCATAAGTATAGTAGGGAGGTACCAAAGTGATCCCGGAGCGAAACACTGGACAGCAGTCAAGAATATCCTGAAGTACCTGAAAAGGACCAAGGACATGTTTCTCATTTATGGAGGTACCGAAGAGCTCGTCATAAAGGGTTATGTCGATGCTAGCTTCGACACAGATCCGGATGACTCCAAGTCACAAACCGGATATGTGTATATTTTGAACAGAGGGGCAGTAAGCTGGTGCAGCAGCAAGCAAAGCGTCGTGGCGGCATCTACATGGGAAGCAGAGTACATAGCTACTTTGGAAGCAGCAAAGGAAGGAGTCTGGATGAAGGAGTTTATCACCGACCTAGGAATGATTCCCAATGCGTCGGGCCCGGTGACTCTATTCTGTGACAACACTGGAGCTATTTCCCTTGCCAAGGAGCCAAGGTTTCACAAGAAGACAAGACACAACAAACGCCGCTTCAACTCCATCTGTGATTACATTCAGGATGGAGATATAGATATTTGTAAAGTACATACGGATCTGAATGTCGCAGATCCGTTGACTAAACCTCTCTCATGAGCGAAACATGATCAACACCAGAACTCTATGGGTGTTCGATTCATCACAATGTAACTAGATTATTGACTCTAGTGCAAGTGGGAGACTGTTGGAAATATGCCCTAGAGGCAATAATAAAATGGTTATTATTGTATTTCCTTGTTCATGATAATTGTTTATTGTTCATGCTATAATTGTATTAACCGGAAACCGTAATGCATGTGTGAATACATAGACCACAACATGTCCCTAGTGAGCCTCTAGTTGGCTAGCTCGTTGATCAATAGATGGTCACAGTTTCATGACCATGGACGTTGGATGTTGTTGATAACGGGAGCACATCATTAGGAGAATGATGTGATGGACAAGACCCAATCCTAAGCATAGCACAAGATCGTGTAGTTTGTCTGCTAAAGCTTTTCTAATGTCAAGTATTGTTTTCTTAGACCATGAGATTGTGCAACTCCCAGATACCGTAGGAATACTTTGGGTGTGCCAAACGTCACAACGTAACTGGGTGGCTATAAAGGTACACTACGGGTATCTCTGAAAGCGTCTCTTTGGTTGGCACGAATCGAGACTAGGATTTGTCACTCCGTGTGACGGAGAGTATCTCTGGGCCCACTCAGTAAGATTTCATCATAATGAGCTCAATGTGACTAAGGAGTTAGCCACGGGATGATGTGTTACGGAACGAGTAAAGAGACTTGCCGGTAACAAGATTGAACAAGGTATAGGGATACTGACGATCGAATCTCGGGCAAGTATCATACCGGTACACAAAGGGAATTGTATACGGGATTGATTGAATCCTCGACATCGTGGTTCATCCGATGAGATCATCATGGAGCATGTGGGAGCCAACATGGGTATCCAAATCCCGTTATTGGTTATTAACCGAAGAGGTGTCTCAGTCATGTCTATGTGTCTCCCGAACCCGTAGGGTCTACACACTTAAGGTTCGATGACGCTAGGGTTATTGGGAAATAGTGTATGTGGTTACCGAAGGTAGTTCGGAGTCTCGGATGATATCTCGTACTTCACGAGGAGTTCCGGAATGGTCCGGAGGTAAAGAATGATATATAGGAAGTGAGGTTTTGGTCACCGGAAGTGTTCCGGGCATCGCCGGTAACATACCGGGGCCACCGGAAGGGTTCCGGGGGTCCACCAAGTGGGCCACTAGCACGAGAGGGCTGCATGGGCCGCAAGTGGGAGGGAACCAGCGCCTAGGTGGGCTGGTGCACCCCCACAAGGACCAAGGCGCAGCTAAAGGTGGGAGGAGGCAAACCCTAGGGCAGATAGGCCCTAAGGCCCACCCTAGGGCAGCCGTACCCCTCTCCCTCTCTGCCAGCCGGCCAGAAGGCCGTCTAGGGCCGGCCGCAACTCCTAGGGTGGGAACCGTAGGGCTGCACCCTCCCTCCCTCTCCTCCTATATATAGTGGAGGGTTTGGGGCTGCCAAACACACGAGTTATTCCTCTCTCGGCTCAGTCCTACCCTTCCTCTTCCTCGTTCTCCGTAGCGCTTGGCGAAGCCCTGCCAGAGTACCATGTAGCTCCATCGTCACCACGTTGTCATCCTGCCGGAGCTCTCCCTCAACCTTTCCTTCCTCCTTGCTGGATCAAGGCGTAGGAGATGTCACCGGGCTGCACGTGTGTTGAACGCGGAGGCACCGTTGTTCGGCGCTAAGATCGGAATCCACCACGATCTGAATCGCTACGAGTATGACTCCACCAACCGCATTCTTGTAATGCTTCTGCTTTGCGATCTTCAAAGGTATGATAATGCACTCTCCCCTTAATCGTTGTTGGTTTCTCCATAGATGGATCTTGGTGATCGTAGGAAAAGATTTTATTTACTACTACGTCTCCCAACACCCGTTCCTAAGGCAAACATTCAGGAGTGGAAACACTAAGGCAAAGAATTCACTCGACAAATCGGGTGGCAAGCGTACTCTGCGTACGATAAAGGACCCTGAGTCCAAGTTCTTAAGAATACTGCTCATCGTCAACGGTCAACAGTAGTCTCGGGGACTACACCCAGTGGGTGCACTCAGCGTGCCCTCACTAGTTTCAAAATCACTCAACCAGGTTCGTCCTGTCCGAGCAGAAAATGGTCTTTATCAGACCCCCACCGATGCAAGCACTCGCCGGCGGTCTCGGGGACTACACCTAGTGGGTGCACTCAGCATGCCCCCACTTGACTTGCTAACACTCGATCTGTCGAGTGGCAAGCAAACAAAAAAAACAAAAGTGCGCAAGCATGTAAATATCATCTCTATTAAGACCCCCGCCTGTGCAAGCACTCGAGGGTGGTCTCGGGGACTACACCCAGTGGGTGCACTCAGCATGCCCCCACTGGATCTTCTATCACTCGGCCAGTCGAACGATTATCAAGACAATTCTAAGACCCCTGCTGATGTCATCACCATTCGACAGCGGTCTCGGGGACTACACCCAGTGGGTGCACTCAGTGTGCCCCCACTGGAACGAAACCCACTTGACTAAGACCTGATATACTCGAGAGGAGAGCATACAAGTATGCTTCAAAAGGAAAACACCCAGTGGGTGTACAATCAAGCAAGACAGGAATTCAATCAGAAATGCACTTATAATCGCACTTACTCGGATGTTGGTACGAAGCGTCGTGCTGGAATCATAAGCCAACTTGCTTGCTTCATACGCCTCCTTTGTGCGCAGCATCATCTATGCCACTTGAATCATGGCCTCTTTGACAGCTCCAGTTTGGTCTTCCGGGACGTGATGCAGAGGAAAGACAGTTACCGGCTTAGTCGATGTTGCGGCTGGAGTAGTCGAGGTGGCATGGGGTTGTCCGATTGGTGTCGAGGTCACAATGGTGGAAGCAGCTGGTGGGGCACTCGAAAATGGAGCTATGAGCTCGGTTCTAGCTCGGGATGAGTCGCCTATCCCTTGAGATAACGCAGCAGTCGACCTTTGAGGCGTTTGCACTGATGACGTTCTTTGGGCGCGTACGCGCGGGGTGCCTGAGGTCACACCTGCACCCCCCGTACCCCAAGGTGGCTCTTCATCGTCCTCCAGTTGAATGATCTCTGCAAACACCAATCGACAACATTAGCTTATTCAATCGGCAAATCATTTTCAAGAAACATAGCTGAGTGAAGACTTGTTATACCTCGTTGGGAAGTGGCCACGTCAGCAGTATCCACATCCATTTGCTCCTCTTTGTCCCGTGGAGGCGACGTTACTGAGGTAGCGGCTTTGGTAGACCAAATTCCACTCACTCAGCAAGAATACGAAGTTTCATGTAATAGCGAAAGAAGAAAACTAACATTTACATTGAGACAACAGGTACATCGATCCTCATACGGGGCAAAACCTTCCAAGGTTTCGGCATTCACACTTGGGCTGCTTTGCGGCCCGTTCACTCGACTCAACCGTCGAGGTTCGGTCCCGCTTAGGGTTCCTGCCACTCGACACCAAGGTCCTGCTCGGGGCAGTCGCAGGGTCCTGACGCTGCTTGGAGCGATCCTCGGTGCACGGAGGAGACTCGGCTTCTTCTTTGTCCTCGCCCGAGTCCTTGTATTCGTCCTTGCTATCGTTGGCATAATCAAAATCCACGCTGCCGCCCTCGCTCTCCCCTCCGTATTCGGGCTGATTTCCATTCGGCACAGGCGAATACATGTTCGTCCACTCTTGCAAAATTCAAACAATAAAGTCAGTCGACCGATGACTCAGTCACTCGACGGAACAGTACGCCAGTCGACAAAGATATAATTCACCAGATTCGTTGGTGGATTCTCAGTAGAGAAAGGCTTGATCCGTTTGGCTCCCAGGGGTTGTCGCATGCTCCAGTGATGCTTTGAAGCCACTGCTCGACAGTTTTCTCTAGGACTTCCTCTGGGTGCATCCGAGTCATGTCCTCAGGGCCTGAGTAGTGCCACATGGCATGGTCCCTTGCTTGGAGGGGTTGGATCCGTTGATTGAGGAATGTCTCCAGTAGATCCATGCCAGTCACTCCGCCACGAAGAAGAGCCACTATGGCATCCACTAAGATCCCCACCTAGACTTTCTCCCCTTCTAACACTGATAAGGATTTGGGAGTGGTGGGTCGATCTGGCGTGAAAGGGGAAAGACCAATCGACATGTTGGGAGATGCAACATCTTTGCAGTAGAACCAAGTCGACTGCCAACCCCTAACAGATTCTGGAAAGGTGATAGATGGAAAACCACTCCTAGCCATCTTTTGGATCCCTAAGCCACCACATAATTGGATGACATGGGTCTTACCATCCTTAGAGTTGGCCTTTTTGACCAACTGGGATCTAATAGTGAAGATATGCTTGAACAAGCCCCAATGGGGAGGAGAACCCAAGAAACATTCGCACATAGTGATGAAAGCAGCGAGATAAGAAATGGCATTCGGAGGAAAATAATGGAATTGAGCTTCGAAGAAATTCAAAAACCCTCAGAAGAAAGGATGGGGGCATGGAAAAACCTCGCTCGACGTGGGTGAGGAGAAGGACTCGCTCCCCATCGCGCGGCTCTGGCTCGGTCTCCCCCTCCGACAGCCTCCACGAGCCTTCGGCCACGAGTCCATCGACGACAAGGTTCTCGGCATCCCCCGCCGTGACCGTAGACGGGAGGAAATCCCCTGGATCCACCCCGCCAGCGCTGTGAACCAAGCGCCGAATGGCTTCTTGCCCTTGCCCTTGGTGACTCCCTTCTTGGAGCGCTCGAGCTTCTTAGTCTTGCCCTTCGTCATCGCAGTGGCGGTCGTCGAGATGGAGTCGGGTGGTGCGCGTGGAGCGGTGGAGGCGGAGGAAAAGAGTGGATTTGGGGGAAGAGTACTATGCTGCCCGCAGCACGGCGAAGTCTTATATCAGCCAAGTGAGTCACTGACCTGCGGGCCCGCTAAATCTCTGGATATCTTCGCCACAGGACTCGCGTTGTACATGGCATAATGGGCAGCACGGTAATCCTGGCGTTGCACCCCCACTTGCCCTAGTCGTTGTGATATCTCTGCGCAGCGTACGCTTCCCAAATTTTTCGAATCCTGTGAAATCCGGGCCTGGCAGAGCGACCCATCGCATCAAAAGATCCCGATGGTTCACTCGGAACATATTTGATGCTTAAATTCATTCAGACATTTATCAAGGCAGAATCGATTAGGGCGAATGACGCAGATTTCCTTGAAGCCCTGAAGTACATTCGGAATTTCGGTGCCTTATCATAGCTGGTATCGATTCCCTTCCTCACTCGGACACCGATCCATTCGGGGGATAATGACGAGGATATGTACCTAGGGTAGGGTCCTAGGCCTGATGAAAGGATCGATATGTTGACTAGACGGGGGTGAATAGGCAACTAACACTTTTTAACTTTTCTTTAACCATTTAGGCTTAGCAACAAATAGGCTTGCTAGATGTGCAACTAGGTGAGCAACCTATATGATGCTAATCACAACAAGCACACGTGCAAGCAAGGGATAAAACACAATAAGAGCTTGCAAGAAGTAAAGGTAAGAGATAACCAAAAGTGCAGCCGGTGGAGACAAGGATGTGTTACCAAAGTTCCTTCCCTTGTGAGGAAGTACGTCTCTGTTAGAGCGATGTGGAGGCACAATGCTCCCCAAGAAGCCACTAGGGCCACCGTATTCTCCTCACGCCCTCACACAATGTGAGATGCCATGATTCCACTATTGGTGCCCTTGAAGGTGGCGACCGAACCTTTACAAACAAGGTTGGGGCTATCTCCACAACTTAATTGGAGGCTCCCAACGACACCATGAAGCTTCACCACAATGGAATGTGGCTTTGAGGTGACCTCAACCGTCTAGGGTGTTCAAACACCCAAGAGTAACAAGATATGCAAGGGATTAGTGAGGGAATCAAATTTCTCTTGGTGGAAGTGTAGATCAGGGCCTTCTCAACCAATCCCTAGAAAATCAACAAGTTTGATTGGCTAGGGAAAGAGATCGGGCTAAAATGGAGCTTTGAGCAACAATGGAGCTTGGGGAGGGAAGAGGTGGTCTTCTGGGGAGGAAGACCCCCTTTATATAGTGGGGGTAGGATCCAACTGTTATCCTCACTCTCAGACCACGCTTTGCGGTACTACCGCACAAAGCCATGATACTATCGCAAGGGACTGCGATACTACCGCAGCAGGATGCGGTACTACCGCTCACACTGTAGTGACCAGACACGGGCCGATTGCACAAGGCAACTAGCGGTAGAACTGCTGGGGCGGTACTACCGCGAGCCCATACGATACTACAGCATGGTCGGTAACGACTGGCACAAGAGATGCACGGAAATAAAAAGTTACTTCCGTGCCTACCTCCGCTGAGGGCGGAGCTGCCAAAAAGTCTGGCACGGTAGTATCAGAAATACATCACAGTACTACCGCACGAGGGCGGATGTAAAAAAACATCCGCGCCTACTACCGCAGGCGCACGCACCAGGGCCGGGGACAACGGTACTACCGCTCCACCGAGCGGTACTACCGTGGGCACCTATGGTACTACCGCTCCCTTGAGCAGTACTACCACTAGCCACTGATAACTAGCACCCTGCAGCCTTCACTTTGCACAGACAAGGAAAACGAATTGGAGCTCCATTAAAGCGAAGGAAAGGTGGTGCAATAGAACACATGTGTACGTGTTGATTCCACCCAAACCTTTCCGAAGCGAACCCCCTCTTAATAGCATGGCTTTCCTACAAATCAAATCCACCGAAAGGAAACGTATAGAACAACCATCTTCGATAAGCTCCGAGGGGCATCGAATCATCTTGTGCCTAGGCATGAGATATCTGAAATGCTCAATGCACAAGATTAGTCCGCAAAAGCATTGTCATCAATCACCAAAACCACTTAGGGAGAAATATGCCCTTACAATCTCCCCCTTTTTGGTGGATTGATGACAATACGAGATTTGCACATAAAGATATATAATGAGCATATGCAAACCCAAAATCTATAAAATATAGACAGGCTCCCCCTAGATGTGTGCACTCTATAGATGTGCTTTGGACTGCAAAGCACACACACTAGGATCAACACTCACCCTATATTTTATAGACGACGCAATCCTTGTAACAGAATGAATAACACTAAGCACGGAAACAAGGCATAGCATGTGAGCATGAAGATAAGGGTACATAATAAATAAACTCACAAGCTACTAATCATACTGGGCAAGAATAAGATAAGAGTGATAGCATATGTCTCACACAATATGATAGAAGAAGTCTCCTGGTCTCACGCACAAATAACATAAACCAAAGTTCAACGAAAGCAAGGAGACGACGGAAAACAAACGCAAACACTCGCAAATCTTACACTCTCTCCCCCTTTTGCATTGAGAGGCCAAAAAGGAAGAGGGGACACCTAAGACACAGGTGGTAACTCCCATGCAAAAAGATAGGTCATCAAGCTCCTTCTCTGATGCAGCTGGAATAGACTCCTCATCTGAATCAGCCCACTGGTACCTCTGCTTCTCCATCCAAGTAGCCTCAGGAGTGATGTCCTTCTCAGCCCCACTCGAGATGGCCTCGCCAAGCTTCCTCAAAATTTGCTTGTCACGCTGACGACTCTCCTTCTGAGCAACATGAGTCTCATACTGTCACTTGGTCTGCATGCAGAACAATGTCTTCATCCTGTGTCTGAGCTTCTTGGCCAAAGATGGCCCAGTAGACGGGGGCTCATACATCTCTGAATTGTCTTCTTCCTCCTCTTCAATCTCATCCTCATCAACATCCATATGAGCAGCAGCAGGCCCAGTCCTAGTGGTAGTGTTATCCCACTTGTCCTTTTGACGCAGCAGAATGGGCTCATGACGGATCCAGTTGGGAGCATCAAGGTCTTCTCCTGGAAAGTTCTTCTCCCACATTGTTCGAATCAAGAGGAACAAGTAGGGTCCATAAATGGGGACCTTACAATGGAACATAGCAAACCGAAGCTCACTCCACATAACGTGAGAAACATCAAGTGGGTTAAGAATTTGCAGCCGCCCTTTCTCACAAAGGAGCAGCATATCCACAAGATAGGAATGCACCTTGTCCTTTTTTCCCATGCGAGGAAAGAGAGTGTTGCGAAAGATTCGGTGCATGACATCGAGGAACGGGTTGAGCACAAAAGTTTGCTCACCAGAGGGAAAAGACTTCTCAACATAGTAGGGTATAAGCTTCTCCTTGCGTTCAGGTTGTGGGTTGGCGTGTGGGCGCAAACCAACAGGCTCATCAAGCCCCTCATCACGAACGTGCAACAGATCCATGAACTCCTTCTAGTCAGCAGTCATCCTCTCTCCATTGGCCATCCAAGTCATGGTCCGCTTCACATCCGAGTGGAAGTGGACCGAAGCAAAGAACTGAGCCACAATCTCGGGATCATAGTCAAGATGGAATGAGATGATATTCTCGATAGCAAACAGCTCACCATATTCAGAGGCTCACCAAAATAGGTCGGGTTCTTCCTCAGATGAGCTATGTCAATCCACTAGACAGGGACATAGATATTCTTCGTTCCCTTGATTACCTCAATATGGATGAGATTTTGTTGCTTGGTCCAAAACAAGTCATTTCCCTTGGAATGTTCCCTAAGTTTGATATAGGGGTCGATCATTCTGTGAGACTGAAACTCTTCTTGAGGCATATCTTGCCAATTGTTAACTGGCTCCTTGAGCTTGGTTGCGACTCTCTTGAAGCGGCGTTGCGGGGCATTGGACCCCTCAGGTGTATCTGGATTGCATAGACCCTTTGAATTTGTGTCGCGAGAGGGATTCGATCGTCTTGAACCGGAACCGGAGCCACCACCTATGACACACAACGCAAACAAAAGAGAATAACGAAAAGGAGTCATTGGAAAGACCAAAGCAAACAAGAAAAACATATAGAAGTGAGAATTGGCAGGACAAAACGGGGTTGTTTGAGATCGAGCGGTAGTACCGCAGGTCTTGCGGTAGTAAAATTTTACTACCACGCCGACCGCGGTAGTACCGCTGTGGGCGGTAGTACCGGCGCAGGCATGGAAGAAAAATTTTACATCCGCCCTACGAGCGGTAGTACCGTACCAGAAGGTGCGGTAGTACCGCACGGAGCGGATTTCACAAGACCAGCGGATCTAAAATCAGATCGGTACTACTGTGGATCAAAGCAACCACGTTGTATCCTACCAATTAGCAATTCTACCGCACACACTCTCCAACCATCACCTCATGCACAAATTTGGCCAAAAATCACAAGACCAACTCATATTTCCCCCTAAACCTAGATTCAAAAATAGAGAGGGAAAGAGAAAAGAACTAGGGGAAATACCGAGGTCCATGGCAAGAGGACGAGGTGGGGAACGATCCCACTGGTTGGAATGAGAGAAGAGTGGTCGGAGATGGAGATCCGGTGAGGTCCTCCGGTGCCATTTGTGGGGAGGAGAGAGAGAGACGTGAGGGGAAGAGATGAATGGGTATGGGGGAGTTTGAACTCCCCCTGCCTGCTCTTAACCCCCACGCGGAACTGACGGCACGATAGTACCACATGTCATTGCGGTAGTACTGCTCCTCGAGCAGAAGTAATTTTTTACTTCCGTGCTTGAAGAGGTAGTACCGCTCCTCGAGCAGAAGTCATTTTTTACTTCCGTGTTGGAGGCGGTAGTACCGTGTCGGGGCTGCTACTGTGCGAGCACAGGAGCAACCCAACTCTAGCGTTAGTACCGTGGTGTACCACGGTAGTACTGTGTTGCCCACAAAGTGCAGGTTTTGAGAGAGAAAAAACTTTGCGCACAAAATCGAAGGAAATATGAAAGACACAAAGGCACGAAGATAAGTCAATAGGCTTCATGCAACAAGGACACATACGAAAAAGCACAAAAAGAAGCGAATCAAAACAAGAACATGGTCCAAAAGATTAGAGAGGAGAAACAAGGACCAAACATCGAACCACTACCTCTCATGAAGAGAGGGCGGTGGCCGGAGCCACCTATGTTTGAGTCAATTGGTACGGCACCGCGAAGAATTATCCTTGGGCCCATGATCAAGACTCGTCTTTGAAGCACAGTAACCATCAGAAAATGGGCGGATGTGAAAGACTTTGATTAGTTTATGCATAATAGGGTGAGGGATAATTCATTGAGAGAACTATACTCCCCCTAAATCCATGCCTACATCTAGACAAGACATAATGATGAGTGTGGTGGGGTGTGCACTAAGTCAATCCACATTGCTCGAATCAATGATATTTAGCTCATGCCTTAACTCGCGAAATCTTGCTTCATCCAATGGCTTCGTAAAAATATCTGCAAGTTGCTCATTAGTGTTGAGATGGATAAGATTGATATCTCCTCGCTTGACGTGTTCCCGGAGGAAGTGATGATGAATATCAATGTGCTTCGTCTTGCAGTGTTGAACCAGGTTGCTGGAGATCATAATGGCACTTTCATTATCACAGTAAAGAGGCACTTTGTCAAAATTGACACCATAATCCTTTAAAGTTTGCCTCATCCAAAGAATCTATGCACAGCAACTGGCAGTAGCTACATACTCGGCCTCGGTGGACGATAGAGAAACACAGTTTTGTTTCTTTGAAGACCAACTTACCAAAGACCGACCAAGAAATTGGCAGCCTCCGGAAGTGGACTTCCTATCCACACGGTCTCCCGCCCAATCCGAGTCAGTACATCCAATGAGATCAAACGAAGCACCCTTGGGATACCATAAGCCAAAGTTTGGGTATGAGCCAAACATCAAAAGATTCGCTTGACGGCCACATGGTGACTCTCCTTAGGTGCGGTTTGAAATCGTACACAAATTCCCACACTTAACATGATATCCAGTCTAGAAGCACAAAGGTAAAGCAAGGATCCAATCATGGAGCGATATACCTTTTGATTCACAACATTACCATTGGGATCACTGTCAAGATGGCATTTGAGTGGCATAGGAGTGTTGGCCTTGGGAGGATTGAGATCATCCATCTTGAACCTCTTGAGCATGTCTTCAGTGTATTTAGCTTGATTGATGAAGGTACCTTGACTTTGTTGCTTGACTTCGAAACCAAGAAAGAACTTCAACTCTCCCATCATAGACATCTCAAACTTATTTGTCATCAGAGTGGCAAATTCTTCATTGAAAGCTTTGTTAGGAGAACCAAATATAATATCATCAACATATAGTCGGCATATGAACAAGTTCTCGTTGACCCTCTTTGTGAAAAGAGTGGGATCGATTTTCCCAATTTCAAACCCACGGTCTTGTAACATCTCGGTAAGGTGCTCATACCATGCACGTGGGGCTTGTTTAAGGCCATCGAGAACGTATACATGAGTGGGGAACTTTGGATCCTCGAACCCCGAGGGTTGCTTAACATATACCAACTCCTTAAGAGGACCATTAAGGAATGCACTCTTAACATCCATTTGATATAATTTAAAGTTATTATGAGAAGCATATGCAAGCAACATGCGAATAGATTCAAGGCGAGCAACAGGAGCAAAGGTTTCACCGTAGTCGATACCCTCAACTTGGGAGTAGCCTTGTGCCACCAATCTTGCCTTGTTGCGAATGACGACACGTTCGCATCTTGCTTGTTTTCGAAGATCCATTTAGTTCCAATAACATTGTGGTTCTCCTTAGGTCTTGGCACCAATTGCCACACTTGGTTGCGCTCGAAGTTGTTAAGTTCATCGTGCATAGCTTCAACCCACTCCATGTCCTCGAGCGCATATTGTACCTTGAGGGGCTCAATGCAAGAAACAAACGCGTGATGTTCACAAAAGTTTGTTAATTGTCTATGAGTAGTTACCCCTCTTTTCAAGCTGTCGTAGACGTTTTCCATCAAATGTTGTCTAAGTTTAAGCTTGGCAGCATTATTGGCGGCTTGTCTCTCTAAGATTTCCTCGATGGAAGGTTGAGGGACAACATTCTAAGAAGCATCTTCTTGATGATCTTAAGCGCCTTCGTGAGCTTGCTCTTAATCTTGAAGAAGATCTTGAGCTTGAGCTTGCTCGACAACGTGGACTTGATCTTGGGCATCACTTGGTGAGACACCATCATCAGTAGATTGATCTTTCCCTTGATCTTGTCCACGTGGTAGAGGACCTTCATTTTGTTCTTCGGAAGCGTGTGGGTCTTGTGTCGGTGATGGTTCCACTTGAGTGGAACATTGTCCTTCTCCTTCGGCCACAAGGGGTTCCTCAACGGGTAGGAAGTATGCCACACCCATTCTTCTTATGGCTTGGCACTACTAGAATCAGAAGATTTGCCGCCTGCCACCTCTTTGTCGTCCGCTAGCGGACGGCAAAGAGTGGCTTTGCCATCAGCTAGCAGAAAGCAGACGGCAAAGAGGTGGTAGACGGCAAAGCGTGGCTTTGCCATCAGCCACTTCTTTACCGTCTGCTAGCGGACGGCAAAGGAGGTTTGTCGTCCGCAAGCGGACGGCAAAGAGGGAAGGGGCCCACCCTAAACCCAGCCCACAACTTGACCTAACGGCCCCCCTCTTCGCCATCCGCTAGCGGACGACAACTCTCCTTTGCCGTCCGCTAGCGGACGGCAAAGAGGGGGGCTAACTAACGGCTAACGCCCCTCCTCGGCCCGCCTCTCTCTCTCTTTCTCTCCCTCTCTCCTCCCCGTCGGCCACCGCCTGCCTCTCTCTCTCTTTTTCTCTCCCTCTCTCTCTTTCTAGCCCACCGTCGGCCGCCACCCATGCCCCCCACCCTCACCCCCACCCCCACCGCCCTCACCCCCGCTACCCGCGCCCACCGCCGGCCGCCGCCCGTGCCCCTCACCCCCACCGTCACGTTGCCACCGCATCGGCACCGCCGACCGCCGTCCGCACCCACCGCCTCACCATCCCGCCTCTCTCTCCCTCCCTGGCGCCCCCGACACCCCACCGCTACCGCCCCCGCCGCGCCACCCGCCGCCCCCGACACCCCACCGCCGACCATGCCGTCCACATCCTCCATGACCCCGACCCCGCCCGCCCGCTCCTCCCGCTCGTCGTCGCCAAGATCCTTCGGGCCCTCGCTCTCCAGGAGAGCCCCGGCCTCCTCATCCTCGGCAAGCAGGTCCGCTGCCCCGTCTTCGATTTGGCCTTGATTCAGTCAGTTTTGCCTGCACTTTCATGTCTCTGAAACTCTCAAGTGTTATCTGGAACAAAGTTCAAAACTGAGACCAAGTATTATTGACACAACATGCTCAACATCATCACATCCACTGCTTGTATAACACCCGAATCCTTACTTTTACTGTTTGAAGTTAAACAAGAAGCATTGCGGGGCTTAATTTTGTTGATAACAAACTTCAGTCGAACAATCTTTACAGAAAACCAGCTTAATTATGAGATTCTTGTTGTTCTAGTCTAGCTGCAAATCAAAGGATGAGAGATTTCTCATTGCACGTTCTCCTCGGTACATGGTCTAAAGTCCAAACTGTTTTCGACAGGGAAGATCAGGGAAGTTGCTTACAGATGACGACAATTGTAACTCGGATGATCAAAACAGAACATCTTTTATCTTTCGGGGGGTATTCGTAGAAATTATGCATGTCTATTCATTATATGTTCATTACGCAAGATATATGATAGATGACATTACATTGACGTGGTTATGTGCCATGCTATAGATCGCTCTATTGCTCAAATTGAAATGTTTCTCCTACTGTTTCGGGGTTAAAAAACGTTTGGAGTGTTTCTTTCTCATAAGGGAGTTTAAGGATAAGGTAAATGTTTTTGTGATTGCGTGAAGGGCATGGATATTTGTGTTTGTTTTCTTCCTGTTGACTTAGTTGCTTACCTTTTTTTACCCCGGACACGACACCCTGACACCCCGACACGGCACCCCAACACCCCGACACGACACCCCGACACCCCGACACAGCACCCCAAACCCCGACATAGCACCCCTACCCCGACACCCCGACACGGCACCCCGACACCAAGACACGGCACCCCGACACCCCGACACGGCACCCCGACACCCCGACACGGCACCCCTACCCCGACACGACACCACCGACACGACACCCCGACAAAATTATCTGAGTAAGGAGAAGTTAATAAAGGTAATTATCTATTCTTAAGGCCTTGTACTTAGTTTATTTGATTTGATTCATAGGCGTAGCGCTGAAATTTCTCTTGTCTAATGTAGGTGCCCCCGAGATGGTGTGCAGATAGGATGGACTATTGGGAGGCATTGGTGGATGAGTGGTGCTCTCCCGAATGGCTAGCCGAACACAACAAGGCCAAGGATAAGCATGCCCAAATGGGAGGTGTGCCACACCATCAAGGGAGCTCCAACCTGTTTGAGTTCGGGGATAACTAGGTATGTGGTTTGCTTCATGATTCATGAAATTTCATTCTTCATGCTAGCTTGAGCCCTTAACTAATATTTTGTTCCTCTCTTTTAGGAACGACACAACAAGAAGGAGGTGCCACCTCTGTTTGACCTATATGCCATGGCCCATACTGCCTCGTACAAGAAGGCCAAGGCATTCTCTGAGGATGACCTCGATCATCCACGGAGCTTCAGCAACATCTCCTCTCACAACAAGCTCGTGAGGTATAGGGATGAGGGGAAGGCGAGGAAAGGGGAGGACTTCAACCCGAGCCAGAGTCCTTTTGATCCAGAGCTCGTGATGATATCTGGTGGCGGGAAGCCCCATGGCTCGATAGCCATTGGGGATGGACTGATACGTTGTCCTAGAACTCTCCCGGAGATCAAGAAGCGCCAGACGAGCTCTGATCCTAAGATAAGGCCTCGTCCACGGCCAATGGAGCTCGCCATTGAGGCTAGGGCCCAGGAGCTTCTAGCGGAGGCAAACAGGCAGGCGGCGTAGAGGGAAAGGGACATGGAGGAGAGAACGGCTAGGCTGTTGGAGGAGGAGAGGAACCGGAACGACGCGTCTCACCGGGCCCTATACGAGCTCCTCGTGGTAAGTTTCTCCTGCATATTAGCCAAATCATGCACGTAATGTTCGTTTCATCACTAACTAATATGAATGACTCGTGAAAACAAAATGTGCAGACCGTCTGCCAGAACAATGGTCAGACCCCTCTGTCGATGCCCCATATTGCTATAGCACCCACGGTGAGTTTGATTTAAATGGTCATTAGTTACTAGTATTCACATTTGAGTTGCATCATGCTAAGGAGACATTGCAAATGATCTTTGGTGCAGCGTGCCTCCCGACAAGCATCGACCGATCCTTCTGCGTCTGCCGCAAGCCTGACTGGTCCTTCTACGTCTCACCCTGGCGCAAACTCTAGCGGTCCTTCACCTCCATGTTGATGGTAAGTTTTCCCAAGTGTTTTCATTAACAAATGCATACATAGCTTAAGAAATGACCTACTTAGCTCCAAAATGACCTATACTTAGCTTATTTTCCTCAAAAATGACTTGATATGCTTAGTTAGCTAGAAAATGTTATATTCTACCTAGGATAGCTATAAAATGACCTATACTTAGCATTTTTTCCTCCAAAATGACTTGATATGCTTAGTTACCTAGAAAATGGCATTACTACCTAGTATAGCTCAATAATGATCTATAGCTAGCTTAGCTAGTTCATTTATGACATAATTAGCTCACTTAGGTACAAAATGGCATAACTACCTAGGATAGCTCAATAATGATCTATAATTAGCTTAGCTAGTTCATTTATGACATAATTAACTCACTTAGGTAAAAATGGCATAATAACCTTGGTTTAGCTCCAAAATGGCCTATACTTAGCTTATTTTCCTCAATAATGACATAATAACCTTACTTACCTCCAAAATGATATATCCTACCTAGGATAGCTATAAAATGACCTATACTTGGCGTTTTTTCCTCCAAAATGACTTGATATGCTTAGTTAGCTAGAAAATTGAATTACTACCTTGGAGAAGAGGAGAGGAGAAAAAGAAAGAGAAGATAAATTCTTCTTCTTCTTTTTCTTCTTTTTCTTTTTTTTCTTCTAGCTAGTCTTCTTCTTCTTCTAACTTTCATCTTTCCTACTTTGCAGATTTGCTATAGATGAGGAAGCTTGCATTGATGGAGTGTACTCTTCAACTTCTGCTTCCTTTTTGTTTATGGAAACTTGTTGGAAACTTGTTTTGGATATGTATGTTGGATATGTTGTTCGAAACTTGTATATGTTGGATATGTTGTTGGAACTTATTGTTGGTATGCTTGTTGGAACTTACTGTTGGTATGCTTGTTGAAACTTATTGTTGGTATGCTTGTTGGAAACTTGTATTCTTGATATATTGGATATATATGTGATATTCTGTCAAACTGAATGATTTTAAGAAAAAACAGAAAAAACAGGGGTTGTATATCCACTTTGTCATCTGCTGGCGGACGGCAAAGAGCATTGCCGTCTGCTAGCGGACGACAAAGACCTTTACCGTCTGCCACCAAACGACAAAGATACCACGTGGCAGCTGCCTGTGCAACCTAGGGCTAGCCTAGGTGGGTTCTTTGCCGTCAGCTGGCAGACGGCAAAGAACTAAGGTCTTTGCAGTCTGCCAACGGACGGCAAAGCATGCCATTAAGCACTTAACGGAGCTAAGTTGCCACGTGTGCTGTCGAGGCCCTTTGTCGTCTGCTGGCAGACGGCAAAGATTCAAAGGTCTTTGTCGTCCGCCAGCAGACGGCAAAGCGCCCTTTACCGTGGCTTATTCAGCCGGATGGTTTGTCGTCTGCTGGCGGACGGCAAAGTCTTTGCTGACCGGGATGCATGCCTTTGCCGTCCGGGATGGCTGACGGCAAAGTGCCTGATTCCTGTAGTGTGGGGAGGAATTTCATCACCTACATCACAGACCACTTTGCTCCACTTCGGAGCCATTATTTTCATCAAACTCTACGTTACACGTCTCCTCAATGAGTCCGGTGGACTTATTGAGGACACAGTAAGCACGAGGGTTTGTAGCATAACCAACAAATATGCCTTCTTGAGCTCGAGGTTCGAATTTAGACAAACAAACACCTTTCTTGAGAATGAAACACTTACACCCGAACACCCTGAAGTACTTGAGATTGGGCTTGTTACCGGTAAGAATTTCATAAGGAGTCTTGTTCAAGCCTTTTTGGAGATAAAGCCGATTGGATGCATGGCAAGCTGTGTTGATGGCTTCGGCCCAGAAATCATACGGAGATTTGAATTACACCATCATGGTCCTTGCCGCGTCCATCAACGTCCAGTTCTTTCTCTCGGCAACACCATTTTGTTGAGGGGTATAAGGTGCGGAGTATTGATGCTTGATCCCCTCATCACTAAGGAACTCATTCAAGGTATAGTTCTTGAACTTGGTGCCATTGTCACTTCTTATCATCAGAATCTTTGCCTCATGTTGTCGTTGAGCTTCATTTGCAAAGTCGATGAGTGTTTGTTGTGTTTCACTCTTCCTCTTGAAGAAATATACCCAAGTGTATCTTGAGTAGTCATCCATGATCACCAAACAATACTTTCTTCCCCCAAGGCTATCAAAATATGGAGGACCAAAGAGATACATGTAGAGGAGCTCCAAGGGCCTCTTCGAGTAAATGGTAGTCGTGGGGCAGTGAGCAATCACATGTAGCTTTCCTTCAATACAAGCACTGCAAGCACGATCTTTGGCAAAACTCACATTTGTTAGTCCAAGGACGTGATCCCCTTTGAGGAGACTTTGCAAAGATATCATATTGACATGGGCTAGCCAGCAATGCTAGAGCCATCCCACATCAACTTTAGCCATTAGGCAAGTCGCGGTCTTAGTGGGTCACTCCGAGAAGTTAACCACATAGAGACCGTTCTCGACATGCCCAACAAGAGCTACTTTAAGAGTCTTGCTCCACAAAAGGGACATAGAGTCAATACCAAAGAAGGTACTAAAAACCCATGAGTGCAAGTTGATGAACAGAAAGTAAATTATATGCGAGGATCTCAACAAGCATAACATTCTCTATGGAGAGTTCTGGAGAGATTATCACCTTGCCAAGACCCAATACCTTTGAAATTGCATCATCACAAAATGAGACTTGAGTGTCCACGGATGGGTCAGGATGAACATCCACCACCAAGTCCTTGCTTCTGGTCATATGATTTGTCGCTCCACTATCGAGAAACCATGACACTCCTCCGAAAGCAAACCCCTACAAGAGATCAATGTCTGGTTTTAGGTACCCATTCTTTAATGTGTCCTTTCATTTTAGCAACAAGGGTCTTAGGAACCCAAATACACCATTCAATGTACTCATAAGAAGAACCAACATATTTGGCATAAACATGCCCATCACTAGCACGCCACAAAACATAACAAGGGTTAAAGTCGTCGGCCTTGTTGGGGTGGGTGGTCTTGCCCTTCTTGGCATTACCAACCACAACTTTGTCTTTCTTCTTCTCATGAGGACCATTCTTGCTCTTACAAAAGTTTCCTTGAGCGATGGAATTTCCTTGGTGTTCACCTTCTTCTTGTTGTTGTTTTTTGGTGCAAACCCAACTCCTTCTTTTGCAACAACTTCTGATTACTCAAAAGGTCATTGAGCGTCTTCTCACCTTGGATACACGTCACCAAACCCTTTTCAAGCTGCTCTTTTAGCTTAGCATTTTCCTCCACAACATGTGCGTGCTCACAACACGGGTTAGTAGAAGATGCATTATAAATTAGAACAAAAGGAGGACACGTGGCAATTTCCTTAGTGAGTTTTACTTGGAGTTGATCATGCGACTCCTTAAGAGAGGCATGAGCACACTTCAATGCCTTGTGAGCATTGTCAAGTATGTCAAGCTCAACCTTGAGTCGATCATGGACAACCCCAAGTGCAACCTTTTCAGACTTGAGCACACGGTTAAGAACAATAGCATGATCATAATATTTACGTAATTTAGCAAGGTCATCATTTTGTGACTCCTCAAGAGTCATACGAATACCTCGCTCTTCCTCAAGAGCAATAGATAGATCCGCTATCTTGTCGACATAATCACGACTATGGCCTCTCAACTCTTCAAGATATTCTTCTTGAGAATCAGTAGTGTCATTGGCCTCACCAAGTTGTTCCAAGAGAGCAACAAAGTGCTTCTTGGATTCTCCCTTTAGTTTACACAAGAATTTGTCAAACTCATTTTTATCCTCTTTCGCCTCCTCATGTTCATCCACACAATCTAACAAAGATGGAGTGGGAGAAATAGAAGTCTTAATGTTTGAGGTTTTGGCGTTGGAGGTTACCTTGGTGATACCTTTAGCCATGAGGCACCTAGCGATGACGTTCTCATTGGGGGCGTCGAAGAGTGACACCTTTGTTGGAGTAGAGGAAGCAATTGCCACAGATGTCATTGCCATTCCTTCACCGCTTGTGTCTTCGTCATCAACATCATCATCCGAGGCATACTCTTCTTGAGCCACCAATACTTTGTGAGGAGCCTTCTTGGTGAAGTTGGTCTTGTTGGGGAAGGACTTGGCCTTATCTTTGCGAATGATCTTGCCACCATTGTCTTCCCTCTTATCATATGGGCAATCCACCACAAAGTGACTCACATTACCATAGTTGTAGCACGTTCTCACACGTTGCTTGCCTTTTGACCCCTTTGAGTTGTTCTTGGAGAAGTTGGACCTTGTGTTTCTCTTGTTGCCCCAAAATTGCCTAGACGCAAGAGCCATATGCTCATGATAAGCATATTTGGTGTCCTCGGGGCAACCCTCTTCTTGTTCTTCTTCTTCCTCTTGACTGGCCTTGGCCTTCAAAGCAAGGTTGGGGGATGATCTCTTTGACCGTTGCACATGGGCAAGAGCATTGTCAGCTGTCGTGTTCAAGATGTTCATTGCAATAAATTCATCAAACACATCACTAGAGGACAAGGTGTGAAAGTCCGGTCTTTGGCGGATGACAACAGACATGGCCTTTTTGTAGGGCATGATGGCCTTCAGAAACTTACGCTTGATCCAAGTATCATCCACATCCTTGCTTCCATGATCTTTGAGGGCAACAGCGAGAGCAGGCACCCTTCTATAGAGCTCACGCGATTCCTCATCCTCTATCATTACAAACTCATCTGACTGATCAAGGACAAATTCATAGTTTGACCATTGAATGCTTGAGATGCCCTTGTACATGGAGACAATGTGTTCCCAACACTCTTTAGCAACACTGAAAGGATGCGGGTGAGGTAGGTCTTCAGTGGGAACCGCAGCTTGGAGTATGAACAAGGCGTAATAATTTAGTTGTTTATCCGCTTGTTCTCTTGGAGTGAGGTTGCGTGGATCACGAGGGTAGTATCCTTCTTCAATGACTCTCATGAGATGAATTGAGTTGTGATCTAAATGAGACTTGATACTGAAAACCCAATTAGCAAAATCATTCTTAAAAAGTTTAGGAGGAGGACCGTGATTAACTATATGAGGTGGGTGCACCGGTCCTCCATAGGCCGCGGGAGGGGGAACTGAGGCAAAGCTCCCCGACCCATTTATTCCTTGAGAACGATTATCCTTATCAGCACTAGCCCCCTCCTTACCAGAGTTAACATCCGATGTCGAGTTAGTGGGATTAACCACTTGTATCGCATCGGTGGAAAGTTTAAAAGAATCAAGGAATTCTCTGAACATGGATTTGACCTTGGTCGTCATGGAAGATTTGAGATAGGACATGGCCTCATTCAAATCCTCATGAGAGACCGTGTTCACTCCCACGGCCTCGGGAAGTTCTCCCACACGCTCCTCTTTGCCAACCATACTCTTCGGGTGGTGAAACCCTTAATAAAGAGACGTGGCTCTGATATCAATTGAAAGGATCGATATGGTTGATTAGAGGGGGGTGAATAAGCAACTAACACTTTTTAACTTTTCTTTAACAATTTAGGCTTAGCAACAAATAGGTTGGCTAGATGTGCAACTAGGTGAGCAACCTATATGATGCTAATCACAACAAACACACGAGCAAGCAAGGGATAAAACACAATAATAGCTTGCCAAAAGTAAAGGTAAGAGATAACCAAAAGTGGAGCCGGTGGAGACAAGGATGTGTTACCGGAGTTCCTTCCCTTGTGAGGAAGTACGTCTCTGTTAGAGCGGTGTGGAGGCACAATTCTACCCAAGAATCCACTAGGGCCACCGTATTCTCCTCACGCCCTCACACAATGTGGGATGCCGTGATTCCACTATTGGTGCCCTTGAAGGTGGCGACTGAACCTTTTCAAACAAGGTTGGGACTATCTCCACAACTTAATTGGAGGCTCCCAACGACACCAAGAAGCTTCACCACAATGGAATGTGGCTCCGAGGTGACCTCAACCGCCTAGGGTGCTCAAAAACCCAAGAGTAACAAGATCCGCAAGGGATTAGTGGGGGGAATCAAATTTCTCTTGGTGGAAGTGTAGGTCGGGGACTTCTCAACCAATCCCTAGAAAATCAACAAGTTTGATTGGCTAGGGAGAGAGATCGGACTAAAATGGAGCTTTGAGCAACAATGGAGCTTGGGGAGGGAAGAGGTGGTCTTCTTAGGGAAGAAGACCCCCTTTATATAGTGGGGGGGTAGGATCCAACCGTTATCCTCACTCTCAGCCCGTGCTTTGCGATACTACCGTACAAAGCCATGGTACTACCGCAAGGGACTGCGGTACTACCGCGGCATGGTGCATACTACCGCTCGCACGGTAGTGACCAGACGCAGGCCGATTGCACAAGGCACCTAGTTGTAGAACCGCCGGAGCGGTACTATCGCGAGCCCATACGTTACTACCGCATGGTTGGTAACGACTAGCACAGGAGATGCACGGAAGTAAAAAACTTACTTCCGTGCCTACCTCCGCTGAGGGCGGAGCTGCGAAAAAGTCCAGCACGGTAGTACCGGAAATACATCACGATACTACCACACGAGGGCAGATGTAAAAAATTACATCCGCGCCTACTACCACAGGCGTGTTGGAAATATGCCCTAGAGGCAATAAATAAAGTGTTTATTATTGTATTTCCTTGTTCATGATAATCGTTTATTATCCATGCTATAATTGTATTAATTGGAAACATGGATACATGTGTGGATACATAGACAAACACAATGTCCCTAGTATGCCTCTAGTGAACTAGCTCGTTGATCGAAAGATGGTTAAGGTTTCCTAGCCATGGACATGAGATGTCATTTGATAACAGGATCACAACATTAGGAGAATGATGTGATGGACAAGACCCAAACTACAAACGTAGCTTATGATCGTGTTAGTTTATTGCTACTGTTTTCTACATGTCAAGTATATGTTCCTATGACCATGAGATCATGCAACTCACAGATATCAGAGGAGTACCTTGTGTGTATCAAACGTCGCAACGTAACTGGGTGACTATAAAGGTGCTCTACAGGTGTCTCCGAGGGTGTCTGTTGAGTTGGCATGGATCAAGATTGGGATTTGTTACTCCGTGTGACGGAGAGGTATCTCAGGGCCCACTCGATAATACAACATCACAATAAGCCTTGCAAGCAATGTGACTAAGTGTTAGTTACGGGATCTTGTATTACGGAACGATTAAAGAGACTTGCCAGTAACGAGGTTGAACTAGGTATGGAGATACCGACGATCGCTAAACGGTAGGATTGGAGGAGGAGAGTCCTCCTCCACCTCCCACTTCGGCCGAAGCCTCCAAGGCTTGGAGGCCAAGGCTACCTCTCCTCCTCCTTCCCTCCTATATATACTGGTGGATTTCTAGGGTTTTGCACTAGAATTTTAGCCACGTGCTACCCGTTCCTCCAGTGCATAGTTTCTCCTCCAGATCGGTTTTCTGCAGTGCTTAGGCGAAGCCCTGCCGGAATTGCTCCACCACCATCGCCGGAGCGCCGTCAGGCTGCCGGAGAACTCTTCTTCCTCTCCACTCCTTCTTGCTGGATCAAGACGGTGGAGATCGTCATCAAGTTGTACGTGTGCTGAACGCGGAGGTGTCGTCCATTCGGTGCTAGATCGGAAGGATCGTGATCAAGTTCGTGGGACAGATCGTGATCAAGTTCGTGGGATGGATCGTGATCAAGTTCGTGGGACGGATCATGATCGGATCGCGGGACGCACGGTGATTTGGATCGCGAAGATGTTCGACTACACCAACCGCGTTTCTTAACGCTTCTCGCTTAGCGATCTACAAGTGTATGTAGATTCACTCTCCCTCTCGTAGATGCTCATCACCATGGATAGATCTGCGTGTGCGTAGGAAAAATTTTGTTTCCCATGCAACTTTCCCCAACAAGGCGCACACACCAGGGCTAGGGACAGCGGTACTACCTCTCCATCGAGCGGTACTACCATGGGCACCTGCGGTACTATCGCTCCCTTGAGCGGTACTACCGCTAGCCACTGATAACTAGCACCCTGCAGCCTTCACTTTGCATAGACAAGGAAAATGGACTGGAGCTCCATTGAAGCGAAGGAAAGGTGGTGCAATAGAACAAATGTGTACATGTTGATTCCACCCAAACCTTTCCAAAGCGGACCCCTCTTAATAGTACGGCTTTCCTACGACTCAAATCCACCGAAAGGAAACGTAGAGAACAACCGTCTTCGATAAGCTCCGAGGGGCATCGAATCGTCTTGTGCCTAGGCATGAGATATCTGAAATGCTCAATGCACACGATTAGTCCGCAAAAGCATTGTCATCAATCACCAAAACCACTTAGGGAGAAATATGCCCTTACACCTGACCTACATACCCTACCTAAGGACACTATATTAAAGGACTTGAAGATTACAAGAGAGATTCCGACTGGATTCACCATGGCGCTCAAGTCACTCGACAATAAATCCACTCGGAGGCTTCTCCCTCCACTCGACAGTCTCCTGTCACTCGAAAGATCTCGCTACCAGTCGATGCTAGAAGACCAAAAGCCACCCCAGGGAGGCCAACAGGCAGGCGTTCGGCTGGTCGTCATCAGTAGCATTTATTATGTACGTTACTAGTAATGCACATCTTTATTCCCATGATCGAACCCTTGGATGCCTGGCACTTATGAGGGGTAGCATACTCTATATAAGCCTCCCCTCCCCTCTGGCATAGGGGTTCACACCCCCTATAACATATGATGTCCACACGATAAGAGCTCCCGAGCACTGAAACCTAGGGTTGTTACCTCCACGAGAGGGACTTGAACTCATACATCTGTGTGTACACCCTCGTCATAGCTAGGACTCTGCCCTCTCCCTTTGTACCCCTATCTTCTACTGTCAGACTCGTTTCCACGATAGGTCATGCACTCGTTGGAGTAGTGTTCGGGCCTTCCATAATTGTAACAATTCCGGCCACGACTAGATGAATGCTTCTCTTCATATCTTGAGTTGGAGTTCCTCTCTTTGCCTCTACTCTTATAGAACTTGTTGAATTTCTTGATCATGAGGCTTATCTCTTCATTGGTAACAAGGTAGTCGCTTGAAGTAGTGGGAGCATCACTTGTGGCTTTGTAAGCACCGCTTGACTTGTTGTGAAGGTCTTCCTTGTACTTGAGTGACATCCCATGAGCAACAATCCTTCCAATCACTTCCGTAGGTTTGAGATCTTTATACTTTTGCATCATTTGGATTAATGTGCACACAGTGTCATACTTTCCATCCAAACCTCTAAGTATCTTCTTGATGATGGATTTGTCGATCATTTCTTCGCTTCCTAAGACGGCAATCTCATTGGTAATGAGAGCTAGCCTAGAGTACATCTCCGCGACTCCTTCGCCATCCTTCATCTTGAACTTGTCAAGTTGACTTTGAAAAACATCCAAATTAGATTATCTGACGGAATTGGTACATTCGTGCATATCAACCAAAGTGTCCCAAATTTCCTTTGCATTCTCAAGACGACTAATTTTGTTGAATTCCTTGGGGGCATAGGCAGTTGAATAGAATGTCACTTGCTTGAGCATTGTATTGCAACATCTTCAATTCTTTCACGATCGCTTCACGATCCGATTCCTTTCCATCACCAAAGAATTCACCTTGCAAGCCAACACGAACAACAACCCAAACGACAGGGTTATGACCAAGAATATGCATCTTCATCTTATGCTTCCAACTAGCAAAATTTGTACCGTCAAAGTATGAACCTCTACGGTGATAATTTCCCTCACTAGACGCCATACTCCCCTAGGTTGTGAAACCAATGCAATGGAGACCAAAGCCCTCATACCACTTGTAGGATCGAAAGTAAGTCTAGTGAGGGGCGATTAGACTACTTAACCAAATAAAAATTCTACCTTTTTCCAGTTGTGGGTAGATTTTAGCAATGATAGTAAGTCAAGCACACCCTACACATGGATGTGTAAGAGTATAGTAGCAGAAAGTAAAGACAAGCACATGTAGTAGAGGGTAGGGATAGAAGATCAAACGCGATTGTAGACACGAAGATTTTTTCCGTGGTTCCGATAGGTGGCGCTATCGTACATTCATATTTATGAAGTCTTCAACCCACGGAGGGTAACGGTCGCGATAGTCCACGGCGGGCTCCACGCATTAGGGTCCACGAAGTAGCAACCTTGACTAGTCCATAACAGCTTCCGTCCACAAAGGACTAGCCTCACTATGGGTATATCTTCATGAGTAGGCGATCTCCTTGCCCGTACAAAAATTTTGGTTCAACTCCAAAACACAAAGTAGGAGGCTCCCAAGAAACACCTAACCAATCTAGGAGGCACCACCCTTCAAAAGGTAATAGGCTTGATAGTGATGATGAACTCCTTGCTCTTGTGCTTCAAGATGATAGACTCCTCAACACTCAATCACTCTCTCACGGATTTGGCTTGGTAGAAGAGATTGATTGGTTGGAAAGCAATTTGGGAAGATTAGAAATCAAGATCCATATGGTTGGAGTGGATGGTATTGATCTCAACACAAGGGTAGGTGCGGGGACGGAGCCAGGATACACTCGTAGAGGGGGCGAGCTTGCTCATGGAGGGGGCAAAGTACTTATGGAGTTAGAAAATTTGACAGCAGCTACCATTACTAATGAAGAAGAATCAGCTCGTTGAGGGGGGTCTAGCCCCCCTCGTCCCCCCTTAAATTCGTCCCTAGGTAGGTGGTTCTCTCTCAAAAATTTGGATATGGAAAGTGAGAAACTGTTTTGAGTGCTTCTCTTACGAGTGGGATGTGGTGGTGGGGTATATATAGGCATCTCCAAAAATCCAACTGTTACACCATTATTGACCAACTCGATGAAACCAAAGTAAAACTCGATCGTACCGATTTGTTCAAAATGTGACAACTTCAGGACTCTCGATGAGACCGATGTGACATTCCCGATAGTACCGATATGAGTGGTCGAGGGCAGTTTCCAAACTCGGTGAGACCGGTCCATAAAACTCGGAAATTCCGATTCTATAAATTTGGTCACCCGAATCTTGGTCACCGAAACTCCGTTGCACCGATGTAGTACTTGGTTGTACCGAGAAGTTAGGGTTTGGATAGGGTTCTATCTGAGAAGAAAATCGGTAGGGTCGAGAGGGAGACTTGATGGGACCGATTTTGCATGATAGGATTTAGACAAAGTATTTTGTGAAAGAGCTTGTGGGTGTTTTTGATGGCTAGCACTTGTGCATATGAAGCATTTTGTTCACCAACATTACCTCACCCTTTTTAATAGTATTGGCTTTCATATGGACTCAAAGTGATTTCTCACAAAATAAAATATAGTCTCCTTGCTTGAAGCTTTGCCAATTCCATTCCTTGTATCTTGGGATCTCCTCACAATTTATAGCCACCTCATCATTGGACTTTTCCTAAAATATACTTAGTGAAAGCATGAATCCAATGATATATGTTGTTATTAATTACCAAAACCACCAAAAAAGCAAGTGCGCTTTCAAACATTTCAGATAGTATTATTGAGCCCGCATATTGAAGATAACGTAATCTAACAACAACATTTCTCCCCCACGTATAGTCTAAATTTGGAAAGGCCGGACAGTCCAGACAGTTGAATTATGAAGAGAGCCTGAGCCTACTGGACGCCTATTTGATATCTAAAAAGCCCCAAGCTTGCATTATAGTCTATATAACGTTCTACTAGTATGTAATTAAGAAGTTAAAAGAAAGACAAAAAAATAGGAAACCATTTTTACATCATCTGTTGAAGTTCATACAGAGTAAAAATACATACAACACCACCAACACGTCAGAAGGTGTACATTTTATTCCCCTGACCACTCAGCCTGTCTATATATACATACATACTTTTATAGTACAACAAAGGCTCTCTAGGAGAGGAACTCCACTGGAGCCACCTACACCTGCCCATCTGAGCTTCTAACAAATGTATGTGGCAACCACCTACACCTGCCCATCTGAGCTTCTAACAAATGTATGTGGCAAAGTTTTTGATAGATACATTCTTTTACAGTACAACACAAGGTTCTCTCAGGAGAAACCTTATTGACAACTTACACCTGCCTCCGGAAACTTCTAAGAAACTACGATGCTACAAGGTACAACATGGCAATAAAATGAATCAAGACTTGTGTTAAAATGGGCATGCCCTAACGATATTCACAAGCCCTAATGATATTCATGACCATGAGGTGCAGCGATGACCCAGCTTTTCTAGCAGAGAATGGACGGAGATGACAAACTTAAACCCGGGCAAACATGTCAACCGTCAGGTTTTGTCAGTCTGACTAAGGAGTGCCTTCTATATTGTGAGAGAATGCAAAGTTGGGTGGTAGCACCATGAGGGGAACATTTTCAGTCTTATTCAGATTGGCCATGGCCAAGGTATACCCAAGTGCACGGCCAACAGGTACGGCCACAGCATTTCCAATCTGGCGATACCTGCAGCCAGGCTCATCACATGTTAACATTTATGCTACAGGCCATTACCTAAATATCATATAATCCTATGTACACTAAAAGATAGCCCACGCGTTGCTCCAGGAAATCATTAGAAACAATTTGAATTCATACCGAGTATGGCGTATGGACTATGTTGAGAATTCTACATGACGCCCTCAACACATGGCCTATATGAAAGGAGTGGCAGCAGCATCGTTGCACGGAGGCAAGGATATTATGGGCAGCGAGGCCGAGGATGAGTGGAGTATATGTGCAGCCATTAAGGAGGGAGAAGAGAAGGCATGCAGCAAAGGGAAAAGACTCTGCATTAAGCATATGAGCCAAATTTTGGCATGCATTTGGCAATTCAATATCTTGCCAATTTTTGGTAAGTTTTGATTGGTTAGCTAAGTACGTTGGTGGACAACCAATTGGTAGCCAATCTTTTGGCTTGCCTAAAGATTGTCAAGCCGATTTTTGGCACCAAACATAGCACAGCCTCTTAATAGCAATTAGTGGACCTGATAATGTGGCTTGAGAAGATGCCAGGAAAATAAGTTTAGTGGGGATGAATTACTTGCTGATGTGGCAGGGCTGCATGGATAGGAAAAAAAGAGTAGTGGGTTGCAACTATTTAGGAATAGAGTATCACAAGAAATTGAAGTAGTCAAGCATTTAGACGTGACAACTTACAGAAACAACGTAAACTAGTACCTGTCTTTGACCGTTCCACGAAACCTGTAGCTATCAGGAAAACCTTGCAATCGAGCACTTTCACGAACAGTGAGCAGTCTGTCCTGCGCAGGATGTATCAAGGCCTGAAACATACTCTCTTAGTTTCTTATGAGATATTTTAAAAGTATGAGCCAAGTGAATAAAGAAGATAGAATCATAGTAACCTGCATATGAATATTTGGACATGTCAGCACAGTTCCAACTACCTCGTCCCACCATAATCGACCAAAAGGTCTACAATACATCATACAAGAAATAGTTAAATCAGAAACAAGAAACCATATCTATGAAACAGCAATGTACTTCTAAAATCAATTGAAACCAACCTTAAGCATCTACCATCCTCGTATGTTAGTATACAATCAAGCACCTGAAATGAAAATATGAAAACACAACCTGGTAAGTCTTAAATTGCACATACAGAGAAGTATGGTGTATCTTGATCATCTTACCAGAGGACGACCAGATGGTAAAAGTACTCTTTCCTTTGTTGGATCCAGTTTAGCTACATTGTCAGGACCAACTAAGACTCCCGGAAGGTCTCTAAAATTAGCTCCCTGGAATAGGACTGGTGAGATTGAAGGGAATGATTTATCAAAGATGAAATGCTAACATATAAGTTTCTTGGCAAACCTTTTTCTTGGGAATTTGCAAAACCCTTAAGTAGTTATCATTACCCAGTGCCAACGGACGATGGTCATACAATTTTGGTTTAGATTTTTTTGACTTTTTCTTAGCTTTTGCAGCATGAGATTTGGGACCCTGCACTTCTGCAGTGGAAGAAATTTATGCGAGTTTCAGACAAAATTATGAGAAAGCACCATCAACAGACTTGGTTAACAAAAGGTTTGGTACTACAAAT
This sequence comes from Hordeum marinum, assembly GCA_022496015.1. Classification (NCBI taxonomy): domain Eukaryota; kingdom Viridiplantae; phylum Streptophyta; class Magnoliopsida; order Poales; family Poaceae; genus Hordeum; species Hordeum marinum. The sequence continues at coordinate 354,219,246 of CM039675.1, forward strand.
AAAAATTATGGAAACTACAGCTTAAAACAAAAGGAGCAAATTATGTGATACCCTTCTAAATTTAGTTTGACATCTAACATGCCAATACTGGAGAAAGGCTCAAATGGAGACTGCTTATATTCAACAACCCAAAGGGCAAATATACAGTACAATGAAAGGGTCTGTCTGGTCTGCTGCCCACACTAGACCTGCCAGAAATTTGGCTGGCTAGCAAATTCCGGGCACTGTTTGCTTTGTTGCCAAAATTTTGGTTGTCAACCACCCCTTACACAGATTTTTGCCAAATAAATGGCCAAATGAGGGTAAGGGATTCCTTGCCCAAAAAATTGCAAGTAAACTCTTGCCAATTTGGTAGGGCTAGTTTGGGCTGTTAAGCTTCATGCACTAGCCAACGCAACCAAAAGTCCGAACTGATGGAAAGGTCTGGGCAATCCACATATACACTTCAACACCCTTTCTCACGTGTAACGCAGAAAGTCAATACATGGATAGACTTAGAGGTATAGTTCAAGAGGCATATACGTGTACAAAGGGAGGCAGTAGCAATTTTTGGATAAATTGCGAAAGCCAGGACTTGAACTCAAGACCTTGGGCCCTGATACCATGTTAAGCTTCATGCACTAGCCAACGCGACCAAAATAAAAAGATTTTGCGGCCTACATCGATCCCACGTCTAAGGGCTAAATAAGCCTGGACATGAGGGGGAGTGTTGAAATATATTACCTGCCTCTCTCCATCAGTTCAGACTTTTGCTTGCGTTGGCTAGTGCACCAACCAAACACACCCTAAGGGACACACCCAAACCCTAAACTACTAGAAAAAACAAAATAATACACTTTGCAAACACCAGCTGCTGTTATCAATAGTTTTCAACTGAATTATGTTATTTTTCCTGAGTTTCCCCACCGTTAGTGTGAACAAAATCGGTTTTATACAACAACAAAGCCTTTAGTGGGTAGGCTAGAGGTGAAACCCATCAGATCGCGCGACCAACTCATGGTTCTGGCACATGCACATTGTATAAAACCGATATGCAAAAAAACTCCCCCGCCCCCTCCTTCCACCAAAAGGTCTCAACCTAAGCTCCTGAGAGCGTAGTCGTGCAGGGATGGCTGCGCACCGTCACGTGGTAGACAGGCCCATTATGTGGTGACTCAAACTTATCTTCAAGTTGTATCAGATTTGCCTAACAACCCTAAACTATTTCCTATCTCAACAATTAGTAACAACCCTAAACTATTTCCTATCTCAACAATTAATAACAACCCTAAACTATTTCCTACCTCAACAATTAGTAGCTTCAGAAGATAACATAGAAGAATATTAAAGTTTAGGGACCAACCAGAACTAAATGTCCGAATGTATCTTTGGAATTCCGTTTGAGGGCCTTTTCCATATGACATTTCATCACGATCTTCTGCATTTCCCACCTAACAGTTACAACAGCTTATGAACCAAAAGGTTACTAAAATTAGAGATTTAAGAACTATTAAGATTGTCAATTACTTTCGGAAGATCTGAAAGAATGTCTTCAAGGACAATTGGCTTCTCTAGTTGTACTGACGTGCTGTCAGACCACCCAACCAAATTACGCTACAAGATTTAAAAATGTGTCAGGCTTACACTGTTCGTCTGAATACTCTGCCTAGCTGAAAAAACAAAGACATCATAGGAGGCATCAACAGGTGGAAATTCCCAGATGATGGACAAGCAAAACAACCAGAGTACAACACACAGAATGAGTGTAAACATACAATGCAGTAATCATGCCAGAGAAAGCACGTCCTCATTTTTGAGAGGTGATAATGTGAGATGCAAAGAATGAACTGAAATCGTTCCATACAAATGCATTTCTAAGGTGGGATACACGCTATCGCTTTATCACAGACCGAATTTCATCAATTCATGGTTACCTCAAAAGCCAATGGGCAACTATTCTTCACAATCGCTTCATGTGTAGGCAGAGGAAATGGGGGCAATTTCTACAGAGTAAAAATGGTAATTAGGCAACAATAAAGTAATTTTCCAATATCAAAACATGATTTCTTGCAGTGTCCCAGTTAATAAAATACAAGAAAATCATACTTGCCTCTTCAGGAAGACAGCCCAATAAAAATACACGCATCCTAAATTGTGGAAGGCCATAACATCCAGCAGCCATGATCCCTAGTCTGGCTTGGTAATGCATACCAATTAGGCGACTTAGAGCATATCTAGCAAGTGTTGCATCAGCAAACTTCAATATATCAAGGACGTTTTCCATGTAGACGTATTTGGGCCTCAAAAATTGCATGATATCCATAAAGACAATAATCTGCTTGTTTTTTTCACATTTAAATGGTTCATCAAATTCTCTATTGCGGTTGTAGCCACTAATGCCTTGGCATGGTGGACCACCACATACGACATCAACAGCACCCTGAAAACATACACAAACAAGATATGAAAAACGAAATATTAACCAATGAGGCCATAGCAAGGCATTAGCAAGCATGAAAGAAAGAATTTACATGGTCCTAATGTGATATAAGTGGGATCATAGAAGAAATAGCATAACTTTAATTTAAAAGTTCCTTTTTCATCCCTAAATAACGGCACGAGAACCCAAAACGGATTTTGTTTGGGAGGGGGGAGGGTGAACAAAACCTATCTTGATTTCAACCTTGACTCATTCCAGAATGGTTTTGACTGACATAGATGCAACATGTTTGCCCATCACCCAAGACATCTTCTAACAAAACATCCAATAAAAAACTGGGCGGCATGTCAGTCTTTCTCCCCATCTTCTCTCAAGTCTCTCTCCCTCGTATTCCTCTGATCATCTCTCTCCCACTGCATCCATTACTGCCAATCACCATGCCAAATCCCAATAAAACTCCTGTGTTACCCCATGTCCTTGTTTCAGACTGAACTCGCACTTACACTGTACCAACTATACTGCAGAGTGACAGCAGTCATGACAAGTACTGACCTTTACACCATGGAGAAGAGGTTAAGGTGGTCCAGTGGGCAGTGGCAAATCCACCTAGGCAGAGAGGGACATGGTGTGCCTGACAAATCCACCTTGAAAGGGCAGATGACCAAACACTTGGCGCGGAGGTGTCAGGTGACAGCGATATGGCACGGGTTTCTTCGAATATGTGACCTATCAAACAAGCACCACATAGCTTGCTGCTGTAATAGCTCTACTTATGTGAAGATCGTATGTGAATTTTGATTTGTCATGGTAGTGCTAGTGTCGGTGTGCATGCAGTGGATGATCAAGCCAAAAAGTTTATGTGTCTTCAAACAGGCAGCAAAAAGGCTCACCTATGAAACAAGCACCAGCGCACCATGTAGGTTGCCACTGTGATAGCTCTACATATTATTTATCAGCGAGGACTGTATCATTTAGCAAGTTAAAAACTTAAGGAACATGTATGTGAGAGTTCCATTCATTTTGATTCCCGATCCACTGTATATGATCATGAAGTGAGGTTGTGAGGGAAGATTGGGACCAGGCTATGAGCCAGTGGGAGAAGATGGGGAGGTGGCTTCCTCAGCAGTGGCTGGAATGGAAAGCAGATGCGAGAAAATAGTACCCCCTCAAAAATAGAAGGGAAAATAAAGAAATGAAGTTAATATTTAGTATTTACGGTAGATCTTCAAGCTAAAATTTGAACATTTAAAGGGGTTATAGTCGCTCTTTTTTGCTTGGGAAAGTGATAACGTATTATCAGTCAAAGATAGCTCTTGAATGGCCAGGAGGCATCGTAGCACACTGAGGAAGTCCTTAGTTGGGGCCCCCAAGCGACCGCGGGATGGGATGAGCGACTTGGCGGGGCGGCGGTCATGCACGACACCAGTTGCTTAGACGAGCATGATGTTAAGCTTCATGCACTAGCCAACGCAACCAAAAGTCCGAACTAATGGAAAGGGCTAGCCAATCTACATATAAACTTCAACACCCCCTCTCACGTGTGACGCGGGAAGTCAACGCGTGAATACTCAGAGGCATGGCTGAAGAGGCATATACGTGGACAATACACTGAGGGGGGCAGTAGCAATTTTATGATAAATTGCGAAAGTCGGGACTTGAACTTTAAGACCTTAGCGCTAATACCATGTTAAGCTACATGCACTAGCCAACACAACCAAAAGTCCGAACTAATGAAAAGGGCTAGGCAATCTACATACACACTTCAACACATGTGACTCGATGGCATCCTCAAGTGTTGTTGGCTTGAGGATGAGAAATTGAACCTTGAGGGGTTTGTCAAGGCTGTTCATAAAGATGTTGCATTCCTCGTCTCAGGGGAAGACCTTGGTGATAGGAATATGCAACTTGTATTCCCAGGAGGCCATAGGCCAGTATATGTACATGTACAGGTGTAGAATATGCAGGAAATCCCTTATACAATGGGGTAAATACAAAAGGCTACATAGCTATATGAATAGTACTCCAACACCCCCCCCCCCCCAAACTCATGGTGGATTAACAACACTGAGTTTGGAGAGATAGAAGCCATGCTGCGCTCTAGTCTGGGCCTTCGTCAGAAAATCCGCCAACTGTAACTCGGAAGGCACATACTGAAGAGCAATAACCTGATCCTGCACACCAACGCGCACATAGAAAGCATCTACACCAATATGCTTGGTGAGCTCATGCTTCACAGGGTCACGCGCAATGCTAATAGCACCTGTACTGACAGATAATAGCAGAGTAGGTGTAGTGAGAGAAACACCAAAATCCTGAAGTAACCACCGTAACCAAGTCACCTCTGCCGTCAAAAGAGCCATAGCTCGCAACTCAGACTCTGCACTCGAACGGGAAACTGCAGTCTGTTTTTTCGTCTTCCAGGCAATGAGAGAACCACCAAGAAAAACATAGTAAGCAGAAAGTGAATGGCGATTTGAGGGATCACTAGCCCACGTAGCATCCGAATAGGTTTGAAGCTGTAAGGAACTGGAGCGAGGAAAGAACAGACGGTGAGAGATCGTGCCCCGAAGATATCGAAGAACACGAAGGAGGTGACTATAGTGAACCGAAGTGGGAGCAAAGACAAACTGACTCAGAATATGAACCGGGTAAGAGATATCCGGACGAGTGACAGCTAGATAGACAAGACTCCCAACAAGATGACACGCGTCGGATCAGACAAGGGGTCACCATCAGTATCACGAAGGTGAACGTTAAGCTCCATGGGAACACCACCCTATAGAGCAGCAGACGGCTGAAGATTGATGAGATAGGTGGAGGTGGAGATGGCCTCAGCCCAAAAATGAGGCAGGAGAGAAGCGGCGATCATCAATGCACAAGCCGTCTCAAGAAGGTGACGATGCTTGCGCTCAGCCACGCCATTCTGAGCATGAGCACCAGGGAAAGAGAACTGAGAGAGAGTCCCTTGCTCAACAAGAACACCACGCAACATCTTGGAAATACTCGCCAGCGGAGTTAGCACGAAACACACGAATAGGTAAAGAGAACCGAGTGTGAACCATGGCAACAAAACGCTTATATATGGATAGAACTTCACTGCGAGAAGTCATAAAATATAGCCAAGTGTAACGAGAGAAATCATCTATGAAAATAATATGGTATCGATGGCCCCCTTTCGAAGTGAAGGGAGCCGGACCCCATACATCAAAGTGGACTAAATCAAAAGGACGTTGGGACACTGACACACCGGTAGGATAAGGTAACTGAATTTGTTTGCCAAGCCAACAACCCAGACACTCTAAAGAGATGTCTCCTGAGACAGACCCCGGAAGGCCTCGACGAACTAAAGACGATAAACGAGAACCACAAAGATGACCAAGGCGATGATGCCACTGCTGGAAGGAGCCGGTAGCTGAAGCGACAAAAGCGGATGGACTGGTGATAGTGGTGGCAGCAGAAGGAACATGAAGCCAGTCAAGCTCCCAAAGACCCTGAGAGTCACGGCGGCGAGGGTCGGCCCCAACCAAATTATGCGTTCGACGATCCTGAACAGAACACGAGTCAGCGTCAAGGATGACGCGACAACCAGAATCAGTAAGTTAACCAGCAGAAAAAAGATTCATGGTAAGTCGAGGAACATGAGCAATATCAGTAACGGAATAAGAAGGCGTAGTAAGGTTGCCTCGACTAGCAACAGGAAGAGGAGTACCATCAACGGCGAGTACATGAACAGGAAAATCAAGCGATCTAAGAGAGGACAAATTGGAAAAATGAGAAGACATATGAAAAGAAGCTCCAGAGTCCAGAACCCACGAGGATGTACCTGACTGTGTAGAGGATGGTTGCTCAGTGCATGAAGCATCAGTCACAGAACCTGCAGTACCCGTCGAAGAAGAACCTGAAGCAGCAAGCAAACGCTTAAGCCTCGGAATATCCTGCTTAGTGAAGGCTGTGGCTGAAGATGTGGAAGTAGGGGTCCCGAAAGATGATGGCCGCGCCTTATGCAGATGTCGCTTCTTCTAGAAGCACTGAGACTCAACATGACCATCCATATTGCAGTAGCCACAGTGAGGAAGAGAGCGACCCTGACCGCTCGTAGTAGGCAAGAGCGGCGGAGTACTGGAGCGGGAAGGAGTCGGTGCAACAGACGACATAGCAGGAACTCGAGCAGCAAGCACAAAGGGAACCTCAAGTAAACCAACGCCACGTAGGCGAGTCTCCTCAGCACGAATCTCAAAAAGCGCCTCCATGAGGGAGATACGACCACGAGCAAACAACTGAGCGCGCCGGGGCTCAAACTCCTTACGGAGCCGAGACAAGAACTCGTAGACACAATGAAACTCCAAATCAGCCCGCACAGCCTGGCAACACTGACAAGTACGACAACCAGCAGTGCGGAGCAAATCAAGCTGATGCCAGATAGCAGAACTTTGTGCATAGAAATCATCAACGACGAAGTCACCCCGCTGAAGAGCATGCTCCTGACGGATCACAGACAAGTACAAGGCATCACTAGAGGGCTGATAGCGCTGACGGAGACGAGTCCACATCTCAAATACATTAGGAAGGCCCAGAAACTCAGAGGCAAATTGAGGCAGAACACTAGCAATCAGAACGGCTGCAACGCGAGCATCATCATCAAGCCACTGGGTGTAAATATACAGAGCCTCATGATAAGTAGAAAGAGCCTCCTCATAAGTCGAAACCTGCTCATCATAAGCACGAACAGCAGCCTCCTCATCAAGCTTAGCTGCATCCTTCGCAGTCTGAGGAGCATCCGCAGCAAGAACTGGTGGCGTCAGCGAAGTAGGAACCACAGGAGGAACTGGACGCGGTAGACAACATACCTCGCCAGAAAGAACGCCCCAAAGACGAATGCCACGCATATGAATGCGCATAAATCCAACGAACTCGATGTAGTTAGTACCATCAAAGATCACCAAACAACGAGGAACTGCAACGTAGCCGGACGACGTAGACATCTTTTTTTTGGAACAGAGAACAGCTAGCGCACAGACGCGGCTAGCAAAAGCAGTCCAACACCTACAGGCGGGTCGACCAGGTCCACGCGGGCACAAACCACAGCCAGCACTGCGCGGGTATCATGCAGCAAAGGCACGACAGCAGTAGGCAGGGCCGGCAACAGCTGCCAACGAGATCCGGCGAGGACAGCGGCTGGTGGTGAGGACGGCGGCAAGATCCGGCGAGAACGGCGGGTGGTGGTGGTGAGGAGACACAGTCGGAAGGGTGGGCAGCTCCTGCAGGCGCTCGAGCAAAGCAGCGGGACCAACGGCTCGTGTCGGAGAAACAATAGGGACGGGCGGCTTGGAAGGAGGCCGGCTGGACAGGGCCCGATCTGGTGAGGAGCAACCCGATTGGGAGAGCGGGCCGAAACGCTGGCGATCTGGGCGCTCGATCGGGAGAACCAAGCAAGGCGAAGCAGCATGGACAGGCGCCTCGGGGTAGCCTTCGATGGGGACAGCCTTGGGCAGGGGAAGAAGAGACAGTGTCGGCGACAGCTGTGGGAGAAATTGGATCGGGAGGAGCACAAGTTGCACGTGCGGAAAAAAAAACCTAGGGCTCTTAACACCATGATAGGAATATACAACTTGTATTCCCAGGAGGCCATAGGCACGTATATATACATGTACAGGTGTAGAATATGCACGAAACCCCTTATACAATGGGGTAAATACAAAAGGCTACATAGCTATATGAATAGTACTCCAACACTTGGAACGCGAGATTGAGGGCTAGAAATTGTTTCTGGTAGTCGGCATACCAAAGTGGTAAGCAAAATAAGCTCGCCGAACGGGTTGTTGCCCGAGGGTGGACCAAAGCATTAGCTAATATGCACGGTGAAATCCTCTCAAGAGGTTGGCCATGCTTGCGCTCCTTGTGACGGTACTATGGTTTTGCCAAACCCATCAAGTGGTAGGACGCCAACCACGCCTTCGCGCTTGCCAACGTGCGCTGACCTGCAAAACATTGCTCAAATTGATTAAGCCAAGGCAATGTGCCACCCTCGGCACCATAGGTTGGGAACGCCAACTTGCAAACCGCTGAGGGTGACTATCGCCGTGATCGTCGATGGTGTGGCCATGCCACCCCTCCGGCAACATCGATTGGCGTGGCACAAGCTTCTCCTATGCACCCAGTCTAGCCTCAAGGACCGGCGGTGGATGCAGCTGGCAAGGGGGCGTCGCTGGATGTTGGCAGTGTAGACGATAGCGGTTGCCGTCGCAGATGCATGCGGAGAAACCTCCAGGCCTGGATCTTTTTCAGGTGCACAATGGTGGGTGCTCGGTGAACTCCTTGAGTGTGGCAACAGAGATGCGGTAGTTCAAGTTCATAGGTTCACCCATGGTAACATGTGCAACAGAGATCGCCAACGTTGATATCAAAATCGTTGGGAGCTGTGATGAAAGAAAGAGAGAGAGGTTCGGCTGGGCTGGCATTGTTGCTGAAGCTGCAGGCCTGGAGAGATTAGGGCAACTTCTCGTATGCTTTATTCAATGGTCAGAGGTCCCTCGCATATAGATGGAGACAGACGCAAAATAAGTAAATACTCCCTCCGATCCATATTAATTGACGCTCCTTTACTATAACTTTAGTACTCCCTGCGTTCCTAAATACAAGTATTTTTAGAGTTTTCAATACGAACTACATACAGATATATAGACATATTTTAGAGTACAGATTCACTCATTTTGCTCCGTATGTAGTCCATATTGAAATCTCTAAAAAGACTTGTATTTAGAAACGGAGAGTGTACAAAGCTGTACTAAAGCAGCGTCAATTAATTTGGATCGGAGGGCAATTCTTTTTGGGGATAACAAAACATATACTCCCTCCGTCCCAAAATTCTTGTCTTAGATTTATCTAAATATGAATGTATCTAGTCACATTTTAGTATTTAGATACATCCATCTCTAAACAAACCTAAGACAAGAATTTTGGGACGGAGGGAGTATGTTCTTGGAGGGCAACACAAGAGGTGCGCCCCTAGCTGTGTGGGCCGCACCAGGCTGTGCTGGATGCACCTATGGGGTAGCCATCCAATACTGCTGTCCCCACATAACAGGACCCACATGGAATGAAGAATTGATCTCGCTTACTATTTATAACATGGCAGCACAAAGGGAAAGGCATAGCCACAACAATTCTGCATCATATTATTCAAAAACAAATTTGCATCATGTTAAAATTGGATAGAGGCCTACGCCATGTGTTCTTGGATCTCTATTTGACGGTTAAATATTGAATCATAATTGATTTTTTATCTATATATTTAGTTCCCTTTTTCAGGGAAAGGGTCTAATCTATACTAGACAATCATATATACTCAGTATACTTAATTTCACCAAAGCTGACTTTGAAGAATAATACTCACAGGAAGTGGTAGTATCTTTCGCTTATGACCTTCAACAACAAAATCGTTAATTGCGTCATTGCAGTTCCTGCATTTTAAAAGTGAGACTGTTCATATCACGTGAAATGAGTATTGATAAGATAAAAAATTGCATACCCTAATCCTTCAATTGGCTCCCACGTGTCATCATTAGGGCCATAACCCTTCCAACGGACCTGCATACATATTGTGTAATAAAGTAGCAAATTTAGTTCAGCATAAAAGCATATATGAACAAACAGAAGAAAAGTATGTGATCTATGGACATATGGAAGAGCTTTGCTACAGGGTTAAGGCAAGAGAGTGAACTTACTTATTTGATAGGAAATCATTAATATGTTTCGTCATGGGTCAAATATCTAAACGGAAATACTTGGTGGGCCCTTTGACAAATAGAAGGACTAGTCACCATGGAGAGATATTTATAGGTACTGGCTCATATTATTATCTCTACCTTGGTTTGGATTAAGCCTAATGAGACATGTACATTCCATTGCAAATAAAAAATATGGTCCAGGAGCAATCGCGTGTTAGTTTGATCCAAATGGAATTAGGGATTTGAAATGTCTGCTTCCACTGGTAGATCTGACAAGTAATTAAGATCCCTTTGTTATAATTTAAAAAGAAGAGGAAAAATCAATAAATCATCGCAAACCTTAAAATATAAGCAGCGCTTTCCGACATTATTGGGATCACCAAAACAAATATCAACTAACTTCCATACTTCAAGCTCCTCAGGAGGGACTGCAGAATCATCTGGAATCCCATTACTGAATTCTGTTATAGCGTCAGCATGATCCTCTACTTCACTTTTCTTCACATATTGTTTGCATAAATTTTGCCATTCTTTCAGCAATTCAAGAAAATCATCGGTAGTTTCGTTGCGGACCTATTGAAGCAGCATGATAGTGTATATAAAACATGCCAGAAATTACATTAACACTATACTGGAAGAAAAATATAGCATGGGCCATGAAATTATGAAAGCCATGGTACCCGAGTTTCTGGATGATTCATTCTGAAGCTTTCGCATGCAACTTCATCATTATCAACAGCCCATCTCTGTAAACAATGAGCAAAACATTCAAAAAGCATGCATTCCAACTGAGTTATAACACATATATCACGTTCATGTAGAAGTACCGTCACAAGATTCACATCGCCACCATGAGCCCCAAGACAAAGTCCAGTTGACATTCCACCACAACCACAGTACAAATCTAACAAAGAGAGATCCTTCTTATTTGGCACATGAGACTTTTGCTTCTTAGTGAAGTCTGCCTTTTTCATACTGATACTACTTACTTGACTTGACTGCAATTTGGCATGTGTATCTTCTGCATTTCATGAAACAAAGTCAGACTAATGAGGTAAGCTCATAACAACAATAAAACGGACGATGCAACAGAAACTACACAAAATGCAAATTGCAAAACAAGATATTTCAGAAACTATGACCAGTGTGACAATAATAAAACAAAATCTGAAAGCTACTTGAAACAAAAGCAAAATTTTGGAGAGCCGCTCTCAAATCCAAGTCATAATTGATTGGCACTATAAAGCATTTCCGTCTCATTCATGCGTAGCCACATGTGTATCACTGTTGTTTGAGAAAACAAACCCGTTTCCAAGGTAGAGAATGTGCTGTAGTCCTGACAGTACTTCATGTCATAGTAATATTGGGATGAAGAAATTGACTTTGACTCGTTATCAACCTGTAACATAAATAAATCAAAAACATTACTTCTCACTTGGAACAAATATCAGGAAAGCAATCATCACAAGAAAATATCTAAGATACAAGACGAAGCCATACACAAGGAGAAACTTGCACAATTGACACTTGGGAGACAATACAGTCTAGAGCATTGTCGTCCTTCAGATCTGAGTAAAAGAGCCTCTGTGGGTCATGAGACTGTGCTTGGTCTTCCATGATCTGAGATCGATTAAGAGGTTGAAAACATGGTTAGAGATCCTAAAATAAACTGCATTATCAACTTCAAAACAAAAAAATGCATTATCAACTTTCATACTTATAAGATGAAAATGGTTTTTAAGACATACGCAATTCTCCGTCAAATAGCCAGGACAACAGAACTCACCGTGTCTTCAGCTCTGAAAAACCACTGCACTCTGCAGTAATATTCACCGGCAACTGTTTCAAAGAACTCCAGTATCTTGCCTATGTAATTTGGCTTTCCCTCTGGACCCTGCAAAAGATTAACCCTGTTAGAGTTGTGCAACAACAAAGTGGTTGACATCATCATAAATAATAGTTTGATATAACATAATCACAAAAACATGTAAGCTATACTTTGTAATCAAGCATCAGGTCTAGATAAACAAAGATTAAGATTCTGCAAAAAAAAAACATGAACATGATTACTGAGATGCAAAACTCTACAAAATGGAAAAAAGAATGCAGTAGATTGATAAATGAGTTAACAAAGTGGTTGACATCATCATAAATAATAGTTTGATATAACATAATCACAAAAACATGTAAGCTATACTTTGTAATCAAGCATCAGGTCTAGATAAACAAAGATTAAGATTCTGCAAAAAAAAAACATGAACATGATTACTAAGATGCAAAACTCTACAAAATGGAAAAGGAATGCAGTAGATTGATAAATGAGTTATATTATTTTTGGAAACTTGTTTGAATATTTAATGAGTTCAGAAGACATAAAAATGAAGGCAAAAGCCATAAAGGTACATAAAATTATAAAAGAAATATTAGCATAGAAATATGAACCCACTTTCACAAATGCACAATCTCCAATGCATAAAGTAGATCCGGATATGCTGGCTTGCAAATAGTGACATTTGACATCCAAGACAGCATTGTCAGCACTGTAATGCAAGATAGATGTATAGCTGTTAGCCTGGTAACAGGAGCAACCTGATTATTCATAAAGTATAAGAGACAATGCATTTTTGCTCACTTGGCAAGGGGTTGGATATCGCTCCTCTTATCCTTCAAACAGAGAACCACAAGTAGAAAATGTTACTTACATAAATTCAATTGTTACAAGTCCAACATAAGGCAGACTATAAGTATAAATTCTAGTATGCATAGTATACGAATAACAAATTTCATATAAGAAGATTGTGAAGCCAACATGCCTATGGGTATTAATTATAACAAGATTGTGCTATTGTGCACCCAAGAGAAATTGTTGGTCCTTTCCTGTTTATTCATACAATTTCTCCTGCAATTATGTGCTTCACGTTACACAAGTCAAACATTCTTTGGATTTTCACCTAGTCAACCTCGCTAGCAATGTGATTTAAGAACTTTGTTCACTTCTCTTATCATATGCCATTCAATGTCCATTTGTCCGAACCATTGTCCAAACTTATCTGTTAACTCATGTGTCTAGCTGCATAAAAGGTGAAGAGTTGAATTGGTTTGATGACAATATTTGGCATGCCAATTGTTGGCTACGAATTGTTCTTGCCAGTCTCTAACAAAGTTGCCAATTTGGCAACTTTTGATTTTACCAAATGTTGGGTTGCCAAATATTGGCAATGTCAAATGTTGGCACCAAACCAATTAGGCTCGAAGACTTCCAAAAAAACAATGATCAAGGCTTCATTTTCTATGTTTGAAATTAAAATTAATTTCTGTTTCAGTATATATGCACAAACATGTGTGGTCAATGTGCAGGAAAACAACTTATACAACAGGATATTATACAACCAAAATGGAAACTATATACATCCCTACATTAATGTCTATCTACACTACCTTCTATGGTGCTACTTGCTACTACCTATTGTGAATTCTAACATGTACCCCATTTGATATGTCCAACATGCTTGAATATTGTTGCAAGGAAGGTATTGAATTGCATGTGTACTAATCAGCACTCCTTGCTATATTTGTTCTAGTAAATGATTCTACTTTTCACAAGCCTTAAAACCCACAGAACTGTTTGTTTATTCTGAATCGATCTGCACCAACAAATATCCCGTTCTTATATCACATATATGATGCAGCCATGCAAAGAGCAGACAGTGGAGCCAAATGCCTACCTTCTCCACAAAGTGATGATTCTTCTCGTAGCGGTGAGGCCACCTCTGTCTAGCCTCCTCCTCCGGCACAGACTCCCCCACAAAACAACAGGATTCATTAACACTATCCACCATCTCCGAATCAACCAATTTCTTATCCAAGATGGCTTTGGGACTATTGTTTGGATCTGGCATCATTGTGACAGTTGGCAATTCGCAAATTGAGCCACTATTTTTCTTTGTCCTCTTCAAATTTGACGAGCACTTACCTGTCGATACCCTCACCCTCTTTGCCCTTGGAGGCCTAGAAGATTTTCCATTGTGTTCTTGAGGCATCTCACTGACCACGTGCGACTCCGCACTCATTAACCCTGCATTGCACGGTAAAATAGCAGTACTGTCCACTTTGTCCGATGGCAAGCAGTTCTCAGGGTCAAGATCGTCAAGATCACACTTGCTAGGTCGTACATGAGGATAAGACTCTGCTTTATGCATTGAAGGTTCACTGTTTACCACTGGCGAAATAGGTGGTACCCTGTCTGAATCCACCGATGATGCCTTTAAAGCCGTCTTAGTCTTCCTTGGGGCACGAACAGAGACTCCGCCGCGCTTGGCGGATCTATAATTCACCGCTGGTAAAGCCACCACAACCTGATTACTGAGACCACCTCCTTTGTTCTCATGGCCATTGGAGGTGCTTTGCATCTTAACATTTTCTGGTGACCTATGCTGTTCCACCCTGTTGCGCAAGTCAACTGTATCTGGTGAAGTAGTCGCTGTCCCTTTGATCGGCCTATCAACTGTGGCTGGTGCAGTAGTGGTGGCCTCTTTGATCGGCTTATCAACTGTGTTTGGTGCAGTAGTGGTAATCTCTTTGATCAGCTTATCAACTGTATCTGGTGCAGTAGTGGTGGTCTCTTTGATTGGTTTACCGGTGGATACAGAAAGGTTGTGCCTTACACTGCTTCTTCCCAGCTCTGAGTCCACAGGGCCCCGCTTGGACAATCTAAATGAGCGTGCTTTCGGTTTTGAAGATGTGGCATTTGCGGCCACCGTGGTCTTCGCAATCCTTCGTGACCCCCGAAGGGATGTGTCATTTGTACTGGTAGCAACTGAAGTACCACAACCATGGACATTCGCCTCGGGGTCATACTCAGCGTTCAAATCAACAGCAGACATGCTTGCTGAGGCAATTTTCTCTGAAAAGGGAGAGAAATACTTGGGAGCATCCTCTGCCTCCACCAAATCGTCATCATCAGGCGGAAATTGTGGAGGCGACGACATGGTGTTCAGCGTGCACGTCGGTGCATTCTCCTCTAGATTGGCTTCCAAGCAAGACCCCCATGGTGACGGAGGAGACCCCGGCACCGGCGTGGTGTCAGAGAGGAACACGAGCTTTTCCCGCATGTCTACTGCAACAGGAGTGGACGGAGATTCTGGCATATGTGAATAATCATCGAGGTGTTCGAGCGGCCTCACCCCTGGAGCGCCTTCCGAGGAATCGGACGCTGGGGGCTCGAACTCCGCGAAGCCCGGCGCCGCGGTGGGTGGGGATGGCGCCCGGGTTGTCGCCGACACGCCCTCGCCGGCGACGAGCCCCGTTGACCTCCACTCGGCACCGTCCCAGGGCCCTCCTCCGTCGTCCACCATGGGATCCGGTCCCGCTGCCGCGGCGGCGAACTCGGCGCCGACGTCGAATCCCCTGGGCGGCGACCACATGGGCTCCAGCTCCTCCGGGGTGCCGAAGAGGAGCGACCACAGTGGTTCCAGCCCCGCGCTGAACTCCCCCGCCGGCTCCTCTCCATCCGCCCCAGCGTCGGCCGCCGGAGAGCCATCGGCGACCGGGGGCGGGGAGGGGGGCGAGATGGGGTTGTGGGGCGGAGTTTCCATGGGAGCACGGGGCTGACTGGACGGAGCAACCAAATTAGGTAAAGTCAATCGATGTGGCCAGAGCTCAGTACAGTAGTCAGTTCACAACCCGGCTGCTTACTGGATTGAATTCCTTTTTCTAGTGGTGCTGATAGAGCTATCAGACAATTTATTTTTCAACGAGGTCAGAGCTCCTTCTCAAAATTAGAAGACTATGGCATTAGGATGTAGCCACGTGGGTCAATAGATGGTTTGTAGACGTGTTTGGTTGTTTGCATCAGATTCTTTTTTTTTCTTAGCATGTGTGTTTTAGTTGGGTATGGCTAGATAAAATATGTTAAAAATAATCATCTATACATAGTTTTTCTTTTTGAGAATATCATCTATACATAGTTTCGTTGTCTAGGTTGCCTGCATTAAGGAGGCAATATCTACTCGGCATTTCGTTTTTTGCGTTGCTCTGGATAGACAAACTACACGTTTTTTAGTTGCCGACCTCATATTGTGCGATCATCACTCCTCACTAATAATGACCTTATCACACACAAGATTTTAAAATGTTTAAATTAGCAGCTCATCTTGGCTACTAACAAATAGAGTACGAATTTAAAAGTCAAATGACTCGTATAGGAGAAAGTTCATCCTGTCGAACTACGTGGAAGTCCATCCTCTTCTTGTTCTTTTTCTATTGTTGTTATTTCTTCTTCCGCTGCTTCTCTTCTTCTGTGATGCTCCTTTCCTTCTTCTGTTGTTGCTACTTTTTCTTCACATCTTTGTCTAGCCTCTATTTTTCCACGTTGTTTGAGCCAACTCTATCCTTTTGTTCTTCCATGCTTCGTTGTTAAACGCATCAACACTATGGTGAGAGTTTTCAACATCATCAAACGTCACATCTTCTTCATCCGGCACAACGTCATCACAACCCCATTGTAGGATCGAGTTATGAAAGATGCAACAAGCTAGAACAAGCTTAACCTCAATGGGAAAAGGTGGAATGGTTTGTGACCAAGATCTTAAACCAATTCTTCAGAGCTCCAAATGCCCTCGCAACAGTAACTCTAAGGTTAGAGTGTCTAAGATTAAAAAAACTTTTGCGGTCCTAGGATAGTTCCTACCAGAGAACTGGTTCAGATGGTATCTGATTTTCTTGAAGGGTGCAAGAATGCTAGGCCGACATGCATAGCCAGCATCTCCTAGGTAGAACTTACCATCATGGATATTGATGCCATCAGGTCGAGTCATATTGTTCGTTGGAATGTTAACATCATGGATTGATCCAACTAGCACATATGTGAACTTCACATCAAAGTCAGCAGTAGTAAGAACATTTTGGTTTGTGTAGTGCTTCCTACCCCCCCCCTTTATGTTGTAGAGTGTGACCTCTGTTGGAAATATGCCCTAGAGGCAATAATAAGTTAGTTATTATCATATTTCCTTATTCATGATAATCGTTTATTATCCATGCTATAATTGTATTGATCGGAGACTTAGATGCATGTGTGGATACATAGACAAAACCCTATCCCAAGTATGCCTCTAATAGACTAGCTCGTTGATCAAAGATGGTTAAGGTTTCCTAGCCATGGACATGAGATGTCATTTGATAACGGGATCACATCTAGGAGAATGGTGTGATGGACAAGACCCAAACTACAAACGTAGCATATGATCATGTCAGTGTATTGCTACTGTTTTCTGCATGTCAAGTATATGTTCCTATGACCATGAGATCATGCAACTCACTGACACCGGAGGAGTGCCTTATGTGTATCAAACGTCGCAACGTAACCGGGTGACTATAAAGGTACTCTACAGGTATCTCCGAGGGTGTCTATTGAGTTGGCATGGATCAAGACTGGGATTTGTTACTCCGTGTGACGGAGAGGTATCTCAGGGCCCACTCGGTAATACAATATCACAACAAGCCTTGCAAGCAATGTGACTAAGTGTTAGTCACGGGATCTTGTATTACGGAACGAGTAAAGAGACTTGCCGGTAACGAGGTTGAACTAGGTATGGAGATACCGACGATCGAATCTCGGGCAAGTAACATACCGAAGAACAAAGGGAACATCTTACGGGATTAACTGAATCCTTGACATAGAGGTTCGACCGATAAAGATCTTCATAGAATATGTAGGAACCAATATGGGCATCCAGGTCCCGCTATTGGTTATTGACCGTAGAGGTGTCTCGGCCATGTCTACATAGTTCTCGAACCCGCAGGGTCTGTACACTTAAGGTTTGGTGACGTTTCGGTAGTATAGAGTTATGTATGGTGGTGACCAAAGGTTGTTCAGAGTCCCGGATGAGATCCCGGGCATCACGAGGATATTTTGGTCGCCGGAAAAGTTTCAGGCTCATCGGTAGTGTACCGGGAGTGCCGGTAGTGTACCGGGAGACCATCGGGAGGGGTATTTCGACCCAAGAGGCTACATGGGCTGTGGGAGAGTAAATACCAGCCCTTTGTGAGCTGGTGGAAGTCCCACACAAGGCCCATGCGGCTGGGAAGAAAAGCCCAAAGGGAAAAAGATGGAAAAAGGTCTAAAAAAGGGAGGAATCCTAGTCCTACTAGGATTGGAGGAGGAGTCCTCCTCTCCTCCCCACTTCGGCCGACCCAAGGAGGCTTGGCCCTTGCGCTAAGTCCTCTCCTCCCTCCCTCTTATATATACTAGAGGTTTTAGGGTTTTTTGCATAGAATTTTTAGCCACGTGCTGCCCGTTCCTCCAGTGCATAGTTTCTCCTCTAGATCGGATTTCTGCAGTGCTTAGGTGAAGCTCTGCCGGAATTGTTCCACCACCATCACCGTGGCACCGTCATGCTGCCGGTGAACTCGTCTACCTCTCCATTCCCTCTTGCTGGATCAAGAAGGCGGAGATCGTCATCGAGCTGTACGTGTGCTGAATGCAGAGGTGTCGTCCGTTCGGCGCTAGATCGGAAGGACCGTGATCAAGATCGTGAGACAGATCGTGATAAGTTCGGGGGACGGATCATGATGAGTTTGCGGGATGGATCGTGATTGGATTGTGGGACGGATCGCGATGCGTTCGCGGGACGGATCGTGATTGGATCGCGGGACGGATCGTGATGAGATCGCGGGACGCTCGGCGATTTGGATCGCGAAGGCGTTCGACTACACCAACCGCGTTTCTTAACGCTTCCCACTTAGCGATCTACAAGGGGATGTAGATCCACTCTCCCTCTCGTAGATGCTCATCACCATGGATAGATCTTGCGTGTGTGTAGGAAAATTTTTGTTTCCCATGCGACGTTCCCCAACAGTGGCATCATGAGCTAGGTCTATGTGTAGATGAGATCTCGAGTAGAACACAAAGAGTTTGTGGGCGTTGATGCTTAGATTGCTTCCTCCCTTGATCGTGTTTTGGTTCAGCGGTATTATGAGATGAAGAGGCCCGGACCAACATTACTCGTACGCTTACGAGAGACCGGTTACCTCAACCGCAACTTGTTGCATAGATGGCTTGCGGGTGTCAGTTTCTCTCACTTTAGTTGGATCGGATTCGACAAAGGCGGTCCTTGAGAAGGTTGAAAAGCAACTAGTGTATCACCGTTGTGGTTTTTGCGTAGATGAGAATTGTTCTTGCTAGATAGCCGTAGCAGCCACGTAAAACATGCAACAACAATTAGAGGACGTCTAACTTGTTTTTGCAGGGTATGTTGTGATATGATATGGCCAATTACATGATGTGATATATGTGATGTATGAGATGATCATGTGATGTATAGATTATCACGACTTGCATGTTGATGAGTACGGCAACCGGCAGGAGCCATAGGGTTGTCTTTAATTATTGTATGACCTGCGTGTCAATCATTAAGTGCTATGTAATGCTTTACTTTATCGCTAAATGGTAGCAATAGTAGTAGAAGCATATTGGGCGCGACAACCCCGATGGCGACACGTTGATGAAGATCAAGATGATGGAGATCATGGTGTCTTGTCGGTGACGATGGAGATCATGCCGGTGCTTTCAAGATGGAGATCAAAAGCACAAGTTCATGGCCATATCATGTCACTTATGATTTGCATGTGATGTTAATCCTTTTATGCACCTTGTTTTGCTTAGGACTACGGTAGAATTATAAGGTGATCCCTCACTTAAATTTCAAGATGAATTGTGCTCTCCCCGAGTGTGCACCGTTGCGAAAGTTTGTCGTGTTGAGACACCATGTGATGATCGGGTGTGATAGACTCTACGTTCACACACAATGGGTGCAAGCCAGTGTTGCACATGCAGAACACTCGGGTTAAACTTGACGAGCCTAACATGTACAGACATGGCCTCGGAACACAAGAGACCGAAAGGTCGAACATGAGTCATATAGTAGATATGATCAACATGATGATGTTCACCATTGAAACCACCTCAACTCATGTGATGATCGGACTTGAGTTGGTGAATTTGGATCATGTATCACTCGAATGACTAGAGGGATGTCAATTTGAGTGGGAGTTCTTAAGTAATATGATTAATTGAACTCATTATCATGAACATAGTCAGTAGTGTCTTTGCAAACTGTGTTGTAGATTACTAGCTCACGCTGTAGCTCCTTTGAATTTTTATATGTTCCTAGAGAAATAGAGTTGAAAGATGATGGTAGCAATATTGCGGACTGGCTCCGTGATCTGAGGATTGTCCTCATTGCTGCACAGAAGGCTTATGTCCTTAATGCACCGCTCAGTGCGCCAACCCCTCTAGCGTTGTTTGTAGATGTTGTGAACATCTGACAGGCACGTTCTGATAACTACTTGATAGTTTACTGCGTCATGCATTACGGCTTAGAATCGAGGCTCCGAAATGTTTTGAACGTCATAGAACATATGAGATGTTCTAAGAGCTGAAATTAGGATCTCAGGCTCATGCCCGTGTTGCGAGATATGAGATCTCCAACAAGATTCTTTGCATGTAATATGAATGAGAATAGCTCAATCATTGAGCATGTGCTCAGATTGTCTGGGTGCTACAATCGCTTGAATCGAGTGGGAGTTGATCTTCCAGATAAGATAGTGATTGATATAGTTCTCCAAGTCACTGTCACTAAGCTACTAGAACTTGGTGATGAACTATAAAATGCCAGGGATAGAAATAATGATCCCTAAGTTGTTCATGATGTTTGACACCGCGAAGGTAGAAATCAAGGAGGAGCGTCAAGTGTTGATGGTTAGTCAAACCACTAGTTTCGAGAAGGGCAGGAGCAAGGAGGGAAAACTTCATGGATAGCAAGTCAGTTGCTGCTCCAGTGAAGCAACCCAAAGTTGAACCCAAACCCGAGACTAAGTGCTTCGGTTATGAGGAGAGCGGTCGCTGAAGCGGAACAACCCTAGATACTTGGTAGATAAGAAGGCTGGCAACATCGACAAAAGTATATTTGATATACGTGTTATTTATGTGTACCTTGCTAGTACTCCTAGTAGCACCTGGGTATTGGATACCGGTTCGGTTGCTAAATGTTAGTAACTCGAAATAAAAGCTACGGAATAAACGGAGCACTAGCTAAGGGTGAGGTGATGATGTGTGTTGGAAATGTTTCCAAGGTTGATGTGATCAACATCGCACGCTCTCTCTACCTTCGGGATTAGTGACGAACCTAAATAAATGTTATTTGGTGTTTTGCGTTGAGCATGAACGTGATTAGATTGTGTTTATTGCAACACGGTTATTCATTTAAGTTAAAGAATAATGATTATTATATTTACATGAATAATACCTTCAATGGTCATGCATCCAGTGAGAATGGTTTGTTGAATCTTGATAATAGTAATACACATGTTCATAACATTGATGTCAAAAGATACAAAGTTAATAATGATAGTACACATACTTGTGGCACTGCCGCTAAATGTCATATTGGTATAAAGCGCATGAAGAAACTCCATGCTGATGGATCTTTGGACTCATTCGATTTCGAATCGGTTGAGACATGCGAACCATGCCTCTTGGGCAATATGACTAAGGACCCCGTTTTCTGGTTTGATGGAGCGGGCAAGTGATTTATTGGAAATGATACATGTTGATGTATGCAATCCAATGAGTCTTGTAGCATGCGGTGGATATCGTTATTTTCTTACCTTCACTGATGATTTGAGTAGATAATAGTGTATATTTACTTAATGAAACGCAAGTCTGAATCATTTGAAAAAGTTCAAGCAAATTCAGAGTGAAGTTTAAGATCATCGTGACAAGAAGATAAAATATCCGCGATATGATCGTGGAGGTGAATATCTGAGTTACGAGTTTGGTATACAACTTAAGACAATGTGAAAGTTGTTTCACAACTCACGCCACCTGGAACACCATAGTGTGATGGTGTGTCCGAACGTCATAGTCGTGCTCTATTGGATATGGTGCGAATTATGATGTCTCTTATCCTTTTACCACTATCGTTTTGGGGTTATGCATTAGAGACAACTACATTCACTTTAGATAGGGCACCATCTAAATCCGTTGAGATGACACCGTGTGAATTATGGTTTGATAGAAACCTAAGCTATCATTTCTTAATGTTTGGGGTTGCAACACTTATGTCAAAAAGGATTTTCACCTAATGAGCTCGAACCCAAAGCGGACAAATGCATCTTCATAGAATACCCTAAAGACAGTTGGGTAAACCTTCTATCTCAGATCCAAGCATAAAATGTTTGTTGCTAAAATTGGGTCCTTTCTCGAGAAAGAGTTTCTCTCGAAAGAATTGAGTGGGAGGAAGATAGAACTTGATGAGGTTGTTGAACCTTTGTTCAACCAGAGAGTAGCGCAACGTAGGAAGTTGTTTCTGTGAAGACTACGTTAGTTGAAGAGGAAGTTAATGATGATGATCATGAAGCTTTGGATCAAGTTACTATCGAACCTCGTAGGTCGACAAGGACGTGTACTGCTCCTGAGCGGTACGACAACCCTATCTTGGAGGTCATGTTGTTGGACAACGATGAACCTACGAGCTATGGAGAAGCGATGATGGGCCCGGATTCCGACAAAGGGTTACAGGTCGTTGAGTACAAATGGATCTTTAGAATGAAGACAGACGCTGATGGTCAATGTCACCATTTATAAAGCTCGACTTGTCGCAAAGAAGTTTCCGGCAAGTTCAAGGAGTTGACTATGATGAGACTTTCTCACTCGTAGCAATGCTAAAGTATATTGGAATTATGTTAGCAGTTGCTGCATTTTTCAATTATGAGATCTGGCAAATGGATGCCAAAACATCGTTTCCTTCCTTAAGGAAAGGTTGTATGAGATACAACCAGAAGGTTTTGTCAGTCCTAAGGATGCTAAAAGGTGAGCAAGCTTCAGTGATCCTTCTATGGACTGAAGCAAGCATCTCGGAGTTGGAATATACACTTTGATAAGGTGATCAAAGTTTTTAAATCTATACAAAGTTTATGAGAAACTTGTATTTGCAATAAAGTGAGTGGGAGCACTATAGAGTTTTTGATAAGTATATGTGGATGACATATTGCTATTCGAAAATGATGTAGAATTTCTGGAAAGCATAAACGGTTGTTTGAAAAGAGTTTTTCAAAGGAAGACCTGGATAAAGCTACCTAATATTTGAACATCAAGATCCATAGAGATAGATCAAGATGCAAGATGAGACTTTTAATGAGTACATACCTTGACAAGATTTTGAAAGAGTTCAAAATGGATCAGTCAGAGAAAGAGTTCTCGCCTAATTTGTAAGGTGTGAAGTTGAGTGAGACTCAAAGCTCGACAACGGCAGAAGAAAGAGAAAGGATGAACGTCGTCCCCTATGCCTTAGCCATAGGCTCTATATTATGCCATGCTGTGTATCGCACCTGGTGTGTGCCTTGCCATGAGTCAGTCAAGGGGTACAAAAGTGATCCAGGAGTGGATCACTGGACAGCGGTCAAGATTATCCTTAGTGACTAAAAGACTAAGGAGATGTTTCTCGATTATGGAGGTGATAAAGAGTTCGTCGTAAAGAGTTCGTCGATGCAAGCTTTAACACCAATCCGGATGACTCGTAGTCGCAATCTGGATACGTATAGTGGAGCAGCCATTTGGAATAGTACCAAGTGGAGTGTGGTAGCAGTATTTATGGTTTGACATAGAGATTTGCAAACTACACTTGGATCTGAATGTCGTAGACCCGTTGACTATAAGACCTCTCTCACATGCAAAGCATGATCGAGCCCCAGAACTCATTGGGTGTTAGATTCATAACAATGCGTATCACATTGTGATGTGAACTAGATTATTGACTCTAGTGCAAGTGGGAGACTGTTGGAAATATGCCCTAGAGACAATAATAAATTAATTATTATCATATTTCCTTGTTCATGATAATCGTTTATTATCCATGCTATAATTGTATTAATCTGAGACTTAGATGCATGTGTGGATACATAGACAAAACCATGTCCCTAGTATGCCTCTAATAGACTAGCTCGTTGATCAAAGATGGTTAAGGTTTCCTAGCCATGGACATGAGATGTAATTTGATAACGGGATCACATCATTAGGAGAATGGTGTGATGGACAAGACTCAAACTAGAAACGTAGCATATGATCGTGTTAGTTTATTGCTACTGTTTTCTGCATGCCAAATATATGTTCCTATGACCATGAGATCATGCAACTCACCGACACCGGAGGAGTGCCTTGTGTGTATCAAACGTCGCAACGTAACTGGGTGACTATAAAGGTACTCTACGGGTATCTCCGAGGGTGTCTGTTGAGTTGGCATGGATCAAGACTGGGATTTGTTACTCCGTGTGACGGAGAGGTATCTCAGGGCCCACTCGGTAATACAACATCACAACAAGCCTTGCAAGCAATGTGACTAAGTGTTAGTCACGGGATCTTGTATTACGGAACGAGTAAAGAGACTTGCCGGTAACGAGGTTGAACTAGGTATGGAGATACCGACGATCGAATCTCGGGCAAGTAACATACCGAAGAACAAAGGGAACATCTTACGGGATTAACTGAATCCTTGACATAGAGGTTCGACCGATAAAGATCTTCATAGAATATGTAGGAACCAATATGGGCATCTAGGTCCCGCTATTAGTTATTGACCGTAGAGGTGTCTCGGCCATGTCTACATAGTTCTCGAACCCGCAGGGTCTACACACTTAAGGTTTGGTGATGTTTCGGTAGTATAGAGTTATGTATGGTGGTGACCGAAGGTTGTTCGGAGTCCCGGATGAGATCCCGGACGTCACGAGGAGCTCCGTAATGGTCCGGAGGTAAATATTCATATATAGGAAGTCCTATTTTGGTCGCCGGAAAAGTTTCGGGCTCATCAGTAGTGTACCAGGAGTGCCAGTAGTGTACCGGGAGACCGTCGGGAGGGGTATTTCGACCCAAGAGGCTACATGGGCTGTGGGAGAGTAAATACCAGCCCTTTGTGAGCTGGTGTAAGTCCCACACAAGGCCCATGCGGCTGGGAAAAGCCCAAAGGGAAAAAGGTGGAAAAAGGCCAAAAAAAGGGAGGAATCCTAGTCCTACTAGGATTGGAGGAGGAGTCTTCCTCTCCTCCCCACTTCGGTCAACCCAAGGAGGCTTGGCCCTTGCGCCAAGTCCTCTCCTCCCTCCCTCTTATATATACTAGAGGTTTTAGGGTTTTTTGCATAGAATTTTTAGCCACGTGCTGCCCGTTCCTCGAGTGCATAGTTTCTCCTCTAGATCGGATTTCTGCAGTGCTTAGGCGAAGCCCTGCCGGAATTGCTCCACCACCATCACCGTGGAGCCGTCACGCTGCCGGTGAACTCGTCTACCTCTCTGCTCCCTCTTGATGGATCAAGAAGGCGGAGATCGTCATTGAGCTATACGTGTGCTGAACGCGGAGGTGCTGTCCGTTCGGCGCTAGATCGGAAGGACCGTGATCAAGATCGCGAGACGGATCATTATAAGTTCATGGGACGGATCGTGATGAGTTCGCGGGACGGGTCATGATTGGATCACGGGACAGATCGTGATGAGTTCGCGGGACGGATCGTGATTGGATCGCGGGACGGATCGTGATGAGATCGCGGGACGCTCGGCGATTTGGATTGCGAAGACGTTCGACTACACCAACCGCGTTTCTTAACACTTCCCGCTTGGCGATCTACAAGGGTATGTAGATCCACTCTCCCTCTCGTAGATGTTCATCACCATGGATAGATCTTGCGTGTGCGTAGGAAAATTTTGTTTCCCATGCGACGTTGCCCAACAACCTCAACACTCCATAAATCACATGAGTGCCATCTATTGCGCCAATGCAATCCTGGAATGGCATGAAAAGATGGTGTTATGGCTATATCAGAACAATACAAGCATGTCAAGGCATGAACTTATGAGTACTGCTCACCTTGAAATATGGATACCATCTTGGGCTAGTGTGAATCTTGCTAGGAGTTTGCCCGGTTGGTGACTTGATCATCTCTCCTCTGAGCTCCCCAATAACATATAACACTTGTCTGAAGTACCTGGAAATGGTCTCCACTGATCTCTCGGACGTGTTGTGGATTGATACGTCTCGAATGTATCTATAATTTTTTATTGTTCCATGCTAGTATATCATCATTCTATGATCCTTTTTAGGCATTTTTTTACAAATTTATAATATTTTTTAGCACTAACCTATTGACTAAGTGTGCAGTGGTAGTTGCTATTTTCTGCATGTTTTTTACTTTTCAGGTTTATAGTACCAAACGAAGTCCAATTGTCACGGAACTTTTTGATGATTTTTTCTAGACCAAAAGAAGACCTGGAAGCGTCGGGAGGAGGCCGGGATAGCCACGAGGGGCCCACAAGCCAACAGGGCGCACAACCAGGGGGGACACTCCCTGATGGCTTGTGCCTCCCCCGTGCGCTTCCCGATGCACCTCTCTGGCCTATAAATTCACATATATTCGAAAAACACTAGAAGTGCTCCGAAACACTTTTTCCGCCGCCGCAAGTTGATAACTCACAAGTATAGGGGGTCGTTACAGTTTTCAAGGGTAGAGTATTCAACCCAAATCTATAAATTCGACACAAGGGGAGCCAAAAAATATTTGCGAGTATTAGCAGTTGAGTTGTCAATTTAACCACACCTGGAGATTAAATATCTACAGAAAATTGATTAGAAGCACAGTAATATGATAGCTTGATATTAGTGGTAAGAACAATAGTAACAGTAACAGTGATAGCAATGGTTTTGTAGCAAGTGTAACAGTGACAGCAGTAGTAACTTAGCAAGACAAATATGTGAAAAACTCGTAGGCACTGGATCGGTGTATTCGTTGGATGATATTCATCATATAATAGTCACAACCTAGGGCAACACAGAACTAGCTCCAGTTCATCAATGTAACGTAGGCATGTATTCCACAGAACCGGAACAAAGCATTAACACATAGTGAATACATGAACTCCTCAAATTACGGTCATTACCGAAAAGTATCCCGATTATTGTCACCCCTGGTTTTACGGATCATAACACATAATAGGTGCATATTACTAGCAAGATCGGATCAAGAACATAGATATAATGGTGAAAACATAAACGGTTCAGATCTGAAATCATGGCACTCGGGCCCTAGTGATAAGCATTAAGCATTCAAACTACTTAGAACTCTAAGAATTCAACGTGCAAGCCCATCTATAGCAGCACCAAGAGTAGCTAATTATTCTAATGATAAACCACTAAATCAAAAACTAATTGGAGCAATGGAGGAGTCACATATCAAGTAGCAATCCCCCAAAACTGTTTCGGAAACGGAGCTTCGAGCAAAGAGATTGAAATTCGCGGGTCTGAGAGCAAGAGCACGAAAGTGAGAGCTATGTGATTTTTTCTGGAGGTAGGAGATGACATGGGACAAAGGGATAAGTGAGAGGGCCCACGTGGGGACCACAACCCACCAGGGTGCGCCTGGGGTTGCTGGCGTGCCCTGGTGTCTTGTGGGCACTAGGTTCACACCCCTCTAATGTTATTTGCACCAGAAATTCAAAAATATTTAGGAACAAAATCGTGTTAAATTTTCAGGACATTTTGAGAACTTTTATTTTTGGGTCATTTTTTATTGCATGGAGAAATCAGAAAATAGGATAATCATGCCATTTTATTTTATTTAACTAAGATAAACAGAAAACAAAAGGTGAGAGCAGAAAGTTGTGCCTACTAGATTCATCAACTTCATACCTCTCAAAAATGATCCATTAATAAGGTTGATCAAGTCTTATTAACAATCACTTTCGATTAGCATGAAACCAAAGAACTTTCGTAAAACACTAAGTTACCTACATGGGGATATGCATATCCCCGACAATAAGTATATCATATTTCTTTTTGGTAGTAGGTAGATGTAGTTGAAATCTTCCAATAGTGAGCGTCGGAGAATTTCAATAACATTTACACCATTCACTTGGAATTGCTTCTTCAAAAAGTGCACCGTATGCTCATTACCATTGATATGAAAAGTAACTTTGCTTTTATTGCAATCAATAACAGCCCCTGCAATATTCAAAAAGGGTCAACCAAGGATAATCGACATGTTGCCATCCTTGGACATCTCAAGAATAACAAAGTTTGTTAAGATAGTAACATTTACAACAACAACGGGCACATCCTACAAATACCGATAGGTATGGCTATTGATTTGCCATCCATTTGCAAAGATATTTTAGTAGGTGTGAGTTTATTCAAATCAAGTCTTTTATATAAATAGAAAGGCATAACACTAACACGAGCTCCCAAATCACACAAAGCAGTTTTGACATAATTTCTTTTAATGGAGCAAGGTATAGTTGGTATTCCAGGATCTCCAAGGTTTTTAGGTACTCCATCCATAAAAGAATAATTAGCAAGCATGGTGGAGATTTCAGCTTCAGGTATTTTTATTTTATTAGTGATGATGTTTTAGTGTATTTAGCATAAGGGCCCATCTTTAAGATATCAGTTAAGCGGGTACGCAAAAGACTGGCCTAATCATTTCAACAAAGCATTCAAATTCTTCATCATCCTTTTTCTTAGATGGCTTAGGTGGAAAGTGCATGGGTTTCTGAACCCACGGCTCTCTTTCTTTACCATGTTTCCTGGCCACAAAGTATTTTTTATCATATCATTCATTTTTAGGTTGTGGGTTATCAAGATCAACAGCTGGTTCTATTTCTACATCATTATCTGGTTCTTTATCACTATTCGGTTGAGTATCCTCGTGAATATTATAATTAGCATTAACATTATCACTAGTTGAATGTTCATTACCAAATTGAGTTTCAACATCAGAAATGGAGACATCATTATTATCAGGAGGTTTTTCTATCTCAGGTTCACTAGAGGTATGCAAAGTCCTATCATTTTTCTTCTTCTTCTTCTTCTTCTTCTTAGAAGGACTAGGTGCATCAGTGTTAATTCTTTGAGAATCTTGTTCAATTCTTTTAGGGTGTCCTTCAGGATAAGGTGGTTCATGAGTCGTTTTACCTCCTGTAGTTGCTACTCTAACAACAAAATCATTCATATTATTATTCATTTCATTAAGCAATTCTATTTAAGATTTAGCAACTTGTTCTAACTGAGTTTGAACCATAGAGGATGTTTTCCTACACCTCTAACATCATTCCTGATTCTAAATAACAAGTCACTCAAGCGGGCAATCATATCAGAGTTATATTTCAATTGTTTCAGAACATTTGCATTGAAGTGATCTTTTTTTTCTAACGTAGTTATCAAACTCATATAAGCATTGACTAGGATGTTTATTGTAAGGGATATCACTTTCATCAAACTTTAGTAAAGAATTTACCTCTACCACCTGTGGAGGTGGTGTGTTAAGACCATGTGTTTCTTCAATAGGTGGTAAATTCTTAACATCCTCAGCCTTAATACCCTTTTCATCCATACATTCTTTACCCCTTGCATATCTTCAGGACTGAGAAATAATATACCCCTGTTTTTCAGAGTGGGTTTAAGTGGTGGTTCAGGAGAGTCCAATCATCATAATTCTTCAATATATTATTCAATAGTTCCTTAGCTTGTCCAATAGTTCGTTCCCTGGAAACACAACTAGCACAACTATCTAGGAAGTCCCTAGAAGCACCAGTTAGTCCAGTATAGAAGATATCAAGTATTTCATTTTTCTCAAGAGGGTGATCGGGCAAAGCATTATGCAATTAGAGAAGCCTCCACCAAGCTTGTGGTAGACTCTCTTCTTCAATTTGCACAAAGTTAAATATTTCATGTAAGGCAGCTTGTTTCTTATGAGCAGGAAAATATTTTTGAGAGAAGTAGTATACCATATCTTGGGGGCTACGCACACAACCAGAAATGTTGCAGACTGTGACCTAGGCACTCCAGAAATCACATGAGTGCCATCTATTGCGCTAATGCAATCCTGGAATGGCATGAAAAGATGGTGGTATGGCTATATCAGAACAATGCAAGCATGTCAAGGCATGAACTTATGAGTACTGCTCACCTTGAAATATGGATACCATCTTGGTATAGTGTGAATCTTGTTAGGAGTTTGCCTGGTTGGTAACTTGATCATCTCTCCTCTGAGCTCCCCAACAACATATAACACTTGTATAAAGTACCTAGAAATGGTCTCCACCGATCTCCTGGACGTGTTGTGGATTGATATGTCTCCACCGTATCTATAATTTTTGATTGCTCCATGCTAATATATTATCATTCTAGGATACTTTTTGGGCATTTGTTTACCAATTTATAATGTTTTTGAGAACTAACCTATTGACCCAATGTAGTTGTTGTTTTCTTTGTGTTTTTTAATTTTTCGGTTTACAGTACCAAACAAAGTCCAATTGCCATGAAACTTTTTGATGATTTTTTCTGGACCAAAAGAGGACCTTGAAGCTTCAGGAGGAGGCTGAGAGAGACACAAGGGGCCCACACGCCAACAGGGCATGCCAATAGGGGGCACGACCTGATGGCTTGTGTCTCCCCGTGTGCTTCCCGACGCCCCTCTTTGACCTATAAATTCACATATATTCAAAAACCGCAGAAGCGCTCCCGAAATACTTTTTCAGCCGCCGCAAGTCTTTGTTCCGATAGGAGGCCATCTACACCTCCGTTCTGGCACCCTACCGGAGGGGAGATCGGTCACGGAGGGCCTCTTCATCAACCTTGCTGCCGTCACCATGATGTGTGAGTAGTTCACCATAGACCTAAGGGTCTGTAGGTAGTACCTAGATGGCAATCTCTCTCTCTCTTTCAATCTTCAATACAATGTTCATCGCATCTTTGCCTCGATCTATCCAATGCAATCCCTTTGTATGGTGTGTTGGTTGGGGTTCGATGAATTATGAGTTTATGTTTACATTACTCATGAAAACTATTTGAGTCAAACCTTAATACTAAGATTCTTATTTGCATGATCATTATAGCTTCGTAATGCTCTCTGATCTATTGAGATAGTTTGGCCAACTAGATTGATATTTCTTTGGTGGGAGTGGTGTGTTGTAGTAGGTTCAACCTGATGAGTTTCTATATCCCAGTGACAGAAGGGGACAAGTTGCATCTTTGTGTTGCTTCTACTAAGGATAAAACAATGGGGTTTATTCATATTGATTGAGTTTACTTTGTCTACCTCATGTCATCATTCTTCAAGCATTACTCTGTTTTACTTAATACTCTAGATGCATGCTGGATAGCGGTCGATGAGTGGAGTAATAGTAGTAGGTGCAGGCAGGAGTCGGCCTATTTGCTTATGGACGTGATGCCTGTTAGGGAACGTTGCATGGGAAACAAAAAAATCCTATGCACATGCAAGATATATCCATGGAGATGCATAGCTTATGAGTGGGGGAGTGTATCTACATACCCTTGTAGATTGCTAAGCGTAAGCGTATATAACGCGGTTGATGTAGTTGTACTCTTCACGATCCAATCGTGATCCAAACCGATCCAGTACCGAACGGATGGCACCTCTACGTTCAACACATGTGTGGATCGATGACGTCTCCTCCTTCTTGATACAACAAGCAAGGGAGGAGAAGTAAATGGGATCAAAACCAGCATGCCGACGTGGTGGTGATGGTGGTGGCATAGATTCCAACACAGCTTCGCCAAGCGCTATTGAAAAACAGGTATACGGAGGAATGGGGTAACGGGAGGGAGAGGGTTGCCGCCAGGGCATGGGATTGTTGTGTCCAGTCCTCCCCTCTCTCCTCTAATATATATAGGAGGCAAGGGGTAGGGTTAGGTCGCAACCCTTGGCCCCTCCTCCAAGGAGGGCCGGCGGCTAGGGTGGAGTCCTCCCTCCATAAGGAAGGGAGGAGTCCCCCTCCTCCAAGGCACCTCCGGGGTGCCTTGTTGATGACCCACAAGTATAGGGATCAATCATAGTCCTTTCTATAAGTAAGAGTGTCAAACCCAACGAGGAGCAGAAGGATATGATAAGCGGTTTTCAGCAAGGTAATTTCTGGAAGCACTAAAATTGTAAGTAGCAAGTGTTTTGATAGCAAGGTAATTTATAACGAGCAAGTAACGGTAACAATAGGTAAGGTGCAGAAAGGTAGACCAATCCTTTTGTGGCAAAGTACATGCCAAAACTATCTCTTATGATGAGCAAAGTGTTCTTGAGGGTACACGGGAATTTCATCTAGTCACTTTCGTCCCGTTGGTTTGATTTGTGTTCGCTACTTTGATAATTTGATATGTGGGTGGACCGGTGCTAAGGTGTTGTTCTTACTTGAACTAACAACCTACTTATGATTAACCCCCTCGCAAGCATCCGCAACTATGAGAAGAGTATTAAGACAAAGTCTAACCATAGCATTAAACATGTGGACCCAAATCAGCCCCTTACGAAGTAGCGCATAAACTAGGGTTTAAGTTTCAGTCACTCTCACAACACATCATCTAATAACTACTCCACAATGCATTCCCTTAGGCACAAGGATGGTGAAGTGTCATGTATTCGACGTTCACATGACACCACTAAGGGAATCACAACATACATATCATCAAAACATCGAATACCTATCAAATTCACATGAGTGCTTGCAACGTGACTTTTACCGTGACCTCAAGAACAAAAGTAACTACTCACAAATAATATGCATGCTCAATATAAGAGGTGTATTTAATATCATAATGGATCTTAACATACAATATTCCACCAAATAAACCATATAGTAATCGACTACACAAGGTAATCAACACTACTGGTCACCCACACGTACCAATTTGAGGTTCTGGTACAAAGATTGAACAAAAGAGATGAAGTAGGGTTTGAGAGGAGATGGTGATGTTGAAGATGTTGATGAAGAATGGCCTCCCCAAGATGAGAGGGTTGTTGGTGATGACGATGGCTGCGATTTCCCCCTCCGGGAGGGAAGTTCCCCCAGCAGAATTGCTCCGTCAGAGGGCAAAAGTGCTCTTGCCCAGGTTCCGCCTCGAGGCAGCGGCTCTTCGTACCGAAAGTCCTCCTCTTAGTTTTTCTAGGTTTTTTGGGACTATATACCAGAAGATGGGCTCCGGAGGTGGGCCTGGGTGCCCACCCTCCAGCAGGGCGTGGGTAGGGCGGCAGGCGCGCCCTGGTGGAGGGTGGCCACCTAGTGGCCCCCTCCGGTAGTTCTTTGATCCAAAAATTACTATTTAATATATAAAAATTCTTCGTGAATTTTCATCTTTGGAGTTGTGCAGAATAGGTATCTCTGACGTGCTTTTTTGGGGTGTTGAATTCCAGTTGACGGCATTCTCCCTCTTGATGTAAACCTTGCAAATTATGAGAGAAAAGGCATTAGAATTACTTCCCAAAGTATTATTATGCATAAAAACATTATAAATAACATTAATAAAACATGATGCAAAATGTACGTACACTTGTCCCTTTGGGACTCTTGCCCCCAAGCCCAGTTCGCCTCTAGGGGATGGTGCCCCTAGCCTAGGGTGGCAAGGGCGCCACCCCTACAGCCCATGTGAGCCCACGGGGTAGGTGGACCCCCGAAACCCTTTCGTCACCTCGGTACACTACCAGTAATGCCCAAAACTTTTCCGCTCGCCACCCCTACAACCCATGTGAGCCCACGGGGTAGGTGGACCCCCGAAACCCTTTCGTCACCTCGGTACACTACCAGTAATGCCCAAAACTTTTCCGGTAGGCAAAATAGGACTTCCCATATATAAATCTTTACGTACAAACCATTTCGGAACTCCTCGTGACGTCTACGATCTCATCCGGGACTCCAAAAAACATCCGGTCAAAAACGTACATATCCC
Organism: Hordeum marinum; assembly: GCA_022496015.1. NCBI lineage: Eukaryota > Viridiplantae > Streptophyta > Magnoliopsida > Poales > Poaceae > Hordeum > Hordeum marinum. Next base: position 354,253,157 of record CM039675.1, read on the forward strand.
AATACTATTCTAGCGTCAATTGAGCGTTAAGCGTGCGGACCCTACGGGTTCGAGAATCATGTGGACATGACCGAGACACCTCTCCGGTCAATAACCAATAGCGGGACCTAGATGCCCATATTGGTTGCCACATATTCCACAAATATCATTATCGGTCGAACCACGATGTCGAGAATTTAGTCAATCCCATATGCAGTTCCCTTTGTCCGGTGGTATGTTACTTGCCCGAGATTTGATCTTCGGTATCTCCATGCCTTGTTCAATCTAGTCACCAGAAAATCTCTTTACTCATTCTGTAATACAATATCCCATGACTAACTCCTTAGTCACATTGCTTGCAAGCTTCTTGTGATGATGTATTACTGAGTGGGCCCAAAGATACCTCTCCGTCATACAGAGTGACAAATCCCAGTCTCGATCCACGCCAACCCAAAAGACACCCTCGAAGTACCTGTAGAGCACCTTTATAGTCAACCAGTTACGTTGTGATGTTTGATACACACAAAGCATTCCTCCGATGTCAGGGAGTTGCATGATCTCATGGTCGTAGGAACAGATACTTGACATGGATAAAGCAATAGCAATAAATTAACACGCTCAAATGCTTGGTCTTGTCCATCACATCATTATCCTAATGACGTGATCCCGTTATGAGATGACAACTCGTGTCTATGGTCAGGAAACGTTGACCATCTCTGATCAACGAGCTAGTCTAGTAGATGCTCTCTAGGGACATGGTGTTGTCTATGTATCCACACATGTATCCGAGTTTCCGATCAATACAATTCTAGCATGGATAAAAAACGATTATCATCAATAAGGAAATATGATAATAACCAATTTATTATTGCCTCCAGGGCATATTTCCAACAATGCCTTTATACACATGATCATTGCCGTGAAAATCGCATAACTATTCGCTTTTCTATCAATTGCCCAACAGTAATTTGTTTACGCCCACGGTATGCTATTTGTATGGGAGATGACACTAGAGAACTCTATGGGACCCGTGTCTATTCACTTATATTTTCACAAACGCTTTCATTACCTTGTTGTTATTTATTTGCTTTAATTTTATTTTGCAATTTGCTATTATCTACACAACTCACTTGCTTGCAAATAACGAGATCAAGGGGATTCACAACCCTCTTGCTACCATTGGGTGCAAGTTGTTTGTTCTTTTGTGTGCATCCTCTGAAGATGGTTGAGGATTGGTATTCCTATTGGTTCGATAAAAATTGGTTTCATAACTGAGGGAAATACTTACCCGCTTGTAGGGATCGAAAGTAGGTATGGAGGGGGGTGATTAGACAACTTGACCAAATAAAAACCTAACCTTTTCCCAAGTTAATTGGTTGGCAGTTTTTAGCAATTCTAACATATCAAGTATACCCTACACATGCATGTCTACGAGTATTGTGGCAGAAAGTAAAGACAAGCATATGTAAGAGGATAAGGGTTGGAAGATCAAATTCAATTGTAGACACGAAGATTTTTCTCGTGGTTCCGATAGGTGGCGCTATCGTACATCCACATTTATGAAGACTTCAACCCACAAAGGATAACGGTCGTGAGATTCCATGGAGGGATACACCCACAACGGGTTCCACGAATAAGCAACATTGTCTATACCATGATGGCCTACGTCCACGGAGGACTAGCCTAACTCGGGGTACATCTTCATGAAGTAGGCGATCTCCTTGCCCTTACAAACTTTTTGGTCCAACTCCACAACATGAAGTAGGAGGCTCCCAAGCGACATCTAACCAATCTAGGAGTCACCACCATCCAAAAGGTAATAGGCTCGATAGTAACGATGAACTCCTTGCTCTTGTGTTTCAAATGATAGTCACCTCAACACTTAATCACTCTCTCACAGATTTGGTTTGGGTAGAAGAGATTGATTGGATGGAAATCAACTTGGGGAGGCTAGAAATCAAGATCCATATGGTTGGAGTGGATAATCTTTACCTCAACACAAGGGTAGGTGGTTCTCTCTTGGAAAATTGGATATGGGAAGTGTTTGTCTGTTCTGAGGGCTTCTCTTGTGAGTAGGATGTGGTGGAGGGGTATATATAGGCATCTCCAAAAATCCAACTGTTACAACATTATTGCCCAACTCGGTGAAACCAAAGTGAAAACTCGGTTGCACCGACTAGTGCAAAATGTGGCAACTTTGGCGTTTTGGTGAGACCTATATATAATTTTCGGTTGTACCGATATGAGTGGCCGAGGGCAATTACACAACTCAATCAGACCGATTCAGAAAAGTCAGAAATTCCGATTCTTGTGAAACAGGCAACAGAAAGTTGGTCACTGAAACTCGGTTGCACCAAAGTGAAAGTTGGTAGTACCGAGAAGTGGGTTTTGGCTAGGTTTTCTGTCTAGGGTTTTGACTCGGTGTAGCCGATATGGAAATGTTGGTGGCATCGATTTTGAGTGGTAGGTTATAGAACAAAATCTTTGTGGGAGAGCTTGTTGGTGTTTTTGGTGACTAACACTTGATCACTTTGAGCATTTCATTCACCATTAATACCTCACCCTCTTTTGATAGTATTGGCTTTCCTATGGCTCAAAGTGATTTATCACAAACTGAAATGTAGAGTCTTCGTGCTTGTAGATTGGCCAATCATGTGCTTGCATCTTGGGGTCTCCTCACAATTCTTTGCCAATCATAACACTGAACTTTCCTTGAAATATACTTAGTGGAAACATTAGTCGTTCTTGGCACAATCTCCTCCTGTGATCATCGATGGAGTCGAGAGAATTGCATCTGCGAAGGCTTCAGCTGACGTCCTCTGAGGTGGTGGTGTAGATACTGGAGCTGAATTAGCTGAAGGAGCTGCTACTGGTGCTGAAGAAGAAGGCCTCATCCCTGGAGCTGGCACTGTAGGGGTTCTGGCTGAGTCGTGAATCAAGTTCTTGTCCTGAGGGGTGGACTCCTATCATCATCATCAGTATCTAAAGTGTGTGGGATGGGAACTTCATTGACTTCCTTCTTGAGCTCATCCACTGTCTTGGTCAACCCATCCACCTTGTTGTTCAGTGTCAAGAACATTTCCTCCTTAATCCTCACAAGGATTCCTTGGTTATGCAAGATCTATTTGATGTCCTTCTCCATACCCTGGATGGTGCTAACGAGAAGATCCATCTGCTCACTCTTGGTCCTTGGCACCTGAGCACTAGTGGCTCTGGCTGCCTTAGCTGCTACCTGTGAAGTAGATGAAGTGGGATGATCTGGATCCATCACCATGACATTGTCCTCAAAATCTAGCTGGAGTGGCAAATGAGGGCGATCAAGTGCATATACATTCTTCTCTAACTTAGAGTTGATGAGCATCTAGATGTGTGGTGCATATCCACATGATCTCTTCCGATCTGCAGTTGTCTTCTTCACGATCACAACAATAAGATCCATCACCCTAAACCTGGTGTGGGTGTCAATGAGGTGCAGCATGTTGATGGAGTAGCCTCAGATTATCTTCTCATCTCCTGACTTGGGCATCAAAGTATATCTTAGAATTGTGTTGGTTGTTGGCAACCCTGCTTGCACATAGTATACCGAGCCCAACTTATGTGAAAGCACGTATTCTGCAGGAATCACCTTATACATATTTGCCATGGAGTTGTGGCTCATCTTGGCTTCAGTGTATACATCCAAGTCACCTTCCTCAATAGGTGGAGCTCCTAAGATGGTAGCCCACTCATGAAAAGTATATTTGTACCATGTACCCTCAGTCATCAATACTATCCTGCCATCTGGATAGAAGTGAGCAGTGGAGTAGAACTGCATAATCATCTCATCGCTCCAAGCCGTAAACTCCCTTCCAACAAAGTTGGCAATATCAATGCACTGGAAGTTGTCTTGCACACTAGGGAAATAGTCTTCATTTTCCTTGATATATGCCTAGTCAACATATTTCATGTCAGTGGCTGCTGGGCTCTTGTCCAAAAGGACAGTCTCATAGAAATCATGTTGTTCCTTGGTGTGGAACCTGGCATCCACAAAAATCCTTCTCTTGGAGGGATATGGGTCATTTGCTCTCCACACTCTCATCCCTGAGTCCTTCCTCCTTTTCATGTCCTCAGCCAAAGGATGAGCATCATTATGCTCTGGCAGATGGGGCCCGAGTCTTCTCATCGCTGGCAAGTCCTCCTCAGCATCTCTGTAGGTAGATGTCTTGTTCTTGGCAACTAGAGGGATGTCTGTAGTGGTCTTCTTGGACTTAGGAGCAATGGACTTCTTGGGTGCAGCTTTATTGCTCTTTGAAGGAGCTTGACTAGACATAGCATCCGCAAGAAGTTTCTTCTTCTTTGTAGGAGGAGCTTGGGCAGCTAACTCTTCCTCCTCTTCCACCTCTTCAACATCAGGTGGGTCCTCATACATGGATGTAGGTCTACAAATGACCTTGACAATCATCTTCCTTCCTCTCTTATTCCCTCCTGCCTTCTTGGGCATGGAGCTCCTCGCTGGCTCAACTGAAATAGATGTGTTGGCCCTGGCACTCTCAGGTGCCCTCATAGACTCAACCCTAGCATAGACCTTCTTGACAGGTCTCTTGGAAAGGGTTGCATCTGTTGTTGTGCTCTTGGCAGCCTTCTCCTTTTGCCTCTTGGAAACATCTTCCTCTGGCACAAAATCAGAGTCCTCCTCATCAGAATTTAGTTTCTTCCTTGCCCTGGTGGCAGCCTTGGGCAAATCAAGTGAGCTAGGGTTATCATCATAAGAAGATGATCTACCCTCAAGACTAGTTCTTGAACTCATCTCAACATCTCTTTCTTTGAAGTTGTTCCGACTGTCATCTGACCCAAACATGCTGACCCCTAACTTGGCGATGGTCCGACTATGGTGACGACGACGGCAATGATTTCTGTGGACGGCAAAGATCCTAGTGACGAGGGCGCATGGGGAGGCAAATATGATGACCGGGGATCCACGGCGACAGCTAGAGCTTGGAGGAAATTGGGCGTTTGAGGATTCAATTTCAAATGTCAGGTCCGCCACTATGTATACCCCTTGCTGTCGGTGACACCGGTTCTAAATTTTTGGTGTCACCGTGTTCCTCAACTGTCAGCTGACAGGGAAACTCGGTGAAGACGAGAATATGGAATCAGTGTTACCGAGTTCGGAAAACCAGGTCAACCCTAGGCATCGGTGAGACTGAGATTTTTCTGTTGGTTCCATCGAGATGCACTTGGGAGGTTTTGGTGGTCAGCTCTTGACGAAACGATACTCCGAGCACTCCTCACACAGAGAGTTTGAGAAGTGTTTGCTCAAATTGTGTGATGTAGCATGAATGGAATTTGAAATGAGAAAGCATAGATAGCTAGAGAGGTGTCCCGAGCATTCTTGTATATCCAATTGGCCAAATAAAATTGAAAGCCAAATAACAACAATTGGTTATCCTCGAATGAGAAAACATATGCATCCCAACATGCTCACACAATAAGATATCAAATGAAATATGGCAAACATGCAAGACCACTATAGTATCTACCTGAAAGTGCTAATTATCGATTAGAGGGGGGTGAATAGGCGATTTTTATGAAAGGCTTCGAAATAGTGAATGTATTCGAATAATGCAGAAACGTAAACAGGATCAGGTAGGGATACAATCAAGATTCTAGACAGGGCATGCAAGGCAGAGAAGACATTCAAGCAGGACAAACATAATCATCATGACTACTAAGATGTGTCGAAGACAAGCTTAGATGGTATGAAAATAAACATATGATATGAATGTCTTCGATGAAAGTATTCACAAGGTGTACAAGCAATGTCTTCACAGTTTAGAGTAGGAATGTAAGAGAGTGAAGGATAGAACTAGTAGCTTGACGAAGACACAGGATTTGTTGGACCAGTTCCAGTTGCTGTGACAACTGTACGTTGGTTAGGGAGGCCGAGATTAAACTTAGAAGACCCCGTCTTCACCTTATTCCCCTGGAGCCAAAGTCACTTATACAACACCCAATCACTCAGGTAAGTCTTCAGGGGAGACTTCTGAAACTTGTACAAACTTGGTCACCCGGCAGTCCACAATGACTCTTGGACGCTCTAGACCCAGACGCCTAACCATCTGGAAGATCACAGTCTTCAAGTGTAATAAGTCTTCAGTTCACTCGGAACAGAAAGTCTTTGGTGATGCTCAAACACTCTAGCTCTATGTATTTAGATGTATCCTCACAAGATGTGTATCTCTCAAACTCTTCGAGGTGGGTTGCTCCAAAATGAGAACATCTGTATCTCTCTCTGAGCAGCCACCTACTTATGGTGGAGGGGGTGGGCTATTTATAGCCAGCGGGCAACCCGACATGATATGACCAAAATGACCATGGGTCAGTGGCCAACCGACACATGTCACAACGGTCGGATTTCAAACACACGCAACATGTTTACTTGGGCTACACGTAAAGCTGACTCAACTAGCTCTGGAAGAGTTTTCCTCTCAATGTCTTCACTCGAAGACATAGGTATGGGTTGAGCATCATGTCAGCATCTGACTTCGATCACATCGACCCCACTTAACAGTATGGTGGTTCCTATGACTCAAGAAAGAAGAAACAAAACTACCAAAAGACATCGTCTTTGAGTTTCATTGTCTTCGGACGAATGTCTTCGTCCACCACCAATGGCTTCAGCCATCATCAATGTCTTCGGACATTTTTTGGGGGTCGTCTTCGACGGCTAAACCGAAACTCCAGGGACTTCTCTCTGTGTTAACCTATGAACTCTCACAAACACATTAGTCCCTCAACCACGTTTGTCTTCAATACTCCAAAATCAAACAAGGGTGGCACTAGATGCACTTACAATCTCCCCCTTTTTGGTGATTGATGACAAACTGGTTGAAGTTTTCAACGGGGATAAAAATATGTGAAGATAAGGTTTTGAAGATGTTGATTGCAAGATATAGAGAGCTCCCCCTGAAGATGTGCATATGAAGATTTTTCTTTGAATGCAAATGCACATGGTAGGTTGTAGTTTGTGGAGAACTCCCCCTATATCTTGTAATCTAATCACTATGCATTTAACAGATATGACGAACATAATGAAATGCACAATGAAAAATGTGCGTCTGTAGAATGGCTTCGGGCACATAAAATAACTTGAAGAAGCACCAAAAAGTATGGTAAACATAAAGTGCAGACGTCCATCAGGACTAAAGTTTTACAACCCAAAGCAGCAAATGTTGAGAGACCATAGTTGTAAACTTAGCAAAATATAACAACCAACCCTTATTAGTAGACTCGTTTGAAGACTATCACCCAATGCTTCTCCCCCTTTTGTCATCGAATGACCAAAAAGGTACGAAGACATTGAGAACTATGCACCCCCAGCAGGTGTTGATGAAGACGATGCAGCAGGTTCTTGAGTTGCTGGTGCAGAGGAGCTTGGTGCAATGCCGCGATGCTGAGTCGATGGAGGCACAAAAGTCGCATCATCAGCTTCATCTGCAAGCCTGACATTGATGGAAGGAGATGATGAAGAATAATCACTATCTTCGAGAGATGGAGTCTGGCGCCACATCTCCGCACTAGGAGGTGGTGCACCAAATCTGCAGCGAGGGTGAAATCCATCTTCACGAAGCTCATGCTTAGGTGCTAGCAGATTCATAGTCCTCCATGAATGATGACTTGTTTCATAAGCAACGAAGGCATTTTTGGTAGCCAAGTTGCAAACATGGTTGAGATCTTACACAACTGAGTGCATCTGGCGTCGAGTCCACTCATGATGCTTTATTGCTTCTACATCAGTGAAACTAGAAGTTCATGATCAGTAAGTGCACGCTCTCTCCTGGGCGGGCGTTGACGAGGCAAAGCGGTGGCAGTGGCTTCGGAGTTGGTTGCAGTAGATCTTGGTTGGCAAAGTGCACCAATGAGTCTTGCCCATGATGGATCAAAAGGAATAAGAAGACCTTCAACATCAGCAGTGCCACTTGTGCCTTCAACAATGGGGTTCTTGCTCTTGGATGAATACAAATCTACCGGCACAACCTCAATTTCTGGAAGATAAATGCCATGGTTGCGAGCAGATGGAAGATACCTGGTGTTGGTTCTGTATTTGATGAAGCGCATGATCCAAGGAGCATAAATCTTCAGCTCGAGGACATTGACACCATTGGCAGCAAGGTTGTAAAGGAACAAGTCTTGAAGATTGAACTTGATGCCATATACAATGTTGTATAACAATGTCTTCAGAGGCCCTTCAATCTTGAGTGAGGAGTTGTGCCCTTTGATCGATCACATTGTATGCCGAAGAATATGGTAGAGTGTCCTGGGCAGGTACTAAAGATCATCCACAAAGAATGAAGTGGGCAATTCTGCATCTTGAGCCAAAGGCTGCATTAATGTCAACATCTTTGTCATATTGGGTTCTCGCATATGGAATAGGCTTCGAGTTGCAGCCGCATAGGCTTCAGATCGAGGATCCAAGTCTTCACCAGATGCAGCAAGAGGTGTTGCAGGAAAGAACTCCAGTGGTGAAGCAGTGATGTGCTAATCCCTAATCATAAACTCCATCTGCCAGGTATTCAGGTCACGACCGAAGCCAGAGATGTGAAGGGTTGCATAGAACTGGAGGATGAGTTCATCATTCCAGTCTTCATGATCTGTGCAGAATGGTAGCAAACCCACATCTCGAAGACAATCCAGGGCCTGGTCAAAACAAGGAAGACCTTTCATAGCTTCAAAGTTGAGATGCTTGTGGGGAAAGATCCTGTTCTGGACATAGAGCACACACATGTAGTACTAACGTCGTGGAGCACTCTAGAACCTGTCAGACCGTGTCTTGGCTCTATTGTATGGATTGCGGTCGGAGTTGAAGAATGTGTTGTTCGGCCTGTATCGCTCCAACTCGAATACCAAAGGTCTTGCCGGCCTGAGTTTCGAAGACTTGGAAGTCGAGGCATAGGATTCATGACAGAGGGTGGCGATCCAGGTTGAAATCGTACTGGGGTCCCATCCTTGATGGTGCAACAAGGCGAGGCCATCTTGTAGGGACCATCTCTCCTTCCCTATTCCGAGCCAGCACAATGTTGTCTTCATTGTCTCCAGTGGATGGTGTGGCAGGGTCAGGAGGTCCATCAGGGGATGGGGCATTGGCTTCGCCCATGGTGGTATCGACAACATTGTCTTCGGCTGCCATGACTTCAGTGGTAGGTTGGCTGGGAGGAACATATTCAATCGACAACACATCATTGACTGGTGTAGTCGGAGAAACACACACTTCGTCTTCAGGAATTGGAGACATGAGAGCTCGGGGTCCTCTATGAAGACGTCCGAGTTGTGAAGTGCGGTTGATAGGTTCAGTCTCCTCTGTTGCAAACGACGATTCTGGCGAAGCTAACACATGCGGGGAGAATGGAGGTGATAGTGTACCAGGGTCAGCTTCCGGCACATCCGCATAGAGAGGAGTTCCAATGTCCACGAACTCGCTGGTTGGTTGGGGAGAGTGGATCATTGGGGCATCCACTTGCAGAACATGTCCTAGCTCGACATTGTCTTCAGGACCAATGTCTTCATGAGCAATATCCAGCCACGACAAAGGCATCGACAACTAGAATCTCTTCAGGTTTCTAAGTCTCTATGGAAGCAGACTCGTGCAGTACTACTTATCTTTCCAAGTTTTCAGAGGCAAGGGGCGCCATAGAAATTGGGGTACCAAGCAAAGGCTCTTGAGGAGCAGGTGTTGATGATGGAGCAGAGGGTGGTGCTGGTGTTGGGTCTTGCGCTGGTTCTGAAGGCTTGGTTTTTCTTGTCTTCAACCTCTTCGGAGGTTGGGCTTCAAAGGCAGACGCCTTGCGCTTCTTGGCTTCAGCTTCGGGTTGCTTTGTCTTCTTGCTAGACGAAGCAGTGGTTGTGGGGCGTGGCCATGGGTTGGCAAACCCAGCGGGGAAGACTATGCCACACTCATTAGATTGTGTAGGAGCAGGCTATTCAGAAGACACTAAAGCTTGATGTGAGCGAGCAATGACTTCGGGCGCAAGGGCAGGCCGACCGAGGGCCTTCCTATTGAACATATCATTGTGAACTTGTACCATCATGGTGGTATTCCTCTTCTTTCTGCTAAATAAGCCTAGCCAAGGCTTCATCATCGAACTCATCATCTGACAGCTCAATTATGTTGGCTGCATCCATCAAAGACATGTTAGGCTTTGTGCCACGAGAAGCAACAACCTTTCTCTTCATACGCCTGTGGAGGCGACCTTCAGATTCTGGTTCCTCGGGGTTTGCAGAAGGGTACCGAGAAGCTTGTGGAGAAGACTCTGCAGGAGGAAGAGCCTTGGAAGACTTAGGCTTCAAAGACTTCGACTTGTAAGACTTTGGCTTTGAAGACTTTGGTTCTTCCAAAGGCTTCGGTGGAGGTTCAGGAGCATTTTCTTGCTCAACTTCCTCCTCATCTGACTCTTTGGGGTCTGGGATGCCAAGTATGCTTGATGGATCGGGATTCTCTAGCATTGGTGGCCTGAACATATAGGGGTAGAATCCCATCTTGATGGCGTCAGCCTTGGTCTTTGGATGAAGATTTCTGTATATGATGTCCGTCCAATGTGCATTCTTAGCACACTTTTCAGCATACTCATCAGTGACGAAGCGGTAGTAAAACAACTCCACACTCCAATATCTTCGGATCCATTGGAGGCGATTCTTGCGTTTGGTGTATGCCTCCTCCTTATCAGACTTGTACAACTTGATAACCCACAAGTATAGGGGTCAATTGTAGCCTTTCTCGATAAGTAAGAGTGTCGAACCCAACGAGGAGATAAAGGTAGAAAAAATATTCCCTCAAGTTCTATCGACCACCGATACAACTCTACGCATGCTTAACGTTTGCTTTACCTAGAACAAGTATGAAACTAGAAGTACTTTGTAGGTGTGATAGGATAAGTTTGCAAGATAATAAAGAGCGCGTAAATAAAAACTAGGGTCTGCTTAGAATAAGAAACAACTAATTTAGTTTAATGAGTGTGGAAAAGTGGTGGTAGGAGTTGCAGAATTGTCCCTAGGCAATCGATAACTAGAGGGGTCATCATTATTGCAATTTTATATGAGGGAGAGGCATAAGCTAACATACTTTATCTACTTGGATCATATGAACTTATGATTGGAACTCTAGCAAGCATCCGCAACTACTAAAGATCATTAAGGTAAAACCTACCCATAGCATTATAAGGTATCAAGTCTTCATTACTCCCATATGCAACAACCCACCTACTCGGGTTTATGCTTCTGTCACTCAAGCAACCTACACCCTATAGCAAGGATCCCTCACGCTTGCGCGACACAGAGAGCACCATAGGAAAGCACCAATAATAAAACATGCGACTCAAACCAATCATGGTCATCAATCAACCCATAGGACAACAAAAATCTACTCAGACATCATAGGATGGCAACACGTCATTGGATAATAATATGAAGCATAAAGCACCATGTTCAAGTAGAAGGTACAGCGGGTTGCGAGAGAGTGGACCACTGTATATAGATGGGGGAAGGTGATGGAGGTGTTGGTGAAGATGATGGAGTTGTTGGAGTAGATCGCCGTCATGATGATGGCCCCGACGGCATTCCGGTGCCACCGGGAGAGAGGAGGAGAGAGCCCCCTTCCTTCTTATTCTTACTTGACCTTCCCCCGAGATGATAGAAGGGTTTCCCCTCTGGTCCATGGCCTCCATGGCGGAGGAGGGGCGAGAGCCCCTCCGAGATTGGATCTCTCTCTCCGTTTCCTTCTGTTTCTGCACTCCCAGATTATGGCCTTTCATCGTTTCTTAAATTACCACTTTAGGTACTGTTGCAAACCCATTCATATTTTGTTTTTTCGTTGTAGCTACTGTATTATAACTTCCTTATGGCTTATACCACCGATAAAATCGATAGTTTCATCAAAACTAGCAAAACAATGCATCAGAAACATAATATGTCTGCAATAGGACAGTTTGTAGTAATCCGAACATCTACCATACTTCTGTAAATCTAAAAATTCTGTCACATTAGTAAAGAAACAATTTGCATAGCAGTACTGTGTAAAAAATTCAGAAACTTTTGACATAGCAGTACAAAATGTAAATTCACGCACTACAGCCAAAGTTTCTATTTTTGCACAACACATATCAAACACGCATTTTAAACATCCTAAAGGTAATTCTTGGCACATTGTTTTTATAATACAATGGATTTGTACAAGGGGGTAATTATTTTTGTATAAATTTTTCTCTAATCAAGATTCACAAAGTTTCCATGGGCATGAACAAAGTTCAACGCTAGCCCCCACTTCAACATTGGTCGTCTTTCTCACTTTCAATTTTCTTTTTGAAAAAGTTTTAAGTTCCCCACTTTTATTTTTTGTTTTTAAACTATATAAAAGCACACAACAGAATAAAATTACTCTCTAAAACTTCTGGGTTGTCTCCCTGGCAACGCTTTCTTTAAAGCCATTAAGCTAGGCATAAAGTGCTCAAGTAGTGGATTCACCTGGATCCCAAGGTATATCAAAGCCAATTTTAATTAGCAATGATTTGTAATTAAGAAGTGAGCACAAAGTGATATAAATCATGCAACAAAAAAGTCTATCTCTCTTCCTATGCATTGGCATGTCATACAAGAACAATTCATTCACACCAAGTAAAGGCCAATGGATAGCATACGTAGTTTCTTGCAATTTTATTGTATCAGAAACATAGAGAGGTGAAGATGTAGTTCCTCTCTCATAATAATTGCAAGTAGGGGCAGCAAGAACATTCATATTATATTCATTAAAATCATCATGTGCAATAGGAAAACGCAACCCATCAATATAAACCTTAATAAGTGCAAACTTCTCTGATATAGTGTAGTTGGGAGAATTCAAAAAGATAACAAGACCATCATGTGTGGGTGCAATAGCAACAATTTCACGTTTAACATAAGGAACTATAGCAAGTTCATCTTCATAAGCATAATTCATATTGGCATCATGGCCAAAAGAATAGAAAGCATCAAGTTCATCAAAAAGGGACATTTCAAAAAGAATCCAAGGGATCATAGCAATCAACATAGCATTCATCCTTCGGTAAGCATGAAGGGAAATTAAAAAATATATGAGTTGAAGAGTTACTCTCATTAGAAGGTGGTCATGGGTAGCTAATTCGCTCTTCCTCCTTTTGTTCTTTGCTCTCCTCCTCATCTTTTCATGCAATGAGCTCACAGTGTCATCAATTTCTTCTTCCATAGATTCCTACAAAACATTAGTCTCTTCTTGGATAGCGGAGACTTTCTCAATAAATTGATCAATATGGGCATTATATTCATAATTGGCATAACAATAACGAAGCATGGCCAAATTTTGGGATCGGTAAACAACATCATCATATTCTTCATACTTTTCAAACAAAGCTTCAATTTCATAAGCACCCTTAAAAGCAACAAACTCTTCTATTTGTTACACATCATAGTAATCATAAATACCATTAGCATAAGCAGCCAAGGTTTCATTATCATTAAATTTACATGAAAAGGGAACGTGTTTGGCCTTCATCCTAGAGCAACAAGTAATATCATATCTCAAGCATAAATTCCAAGCATACCATTTCAACATATGAATTTGATCCCATAAGAGCTTCCCTTTATGATTCAAGCGATAATCCCTAAAGTATTCACGTTGATCCAATGTGTATCCCATTATATAATTGAATGGGTTTTTCTCAGGATTATTAAAGTAGTGCATAATATCTTTCACATAACGAGCATCGAGGGTTTTAGGAGGTTCTCCATCTCCATGAGTAGCAAGTACACCTATTTTTTTGGTATTTCGTGTTCCATATCCATAACTAAAGATAGAGAACAACTTAGAACAGCAAATAAAATCTACTTAATGATAAACCAAACAAGCACACACGAGAATATTCACCCCACGCTATTGCTCCCTGGCAACGGCGCCAGAAAAAGTCTTGATAACCCACAATTATAGGGGATCAATTGTAGCCTTTCTTGATAAGTAAGAGTGTCGAATCCAACGAGGAGATAAAGGTAGAACAAATATTCCCTCAAGTTCTATCAACCACCGATACAACTTTACGCACGCTTAACGTTCGCTTTACCTAGAACAAGTATGAAACTAGAAGTACTTGGTAGGAGTGATATGATAGGTTTGCAAGACAATAAAGAGCACGTAAATAAAAACTAGGGGCTGCTTATAATAAGAAAAAACTAAGTTGGTTTAACGAGTGTGGAAAAGTGGTGGTAGGAGTTGCGGAATTGTCCCTAGGCAATAGATAACTAGACCGGTCATCATTATTGCAATTTAATATGAGGGAGAGGCATAAGCTAACATACTTTATCTACTTGGATCATATGAACTTATGATTGGAACTCTAGCAAGCATCCACAACTACTAAAGATCATTAAGGTAAAACCCAACATGGCATTCTAAGGTATCAAGTCCTCTTTACTCCCATATGCAACAACCCACCTACTCGGGTTTATGCTTCTGTCACTCAAGCAACCCACCATACGCAAATCATGAACACATTGATACACCCTACAGCGAGGATCCCTCATGCTTGCACGACACAGAGAGCACCATAGGACAACACCAATAATAAAACATGTAACTCGAACCAATCATGATCATCAATAAACCCATAGGTCAACAAAAATCTACTCAGACATCATAGGATGGCAACACATCATTGGATAGTAATATGAAGCATAAAGCACCATTTCAAGTAGAGGGTATAGCGGGTTGCGGGAGAGTGGACCGCTTTAGATAGATGGGGGAAGGTGATGGAGGTGTTGGTGAAGATGACGGAGTTGTTGGAGTAGATCGTCGTCACGATGATGGCCCCGGCGGTGTTCTGGTGCCATCGGGAGAGAGGGGGAGAGAGCCCCCCTCCTTCTTATTCTTACTTGACCTTCCACTAGATGGGAGAAGGGTTTCCCCCATGGTCCATTTCCTCCATGGCGGCGGAGGGGCGAGAGCCCCTCCGAGATTGGATCTCTCTCTCTCTCTGTTTCCTTCTGTTTCTGCGCTCCCAGATTCTGGCCTTTCACCGTTTCTTAAATATCCAGAGATTCCTAACTCCGATCGGGCTGAAATTTTGAGGGGATTTTTATTATAAAAATATCTTCCGTGCGGCAAAAGGAGAGCTCCAACTGACTTAATGGGTGGTCACAAGGGCCCAGGGCGCGGTGAGGGGGGTAGGTCGCGCCTGGCAGGCTTGTGACCTCCTCGGGCATCGCCTCGCTTTGATTCTTTTTCCCCAAAATCTCTGTAAGTTTTTATCGCATTTGGACTTTGTTTTATATGGATTTTCTGCGAAACAAAAAATATGCAACAAATAGGAACTGACACTAGGCACTGGATCAATATGTTAGTCCCAAAAATAGTATAAAAAGTTGTCAAAAGTATATGAAAGTTGTAGAATATTGGCATGAAACAATAAAAAATTATAGATACGATAGAGACATATCAGCATCCCCAAGCTTAATTCCTGCTCGTTCTCGTGTAGGCAAATGATAAAAAAGATAATTTTTGATGTGGAATACTGCCTATCATAATCTTATTCATATAATCTAATCATGGCATTAATATTAAGACACGAGTGATTCAAAGCAATAGTCTATCATTTGACATTAAGACAATAATACTTCAAGCATACTAATAAGGCAATTGTATCTCTTCAAAATATAATGGCAAAAGAAAGTTATCCCTACAATATCATATAGTCTGGCTATGCTCCATCTTCCCCACACAAAGTATTTATATCATGCACAACCCCGATGACAATTCAAGCAATCGTTTCACACCTTTTATGTTCTCAAACTTTTTTAACTCTCATGCAATACATGAACGTGAGCCATGGATATAGCATTATAGGTGGAACATAATATGGTGGAGGTTGTGAAGGAAAAGGAGAAGATAGTATCACATCAACTAGGCGTATCAACGGGCTATGGAGATGCCCATTAATAGGTATTAACGTGAATGAGTAGGGATAGTCATGCAACAGATGCACTAGAGCTATAAGTGTATGAAAGCTCAAAAAGAAACTAAGTGGGTGTGCATCCAACTTGCTTTTCTCATGAAGACCTAGGACAATTTGAGGAATCCCATCATTGGAATATAAAAGCCAAGTTATATAATGAAAAATTCCCACTAGTATATGAAAGTGACAAAATAGGAGACTCTCTATCATGAAGATCATGGTGCTACTTTGAAGCACAAGTGTGGAAAAAGGATAGTAGCATTGTCCCTTCTTTCTTTTCTCTCTCTTTTTTATCTTTTTATTTTATTTTTTGGGTAGGCATCTAAGGCCTCTTTTTTTATTTGGGCTTCGCTGGCCTATTTTATTTTTCATAAAGCCTAGAGTCTCATCCCAACTTGTGAGGGAATCATAGCTTCCATCATCCTTTCCTCACATGGGACAATGCTCTAATAGTGATGGTCATCACACTTTTATTTACTTACAACTCAAGAATTACAACTCGATATCTAGAACAAAATATGACTCTATATTAATGCCTCCGGCGGTGTACCGGGATATGCAATGATCTAGCATAGCAAATGACATAAAAAAATGGACAAGCCATGAAAACATCATGCTAGCTATCTTACGATGATGCAAAGCACTATGAAAATGATGGTGCATGTCATAATAAACGGAACGATGGAAGTTGCATGGCAATATATCTCGGAATGGCTATGGAAATGCCATAATAGGTAGGTGTGGTGGCTGTTTTTAGGGAGGATATATGGTGGCTTTAATTCACCAACGAAAGTTGTGTGGTACTAGAAAGGCTAGCAAAGGTGGAAGGGTGAGAGTGCGTATAATCCATGGACTCACATTAGTCATAAAGAACTCACATACTTATTGCAAAAGTCTATTAGTCATCGAAGCAAAGTATTAGACGCATGCAACTAGGGGAGAGGTTGGTAGGAGTTAACCATCGCGCGCTCCCGACCCTCACACAAAGGTTGACAATCAATAAACAAAGCATGCTCTAACTTCCTTACATAACGGTTCACCATACGTGCATGCTACGAGAATCACAAATCTTTACACAAGTATTTCTACCAATCCACAATTACTCACTAGCATGACTCTAATATCACCATCTTTATATCGCAAAACTATTGCAAGGAATCAAACACATCATATTGAGTGATCTACAAGTTTTTTTGTAGAATTTTATGACTAACCACGTGAATGACCAACTCCTGTTAACTCTCTAAATAGATATAAGTTAAGCATGAGAGTTTAATTCCTTCTACAAAAGATATGCCCACACTCTAACAAATATAAGTGAAGCAAAGGAGCATTCTACAAATGGCGGTTTTCTATGTGTGAGAAACAAGCAATCCAAACTTCAAATGATATAAGTGAAGCACATGAAGCATTCTATAAAGCCATACTCAAAACATATAAGTGAGGTGCAAAGAGCCTTTTATAAATAAACCAAGGACTTTCTCATACCAGCATGGTGCATTACTAAAATAAAAATAAAAATCACATGATGCTCCAAGATTTACGCATATCATGTGACGAATAAAAATATAGCTCCAAGTAAAATTACCGATGGTTGTTAGAAGAAAGAGGGGATGCCTTCCGGGGCATACCCAAGCTTAGTTTCTTCGGAGTCCTTGAATATTACCTTGGGGTGCCTCGGGAATCCCCAATCTTATTCTCTTTACACTCCTTATTCCTACATCCATCGCGATCTAACCCAATACTTGAAAACTTCAATCACACAAAACTTAACAAAACCCTCGTGAGATCTGTTAGTATAATAAAGCAAATTACCCTTTAAGTACTGTTGCAAACACATTCATATTTCCTTTTTGCATTGTATCTACTGTATTATAACTTATTTATGGCTTATACCACCGATAAAATCGACAGTTTCATCAAAACTAGCAAAACAATGCATCAAAAACACAATCTGTCTTAAACAGGACAGTTTGTAGTAATCCGAACATCTACCATACTTCTGTAACTCTAAAAATTCTAAAACATTAGGACAAAATAAACAATTTGCATAGCAGTACTGTGTAAAAATTTCAGAAACTTTAGACATTGCAGTAAAAATTTAAATTCACGCACTACATCCAAAGTTTCTATTTTTACACAACACATATCAAACAAGCAATTTAAACATCCTAAAGGTAATTCTTGGATATATCAAAAAGAAATTTAAACATCCTAAAGGTAATTCTTGGCACATTATTTTTGTAATACAATGGATTTTTACAAGGGGATAATTATTTTTGTTCAAAAGTTTCTCTAATCAAGATTCACAAAGTTTCCATGGGCATGAACAAAGTTCAAGGCTAGCCCCCACTTCAACGTTGCTCGTCTTTCTCACTTTCACTTTTCCTTTTGAAAAAGTTTTAAGTTCTCCACTTTATTTTTTTTTGTTTTCAAACTATATAAAAGCACACAACAGAATAAAATGACTCTCTAAAACTTCCGGGTTGTCTCCCTAGCAGCGCTTTCTTTAAAGCCATTAAGCTAGGCATAAAGTGCTCAAGTAGTGGATCCACCCGGATCCCAAGGTATATCAAAGCCAATTTTAATTAGCAATGATTTTTAATTAGGTAGTGAGAACAGAGTGATATAAATCATGCAACAACGAAGTCTAACTCTCTTCCTATGCATTGACATGTCATACAAGAACAATTCATTCACACCAAGTAAAGGCCAATGCATATCATACGTAGTTTCTTGCAATTTTATTGTATCGGAAACATAGAGAGGTGAAGATGTAGTTCCTCTCTCATAGTAATTGCAAGTAGGAGCAATAATCACATGCATATTATATTCATTAAAATCATGATGTGCAATAGGAAAACGCAACCCATCAATATAATCCTTAATAAGTGCAAACTTCTCCAATATAGTGTAGTTGGGAGAATTAAAAAAGATAATAGGACTATCATGTGTGGGTGTAATAGCAACAATTTGACGTTTAACATAAGGAACTATAGCAAGTTCATCTTCATAAGCATAATTCATATTGGCATCATGGCCACAAGAATAGCAAGCATCAAGTTCATCAAAAAGGGATATTTCAAAAGAATCCAAGGGATCATAGCAACCAACATAGCATTCATCCTTCGGTAAGCACGAAGGGAAATTAAAAAATGTATGAGTTGAAGAGTTACTCTCATTAGAAGAAGGGCATGGGTAGCTAATCCGCTCTTCCTCCTTTTGTTCTTTGCTCTCCTCCTCATCTTTTTCGTGCAATGAGCTCACGGTGTCATCAATTTCTTCTTCCATAGATTCCTGCAAGACATTAGTCTCTTCTTGGATAGCGGAGACTTTCTGAATAAATTGATCAATATGGGCATTATATTCATAATTGGCATAACAATAACGAAGCATAGCCAAATTTCGGGATCGGTAAACAACATCATCATAATCTTCATACTTTTCAAACAAAGCTTGAATTTCATAAGCACCCTTAAAAGCAACAAACTCTTCTTTTTGTAACACATCATAGTAATCATAAATACCATTAGCATAAGAAGACATGGTTTCATTATCATTAAATTTACATGAAAAGGGAAGGTGTTTAGCCTTCATCATAGAGCAACAAGTAATATCATATCTCAAGCATAGATTCCAAGCATACCATTTCAACATATGAATTTGATCCCATAATAGTTTTCCTTTTTGATTCAAGCGATAAACCCTAAAGTATTCATGCTGATCCAACGTGTATCCCATTATATAATTGAATGGGTTTTTCTCAGGATTATTAAAGTAGTGCATAATATCTTTTGCATAACGAGCATCGAGGGTTTTAGGAGGTTCCCCATCTCCATGAGTAGCAAGTACACCTAATTTTTTTGGTATTTCGTGTTCCATATCCATAACTAAAGATAGAGACCAACTTATAACAACAAATAAAATCTACTTAGTGATAAAGCAAACAAGCACACATGAGAATATTCACCCCACGCTATTGCTCCCTGGCAACGGCGCCAGAAAAAGGTCTTGATAACACACAAGTATAGGGAATCAATTGTAGCCTTTCTTGATAAGTAAGAGTGTCGAATCCAATGAGGAGGTAAAGGTAGAACAAATATTCCCCAAGTTCTATCGACCACCAATACAACTCTACGCACGCTTAACATTCGCTTTACCTTGAACAAGTATGAAACTATAAGTACTTTGTAGGTGTGATAGGATAGGTTTGCAAGATAATAAAGAGCACGTAAATAAAAACTAGGGGCTGCTTAGAATAAGAAACAGCTAAGTTAGTTTAACGAGTGGGGAAAAGTGGTGGTAGGAGTTCAGGAATTGTCCCTAAGCAATCCATAACTAGACCGGTCATCATTATTACAATTTTATATGAGGGAGAGGCATAAGCTAACATACTTTCTCTACTTGGGTCATATGAACTTATGATTGGAACTATAGAAAGCATCCACAACTACTATAGATTGTTAAGGTAAAACACAACCATAGCATTATAAGGTATCAAGTCCTCTTTACTCCCATATGCAACAACCCACCTACTCGGGTTTATGCTTCTGTCAGTCAAGCAACCCACCATAGGCAAATCATGAACACATTGCTACACCCTATAGAGAGGATCCCTCACGCTTGTGCGACACGGGGAGCATCATAGGACAGCACCAATAACAAAACATGCAACTCAAACCAATCATGATCATCAATCAACCCATAGGACAACAAAAATCTACTTAAACATCATAGGATGGCAACACATCATTGGATAATAATATGAAGCATAAAGCACCATGTTCAAGTAGAGGGTACAACGGGTCACAGGAGAGTGGACCGCTACAGATAGATGGGGGAAGGTGATGGAGGTGTTGGTGAAGATGACGGAGTTGTTGGAGTAGATCGTCGTCACGATGATGGCCCCGGCAGCGTTCCGGTGCCATCGAGAGAGAGGGGGAGGGAGCCCCGCTCCTTCTTCTTCTTACTTGACCTTCCCCCTAGATGGGAGAAGGGTTTCCCCTCTTGTCCATGGCCTCCATGGCGGTGGAGGGGCGCGAAGCCCTCCAAGATTGGATCTCTCTCTCTGTTTCCTTTTGTTTCAGCACTCCTAGATTCTGGCCTTTTCACCGTTTCTTAAATATCCACAGATCCGTAACTTCGATCGGGCTGAAATTTTGAGGGGATTTTTATTATAAAAATATCTTCCTTGCGAAAAAAGGAGAACTCCAACTAACTTAAGGGGTGGTCACAAGGGACCAGGGCACGACCATGGGGTAGGCCGTGCCTGGCAGGCTTGTGACCTCCTCGGGCATCGTCTCGCGTTGATTCTTTTTCTCAAAAATCACATATATTCCAAAAAAAATCTCCGTAAGATTTTTATCGTGTTTGGACTTTGTTTGATATGCATTTTCTGTGAAACAAAAAATATGCAACAAATAGGAACTGGGATTAGGCACTGGATCAATATGTTAGTCCCAAAAATAGTATAAAAAGTTGCCAAAAGTATATGAAAGTTGTAGAATATTAGCATGAAACAATCAAAAATTATAGATACGATGGAGACGTATCACAGCTCATGTAGATCTGGGGGAAGATCCTTAGCATTGTTGTTGCGTCTTTGCTTTCCTCCTTTCTTGGCTGGTTTGTTATCTGCCATTGGCTTCGGCAAAGGCTTCGGCAATGGCTTCACAGGAGTGCACAAGTAGGAACATGCACCAGAAGATTCCAGATGTATCTGCAAACGAATTCAGACTATGAGATCCAAGCGATTCTGCTGCGGACATGTACACATGAAAGAGTTAGAGACACGAGGGAAGTGGAGAGGTCATATGCATTCTCAGAAGATTTTGAAGTTAAAACTGAGTTTGGAAGACATTGACCTTATACCAAAGACATTCACTTCTATAGTGAATATGGTGATTTCAGATTTGTACAAGTCCAAGGATTTGCAAAAGTGAGGAATCAACAAAGTTTTAGCCCACAAAGTGAATATATTTGGTAAGAATAGATCTAGATCTAGATTCGGTTGAGTGGTAAGAGAATAAACAGCAACCGACAAATTTTAGTAAGAATCTAGATCAAACGCGGGGTAAAATAGCTTTAATTACCGCGTTGAAGAACGAGACGAACTACTCGATAAGGCGGAGAAGCCGAGCGGTTCAATCTGCCTAACCTAACTTGGTGGAGGCAAACGGCTACGACAGCAGCGAGCGGAGGATGAATGCGGCCGGCGTGAGTACATCGTCGGAGAAGTCGTGGCAGCGAAGCACTTCATCTTCGGCAACGATGGATTCCAGCGATGGCGCTAAGGTTCTGAGCACGTGGGGTGGTGGAGGAAGGGGAAAGTAATAATGGAAGGGGGTAACCCGTATTTATAAGGGTGGAGGAGTTCGAACCGAAAAGACAAATTTACCCCTGACTCTTCGGCTAAAGTGGGACATGCGGCATGCATGCAAACCACCTGACAATCCACTACCATTATCAAAGTGGCAGTGTGGGAGTTTGTTGCTAAAAACACGGAGATAGTTTAGATTTGCGAATTAAATATGTGGTTGATTTGTCTTCAACCGACAAGGACGCAGTGAAGACAGTCAACACGTGTCAACATAGAATGCATATGACTGAATTAGAACTGATTGGACGAGGTAAGAACAAAGGAGAATGTCGGGTCCGATCACATTTGCCTAAGAAAAAGTTGAAGACAAAGCTATAGGACAAATGTTGTATCGGACAAAGATCTAATCCAAATGTAGATTTGCAAATAGTTTTCAACTGAAACACACATGCAAACAACAAAGTTTTGTTCCGAAGACATTGAGCTCTCAAAGACATATGAAAAATTTGAGATAAAAGCAATGTCTTCGAGATTGGTTGGTGGAGTTACCCACCGTATAAGAATGTTTGACCCAGACATGGCACACAATTATCGTGACGCTCTGAAGTTATATTCTTTGTTAATGTATTCACATTCATCTTGTAAGTCTTCATGAGTTGAAGACATATGTTACATCATGTGTTGTGCATCAAAGTTGTCAACATGCATAAGCGTTAGGATGTATTCCCATTTCAAAGGACATTTGAGGATTCTAAGATATTTATCTCACACCACAACTTGCAAAACCTCTTCTCATCCATAGGCTTCGTGAAGATATCTGCCAGTTGATCTTCAGTGTCTGCATGCATTATGTTGATGTCACCCTTCATCACATGATCCCGAAGAAAATGATGTCGTGTCTGAATGTGCTTCGTCATCGAGTGTTGTACTGGATTGTAGGAGATCTTGATTGCACTCTCATTGTCGCAGTAGATAGGTACATCCTTCAGGTTGATGCCATAGTCCTTGATTGTTTGCTTCATCCAGAGAAGCTGAGTGCAGCATGCGCCAGCAGCAATGTATTCGGCTTCGGCAGTGAAGAGTGAAACACGGTTCTGATTCTTCGAAGACCAACACACAAGGGATCGTCCAAGAAAGTGACAAGTGACTAATGTGGACTTGCGATCAACTCTGTGGCCAGCGAAGTCAGAATCTGAGTAGCCAATCAGCTCGAACTTCAAACCCTTTGGATACCACAATCCTAGCGCTGGGGTGTGAGCCAGATATCTACGTATTCACTTCACGGCAAGGTGATGTGATTCCTTTGGTGCCACTAGAAATAGGGCACACATGCAAATGCTAAGCATCATATCTGGCCTAGATGCACATAGGTACAACAAAGATCCAATCATGGAGCGATATACCTTCTGATCAAAATATTTATGATTTTCGTCAGTGCAGAGGTATCCGTTGGTAGGCATTGGCGTCTTGAAGCCTTTGGCTTCATTCAAGCCAAACTTCTTGAGGTAGTCCTTGAGGTACTTCTCCTAAGATATGAAGATGCCATTTCGTTGTTGTCGAATTTGAAGCCCTAAGAAGAACTTCAGCTCTCCCATCATCGACATTTGATACTTCTCTTGCATCATATAAGCAAACTCATCACTGTATTTGTTGTTAGTACAACTGAAGATAATGTCGTCCACATATATTTGGCATACAAACAATTCACTTTTATAAGATTTAGTGAAGAGAGTGGGATTGAGTGAACCAGGTTTGAAGCCTTTCTTCATGAGGAATTCCTTGAGTGTGTCATACCAAGCTCTTGGTGCTTGCTTGAGGCCATAGATTGCCTTGTTGAGCTTGAAGGCATAGGAAGGATGCTTTGGATCTTCAAACCCTGGTGGATGAGAAACATTGCGGGATCACTAGAAGAGTCTGTCTAGAGGGGGTGAATAGAATACTAGAAGGAATTTAAAACTACCTCAAGCACAAGTTTAAGGGTTGGCAGTTTTTAGCATATGTAGCAAGTCTAGAACACCCAACACATGCAAGTCATCAATTATAGCAGCGGAAAGTAAAGACATTGCATATGGAAGTAAGGAGTGCAGATAGAGAGATCAAGCACATGAAGGACACGAACATTTTTCCCATGGTTCCGATAGGTGGTGCTATCGTATGCCCATGTTTATGGAGTATTCAACCCATGGAGGGTAACGGTCGCGAGAGTCCACAGAGGGCTCAACCCACAGAGGGTTCCACGAAGAAGCAACCTTCACAATACCATGATGGCCTACGTCCACGAAGGACTAGCCTAAGTCGGGGCAGATCTTCACGAAGTAGGTGATCTCCTTGCCCTTACAAACTTATTGGTTCACTCCACAACACGAAGTAGGGGGCTCCCAGGTGACACCTAACCAATCTAGGATGCACCACCCTCCAAAAGGTAATAGGCTCGATAATGTCGATAAACTACTTGCTCTTGTGCTTCAAGATGATAGACTCCTTAACACACAATCACTGTCTCACAGATTTGGCTTGGTGCAAGAGGTTGATTGGGTGGAAAGCAACTCGGGGAGGCTAGAGATCAAGATTCATAGAATGGAATGGAAAGATCTCAACACATGAGTAGGTGGCTCTCTCAAAAAATCAGTAGGTATGAGTGGGGAACTGTTCTGAGTGCTTCTCTTGTGAGTGAGTGGTGGTGGAGGGGTATATATAGGCATCTCCAAAAATCCAACCGTTACACCTAATATGTCAGGCTCAGTGACACCGATGTGTTCATCTTGGTGGTACCGAGTTGCCTCAAAGTAGCAACTTTTGAATCTCGGTGAGACCGATACACACAACTCGATTGCACCGATAAGGTGACCAACGGTCAGATTTCCAAACTCGATGACACCGGTTCAACAAACTCGGTCGGGCCAATTTTGTGAATTTGCATAACAGGAAGTTGGCAACCCAAACTCGGTGGCACCGAAGTAGAATCGGTTGCACCGAAAGGCTAGGGTTTGGCTGAGTCTATGTGAGGCTGAGAATCGGTGGCACCGAGTGGAAAGTGTTGGTTGCACCAATTTTGGATATTTGGCTTTGGATAGACTTTTGTGGAAGAGCTTGTGGGTGTATGTGGTGATCGTCACTTGTGCATGTATGAGAATTTTGTTCACCAACGGTACCTTACCCCCTTTTGATAGTATTGGCCTTCTTATGGACCCAAAGTGATTTCTCACAAAAGGTAAAATGTAGAGTCCTCTTGCTTGAAGCTTGGCCAATGCTATTCCTTCTCCTTCTTCTTCCTGGGGATACTCTCCACACTCTTTTTTGCCAACCCATCTTTCTATATGGACTTTATCTGAAATACACTAGATGAAAGTATTAGTCCAAGAGACAATGTATGTTGTCATGAATTATCAAAACCACCAAGGGAGCACATTGTGCTTTCAATCTCCCCCTTTTTGTTAATTGATGACAACATACAGTCAAAGCTTCAAATAAAGATATGCATGGATATATTGAAGACTTTGAGAGACACATGACTTAGACTTGCTCCCCCTAAATGTGTGCAATCCCTTTAAGGATAGTTGCTTTGGAATGCATGGACACACATGTAGTGGAAGGGATATGATAAGTCATGTGTATCTTGGCCATATGCATCAACTGTATATGAATGAGGTGTATCCTTGTTCAAGACTTCACTCTTGTAAACAATATGTGCAAGAAGCAAGAGATCATGTTGATCAAGGATATGATGAATATACTTACCTTGAGTTCTTGAGCATTCTAGTAGTAGAGATACACTTGAGAAAACAATGTTAGGAAACACAAGAGTATCCTACCAATCAAAAGCAATATAACTTAAAAGGTACCAAGATGTGGAGAACATATAGAAGATACTATTCCTCAAGAATTGATATGTCTCCAAGATCATTTAGAAGTTTCTCCCCTATATATGAAAAATGTAGGACATCCTCTCCCCCTGAATCTTAGAATATAGATATTGGGATTGGATAGGGTGAGAAAATTCTAACTTGAGAGATCAAATACAGTAAACAGATCTTTCTCCTAAACATATTTTTCTCCCCCTACTTTGGTATTCCCCCTCGTTTATTATCCTATCCCCCTAAATCATATCTCCCCCTTTGCATAAGCATGTATCCCCCCTTTAGCTTTGAAGCTTTGTATATTTTATTTCTCCCCCTTTGGCATTAATTTCCAAAAAGGTCAGACATAGGGCCAGGTACAAGGATCATTGATTAAGAAGGGATCCTTTAGAACAAGGGTCATAGAATGTAGGATTCATAGAATATGGAAATCATGAGAAAAATGAGGGAATCATTAAAAATAATTTCTCTCCCTTTGGCTAAACTGAGAATTTGTAGAACTTCTCCTCCTTTGAGTAAGGGATCATTGAATGGATTTCTCTCCCTTTTAAATAAAAAAATAAAAGGGATCATTGAAGGATTGAGAAATCACAGAAGGAACTCAAAGATTTACAACAACAAACACACACTGAAATATGATAGAAAGTCGGTGGCTCCGAGACAAATTTGTAAGTGGTACCGATATAATGTTATGCGGCTCATCTGTTGAATCGGTAGAACCGGGTCCTTTGTATCGGAGGCTCCGAGGCATAAAACAAAAACTTGGCAAATGTGAAATTTGTTTGTACAAAGAATATCAACTAGAGAAGAGTTGAATGGTTCCAAGAGAGCATGCAATAGAAATTGAACCAAACAAGATCTTAACTAGATGATGGGCGGTGACTAGGTCACCTATATTAGAGTATATTGACTTAGGAGCCAAGCAAGAATACTTGATCATAGGTCATACTCATCATTAAGCTCAAAATGGGTTACCATTTTTCGATTAGGCATTTTGATGTCTTCATATCGCTTGAGTTGCTTTTATCTCATGTCTTGGAGTAAAGCTATATCAAGGATATGAGTACATATCTTTGAGTGATGGTGTTGACGTACCTTGTAGGTGAAATTGATGAGGATGCTCTAAGTTGATAAAGGTCATCTTGAGTTGGGAGCAATCCTTGTTGTTTTTGTTCACTTTTCACCTACATGGGTTAGTCACACAAGGAAGAACATGATATATCCAAATGACATGGTAGCAACATAGTAGATATCAATTGAGAAATATATGTCAAGGATATGTTTTGTTGTCTTCTTCCTTCCATCATCAAAGCAATGTTGTGGATGCTTGGTCATGACGATATTGCTTAATATATGAGTTGTGGGCAATCTTGTGGAGTGTTGTTTTTCCAAATACCGACAAAATGGTTAGATGCAAGACAAGGGAGCATAGAATTCCAGGATATATGATATACAAGATAGTAGCATGGAATGGACATTGAAGCTCATCCCCTTGCATGCATCCGAGTGAGCTTAGCTCAAATTTGAAGCATCAATGATGTTCAACTCACTCCTCAAATGACAAAACACCTTTTCATCAAGTGGCTTAGTAAAGATATCGGCCAATTGCTTGTTAGTACGCACATGTTTAAGATTAATATCTCCTTTGGCAACATGATCACGAATGAAATGATGTCGAACTTGAATATGCTTGGTTCGAGAGTGTTGTACAGGATTATGACCAATCTTAATAGCACTTTCATTGTCACATAGTAATGGCACATTTTTAACATAGATTCCATAATCTTTAAGCGTTTGTGTCATCCATAACAATTGAGCACAACATGAACCAGCAACAATATATTCAGCTTTGGAGGTAGATAGAGATACTGAGTTTTGTTTCTTGGAGGACCAAGACACAAGAGATATACCAAGAACTTGGCATGTACCCGAGGTGGATTTTCTATCAACCTTGTCTGCGGCATAGTCCGAGTCGGAGTAGCCAACAAGATTAAAAGAAGATCCCTTGGGATACCAAATGCCAAAGTTTGGTGTATGTATCAAGTATCTCACAATGCGTTTCACTGCCTTAAGATGACATTCTTTTGGTGTTGCTTGATATCTAGCACACATGCAAACACTAAGCATACTATCGGGATGGGAGGCACATAGATAAAGCAATGAACCAATCATTGATCGATAAACCTTTTGATCAACCGGTTCACCCTCCTTGGTAAAATCATCATGTCCGCTAGTGGGCATGGGAGTTTTCATACCTTTGCACTCTTGCATGTTGAACTTCTTGATTAACTCCTTGGTGTACTTTGTTTGAGAGATGAAAGTACCTTCTCTCATTTGCTTGATTTGTAGACCAAGAAAGAATTTCAGCTCACACATCATAGACATCTCATATTTCTCTGACATCAACCACCCAAATTTCTCACTAAATTTTGGGTTAGTAGATCCGAAGATAATATCATCCACATAAATTTGGCACACAAATAATTCACCATTAACTCTCTTTGTGAATAAGGTTGCGTCAATTTTTCCAATTTCAAATCCTTTTTCTGTAAGAAACTTTGTTAGGCATTTATACCAAGCACAAGGAGCTTGCTTAAGTCCATATAAAGCTTTGAGAAGTTTGTAATCATGGTCAGGTTTCTTAGGATTTACAAAACCAGGTGGCTGCTTAACAAAGACCTCTTCTTCAATCTCACCATTTAAAAATGCACTTTTAATATCCATTTGATAAAGTGTGATAGCATGGTGATTGGCATAAGCAAGAAGAATTCGAATATCTTCTAGTCTAGCAACGGGGGCGTAAGTCTCACCGTAGTCCATACCTTCGACTTGCTCATATCCTTGGGCTACAAGGAGAGCCTTGTTGCGAACGACTTGACCGTCTTCATATTGCTTGTTCCGAAATATCCATTTCTTGCCGATAATGTTTTGCTCGTCCTTGGGCGTTTCCACGAGTGTCCACACTTTGTTCCTTTCAAAGTTGTGAAGCTCTTCATGCATAGTGTTCACCCAATCCGCGTCTTCAAGAGCTTGTTCAACCTTCAAGGGTTCAATGCTAGAGATGAAAGAATAATGCTCACAAAATTTAGCTAGGCGAGTTTTAGAGCGAGTGATCCTCCCTGTTTGTATATCACCAAAGATTTGGTTTAGGGGATGGTTCTTGGTCACTTGTGCTCGAACTCGGGGTAGCTTTGGCTTGTTAGCTGGAGGAGCTTCTTCTTCTTAATCATCTCCTTCATCTTTGTTGTTTTAGACGTGGTCATCTCCTTGAGGTGGTGGTGAAGGAGGTTGTGGTGGATCTTCATGATGTACTTCCTCCTCCTCTTCATCTTGTCATGTACTACTTGTGGATGCTTCCATGTCATTTTGTCGGTAGCCTTGATCCGAAGTAGGAGCTTCCACTTGGGTTGATGAAGTACTTTCCTTCACCTCCATGGGTCGAATCTTGCCGATGGGCAAGTCTTGGATAGCTTCCGAAGGATCTTTATCATCTACATCATTTGGCAATTTTTCGACTTGCGAACCATTAGACTCATAAAACTTCACATCTAGCGTCTCTTCAACTTTTCGAGTGAGGTTGTTGTAGACACGGTAGGTGTGAGAGTTCGATCCATAACCAACTAGGAAACCTTCATGAGATTTGGGAGCAAATTTAGCATGAAGATGCTTATCAAGAATGTAACACTTAGAGCCAAATACCCGACATTATCCAACTTGGGGTTTGTTACCGGTGAGAAGCTCGTATGCCTTTTTACCCAAAAGTTTGTGCAAGTAGAGTCAGTTTGTGGCATGACATGCTGTTTCCACGGCTTCTGCCCAAAAGTGTCTTGGCGTCTTGTATTCGTCAAGCATCGTTCTTACCATCTCAATGAGGGGTTAGTTCTTTCTCTCAACAACTCCATTTTGTTGAGGCGTGTATGTAGCCGAGAACTCATGTGAAATACCCTCTTCGTCAAGAAAGGTATCCACATGGGTGTATTTGAACTCCGATCCGTTATCGCTTCAAACCTTCTTGATCTTCACTTCAAATTAATTTTGCGCTTTGTGCACGAAGTTCTTGAAGATCTTTTGTACCTGCGATTTATCATCAAGAAAGAATACCCACGTAAATCTGGAAAAATCATCAACTACAACTAGACCATAAGAGTTTCCACCGAGACTCTTGTAAGCATTGGGACCAAAAAGATCCATATGAAGCAACTCGAGTGGTCTCCTAGTGGTCATGATGTTCTTGACCGGATGACTTCCACCTACTTGCTTTCCTGCTTGACAAGCGCTACAAAGTCTATATTTGTCAAAGATAACATCTTTAACACCAAGAATATGATCGCCCTTGATAAGCTTATCCAGATTGCGCATGCCTACATGACCAAGCCTTCTATGCCATAGCCAACCTTTAGAAGATTTTGCAATGAGACAAGTATGAGGTTGGGCCTTTTTAGTGAAATCAACAATGTATAGATCACCTCTACGAATACCGTAAAGACAATTTTATTATTATCAAATCAAAACACTTGGCAATCTACTTTGGTAAATAGCACATTGAAACCTAAGTCTGCTAGTCTAGATACGGAAAGAAGATTGTATCCAAGGGATTCAAGAAGCATCACATTTTGAATGGAGCTATCATGAGATATGTCCACCTTACCAAGGCCAAGTACCTTACCATTAGAGTCGTCTCCAAAGGTCACGTACTTTCGAGGACCTTGATTAGGCGTGATCTCTTGGAACATGTCTTTATCTCTAGTCATGTGATCCGTGCATCCACTGTCGATAATCCACTCTTTTCCACCGGACATGTAATCCTTGAAGTTTGACATTAGACTTAGATTCTTCATGATCTTTTCATGCTCTATGTCGAACAAATCATCTTCATCATAGTAGCCATGTTCTTCAATGTCATAATTTAGTGGAATCTCCTCGTCATAGAAACCAAGAGACTCGTTAGAACCATAACAATGACAATGTTCAAGTTTATGAATGCGAATGACTTTAATAACAATGTTGTTGATAGTAGTGACGTCTCCTTTAGCACGCATGAGATCACGGAGTTCAAATAGGCATTTATCAAAGTTTGGATCCTAGGCTTCATTTTGTGAAAAGCAACAGTTTTATGAAGAATTTCATCAAGATTACTTAATGAAAGATTTGGATATCGTTTCTCCAAATCAGTCCACAAAGTATACACACATGCCAAGTTCTTCAATTGAGAAAGCACGAATCTTGGTAAGCCTCTAACAATAAGATTGACAATTATAAGGTTACCAAGCATGTTAATTTTCTCTTCATGTGTGGGATGCAATTCATCAATGGGGAGCACATAGGGATTTTCAATATGTTTTCTCAAATGGAATTTACCAAATAGATCAATCATGCCATTCTTCCATCGACTATAGTATTCTCCATCAAGAATGGGCACTCTATAATACAAACTCTCCACACTAGACACATCCATCTTCCTCCACGGTGTTGAGACCGAAGCAATGGAGATCAATTCTCTAATACTAATTGCGGGATCACTAGATGAGTATGTCTAGAGGGGGTGAATAGACTACTAGCAGGAATTTAAAACTACCTCAAGCACAAGTTTAAGGGTTGGCAGTTTTTAGCATATGTACCAAGTCCAGAACACCCAACACATGCAAGTCATCAAGTATAGCAGCAGAAAGTAAAGACATTGCATATGGAAGTAAGGAGTGGAGATAGAGAGATCAAACGCATGAAGGACATGAAGATTTTTCCCGTGGTTCCGATGGGTGGTGTTATCGTACGTCCATGTTTATGGAGTCTTCAACACACAGAGGGTAATGGTCATGAGAGTCCATGGAGGGCTCAACCCACGGAGGGTTCCACAAAGAAGCAACCTTGACTATACCATGATGGCCTACGTCCACGGAGGACTAGCCTAACTCGAGGTAGATCTTCACGAAGTAGGAGATCTCCTTGCCCTTACCAACTTCTTGGTTCACTCCACAACACAAAGTAGGAGGCTCCCAAGCGACACCTAACCAATCTAGGAGGCACCACCCTCCAAAAGGTAATAGGCTCGATAATGTCGATGAACTCCTTGCTCTTGTGCTTCAAGATGATAGACTCCTCAACACACAATCACTCTCTCATAGATTTGGCTTGGTGGAAGAGGTTGATTGGGTGGAAAACAACTTGGGGAGGCTAGAGATCAAGATTCACATGGTAGGAATGGAATGGCATGATCTCAACACATGAATAGGTGTCTCACTGTGAGAAAATCAGTAGGTATGAGTGGGGAACTGTTCTAAGTGCTTCTCTTACGAGTGAGTGGTGGTGGATGGGTATATATAGGCATCTCCAAAAATCCAACCGTTACACCTAATAAGTCAGACTCGGTGACACCGATGTGTTAATCTCGGTGGTACCGAGTTGCCTTAAAGGTAGCAACTTTTGAATCTCAGTGAGACTGATACACACAACTCGGTTGCACCGATAAGGTAACCAACAATTAGATTTACAAAGTTCGTGATGTTGATTCAACAAACTCGGTCGAACCGATTTTGTGAATTTGCGTAACAGGAAGTTGGCAACCCAAACTAGGTGGCACCGAAGCAAGATCGGTTGCACTGAAAGGCTAGGGTTTGGCTGAGTCTGTCTCAGGCTGAGAATCGGTGGCACCGAGTGGAAAGTGTTGGTTGCACCAATTTTGGATATTTGGCTTTGGACAGACTTTTGTGGAAGAGCTTGTGGGTGTATGTGGTGACTGTCACTTGTGCATGTATGAGCATTTTGTTCACCAACAGTACCTTACCCCCTTTTGATAGTATTGGCTTTCCTATGGACCCAAAGTGATTTCTCACAAAAGGTAAAACATAGAGTCCTCTTGCTTGAAGCTTGGCCAATGCTATTCCTTCTCCTTCTTCTTCATGGGGATACTCTCCACACTCCTTTTTGCCAACCCATCTCTCTGTATGGACTTTATCTGAAATACACTAGATGAAAGTACTAGTCCAAGAGACAATGTATATTGTCAAGAATTATCAAAACCACCAAGGGAGCACATTGTGCTTTCAAACATATACTTCTTCCTCAATCTTACCATTGAGGAATGCACTATTGACATCCATTTGATACAAGCATATGTCATGATGGTTAGCATAAGGAAGCAATATACGAATGGCTTCGAGTCTAGCAACAGGTGCAAAGGTTTCACCGAAGTCAATACCCTCGACCTGTGTGTAACCTTGAGCCACCAGTCGTGCCTTGTTTCTGATGACTTGTCCAGATTCATCTTGCTTGTTGCGAAAGATCCACTTTGTACCGATGACGTTGTGCTTCCTAGGATTAGGACGCTTTACAAGCTCCCACACATTGTTTAGATTGAACTGGTGAAGCTCTTCTTGCATGGCTTGAATCCATTCCGATTCCTTGAAGGCTTCATCAACTTTGGTGGGTTCTGTGATAGATACAAAAGCAAAGTGCCCAAAAAAGTTAGCCAATTGAGTAGCCCTTGAGCGAGTAAGTGGACCTGGTGCATTAATGTTGTCAAGCGCTCTCTCAATTTGAACTTCATTTGCCACGCGTGGGTGAGCAGGGCGAAGACTTTGTATTGGCTGCTGAGCATCGTCTTTGTTAGCAACATTGTCTTCAGGTTTAGCATTGTCTTCGTGCTGAGTGGATGGTGGAATGATGACTTCTTCAAGCACGGGTTCTTCAGGCACAATTTATCTAGTGCCCATCAGTCTAATAGCTTCTTCCGAAGGTAATTCATCTAGCACAGGAGGCAAGTGCTCTCTTTGTGAGCCGTTGGTTTCATCGAACCACGCATCTACAGTTTCAACAACCTTATTGTGAACGATGTGGTAGACTCTATAGGTGTGCGAGTTCTTTCCGTGATAAAGCATGTAACCTTCATGTGCTTTTGGTGCAAATTTAGAAGTGTCGTGTGGATCTCTTATCCAACATCTTGCACCGAAGACTTTGAAGTAACTTAATTTGGTTTCTTCCAAGTGAGAAGCTCATAAGATGTTTTCTTGAAGAACTTGTGAAGATATACTCTGTTGATGATGTGGCATGCAGTATCAATGGCTTCAGGAAATAGCTTCCTAGGTGTCTTGTATTCATCAAGCATGGTGCGAGCCATCTCATGAGAGTCATATTCTTGCGATCCATGACACCATTCTGCTGTGGGGTGTATGGAGCTGAGAACTCGTGAGTGATGCCTAGCTGGTCAAGGAATATGTCAAGTCGAGTGTTCTTGAACTCAGTCCCATTGTCACTCCCGATGTGCTTGATCTTGATGTCGTAGTTGTTCACACACCTGTTGGCGAAACGCCTGAACACATCTTGTACTTCTGTTTTGTAAAGTATGATATGCACCCAACTGAATCGAGAATAGTCATCAACAATTACAAAGCCATATATATTTGCAGTGGTAGAGAAGGTGGAATAATGAGTAGGGCCAAATAAATCCACGTGTAGCAGCTCGAAGGGACATGAAGTCGTCATGATAGTCTTCGAGGGGTGTTTGGCCCTGGTCATCTTCCCGGCTTCACAGGCACCACAAAAGTGTCCCTTATTGAACTTGACACCCTCGACGCCAATGATAAGCTTCTTCTTGGCGAGTGTGTGCAAGTTCCTCATCCCGACATGCCCAAGCCTTTTGTGCCATAGCCAACATTTTGAAGCTTTTGCTAGAAGACACGAGGCAACCTGTGGTCCTGTAGAGAAGTCTACCATATACAAATCACCTCGTCGAAAACCTTCGAAGACTTTGGTTTTGCCAGAGG
The DNA here is from genome assembly GCA_022496015.1 of Hordeum marinum. Lineage (NCBI taxonomy): Eukaryota > Viridiplantae > Streptophyta > Magnoliopsida > Poales > Poaceae > Hordeum > Hordeum marinum. The sequence continues at coordinate 354,288,054 of CM039675.1, forward strand.
CCATTAGTACCACACATTGAAATTTTCCGAATATGACAAGCATATCTAAGTCACATAGCATTAAGACAGACATTAAGTTGTAACCAAGGGATTAAACAAGCATGACATTTTCCATGTGCCGGTCCCTTGAGATAGCAACTCTACCTAGCCCCAAAACTTTGCTGCTACTCTTGCCAGCAAAGACAATGTGGTCTTTTGTTGGAGGTCGAAGAGTTTGCTCCATCAATAGGCTTCGATCACCAGTCATGTGGCTGGTGCAACCACTATCCATGATCCATTCAGTGGCATTGGATTTGTCTTCCTGGATTGAGAATTAGTATGGTTCACCAAGGCATGCAACAGTAACATGCATTGATGAGTGATATAGCAGTGCATATTGATAGAAGACTTTGGACGATATGATTGATAACATTCGCATTGATTTTCTTGCATCCAAACAAGATAGTTTTCGGGTCTCCAGAGATAATCTTCGGAATATGCTTCTTCCTATCTGAAGACTCGATGTTGCGTGAAGATACTAGTTCTTCTTAACCACCCACATGCGAAGGGGTGGCTTAGAAGCAATGAGACGTAAGGCAGCATCAGAGAATTTTGGCAAAGTTGCCCTAATAGCATGTTTCATAGGAGGGTTAGTATACCCGAATGAATAAGCTGAGAAATTCTTGGTTGGATGAACATAATGGTTCATGCCGTGGTGCACATATTCATGTGTCATTTGAGTCCTTCCCTACGAAACAAGTTTGTTAGAGTGATCTTATGAAGACCTTTGTCTTCTGGAAGACATTGATCTATGGTTAGTATTCTTCTTGAGATATGTCGTCAGGACATTCACATGAAGCTTCTCAAGACAAATTTTAGGAACCCAGATCTTCTTCGAAGGAGAACCATTCCAACAGTTAGTACCAACAAATCTGGCAAACACTTTGCCATTTTGGCATTTAAACAGTTTACAGTTGGAATCAAAGGATTCATCAATAATGAGAGGATTCACCAGTCGTAGCCAGATAATGTGGAAGGATCAACTGAAGGACCTTTCACAAAAACCCATGTGGTTTGGGGGTACTACTCAGGTGACCAGTATGATCCATCAACATTGTGGTTTATTTTGAAACCAACACCCTCTTTCCTAGGGTTTTTGTCACATCCCTAGCTAGATGTCATAGGATAGCATGTGTGTGCATCATGTTTCAATTTTGCATCAACATGAACTGGGGGCTAAAAGAAACCCCAAGCTCATATTTGAATCAAATTAATTCAAAGTTGTGAAAACTCAACAAATTCAATATGCCCTTACAACATGTTCCCTATGTCTGATAATTATGGACATGATTATAATAGGGGCCATTTTAAATATTTGAACAACTATAGCAATATAAAATAAATGATAAAGCCTCTGAAAATGCCAAATAAAACATTATCATTATTTGATATTTCAAAATATCCTGAAACTTTTTATTGGAGTTTGAAATATTCAAACTTGATATTACAAAATATTTGGGATATTTTATAAAAGTATTTGTACCTAAAAAGAAAATAAAACAAATGTCAGAATTAGAAAACAGAAAGTAAAAAAAGGGAAAGGAAACCTACCTAGGCCCAGGCCACGCCGGACACCTGGCCCAGGGAGGTCGTTGTCCTCTTGGCGGCCAGGAGGACGGGCGTGTGGCCGGAGCGCGCGGGGGGCATGCCTCCACGCCGGCAGCTGCCTGCCTGCCTTCCCCTCGCCAGCGCGATGGGGATAAGCTCAAAGAGCCATCCCCATCGCCCTCTCCCTCTCGCTCTCGCTCGCCTCTCTTCCTCTCCCCCTCTGTCGCCATGACCGCCGAAGCTCCGCCGTGTAGCGCCGTCGCTCCAGCCGCTCCCCTGCCTCGCTAGGTAGCTCCAGAGCTCCGCCTCGTCGCCCTCTTCCTTCTCGCCAAGCCGCGCATCACCGGAAGATCCCCATCGCCGCATCACCGTCGTCTTCAACCTCCGGCCGTCGGCGAAGAAGTGAAGCTCGCAGCTGCTCCAGGCCTTCCCCGAGCCCGCTCTTGACGCCGCTGCAACCGTCGTGAGCCCGTGGTCCTTTTCCCCCCTTTTCCCCCTTCGATAGGTCGTTCTAGCGTCGGATCCTCTCGGGTCCGAGAGCTCCTCGCCGCCGGCGAGGACGTGGTCGTCGCTGCAGCGGCCCAAGCTCGCACCTGAGCATGTAGTCGTGCTTAGGATGATCCCAGGCAGTTCTAGGAACCCTCAGGTGGCTCGTTCGAGCTCCGGCTCGATGAGCCCGTGCTCGCCCGAGCTCCGGCAGCCGCCGTGCTCATCGTCGGCGCCGATTCCGGCCATCCTTGCCCCTGGGAGGTGTCGGCCTCGACGCGCGCGAGCGAGCAGAGTAGATCGGTGCCCTCTGCCGTCTGTTTGGTCGTCGGAGTAGGAATCCCGACCCCCTCCACCGTCCCTGACATCGTCGGCGGCTCAATGCCAGCGAGTCAGCCAGTTTGACCACCAGGGGTTTGACCCCTGGGTCACTGGCAAGTGGGGCCGGGCCCTGTTAGTCAAATCCAGGTTAATAATTTAATTAACTAAATTAATTAAGTTAATGGCCCACTGACCAGTGGGCCCTACCCTAATCTAATTAGTAATTATTTAAATGATTAACCTTGTTAGTGACTGGGTCACTAACAAGTGGGTCCCACTAGTCAGGTTTGACCTGGCCTGGTCAGCTGACCTGCTGACGCCATGATGACGTCCTGCTGATGAAATAAAAGGAATTTCTAGTTTTGAAATAATTCCAGAAAATGTTTAAAACTTTGAAAATTCATATAAATTAATCTGTAACTCAGATGAAAATATTTTATGTATGAAAATTTATGAGAAAAATCCAATGAATCTAATGGTGCTATTATCATGCATGTTAGAGCAACCAATGTAGAAGAACATTGGCATTTGCTAAATAGGTTAATATATAGAATTTGAAATGCAGAACGATTTTGAACCTATATTCAAACTCACTTCAAATTAACTTGGACAATAGCTGCATCAGATCATCCATACATGCTGCCATGTCATGATCATGCACCATATTGTTGCACTTGCGTGTATTGATTGCTATTTATCTGCACTATGGTAGGCCTTGCTTCTGAGGATACCCCCGAGTATTCCAACGAAGGAGATAACCTTCCCGCTACCCAGCAAGGCAAGCAACCCCCTTGATCATTCCGATAATATCCCACTCTATCGCTCCTACTCTTGTTTATTGCATTAGGACAAACGTTCACTTGTCTGTCATACACGGTAGATGAACCTATTCTTTTGCATGACCTGTCATTGTCACAGTAAATAGCTAAACCTTGCAACCTATCATACCTGGTAGATGCTTGTGCCATGATGTGCTTAGCTTACTTTGCCTGCTATGCTTGCTATGCTTAGAGTTGTGTCAGGTCTGTTTCATCTGGGTGATGAACTGGAGTGAAACCATGTTGTTCTGATGTGATAAGCTTATGATGAACTCGATTTGGTAAAGGTAGCGATGGGAGGCTATGTAGGAGTACATAGCGGGTTGTCTCATTGGGACCATTCTTAGGAACCGAGTTCCGTGTTTGTGATCCAAGACTAGATACTACCACACGTTGGGATACTTAATTGACCCTCTCGACTTATCAGTCGCTTAGTCCTTAGTCCAGGAGTTGCAAGTAGTTTATGGTGTTTATAGCATGCTGGAGGCCGTGCGTAGCACTGACCCTAGGGGTGGGTTACGACGCGGTAGGCAGTGGCACGGTGTACCAAGGGTCACCCGAATGGTGGGCTTGGGAACCATGCGCACATTGTTTGGGGCCGTAGCGGAAACTTCGGCCAGACTTCCATGCGGGTTCAGTCTCAAATAGGCGATAGCCTGGACTAGAGGTCTTATGTGATTGACGGTCGTGGCCGACTCCCTCGCTGGGCTTCCGCTTGAAGGTTTCCGAGGTGCATGGTTTTATGAGCACACAACGATAAGTGGCGAGAGCGTGTGTGAAGAAGTACACCCCTACAGGGTATGAAACTATTCGAATAGCCGCGTCCTCGAATATGGACTACTTGGATAACTTATGTTGTTCACAGATAATCAAATGGATACTCATAAAAATATCAAGACAAGTGTGAGTACCGTGGATGGCACTCTCCCAGGAGAGGGAAGTGAATCCATGGCGGTGTATTGTCATGGAGTTAGTCGACTCGTGTGCAATATCTAAAATTTGAACAAAATGTTAAAATTGTGTAGTTTAGGTTAGCCATGAGTCAAAGCTGGCATTGCTGCATAAACTCCACCACTCCGCTTGTTGACACATGAGCATGAATAGACTAGGTCTATTTTAAAGACTTGCTGAGTATGTTTGTACTCGTGTTTGCTTAATAAATGTTGTAGATGATGTTGGGGAACGTCGCATGGGAAACAAAAAATTTCCTACGCACACGCAAACCTATCCATGGTGATGAGCATCTACGAGAGGGAGAGTGGATCTACATACCCTTGTAGATCGTTAAGCGGGAAGCGTTAAGAAACGCGGTTGGTGTAGTCGAACTTCTTCGCGATCCAAATCCCGAGCGTCCCGCGATCTAATCACGAACCGTCCCGTGATCTCGTCACGATCTGTCCCGCGATCCGATCACGAACGTCTCGTGGCCTTGATCACGATCCTTCCGATCTAGTACCGAACGGACGGCACCTCCGCGTTCAGCACACGTGCAACTTGATGACGATCTCCACCGTCTTGATCCAGCAAGAGAAGGTGGAGAGGAGAGAGAGTTCACCGGCAACATGACGGTGCTCCGGTGATGGTGGTGGAGCAATTCCGGCAGGGCTTTGCCTAAGCACTGCGGAACTACGATCTAGAGGAGAAACTATGCACCGGTGGAACGGGTAGCACGTGGCCGGAAATTCTGTCCAAAAACCACCCAATCCACTAGTATATATAGGAGGAGAGGAGAGGAGAGGCAGTCAAGGCCTTTGGGTCGGCCGAAATAGGAGGTGGGAAGCAATCCTACTTCACCTCCAATCCTAGTTGGAGTAGGATTGCCTCCTATTGGCTGATTTTCCACTTTTTGCTTTAGGACTTTCTCTCCTGCACCATGGTCCTTTGTGGCTGTTTACCCAGCCCACTAAGGGCTGGTTAATACTCTACCACATCCCATGGACCTCTTGGGGTCGAAGTACCCCTCCCGGAGGTCTCCCGGTACACTACCGGCACTCCCAGTACACTACCGATGAGCCCGAAACTTTTTCGGAAACCAAACTGGGACTTCCTATATATGAATCTTTACCTCCGGACCATTCCGGAGATCCTTGTGACGTCCGGGATCTCATTCGGGACTCCGACCAAACTTCGGTCACCACCATACATAACTCTACACTACCGAAACGTCACCGAACCTTAAGTGTGAAGACCCTGCGGGTTCGAGAACTATGTAGACATGACCGAGACACCTCTACGGTCAATAACCAATGGCGGGACCTGGACATCCACATTGGTTCCTACATATTCTACGAAGATCTTTATCGATCGAACCTCTATGTCAAGGATTCAGTTAATCCCGTATAACGTTCCCTTTGTTCTTCGGTATGTTACTTGCCCGAGATTCGATCGTCGGTATCTCCATACCTAGGTCAACCTCATTACCGGAAAGTCTCTTTACTCGTTCCGTAATACAAGATCCCGCAACTAACAATTAGTCACATTGCTTGCAAGGCTTATTGTGATGTTGCATTACCAAGTGGGCCCCGAGATACCTCTCCGTTACACAGAGTAACAAATCCCAGTCTCAATCCATGCCAACTCAACAGACACCATCGGAGATACCTGTAGAGCACCTTTATAGTCACCCAGTTACGTTGTGACGTTTGATACACACAAGGCACTCCTCCGATATCTGTGAGTTGCATGATCTCATGGTCATAGGAACATATACATTGGCATGCAGAAAACAGTAGCAATAAACTGACACGATCATATGCTACATTTGTAGTTTGGGTCTTGTCCATCACATCATTCTCCCAATGATGTGATCCCGTTATCAAATGACATCTCATGTCCATGGCTAGGAAACCTTAACCATCCTTTGATCAACGAGCTAGTTCACTAGAGGCATACTAGGGACATTGTGTTGTCTATTTACCCACACATGCAATGTGTTTCCATTCAATACAATTATAGCATGGATAATAAACGATTATCATGAACAAGGAAATATAATAATAAACACTTTATTTATTGCCTCTAGGGCATATTTCCAACAGTCTCCCACTTGCACTAGAGTCAATAATCTAGTTCACATCACTATGTGATTTACATGGTAATGAATCGAACACCCATACAGTTCTGGTGTTGTTCATGTTTAGCCCTTGGAAGAGGTTTAGTCAACGGGTCTGCAACATTTAGATCCGTGTGCACTTTGCAAATATTTATGTCCTTCTCCTTGATGTAGAACCGGATGGAGTTGAAGCGTCGCTTTATGTGTCTGGTCCTCTTGTGAAACCTTGGTTCCTTGGCTAGAGCAATGGCACCAGTGTTGTCACATAACGGGTTTATTGGATTCAGTGCACTTGGCACTACTCCAAGATCTGTCATGAACTGCTTCATCCAGACATCTTCCTTCGTTGCCTCTGAGGCTGCGATGTACTCTGCTTCGCACGTAGAATCAGCTACCACGCTTTGCTTGGAACTGCACCAGCTTACCGCTCCCCCGTTAAGAATAAATACGTATCCGGTTTGCGATTTAGAATCGTTCGGATCAGTGTCAAAGCTTGTATCGACGTAACCCTTTACGACGAGCTCTTCATCACCTCCATAAACGAGAAACATGTCCTTAGTCCTGTTAAGGTACTTAAGGATATTCTTGACCGCTTGCCAGTGCTCCATTCCAGGATCACTTTGAAACCTTTCGGCCATACTTATGGCAAGGCTAACATCGGGTCTTGTGCACAGCATTGCATACATGATAGAGCCTATGGCTGAAGCATAGGGGATGACGCTCATCTTTTCTTTATCTTCTGCAGTCACTGGGCATTGAGTCTTACTCAACTTCACACCTTGTAACACATGCAATAACCCCTTCTTGGACTGCTCCATTTTGAACTTCTTCAAAACTTTATCAAGGTATGTGCTCTGTGAAAGTGCTATTAAGCGTCTCGACCTATCTCTATAGATCTTAATGCCTAATATGAAAGCAGCTTCTCCTAGGTCCTTCATTGAAAAACTCTTATTCAAATATTCCTTCACGCTTTCCAGCATTTCCATATCGTTTCCAATCAGCAATATGTCATCCACATATAACACTAGAAACGCTACAGAGCTCCCACTCACTTTCTTGTAAATACAAGCTTCTCCATAAACTTGTATAAACCCAAACGCTTTGATCACCTCATCAAAACGCTTATTCCAACTCCGAGATGCTTGCACCAGTCCATAAATGGGTCGCTGGAGTTTGCAAATTTTGTCAGCATTCTCTGGATCGACAAAACCTTCGGGTTGCATCATATACAACTCTTCCTCAAGGAAACCGTTGAGGAACGCCGTTTTGACATCCATCTGCCAAATTTCATAGTCGAAATAAGCAACTATTGCCAACATGATTCTGACAGACTTAAGCATCGCTACGGGTGAGAAAGTCTCATCGTAGTCAACTCCTTGAACTTGTGAAAAACCCTTTGCCACAAGTCAAGCTTTATAGACGGTGACATTACCGTCTGCATCCGTCTTCTTCTTAAAAGTCCATTTGTTCTGAATGGCCTTTCACCCTTCAGGTAGTACTTCCAAAGTCCATACTTTGTTTTCATACATGGATCCCATCTTGGATTTCATGGCCTCTAACCATTTCTCGGAATCCGGGCCCATCACCGCTCCTTCATAGCTCGTAGGTTCATTGTTGTCCAACAACATGACCTCTAAGACAGGATTGCCGTACCACTCAGGAGTAGCACGCGTTCTTGTCAACCTATTAGGTTCATTAGTAACTTGATCCAAAGCTTCATGATCATCACCATTAACTTCTTCTTCAACCGTTGTAGGCTCCACAGAAACATCTTTCTGCGCTGCGCTACTTTCTGGTAGAAGCAAAGGTTCAACAACCTCATCAAGCTCTATTTTCCTCCCACTCAATTCTTTCGAGAGAAAGTCTTTCTCAAGAAATGTTTCGTTCTTAGCGACAAACACTTTGCCCTCGGATCTGAGATAGAAGGTATACCTGACTGTCTCTTTCGGGTATCCTATGAAGACGCATTTCTCCGCTTTGGGTTCCAGCTTTTCAGGCTGAAGCTTTTTGACATAAGCATCACATCCCCAAACTTTAAGAAATGACAGCTTCGGCTTTTTGCCAAACCACAGTTCATATGGCGTCGTCTCAACGGATTTCGATGGTGCCCTATTTAAAGTGAATGCAGCTGTCTCTAATGCATAACCCCAAAACGATAGTGGCAAATCGGCAAGAGACATCATAGAACGCACCATATCTAATAAGGTCCGATTACGACGTTCAGACACACCATTACGCTGTGGTGTTCCGGGCGGTGTCAACTGTGAAACAATTCCACATTGTCTTAAGTGACTGCCAAACTCATAACTCAGATATTCACCTCCTCGATCAGATTGCAGAAATTTAATCTTCCTGTTATGATGATTCTCAACTTCACTCTGAAATTGCTTGAACTTTTCAAACGTTTCAGACTTGTGTTTCATCAAGTAAATATATCCATATCTACTCAAGTCATCAGTGAAGGTGAGAAAGTAATGATAACCACCGCGCGCTTCGACATTCATTGGACCGCACACATCTGTATGTATGATTTCCAACAAGTCACTTGCCCGTTCCATTGTTCCAGAGAACGGCGTTTTAGTCATCTTGCCCATGAGGCATGGTTCACATGTGTCAAGTGATTCAAAATCAAGTGACTCCAAAAGTCCATCAGCATAGAGCTTCCTCATGCGTTTTACACCAATATGACCTAAACGGCAGTGCCACAAGAAAGTGGTACTATCATTATCAACTCTACATCTTTTGGCATCAATGTTATGAACATGTGTCTCATCACTATCAAGATTCAATATGAATAAACCCCTAACATTGGGTGCATGACCATAAAAGATATTACTCATATAAATAGAACAACCTTTATTCTCTGATTTAAATGAGTAACCGTCTCGCAATAAACAAGATCCAGATATAATGTTCATGCTTAACACAGGCACTAAATAACAATTATTCAGGTTCATCACTAATCCCGATGGTAATCGAAGAGAGAGCGTGCCGACGGCGATCACATCAACCTTGGAACCATTTCCCACGCGCATCATCACTTCGTCCTTTGCCAGTCTTCGTTTATTCCGTAGTTCCTGCTTTGAGTTGCAAATGTGAACAACCGAACCGGTATCAAATACCCAGGCACTACTACGAGAACTAGTAAGGTACACATCAATAACATGTATATCATATATACCTTGTTTGTCGTTGGCCGCCTTCTTGCCAGCCAGGTACTTGGGGCAGTTCCGCTTCCAGTGACCAGTTCCTTTGCAATGAAAGCACTCAGTTTCTGGCTTAGGTCCATGCTTAGGCTTCTTTGTAGGAGTAGCAACTACTTTGCCATCCTTCTTGGTTTTACCCTTCTTGCCTTTGCCTTTGCCGTTTCTCTTGAAACTAGTGGTTTTATTGACCATCAACACTTGATGTTCTTTCTGGATTTCAGACTCAGCGACTTTCAGCATCGCAAACAGCTCGGCGACTGACTTGTTCATCCCGTGCATGTTATAGTTCATCACAAAGCTCTTGTAACTAGGTGGCAGCGATTGAAGAACTCTATCAGTGATCGCCTCCGGCGGAAGGGTAATTCCCAACTCCGCTAGACGGTTTGAGTACCCAGACATTCTGAGTATGTGCTCACTAATAGACCCATTCTCCTCCATCTTGCAAGCATAGAATTTATCGGAGGTCTCATACCTCTCGATCCGGGCATTCTTTTGAAAGATAAACTTCAACTCCTGGAACATCTCATATGCTCCATGATGTTCAAAACGTCTTTGAAGTCCCGGTTCTAAGCCATACAATATTGCACACTGAACTACTGAGTAGTCTCCAGTACGAGCCTCCCAAGCGTTCTTAACGTCTTCGGAGGTCATGTCTTCTGGCTGGTCACCAAGCGGTGCATCAAGGACATATGACTTCTGGGAAGCCGTGAGGATAATCCTCAGATTACGGGCCCAGTCAACAAAGTTACTTTCATCATCTTTCAATTTAGCTTTCTCTAGGAACGCATTAAAATTCAGGGGTGCTACTGCGCGAGCCATTGATCTACAACATAAATATGCAAAGGTTACTTAGACTATTGTTCAAGATAATGAGTTTAGTTAATCAAATTACTAAATCTCCCACTCAAATTGACATCCCTCAGGTCATCTGAGTGTCACATCATCCAAATTCACCAACTCAAGTCCGATCATCACGTGAGTTAAGGTGGCTTCAATGGTGAACATCATTATGTTGATCATATCTACTATATGACTCATGTTCGACCTTTCGGTCTCTTGTGTTCCGAGGCCATGTCTGTACATGCTAGGCTCGTCAAGTTTAACCCGAGTGTTCTGCGCGTGCAAATCTGGCTTGCACCCGTTGTATGTGAACGTAGAATCTATCACACCCGATCATCACGTGGTGTCTCGACACGACGAACTTTCGCAACGGTGCACACTCGGGGAGAACACAATTTATCTTGAAATTTAAGTGAGGGATCACCTTATAATGCTACCGTCGTACTAAGCAAAACAAGGTGCATAAAAGGATTAACATCTCATGCAATTCATAAGTGACATGATATGGCCATGAACTTGTGTTTAAGATCTCCATCTTCAAAACATCGGCATGATCTCCATCGTCACCGGCATGACACCATGATCTCCATCATCTTGATCTCCATCAACGTGTCGCCATCGGGGTTGTCATGCCCTGCAAGCTTCTACTACTATTGCTACCGTAGCGATAAAGTAAAGCATTACATAGCGCTTAATGATTGACATGCAGGTCATACAATAATTAAAGACAACCCTATGGCTCCTGTCGGTTGCCGTACTCATCGACATGCAAGTCATGAAATTCTATACATCACATGATCATCTCATACATCACATATATCTCATCATGTAATTGGCCATATCATATCACAACATACCCTACAAAAACAAGTTAGACGTCCTCTAGTTGTTGTTGCAAGTTTTACGTGGCTGCTACGGGTATCTAGCAAGAACGATTCTCACCTACGCAAAGCCACAACGGTGATACGTAGTTTGCTTTTCAACCTTCTCAAGGACCGCCTTTGTCGGATCCGATCCAACTAAAGTAAGAGAAACTGTCACCCGCAAGCCATCTAAGCAACAAGTTGCATCGAGGGAACCGGTCTCTTGTAAGCGTACGAGTAATGTTGGTCCGGGCCGCTTCATCTCACAATCCCGCTGAAACAAAATCCGACCAAGGGAGGAAGCAATCTAAGCATCAACGCCCACAAACCTTTTGTGTTCTACTCGAGATCTCATCGAACCATCAACCTAGCTCATGATGCCATTGTTGGGGAACGTCGCATGGGAAACAAAAAATTTCCTACGCACACGCAAACCTATCCATGGTGATGAGCATCTACGAGAGGGAGAGTGGATCTACATACCCTTGTAGATCGCTAAGCGGGAAGCGTTAAGAAACGCGGTTGGTGTAGTCGAACTTCTTCGCGATCCAAATCGCCGAGCGTCCCGCGATCTAATCACGAACCGTCCCGTGATCTCATCACGATCTATCCCGCGATCCGATCACGAACGTCCTGTGGCCTTGATCACGATCCTTCCGATCTAGTACCGAACGGACGGCACCTCCGCGTTCAGCACACGTGCAGCTTGATGACTATCTCCACCGTCTTGATCCAGCAAGAGAAGGTGGAGAGGAGAGAGAGTTCACCGGCAGCGTGACGGCGCTCCGGTGATGGTGGTGGAGCAATTCCGGCAGGGCTTCGCCTAAGCACTGCGGAACTACGATCTAGAGGAGAAACTATGCACCGGTGGAACGGGTAGCACGTGGCCGGAAATTCTGTCCAAAAACCAGCCAATCCACTAGTATATATAGGAGGAGAGGAGAGGAGAGGCAGCCAAGGCCTTTGGGTCGGCCGAAATAGGAGGTGGGAAGCAATCCTACTTCACCTCCAATCCTAGTTGGAGTAGGATTGCCTCCTATTGGCTGATTTTCCACTTTTAGCTTTAGGATTTTCTCTCCTGCGCCATGGGCCTTTGTGGCTGTTTTCCCAGCCCACTAAGGGCTGGTTAATACTCTACCACAGCCCATGGACCTCTTGGGGTCGAAGTACCCCTCCCGGAGGTCTCCCGGTACACTACCGGCACTCCCAGTACACTACCGATGAGCCCGAAACTTTTCCAGAAACCAAACTGGGACTTCCTATATATGAATCTTTACCTCCGGACCATTTCGGAGCTCCTCGTGACGTCCGGGATCTCATTCGGGACTCCGAACAAACTTCGGTCACCACCATACATAACTCTACACTATCGAAACGTCACCGAACCTTAAGTGTGCAGACCCTGCGGGTTCGAGAACTATGTAGACATGACCGAGACACCTCTACGGTCAATAACCAATGGCGGGACCTGGAAGTCCACATTGGTTCCTACATATTCTACGAAGATCTTTATCGGTCGAACCTCTATGTCAAGGATTCAGTTAATCCCGTATAACGTTCCCTTTGTTCTTCGGTATGTTACTTGCCCGAGATTCGATCGTCGGTATCTCCATACCTAGCTCAACCTCGTTGCCGGCAAGTCTCTTTACTCGTTCCGTAATACAAGATCCCACAACTAACAATTAGTCACATTGCTTGCAAGGCTTATTGTGATGTTGCATTACCGAGTGGGCCCCGAGATACCTCTCCGTTACACGGAGTAACAAATCCCAGTCTCGATCCATGCCAACTCAACAAACACCATCGGAGATACCTGTAGAGCACCTTTATAGTCACCCAGTTACGTTGTGACGTTTGATACACACAAGGCACTCCTCCGATATCTGTGAGTTGCATGATCTCATGGTCATAGGAACATATACATTGACATGCAAAAAACAGTAGCAATAAACTGACACGATCATATGCTACGTTTGTAGTTTGGGTCTTGTCCATCACATCATTCTCCCAATGATGTGATCCTGTTATCAAATGACATCTCATGTCCATGGCTAGGAAACCTTAACCATCCTTTGATCAACGAGCTAGTTCACTAGAGGCATACTAGGGACATTGTGTTGTCTATTTACCCACACATGCAATGTGTTTCCATTCAATACAATTATAGCATGGATAATAAACGATTAGCATGAACAAGGAAATATAATAATAAACACTTTATTTATTGCCTCTAGGGCATATTTCCAACAGATGAGACCCAGGACCCATCAGGTGGGTTCTTTCTAGATGTCGGCGATGTTGAATAGCTAGTGTCCCAGCTACGACCTATGCCCTGTGGCGGGCTGTAGATAGTCAGGCCATGTGCCTTTTTACCCTTTCATGTGTCTGTACTCAGACAGATGATGCTTCCGCTTGGTTTGTATGAACTTATTTGTATGACTTGAGTGTCAGGTCATGTGACCCCTATCTATAAAAACATGTTATGCAAGGCTCGTCTGAGCCCCCTAAATAAAAGTTGTTGTATGGTTATGTTGTGATACCATGGTTGTATCTATGCATATCGGGCATGTCGTGCGTACGTGTGACGTGCAACGATATGTATGGGATCCGACACCTAGTCGTGTGCCTTTAGTAGTACTCTTTACGGGAAACTGCCTCTTTGTGCTTCCACCGAGACATGGTAGCTTGCTACTGCTCCGGACACATTGATTGACCGACATGTATCCTTCTTTGCTGCTGTGTCTGTCCCTTCGGGGAAATGTCTCGCAGTGTAATGGAGTCCCTGTAGCCTGCTACGACTCGTCTATGTGCAGTGATGGCATTTATGTCTCACGGCGTAATGGAGTTCTTGTAGCTTGCTATGACTCATCTACACACGCTTGAGGCCGACACCTGCATTGCTGGGTTACGTATGCCTGTTTCGGTACGGATGTGCCACTTGGGTCCTATGACTAGTCATGTCGGCCCGGGTTCTCTGTCGTTTGATTGCCAGCGACATGTTCACATACGTGAGCCAAAAGAAGCAAACGGTCCCGGCTAAGGTAAGGCTACAACCATGGAGCTTACCATGCGTGAGGTCGCAAAGTGATGTGATATGTTACAGTCTGGATTCATATGACTTAGGATCGGGGTCCCGACAGTTTTTGTTCAGAATAGTATTCTTCGGGACATCACAAAGAATCTGATGCCCTTTCAGACTCTTGTACATGCCAGTCTCAAGCAATGTCTTCAACCTGTCATTGTCATTAGTGATAGGAGTGGCTTCCTCAGATGAGGGGTTAGGTGCCACAGATACAGTTGAAGATACAACATTTTCAGAAGCCTTAGAACATTCAGCAGTAGAGTCATCACAGATTTTCCTTGGGTAGAAGAGATTGATTGGATGGAAAGCAACTTGGGGAGGCTAGAAATCAAGATCCATATGGTTGGAGTGGATGATCTTGACATCAGCACAAGGGTAGGTGGTTCTCTCTCAGAAAATTGGATATGGGAAGTGTGGGTCTATTCCGAGTGCTTCTCTTGCGAGTAGGATGTGTTGCAGGGGTATATATAGGCATCTCCAAAAATCCAACAGTTACAACATTATTGCCCAACTCTGTGAAACCAAAGTGAAAACTCGGTTGCACCGACTAGTGCAAAATTTTGCAACTTTAGCGTTTCGGTGAGACCTATATATAATTCTTGGTTGTACCGATTCACAAAATTTTGTAATTCCGATTCTTGTGAAATAGGCAACAGAAAGTTGGTCACTGCAACGTTGTACCAAAGTGAAAGTTGATAGTATCGAGAAGTGGGTTTTGGCTAGGGTTTCTGTCTAGGGTTTTGACTCGGTGTGGCCGGTATGGAAATGTTGGTGGCATCGATTTTGAGTGGTAGATTCTAGAACAAAATCTTTGTGGGAGAGCTTGTGGGTGTTTTTTGTGAATAACACTTGATCACTTTGAGCATTTCATTCACCATTAATACCTCACCCCCTTTTGATAGTATTGTCTTTCCTATGGACTCAAAGTGATTTCTCACAAAGTGAAATGTAGAGTCTTGATGCTTGTAGCTTGGCCAATCCTATGCTTGCATCTTGGGGTCTCCTCACAATCCTTTTCCAATCATAACATTGAACTTTTCCTAAAATATAATTAGTGGAAACATTAGTCCAATGAAATATATGTTGTTATTAATTACCAAAACCACCTAGGGAGAAGTTGTGCTTTCAACTTTATGTTGCGAGAACCTGTCCCTCTTCACAGAAAACCCAATGCAGATCACAAGTATCATGGATAACCTTAGACCTCTGGTTACGACATACAACATGGAGGAACATTGTAACTTGCTCTTCCACAGTGGTGTGGATGCTATCTTCTAGAATCCCCCTGATCCTGAACATCTACACAAGTCTGGCAAAAGGTGCTCTTTTCATTCGTAGCATCCATAGAGCCTCTATGTCGTTTTAGTTGTAGATGCAATTCAGATTCGCTATCCTATACTTATCTCGGGTTAACATTGGATCATAACGGATGGCAGGCTTGCCACTACGAAGGACAACTCTCTTGTGCACCAACACGAGCCAAACCTAGATCAAAGCTATTAATGTTGCTGCATAAACTACTAGCTTCATCCGTTCGTTCATAACCTAGGCAAAATCAATGGTGCGGTGAGAGTTGGGGAAATCGGTCCTAGACATTGCCTAACGACCTGCCATAGGAGGGGGAGGGGTTGTATGTTGCTTACCGGGTTCCAAGCCGCCGACGCGGATGGGGGCCTGGCTGAGACGAGGAGGACGAGACAGAGCACAAGAGAATGGGAGAAGCAACTCGGTGATGATGTCACCTTCGTCATTGTTGCCTCTTTGCACAAATATGAGTCCTTGCCGCTATTGGTGCTAAGAATCGAGGATGGGCTTGTCCTAGACAAAGAGGTGAGCAAGTAAATGGGGGTGAGGCTAGATTTTGTGTCATCCCACGTCGGCTGATTTCCTTCTCCCTCCATCTTCTCCCAATTTCCCCTTGCACCGTCGCGTGTGTGATGCCCCCCTATTGCACTCGACTCAGCCTGACTCGCTGTAAATCATCGATTAGAGCGCTCCCAACAAGCCAGGCTCTAGGTTGCTTTAAAGTTCATGCTGATGCGAGTCGGGCCTCTATATTTTCAACCAAACACGTTTTTCGTGGCCCAACCAGGCTTGGTTGGGGTAATGCAGGCAACCAAACACGCCATGTATGTATTTGACACGTAAGAGTGAATTGTAAAAGCCATTGACATTAAAGGCTAGGTTTGCAGGAACACAAGTTTACAAATTTGTGCCAAAAAATACTAATTATGTGCCTACTTTTTGCAAAAAAAAAAAACAGTAGTTGGCGGCTTTGGACATTTTGATGTCGATTATGATAGGTGGGACCTGCTTCTGCCAACGTGGCGTGCTTGTTCACAGGCGACACCTTTATACGGAGGACTTGTACAGATATACGAAGCAGTCTCTACAATTTTACAAGTACACCCTTCTTAAAAAACTAGAAAAGTAACCTCATTACTTCCTTTAGAAGGAGGACTTGTACAGATATATGAAGCAGTCTTTGCAATTTTACAAGTACACCCTTCTTAAAAAACTAAAAAAAATAGCCTCATTACTTGCCTCCTCGTCTCTCCTCCCTGGAGGCTGTCGTGGAAGACGAGGGAGAGCAAGGTGGAGAAGTGCCTCTGTGGCAGCTTCTTCTTGGGCATGGCCATGTAGAGTGAGCCGATTGGAGAGAGGTGATAGAGTTCGTGCTATGAGAATGGGAGAATAAGATCAATGAAGCAACCGACAAACGTGACGTTGGGGCAGTAGTAGTCCATCTGCCTGCCTGGGCCATCGAAGATGATAATGCTGGTGTCCGCCTTGCAGACCACCACAAGCTCTTGTGCCTTCTTCAGTAACTCGTTCTTGCACTTGCTGGACGCTGATGTTCGCCTCACATAGCAATCGAGCTCTGGCGCCTTCTTCAACAACTTGCTCGAACGCTTGTTGAACGTGCCCAGGAATTTTCCCAGGTGGGGTGGTGGATGTCGATGTGCGGATCCGACATGGGAATAACGACAAAGGACTAGGGGGAGGGGCGCTCCGGGAGGGCATGGGGGTGCTTGTTGGCGATAGAGGCAGGGTAATAGTTGGCCCGCGCTGGGGGAGGGGGCGGTTATTTTTTATTTTTTATAACAATGTGGTAGTTTTGTTTTTAAGGAAGGGAGAGAGTTTTTGTTAAAGAATGTCCAACGTCGTCTAGCGTGAACAGGTACGCCACATCATCATTTGCGGGACCCACCTATCATAATCATCGTCAAAATGGCCAAAGCAGCCAACTAGTGTTTTCTACAATAAAGGCACAAAATTAGTGGGTTTTTGGCACAAATCAGTGAACATGTGGTTCCTGCAAACCTATCCTTCAATCTCGATAGTTTTTGCAATTCACTTGATGTGTATAGAAGAAAAACAAATAATCATCTAATGGTAAAATGAAGAGTTATAACTGTAATGAAAAGAATTGTTTGAATTGCATTCATTAATGTTGTAGAAAACTTTGTGAACGTACTTCTATGAGAAGGTATAATTGAAAAAGTTAAAAACCATGAGGAAAGTAACTAATCTCTCTTGGCAGGTGCCCTCTCTTGGTTTTCAACAAGTCATTTATGATCGGCAACATAGATACCTTTTTTAGGTGGGAAATTCATTTTTATGTCTATTTTTCCAAAACAAGAAATATGTTTACAAAAATTAACAAAATATGATTATTATAAGCACATGAATGCATGAATTATTGGTGCATTTGTAAAATTTAGTGGACAAAGGATGAATTGTGCATCCTATGCTGGGAAAGAGTGTCATTGCTCCTTTCGAGTACTCAGTAACGAGGGGGGGGGTTCTATGTCATCATATTTAGCAATTGGTCACAAGTACTCCCATGATGATATGTGTGTAGTCCCATCCCCTAGATTGAAGATTCATAGTAGGAGTGTTTCCTCATGTGTGAATACAAAGATCACGAGTTGTTAAACATGATTGTGGTCCTTATTATGTAATTCTTACGGTGAATCTTTTGTTTTGTAATGGATATCTACTTAATGGTCATATTGTTTGTGTTTATTTGAAATAAAACAATCCTTTATTCATTCGAGATAAGCATCACATCGTCTGTGAGGAATTTTACAATATCACAAAGAGGTTCCTCAAACCAATGTGAAATTATAGAAAAATTAGCTAATCTAGCTAGTTCATGAGCTACTTTATTTGTTTCTCTATTACAATGTTCAAATCTCTAACTAATGAAATCACAAGCATAATGATAACAATCATCGAAGATGGCTGCCGTTACTCCCGCCGATTGTCCTCCATCCTGCATGGTTTGAATCACCTCAAGGTTATATGAATTAATAATGAGGCGATTACAGCCCACCCTCTGTGCTAGAGCTACACCAAATTTGAGGGCAAGAGCTTCCGCCGTTAGAACATCCGCACAATAGTCAATCTTCCCATTTCCTCCTGCGATGAACCTGCCTTTGTCGTCTCTTAGAACTGCCCACATCGTTCCCTTAAGGAGGTCATGATCAAAAGAAGCATCAACATTTAGTTTAACAAACCCCTTGGGGGACATGACCAACCCCCCTTTTTCATAGAAGCCTTTGTGGATGATGCATTAACGTAATTTGACGTTAGCGCTAGGATCCCCATAGAGATCTGCAGTGCATCCTGCGTTGCCTCCTTATATACCATTTTCCGTCTCTCCCACCACAAGTACCATGTTGTAATAGCAAGCATTTCACGCACATTGCGATGACCCAGAATTCACAGTTCTTGGTCTGGCATAAGCAATAGGTAAGACAAGACCTCTTCTCCAGCACGATCAATCTTGCACGCTTTTGTAATAATGTCATCCACCCCTAATCTCTTCCAAACCTCCTTGGCTTTACCACATTGGAAAAGCATATGATTTGTATCTTCTAGACCCTTTGAACAAACCGGGCAAATGGGCGAAATCTTCATATGTCTGTTTGCAAGGGTAGCTTGGCATGGAAGTGTGCCATGAATAGTATGCCAAATAAATATTTTAACTTTTGCGGGGCACGACAAGTTCCAAAATTTCCCCCAAATAGGATTAGTTGTTGTTCGTCCCATCCCATTCGAATATCTTAACTTATTTCCATACTGGTAGTCCCACTCCACAGAATAGGCAGATCGAACTGAGAATCTACCATTTTTTGTGTAGCTCCAAGCAATGAAGTCAGGCATATCAAATTGTGGTAGTGGAACTGAAAGAATCCATTGTGCATCAATGGGCCACACTGTTTGTCTAATGAGGTCTTCATCCCAGCTATTCAGGGCAGGGTTAATCAGGTCACGTACCTTAGTCAAAAGTTCTCCCCCTTTAGGCGTCACTATTTTCCTTCTGGCACAATTGGGAATCCAAGCATCTTCTCAAATATTAATATTTTGCCCATTCCCCACACGCCAAATATATCTATGTTTTAAAGATTTTGTACCCGCCATAATACTTTGCCAAGTAAAAGAAGATCCTTTTCTTAGCTTTGTGTTCAATAGATCTCCATCTGGATAGTATTTAGCTCTTAGGATAGTAGCACACAAGGAGTCAGGTTCATCAATAAGACGTCACGCCTGTTTGGCGAGTAAAGCTAAGTTGAAAGAATGAATATCGCGGAATCCCATCCCTCCTTGACTTTTAGATACACACATTTTCCACCAGGCCATCCAGTGCATTCTTCTTTGGTTCTCCTCGTCTCCCCAGCAGAAATGCGCTATCGCGTCAATAATTCCTTTACAATTTTTTTTAGGAATTTTAAAGACCGACATTGCATAGGTGGGTATGGCTTGGACAACCGCCTTGAGCAGGATCTCCTTCCCCCCCAGTTGACAATAGTTTTTCCTTCCGACCACTAATTTTCTTAACGATGCCTTCAATCGGAAATTGGAAACATCATGTGTTATCTAGCCCAACAATTGCTGGCAAACCCAGATATTTATCATTGAGAGCTTTGGTCATTATATTCAACGTTATGCACATTTGCTCTCTAATATACACGTTCGTGTTTGGGCTAAAGAATATACTGGATTTGTCAGCGCTTACCAATTGTCCCGATGCCGCGCAGTATAAATCTAGTGTTGACTTCAAAGCTACCGCACTGTTTTGGTTGGCTTTCATGAGAATCAATGAGTCATCCGCAAAGAGAAGATTTGTGACTGATGGGGCATCTCTGCAAACTTTAACTCCTAAAATATTTCCACTGTCCTATGCCTGTGTAAGTAGAGCATTCAACCCCTCTGTACATAATAAGAATAGATATGGTGACAACGAATCTTCCTGCCTCAGACCCCTTGTAGGCTTAAAGCTCTCACTTTCCTTCCCGTTAATCCTAACTGTGTATGCAACAGTTGAAACGCACTGCATAATGAGGTTGACCCAATCTTGACGGAAACCCAATCTTAACAAAATCTCCTTCAAAAGGGACCACTCAACTATGTCATAAACTTTGTGCATGTCTAGTTTGATGGCGCATAAGCCTTCTCTACCTTCTCTCTTATTCTTGATAGTATGAAAGCACTCATAAGCCACTAAAATGTTATCCGTTATCAGTCTACGAGGCACGAATGCACTTTGAGTCAGACTAATAATTTCCGGTAAAAAAGCCTTTAACCTTGAAGCGACCATTTTTGCAATAATTTTATATACCACATTGCATAGGCTGATGGGTCTAAATTGGGTAACCTTTGTTGGATTATTAACCTTTGGAATCATCACAATCGCCGTGTCATTCCATCCCGCTGGTATAATACATGTATTGATTGCGTGTAGGACTTCTTCAATTAGATCATCCCCTAACATCGGCCAAAACCTTTTATAAAAAATTGCGTGTAGGCCATCTGGCCCTGGAGCTTTTAGATCCCCAATATCAAATATTGCTTTACGAACGTCTTCAGCTGTATACGGGGCGCACAGTATGTTATTCATTTTAGTAGATACTTTCCTCTGGACAAGGGACAAGACTTCTTGATTCGGATTCTGCACTTCTGATGTGAAGAGATGAGAAAAGTAATTAGTGACATGATCTATCAGCTCCTTGTCTTCTCTCCAGACCCCGAATCATCTAATAGTTTCTTAATAATATTTCTTTTTTTCCTGGTCGTGGCTGCGTTATGAAAAAAATGAGGTATTACGATCCCCGTGCATCAACCAGTTTGCCCATCCTCTTTGTAGCCAGAAAATTTCCTCTTGATCCAGCAAGTTCTCAATTAGCACAATAATTTCCTTCTGACGACAGCGAGATTCCGTGCTCAAAGGACCATGCCTCAATCTCTCTAACTCCTTCTTTAGTTTATTTATTCTTTGCTTAGGACCTTTTAGGGTTTCCCTATCCCAAGAGTGCAGATCAGCATGCACAACTCTCGTTCGATCAGCAAGAGAGGGACCGATACCTGCTAGTTTTGCTTTCTTCCAAGACGCTTTCACAATTTCAGTTATTGTCTCCTCCTTTAGCCACCTCGCTTCAAATTGTTTCACACGCCCACTTGGCCGTCTGAACATGTTGGCATTCAAGTAATCTGTGTCCAGGACCAGCGGCCGATGAGCAGAATGAGTATGTTCTTCGTTGATTACCGTCGCTCGAGGAAACTTATGTGCCCAACCTATATTGCAAACTGCACGATCAAGGCGTTCACGAATATCACCTCTGCTCCAAGTGAAAGGATCACCAATATAACCTAAGTCCTCCAACCCGCATTCCATGAGACATTCACGAAACTCTCTCATCATCCCATTTAGTCTCGCATTGCCACCATCTTTTTCCGAGGAGAATAATATTTCATTAAAATCCTCTAGAATCACCCATGGATGGTCATCCTTACTATGCAAATTACAAATATCGTTCCAGGATAAATTGCATTCGTTCCAGTTCAGATAACCATAAAAACCCGTGAATCTTCACTGTACAATATTTTCATGCATAAACAGAACATCAATGAAATGGGACGATACATAGTTCAATACAACTTTATTCGAATTTTGATAAAATAGAACAAGGCCACCGGCCCGACCATCGCTTTCCACTACAAACATAGATTCAAAGTTTAGGACATGACGCAACTCAACAGCTTTACATTTATTCAGATGAGTTTCAGAAAGGAAAACTAAATCTGGCCTTGTACGCTCCTGGAGATCCAAGAGCTCGCGAACTTCCGTGTGGGAGAGCATACCACGGCAGTTCCATCCTAAGATTTTCATTTGGCCCGGCGTACTTCCTCCTCGGAGGCCGCCGATGCGCCATTTTCACCTTTCTCCTCGCCAACCAATTCCACCCCTTGCGGCACATAAGCTTCTTCATTCTCTTCTGTCTCCTTTGCCACATGCTTGACCCTTCCCTCCACATCCTGAACTGCTTCAACTCTATCCGTACACACCCGCTTAGATGAAACAATTACATCTCCATAGAGCATTCGCTCATAACTATCAAGGGATTTCTCAAAAGAAAAAAGTACGTCACTCCCCGTTGGCCTAGCTTCAGTGCATCGCCCCCTTTTTTTACCTAGGAGCAATTTGCGTGCATCCTCATGCTTCTCGGTTGTCCCTTTCTTACTCTCCAACCGATTCCACCCCTTGCGGCACATAAGCTTCTTCATTCTCTTCTGTCTCCTTTGCCACATGCTTGACCCTTCCCTCCACATCCTGAACTGCCCTTCCCTCCACATCCTGAACTGCTTCAACTCTATCCGTACACACCCGCTTAGATGAAACAATTACATCTCCATAGAGCATTCGCTCATAACTATCAAGGGATTTCTCAAAAGAAAAAAGTACGTCACTCCCCGTTGGCCTAGCTTCAGTGCATCGCCCCCTTTTTTTACCTAGGAGCAATTTGCGTGCATCCTCATGCTTCTCGGTTGTCCCTTTCTTACTCTCTTTCCTCCCCTTCTTTCCACGTTGGCTCTGCATGTGATTCTTCCTAGCACTGAATCTAACCCGAAAGTGCTTCTAGCACCCCGGGTTGGAAGAGGAGCTGGCCTGCACCAGCAGCAGTCGTGGGCTCCCGGTTCTGCCCAGCCAGTGGCTGCACCCCCTGGTAACACAGGGCAGCTGCATCAGCGAGCGGCAGGGAGGCAGCAGCAACCCCCTGCGCTGTGGGATTAGCCATCGGCAGACACTGCCGTTTCTCCTGAACCTGCACCTGGATGGTGTCCTGCAGGACCGCCAGACCCAGGCCCTCCTGGCCCAAGGTGGCAGCAGCCTCCGGCGTGAACACCCGGTCCTCCTGACCAGGCGCAGCACCGGCTTGAGCGAACGTCGGGATCCCCTTGGCCCGGCCCTCCTGGCCGAGCAGAATGGTTTGGGCTGTCTCCCTCCTTGTCGCGGCTTCCTTCACGGCACCAACAACAGTTCCCTTATCAGAAACCGTGAGTTCACCCACAGCATTGGCCACCTTGACAACGTCCATGGCCTTGGCATTTTTGTTGATGTCGCTGCCAAAGCCCGGATGCTTATCGCCACGATACGTGCTTCCAAGAATGACACCTCTCTTGTTTGCTTCATAGCCCTTTCAATAAGCCTCTACGCTAAGATTTCTAGGAAAACTAGTAACTCTTTTCTCACTAGGAACATTACAAAATCTTATGGCCAACAATTCCACAACACTCGCAGTACAGGGAAGTTTTTCATATCTTACATCATACTTGCATATCTTAGAACTACCCAACGGAGTAAACTCTACGGTGCTTTTTAGAGGTTCATGGAGTAGAATTTGCACTCGCACACGTAGGAATTTTTCAACAATGACATGATTACGGTGTGACACCTCTAGCACTTCCCCTAGTTGGTCCCCAAGGGTCCAAACCATACTCTCAGTTTTGAGCATGAATGGGAGGTGGGGTACCTGGGCCCAAATGGCCATTACGCCAAGATCGACCTCGGCCGAATCGGCCTTGCCGTCGAACTCGGCAAAGATGATGCCATCCCGCTTGTAGTGCCATGGCTGCGCTTTAAGCACGAACCGTCGGTCGTCCTCAGCGGCAAAGTTGAGGACAAATCTCCCATCTTCGCTAGCCACCTCTTGGACAGTAACCACTCCTTGGTGCTTCCATGCCGTGGCCCGGAGCTCATCGGTGATGACCCGAGGGTTGACCTGAAAGGGAGATAGGAGGCGGCCGACCACCATATGCCCGGTGACGGCCTTGCGGGCAGCCTCTGTGTCGATGATGAGAGGAGTGCCCTCGCCTCTAGGGCGCCTTGGCGCCCCCTTGCCCGAGCGGTCATGTGTCGCCGGAGTTAGGGAAGATCCCGCCCCTGGCTTAGCCGGCGAAGACTGCATCCGCTCTGCCGACGCCATCCCCCAGTCAGGCCTCCCACTACTCTCATATTCTACTCCACTTGGATCTTCTCTCTCTCACCAAAGTTTGCCATGGCGCTCTTCCTCAGCTTACTACTCACCGGATGAGGACCAGAAGAAAGATGCCGCTGTACTTCTGAGTTGTGAGAAGAACGCCCCCCCCCCCCCCCGAATGGCAGTAAAATAGTACTCTGATTCCCATAATCTCTCTACCTCTAATGCCAAATAAAGGCTCTTACCAACAAAATAAATATCATAAAGTTGCAGTTTCTTGAACCTCCCAGCGAAAATCACTCTATTTTCCCTTTTGGAATCAAATTCGGCAGTTTCCAGTGGTGGATCCGTTGATACAGCAACATCATCCCATTGATTCCGCTCTGTACAACCCTGTCTAATGGAGATCCCTACCGCTAAAAGTGGCCCTCCCCTCTCCCCTAAAACAGCTACTGAAGAAATCTTCGGCTTAATCCCCTCCAAAAACGCTGGATTCTTTCCATACACAGACCCAGACAACCAATTCGAACCCTCCCTGAATGGAATTGAGGGAATCTCACCTTCCAAAGATATGCAGGTCTCCTTTGCCCTCCTCCTTGCCTGCTCCAAGCAACTCCTTCGATCTGTAGCCTGACGGAGGATCCGCCGAGATCTCGCCCGGAATTCTGCCCACTCCCGCCCGCTGAATAGGCCCCCATCGAGGCCCTCTCCAGGAGAATAGCCACCCCCCTCCGGCGGAGCCGGGGGCACCGGCGCCATCATTCACTCCGTCGCCGCCAGGTCGCCTACGCGGCCGCGGGAGCCCCAGTACTGAGTACTCTTTTGTGTTTCCAAGTTAAGTTCATTTTGTGTTACGGGTTATCATATTGTTTGTGTTATTTGGATTAAGATGTGTATTGTGCTCAAGTTCATAAGTCTAGTTTAGGTTAAAGATCAACGGAGGAGTAGTGTCGAATAGATGTAGTAAATTCCTATGTGTGAATTAATTGTGGTGACATTAAGCAAGGGGGAACTTATATGAGTTTGCCTCATGAACGAATTTTTGATGCATGACTTGTTATCATATGTACCTGTCTGATGAGAGGAAGCACTTTCATCCATATGGCATCATACCGATTGCAATTATATTACTTCATGCTTAAGGAGAATTAACTAAGGTTCCAAACCCCTTTGGGGTATCGGCTATTAGATGAGACGTGTAGGTGCGCTTGTTTCTGCTACATCAAGGAGAGCAAACAAACATCAATATAACAATGTTATCTTTTTATTTAGTGACCATTCTAGGTAAATTGGAATATTCAAAGATGATACAACTTTTATTGTGCAAACATTTAACATTTTTTATTATGTCCATTGAAAAATACATGTGTGATTGTTTTTGTTTTTTGCAAAACCATGGATGTGAGAATATGGCATGCAGAAAAAGAATATGGCATGCATAAATTGTTGGGAGACGTAGTAGTAAATCAAAAAAAATTCTACGTGTTCACCAAGATCTATCTATGGAGAAACCAGCAACGAGTGGGGAGAGTACTGTTGGGAGACGTAGTAGTAAATCAAAATTTTCCTACGTGTCACCAAGATCTATCTATGGAGAAACCAGCAAACGAGTGGGGAGAGATTGGATCTTCATACCTTTGAAGATCACTAAGCGGAAGCGTTACAAGAACGCGGTTGATGGAGTCGTACTCGCAGCGATTCAGATCGCGGTAGATCCGATCAAGTGCCGAACGGACGGCACCTCCGCGTTCAACACACGTGCAGCCCGGTGACGTCTCCTACGCCTTGATCCAGCAAGGAGGAAGGAGAGGTTGGGGAAGAGCTCCAGCAGCAGCACGACGGCGTGGTGGTGGTGGAGTAGCAAGGTATCCCGGCAGGGCTTCGCCTAAGCACTGCGGAGGAGGAAGAAGCAGAATAGGGCTGCAGCGAGAGAGAAAGAGTTCGTCGTCTCAAACCTGCCCAAACCCTTGCATATATATAGGAGGAAGGAGAGGGAGGGCTGGCTTGGCCCCTCCTCCAAGGAGGAGGGATTCGGCCGAAGTGGGGGGAGAGTCCTCCTCCCACACGGGAGGTGGACCCCCCCTTTTAAATCCCTTTTGCCTCTATCTCCAGATCCCTGGCGCATGGGCCCTTTCTAGAAGGTATTGGCTGGCCCAATATGGGCTGGCACACCTCCTCTAAGGGCCCATGAGGTCCTTTGGTCGTCACCCCCTCCCGGGGGTCCTCCGGCACCCTCCCGGCACTCCCGGTACAATACCGATGAGCCCGAAAACTTTCCGGTGACCAAAACTGGACTTCCTATATATCAATCTTTACCTCCGGACCATTCCGGAGCTCCTCGTGATGTCCGGGATCTCATACGGGACTCCGAATAACCTTCGGTAATCACGTATACCTTTTCCCTATAACCCTAGCGTCATCGAACCTTAAGTGTGTAGACCCTACGGGTTCGGGAGACACGTAGACATGACCGAGACACCTCTCCGGCCAATAACCAATAGCGGGATCTGGATACCCATGTTGGCTCCCACGTACTCCACGATGATCTCATCGGATGAACCACGATGTCAGGGATTCAATCAATCCCGTATACAATTCCCTTTGTCTATCGGTATGGTACTTGCCCGAGATTCGATCGTCGGTATCCCCATACCTTGTTCAATCTCGTTACCGGCAAGTCTCTTTACTCGTTCCGTAATACATCATCCCGTGACTAACTCCTTAGTCACATTGAGCTCATAATGATGATGTCTTACCGAGTGGGCCCAGAGATACCTCTCCGTCACACGGAGTGACAAATCCCAGTCTCGATTCGTGTCAACCCAACAGACACTTTCGGAGATACCCGTAGCGTACCTTTATAGCCACCCAGTTACGTTGTGACGTTTGGCACACCCAAAGTATTCCTACGGTATCCGAGAGTTACACAATCTCATGGTCTAAGGAAATGACACTTGACATTGAAAAGCTTTAGCAAACGAACTACACGATCTTTGTGCTATGCTTAGGATTGGGTCTTGTCCATCACATCATTCTCCTAATGATGTGATCCCGTCATCAACGACATCCAATGTCCATGGTCATGAAACCGAGACCATCTATTGATCAACGAGCTAGCCAACTAGAGGCTCACTAGGGACACGTTGTGGTCTATGTATTCACACATGTATTACGGTTTCCGGTTAACACAATTATAGCATGAACAATAGACAATTATCATGAACCAGGAAATACAATAATAACCATTTTATTATTGCCTCTAGGGCATATTTCCAACAGTCTCCCACTTGCACTAGAGTCAATAATCTAGTTACATTGTGATGAATCGAACACCCATAGCATTCTGGTGTTGATCATGTTTTGCTCGTGAGAGAGGTTTAGTCAACGGATCTGCGACATTCAGATCCGTATGCACTTTACAAATATCTATGTCTCCCTCCTGAATGTAATCACGGATGGAGTTGAAGCGGCGCTTGATGTGTCTTGTCTTCTTGTGAAACCTGGGCTCCTCCGCAAGGGCAATAGCTCCAGTGTTGTCACAGAGTAGAGTCATCGGGCCCGACGCATTCGGAATCACTCCTAGGTCGGTGATGAACTCCTTCATCCAGACTCCCTCCTTTGCTGCTTCCGAAGCAGCTATGTACTCCGCTTCACATGTAGATGCTGCCACGACGCTTTGCTTGCTGCTGCTCCAGCTCACTGCCCCTCCATTCAAAATATACACGTATCCGGTTTGCGACTTGGAGTCGTCCGGATCTGTGTCGAAGCTAGCATCGACGTAACCCTTTACGACGAGCTCTTCGGCACCTCCATAAACGAGAAACATGTCCTTTGTCCTTTTCAGGTACTTCAGGATATTCTTGACCGCTGTCCAGTGTTCCGCTCCGGGATCACTTTGGTACCTCCCTACCAAACTTATGGCAAGGTTCACATCAGGTCTGGTACACAGCATGGCATACATGATAGAGCCTATGGCTGAAGCATAGGGGATGGCACTCATCTCTTCTCTATCCTTTGCCGTGGTCGGGCATTGAGTCGTACTCAATCTCACACCTTGCAACACGGGCAAGAACCCCTTCTTGGACTGATCCATATTGAACTTCTTCAATATCTTTTCAAGGTATGTGCTTTGTGAAAGACCAATGAGGCGTTTTGATCTATCTCTATAGATCTTAACACCTAATATGTAAGCAGCTTCTCCAAGGTCCTTCATTGAAAAACACTTATTCAAGTAGGCCTTGATACTTTCCAAGAGTTCTATATTATTTCCCATTATCAGCATGTCATCCACATACAGTATAAGAAATGCTATAGAGCTCCCACTCACTTTCTTGTAAATACAGGGTTCTCCATAAACCTGTACAAACCCAAACGCTTTAATCACCTCATTAAAGCGAATGTTCCAACTCCGAGATGCTTGCACCAGCCCATAGATGGAGCGTTGGAGCTTGCATACCTTGTTAGCATCTTTAGGATCGACAAAACCTTCCGGCTGCATCATATACAGTTCTTCCTTGAGGAAGCCATTAAGGAATGCCGTTTTGACGTCCATTTGCCAGATCTCATAATCATAAAATGCGGCAACTGCTAACATGATTCGGACAGACTTTAGCATCGCTACGGGTGAGAAAGTCTCATCGTAGTCAACTCCTTGAACTTGTCGATAACCCTTAGCGACAAGCCGAGCTTTATAGGCGGTCACATTACCGTCTGTGTCAATCTTCTTCTTAAAGATCCATTTATTTTCAATGGCTCGCTTATCATCAGGCAAGTCCACCAAAGTCCATACTTTGTTCTCATACATGGATCCTATCTCGGATTTCATGGCCTCAAGCCATTTGTCGGAATTCGGGCCCGCCATCGCTTCTTCATAGTTTGAAGGTTCACCGTTGTCCAACAACATGATCTCTAGGACAGGATTACCGTACCACTCTGGTGCGGAACGTGTCCTAGTGGACCTTCGAGTAGCAACTTGATCTGATGTTTCATGATCATCATCATTAACTTCCTCTCTAGCCGGTGTAGGCTCCACAGAAACAACTTCCTGTGCTGCGCTACTCTCCGGTTCGAGTGAAGGTACAATTACCTCATCAAGTTCCATTTTCCTCCCACTTACTTCTTTCGAGAGAAACTCTTTCTCGAGAAAGGATCCATTCTTGGCAACAAAGACTTTGCCTTCGGATCGTAGGTAGAAGGTATACCCAATAGTCTCTTTGGGATATCCTATGAAGACGCACTTTTCCGCTTTGGGTTCGAGCTTCTCAGGTTGAAGTTTCTTCACATAAGCATCGCAACCCCAAACTTTTAGAAACGACAGCTTAGGTTTCTTTCCAAACCATAATTCATACGGTGTCGTCTCAACGGATTTAGACGGTGCCCTATTTAAAGTGAACGCGGCAGTCTCTAATGCATATCCCCAAAATGATAGCGGTAAGTCGGTAAGAGACATCATAGATCGCACCATATCCAATAGAGTGCGATTACGACGTTCAGACACACCATTTCGCTGAGGTGTGCCTGGCGGCGTGAGCTGTGAAACAATTCCACATTTCCTAAGGTGCGTGTCAAACTCGTGACTTAAATATTCTCCGCCACGATCAGATCGTAGGCATTTTATTTTCATGTCACGTTGATTCTCGACCTCACTCTGAAATTCCTTGAACCTTTCAAAGGTTTCAGACTTGTGTTTCATTAAGTAGACATACCCATATCTGCTCAAGTCATCAGTGAGGGTGAGAACATAACGGTAGCCACCGCGAGCCTCGACACTCATTGGACCGCATACATCGGTATGTATTATCTCCAACAAGTCAGTTGCTCGCTCCATTGTTCCGGAGAACGGAGTTTTGGTCATCTTGCCCATGAGGCATGGTTCGCATGTGTCAAATGATTCGAAATCAAGTGACTCCAAAAGTCCATCAGCATGGAGCTTCTTCATGCGTTTGACACCAATATGGCCAAGACGGCAGTGCCACATGTAAGTGGGACTATCGTTATCAACTTTACACTTTTTGGTACTCACACTATGGACATGTGTAACATCACGTTCGAGATTCATCAAAAATAAACCATTGACCAGCGGGGCATGAGCATAGAACATTTCTCTCATATAAATAGAACAACCATTATTCTCGGATTTAAAAGAGTAGCCATCTCGTATCAAGCGAGATCCAGATACAATGTTCATGCTCAAAGCTGGTACTAAATAACAATTATTAAGGTTTAAAACTAATCCCGAAGGTAGATGTAGAGGTAGCGTGCCCACGGCGATCACATCGACCTTGGAACCATTCCCGACGCGCATCGTCACCTCGTCCTTTGCCAACCTTCGCTTATTCCGCAGCTCCTGCTTGGAGTTACAAATGTGAGCAACTGCACCGGTATCAAATACCCAGGAGCTACTACGAGCGCTGGTTAGGTACACATCAATAACAAGTATATCACATATACCTTTAACGTTGCCGACCTTCTTATCCGCTAAGTACTTGGGGCAGTTCCGCTTCCAGTGACCGGTACCCTTACAATAGAAACACTCAGTCTCAGGCTTGGGTCCATTCTTGTTCTTCTTCTTCCCGGAAACTTGCTTACCGGGCGCGGCAACAGCTTTGCCGTCCTTCTTGAAGTTCTTCTTACCCTTGCCTTTCTTGAAACTAGTGGTCTTGTTTACCATCAACACTTGATGCTCCTTTCTGATCTCGACCTCTGCTGATTTCAGCATCGAGTACAACTCAGGAATGGACTTCTCCATCCCCTGCATGTTGTGGTTCATCACAAAGCTTTTGTAGCTAGGTGGAAGCGACTGGAGGATTCTGTCAATGACTGAGTCATCCGGGAGATTAACTCCCAGCTGAGTCAAGCGGTTGTGAAGTCCAGACATCTTGAGGATGTGCTCACTAACAGAACTGTTCTCCTCCATCTTACAGCTGAAGAACTTGTCAGAGATGTCATATCTCTCGACTCGGGCATGAGCTTGAAAAACCAGTTTCAGCTCTTGGAACATCTCATATGCTCCGTGTTGCTCAAAACGCTTTTGGAGCCCCGATTCTAAACTGTAAAGCATGCCGCACTGAACAAGGGAGTAATCATCGCAGCGTGACTGCCAAGCGTTCGTAACGTCTTGGTCCGCTGGGAGAATGGGTGGGTCACCTAGCGGTGCATCAAGGACATACAATCTCTTGGAAGCTATGAGGATAATCCTCAAGCCACGGACCCAGTCCGTATAGTTGCTTCCATCATCTTTCAGCTTGGTTTTCTCTAGGAACGCGTTGAAATTGAGGTTGACATTTGCGTTGGCCATTGGATCTACAATACAGATATTAAAGGCAATTTTAGACTAAGTTCATGATAATCGAGTTCACATAATCAAATTATTCAATGAACTCCCACTCAGATAGACATCTCTCTAGTCATCTAAGTGACACATGATCCATGTCAACTAGTCCGTGTCCGATCATCACGTGAGACGGACTAGTCATCCATGGTGAACATCTCCATGTTGATCGTATCTTCTATACGACTCATGTTCGACCTTTCGGTCTTCCGTGTTCCGAGGCCATGTCTGTACATGCTAGGCTCGTCAAGTCAACCTAAGTGTTTCGCGTGTGTAAATCTGGCTTACACCCGTTGTATGCGAACGTTAGAACCTATCACACCCGATCATCACGTGGTGCTTCGGAACAACGATCCTTAGCAACGGTGCACAGTTAGGGTGAACACTTCTCTTGAAATTTTATTGAGAGATCATCTTATTTACTACCGTCGTTTTAAGCAAATAAGATGTAAACATGATAAACATCACATGCAATCAATATAGTGACATGATATGGCCAATATCATCTTGCTCCTATGATCTCCATCTTCGGGGCACCATGATCATCATTGTCACCGGCACGACACCATGATCTCCATCATTGTGTCTTCATGAGGTTGTCTCGCCAACTATTACTTCTACTGCTATGGCTAACACTTAGCAATAAAGTAAAGTAATTACATGGCGTTTGTGATTGACTCGCAGGTCATACAACAAATAAGACAACTCCTATGGCTCCTGCCGGTTGTCATAGTCATCGACATGCAAGTCATGAACCCTATTACAAGAACATGATCAATCTCATACATCACAATGCATCACATCACATCCTTTTGGCCATATCACATCACACGGCATATGCTGCAAAAACAAGTTAGACGTTCTCTAATTTGTAGTTGCAAGTTTTTACGTGGTTGCTATAGGTTTCTAGCAAGAACGTTTCTTACCTACGTCAAAACCACAACGTGATATGCCAATTGCTATTTACCCTTCATAAGGACCCTTTTCATCGAATCCAATCCGACTAAGGTGGGAGAGACACACACCCGCTAGCCACCTTATGCAACTAGTGCATGTCAGGCGGTGGAACCGGTCTCACGTAAGCGTACGTGTAAGGTTGGTCCGGGCCGCTTCATCCCACAATACCGTCGAATCAAGATAAGACTAGTAACGGCAAGCATATTAACAAAATCGACGCCCACAACTGCTTTGTGTTCTACTCGTGCATAGATTCTACGCATAGACCTAGCTCATGATGCCACTGTTGGGAGACGTAGTAGTAAATCAAAATTTTCCTACGTGTCACCAAGATCTATCTATGGAGAAACCAGCAAACGAGTGGGGAGAGATTGGATCTTCATACCTTTGAAGATCACTAAGCGGAAGCGTTACAAGAACGCGGTTGATGGAGTCGTACTCGCAGCGATTCAGATCGCGGTAGATCCGATCAAGTGCCGAACGGACGGCACCTCCGCGTTCAACACACGTGCAGCCCGGTGACATCTCCTACGCCTTGATCCAGCAAGGAGGAAGGAGAGGTTGGGGAAGAGCTCCAGCAGCAGCACGACGGCGTGGTGGTGGTGGAGTAGCAAGGTATCCCGGCAGGGCTTCGCCTAAGCACTGCGGAGGAGGAAGAAGCAGAATAGGGCTGCAGCGAGAGAGAAAGAGTTCGTCGTCTCAAACCTGCCCAAACCCTTGCATATATATAGGAGGAAGGAGAGGGAGGGCTGGCTTGGCCCCTCCTCCAAGGAGGAGGGATTCGGCCGAAGTGGGGGGAGAGTCCTCCTCCCACACGGGAGGTGGACCCCCCCTTTTAAATCCCTTTTGCCTCTATCTCCAGATCCCTGGCGCATGGGCCCTTTCTAGAAGGTATTGGCTGGCCCAATATGGGCTGGCACACCTCCTCTAAGGGCCCATGAGGTCCTTTGGTCGTCACCCCCTCCCGGGGGTCCTCCGGCACCCTCCCGGCACTCCCGGTACAATACCGATGAGCCCGAAAACTTTTCGGTGACCAAAACTGGACTTCCTATATATCAATCTTTACCTCCGGACCATTCCGGAGCTCCTCGTGATGTCCGGGATCTCATCCGGGACTCCGAACAACCTTTGGTAATCACGTATACCTTTTCCCTATAACCCTAGCGTCATCGAACCTTAAGTGTGTAGACCCTACGGGTTCGGGAGACACGTAGACATGACCGAGACACCTCTCCGGCCAATAACCAATAGCGGGATCTGGATACCCATGTTGGCTCCCACGTACTCCACGATGATCTCATCGGATGAACCACGATGTCAGGGATTCAATCAATCCCGTATACAATTCCCTTTGTCTATCGGTATGGTACTTGCCCGAGATTCGATCGTCGGTATCCCCATACCTTGTTCAATCTCGTTACCGGCAAGTCTCTTTACTCGTTCCGTAATACATCATCCCGTGACTAACTCCTTAGTCACATTGAGCTCATAATGATGATGTCTTACCGAGTGGGCCCAGAGATACCTCTCCGTCACACGGAGTGACAAATCCCAGTCTCGATTCGTGTCAACCCAACAGACACTTTCGGAGATACCCGTAGCGTACCTTTATAGCCACCCAGTTACGTTGTGACGTTTGGCACACCCAAAGTATTCCTACGGTATCCGGGAGTTACACAATCTCATGGTCTAAGGAAATGACACTTGACATTGAAAAGCTTTAGCAAACGAACTACACGATCTTTGTGCTATGCTTAGGATTGGGTCTTGTCCATCACATCATTCTCCTAATGATGTGATCCCGTCATCAACGACATCCAATGTCCATGGTCATGAAACCGAGACCATCTATTGATCAACGAGCTAGCCAACTAGAGGCTCACTAGGGACACGTTGTGGTCTATGTATTCACACATGTATTACGGTTTCCGGTTAACACAATTATAGCATGAACAATAGACAATTATCATGAACCAGGAAATACAATAATAACCATTTTATTATTGCCTCTAGGGCATATTTCCAACAAGTACATCTTCATACCTTTGAAGATCGCTAAGCAGAAGCGTTACAAGAACACGGTTGGTGAAATCGTACTCATAACGATAGCGCCGAACAACGGCTCCTTCGCGTTCAACACACGTGTGGCCCGGTGACGTCTCCTACGCCTTGATCCATCAAGGAGGAAGGAGAGGTTGAGGGAGAGCTCCGGTAGCACGACGGCGTGGTGACGGTGGAGCTGCGTGGTCTCCGGCAGGGCTTCGCCAAGCACTACGGAGAACGAGGAGAGGGGGGAGTAGGGCTGCACCGAGAGGAGAGGAAATCGTGTGTCTGGCAACCCCAAAACCCACCACCATATATAGAAGGAGGAGGAGGGAGGGCTACGCCCTAGGGTGGTGCGGCAGCCACCAGATCCCATCTGGCCGGCGGCCAAGAGGGAGAGGGGAGCGACTGCCCTAGGGTGGGCCTTAGGGCCCATCTGCCCTAGGGTTTGCCCCTCCTCCCACTTCAGGTGCGCCTTGGGCCCTTGTAGGGGGCGCACCAGCCCACCTAGGGGCTGGTTCCCTCCCACTTGCGTCCCATGCAGCCCTCTGGGGCTGGTGGCCCCACTTGGTGGACCCCTGAAACCCTTTCGGTGGTCCCGGTACGTTACCGGTGACGCTCGAAACATTTCCGGTAACCAAATCCTCACTTACTATATATCAATCTTTGTCTCCGGACCATTCCGAAACTCCTCGTGATGTCCGGGATCTCATCCGGGACTTCGAACAACCTTTGGTAACCATGTACATTATTTCCCTATAACCCTAGCGTCATTGAACCTTAAGTGTGTAGACCCTACGGGTTTGGGAGACACGTATACTTGACCGAGACACCTCTCCGGTCAATAACCAACAGCGGGATCTGGATACCCATGTTGGCTCCCACATGCTCCACAATGATCTCATCGGATGAACCACGATGTCGGGGATTCAATCAATCCCGTATGCAATTCCCTTTGTCTACCGGTATGACACTTGCCCGAGATTCGATCGTCGGTATCCCTATACCTTGTTCAATCTCGTTACTGGCAAGTCTCTTTACTCGTTCCATCACACATCATCCCGTGGCTAACTCCTTAGTCACATTGAGCTCATTATGATGATGTCTTACCGAGTGGGCCCAGAAATACCTCTCCGTTATACGGAGTGACAAATCCCAGTCTCGATTCGTGCCAACCCAACAGACACTTTCGGAGATACCCGTAGTGCACCTTTATAGCCACCCAGTTACGTTGTGACATTTGGCACACCCAAAGCATCCTACGGTATCCGGGAGTTGCACAATCTCATGGTCTAAGGAAACGATACTTGACATTGGAAAAGCTTTAGCAGACAAACTACGCGATCTTGTGCTATGCCTAGGATTGGGTCTTGTCCATCACATCATTCTCCTAATTATGTGATCCCGCTATCAACGACATCCAATGTCTATGGTCATGAAACCGTGACCATCTATTGATTAACGAGCTAGCCAACTAGAGGCTCACTAGGGACATGTTGTGGTCTATGTATTCACACATGCATTACGGTTTCCGGTTAACACAATTATAGCATGAACAATAGACAACTATCATGAACAAGGAAATACAATAATAACCATTTTATTATTGCCTCTAGGGCATATTTCCAACATAAATTGAAATAATTGAATATTGGATGAAAATCTAAGCATTCCTTAGTAAGAGCACAATTTCTAGTGTAGGCACTGTATGATCATATATTAAGTGCATATAGTTTTTTCTTCATATATCGTGAAATGCTAGGCACTCAAGCTTTAATAGCTCACTCAAGTTATTTTATACATACTTTCATCTTATTAAGTATGTGTTGTCTTATACCGTTTCTCTTCCTCAATTATATATACATTAATCTAGATTCAATGATTTGTTTCCGAATTCTAATACTCTTCACCTCACTTCAAAATTACGGTTACCCAGGTTTGTTTATGCTCCAGAATTTAAGACCTTGTATCAAAGAAGAACTCAGTACACCCTTGAGACTCCTTTTTATGAGGTATGATACCTTCGTCATTTTGAAATTAATTTGCCTTTTTTTCTCGATTTCATAAATATGGAATTCGGATTTAACAAAGTAGAATAATTGCAACATTTTTTGTTTGTCAAAACTTCACTCATCATACTCATTTTCAAATGGTACATGGTTGTACCATGATTAGTGTCTGAATTTCATTCCATAAAAGCATTGCAGAACGATAGGCTCAATTTTTTGTCATCTACTAAAGCAAAAAAAACGTATAATGGAAAAAAAACTTGTGGTCTTGAGCATTGTGTGTGAAATCATTTTATCTGTAGCTCGGAGCAAGGGCAGTGGTGAGTTATAAGCACCCGCGGAAACTCAAGGTCACCATGAAAATCAAGATCTTCCACTGTTAATGATGAGAAACAACATCCTAACTAAGGACTACATGATGAGAAGAGAATGGACAACAGATGATCATTGTCATGTTTTTATGAGAAAGAAACAACGAACCATCTTTTATATGAGCGCTCTTTGCAAAAAAATCACGTGGCGGGTGGTGATATGTACGCTTAAATTTCAAAGAGCAAGAGATGGGGTGGCTGATATGTTTTGGGGTGGGGTGGGGTGGGGTGGATCTCTTTCTTCCCAATGAACTCACGTGGTCTACTTAGTCCGGTAGCTGCCATTTGCTAGATCATTTATAGAAATCGCAATAATGCATGTTTTCGACACAAATTTCTTGATGATCTTCCTCCTCTCATTTTCTCACTGTGCGATCACATTAACTCCTCGAAAATATTATAGAAGGTACGCGGATGAAAATCTTGAAGATGGAATTTTCTTGATCAAGATGGTGATCCATGAGGTGTGTTCATGAAAACATTGTTGGGATACAATGACAATAAGAATAGGGGCTTAGTTGGGTTTGTGTGTCGAGTGGCTTGAGCCTTTCTAATGTATTTTTTTCAAGCATCTTTGAGTTGTTGTGTTAGCGTGTTTTATGTCATGTGGGTTGAGGTGCATGTTAATGCAGTAGTTTTCTTTTATGATTTGCCGTTGAACCTTTTGTAATGATGTGGCCGTTTCTAGAATGAAAGTCTGCGGGGTAGTCTTTTGTTTGAAAATAAGTAACAATTGTCTTGCTCCTAGTATCCAAACTAGTCATTAATGGTTAGCAATTGTAGGATCGAAAGTAGGTCTAGAAGGAGGGGGTGATTAGACTACTTGACAAATTAAAACCTAACATTTTCCCAATTTTAGTTCTAGGTAAGTTTTAGCAATTGTTGCAAATCAAGTACACCCTACACATTCATGTCTACAAGTATAGTAGTGGAAAGTAAAGACAAGCATATGTAAATAAAGGGTAGGGATAGGAACATCAAACGCAAAGTTGACACAGAGATTTTTGGTGTGGTTACGATAGGTGGTGCTATCGTACGCCCATGTTGATGGAGACTTCAACCCATGAAGAGTATCTTCTTGATGATGAATTTGTCGGTCATCTCTGCTCTTCCTAAGCTGTCAATCTCATTGGCGATGAGAGCAAGCCTAGAGTACATTCCCGCGACTCCTTCACCATCCTTAATCTTAAACTTGACAAGTTAGCTTTGTAGCACATCCAACTTAGATTCCCTGACGGATTCGATACCTTCGTGCATATCAACCAAAGTATCCTAAATTTCCTTTGCATTCTAAAGACGGCTAATCTTGTTGAATTCTTCGGGGCATATGCAGTTGAATAGAATGCCACATGCTTGAACGTTGTATTGCAACATATTCAATTCTTCCACGTCCGCTTCACGATCCAGTTCTTTTCAATCACCAAAGAATTGGCCTTGCAAGACAACATGAACAACTGCCCATACGGCGGAGTTATGACCAAGAATATGTTTTTCATCTTATGCTTCCAACTAGAAAAGTTTCTACCATCAAAATATGTACCTCTACAGTGATAATTTCCCTCACTAGATGCCATACTCTCCTAGGTTGTGAAACCAATGCAATGGAGACCAAAGCTCTGATACCACTTGTAGGATCAAAAGTATGTCTAGAGGGCGGTTGATTAGACTACTTGACAAATTAAAACCTAACATTTTCCCAATTTTAGTTCTAGGCAAGTTTTAGGAATTGTTGCAAATCAAGTACACCCTACACATGCATGTCTACGAGTATAGAAGCGAAAAGTAAAGACAAGCATATCTAAATAGAGGGTAGGGATAGGAAGATCAAATGCAAAGTTGACACGAAGATTTTTGGCATGGTTCCAATAGGTGGTGCTATCGTACGTCCACATTGATGGAGACTTCAACCCATGGAGGGTAGCGGCCGCGAGAGTCCATGGAGGGCTCCACCCACAAAGGGTCCACAAAGAAGCAACCTTGTCTATTCCATCACGGGCTTTGTCCATGGAGGACTAGCCTTACTCGGGGTAGATCTTCACGAAGTAGGAGATCTCCTTGCCCTTACAAATTTCTTGGTTCAACAACACAACACGAAGTAGGATGCTCCCAAGTCACACCTAACCAATCTAGGAGGCACCACCCTCCAAAAGGTAATAGATGTGGTAAGTATGATGAATTCCTTGCTCTTGTGCTTCAAAAGATAGTCTCCTCAACACTCAATCACTCTCTCACATATTTGGCTTGGTTAGAAGAGATAGATTGTGTGGAAAGCAACTTGGGGTGGCTAGAAATCAAGATCCATATGGTTGGAGTGGATGATCTTGATCTAAACACATGAGCATGTGTCTCTCTCGGAAAAATGGATGGGGCAAGTGTTTGTATGTTCTGAGTGATTCGTCTACGAGTGAGAGGTGGTGGAGGGGTATATATAGGCATCTCCAAAAATCGAACCGTTACAACTTTATTGCCCAACTCGGTGAAACCGAAGTGAAAAATCGGTTGCACCGATTAGTGCAAAATGTGGCAACTTTTGGCGTTTCGGTGAGACCGATATATAATTCTCGGTGGGACCGGATTGGCTAACCTAGGCAGTTTCCAAATCTTGGTGTCACCGATTCCTAAAACTCAGAAATTCTGATTTTTAGAAATGGGACAACAGAAGGTTGGTCAT
Source organism: Hordeum marinum (assembly GCA_022496015.1). Lineage (NCBI taxonomy): Eukaryota > Viridiplantae > Streptophyta > Magnoliopsida > Poales > Poaceae > Hordeum > Hordeum marinum. The sequence goes on from CM039675.1 coordinate 354,327,955, forward strand.
TGTTTTCAGTTTCATCGAAAGTGAAAGTCGTTATCACCAAGAAGCTAGGGTTTGGCATGGGTTCTGTCTAAGTCAAAACTCGGTATGGCCAAATGGAATTTGTTGGTGGCACCGATTTTGGATATTTAGTTTTGGAAAAAATATTTTTGTGGGAGAATGGGTGAGTGTCTTTGGTGGCTAATCTCTAAGCACTTGAGCAACCAGATCGTCATAATTCCTCATATCCTTTTAATAGTATTGGCTTTCCTATGGACTCAAAAGTGATTTCTCACAAAATATAAAATGTAGAGTCTTAAAGCTTGTTGCCAGTAGATATTCCTTGCATCTAGGGAATCTCCTCACAATCCTTTAGCCAACCCATCATTGAACTTTTCTTGAAATATAGTTAGTGGAAACATTAGTCCAATGACAGATATGTTGTTATTAATTACCAAAACCACCTAGGGAGAAGTTGTGCTTTCAGCAACATATGCTCCTTTTTAGGTGCAAAATTTAATTATTTTATGTCATTTTTTCTGAAAAAGAAGAAAATTCCAAGTGTTAACATTCTAAAACACGTCAACATATAAACGGCTTGAGATATTTGTGTGTTCATAAAAGTTAGTGGACAAAAGATGATTTTTCGTGCCCAATCTGGAAAGAAAAAGTTACTTTTTAGAGCACTAAAATTTTCTATTCACTAGTGAAGCAAAAATGGTTTCGAGAAAATAAATTACGTAACTAGAAGTTTGATAAGTGAGATTGAATGATTTTCATTATTATTAATACTATAACATGCAGATACTGAATGTTATTTATGTTTCCTGGATGTTTACTTGGGCCAACTGATTTCATATTATGGAACAAGCACCACGAGAACATGTTGCTTTGTTCAAAACTCGTCCGCACCTTGATTCTCACTTCTATATGGTTTTTTTGAAGATCCAGCTAATGGCTGGCCCATATTGATATTAGCAGGAAGCCGATGGGACTACACAAGGTGGTTTGTAATCCCAGGATCAAGGATAAGTAAAAAAGAAGTATAAAAAGTGAGTACAACATGTTTGTTGTTTTGGTGATCTTAAGGAGACCATACTCTATTGAAGTAATTTAAATCTCATCTCTGCCCTGAACTAAGAAAACTCAAATGCACGTATAAAAGCTAGTCGGTGCTCCATCCAAGACTAAAGCAATAAATAGCAACTCTATCCTTGTCTCTTATCAGGGTCTAGTCGGAAGGCCATAGTGCAACCAAAATATTGCCAGGCCATAAGCAAAAGATTGCTCTTATGTCTAGCCTTATACATTGTGGAGGTTCACCTTGAGGGAATCTTCTCACTAAATAATCGGGCATCGACAATGACAATCAGTGGCATGATGAACCAATGTGAATGAGTGTAAGCTTTGTTGCCCGAACACAATTGGGGCTGAGCACACTAGGTGCTACCATGGTAGCAAGAGATGGCAACCCACCAGCTTATGGGTATCCCATAAGACCAACTCTAACAATTCCCCTAAAAATCTTCCCCTATACTATTTTTTTAGGCTTCCCATAAAATTTAGGGGAAGTTTTCTGGGATCAACTTTTGTCAGCTCCCGTAAAATTCTTCCCCTAAATTATCAATTGTCTAATTTTTCATTAAACAAAGATAGAAAAGACATATGCATATGTCTAGATAGCATCACATGACTACATATAATCATGATATAACTGAAACAATGGTAGATCAAACTCACGTAGTTGATACTAGTTTAAACATAAATCCGATAAATGATTCAAAGCAGACTTAACCAAATGGTTCAAACATGAAGATCAAACATGCGATATAAGGTTCATGAAAAGAAGGACATGATAAAAAAGTATAATATGAAGATAATTCATAGATCATCATGGTTGACTTGTACCACCATTGCCACTCCCAAAACACTATCCACTAGCACCTCCACCGAGCTTCTATGCTAAAATTCGTGACTTCATGATTTTGATATATTGTTGGCATCTGGATCAAGTCTAGCAGTGTTTGTTAATATGATATTGTATTATCGCTCCATCTTTTTTGTCAGCACCTCCTCTTGAAAGGCTATCGATTTCTCTTCTTCGATTGCCACTTTGTGCTCTTTTGTTGCCTTCAGCTCATCCCACCTCGTGTCCTTCTCCATTTTTGCTTCCTCAACCTTACTTTTGCTTGCTATGATATCTTCAATAGCACTCTTGAACACAACTGCATCACCTCCATTCTTCAGTTTTTCTTTGTTTCCTTTCCTTCTAGGTTCCCTTTTGTCATGGACGATGAAAGATGGACTTGTATTTTCCTAGTCATCTACATTAACATCATCAACATCTGTTGGTGCAAAGACCTGCCTCCCTATGTTTTGGAGTTTGTTGACATAAATAGTTAGGGACTAATGTGTTTGTTAGTGCATATAGAGTATCATGTCTCTGGAGTATCGAGAAGTTGGGTCAAACTCCGAAGATAATCTCCTGTGTTGCATCGAGTATTATCACCGAAGATTATGCTGACAAGAGTGCCCCCTAAAAATTGCTGACGAGTGTCTGTCCAAAGGATATGACTGCAGCTGAGAATATGAAGATGAAGTGAAGATGTAGTATTTGTTTCGTTGTTCTTTTCTCTTTCATTGAGTCATAGGACCATCATACTACTAAGAGGGGTATAGTGTTTCGAAAGCTTTGATTCACTGATGCCAAATCCAATCCTATGCGAGTTGAGACTGTGTTCCGAAGAAATACTCGCTAGCAAGAGACTGTGTTCTTCTTCGTTGCGAGAGATTTGTCTCAGACTGAGGAGTTAGCATTACTTGTTCCTCAAGTAATGTTACCGTTGCTCTTAAAATCCGACCATTGAGAACCTGTCGGTTGGCCATTGCTAGACCGTGTGTCCAAAATGGTCATTTCTCATCAGGGAAGGCTTAGGCTATAAATAGATACCCTCACCGGCTTTTTCAGGTGGCTGCTCCGTTTAATTCCGAGATATTTGTGAGCTACCCTCTCCCTAGGGTGATTTGAGTTTAAATCCACCAAGAGAAAATCAAGAGCCAAAAAATTAGATAGTGATTTAGCATCACTCAAATCTAAGTCTAGTACGTTCCACCTATTACTCTTGAGAGGTGCCAACTCTCTAGACAGTTAGGTGTCAAAGTCTTGAGAAAACCAAGAGTAATTGTGGTTCTTGAAGAAGTGTGTAAAGGTTTAGAGATAGCCTCAAGTATCCACCACGAGTAATCAACATTGGTTGACGAACCAAACGTTGAGGAGAATAGGGTGAAGAGAGTTTATCTTCGGTGTTCAGTCACATCCCCTCCAACCAGACGTAGTCCTTTTTGCAGAAGGGTGAACTGGTCTATCAAACGCCTTGTCGCCATCGAGCACCCACGGTGATTCTTATCGCATTTATCATTACTTTTGGTGTTCTAAGAAGCATATCAAACATGTGATTTCCTTCGATGCTTGAGCTGTATTATCTTTTCGTACCTTAGTTGTTGCTAATTGTAGCTTAGTTTTCATTCGTTCCGTTGCTGGGTTTTGAGAGTTTAGTTTTTCGAAAGAAAATTTTAAACTCCCATTCACACCCCCCCCCCCCCGTCTGGTAGACATACTTCGTTCCTACATCCTACATCATCACTATCTTGTGCATTAGTTTTAGCCATCTTCTTGGGATGACGATGATCATTATCCCCGTTCTTCCACTTCTCATTGTTCTTGAGGAACACCCAACAGTGACAGAACAAAAGAGATCTTTCGTTTGGATCCCTTTGCTTGAACAAACCCTTTGTGTAGCTTAGTCATGAAGTAACAAATATCATATTAGAAATTTGGGAGTAAACAATTCGAACAATAATATGGACAACAATTACTTTCCCATGCTCAACATTGGTAACACAACTTGCCTAACGACTGCAAGATTCTTTATCATGCACACGATACCAATAATGACATTACGATGATAATCGTGAGCAAAGCGTTTCCAGTAGGTTTTCGAGTTTTGATCTGTCACTGTAATCGGATCAAGAGTGACACTCTCCCAGACCCAATGCTTGTTCTCCTCATTATTGAAGTTGCTTTTTCTCTTCGGTGCTTTTGAACCCAATTCATCGTCATCCTCATCTGGAGTGGACAAATATATCATCTATGCCTACCCCCATCGTACATCAGATGAACGTACGGCTGCTGACTACAAAATTATAATATGGAGCAGATAAACACTAAAAAAATCACGTGTAATATGATCGAGGAGTTAAGTTTGCAATCTCTTTTATTATCAAAATCATCATCATAGGCGTGGATTGTGTGGAACATGTCGATGTCAACATTGTCGATCGTGTACATTGACTACATCTTCGGGTATGTTGTTGTAAAGTTCTGCGACGGAGGCGGTCCCTGCGACGGGTACGTCGGCGCCAAAGCAGCCTCAATCCTCATCTTCTTTGAAGCTCCAGGTTTCCTCGTCGCATTCGAATTCACATAGCATGGCACGACAAGAGGATGATTGTCGGGTCCAATCTTGCGACCACTCTTCAACGTGGCCTCCTATGAGTCCGGCCCTCGTCAGCGGCCCGTGGTGGTGGCAGTCATTAACGGTTGCACAAAAGTGCTCGCACCAGGGGCAGTGTCATCTGTAGACCGCCCGCGGCCGTGTATGGCAGCGGCGGACTAACGACGGCCCAAGGGTCGGCACCCGAGGGGGCGGACATGATGACAATGACGGTCAGGCGGTCACGACATCGTCATCCGACGCCTCCATGGTGGTGGCTGCGGCGATCCGATTGGGGAGGAGAGAACATGTGTGTGGCAAGGAGATACGGAGACGCTAATGAAACTTCACGATGGAAATTGCACCAAATATTTATGGGAAGGATATCTTCTCGTAAACTTGAGGTGAGATTGACGTTGTTATACAAGAGCCTCTAAAGTTAAGGGAGGTTTATGCGATATGTTTGATTTTTTTGCCTCAACTTCCCATGTACGGCGGTTAATTAGAGATAGGGAAACTGTTGAAGTTGCTCTTATACATTGTGATCATTTCCATAAGGTAAGCATGTCCAACTTATACATTGGTGATGTCCTTAGACACTGGGCTGGTGATATGGTCCTTCGAGTAGATACTTAATACACAAAAAATGTATCAAAGAAAATCAAAGAACACACCACCAAAGGTGAAATGAATCAGATGAGTCCTAGCCTAATTTGCGCGCCATGCATTGGATGCAGCGTTACCACGGTATATGGTGCATGAGTATAGGATGGGGCAAGCACGAAGTCGAAGCTTTGAAGGATCATGCAAATCGCCATCTTGGCCTCAATAAGCGCAAAATTCTGTCCGATGCAAATCCTTGGTCCCCAGCCGAATGGGAGAAACGCGCCTGAATTCTTGGACGCTTTGGAGATCCCCTCAGCGAACCTCTCCGGCTTGAATTCATGCACATCGCTGCCCCAAATGTCAGGGTCATGGTGCATGAGTAGTACGGAGAGCTCAACCATCATGCCAGCTGGGTACGTTTTGTCTCCGATCAACACCTCCTTGCACGTCTTCCGGCTAAAATGGATGCTTGGAGGATACAGCCGAAGAACCTCATAGAGGATCATGGTCACCTGCAAATTACAAAGATATAAAGTAAGGGGTTATATACTTATATACCTGTGATATCAAAGTTGGTGTCATCATATAGAGGATAGAAAAATTGCACTACTTCTGGCAATTAAATAAATATTCACCGTTTTAAGTCGATTTAGGCCTTCGTATCCAGGTTTGCTTTTCCCAAATAAACCTAGGACCTCCTCCCTTGCACGGTTCTGCCACTCTGGATGCATGCTTAGAACAATCATGGTCCATGTGAGTAGCACCGATGTTGTCTCCATTCCTGCAAAGTAGAACGTCTTGCACTCCTCGATGACATCTTCGATTGTCATCCCCGTGTCGGATTGACCATTGTCATCTACGTGCATCATGTTTGACTTTAGCAATATGCTAAGCAAGTCATCTTTGGTCATTTCTCCTTCATTGATCGCTTTATTTCTTTTCACAATTAAACTTCGTAGAATCGAGTCAATCTCGTTGTTCACCTGATACATCCTTCTATTGTTTGGGGTTGGCAAAGATCTGAAATATAGCGCGCACTTCCCGTTACAAAAAGTGTTATCAAGTGTAACTGTAAATTCAGTTCCCCGCTAAAAAGAAAAAAAAAACTGTAAGTTCAGTTGGTAGTAAGTTACAAGTAGTAAACTCACAAGTAACCGGGAATGAGAATCCTCCGAATGTTTGTCATGAGGCGCTCTGCTTGCTCGGTTTGCAGCTGAAATATCTTCATTCCTTCCAGGTAGCTGCTGCCGAATGCGGTGCGGGAAATGACATCACCGGACAGGTTTCTGAGCTCCGGCCAAATATCGAGCTCACGCGTACCATCGGAGCCGATGGACACCGTCCATCTGCCCACCAACTCTTCACAGCACGCGGAAAACTCTGGCAGCATGCACTGCAGAGTCGTATTCCATTCCACATGTCAATTGTATGGCAGTAAATAGTTCTCAGATAATATGCACTGGAAGTCTGAAGCTGGTACCTTGATCTTCTCCAGATGGAACGCAGGGTTGAGGAGCCGCCGGTGCTTGACCCACTTATCGCCCTCGTGGTTCAAGAGGCCGTTGGCGAGCAGCTTCCACAGCGCCGGGAACTTGGGCTTCTCGAAGTGCCCGAACTTGTCGGACAGCACGCTCTTGGCAAGCTCGGGGTCGGCGATGGTGACCTTGGGGATCGGGCCGAACCACGAGAGGCTCACCTTGCCGTGCTCCCGGACGGAATCGCAGAGGAGCGGTGCCACGCGAGGGCCGATGTCGTGGCACCGCAGCGGCAGCGGCCTCGACCAGGCGTCCTTGTTCCGCCGGCCCTGTTCCCTGAGGTCGCCGGCGAGGAAGCGGTAGGACGTGCCTCGGAGGCCCATGGACCGGAGCTCCCGCTCGAGATGCCGCGGCCGCCACCACAGCCGGTGCAGCAACCGGCAGAGCTGCCACAGGAGCACAAGGGTCGGGAGCAGGAGGAGGCTCCGTCTCCATCTCCATGGCACCGAGGCTGCAGTTGCCAAGAACGCTCCAGCAACCATAGCTCTCAAGTCTTGACTCGGGGCAAGAAAACCAGCAAATAGAAGCTGATGTGATGCAGTGGAATGCACAGCATAGGCATGAGGTTATATAGATGGATGGAGCTGGACATGTGCGCCATCAACATCATTTGACTGGTAAGAGAATGATGCCATGACCTTCACTATCAATACCAAAGCTGTCGCAGTCTCATCTGGACTTTGACTTGGTGCCATGACGAAAAGACACGGACTATTCTGCCCATCATCGCGCTTATAGCATCTCTAAGAGACCTTCCGACTCATAAAATAATCACAATAAAAACAGGCATGCACGAAAAAAACTGCCCAATCACACCCCATATCGGGCCGTGGCCTGTAAATTTTTTTACGGGACACGGCAAAAATTCGTCCTCAACCTTTAGATTCATGGGATGGGAGGCCGACCGGAGCTCGGCCTCTATCCGCAGCGAGATTTGGCGCGAGGGAAATTTCCGCGCTGCCATACCCACTTCCCCACCCCTTTTGCCTCCATTGCCTCGCCTCCGTCCGTTCCGGTCCATCTTTCCCGGTCATTCTTCGTCGCCATGAAAGCCTCCCAGCCGTCTCCCGCCACCGTGGATGTCGCGCACGCGCAAACACCTCCGGCAGATCTCGGCGCCGACCAAGTCGCCCACGTCGTCGCTCCAGGCACCACCGCACCTGTCCGCAAGTGGCAGGGCAACGTTGTCGTGCAGGGCGGGAATCCGTCAGGCCCCATCGGGAAGGCATGCGCACCCAGCACCGTCGCCGAGCGATCTGCCCGGCCGCCGCCGGAGAAGAAGGGCAAGGTTTCGGGAGTGAAGCGCAAGAAGGTTCTTACGAAAAGGCAGACGACTTCATCCTCTCATTCCGCCTCGACAAGAGGTAACACGACGATACCCTTCAACGGCGCTGCTTCCACCGCAAGCGAGGTGTTCGATGAAATGGCCGGAACGTATGCTTCTTCGATTTCTTCTATTTGCTTTGCTTTTCGCTCAAGGACGAGGGGGTACGCAAGGCGGACATTGAGAAGAAAAGAGTCTTTGCCGATGAGACCAAAGCCTTGGCCAAGCTTCTTGCCAAGGAAAATAGGATCATGACATTGAACCGCGATGATATGGACGCCATCACCAAAGAATGGCATGATATGGCAAAGAGAGACATCTTGAAGAGGAGGATGCTAGCTGCCGCCGGTGGGTGTTTCAGTGCTGGTGATCTTTTCCCATCAGGAGTTGGAACCAATGTCGTTGATGCTTTCGATGACGAAGTTGGAACAAGTGTTGATGATGGCATCGATGGCGGTGCGGAATGAAGATCATGATGATGGTTGAAAAGTGATCAAGATTATGACGGACGTGGTCGTTGTTTTTGCATGAAGTACTTTTGCGCTTGTCGTAGAAAACTATATTTTTATTTGCGCGCGAACTATGTTTTATTCTTTGAATTTGAATTCAATCATCGGAATCGCTATCAAATTGACTAATCTGAGGGTTTCGGTTTCTGCGAACTATAAACGAGTTTTGTGGGTCGACATTATACGGGGTTTGCTAAAGATGCTCTTACCACGGAGCCAAAAAAATCCAAGTTCTATGATCGATATATGTTGAATTATACATGGGCCCAGTCCTAGGGCCCATATATGAAATAACTCTTGAAAAGAAAAATCAAAGGCACATGTCCTCACAAGGAAGTGAGAAGTTTAATCCGGCCTCATGAGTGAAGGACAGTTGAGACCCTTTTATGCGGCATTCTCGTACTATCGGCGCTGGAGAAAAGGAGGGGCTCCCACGCGTTCCGCCTTCACCGCCCCTATCGCCACACCCGATGCGTTGGTCGAGATAAGACATGTTTAATGGATGCACTTTATTTACCAATTAGCAATTAATTATAAATAATTAAGAATTGTGCTATATTGATGCCAAAATTGAGGGTACTCATCTTAAGCGTTGGTCTCATTCTTACCAGTTTGTCAGTCTATCGATTGGTGGATTGATACATGTTTATTATGATATTTCGTTGTTCCCTTCATACGAGGTCTATAATGATGGGGAATGGCACGAGTGTTTTTGTTCATGATGTTGACACAGTGGATCTAAAATTTACTTCAGAAGGGGTCATACAAAGGAACATGCAACATGTCATCGCTATACAAAAAGATCTCGTTAGTGGCTCCCTTCTATGTGAAGAAGGCTTTAAGTTAGTGCTCGAGCCTAATAAAATAGTCATGTCGAAATATTTATTTTTTTAAAAAAGTTATGAAGTGGAGGTTTGTTTTGCCTTTCCCTAGCAGATTTTTGTAATGAAGTTGTTAACCATATCATTTGAATGTTAATGAATCTAAAAGTTGGTATTCACGTCTTTGTCATATTAAATTTTGGTTCCATGACATGGCTAGATAAAATAAATACAATTCCGAGTTTCACTTTAGTCAAAGGCTCTAAGTGTCATGCATATGTGTAAGCAAAGTAATCTCGCATGCCTCACAAGGCTATGGACGAGAGACACCTGACACCATTAGAGCTCATGAATTCTAATGTGTGGGAGATAATCGGTGTGTTAATTAAAGATGGAAAGAAAATATTGTTTAATTTTCTAATACTATAGTTGAGACTCTGCACTACTTTATAATCTATAAGGCGAAGTTGAAAATCAACTTGAAAAGAAGAGTCTTGGTCGGATCATGATGGAGAGTACTTTTCTAATGAGTTTATTTTTTCCTGTGCCAAATTTGGTACTATTTATGAGAGGACGCCTCCCAATCCACCCCACTCAAACAGGATTGCCGAACAGAAAACCATACTCTAATATATTTGATTAACATCATGTTAGATACACCAGGTTTATCCAAGGCATAGTGTGGGAGGCGATGTTGACATCATGGCATATCTTGAATTAGGATCCCACAAAGAATTGAGATCAATTGCTATGATCAATGGAAGAAGAAAAGAATGACACTCTTACCTATGTGCCATGGATGTTGGCGGAAGTCAACTGTCCATTACTAAAAAGCGCAAGCTTGGACCAAAGACTATGGACCATGTGTTTTTGGGCTATGCTAAGAATAGCATCGGCTGTAGATTTCTAGTGGTGAAATCTGATGTACCTAACATGAAGGTCAGTATGATTATGGAGTCTAAATATGTTACATTCTTTAAGGATATTTTTCATGTGATAATATGCAAAGCACCATGGGAATCTGATTAGACTCTTGAACTTGTCATTTCTATGGAATATTATGAAGGAACACATGATAATAATCATATGGGAAGGCAATGAAGCTCCTCTAGGAGTAAGAGACAGAGGACTCCAAAGTCCTTTGGTGATGATTTCATTGTGTAACTCGTGGATGGTATTTCCAATTCATTTTCAGAAGTTTATGCACATCCAGATGCTGACTACTAGAAGGATACGATTTGTAGCGACATGGATTCCATCATGGCTAAACGAGATATGTGAGATCACCGGTCATACATATAGTTGTAAACCAATGAGATGTAATTGGGTGTTCAGAAAGAAGCATGGGTCTGATGGTACAGTTAAAAGTACAAATCGGTCTTGTGATCAAGGATTAGACCCAAAGGAGAAGACAAGAATTTATTTGATACTTACTCACATGTGGCCACACTGACAACCATTTGAGTACTACTATATTGGTTGTCTCGCATGATCTTCTTATTCATACACCAAGAGGACTTTTCTAAACGGAGACCTAAGACGATGAAATGTACATGCAACAGTCAGGTGACTTTGTAGTAGATGGTCAGGATGAAAAAGTGTGTATGTTACTAAAATATTTATAGGGCATGAAACAGTCACCTAAGCAATTGCATGAGAAGTCTGATAAAAACTTTGAGTTGGCTTTGTTGTTAGTGAAGCTAACAAATGTGTATACTATCATTATGATGGGGGCGAAGGAGTTACACTTTGCTCGTATGTTGATGACATCCTGATATTTGATGCCAATATAAAGGTCATTGAGAAGGTTAAGGCCTTAATATCTCATAATTTTGGGATGAAAGATCCTTATGTGGCTGATGTTATCTTAAACGAAGGCATAGTCCTTGGCCATAGAATGTCCGCAAGAAGTATTGAGATTGACAAGGCAAAGATAGAAGCCATAAAACCCCTACCATACCCAAAAGATATCAAAGGGATACGAAGTTTTTTGGGCCACGTAGATTTTCATAGACACTTCATTAAAAAATACTCTTGTGCTTCAAAGTCGCTAACTAACCTGTTGCATAAAAGTGCTCACTTCAACTTCGATGAAGAGTCCATAACAAATTCAAGCATCTGAAGAAGTCCTTTGATTACACCGCCCATTATAAACCACCAAATTAAGTGGGATCAACCATTTGATATCATTTGTGAAACCGACAACAATGTGGTAAATGTTGTTCTAGCTGAACATTAAGGCAACGAATTCAACCACTAGCCACACTCTCAACGATGCTACAAGAGATTATGATATACTCTCTTTGTCCCACAATATGAGAGAACTCTTTACCATAATATTTGGTTTTACATCTTATATCATTGACGTAAAGTTTAAAGTTTACTTGCATTGCCATCCAATGAAAACCATCTCAACAAGGAATGATTTAGAGCCTAGGTGGATCTGCAAGAGTTTGATATGCAGATACTCGATTGGTGAAATTATAAAGATATCAAAGTGGATAGCTCAACAATAAAAGCGTCGATAGTGAAAGAACTGATAGGAAAGGTTTGTATTTGATGTGATACAATGGTATTCCTAGTAGGTAGAATAACACATCGTACTTTCAAAAATACTAAATCGCCTAATAATCATCTACTCACACTGAATCAAATATTAGAAATCTAACAAAAAAAAAGGAAATCGCTTCTATGTATTTGGGCGACTAATTGATGGAAGCACCTAATGAACGCGTACCCTTAAGGAGCTTTCCGCAACTGTTAGTTTTGGTGCACCGCCGTATCACGTGTTCGGCGGACCTGCGGGAGCAATGTTTTATTTCTTTTACTGGCATTTTTTTTGGCTTTTCGATTTTGCTTAGTTTTTTCAGTTTCTTTCGAAAAAATATTTGCTTTTATTTTTCTCTCGTGAAGCACACCGAAGCGTTCGCTTGGTCCGGCTGGAGCGCAACCCGGGTCAAAAGTGGACCAATAACGAAACCAGAGGCACGCGCAGCACGGCGGCAAGGCAAGCTTTCTCCAAATTCGATTCGAGTCAACCGCGAGCGAGGGGCACGGGCGGGCGCATTCGTCGGTCGCTGGGGGAAAAACACCGCGGCGCATCGGGTGGGTTTCCTCTCCGCCGCACGTCCACGCCCCCGATCGCCCCGAGGAGGAGGCGGAGGCGGAGGGAAGGCGACCAACCGACCGGGACCGATGTCGTGGCTCCGTAACGCGGTGCACCGCGCCGTCGAGGCGGGCGGCGGCGGCATCTCCCTCACCACCCGCACCGTCCGGACCGGCCTCGGCACCGTCGTCCACCACGCCGGCCAGGCCGTCGTCGGCGGCGCCAGGCTCATCAACGGCATCGTACGGCCCCGTAACACCGTGCCCCCGCCTTGCTCGCAAATCAGCCGCCTCCGGTGATCGTGATTATTTCGTGTCGTGTTTGCGGCGCAGGGGAATCGCTACTACAAGAGCTTGAAGCTGACGGCCAAGAGGCTGGAGGAGGCGGCGCTCTCCTGCAGAGGGGAGGAGAGGGTGCAGCTGCTGCGCCGGTGGCTCGACGATCTCAAGGAGACGGAGAACGCCGCCTCGCCGATGCCTGCCGACGGTCCGAATCAAGCCGCGCCGGTCTTGGTGAGGATCTCTGGTCTGGTTTGAGTTTGACCCACGTTTTGGACTGCATTGCGTGATCGCGTAGGAAATGATTGTGCGTGCCGCAGGATCTGTACGTGGATTACGAGAAAGCGGATGAGCCCATGACCTTTTTCCATGTCTTCCTCTACAGTCAAGCGCTCGAGGGCATTGTTCTGTCCATGGTGGGTTCGGTTTTGCGCAGTTCTATTACGCTAATGAGTCGGTTTCTGCAATGCACTAACTTACATGGTTCGGTACATTGATTTCAAGCAATTAACTCCTTTTCTATGTATCAGATTCATGAAGCTCCAACTGAGGAAGAAGTTTCACTACTCTCGGAAATTTTCGGGCATGTTCTTCAACCATTGGATGACTAGTTACTTGTTATACTGCATAGTACTCAACTCTGTCCTTTTTTGGGGCTTGGAGGAAAATCTGGAAGTTTTCACTCACATACTATTGTGGTCTGTGTATGCTCCTTGCAGAATGTGTCTTAACGGAGGGAAGGATGTGCACGATACACTTCTGAGCAGCATATGTGACTTGGCAAAGTTATTTTCAAGTTACAATGATGAAGTATTGGTGCGTTCCTGTCTGATATTCCTCTCAAATAGATATTAAACCATAGACTCAGGCATAAAACTAATACAATAGTAGACCTCATAGTTGCAACTCGACATAGTACTTCCTTCATTTCAAAATATAAGGCAATTTTTGTTTCTTAAGACAGGTTTTGACCAAGAATTTCTTTGTTAATTACTGGTTTGTGTCGCATATGGGTTCATGTTAATAAGTAATTTATATCACAAAAAAACATAAGTGCACTAAGTAATTTATATTTCTCTGTTTTCTTCTTTTCAGGCAAAACGTGACGAACTGCTCCAGTTTGCCCAATGTGCTATCTCAGGATTAAAAATAAATTCCGAAATTGCAAGGTTAACTAATTCGTTTGGGGAGATTGAGGAAGGGGCTGTTTCGGTCTCAACATTTGCATGTGTATTTACATGCTCCCAAATCTTAATTTGTTCTTAATTCCAGATTGGATAATGAGATCATGGAGCTACAACATGAGATGGATGCAGTTGATGCTGTGCGAGCTAACACAACCAGGAACCGCAATAAAGCATCTCCAAGGGTCCCTGAGGTAGGCCTTAATTTTGAGCACTTTCTCTTTGTACTTATGTTGCTAATATTAGCATTCTGTTTTAGGAAGGCAAGTGATATGACTATCTTTCTGTTGTGCTAGCTGATTCTTTTTGGTGTGTGCTCACTCACCTGGCCCGTGAAAACAAGAGAACTATAGCCTATTTTTTTCATGTGGTTGATTCGTAAGGTGGACCTTTTTCTGCTAGATTGAGGAGTACAAATAGCATCGCGGTAGAAAAAATGCTCTTATTTACTGGATTTGCTTTACTTGTCACCATTCTAGAATCTAGATAAAATGGAGTGTTCAAAGATGATAAAACTTCTATTTATGCAAACACGTAACATTTTTGTTATTATGTCCATTGGTAAATTCATGTGTGCTTGTTCTTTGGTTTCTATTAAAACCATGTATGTGAGAATATGGCATACGAAAATTCAAATAATTGAATATTGGATGAAATCTTAAGCATTCCTCAGTAAGAACACAGTTTCTGATATAGGCAATGTATGGTCACATATTAAGTGCACCTATTCTTAAAGAAGTGCATATAGTCTTTTGTGCGTATATTCCGAAATCCTAGGCCCTCAAGTCTTCAGCAGCTCACTGAAGTTATTTGTTCCATACTTTCGTCCCATTACGTACGGGTTGTCTTATACTATTTCCATTCCTCAAATATATATAAATTAAGGGCTAGGTTCAGCGATCCGTTTCTAAATTCTGATACTCTTCATAGGACTTCATAACTGCAGTTGCTGAGGTTCGTCTATGCTCCAGAATGGAAGACCTTGTATTAAAGAAGAAATCTATACATCCTGGCGATTCATTGGAGACTCATTTTCAGAAGGTATGATACTTAAATTAATTTGCCATCCTTTTTTTGTTTTTGTTTTTTCCCTTTCTATTTTTGCTTAAGTTTCCTAAATCTGGAATTCAGATTTAACACGGTAGAATAATTCAGCATTTTTTTATTTGTCAAAACATCTCTCCTCGTGTTCCTTTTTGAATGAGACATGGTTAGTGTCTCAATTCTCATTCCACAAAACATTGCAGGTCGATAAGCTGAAGGTTCTGTCAGAATCCCTTGCAAATTCGTCCGCCAAAGCAGAAAAGCGTATAATGGAAAATAGGTTTTGATCTTGAGCATTATCTGTGTTATATATTATCTATTTTCAGCAACTTAGCACATATTCATTTGGCCGAATGCGAATGCAGTAAAAGTATATTTGACTAATCTGGTAAGCCATAATTGCTATGACTTGAAAAGATATGTCAAACACTAGGAGATAAATTCAGAATGCGGGTGCACTGAAAAGTCATTTGGAAAAATCTAGTAACATTGCTGTAGTAATCAAGGTGCATTTATACCTTCTTCATTTATTACAATATTTTTCTTCATGTTAAAGACACAGTTATATTACTTCATTGCACTTGTTTGAAATGAACCTGTCTGCTTTATAGTGAAATTTTGTCGCCCTATGTTTCACAATGCAGGCTACAGAGGGAAGAATCTCTTACCTTCAAAATTGCGAAAACAAATGAAGTTGGTATAACTGAAAAGGTAACTTCGTTAGTCATCACTTAAACTATTATGGTACTTTCGTAAATGGACTGTTTAAATGAGCCAAGAAGGAATTTATTGTGCATCCTGATGAACAAAGTTCTCGGATTTCTAAGTACCAAAAGTAATATTTTAACTTCATTATTAATATACATCAAACTGTTCTTGCTAAGGATAAACAATGAAGGACATCTCACAAGCTCTAATATTTGTCTTCAATAGTCTTGTCCTGGTCATATGGATGGCCTTGTCAGAATTTATATTTGTATTTTTGTAAAAGGAATTAGAAGGTGAGATCTCTGGACTCCAGAAGCGAAGGGATCAACTTGAGGAAGAACTAAGCAAAGTATGACTGACCTTTCCTTTGTCCACTTTAATAAAATAATAGTCGCACTCCAGTTCTTTTGATCCATTTCAGTAATTTGCGGAACCAAAAATTCTTGTAATATCTTGCTTACGTGTGGAATTCCGTAATTTTGGTTTCATATTGGAGAGGTAAACAAACATGTAATTCACCTGGCAGAGTCTGTTAGGTCTGGAATTGTCTATTCACGTTGACCTATTGCACCAGAAGCTGCATCAACTCAAAATGGATCACATTAAACTATTCTAATTATGCTATGATGATACATTAGAGATAAAGGTAATTGTACCTTTATAATGTACAGATCTTTTATGAGAGGATATCACGAGGAGATGTTTCGGGCTTAAAATGAGCTACAATTAGATTGCAGCTTTGAATTATGACTTGATATCTTAGTAGTATCCCACAAATACAATTATTTTCTGGCATCTCAGACATAATAATGACCAACATAATTTGTGGATCTATCTAATGATTGTGCTATTTATTCAATATATGTTAAGTATAAAAAATACATCTAGGGTCCTATTAATCCTGTATAACTAACTAGGTGATCCCCACTAACATATTTATCTCAACATGCAGCTATGCCACCTCAACAGGCAACCATGCATGGGAAAAAGCCCACCATAACATGCAGCTATGCATGAAAAAAAAGTGCTCAAATGCTTTAATTGTATTATGATACTTATATTCAATAAATATTTAATAATTATACAGTAATCATATGTATTTCTAGCTCTTGTTTACCTTATTTAGAAGAAAAGTTTAATGTTCAAATTCTAGGCTGAATGAAGGCTCCACAGTTTTTTTGTCTTTGCTTATTAGGTTTACTGTTACTGTTCTTAGGCTATGATTCCATGAGAAGCTTATTTTTAAGAGTGATTCTGAAACTCAGATTATAGGTAAATACAAAACTGAATGCGACTGTCGTGAAGCTTAAAAAAACTAGAGAGGAGAGAGACCAATTTGATGAAGCCAGCAATCAGATAGTGCTACACTTGAAAGCAAAGGTTTGATAACTTTTTCTTTGTTAGTTTCTAGACTAGAAAATGCTTTAGGGAAGTAAGGCTTTTCACTTGCTCAGTGTTTCTGCCATACGCTTACTTTAGGAAGATGAACTATCAAGATCTGTTGCTTCCTCCAAAGTAGAAGCAAGCACTGTCCGTGCTTGGATCGACTTTTTAGAAGATACATGGAAGTTGCAGTCCTTACATGAAGAAATAAAGGAAAAACAGGCCAAGTATGTCGGCTCTTTCACTGAAAATACCGATTGATGCTTTATGCGTACAAGCAAACATTTATTGACATAAGTTTGTTGTTTTGAATATTTGCTGATTGCAGTGATGAACTGGATAGATGTGGAGTCTGCTTTGTGAATTTGATTAAGCATCATGTTTCCCCATGCGTGGTACTCTTGGCTTTTACTTTGAAAAGAAGTGATATACAATGGAAAAGGGCCTTTTGCTACTACTTTTTTCATTTCATATTGTTCCTCAACTGGTTGTTTCTTTTGGTTCTCTAGGACGAGCTGAATACCTCTGTAGGTTGTATAAAGACCTTTGTTGATAACTTGAAAATATTCAGTGACAGGTATAATTCTCATTTCTTAATCTAGTTTTGTTGAACATGGGTGAAGTGACCTCTTTTGCTTATGCTATTAGTTGCGTCGACAGATCAGTATCAACGGAGGATGGAGGTCTATCGAAGCAATCAAACCCACGTAAATACCTCGAGGAAGAATATCTGGAAACTGAGAAAAAGGTGACCATTCTTTACCCTGCTTCCTGAGACAGCTGGCATCCAGAACCCTGACTCTGAACAGTATGTTTACGTTTATAAATTTTTCATTCCCTTGTGCTTTTGTTTCAGGTGGTAGCCGCATTCAGTTTAGCTGATAATATCAGGGCATTGACATTTTTAGATCCAGAGCGTAAAACCAGGTGATTGCTGTCTAAGAACCAAGATAATGACCTTGTTCTCAGAATAAAAAAAACGACTCCATTCTCAAATAAAATAAAAATCGGACTCTCTGAATGCGTCTTCAAGTTCACTCTGCAACCTCACTAAAAAAGCAGTGCCAAACATTTATGCAGGCTAGATGATTCTGAGGTGAAAAATCTGTTCACCAGCATCGACAGGCTGCGGGTCGAATTCGAGTCGGTTCCGCGGCCAGTGCTGCAGATCGAGATCAGCGAAAAAGAAGAGAGATCGAGACCAACTCGATCCCACTCCTTGGAGGGCGCTGGCACTCCAAGAACCGACTCCCCGATCGCAGCTCAGCTCAGGACGCGGCTGCCATCGGAGTCGGACTCGGAGCCGGGGAAGTTCGACCAAGATTACAGGGAATACGGGGCCGACGACATCGGCGGATGGGAGTTCGATGATCTTGAAGGCGAGCTGAGGTCTGGCCTCTAGCAAAGGCCCGAATAGTTGATGTACCCTCGTTATCCTTAGCACTGAAGATCGCAAGTATGTATGTATGTGTAGCACAATAGTTGTCGTGTACATTATGATCCCGCCAACGTCGCGTTGCCATCTGCTCTGCACATATGTTGGGAGAAGAGCCGTTTACGATATGTTTGATGCGTCCACATCTCCTGTGAAATTGACCATACTTGATCGTACGTAGTACTACATGTACATCTTCCAGTGAAAAGTCAATTTCCTCCTCTTTTACCCGTCCGCGTCGTCCTCCTCCTTTCAAGGCTTTGTTCTTTTCGCCAGCTTTAGTTGACAGCGGAAAGACCAAAGATGCCGAGGATAATGGAGAGAAGAAAAGAAGCTCTCCGCCCTTTCGCTGCCTGCGCAAAGGTGCTGCTTTTGCTTTGTCAACCTCTCTCGACTTTTGTGTTGTACTGTTGCTGTTAATCCATGCGTGTTCTTTTCTTCAAAGCGTAAATGAGTAATAATTCGTCTCCTCAGTTTACTGGGCTTGATCCTCAGTTGAGTCCTGACACCGTTGTTTGCAGCAAAGGACCAAGGAACTGGTAGCTTTATTCATGCATACTTTGATCCAGAACCTGCTCAAAATCTCTACCCTATTACTACTACTCCCTCTCTTCCTAAATATAAGTCTTTTAAAAGTTTTTACTAAAGGACTACATACGGATCTATATAGACATACTTTAGAGTGTAGATTCACTCATTTTGTTCCGCATGTAGTCCTCTTGTGAAATCTCTTAAAAGACTTATATTTAGAAACGAAGGAAGTAGTACCTTTGGCAGTAATACACATGTATGCATGCATCTAGTAGTTACTATTAAAAAAATTGACATCTAGTTACTGTTTGTTCCGCATGAAGTGTGAATTGTACATGACACTGCACAGATGATAGGAAGTGTACTACAACTACAACACCCACCCACATAACAGTACAGCTACTACATCACACATACAACTACCAAGGTCATCTCATCTAGGCCAAATTCACAGTTTTAACCCTTTTGGTAAACTTGAGCAAGATCTCACTCAGTTTGAAACAATTTTGGTGATCTAATCATTTTCCTATCGCTCGGGTCGATGGAGGTAGGGTTTAATAGCCTACCACCGGTGGTCCTGACGGTAGGGCTAACTACAGCGTCGACGACCGTTGGGTGGGGCTGACGTGGGCTAAAGGCCTACTGACGAGGGTGGCAATAGGGTGTAACCCCCCACCCCACCCAATAAACCCCAAAACACCATAGTGTTGCTAGAGAGGGAACACATGTTGCGGTAGGCAGTAACCCTACCGCCAACATGCGTGGCCGTAGATGTACTTCGCTACCGCCAACAAACCTAGCGGTAGGGTAGTAGTACGCCTCCTAAGATGAGGGAATCGTTAATGTATCTAAAACTATTTTTTTACGGTAACTGTACCGCCAGGTGTTAGAGCACATTTCTTCATGTGTGGTTTTGGTAATTGATGACATCCCTATGGACTAATGGTTGCCTTGATTTATATTCAAAGGATTTTTTCATAGGCATTTCTTGGAGTCCATTTGTTGGTTTCAAGGAGATTATATGTGATGATCAAGGTGGCATTCAAGGATTTATCCAAAGATTGGTCATGTCAGTGTTGAGCTTATTGCAAGCATGTATTGAAGAAGAAGACTGTGTGAACATTCATGTTTACCTTCAAGACGTCATCTTTATGAAGAGAATATAAGAGTCAAGGTTGATCAAGACTAAGTATAAAGAGTGATTCAAGTTGATCAACACACAAAGTGTAGAAGATGTACCAAGTGGGATCAAGTGATCTCATGGTATGGTAAGTATAGTCCATTACACTTTGTTTACTAACCCATGATCTTTGTGAGTGTTCTTTGCGGGGTTATGTATGTTTTCATGGGCATGCATCAGAAGGAAGATCACATACAACCCATGGAGGACGACATCAAGCGGTGATCGTCATCAAGATTGCGGTGTGAAAAGTTCAAGAGAAACATCAGAACGGGATCATGCTTGAAGCTTGTTGTCTATTGTGGTGTCAATGGACTTGTGAAGATGTGCCGAGAGTGGCTCACCCATAGTGGAGTATGGGGGAGGAATCAACTAGTCTTCATCGAGCCAACGCAATCAAAAAAGATGGTCCAACTTGAGGAAGTCAAGATCGTCATCATCTAGCTCAAGTGGACTATGTGCAAGGTATATGTTTGCCCTTGATAGGTTTTCTATTTTACTTGTCTCATGATGGTAGTTGGGAGATCGGGTTATAGGATCATTGAGAGCTCAAACCATTTGCATCCTTGCATCATCTTTGTGGTTCTTGTTTGGTGTTTCTCTTTGTGAGTTTTAGAGCTTATGGTCATCTTCATGACAATCTCGAGTTCAACAAAAATGGAGTTCATATGCATCTTCTATGATGTTTTCAATGTTGGAGTTTATGTCGGTGCTTCTCTGATGGAGGCTTTACTCCTCTATATCATAGGCATACCCCCTTGCCTCTTCTTACTATAAAAAAATCTTTGATGGATAGTACTTGTCGTCATCTATGCAACAAGCTTGAATTTGCTCAATTTGGAGCTCATTTGCAGAAGTTATGGCAGTTTTGGTGTTTCCTACATTCATCCGTTTCCTAGGCATTGGTCCTCAAGGTCTCAAGCGACAGTAGCGCGCTGGCTAGTGGTAGTACCGCATATAACTATAAGTGGTAGTACTCCTCTGGGCAAGTGGTAGTACCGCTATGGGCAAGCGGTAGTACCGCCCACAGGCAGTAGTACCACTGTCCAGTGCCGCGCATTGTACCACTGCCTCTGGAGTCTCGACTTTTCTTGTCGGACTGTGCGGTAGTGGGGACAGTAGTGCGGCATGATAGTACCGCCTACAAGCAGTAGTACTGCCCGCCACTACCACTCAACTACTGTCTACCCTTCTGTACCCCTTCGCAATCTCAGCGAAGGTAGGGTGGCAGTGGGGCACGGCAGTGCCGCTTATAAACATTAGTACCGTTGTAGCGGTACTGCCTCCCTCCTAGTTCCTGCCCTGCCTCTATGTACTAATGGGCCGCAACCCTAGAGGTAGTACCGCTGCGGCGAGCGGTAGTACCTCTTTGGCGGCACTACCGCCTCGTGGCTTCGTGTCATTGCACTGCCTAGCAAAGCACTGCCACCCGAGCGGTAGTACTGCTCTCCGGGGCGGTAGTGCCGCTTATGTGCGTGTTGAGGGGGTAACGGTTGGATTTTCCCACCTATAAAAGGGGTTATTCTTCCCCAGTGGCTCTGAACTTTTGAGCTCATGTTCTTCCTCCATTGTTGACCTTCTTCGAGGTTGCTAACTCTCAATCCCTCCAATGATTGTTGCTCCTTTTTTAGGGAAAAGAGAGAGGAGATCTAGATCTACATTTCCATCAATCACATTCTCCTCTATGTGAGGGGAACCCCTTGGATCTAGATCTTGGAGTTTTTTGTGAGCTCCTTGTTCTTCCTCTCATATTTCTCCATACATTTTGTTGTTGTGGTGGTATTTGGGAGTGAGGGACTTGACCACTTCGTGTGTTCTTGCCATTGCATTAGTTGCATCGGTTTGAGTTTTCCACGGTGATAGTGGAAGTGAAGTTTGAGAAGATTATTACTCTTGGGTGTTTGGGAACCCTGGAGCTTGTGCCCTTAGGTGCTTTGGCGCCCTAGACGGTTGGTGGTGCCTCGAAGCTCAATCATTGTGGTGTAAAGCTCCGGGCAAGCGTCGGGGTCTCCAATTAGGTTGTGAAGATTGCTCGGAGCAATTTGTACGGGTTCGGGTGACCGCCCCAAGGTTTACCAAAGTGTACGGGTTCAGTGACAGCCCCTAAGGGTTGCCATTTGTACGGGCTCGGTGACCGCCCTCAAGGGTACCTTAGTGGAATCACGACATATTGCATTGTGCGAGGGTGAGAGGAGATTACAGTGGCCCTAGTTGCTTCCTGGAGAGCCTTGTGCCTCCACACTACTCCAAACATAGATTAGCATCCGCAAGAGTGTGAACTTTGGGATACATCGTCGTCTTCATGTGACTCAGTTATCTTTTACCCGAGCCCTTTAGTTATGCACTTTACTTTGTGATAGCCATATTGTTTCTTGTTATATATCTTGCTATCACTTACTCCTTCATCTTGCTTAGCATACGTTGTTGGTGCACATAGGTGAGACTAGTTGTTTTAGGTTTTGTGCTTGACAATTAAAGCTAGTTTTATTCCGCATTTGTTCAAGCCTAAACCATAATTATTTTTGAAGTGCCTATTCACCCCCCCTCTAGGCTACATCCACGTCCTTTCGTTAGGGACTATGGCGGTAGAGATCTGTCCTAGTTAAACTTGATGATTCAATTAAAAAAATTCATCACAATATGTCAATTCAAATGTAGTAGAAAAATTAGGATCTCACACATCATAAAATGCATTGCACATTGAAATAAATGATAGTTCAACATATCAAGCATAGCAAATAAGTTTACATGTCCAACATAGCAAATACTTTAACAAATCAATGACAACAAGTAGTTCAACATAGCCAACAAGTTCTCGTTCACAGCTCAACACAAAGCAAATAGTTCTATCACTTAGTCTTCATCCCCCTCTTGGCTATCCACTCCTCGTTTCTCTTCGCGTGAGTCTCATGTGTTGTTGTTGTGCAATGAGGACGCTGAAACAAGGATGGATTGTTTTGCTTTTTTGGTTGCCCCTCCTTTCTCTTGGGTTGGCTGAGTAGGTGGAGCTCCGTTATCCTCGGCGTACTCTGATATGTCTCCATCGTATCCACTTTTCCAAACTCTTTTGCCCTTGTTTTCGACTCTAATTTGCATGATTTGAATGGAACTAACCCGGACTAACGTTGTTTTCAGCAGAATTGCCCTGGTGTTATTTTTGTGCAGAAATAAAGTTCTCATATTGACCTAAAAATTTACGGAGAATATTTTTGGATTTAATAAACAATACTGGCGCAAGAATCAACCAGAGGGGGGCCACCCACAGGCCACAAGCCTGCCAGGCACGGCCACCCCCGTGGAGTCCGTTTTGGGCTCCGGAGAGGGGAAATCAGTGCCATCGTCATCACCAACCATCCTTCATCACCGATTCCATGATGCTCTCCGCCATTCGTGAGTAATCCCATCATAGGCTTGCTGGACGGTGATGGGTTGGATGAGATTTATCATGTAATCGTGTTAGTTTTGCTAGGGTTTGATCCTTAGTATCCATTATGTTCTGAGATTGATGTTGCTATGACTTTGCTATGCTTAATGCTTGTCACTAGGGCCCGAGTGCCATGATTTCAGATCTGAACCTACTATGTTTTCATGAATATATATGTGTTCTTGATCCTATCTTGCAAGTTGTAGAAACCTATTATGATTTACGATCCGCATCCCCTAGGGTGACAATAACTGGGATTCTTTCCGGTGATTATCGTAGTTTGAGGAGTTCATGTATTCACTAAGTGCTAATGCTTTGGTCCGATTCTCTATTAAAAGGAGGCCTTAATATCCCTTAGTTTCCATTAGGACCCCGCTGCCACAGGAGGGTAGGGCAAAATATGTCATGCAAGTTCTTTTCCATAAGCACGTATGACTATATATGGAATACATGCCTACATTACATTGATGAATTGGAGCTAGTTCTGTGTCACCCTATGTTATAACTGTTTCATGATGAATGCCATCCAACATAATTATCCATCATTGATCCATTGCCTACGAGCTTTCCACATATTGATCCTTGCTAAGTTACTTCTCCGTTTCTACTGTTACAATCACTACAAAACTGCTACCGTTACTTTTGCTATCGTTGTTACTTCCATACTACTTTGCTACTAAATACTTTGCTGCAGATATTAAGTCTTTCAGGTGTAGTTCAATTGACAACTCATCTGCTAATACTCGAGAATATTCTTTGGCTCCCCTTGTGTCAAATCAATAAATTTGGGTTGAATACTCTACCCTCGAAAACTGTTGCGATCCCCTATACTTGTGGGTTATCAAGACCTTTTTCTGGCGCCGTTGCCGGGGAGCATAGCTCTATTCTCTGAAACACTTGGGATTTGTATTTGTTGATCACTATGAAGAATATGAAGGATCCAAAAACCAAGATCTATCCCTCTACTACGGGGGGAGGTAAGGAACTGCCATCTAGCTGTGCACTTGATTCACCTTCTGTTATGAGTAAGTTTGCGACACCACCACCTGCCAGTAATTCTGATATATCGCAAGTAATTGATGATGCCACTTCTACTATGCATCATTCTTATGATGATACTTTGCTTGATAAGAGTGTGTCACTGGGTGAATTTCTTGATGAACAAATTGCTAGAGTCAATGCTGAAAATTATGATACTTCTGAAACTGATGAAATTATTGAAACTGAACACCTTGAGACACCTGCTAGACCTAGCTCTCCTACATATGAATTGCCTGATATTCCCGAGGGTTATGTTATGGAAGGATAAGTAGCTAGGGACTTTCTTGCTTGTAAGGATAGAGATGATCTTAAGAAATTACTATGCAAGTGGAAAGAAAAATCTTTGGATGCTAGAATGAAATATGATCCTAAGTTTGCTACTTCACCTATCTTTGTTAATCATAAGGATTATGAAATTCTCTGTCGATCCTAAGTTAATTACTTTGGTTGAATCTGATCCTTTCCATGGCTATGAATTTGAAACTGTTGTGGCACATCTCACTAAATTGAATGATATAGCCACCCTATTTACTCATGAGGAAAAAATCCGTTATTACTATATCCTTAAGTTGTTTCCTTTCTCATTAAAGGGTGATTCTAAGATATGGTTCAAATCTCTTGCTCCTCGTTGTGTGCGTAGCCCCCAGGATATGATATACCACTTCTTTGAAAAATATGTTTCCTTCCCATAAGAAACAAGCTGCCTTACAGGAAATATTTAACTTTGTGGAAATTGAAGAAGAGAGTCTCCCACAAGCTTGGGGGAGACTTATCCAATTAATAAATGCTTTTCCTGATCATCCTCTCAAGAAAAATGAAATACTTGATATCTTTTATAATGGACTAACTGATGCTTCTAGGGACCACCTAGATAGTTGTGTTGGTTGTGTTTTCAGGGAACGACCGTTGAACAAGCTGAAATACTATTGAATAATATAATGAGCAATGATAATGATTGGACTATTCCCGAACCACCTCCGAAGAAAAGAGGTATTCTATTTCTCAGTCCTGAAGATATGCAAGAGGCAAAGAAATATATGAAAGAAAAGGCATGAAAGCTGAAGATGTTAAGAATCTACCACCTATTGAAGAAATACATGGTCTTGATAACCCGACACAGGTAGTAGAGGTACATTCTATTTGCGAATTTGATGAAAGCGATATTTCTTATAATAAGTCTGCTAGCCAATGCTTGGTTGAGTTTGATAATTTTGTTGTTAAGCAAGAAAATTTTAATGCTTATGTTAGTAGACAATTGAAACATAATGCTTTCATGCTAGGTCGCTTAGGCGATTATATGAGTAGAACTATCAATGATCTTAAACTGATTAGTAAACATGCTTCCATGGTAACTACTCAAGTAGAACAAGTACTTAAGGCACATAATGATTTGCTTAATGAGATGAATAGTAAGAACAATGACCATTGTGTTAAAGTTGTGACTAGAGGTGGTAGAATGACTGAGGAACCTTTCTATCCTGAGGGCCATCCTAAGAGAATCGAGCAAGATTCTCAAAGGGGTAATGTTGATGTACCTAGTCATTCGAGTAATAAGAGAAATAAGGATGATGATAGAACTTTGCATGCTGCTAGTGAACCTGTTATAGACACACCTGAAAACCCAATTGATATTTCTGTCTCTGATGCTGAGACACAATATGGTGATGAATATGAGCCTAGTGATAATATTAACGATGATGTTCATGTTGATGCTCAACCTAGAAATGATAATGGAGATTGAACCTGATGTTGTTCTTGATAACCCACAACCTAAGAATAAAAGATATGACAAAAGAGATTTTATTGCTAGGAAGCATGGTAAAGAAAGAGAACCATGGGTTCAGAAACCCATGACCTTTCCTCCTAAACCATCCAAGAAAAAGGATGATGAGGATTTTGAGCGCTTTGTTGAAATGCTTAGACATGTTTTTTTGCGTATGCGCTTAACTGATATTATGAAAATGTCTCCTTATGCTAAGTATATGAAAGATATTGTGACTAATAAAAGGAAGATACCTGAAGCTGAACTTTCCACCATGCTTGCTAATTATACTTTTAAGGGTGGAGTACCAAAGAAATTAGGAGATCGAGGAATACCAACTATACCATACTCTATTAAAGGGAATTATGTTAAAACTGCTTTATGTGATTTGGGAACTGGTGTTAGTGTTATGCCTTTCTCTTTATATCATAGACTTGATTTGAATAAGTTGACACCTACTGAAATCTCTTTACAAATGGCTGGTAAATCAACTGCTCTCCCTATCGGTATTTGTGAGGATGTACCTGTCGTAGTTGCAATGCTACTATCTTAACGAACTTTGTTATTTTCGATATTCCCGAGGACGATAGTATGTCTATCATCCTTGGTAGACCCTTTTTGAATACTGCAGGGGCTGTTATAGATTGCAACAAGGGCAATGTCACTTTTCATATTAATGGTAATGAGCATACGGTACACTTTCCGAAGAAACAACCTCAAGTTCATAGTATCAACTCCATTAAAAAAATTCCAAAGATTATTATTGGAGACTTTGAATTCCATATTCCTACTGTCAAGAAGTATGATATACTTATTTTTGGGGAAATGCATATCCCCATTGAGGTAACTTAGTGTTATTCGAAAATTCTCCGGTTTCATGTTATTCAAAAGAAGTTTGTTAATAAGACTTGATCAACCTTATTGATGGATTCCTTTTTATGAGCATGAGATGGTTGAATTTAGAAAGCACAACTTTTTGTACCCAACTTTTACTTTTTGTTAGTAAGATTAAATTAAGTAAAATGCTATTATTTTTCTGCTTTCTGAGTTTTCTGTGCAATAGAAAATTAACTTGAAAATAAAAGTTCTTCAATTGCCCTGAAAATGTAGTATGATTTTTTTTGGAATATTTAAATTTTTTTGGCACTGAGCACACTACAGGGACTGCACCAGTGGGTCACAAGCCCACAAGGCGCGACCACCCCCTGGCCGCACCTAGTAGGCTTGTGGGTCCCACGTGGCCCCCCTTCACTTATTCCAGCACCCATCCACTTCATCTTCCTCGATTAAAAATCCCACCATTGCTCAAACCCGTGTTCTAGCTCATTTTGCTGCCATTTTTGATCTCCTTATGCAAAGCTTCATTCACAAAATTGTTTAGGAGATTGTTCCTCGTCATGTGACTCCTCCAATGGTCCAATTAATTTTTGTTATAGTGCTTTATATATTGCAAAATTTTGCTGCCGTGGTGACCTTGTTCTTGAGCTTGCATGTCACATTTGTATAGTTCCAAGTAGTTGTGATGCATAATATAGCCTCTAGGCACTTGTAGGAGTAGTTGCTAAGAGTTTTGTTAGTTTTGTTTACTTTTATTTTGAGTCACTAAAAATTTCAGAATTTTTTAGAAAGAGAAATGTTGAGGCGATTTTTAAGAGGCGAGGGAGAAACCCAAGTATAATCTTCCTCGCATCGCAGAAGTTCGACCATGTGAATGGCCGTGTGACACATTCTTGAGGGCAACCGACATTTATGAGGATTTCTATTACTTGGCCGAGAATGCAGGCCTCACCGACTTTCTCAATGATAAGTGTGACCAGTACCTCTTGCTCATGAATACCTTTGTGCAAAATTTTCATTTTCATGTTAGGGAAGACCCTCCTATAGTAGAATTTTACTTATATGATTTGCCTAAGAAAATGAACCTTTATGATTTTTGCAAAGTTTGCAAATTACCCTACGAGGGCAGCATTAGGGAACCATGTCCTAGAGACATGGAAGATTTTATTGCCGTAGTCACTGTAGGGGAAGAGAGACGTGTGTGGAAGGCGAGAGCAGCTAGTTTACATTTTCCTGTGCTATGCTATTATTCATTAGTTGTGGGGAGATGTTTAGTTGGTCGTTGGGAGAGTGGAGGTCTTAGTGCCCCTGACCTTTCCATTCCGTGACATGCTTTATTTGCTGATAGAACCTTTAGTCTAGGCTCTATGGTGGCCCAGCGGTTGAACACCAACCGTTTGAAGGGGCCCATATTCGGAGGTATCTATGCATCTCATTTGGCCAAACACTTTGAGATACCCATTAGGCTTAACGAGGAAGACAAGAGGCTGCTATCCTCGAAGTCCTTAGATTATGACCGTATGGTAGCACATGATGTTATTAAGAAAAATGATGATAGGATACTGCGTTACAACTTAGTTTTTAGCCAAGGTACTTGTGAGATTATTACTCTCCCTGCTTTTGCTTTGTTCGATATTCACTCAGGCAGGTACACCATTATGCCCGGAGACATTTACAGATATTGGGGTCTGACGCAACCCCCAGCTCCAGAACCGGCACCAACCCTTGATCCGTAACCGGAGCCAGTTTTTCAGTGGGAGCCGTAGGAGTTCGCCAACCAATGGAACTCTAAGGATGCTCTTGAGTATCCGGGACAAAGCACTTTCCAGCCATGGCCCTAGACCAACTTAGGCCAAAATCCTAAGCTTGGAGGAGTACGTATTTCTCACCGACTTTACATTCATTTTCACACACTCATCTTAGTAGTCAGTGCTCATACTCTTTCATTGTACCATCCATGGTAGTTTATTTCCTTGTTTCCCTTTCTTTTTGTGTGTTATATTAACTTTCAAAAATACAAAAAAATTAGTTCTAGCTTTGTCTTCTAGTTGCTTAGTTGTAGCATTAAAAGAAAACCCAAAAAGATTTTTCGTTCTTCTTTTGCTTGTTGGGTGCTTTCCTGTGTAAATAGTTTTTCTCGTTCTTGTTTTGATTTTTCTTTCTTTGGGTCGTAAGGAGAAGACCACAATGAAAATGTCGAGTGGATCCCATATGCATTATTGTTTACCTATTAGAAAGCCCATGTCACCTTGTCTTCTTTGAGTTATTGTTTGCAGATTCCAGCTTAGTCCAATGCACATGCACTCTTATTATTATCCACACCGTTCGGTCGTGCAAGTGAAAGGCAATAATTATGATATTGAGATGGAGAAAAGCTGGTATGAAATCGACCTATCTTGATTTTGTAAATATGATTAGCTCATCGTTCCGAATTCAGTTCATTATGGGTGAAACATATTTGTAATGACAATTAGAAATTATAGTTACTCATGCCATGCTTAATTAGCTAAGAGTGGATAATGGTTTGTCTTGGGTGCCAACATGCATATTAAAATGGTTGTGATGTAGTATGATGGGATGTTATCCTCCTCTGAACGATTCAAGTGGCTCAACTTGGCACATGTTCATGCATGTAGCTGAAACAAAATCAACATAGCCTCTACGCTATTTATGTTCATAGTGATTTATATCCTACTCATGCTTGCATTCAATGTTGGTTAATCACAAAGCATGTTGATGACTGTGTCGCTCTCTAGTTGGTCGCTCCCCAGTCTTTTGCTAGCCTTCACTTGTACTAAGCGGGAATACTACTTGTGCATCCAATCTCTCAAACCCAAAGTTGTTCCATATGAGTCCACCATACCTGCCTATTGTAGGATCGAAAGTAGTGCTAGAGGGGGGGGGGTGATTAGACTACTTGACCAAATAAAAATATACTTTTTCCCAATTTTAATTCTTAGCAGATTTTAGCATTCTTAGTATGTCAAGTACACCCTACACATGCATGTCTAAGAGTATGACAGCCGAAAGTAAAGACCTTGCACACGTAAGTAAAGAGAGGGTAGGAAAAGCAAACGCAACTGGTGACACGATGATTTTTCCCGTGGTTCCGATAGGTGGCGCTATCGTACATCCACGTTCATGGAGTCTTCAACCCACGGAGGGTAACAGTCGCGAGAGTCCATGGAGGGTTCCACGAAGAAGCAACCTTGACTATACCATGACGGCCTACGTCCACGGAGGACTAGCCTTACTCGGGGTAGATCTTCACGAAGTAGGCGATCTCCTTGCCCTTACAAAATTCTTGGTTCACTCCACAACACGAAGTAGGAGGCTTCCAAGCGACACCTAACCAATCTAGGAGGCACCACCCTCCAAAAGGTAATAGGCTCGGTAATGTCGATGAACTCCTTGCTCTTGTGCTTCAAGATGATGGACTCCTCAACACAATTCACTCTCTCATAGATATGGCTTGGTAGGAGAGATGGGATTGGTGGAAAGCCACTTGGGGAGGCTAGAAATCAAGATCCATATGGTTGGAGTGGAAGATCTTGACCTCAACACAACGGTAGGTGGTTCTCTCTGAGAAAACTGATAGGATAGGTATGGAATGGTTCTGAGTGCTTCTCTTTCGAGTGGGTGGTGGTGAAGGGGTATATATAGGCATCCCCAAAAATCCAACTGTTACACACAATAAGTTAGACTCGGTGACACCGATGTGTTAATCTTGGTGGTATCGAAGTGACCAAAAGGTGGTAACTTTTGAATCTCGGTGAGACCGATATAGGAATCTCGGTTGCAATAAGGTGACCAATTGTCAGAATGCCCAATCTCGGTAACGCCGATTCAACAATCTCAGAGAGACAAAAACTATGAACTTGCGTAACAGAAAGTTGGCAGCCCAACTCGGTGGCACCGAATGCAGTATTGGCTGTACCGAAAAGCTAGGGTTTGGCTAAGTATGTCTAGGGTTTGGAATCGGTGGCACCGAATGTGGAATGTTGGTTGCACCGATTTTGAGTATTTGGCTTAGGACAGACTTTGGTGGGAGAGTTTGTGGGTGTCTTTGGTGACTATCACTTGTGCACGTATGAGCATTTTGTTCACCAACAAAACCTTACCCCCTTTTAATAGTATTGGCTTTCCTATGGAGTCAAAGTGATTTCTCACAAATATAAAATGTAGAGTCCTCTTGCTTGAAGTTTTGCCAACCTATTTCCTCGCATCTTGGGGTATTCCACAATCTCATTGCCAACCCATCATTGAACTTTCCCTGAAACATACTTGATGGAAACATTAGTTCAATGGCTTATATGTTGTTATGAATTACCAAAACCACCAAGGGCGCAAATGTGCTTTCAATCTCCCCCTTTTTGGTAATTGATGACAACATATAGATCAAATCTTTGACATATGATATAATCAATGAATGTAATCGTCGCTTCGAGAAGTACTCCCTCCGCCCCATAATGTAAGACGTTTTTTAACACTACACTAGTATAAAAAAGCGTCTTACATTATGGGACGGAGGGAGCGTCTGATAAGCAAGAGCTCCCCCTAAATTTGTGCATTATTTTGAATTTGCGTTTGAATGCAAATGCACAATCGATTAGGTACATGGGGCACTTCTTCCATGTCACATACATCCTGGTGGTGTGCGAGAATAATTAGAATTAACAACATAGCACAACACAATCAAGCAATGTGAGTGATCATCACATAATCATCAAATGATAGGAAATAGTAGCAACGCACGTAACAACGTATGATAACACACAAACACAAAAGTATCTCACGGCAAACCAAAAGAATCAAATGTTTTGGAAAACCGGCAAATAAAATAGACACTTTCTCACTCGAAGCCTAAGATCTATATACACTTCTCCCCCTTTGGCAACAAGTTACCAAAAAGCTCAAAGGCATATATCTAATCATTCTATGGCTGAACTCCTCCGATCGTTGATGTCGGAGTCGAGAGAACTACGTCGGCAAAGACTTCCGCTGAAGTCCCTGATGGAGCTGGAGTAGATACTAGAGGCACTGGAGCTGAAGATACCGTGGTTGGAGCAGAAGATGAAGGCCTCATCTCTGGAGTTGGTACTATAGGAGTCCTGGCCTTCATCATAAACTGGGCAGTTGTCCTCACAGGTGCACTATCTTCCTCATCATCAGAAGAAGAATCAGATTGTGAGGAGTGGCGACGGATTGAGGCTTCATCAACCTCCTTCTTGAGCTCATTTACTGTCTTAGTCAGCCCATCAACCTTGTTATTCAGAGTTTTCACTCTATCATCAATAATGTTTGCAAGGCTCTCCTGAGTATCGATGATGGTCTCGATATCCTTCTTCATATCCATGACAGTGGTGATCAAAAGATCCATCTACTCGTTCCTGGACCTGGGAACCTGAGCACTAGTGGCTCGAGCTGCCTCTGCTTCTGCCTCTGCATGTTCTTGAGCTGCACCTGATGTGGGATGATCGGGGTCCATCACCACAACGTTATCCTCAAAGTCCGGCTAAAGTGGAAAATGGGGACTGTCCAGAGAAAATATGTGCTTCTCAAGCTGAGAATTGATAAGCATCTGGATATAGGGTGCATAGTAGCATGAGCGCTTCTGATCAGCAACAACCTTCTTTACAGTCTCTACAATCAAGTCCATCACTCGAATCCCGGTGTGACGATCAAGATGGATGAACATGTTGATGGAGTATCCACAAATCATCTTCTCATCGGTATCCACAAATCATCTTCTCATCTCCAGACTTGGGCATCAAGGTATGCCTCAGGATAGTGTTCTTGGTACAAAGGCCTGGCTAGAGAAAGTAGATGGAGCCAAGCTTGTGAGATTGCACTTTGTCTGCATGGATAGGATTATACATGTCCTTCATAGCATTGTGGCTCTCCTTGGATTCTATGTAGACATCCAAATCCCCATCCTAAACCTCTGGGACTCCTAAGATGGTAGCCCACTCATCAACAGTAGATTCATATCGTGCTCGTCCAATCATCGATCCAGACAATCCTACCATCTCCATAGGAATGTGCAGTGGAGTAGAATTGCATTCATCTCATCATTCCAGGTAGTAAACTCTTTGCCAACAAACTCATCAAGTCCAATGCAGTGAAAATTGTCTTGGACACATGGAAAGTAATTCTCATTCTCCTTGATATACTTCCAGTCGACATATCTCATGTCACTGACTGCTGGGCTCTTGTCTAGCAAAATTGTCTCATAAAAGTCTTGCTCCTCCTTGGTGTGAAATCTGTAATCAACAGCAATCTTGGTCCAGTAATCAACAACAGAGTTTATCGCATTTCACAATACAGAGTCGCCGCCATCGCCAGTTCTTCCTCGGGAGACTTGATCTGGAGTCCATTTTGGGCTCCGGAGAGGCGAAATCGACGCCTTCATCATCACCAACCATCCTTCATCACCAATTCCATGATGCTCCCCACCGTTCGTGAGTAATCTCATCATAGGCTTGCTGGACGGTGATGGGTTGGATGATATTTGTCGTGGATTTATCACGGCAGATGTCCGGGTGAGCCTCAAGTCGAGGTAATAGCCTACGTCCTGCTTGTGCTTGTATTGCTTGTTGTATCGATTACAAGGGAGCTAAAGCTTGACCTAGTTCTCGATCTCCTCCCCTCTAAGTTGCCCCGGGTCTGCCTTTATATAAGAGGTCAGGACCACGGGTCTTTACAATTGTCTAACCGACTCTCATTATCTATCCAAGTCTTACTCTATCTTCTTGTCCAAACTGTCTCCGAGCGGCTTGCACACCCGGGTCTTCGCAGTCCGGGCCACCTTGCGGCCCACACCATGAGCCGTCTATCTTCATGGGCTGTTGGCTTTATGGCTCACCCTTGGGCCGGCTCACGAGCCATCAACATGACCCAGAGACTTCAAGGGCGGGTCATATTGTGGGGTTATATCCCCAACATTAGGCCCCAAGTTGAATTGAGCTTGCTCACTTCATACTTATCTTCTGCTCTTTGGCAAGTCGCCCGATGATGACCCGGCATGACGTCACGAGATATGCTGACGTATCACTGAATCTTTTATTAAATGGTCAGCCGAAAATTGAGGCATCCGCCTCGGTCAAATGGTTTCCGTCGCGTAAATTTTCGCGCGTGCCCTGTCTTCTCTTTAAATAAGACCTGTTGCGGGGGGCAGCTTTCCTTATCCCGCTCTCTCTTCATCTTCTTCCCTTCATCATCTCTGCTCCGGCGCTCCCTGCTCCAGTGCCGCTTTCTCATCGCTGTCAACCAGGCCGCTGCATCAACCTGAGTCGTACCAGAGCCTCTTCCGCGTCCGCCGCTCCATTATCGGTAAGTTCAAACTCCCCCTAGATCCATCGCCGCCATAGCAGGGTTCGTGGGAAGCTCCGCCGCCACCGCTCGGGCTCCTCCATCGCCACCATTAGGGTATTCCGACGCTGTCGACGTCTTTAGCGTGCGTCTCCGCCGTGCCGCCGCGCACAACGCAGTCGTGCGCAATGCGTGGACCGTCGCGGCCTTGTTTCATTTCTTTCTGTTCCTCCTGTTCTTCGCTAGGTCTAAAAATAAGAACCTATTTTCCTGTTCTTGTAGATCCATAATTGCAGCGGTAGTTTGCGAAACCTGTTTTTCAGGACGTAGCCGATTTTCTCTCCTCCCTTCCTTGTTGAACCGCCAGACCTCTCCGGCTCTCATCAGCTGGACTATAGCGTAGTATTTGTAGAGCCCTTAAAATTGTAAGCCGTCACAGATATTGCTTGCTCTTAACTCGCCACATATTTCATTTTGCATAGTCTTTAAGCCGCCGCCATGTCCCGCGCTTCCAACTCATGCAACTGGGTCGAATCTAGTGTCATAGAAGAGTACTTAGCGGATTTTGTTGACGCGGGCACTCTTCCTTCCAAGGAGGTCCTTCATTGGCGGGTTCCAGGTGACGAGACTCGGCCCTATCCCCAACAAGGAGAGGTAGTATTTTTCTCTGATCATATTGAGCGAGGGTTCGTGCCGCCTGGCTCTAAATTCTTCCGTGACGTTCTCCATTTGTACAAGCTTCACCCTCAAGACTTGGCCCCCCAACTCCATTTCAAACATATGCAATTTCCAAGTGCTCTGTGAAGCCTTCCTACAAATCAAGCCGTCTGTTGGGTTGTTTCGAGAGTTCTTCTACGCCAACCGCCAAACCGAAATGAAAGGCGGTCCGAGTCTGGAACTTGGTGGTATTTCCATTCAACAACGCGGAGACATCATTTTTCCGGATGCGCAGATGCCGAGTCATCCAAAGGATTGGAATAAGACTTGGTTCTACTGCAAGGACACCTCTCCTGAAGATGAGTGCCCATTGCCGGGTTATCGTCCCTCCCGGCTCGGGACAGATTCAGAGCTTCCTGGCCGGCTCTCAGTTTCAGAGCGTGCCAAGTATGAGCCGGCTCACGCCAAGATCAAGGCACTCATGGCCAACGGTTTGACCGGACTGGATTTGATTCGCTGCTGGATTTCATGGTGGATCATGCCCTTAATACGTAGAAGCCGGCTTATGTGTGAATATGAAGGCAAGTATGACAACTCCTTGTGCTTCAGCAAATCAACCTGGACAGAGGATGACATTACCACTGTCATCCGGAGCCTTGTCCATGAAGCCTCCGGCTCATGCAGCGCCATTGGCCTAGCGCCTTTCAGCACCAACAATCCGGCTGCAGATGTAAGTTAATTTCTTCCCATCCGTCTCTTGGATGTTGCTTGTACCTTGCTGATCTATTATTATTCTCCGGGTTATTTTCGCAAGACGACTCTGATTTCTGGAAGGAGTACATCCCTCATCTGAAGAAGCTCAAGAAGAAGGCCCCGGCCAAGAAGCCAAAGAAAGACGCCCCGCAAGAGGAGTGGTTTGACCCGCCACAGTCATCCAACTCAGAGGTAAAATTTTAGTTTTTTGCTTCATTCTTTGCCTTCTTGTTTTACTAATGCTTGCTTTACTCGCAGGATGAAGTGGAGACCAGCCGCGCCAATGCCCCTGAGGTAAACTATGTCTCTTCCGGCTCAGAATATTTTGTCCCCGAAAGCCGCGGCGGGTTGCCAGAAAAGTTCCTCTTTCTCATCCTCTCGCTTACCTGGCTCCCGATTTTCTTTTGAAAAAGCAACAACAGGCTGAACGTAGCCAGACCCGGAGCGCCGGCTCTACTGAGCTTATGTCCGGCTTGCCGAACTCGCCGGCTCCAAAGAAATGCCTTGCTGAGGTATGTTTTTCTGTTTGACTCATTTCTCTTTATAACCTTAGTGCCGTCTCATCCTTCTTGAATTTCATCTCAGAAGTCGCCCTCCTCCGGCGACTCTTCGGCGACCGTTCTGCCGCCTCCGAAGATCAACCCGCTGTAAGTGTCTTTACACTATAATATCCGGTTCTTTGTAGGGTAGTAATATCCTTTGGATTCTCACTTTTGTATCTTGCAGTGCTCAAGCCAAGCATCGGAAGACCAACAAGCCCTCCCCCAGTCCTGCCGCTGAAGAGTCGGAGAAGGAACAACTAGAGGATCCACAACCGGATGTAGATCCGCCAATTGTTTCCACTGAGCTAGCTGCTGAAGATATTATCCCGGAGAGCCCTCTAAGGAGTCCTTCAAAGCCGCCAAGTCCTGCCAAGGCCACTGCAACTCCGGAGGTTGTGATCACCGGCTCTTCTCTCCAGTCCCCTCCGGCTCATGTGCTGACCAGGCATAAAGAGTCTGCCGAGGCCTCCAAGAAGCTAGATTTCGACTCTTCCCTTGAGAAGATGACGGCCGAAGAACTCCACGCCGCGTATATAAACCGGCTTACCACCAGCCGGGATCTGGAGCTTCGGCTGGTAACTTTGATGAAAACAAAATAAGAGGTATTCCTCTTGCTGCTACAACCTTACTTAGCCCCCAAGGGCCGGTTCGATCTAGTTAAGAGGTGAACCGGGTCTTTCCTGATCCTTTGTAGAAAATCCAAAGCCTTTGTCCCCAAGGGCCGGATCAACATGTTAGAGTTGAATCAGATCTTCACTGTAGATAACGTGAACAGCCAATCGTAGCCCCCAAGGGCCGACTCAAACTTGATAACGTTTAGGTCGGAGCTTTCATTATAAGCAAATTTTGAAGAGCCATGTCGTAGCCCCCAAGTTCCGGATTAACTTTGATGAAGATGAGCCGGAACTGTGTTGTAAGCTCCAAGATCAAATATACATTAGCCCCCAAGTGTCAAACATATTGCTTGCAATCTGCTTGAAACTTGCATAATTTTGTGTTTAACCTTCATTATTTGATATGATTTCCATTCTAGCGACTTATCCTGTATTTTGACGTGTCACAGGAAGCTTTGAATGAAGCCGGGTCACAATTGATGGACCTGAAGACCAACTTGGCGGCTCAACAAGAAGCCCGCAGCGTCGCCGATGAAAAGTGTCGGCTTCTCTCTAAAGAGGTGGCCACAATCAAGGCTGATTTTGCCGCCCTTAAAGAGTCAACTAAATCTAAGAAGACCGCCTTGACCCAACGGGCGGATGACGCCGACCAGCGGCTGATAGCTGTGGCAGATGAACTCCAAGGTTTGAAGCGCCACATAAGCAAAATGTCAGCCGCCCTCTTTGGTAAGCTTGTGACAACTTTGTGTTTCAAATAGTTTCATCTTTACTTAGACTGGCGACTCATCTGAATTGTCCGGTTTATACAGGTCCTAGGAGCCGGCAGTTGGCTTCTGATAGCCTGCTGCCGTTGAAGGCCATCTATACCTTAACTGAGCAGTTGTACTATGGTGCAATCTGCACTATCAAGGCCGTGCAATATAAGGAGAAAATTCCGGCGACTCTCAGGAGTGTCTTAGAGCTCTTCTCCACCATGCCAAAACAGATCG